>CM062807.1:212930038-214312073 GCA_031772625.1 Pinus tabuliformis | reverse complement strand
TCGGAGATGTGTGTCGCAGTATCTTGCTTAAGCGACGTGAGTAAATAGGTGCCAGTTTCATAGCGAACTGGAAACTAGAAATGCATGAGAAAATCCATGGCTAAAGAGTTAAATTCATGGTAAGTACTTCAAGGAAGCTCGATGTACCACTTGGCTATAGTGCCTGTGAGGGTTCGTTGGAAAAGATGGAGACGAATAGAATTGTCAACATAAGAATTCGAAGAGAACCAGATGTGATATTTCATCACATGGGCCTAAGGATATTCTTTCGCTTTCCCATCAAACTTAGGACAATCGCTCGGGATCTTGGATGGAACCAAAGGGTAGTATGGTGAATGAAGAATTGGATCATTCGTAAGGTGAGACACATCAGGAAACTCTAGTGTGGCCAAGAACAGAAATTGAGTATTGAAAGGCATTGGAGGTCAATAAACAGGTCCAACTGGAGGAGCCCATCCCTGCTAGTAAGGATTTTGGCCCCATAGTGGGGGATTTTGGCCATATGGCATTTTACGTTGCCTCCATTGTGGGTTACCTTGGCCATAGGGAGGATTTTGACCTTGAACACCTTGGAACTGTCCAGTCATAGGTTGTTGATAAGAAAAATACGAGTTAAGAGGTTGTTGAGCCTGTTGACCTTAGACATATGGATATTGTACCTGTTGTCCCTGAACATATGGGTTTTGAACCTGTTGTCCCTGGACAAGAGGATTTTGGACCTGCTGCCCTTGGAAATAAGGATTGTAAACTTGTTACCCTTGGACATAGGGATTTTGGGCCTACTTCCCTTGAGCAAAAGGATTTTGTACTTGTTGACATAGGACATTAGGATTTTGTGACTGCTGCTGTAGGACTTGTCCTTGTCCTTGCAAGGGTTGACCCTGTTGATATGTATATAAGGGTTTCTACTGCAAGGGCTAACCTTGCAACTGTAAAAGCTATCCCTGGGGCTACAGAGGTTGGCCCTGTGAAAGCAGAGGCTGGGAGGCTTGCAGAGCATACTCCATCTGTTGCTGCATGGTTTGTTGCAACTATTGCGAGGGTTTCTCCTGCGATTGTTGCAGTTGACCTTGCTACGGTATCATCTGCCCTTGTTGTTGCGTGGACGACACTTGCTACAACAAATTTTTCCCTTGTTGCTATAGAGGTTGTCCTTGTTGTTGCAAGGGTACTTGAACAGTGCCTAGAAAATTTCCAAACTGAATCTGACCATAGCCGCCCTGAAAAGTAGATGAGCTTGAACGTACTACCCAGACTAAAGGACGTAAGGTGGATTGACCATTGCTTTAGAACCATATGGAATGTAAGGAGTTTGGTACTGAACCTGAGCCTCATAAGGCTGCTAATACTAGAAATTGCTTGACCCGGACGGACCAACGGGATTTTGAACTTGTTGGTACTAGACATTTCTTGATCCAGCAGGACCAACAGGGTTTTAAATAATTCCAGAATAAGGTTGGTTCATGCCAACCATGTGAGCCTGTGAGCTACTCACATTACTGGTGCCTGACACCATAGAAACACTCAGATTCTACCCCCCAGGTGGTGGCACAGCCTGACCACTTACTGGAGGGATCGAAGAACCTACAGTAACATTCTTCGAGATCGCCAGTTGAACCGGACGGGTGACTGGGACAGATGATACAAGAGGGTTCGGAGAGGTGAGTTGCACCGGGACTGAGGTAACGACCTATTGGGAGGTCGAGTTCGCAATGAACGGACCTATAGTAGGCATGGCACCAGACTCCCAAACAGGGTTATGGTAGAGTGATGAGAGACTAGATGTACTTGAAACCAATTGTGCCAAAGACATGTAATTAGGTGGAAATTCCAATACACACTGATGGGAATGCGCCCTGTATAGGGGAAACCTTCAGGAGGAAATGGATGTTCTTCCTCCTTGACAATGTGTGGAGTAGAAACTTCTGACTCATCCAGAGATGTGATTGTAGCATCGCCTTCAGGTTCCATAGCTGTGAACAATCAAAGAGGTATGAGGGGATAATTCCAAAGGAACACCCGGTTTATCGTACGGACCTAATGGATGCTATGGTGATATCACAACAGGGATGAACAAAGGGTTTGGAGGATAGATAACCAGTCCAAGATGACCATCAGTAGTCAGTGAACTCTCAGGAGTTTGGACGGGATTGTCCAGAGATTCCGGGCCAAAATTAGCAGGTGACCCAATATCTGAAGTAGGCGGAGGACAATATGACAAAGGTTGAATGCTCAGAATGATGCTGAGTTCAACACCTTGGTCCTCAAGTGACTCTGGTAATTCAGGAAAAGGTTCCTCAAACAATATTTCAGACGGAGGAGAGGAAGAGGAACTAGGTGAACCAGATGGTTCAGCCACGATGACCTTGTCTTACTTAACAAAAAAAAAAGAGAGATAAACTTCAAGGATTTAAAATGTTCTTTAGGGAAAACTCACGATTTGTTCTAAAAAAGACTAACAAGATGTTATTAGATCTTGGGCAATCAATTTTTGAAGACGCATAAATAGACTGGTGCTATTTCATGTTTTAAGAGTCGAGAAAGAAATAAATATGACTCTATCACTTTCGATTGGAAACGAGCTCGAAAGGACAAGAGCTCAAATGATATTTTAAGTTTAATGAGTCAAAAATATCAAATGACTTCTCTGGATGATCTAGGTAAAAAGGATTACCAAGCAACCATGAACTGCAGAATACCTCCTGACGAACCGAGAAGTATGAGCAGGAAATCTCCCTGAATGTTGTGTTCGGTGTATCACGTTTGCAAGGCGGCTGACTCGAATTCCTATGGATAAGGATTGAAGCCTAGAGGGGTCTCCTATTATATACTCAACGGTACAGGGAGCACAAATCTATACTAGCGCTATCTAGTGCTGAAGCTAACGACAACTGCTAGGTTTAAAGATGTCGGAACATGTCTCTAGCCTAGACCTTCTAGATGTGATCGTTAAATTTCAAATGCGCCTTAGGTTAATTGAGTTCATTTTAAAGTTTATCTTGAGTTATGTCTCAGTTTTTGGGCCTTAGCGATGTGATTCGAAAAACCCTAAATGCAGCTAAATGAGACAAGACCCTTTCAATTCAATGAATTATCTACACTAGAGAGGGTAGAAAACACACAATAAAATGAAAACAACCAAGCAACTAAAAGAAAAATGATTTTTCGCTACTTCACTTTTTGAGAAAATAAACAAATGAAAAATACATTCCAATTCCTAATTTCCTAACAAATACATTTCTAACAGTCCTTTCAAAAGCAAAGACAGTTCGTTTTCTTTTCAAATTCGAAATGCAACCCTAGTCTTCAATGATGCTAACTACCGTAGCATACTTATGCAACAAACTAGAATTTTATACTTTTCATGAAATAACGAAATGAATTTTCTCATAAAACACTTCAATGGAAAAGTTTTCAAGACAATTAGCTCTCAAGCAAATGAAAAACATGAAAAGAGAATCTCTTTCAAACTAATGAAACAACGACTTTACCAAAAACAAGACATGCAATGTGATCCATGCTGGAAAATAAATTTTAGACAAGCAAACGAAGAATTTTCAAACTTGTGTAAATGGAGGTAAATGCCATAGAAGGACCATAAACGAAATGCAAGGAGTAAATTCACCAACAAATTGACTCACTAAGTTCACAATCAGCTGAATGCATGACATCTCGATGCCCTAGTGCCATTAACCATCCAATGACCCAAGAAATCAAGTGGAAATATGACAAATCAACAAGAAAAAAAACCAAATGAAAAGCAACTTTCTAGTCAGGGAGAAGACAGTCTAAAAGGCTTACAGGGTTGAAATCATGAGATAAAAACACACTGGCCAAGATTTGGGGCAAACCCGAATCTTCACTTACATGCATCGACGTGACTACCTAACTGAAAACAAGTGCTAGAAGGGGGTCGGTGTGACTGTTTCTCAGCATATATTGCTGATCGGCACGAATTTCAATGAATTAAGCACGTTGAGCGAGGATGCTAAGAAAAAAAATATATTTTTAAAAGTTGGGACCAGACTTGCTACTATGAATTTCAAACTCAAACCAGTAAGAAAAGGAAAACAAACAGAACCAAAGGGAAATGGTGAAACTAGAAAATTTCACATGAAACCATGAAATTCCAAGCAAACAAAGAGAAGGATTGGGTCCCCAGTGGAGTCGCCAATTTTTGGTGATGTAAAATTATGAGTGCGGACACAAACAATTCCTTTAGCCCAATAATGGGTCTAGCCATAACCGATACATTCTATGGAAGATTTCCTTAGGTTAGAACCAATGAAGAGGGCCTACCTCTTAGTACGTTTATCCTGTTTGGTGATGACCTTGCTTACTCACTCCAACTATCTCTCGTTTCCTTCTTCAAACACCTGAAACAAGTAAAAAACAGCAAACAACAACCATGATAATAGACAAATTGTAATTCAACCTACTTAACAAGTCAAGAAGCATTAATCCATAAACATGTGAGATGACACATTATGTAGGAAATCAATCAATAGTTTCATATATATTGAATCAAGAAGATATTACAACCATTGTCTTGACATTGTTGTTCTCCTCCGACAAAACCAGCTTCCCACACACTTCTGTTAGCATTCCATGATGGCCTCAATAGTGATAGTTTTAAGGCTCTTCCCTTTAGGCTTCACATTAAACCAAATTCACACTTCTCCCTCACACAACTAGAGAGCTACACCTATGAATAGCTTGTTGTTTACTCCAAACTTAATTAGCACTAGCACACCAACATTAATACTAGCTTATGCTTGGGAAAAAGGGAGGTTTATATAGCATGAACGGATGGGAGATGGTTCCTCTTCTCATGGGAGAAGGTCTTATCTCTTGAGGTAGTTCCATCCTTATAGGGAAAAGGAGCCCAAATGACATCCTTGACTCCATCCGGCCAAACCAATTACCAGAATTCCATTACAAAGCTTCTAGAGCTGGAAGCTTTGGCTCCTTATTTAAAAAACTTTCCATAAGATGATCGGCGTGACTAGAACAAATCTCAGTTGCTCCGATCAGTGCTAGGGACAGTGTTAATCCCTACATATCTAGCACGAGGAGGATAAGGGTCATTAGCGCCGGTGTTGTAAACTAGGAAAAACAGAAGATTTTGGGGAAATGGTGCAATAGGGAAATGTTCTACTCATGAAGAGGGACACAATGGGAGTTTCTTGAGAAGGGAAAGCATGTAGGTTTCACTGTAGAGGTCCTCCAGGATCAAGGAATGGGGAGTACAGGGAGAGTGAAAAAATGTTGTGTTACACCTGGCCCTAGTAGGCTCCCCTTCCCAATTTATATTATAATTCCATTTGTAAATATTGACCTAATGTTCATAGGCCATGGATCCTTTTTTATTCAATTTGAGTCTTTGAGGTTAAGGTGGGTTCCACCACCCCAAATATCCAGTTATTTCTAGCTGAATTTCCTAGAGCTAGCACACTTAATTTGCATTCCCATTAAATTCTTCATTTTAACATCTCAAGATGTAGAACCTTCTTTTGTGGAATTTCTTCCAAAGTACCCTTTATTTTCTTTAGAAGGTTCTTCAAGTGTTTGTCTCTGGGTAATGTTCCTTTATGTAGGTATTGAATGGTGATGATTGAATCCCTAAAGATGTTAATATTTGTCACTTGAGTGGTTTTAGAAAATATCAAGCTTTATAAAAGACCATGCATTTCTACATGCTTTTTAGTCATTTCTCCTAGTCCCCATGCATACCTTTTAACAAGTTTTCCTTCGGGGCAATAAAAAACCCCTCCCCCTTCTGCCACCCTTGAAAAAAAAAAAAATTATTATTATGCAAGCCTTAACATGTGATTTCTTGGAGGGATGGACAATGTTTTTCAATCAAGAAATTTGGATAAATAGGATAAGATTGAATAATGCAATATTTTATGGTATATGCTATATAAGAACCATGATTTTCTTTTTTAATACACTATAATATGTATGCTGCAACAAATCTCCTATGGTATTTACCATCTAGTGCAGTATTAGTGGCATTTCATGGCTCCACTGTAGGCTTTCCAAATGCTTGGCTATTATTAAAATCTAAGATGAATCAATGCAATGGATGACATAAGCGATAATTCACATTAAAAAACAATTGTATCACAAACATAGTTAATAAAGTTGGGAGGATTTTTCATCATAGTAAATTTTCTTTAAAAAAAAATTATCATGAACAAGAAAAAATTAAAATAAAGATAAATTTATATTGATGACAAACATTAAAAAATAAAATATGGAAGGAATATTATTAATTGTGTTTATAAGTGTATATATTTTGGAATTGGAAGGGATCTTTCAGATTGAATAATGTGGATGTGTTCAATCATCATCCTTTTTAATCGTCACTATCCAGTTTTAAACTAGCGGGGAAAATTAACTACCTCACTCTCGCCTACGTTCTCTTCCTACATTCTCTTCATGTACATTTTGCTTGATGTCTATCAACATTTTCTAACCATTTAATTTATTTGGTTGTTCTAGTTGCTTATTTACTACGGAAAGTTGTAGGAAAAAACATCATAGCATTGGTTTAATTCATGAGAACAAAGGTTGTAGAATTTAAGAACTTAAAGGATACAAAATATACTCATGTCATAAAGGAGGATTTGTAAAACAAGATAACTAAAGAAAATTTACAAAATAAGAATAAAAATATATGTTTATTTAGAAATACAAAAGGAAAGAACTAGCACCTCCTTGGCATCATTTCACCTCTTAAAATTAAAAATTTATATTAAATAAGAACCAATAAAAGAAGAGTCATTCCACGACTTACTAAGGGAGAAAACATATTTTTTGAAAAATGGAATTTTGATAGAAAATACACACCCTCTATGGTTGACTAAAGATGAGGAAATTTGGAAAAAGAAAACAAATGATGATAGGAAGGGAGTCATGCACTTTGTAAAAGAGATTCTAAACTCGTGCAACACACATGACATCATTATATTTAATGGTCTTGAATAATGGAAATCATTAGGGGAGACTACATGTCATACATATAATGGTCAAATTTTTAGTATCTTACGCAATGATTTTAACAAACACACTAAGGCAAGACAACAAGATTCTTGATTTGCAATTTCCATGAGGATATGCTACTAGACCATGACCCTGGTTGTAGAGATTAAGTGAACAGGAAGGAGGTTGAGGAGACAATGTACTAGTATACAAGAGCCATTAAAAAAATGGTATCTCTCATATATAATGAGATATATTCATATTATAAATTGAAAAAATCACCACTTGAACATGTTTCATGAATGAAACATATGAAATAATAAATTTATGCAAGGAGCTAATGGAGAAAAATCAAACATCAATGGTAATATTCAAAAGCTAAGAAACTAGGGAAATCAAGTGAAATGCCATATAATTTCCTGGTGAACCCGTGGTTCAACATAGCATGTAAGGAAGTAAGGTAAATGTACAAGAGAGATAATAACAAAAATAAACTTATTATATATACATTTGTACAAGAGAGATAAGATCAAAAAGAAACTTTTTCTATATACATTGATTTTGAAGAAGAAAATTGTAAATTTTCAAGCTTAAGACAATGAGAAACGTTGAAGATAGTAAAGGAATTAATGCATAAACCTTTTAGAGGAGAATAGAAAATAAAAATGGGTAGCATCCAATGACATTATGTAGACTTAGTGCTAATTTTAGGTATGTTCTATGCTTAGAGCAATTTATTTCAATTTTCACAGTTAGCTCCATATCTTTTCCAGATTAGCAATCACATCAACATTAAAGTAAACTGTAGATAGAACATAAACATAAATTGCAGAAGACAAGCCAAGACAGGAGGACACAAGATGTGGCACTACCCAAGGAAAAACCTCAATGTGGGGAAACCCTTTATCAATTCTTCTTATATGTTCTTCAATATTTCAGCAGAGAGAGAGAGAGAGAGATAGTACGTTTACAACAGAAGTCAACACTTTGACTTATCTAGATAAGAGCATAGATCATCTCTAAGAATATGATACATGAGATCTATTGAAGACATGCTGCTTCAACTAATTCTCCAAGGTGACTCCTTCACCTATTTTTGTGTTGCATTTCGTCATCATGTTGCACCTCACTGCGCTGCACCATGTTGTACCCATCATCACTATGTTGCATCTCATCACACTTCATTAATCATGGTTGTACCCATCACTGTACTGCATTATGTGCCATTGTTGCACCATGTTGCCATCCTGACCTATGTGTTGGATGCACCTTGCTTGCTTGTTGTCCCTTGCTTGCTTGTTGTCCCTAGCATGCTTGTTTTCCTTAGAATGTTTTTTGTTGCATGCTTGTTGTCCCTTGCATGCTTGGTGTATTTGCTGCTAAGTACCATACGACTATCCCAATGTTAGTTAGTTGTCCCTTACATGTTGCTCTCCTTTGGAGACAGATGCTCCCACTGTTTCAGTAGTTCTTGGTAGTTTTGGAAGTTCCGATTGTTCCCAGCAGTTTCAGTAGTTCTGGCTTTTCCAACAGTTCTGGCAGTTCTGGCAATTCCGACATTTCCGGCAGTTCCGGATTTTCCAGCTTTCTAGCAGTTCTGGCATTTCTGGCATTTCTGGATTTTCCAGCTTTTCCGGCAGTTCTGTCTTTTTCAGCAGTTCTGACTTTTCTGGTAGTTTCGGCTTTTCCAGCAATTCTGCCTTTTCCGGCATTTCCGGATTTTCCTATAGTTCCAGCTTTTCCAGCATTTCTAGCAGTTCCGGCTTTTCCAGCATTTCTAGATTTTCTGGCATTTTCGGCATTTCTGATAGTTCTGACTTTTCCGGCTTTTCCGAATTTTCCATCTTTTCCGGCTTTTCCGGCATTTTCGGCTTTTCTTGCAGTTCCATCTTTTCCAGCTTTTACATCTTTTCCAGCAGTTCCATATTTTTCGCTTTTCTGGCAGTTCTGAATTTTCCGACATTTCTGGCATTTCCATATTTTCCAACATTTCCGGCTTTTCGGGCTTTTCTGGCAGTTCTGGCTTTTCTGGCTTTTCCTACAGTTCCGACTGTTCCTGGAGTTCTCGCAATTCTGGATTTTCCGGCAGTTCCGGCTTTCTGCCCTTTGGATCAGGGCAGTGTTATCCCTTAGGATCTCTCCTCCTACTAAAACCCAAAGACAAGTAGAGAGAGGAAGAGATCCCAAGTGTGCGTTGAAATGACTTGAAGGCCACCTCTATTTATACTAAGACGTTGAGCACATGTGGGGTTTATTTGGCTGTTGGCCGACCTTGACGAATTGTCTTATAACAAAAATAAATTCATAACTCCATGAATACTTATCGGAATCGGATGATCTTTAGATCAATCCTACACCTCTCGATGAGAGGGATCCAAGAAAAATATCAACTGCCATATATAAGATGACCCACATGGAGCTTAGCCCTAGTTGTCAATTTTAACACTCCCTCTCAACTAGGGAGAACTCCATCTGTTGATCCATATGTTTGACTGTACTATCTCTGCCGTTAGTTCCCTGCACTGCTCTTCTCTGCTCTGATCTGCTGAGCTCCGATCTGCTGAGCTCTGTTGAGCTCTACTTTTCTCTGCTATGCTCTGCTATGTTGAACCATGAAGAAGAATAATTAATTGATAATTTCTCATACCATTCTCTACTAACTCGAAGTCAGTTTCATCTGAAGAGAGTGTGTCACATTACTCTTACTGACCCAAAGTCATTTTTATTGATCCCAAATCAATATCACAAGAGAGTGTCTCAAACCACTCATATTGATCCCAGATCAATGTCACAAGAGAGTGTCTCAAACCACTCATACTGATCCCAAATCAATGGAGGTCATCCTAGCATAGGGAGTATGGTAGATACAACGATGCATCCATCGATAGAACTACTATGGTCCCTATCCTCATTTCCCTGCTCATTGATCATATGAGAGGTACTTCCATTGAGTCCCAAATTGCATGGGTAGGATGCCTCGATAGGAGAACTAATCATCCTGTCCACAGGAGAACGAATCATCCTATCCAGTGGATGCCACAAAGAACTAATCATTATGTTCCACAGTTGCCATGTGAGAACTAATCATCCCGACCCACAGGAGAACTAATCATCATGTTCCATAGTCGCCACGGGGTATCACAAGGGAAGGTTGAACTTGTCATCCTATACATAGTGCACCACAAGGGGAGGGTGAGTCGACCTGTGGTCGTATGTTGCTCCAGTAAGTACCCCAAGCCCCCCAAATCTCCCAGAGCTCAATGCATGCAACATGCAGGACCCTTATAAGAAGGTCTCTCAATGACTCCATGTCGTTCGAGAAAGTCACACATTTGACCTTTCCCTAGGGTTTTGACAAAATTTCTGTGACCTGTACATCAGTCTCAATGCGATGGAGCCTCCTCGCTCATCGACTTACCACATCCCAGATAAGGCAGTGTCTGATGTCTATCTGCTAGAGCGATCATCGAATACGGGATTCCTCAATAATCAAATCCCACCTCTAGTTGTCACAGAGAATCACAATTGTATTCATCATGTGTACAAACAGCTCACTTAAGAGCTTCTGCAACCATGTAGCTTCACACGAGATCATACTCGTAGTTATGTATTCAGTCTCAGCGGTGCTTATAGCAACCAATTTTTGCTTCTTGCTCATCCACGATATTGAAGCAGAATCCAAAGAGAATCAGCACTGAGAAGTGCTCTAGTGATCCTCCACACTGCCTACCCAGTCAGCATTCGAATAATCATGCAGTTTCATATTTCCAGCAGTGTATCTCAATCCATGAGAGATTATGCCCCGAAGATATCTCAGAAGATTCTTGGCACCAATCCAGTGAGGCTCAACCGAATATGAGCTAACCATGCTAATTGCAAAACATATGCCCGTAGGAAAGTTCACCAAGAACATCAACGTGAATGAGTTTATGAAACTCAAAGTGTTATCGGGAAATCTAGTGTCTATTCAGAGATGCTAGTCCCACTAAGACGGGTAGTTATCTTAGAAACAAACAGATTAAAGTCACTTGTTTTTCCTTTACAAGAGAGAGAGATGGGAAAGAAGCAGAGAGTACCAACCTCAGTCTTCTGCTTGGCTCCTTGCTTGTTTCCTTTCCCCTTTGATAGAATCTTGCCACTGCTTCCTTACTTGTCCTGCTTCAAAGAGCACCTATAGATTCACAACAGCATAATACCATCAAAGCATAGGGATCTTTCACTGTAAACAATATACGATCAAATATATTGACCATAGAAATGCATATATCAACACAATATTCAGAGATACACAAGAATATGGAGGAAAACTCAAATAGCTTTATTAGTAAAAGTAGTATAAGAGAGGATTAAAACCACTTGGTCTGGCCCACTGCCATCCTCCCAGCTTGAAAGCCCTCTTCACCTCACACAAAGCAAGATCACCCAACAATGTCTTCAAAGAGAAACCAGCAACACCTCTTTGCAAATTACCAAATTCCAACCTTTGGATATCTGGGATGAGGGATCCATTTATATATATTTGCAGGGGGGTGAGTCAGCTTCTGGGATTTTGATTAGTGTCATCTCTCTGATAGTTCTTGGTTCCACTTGGAGATTTCATGATCTCTTACTCATCCCTGGGAGAACTCAGGGAGGCAAGTGTCAAATTAGCAACTTCTAGAAGATTCTCAGGGTCTCCACTTAGAAAACTGCTTGTGCCATTTGTCTGCTCTCACTCATCGCACCCTACAGAAGGGCTTTCCAGTATGCATCGCACTTTTTGCATGTGGCAGGTGAGATGCATCACACCCTTTGCACTGGGTAGTCTGTATGGTCCTGGATTGACCAGTTCTGAGTGGTTTTTCATGGAAAACTTCTGGGAGATGATGTAATCAGCTGACCTTGCTCCTTTACGGTATGAAACAACACTTTTAGGGACTTAGAAGCCCTTGGTTTATGGACATATGTGATTTGGATTGCAATGCCCAAATATGTCTATAACAATTGCGCCCTAAAGCATGAGATCGCAAATCTTCTGATGTCTGGTGAAATGCTTTATAATGATGATCTGAGGTTTTTCGCACTGGAAGGTGACCTGTAATAAGATACAATACAATACATTATCTTCATAATTATTTTCATGATCTAGCTGAGGTGGGCATTCCCATGCTCAATTTGATAAATTCATTTTCATGTACATAGGACAGACAACTGTTTGTGTGCAGACTGATGATTCTGGTAGAGCCATCATCCCTTAGTTTGGATGATTATCTGTGTAGCAATGATGTACATTTGATGTCTTTATTTTCCTAATTATATCACAACCCGGATGGATGAAACTAGATCCGGGGTCTTCAAAACTCATTCGATCTTCACCCAAAGGTACAATTCGATCCATGTGAAAAAGATGTTATGATGTCGAACATTGAAGGACATCGCCTCATTACCAGCCAATGATGTAAGCTGTTAATCACCGATGATGATGATGATGACCCTCAAGGTACTGCAGTACAATTCACGTGGTGTGAATACATGAGTTGATGTCTAACACCACACAAAATCTTTCAGTCAAAGGCCATTAATGTAAACCTGTCGCCAGAAGTGAGAAACTTTCCATTGAGGCATGCAAGCTTCAAAGCACCAGAAGGGTTGTCCCTAGGTTGGCTTCTTGGATAATGAGTTGATGTCAACAAGAAGTGACCCTTCGTAGGAGGGCATTAATGGATCCCACATCTACGACACGGAACGGAGCAAATGATTTTGTAGAGGTGAAAACGATCTGATGATACAAGGTTCAGGGTGGCGGTCATGAAAGAATGAAGCATGAAGGTATTGTAGCGGATGGGACACAAGTTGGGTAGGTGAATCCTCTGAGCGACTTCTCTTGAACATATCAGTGACAATGGAATGGATTGGTAGCATTAACCCCAAAAGTGGATGGTACGGTGGACCAATGGTGATATGACCAATGAACAGAATAACCCAACTTGACTCAATCATGGTGACGGAGTGAAAGTATCATGTTCAAGAGCGACCTGCTACCAATAAAGTTTCTTCAAGTTTTCTTCCCAATTTCCCCAGTCATTTATGACCAGTACCTATTTATTTTTGTCAAGCTTGAGGAGGATAACATATGCTTGTTCTATAATTTGTCCTTCGAGCAAACCCGTCGCTATGTTTTAACGAGCCTAGCAATAGTGAAACTCACTCTTGTCTGAATGGACAAGTTTGTCGCTATTGTTTTAACGAGTTTAATGACAAGGATAACTCAGTCCTTTTCAATTTTAGAGAGTCTGAAAAGAGACGGCAAGAAAACTCCAATATTCCTTTTTCGTAATATAATCCCTTAAGTCCGAAAAAGTATAAAACAATGCGAAAGGGATGACTTTTCGATAGTTTTAACAAGCCGAACAAGACAAACACTCGATCTTTTTGTGTAATGATCCCTCTAGTCCAAAAGGATTAAAATCTAGAGGAGGGATAGCACTTCCAATCACTTTAACGAGATGGAGAGGCCAATTTCTCTGCAATCTTTTCATATTTTACGAGTCAGATGAAAAGAGCTTAAAGGAGACTTGTTTTTTGAGGAACGAGTGATGTTTTCAGATAACAGCTAGTTCCAGGTAAGGTTTGGAACTTTCTAATCACGGTTGTGTAAAGAAGGTGGCTAATAGGATCACTCATCGCAGTTGTTCCTCAAAAGGGGTAAACAATCAAATGGAGACGAATGATTGGCTAAAACAGAGTGGAGGTGATGGTAAGAACACGACCAAGGCTCAAAAGTTGATGATAATCATTCACAATGGTTATTTACTGGAGGTGGGTTCATTTTTTAATGAGTTTAAACTCTGGTGGAACATATGCTCATTTCTAGGTTTAATTTTTAACGAGCTTGAACTTCGCGTAAAACTACTCGTGCCAGTCGTATAATAAGGATGTCTCATCGATAGGTTCATTTTTTAGGGAGCTTGCACCATTCGAAATTATGCTCCGACTCCTTTTATTATGTAAGCTAGGAACGACCAATCCTACGAGTTTAAAGTGTTAAGAACCTACAAACTAAGAAAATAAATGGTCGCTTTTCACTTTCACGCAAAAAGGTTTGCATGCCCCCAAGTATAGCAAAGTAGAGCTTCCCAGGTTACCCCTCAATTTGCAGAAAAAACATTTGTTCTATCACGAAAGGCCCACCTTTTCCAAGTTACCCTTCAATTTGCAGACAAAACATTTGTTCTATTGGGAAAAGCCTACCTTCTAACAGAGGTATCTTATTCCGGTCTAATCCCATTTTCCTAAACGGATGAGTGTGTCAGACCAGTCATATATCCTTTGTGGAAACCTACCCTATACCTGAAGTTTTCCTACCGAAGTAGACCAGGGTGCATGCCCCCTGGGTTTCAGTCACGCCCACCGAATCACTCGTGCCCATCAGGCGGACGGACTGGAGATTGATGAGACATTCCTTGCACAAAAAGACCTGTTAGGGATGGCATTTGACTATTAGCTATGTGTGAACCGGGGAATGAAATTTGGTCTACGAGCTAGACCACTCTACCTTCATGCGGAAAACACATTACTCGAAAGAGTGAGGATACAATGGCTCCCATGCTATAAATGTAGTCACGCCCAAGGAGTAGATTGTAATCTAAAGGTCCTTGGACTACCATTACGTTCAGATAAACGGTTTTCCTTCTCAAAGTTATAGGCAAACTTGGAAGGATCCCTAACGGTCGACTGGTTCCTTTGTCGAAGCCTGTCAGATATCGCATCTCAGGAAAAAGCGATGGTGAACCAAGCGCTTTCCAAGTAGTTGAGGAAAGGATACTCACAGAAGCCCCTTCATCTATGATGGTACCAACCATGACCATTTTGTAATTTTGCACTATGATTCGAAATGGTACATTAGACGGTAAACGAGGTCTGCCTAGTAGATTCCAATCGAAGGAAGCGACTAGGTTGCTTGGAGGTGGGACCGAATAAATGGCTAGATACAACTCTGACAAATTTCCTTCCTGCGGTAAAGGAATGGACCGATTGCCCCCATGTTCATCGGAGTCTGTGTTTACGAAAAGAATTTGAACAGTGTCATTCTCATTCTCTTTGGTGACTGTATGATCTGAAGGTAAATCTTCTAAAGCCAAGATGGGGTCGACTGCCATCTCGACCTCTTGACTTTGGTCCAATGTGGACTCAGAGGGCTTATCTTCAATGATAGGTGCTTCGACTGACAACAAAGGTGGGTCAGTTGGATTTTCAACTAGCAATGGATTCGGCAAGAGTTTCTTGTACCCAAGAGGGAGTCGCTGCGGTGATGTAGGACGATTATCCAAGACTCTTTTAGCTTCATCCAGGAAGGGACAACGGTGGAGGGCATGATCGCCTTCACACAGTTTGCAGGGAAATTTATATTTTCCTTTTTGTCGAGTGACTTCGTTTTCACTAGTTGACGGTGTACTCTCAACATGATTGTCAAAGGTTGACGACACCGGATTGTGCAAGCGAGGAGACCAGTCCCTTAATATCCGTGGGATGCAAGGACAATATCGATGATAGTGGTCTCCTTTGCAGATGACACATGGAGATTTAGGTTTGGATGGTGCAGTGTGTGGATTTTCTCTAGACGATGCACATTTGCCCCTTTTTTCCATTGGCTCCTTCTTCTTCTTCTCCTTCTCTTTCTCCTTCTTATCAATTACTTGGTTTTTAGTTTTACTATCTTCACCAAGCGAAGAGGAAGAAGGAGAGGGAGAGACAAATGAAGTAGAAGGTTGGGGGGTAACTCTAGTATCATCTAGTTGCTGATTCGATTGTTCAGGAATCACGGTGCTTTGAATGACAGAGGTCGAGAAAAGCCATACCGTCAGGCCAATTGTCAGTCCTGGAAGGGACAATGTGGCCATATGAGGTGCACCAACATCTCCCCAAGAGGAGAAAGGACTAGGATTCCCCTCGAGGGGAAATACTTGGTTGGTGGACTCCATTTTCTCAACCTAAGACCAATGAGGGAATAGTGACGTTATTCCGATTAAAATAAGTTTTAGACGCTTTGACACAACTTGCTTTTTCAATTTTAAAGAGTCGAGAAAAAGCTAAAGATGACTCTAGTTGCCTTCGATTTTTAATGAGCCTGAAGTGACAAGTGCTCAGATGGACCTTTTCCTTTAAGGAATCTGAAAAGGAACGAAAGAGACTACTCTATAAATCTAGATAGAGGGATTACCAGGCCAATCGCAAAACTGCAGAATACTTTTTACGGTACGGCAGTCAATCTTCCCGAATGCTATGTTCAGTGCATTGCGATCGATTGGGCGGTAGACATGGCTTCCTAAGGATAAAGGATATAGCCTATTGTGGTCTCCCACTATATACTCGACGGTACGTGGGAGCACAATTCCATACTGGCACTTATCGTCTCAAAGAGGAGGAATCACCCAACCTATGATGAAAGCGACAGTTACCAGGCTTTACGACGCTGGAATACGTAGCCTAGATTTCTAGATGTTGTGCATTAGGTTCCAAAGTGTTTTTATGTTCATTGAATTTATTTTGTAGTTGATCTTTCTTAAGAAGTTTGCCTTTAAGGTTCATCACGTGATGTAGATATACAATTCCTAAAATGCAATCTAAGATGATAAACAGTCGTTTAATCTTCTTTTTGCAATGAAAATCCTAGCTACTAAGGAAAGAGAAATGAAATTCTTTCAACATAGAGCAGAGAGCACACACTATATGCACTGTCCTAAATCAAAATCAACAAGCAATCTAAATGCAAATGCACATGCATGTATTTGTTTTCTGCTTTCTTAATGTGTGAATGACAAAAAGAATGCTAAGCACAAATCTGAACTATATCTTCTTTCAAAGCGACAGTACTAACGATTTTCTTTTCAAAAAAACAAAAGGGAGACAAGATGACTCTTTGCAATTTTGAATTAAAAACTGCTTTCGACACTTGAAGTAATATTAATTTAGATCAAATACAAGAGTAACAGTGTAATCGACTATCAAAAAGAGAACGATTATTTTCCTTGACTGAAAACGACACTTGCGACACTTTCAAACCCAAAGACGGCAGTTCGATTAAGCTACCATTTTGTAAATGAGAACTGTGAATGGCGAAAAATACATAAAAACATTCACAAATATTTGCATAATGGAGGTTGGATGATGCAAAGAAAGGGGGTTTCAACAGTGGTGTACTGATCACAGACAACAAAACTCCTAAATAAAGCTGAAGAGAGTGAAGAAAAAACCAAAATATGGAGGTAGAACTAGTCTTGCCTGATCATCGCACCTGCAACACAAGGAAACAAGGATGCATCCCACCTACTACACACGGGAGGTGCGATGCATCTAGATTGCCAAGAAGAGAAGGTGCGATGGTCTAGGGACGAGACTTTAACTTAGTTTTTGGTCACAGTTTGTAGCTTAGTTCAGGGATTTAGGCAGAGCAAATGATAATCAATAACTACAAAGTATAGGGGCTGATCTAATGAGGTTACTCAAGCAACCTCTAGGGCACTTGGGATGTTTGCAAGTCAATTGTTCAATTCATAAACAAACCCAGAGATTGACTAAAGCAACATTGATCTACTTTGCACTTGCATAGAAAATGCAGTTCGAAGGCTAGCTGGCTTAACTTCAGGCTCCGTCTGTGGTTTATGAATCAAACAAATAGAGACAAGCAATCAAACTAATCGTTCCCCAGTGGAGTCACCATTTTGTTATTGGGAAATCTAGTGTCTATTCAGAGCTGCTAGTCCCATTAATATGGGCAGCTATCTTATAAACAAACAGATTAAAGTCACTTGTTTTTCCTTTACGAGAGAGAGATGAGAAAGAAGCAGAGAGTACCAACCTCAGTCTTCCACTTGGCTCCTTTCTTGTTTCCTTTCCCCTTTGACAGAATCTCGCCACTGCTTTCCTACTTATCCCACTTCAAAGAGCAGTTGTAGATTCACAGCACCATAATACCATCAAAGCATAGGGATCTTTCACTGTAAACAATATAGGATCATATATATATTGACCATACAAATGCATATATCAACACAATATTCAAAGATACACAAGAATATGGAGGAAAACTCAAATAGATTTATTAGTAAATGTAGTAGAAGAGAGGATTAAAACCACTTGGTCTGACCCAGCTCCATCCTCCCAGCTTGAAAGCCCTCTTCACCTCACACAAAGCAAGATCACCCAAAAATGTCTTCAAAGAGAAACCAGCAGCACCTCTTTGCAAATTACCAAATTCCAACCTTTGGATCTCTGGGATGAGGGATCCATTTATAGATATTTGCAGGGGGGTGAGTCAACTTCTAGGATTTTGATTAGTGTCATCTCTTTGATAGTTCTTGGTTCCACTTGGAGATTTCATGATCTCTTACTCATCCTTGGGCGAACTCAGGGAGGTAAGTGTCAAATGAGCAGCTTCTAGAAGATTCTCAGGGTATCCACTTAGCAAATTGCTTGTGCCATTTGTCTACTCTCGCTCATTGCATCCTACAGAAGGGCTTTCCAGTATTCATCGCACTTTTTTCATGTGGCAGGTGAGATGCATCGTACCCTTTGCACTGGGCAGTCTGTATCGTCCTACTTTGACCAGTTCTAAGTGGTTTTTCATGGAAAACTTCTGGGAGATGATGTAATCAGCTGACCTTGCTCCTTTAGGGTATGAAACAACAATTTTAGGGACTTAGAAGCCCTTGGTTTATGGACATATGTGATTGGGGTTGCAGTGCCAAAATATGTCTATAACACAAAGGCATTTCCCAAATCTAGTCCAACATTACTACCATATAACTTCTTAAATTTAAGATCCTCAAGGTAGTCACAGGCTTGCAGTTTATCATTCCACATCCAAAATCCAACTCCCTCTTACTTCTGCAAATGAGAGGGTCTGCACCTGTCAGAAATAGGTCGTCCTCATAAGGTGCCAGTATGAGAGGTCTATCATACACAACCTTCGGGTAATGGTTTGGATCGGTTTCACTCCTAATGAATCCCAGCTTCATCAGATAGATATCAATCCTCTCATACTACGCATGGGGTGTTTTGCTTCAAGCCATAGAGGGCTTTATTCCACTTGTATACATGAGATTCCCAATCATGAATCTCAAACTCCTCAAGTTGTTCCAAACCTGTGGACCTGCTGCATGAGGGGAATGGTCCCCTTATAAGATTTTCCTTTGGTACATCTTAGACATGTACCTTCATGCTCTACTTGAATTCAGACATCCCTATCACCATTTGATTCACATCAGGAAAGGCCCCATAGGTAGACCTCTGATGTTATAGATGCGATATGTCAATTGACATGATCCCCAATGGACTATCCTGCAACTTGACACAAATTTCCAACCCTGAACCCATGAGAAAAAGCATCTTTGAAAATTATATCTTTTAACACGTACCTTTCCATCGATGAATGCCACCCTGAAACCTTTGACTTCCATTTCCGAGATGGACACCAGGTTCTTCTTGTGATTAGGTACATAAAAGAGATTCTGTAAGTGAATCGAGTTACCCTCATTCAATTGAGGGTTAACATTCCCTACACCCTTTCCGAGATAGGTGGCATCGGCTCCAAGTATAATCCCACAATTGTTTCCATCTCTACCAAATTAGAGAGTGCACCCATCTATCTAATGAAGTTCCTTGAAGCACTACAATAAATAAGCCAGATTCCCAAAGAATCTGAAGGAGAGGGCCAATACAAGAAAACGCTTTTTTATCTTATTAGAAACAACATTTGATTCTTCATACCTGGGGTTCCTTGCTTTCTTTGAAGATCAGGCCATTTCCTTGATGACGTGGATTACCTATCATTCCTTTGATCATTGAAGATGTCCCTAGAATGATTGTTATCATCATCAAGTGATGTGTCCCTGCCATTTGGACACTCCTTCGCATAATGGCCGAACTAGTTATCTGCCTTTCCTTCCACCCCGAGATCCGATCTTCTAATGAAGTGATCTTTAGGTAGGCCATATTCCACTGCACCATTCTGATAATATTCTCTGCTTCGACTTCACCCTTGGTGAATTTGAAGAGGGATGAGGAATCCATTGATCCTTCTTTTTCTTTTTTTTTGTAAAACCCAACTGTCTTCGGTGATTTCTCTTTCACTCTTGCTTGGGCATTTCCTTCACCTTAGCTCCGATACCATGTTAATTTTAGGTATGTTCTATGCTTAGAGCAATTTATTTCAATTTTCATAGTTAGCTCTATATCTTTCCCAGATTAGGAATCATATCAACATTAAAGTAAACTGCAAATAGAACATAAACATAAATCGTAGAAGACAAGCCAAGACAAGAGGACACAAGATGTGGCACTACCCAAGGAAAAACCCCATTGTGGGGAAACCATTGATCAATTATTCTTATATGTTCTTCAATAGTTCAGCAGAGAGAGAGAGAGATAGTACACTTACAACAGAAGTCAACACTTTGACTTATCTAGATAATAGCATAGATCATCTCTAAGAAGATGATACATGAGATCAGTTGAAGACATGCTACTTCAACTAATTCTCCAAGGTGACTCCTTCACCTATCGTTGTGTTGCATTTCGTCATCATGCTGCACCTCACTGCGCTGCGCCATGATGCACCCATCATCACTATGCTACATCTCATCACACTTCATTAATCATGACTATACCCATCACTGTAATACATCATGTGCCATTGCTGCACCATGTTTCCATCCTGTACTATGTGTTGGTTGCACCTTGCTTGCATGTTGTCCCTTGCTTGCTTGTTTTCCCTAGCATGCTTCTTGTCCTTAGCATGCTTGTTGTTGCATGCTAGTTGTCCCTTGCATGCTAGCTGTAACAATGCATGCTTGGTGTATTTGTTGCTAAGTACCATACAACTGTCCCAATGTTAGTTAGTTGTCCCTTGCATGTTGCTCTCCTTCAGAGACATATGCTTCGGTTGTTTCTGCAATTCTCGGCAGTTATAGCAGTTCCAACTGTTCCCAATAGTTTCGGCAGTTCCGGCTTTTCCGACAATTCCTAAAGTTCTGACATTTCCAGCAGTTCCATCTTTTCCAGCTTTTCTGGCAGTTTCGGCTTTTTCGGAATTTCCGGCAGTTTCGGCTTCCCAACAATTCTGGCTTTTCCAGCTTTCCTGGCAATTCCGGCTTTTCTGGCAGTTCCGGCTTTTCCGGCATTTCTGTTGTTCTGGCTTTTTCAGCATTTCTAGTTTTTCCGCCATTTCTGGATTTTTCGGCATTTCTGGCTTTTCCGGCAGTTCCGAATTTTCTGGCAATTCTGGCATTTCCATCTTTTCCGGCTTTTCCAAATTTTCTAGCATTTTCGACTTTTCCAGAAGTTCCAGCTTTTCTGGCTTTTCCGTCTTTTCCAACAGTTCCGGCTTTTCTAGATTTTCTAGCAACTCTGGATTTTCTGGCATTTCTGGCATTTCCAGCTTTTCCGGCATTTCCAGCGTTTCCAGCTTTTCTGGCAGTTCCATCTTTGCTGGCTTTTCCGGCAGTTCTAGCTTTTCTGGCAGTTCCGGCAATTCCGACTTTTCTGGCAGTTCCCGCTTTCCGCCCTCTAGATCAGGGCAACGTTATCCCTTAGGATCTCTCCTCCTACTAAAACCCAAAGACAAGTAGAGAGAGGAAGAGATCCCAAGTGTGTGTTGAAATGACTTGAAGGCCACCTCTATTTATACTAAAACATTGAGCACATGTGGGGTTTATTTGGTTGCTGGACGACCTTGATGAATTGTCTTATAACACAAATAAATTCATAACTCCATGAATACTTATCGAAATCAAATGATCTTTAGATCAATCCTACACCACTCGATGAGAGGCATCCAAGAAAAATATCAGCTACCATAAATAAGATGACCCACATGGAGTTTGGCCCTAGTTGCCAATTTTAACACTTAGTGATAGTTATCTCATGTGAGAAATTTGTATGAAAATCCAACAAAGAGAGATACCACTAGAAATCAACATAGAGGGACCAAGAAGTCTTCATAGAAGAGGATGTGCATGAGGTTACATAAAATATGGATTTAAAAAAATCAAAATACATCCAAGGGTTATAATCCAAATACTTACAAAAAGGGAAATCATTCCCTTAACCAACACATCATGATCGTACTCAATAAGGTGTTTAAAGAGGGGTTCCCAAGTAGTTGGACAATGAGCCTCATTTTGTCCATAACCAAAGAGTAAGATAAAATCAAATTAGGGAACTACATAAGTATCATTATCAACATAGTGGTTTCTAAGTTTGTAAGAGGATTATGGATAAAAATTTGAACAAATGGATAGAGGAAATTGACAAAAGAAACTAAATAAAAAACTAGCTTCTAACTGTAGCACTCCACCATTGTGCATTTCCTTGTAGTTGGGCACATGATAGAAAAGATTGGAGAGAACAAATGTAAAGAGTCATGGTGTTTTTTTTTTCTTTTTTCAAAAAAGATTTGACATCATCTCAAGGGAGAAACTATGGGATAGTTAGTTAGAAATGAGGATTCAAATGGTTGGAGGAAAATGGCATATATGTTATATAAGAAAGTAAAGGCTAAAATAAAAAATGCAAAGGGTCTTTTATAAAGATTCAATAATGGAATCATGTTGAAATAAAGTTTCCCCTCTCCCACACATTGCTTGGTTTACACATAAATAAGCCATAGGAATGGATAAGAAACAAAGATAGTGGAAGGGTGAGTGTGGATTATCATAAATATATTTTTGTATGTAGATAATGTGACACTAATAATTAGGATACTTTGTACCCTACAAGATATCCTTGAGGCCTTATAGTCCTTATGTGTGAAAGTTGAAATTAATACAAGCATAGGGAAAACTAATATATTAGTCTTCTCGCTAAAAAAGAGAACATATAACCACAAATAAGTTTTAGAGGTGAGCTACTAGAAATAACCCAAAACTATAGATACTTGGGACTACATTCCATTGAGAGACTAAGGTGGGACACATGCATGAGGAGAATATTACAGGGGGTGAAAGGAATTATTCCTATTGAAAAAATAGATGTGGGACAATAGAGGTTTGGGATTGGCAAATGTTGCACTCACATTTTCAAATGTGCATGACCTAAGAACTCTTTGTGGATGTAAGTATGGGGAATGAGTATACTACAAATAGATTGAAAAAAATTGGGAGGGTATCAAAACAATTGATGACAAGTTGTTTAAGAGTGAAAAAAATAATATTCATCAAGAGTTATTTGTAGTTGAAATATCACTATACCCAGTAGACTGGAATGTATTGAGATATTGAATATGTACATATATAAAATAGAAGTTGTGGAGAATGATAGAATTTTAGTGAAAGCGCAAGACCAATAATGCAAGAAATGATTTGAAGAGTGGGATATACATTAGAGGAAATTTTAGCCGAAAAGTGGCCTCCTAAGGAAAAATAATAAAGTAATAGCTAAACTAATAAAATAAGAGTTGTGAATTTTGGAGGGAAAACAAGAAAATTACTTTTTTTTAATTGTATTTTTGGCTTATCTCCTTATAGGTTTACTCAAATTTCAAGTGTATACATTAGATGCGGAATTAAATCCCTTTTCCAATGAGTAACCATATGCATCCTTTTGAGAAGACCCGCATGGATACCAAAATAAAGATACATTAAAAAAACGTGTGTATTTTTGGCTTACCTCATTGTAGGTTTATGCAAATTTCAATTGTAGGCACTCATTGGATGAAAAATTAAATTTCACATCCAACGAGTAGATGCATACTATTGAAGAAGATCCACATTGATAAAAATTGAAGATACAATAAAAAAAAGTGTTGAACACGTTTTTTTAATGTATCTTCAATTTTTATCAATGTGGATCTTGTCCGAAGTATGCATCTACTCATTGGATGTGGAATTTAATTTTGCATCCAACGAGTGCCTACAATTGAAATTTGAGTAAACCTATAAGGAGATAAGGCAGTAATATAATTAAAAAAAACAATTTTCTTCTTTTCCCTCCAAAATATTTACATGTACCTATTTTTAAATTTAAAGGATTTGATTGGTTTACATATTATGATATGGAAATCATATGAAAATTTCATAGGCACTTTTAGGCTGAAATTTCCTCTAATGCAAGAAAAAAGGTGTCCATTATATAAAAGGTGTTGAAAAATCATGTAAATGAAAGCTATAGTAAGGGGAAATCGAGAAGTTATGTCAAAAGAAAGAAACACTACATAGACAACTTTAATAGACAAGAGGAGATTAAACTATGAAACAATTTAAAGCTTAAAATCCCATGGTATGAAAACATGTAATATAAAATTTAAGAACCAACTTACAAGTTTGAGATGTGAAACCTAAAGATGGGAACAATCAAAGGAGCCATGTGAGATAAAGTTATGTAATGTTAGATGACAAAATGATGCAAGTGATAACTAGATGGTTGAAACTAGAGTCAATAACGCAACTAGTCATTAATACAAAATGCTAGGGACTAGAGTTAGTTGAGCAAATGAAGCCCATACTTTAGGCTATATATTTATTTGTTTATTTTTTGATATCTAGAACAATCAACAATTGGTTGGTCTCGTACTTGCATTACATGGGGTCAATTTCAATTGCTACCAATAATCTCTAGACACTTACATATGCCCCTTTTGCAGGAACAAGTGAATCAGAGGATTTGAACCAAAAACCTCTTCACACATATCACTTCATTTACACAATCATCACTAATTGAATTGCCTTTGAGCACTTAGACTATTTATTATTACATTTAAATGTATTAAATAACTTAATAAAACTTGTTTATTTATTTTAATTCACATTATTGAAAATATTTATAAAATTTATATATATATATATATATATATATATATATATATATATATATATATAATTTAAGAATTTTAATATTTTTCTACTACCCTTTAAATAATAATTAATAAATTTAGATAATTATACTTAAAACTTATAATAAAATTGTTATAAAATAAATGATTTCGTTTATTTAAATAGAAAAAAGTTAATATAAAAACATCCATTTTTATTTATAATTATTTTTTTCAATTCATTTTTTTTTAATTAAAATATCTTATTTATTAAAGCTTATTTTGGTCTTGAAAATAACTGTAAAACGGAAAACCTTGTAATGTGTAATAGAAAGAAGTTCCTCTTTGAAACTTTAGTCACTTTGGTTATCTTATATGGATGTGAGGTTTGGGGTTGTAGCATCTCTAGAGAATCCTCGAGAAATATTGAGCAAATCCAGAAGCGTTTTATAATGTATAACCTCAAAATTAAAAGCAACACACCCTATCCTATTCTCCTTATAGAAGTGGGTTTTTTCCCTATCGAGAGCCTAGCTATGACTAGGCTTCTATTGTACAAGCACAAACTCAATAACATAGGAGACCATAGACTTCCTAAGCTAGCTTTAAATTCCAGCCAAAACCACCTAAGGCTCAAATGAGGTTGGTATAAAGACACCAGGCTTGGTTAAACCATTGGGAGATCAACGAGAATGTTGCATTGCAAAAAATTAATAACATTAAAAATATTGTTACTTCTAAGTTCAAAGAAAAAATGTGGTGTGAGAAATATTTAGCAGCTAAAAGAAAATTAAGATATTATAAGGAGGTCATCAACCCCACCCTAGAGGATCAAAAATATCTCTCTATTTTAACTAGCTCAAAGAAGAAAATTAATATAGCCAAGATTAGAATGAACTCTCATGAGCTCCAAAGTGAAACGGGTCGTTGGGCAGTTCCTAAAACACCATGGATGGAAAGGTTCTGCCATCTCTATGAGAATACGAACATCGAGGATGAAAATCACTTCCTCTTAGAGTGCCCCGCGTACAACCACATTAGATCTCGATTTCAAAATCTTTGTTGCAATACTGACCTTCCTAGCCTTTTACGTTGTCAAAATTATAGTGAGCTCGGGAGGCTTCTCTCCAAACTTTTTGAGCATAGGAATAAAATCTTAAATCAAACTAAATAAATCGTTTCTTTAGATCCGATAAACCAAAGTTTGGTCTCAGTGAACATTAACCATCATCATCATCAAGATAGTTTTTAGGAAAGTGTTTTATTTAATGTAAAGAAAAAAACAATGAAACATTATGCATACCGTAAAATTTTAAAGTTAAATTTAAAAATATATTTCACCATTCAACATTGTTGGTAACATATTTCTCAAGGTATGTATTTTGATAATGCACAATATCAAATAATATGATTATAAATAGATTATTATGATAATTGTATAAATTAAATAGTTAATAATTATTTATAAATTTAATATAAGATATTATTTATTTATAAAATAATTAATAATATTATTTTTTTTTATAAAAAATAAATTATAACCCTTTTTTTAATATTGAAAATATTATTTTATTTAAAACCAAATATTAAAATCCACATTTAAGTTTCATCCTAAATAAGTAACGGTTGTGTGGAGACAATAATATGGAAGACTCTTAGTTGTAGTGTGGTGATTACATCGTGATATCTTATTTGCATATGAAAAATGGTCTTAATAGACACATTGTCGATAAAGAGGGAATAGTCTTACAAAACACCAATATGTAATGGTTGTATAGATATGATACAAGATGGGGTGGAGCATGGTAACTTTATTTGCATTTGAAAGACTATCTTCTAATAAGATAGAACTTTATATAACATAATATCATGTGGTAGTTGCGCATTTTTTGAAGTCTTCTTGTTTATTTATTTTAGATAGTGGAGATTAAAAGGAAAAATGATGATTTTCAATTTTCAATTTTAAATGTGCTATCCAATTTAATATATATATGTTCACCTATTGACTTAATAATATTCTTCTCAAATAAATGATTTTATTGATTTTAATATTAAAATATGGTTTAATTATTTGATATTAAAAAAAAATTATGATGTAATTTTGAATTAAGTGTAATTTTTTAATATATTTTAAATGTATAAATAAATTCAATGTATTAAAAACTCTTAAAAACTTAAATCCTGTCCACTACGGTTAAAATTCCAACCATTCTTTATTATATTTTAAAATTCCAGTGATTTTCCCTTATATTTTATTTTTACTTTTAAAAAATATCCCAAAAGAGTCAAAACATTACTTAGTCGTTGAATATTAAAATGATTTAGATGGGAAAACTTTTTAAAATGTTATTGAATGATTTTTGTGAATATGAATATTTGAACCTTGAAAATGTTGAAAAGAAAAGACATTTTAAAATATGGAAGTAAATAAATTTGAAAACAGAAAACATCATCCATACCATGACTTGCTTATTATGTTGACGTCATTGATAATTCAAAACACTTCATAGTGGAGCACCCTTTGTCATGTCTTTGTCATGTGTTTTTTAATGTAAGAGTGATGTTTTTTTTCTAAATAAGATTATTTTACTATTCACATTAAAAGTGTAAAATTACAACATAGCGAGCAAAATGAATCAGCTGGTCAGAATGGAAGGCCGCATGAAACAGCAAGTGTCCAGAGCACAGATGTTGAACAAGACCATGTTTTGCAGTCCTGCGCAGGGGATCTAGAGGAACACAAACAACAGAAACAAAAGATTGACCTCGACACAATAGCAGATACAAAGATTGACAGTTTTGACAAAAAAGCCCTCGCTACTGGGCCGCATAACCTGTTAAGAAGCTGCAAAGCTTGATTAAACTTCCGGAATCTCCTCCACGATCCTGCACCATCCACCGTTAGCCAGGTCCTGGGCTTGGGTCTCCTCATTCTCGTTCGAAACCGGAGGCGCAGGCGCCATTATAGTGTCATTGACGATGCTAGCCGGCGGTTCCATGTCTCGCGGTGAGCCTGCAATTGGCATCGGAACTGTTCCTTGGTCCTCCCGAAGAACACTGGATTCGCCCTCTTCTTGGGCTTCCTCTAGAAAGAGGACTGAAACATGGGCAATGATCCGAGGTCGGTTAAGGGAACAGTTGAAAGTGAAGATTGTTGAGCCGAAGGAGGGCGAAGACGAGGAGCCTGGGGAGCTGGGTTCGAGAAATTAGCTGGGCCTCAGAATGTTCCCTCTTCCGCTGTGAGAGCGTGGGTGCTGACTCGAGGTAGCATCACCGGAAGAAGGGCGTGAAGGAGCGCCCCAAGCGGTGCCTCTGCAGCTAAGCATTCTTTGGCAGAGCCAAGGCATGACAGCAGAGACAACACCGTAATGGATTACAGAACAAACCACCAGAGAGGTATATCGCAGTCCAAACACACAGGCTAGCGGACGGGAGCCCAAAGCAGCAGCAGGAGACGGAGAAGTAGAGCAAGAGCCCAACCAACACAGAGGCTTTGCGCTAGTTGAGCCCGCGCCCATCCAACACAACACAAGGAACAACAGAGTATACCCATGGCGGAATCTGGTTAATAAGCATTTTCCCCTGCCTCGAGACCCTCCCGCCATAACTATGGCATTCATGGGAGCTGAGAGTTGATACCAGCCAGCGCGTGCGGAGATGGACGGCATATTAATGTTAACATCAAACATTCTCTTACACCCTGTTAAACCCACCTCCATGTGATCCTCCCTCCACATGGCTTTCGGTCCGCTGTACAAGGCTGGCAGGTGGCGTCTCTGCTTTGCCCACTCCAGTCCCATCGCAATGAAGGCAGCGTTAGACACCCGCATCTGGGGAATGTAAGAGTGATGTTAATTATTATGTCACGTGTCTTTTAATGTGAGAGTGATGTTAATTATTATGTGGTTTGAAAGAAATGACAAAACAATTTTTTTTTCAAACACTAAAAAGTGTATGTATATATGTATGTATGTATGTATGTATCGCTCGTTCATACTATATAACTTGTTAAGTCTAGCGATTCTATTGGTTGTTGCACATGCAATGTAATGTAATAGATGGGTGTGTAAGTCATAATTTATTCATTAAATCTGATGTGCTAAATCTTCCATGTTGTCTTATGTGTGCAGTGAAGTAAAAAACTAAAAATATTAATTTATAAATATAATAATTTAATTTAAAATAATATTAAAATTAATATATATTAAAATTATTTTTTTAATTAATATTAAATATAAGAGTTTAATTAAATAGCATTTTGATCAAAATTGAGTAGTAGGATTATAATTTTTTTATTAGTGAAGGCATGGCATGTGATTGATGCATTCACAAGTATTTGGTGGGAAATAATTAGAAACTTTGGAGAGGAGAGAGCGACGAGCAGCAGAAGGTAGGCACAAATATTGTCGCAGAAAATAAAGTTTTTTCCGAGCAATACTAACTAATTTATATTAATATGTACAGGTAAACTTTACATCAAAAAAGACTATTTGCCCAGGGCCAGCTGCGGCTCCATGAGTGACTCTATCCTTTCCAAACATTTGCCTCGCAGGGCGACATATCCAGACTAGATCAACTTTCAAAACTCGGTGATGATTCAGAGATGTAACAAAATTGCCCACGCAGGGGCGCACCTTAAAAGACATATGACCCAAAAAGACTTTAGACTCCAAGAGCATTACACAGAGCAGACAAAAAACATGCATAATCTTCAGACGGTTGCCAGACATATGACGACGACCCAGCAAGACTGTAGTGACCAATACCACAACCCAGAACAAGAAGGAACCAAACCAGGATATAAGACGAAAACCGGAAGTCCACCAAGGCCTCGTACCCAGCTTGCGCGAAGGAGTCCAAAGCGGAGGAGAACCTCTGAGCACTAGTCCTCTGGTTCTTCTTCCGGAATGTTGCACCATCCTTGTCCCTCTGGGACTCCCTCCCACATCGCCATGGGATTCTGTGAGGGAGCTGGCTTCTCATCTTCACAAGCGCGGGATGGAGCTGGCTGAGGCGTTCTTTCTGGAATGGTCTCTGAATTCGAAGGTTCCCCCATTGGACGCTTCCCCTTGTTGATCTCAGAGCGAATCTCAGCAGGAGCCTGTGGCGGTTTGTCCTCATTCTCCTCAGGAATTTTAGTGAAAAGCACTGAAATGTGTGCATTGATTCCTGCATTGTCCCTGGAGCTACCCAGTGTGAAAATAACTGATCCAAACGCTGGGAGCATGGGTGCTCCCTCATCAGAGCCACCAGCTTCCAGAAACTAACTAGAAGGAATTGGGGTAGCTCCGGCCCTCCTGTAACAGTAGCAGTAGCAGCAGTGATGGTGGGCATCCGCTGCAGGGGGACGAGAGGATTCCCCACGCCCCGAACCTCTTCTGCAGGGCATTCGTTCTCGCACCATGGGATCCGCAAGTTCCTCACTCTGTTCCAAAGCAAAGGTGGGTGAGCTGTTGTTGCGCTCCCTCCCTGGAGCTTGCTGACCCCCAATTGAATCAAACCAGAGCTCAATTGAGCCAAGACAAAGACCAGAAAAATCGAGCAAGGAGCAGACCGCGTCTGAGCTCTTATCCACCAAGTCACAGCACCTACACTCAACGTTCTGAGTTTCTTCCTCGACATACTGAACTCCGCTCCCCAACATTCCCACATACTTAACCGCACTGTCATTCCCTCGTAACTTGCATACATTGAATGCGCTCGGCTGTATTACCTTCGCCATCAACTTCCCCATTAATGCATTCCTTATGCCTCCCCCGTCTTGCAGTCTCGGCGGCGAGGGCCATTGAAGGCGCCAACTCTTCATGTGACAGCCTGTGCTGGGCATGTGGCTTGCCATCAACCTCCTTAATGACACCCGCATCCGGGATCGCAGAAAATAAATTTAACAACACAAAAATGAATAAATAAATGAGTTAAAAAATATTAGTGGAGATGAGGATGATCAAGTCACAATACAATACAATATAATATAATATTAAATTAAATTAAATTAGAGAAAATAAAAGCATCATTATTTCTCACTTTCTCATATTCTATCGTCCGTTTGTCATTATACGGCAGTGTATTCTTTGTCGTTTAATAGCATTGGAAGGGGTGGGCTCTGTTTGTCGTTTTATAGTTATCTGGGTTGGGTTAGCTTTTCCTTTTTAATGGAATGGAACATCACTTATCTACGTCAGCATTGTCTCTCATCATTTTTGAGTGAGTGAGTGAGCTAAAAAAAAGAGAAAGAAGAGGAAGATGAATGTGACCAATTTAAAGGTACGATTAAGTATGGGAAACGGATTGCTTACCATTATAATTTGATTGTTAAAATAGCGTAATGTCGCATGTCTTAGAATATCATGTGATGTTCAAGAGGGATGGCAAGTGTATGAAATCATTTTATTTTTATACTCATATATATTAGTATATGGGTGAGATTTTTGTAAATGGATTCCAAATATCAAAAATCAATACATTGATTTTTTAAAAGATAATTATATTATGTTTAAAAAGTTGGTGTTAATTTGAATAAGGGTTTTATATAATAATTTTAGATAACATAATGTTCACAAATTTTATTTACTCAAAGTTTTAAGAAGATGACATGGTCTATCACATTTTAGACACAGATATAGAAAATCAAGAATCTCATCTCAATAACTTTGAATTAATTGTTGAATTTAGGCTTCTGTGATCCATATCAAATTTATTGAGAAGCGTCTTCAGTGAAAATCACATCATAATTCATTTGTCGACGCGTTTCGAACCAACGAGTGTGGTTCATAGTCAGAACAAGTTGAAGAACCAGATCATGGTTGCATGTTAAATAGAGAGAGCGGTCATCCAACGGCTATATTTGACTGGGAAACAACTATATTTGACTGAGAAACTAGACTGGACCAACGGCTACTAAGAAACGGCTATGTTTGACTGGGCAACAAGACCAAGGGATAGGGAAAGGAAAAAAATAATTAGTTAATTAATTTGTAAGTTAGTTTAGTTATATTTATTACCATATTTGAATAAAGGAGATGCTAGTAATTAATTATTAAGAGTATGAATCAATAATCTATTAATAGGCTTTTTTATTAAAACTAAATAGACAAATAGTTAGTTAATTAATTTAAGGGTTAGTTTGTTATATTTATTACCCTAAAAAGTAAATGTTTGTATTTAATTACCAAGAACCATAACCTATTAATAGATCCATTTATTATTATTAAAACTATCTAAATGAATAAAACATATATCATTAAATTTATATGAAATAATAAGAAAAATTAAAATAGATAACCTATTAAATTAGTTAAATAATGACCTCATACTAACTATAAGGAATCCAACATTACTTGATATTAATCAATTTTATCCTAATTAAATTAACATGGAAATTAAATTAGAAAGAATATAGCTTTTCCAATAGCTTAGTTAACTCAACATTAATTTTATTTAATTATATCAAAGGGTTGGTAAGAGATGCAAAGATTCATCTATCATCCTGGCTTTTCCCAAATTAATCATCACCTCAACACTCCTAAGAACCATCGTGTCTTTATGAAGGCCAGCTTAACATTACTAAGGTCTAAGATTTGCAGGGTAAGGAGGGTTTAGGATCAGCTTTCTCGGAATCTTTTGGCTCTGCATCTGGAACTGTCTGGCATTATTTTTGCCTCCCTTTGGAAAAGGGTTGATGCCTGTTCATCTCTTAAATCACTGTGAATGGAAGATATTTGGAAACAGAAGCAGGCTTCGAAGTTTCAGAAGTTGTCTGAAAAGGCCTCTGCGCTCGACGATCCTTTTTTCCTGTGGATAAGTCATCCCAAAGCCCGCTTTCGGTTAGTTAGATTTCGGCTCTTAGATCCTGGGTAGATTCTCATTCTAGTGCTGACTGCTCCCCTACACATCAAGGTTTGTTGGTAGATTCAAATGAAATAGTCGCTCACCTAATTTTATCCATCCAGACCCTCATTCCTCGTTGGTTGGCTTGGAGCCTTTCCCCCTGCTTTCGCCTTCTAGTCTAAGCCGCAACCTGGAATGTCGTGCCTCCACCTGTTCTTCTGGCTCGGTCGTTATGGATCTAGCTCCTGATCATTCTCGCCCCCCAGGATCTGCTCACCCTCCGATCCTCCCTAGCTTTGTCATTGACCCGTTGCAAGCTCTCCCTTCTTCTAGCCTTTGCTCCTGCCTAGCTAGTCTGAAGACCTGTTTCAGTCCTCCCTTCGTGGCACATTTGATTCAAGTTCATGCATGCAGCCTGGTGCAGTTGCAAAAGGATCTATTGACCCATCATTCGATCTCTCTCCTTCAATTCCTACACTCCTGCCTAGCCATTCTAATGACCCATCTTTGTCCTTGTTGTTATGTCCCTATACTACTAGTGTAACCCCTATTATTATTAGTGCAACCCCATTATTATATTATTGTGCCTATGTAGTCTCCATATTGTTATTATTGTGCCCCATATAAGTCCACTATTGTTATTGTTGTGCCCTTATATTATTATTGCTATGTTGGCTCTGATTATATTATGACCCCCTAGACTCCTATATATAGAAAGGAGGTCTTGTCATTTGTATCATCCAAGAATTGTTCATTTGTGTAATGTAAAGGAGTTTTCCCCCTCGAAGAGGCTTATTTCTAAGGCGTTGATCTATCTTTTCTATCTTTTTGTGAGATGGTTTCATAACATTTGGTATCAAAGCTTTGGATTCTAGGATTTCGCTGCTCCAAATAGGTCATCGTGGAATTTTCACTATAAAGTTTTTGCTACAAAGTTTCAGAAGCTAAAAAAACCCCATTTGAGAATAAATCGGTCTGAACCTTGGTTCCAAATTTTAGATCTTGTATCGCAATAGTTTCAGAGATATGATTTGAGGAAGTTAGGGTTTTTGCAAGCTCCAAAATTTCATTGCAAACAGGTCATCGTGGAATTTTCACTATAATGTTTTTTCTATGAAGGGTCAGACTCTAAAATTAAAACCCATTTGAGCTGCAATCTTGGTGAAGCTTAGTTCCAAATTTCAGATATTTTGTCGCTATATTTTCGGATTTATAATCTGAGGAATTTAGGGTTTTTGTAGACTCCCGAATTACATTCTAAACAGGTGAGCTTGGGAAAATTGTCATAACTTTCTCTCTGAGAATTAGATTGAAATTTCGTAAGAAGTTACAAAAAGAGGATGGATTGTAGTTTTTTGTGTATATTATTTAGATCCGAAGGTTGAAACAGTGGCACATGGTACGTCGTACAATTTTGCTCTACTGAAATATTATATAATCAGGTTATCTTAGGAGATTGGGAATAACTCTTTCTTGGAGAATCCAATTTTGATTAGACTGGTGGCATTGGAAAGAGAACTCAGAGGAATACCGCAGGAAGAAATTTCAAACCTTGGAGAGCCGCAATTACAGAGATACAGTAGATCCATATCGAGCTCTTATAAAATGAAAAAAGAGGAAGAAATGCAACATGATATATCAAAATTACGAGACCAAGTGCAACAAAATTCACTCTCACAAAAAGTAACAGAAGCTAAGATGGATGGTTTGGAAGCAAAGATGGAAGGCAAAATAGACAATTTGAAGACATATTTGACAAAGTTGCTACAAGAAATGCTTACGAACAAAGAAAAGGTAGTAAAGGAAACTCATGATGAGAACAAAATAAATGTTAATCATGATTTCATAGACTCTAACGATCGATTGAAGACCCACCATGTTCCAAAGACCAATATGAGGAATTTTGATGGCAAGGATCCCGGAACATGTATACTATAGATAGAGCAATTTTTCGATCTCCATAATGTGAAAAACACACAAAAGGTACGTATTGCAACTTTATATTTGGAACCAAATCAGTTTGTATGGTATCGATGACTTTTCTCTCATAAACAAATTATCACTTGGGAAATTTTTATGGAAGAAATGATAGAACATTATGAGGATACAAAAAGCAACACACTTTTTAGCCAATTGATAAATCTCAAACAAAAGGGTTCAATGATGGAGCACATTGAGGACTTCCAAAAATTGAACATAAGGGTAAAAGATATTCCAGAGGAGCATAGGATTGATGTGTTCATAGGGACTTTAAAGGATAACTTCCAACATGAGGTTCACCTTTGGGAACCTAATTAATTAGAGAAGGCATTCAGGTTGGCAAGAAAATGGAAAGAAAAATTACGACAACAAGGAATCCTACCACTCACAACTGTGGAAGTGTTGTTTCCCCTAGCCTTCCACAACCTACAAGGTTGACACCACAATAATTGGAAGAAAAAAGAGAAAAAGGGATTTGTTACAGTTGTGATAGAAAATACACTAAAGGTCATAAGTGTTCTGAGAAGAAATTAATTTACATAGATTGTGAAAAGGAAGAAAAAAAGGAACAAGAAATGTCAAAAGAAGAGGATATACAACAGGAACAAACCCTAGAGAAATAAGAAATGAATCTGGCCATATCTTGTAATTCATTGGCCGGAATTACCACTCCTCAAACTATCAAGATATAAGGACATATGAATAAGAAAAAGGTGATAGTGTTGATTGATTCGGGCAGTACCCATAATTTTATTCATTGTAAGATAGCTAAGGAATTGAATTGCTTCCTATATCCAACACCAGAGTGTCAAGTGATGGTTTCAAGTGGAGGAACCATAAATTGCTCTGGAAAGTGCCATAATATCAAGCTATCCATGGGAGAATATGTATTGAATAGCCCAACGCTTTCCATTCCAATGGGTGGTGCTGATATTGTACTAGGAGTCCAATAGCTACAATCCTTGGGTACAATAGATTTTAATTTTCAAGACCTTTTCATGAAATTTTCTTTAGAAGGAAAGGAATTTCAATTAAGGGGTATCACATGGGATACCGAGAAAGATAATCAGCTCTAATGGAATGACAAAGCTTCTAAAGAAAGAACAAAGAGGCGTAATTTCACAATTATGTTCGCTATAGGTTCCCACATCAAAATCACTATTTCTCCAAATCTCCAAAAGTCTTGGACAATCATTCCAAGGTATTTGAGACTCCCAAAGGCCTCCCACCTATTCATGATCATGATCATGCTATTCATTTGATACCAGGAAGTGTTCCTCCAAAAATTAGGTCTTACGAATATCCATATGCCCAAAGGAGTGAAATTGAACGTATGGTTGCATAAATGCTAGAGGTTGGTATAATTATCCAACCAAATTTGATAAATGAAGCAAGGGATGAATGGAAGAATGATGAAGTAGGGTGGGAACTCATTCAAAAGTTGCAGAAGATCCCAGTTCAAACAATATTTCCAGAACTTGACAAGGAAGGAAAAATCATATTGGAACCTGAAGCAGTCATAGAAACAAGAAATCAAAAGCTACAACATTGATCATTTTCAGAGTATCTCATCAAGTGGAAGAACTTACCCGCTGAAGATTCCACATGGATGGATGATAACTTTATACAGAAGAATCCAAAACTACTCAAGAGTTGAGGACAACACTTTTTGAAGGAGAGGGGCATGTTATGTCCCTATACTACTAGTGTAACCCCTATTGTTATTAGTGCAACCCCCTTATTATATTGTTGTGCCCATGTAGTCTCCATATTGTTATTATTGTGCCCCATAGAAGCCCACTATTTTTATTGTTGTGCCCTTATATTATTATTGTTATGTCGGCTCTGATTATATTATGACCCCTGAGACTCCTATATATAGAAAGAAGGTCTTGTCATTTTTATCATCCAAGAATTGTTCATTTGTGTAATGTATAGGAGGTTGCCCCCTCGAAGAGGCTTATTTCTAAGGCTTTGATCTATATTTTCTATCTTTTTGTGAGTTGGTTTCATAACAACCCCACGATGGCCCGTTCATTGCAGATTTGTGCATGCAAGTTGGTGCAATCAACAATGGATCCGCTTTCAGATCTCCAGGCCTGCATCTGCTCCCTCATTCTTTTCTACGTTCCTCTGATTTTAATTTGGGTATTATTAATAATTATAAATTACATTTGAATAAGTTGATTGGTAGAAGGTTAGATCATTATAATTTAAATAAATCTAATAATAATAATAATAATAATAATAATAATAATTATTATTATTATTATAATAATAATAATAATTATTATTATTATTATTGTTATTATTATTATAGTAGTCGTAGTAGTTGTAGTAGTAGTAATTATAATAATAATAATAATAATAATATAGTTGAAATTGTTAGTAATAGTAATAAGTTAACTAATATGAATAATAATAAGGAGTCAAATTATAATAATAGTATTATTAGTTGCGGAAAATATTACATTGATAAAAATTCTAAAGATAATAATAATAATAATAATAAGATTCCTCAGCTCTCTCATAATAAGAGGGTTGTTAATCTTTCTAAATTTTCCTTTCCCCTTCCGTCTATAGCCTTCTAGAGAAGGGTCTAAATTTTTCCCTCGCCCCCAAGAAGATCCCAGTAGAAGACATTATGTGTGACGTAGAGTTTGGGATTAGGAGCTTGCCCGATAATATTAAGGACACGATTAGGCAAGACTGCGTTATTGTCCTTAGGAAGGCAAAGCCCCCTAGGAGCAATATTAGCAAGGCTGAGTTTGAGGCCCTCAAATCCTTAAACCAAAACAAGGACATTGTGGTTCTCAAAGCCAACAAAGGAGGGGCTACTGTCATCCTTAATAAGGAGGATTATCATCAGAAGATGATGTTGGACCATCTTTGTAACAGTGGCAGCTATAAAAATCTTAGCAAAAATCCCCTGAAGAAGGTCTCCAGAACTGTTGCTCTAGCTATTAAATCTAGCAACACTGTGGGTTCCTTTTGCCATAAGCTTATTGAGAGTAGCCCCATCACTCCTCGGATCTATGGTCTTCCAAAGATTCACAAAGAGGGGGCTCCCCTAAGGCTGATTGTCAATACCATAGGTGGTCCAACCTACCTCCTTGCTAAATACCTTGCCTTGAAGCTTAGACCCCTTGTTGGCCTCACAGAGTCGTTCATCAAAGACTCTTCGTCCTTTGTCAATGAGCTTAAAGACATAAAATTTGACCTTGAGGACATTCTTGTGAGTTTCGATATGGTTTCCCTTTATACTCACATTTCTATAAGGGAGGCCATTGAGGTCATTAACTGCCTTACCGATCTTGATACCACTCATTTAGCTGAAATTTGTCTCACATCCACTTTTTTCAACTTTGAAGGGGAATTCTATGAACATACCTATGGGGTTGCCATGGGCTCCCCCCTATCCCCGGTTGTTGCTAATCTCTTTATGGAAGACTTTGAATCCAAAGCTTTGGCCTCAGCTCATCTCTTGCCCAAGCTCTGGAAGAGATTTGTTGATGACACTGGTGTCATCTGGTCTCATGGCCAAGAAGAATTGGAACTCTTTTTCTAGCATCTCAACAATCAATCCCCATCCATAAAGTTCACTATGGAGCAAGAAGTTGATGGGTGTTTACCTTTCCTTGATGTTCTCATTTCTAAGAATGATGATGGTTCTTTCTCCCACCAAGTGTTTAGGAAGAAAACTCATACTGAGTAGTATCTTCATGCCAGCTCCCATCTTTCCCCTGCTTAGAAGTTGGCTGTCCTCAACATGCTTGTGACTCGTGCGCTGAGAATATCCAATGAAAAGAACCTTGATAGAGAGAAAGCCCATCTCCTTAACATTTTTGTTAATAATGGTTATAGTAGGCACCAGGGTCTGAAAGCTTTCCTTAAAGCCAACAAAGGTCCCAAGGTTAAGGGAGACCCTAAGGATCGAGTCTCAGGGGTTCATCTCCCTTTCATCCAGGGGACCACGGATAAGATTGCGAGGATCCTCAGAAAGCATAATGTTCCCTCTACCTTTAGACCCCTTAGTCCCATCAATAGGTCCCTTAGATCTGTAAAAAGACCCCATTGACCCCAAGGAAATGAAAGTTATCTATGTTATTCCTTGCTCCTGTGGGACCCCCTATGTTGGTGAGACGGGGCATTCTATTAATCAAAGGATTCATGAACACTCAGCTGACATTAAACATGGGAGGACCCGGTCTTCCGCCTTGGCAGAGCACGCGAAAAATACCAAGCATCACATATGCATTGAGGAGGCCTAGGTCATTGCCAAGATTGCTCCTTCTCATCACCGGAAATTTAGGGAGGCCATTGAAATTGAAAAAAGGCCGAGCAATCTCAATAGGGATGATGGCTGGAAAATTAACAGTTGTTGGATCCCTGCCCTTTCTTCCTAGCTGCCCCTTTCCCCCTTCTGCCCCCACCCCTTGTGTTGTTCTTTTCTATGAGGTCTTCTTTGTTTTCCCCCCTCGTCTTCTAGATCGTCTGTTTTCCTTTTTTCCTTCTCGTCTCTTGGGATTTTATACAATTTTAGTGTTTTATTTCACTCCTTTTAGATTAAATATTAGAACAAAATGTTTGAATAAGTAATAAAATCCTTTTAATTAACATAATAAACAATTGAAATAAGTATTGTTCGTTCCTAAACATTGATGAAGGAATTCCAAAGGTATGAACTTTTTTTTCTTACCAACCCTTTAGATATAATTAAATAAAATTAATATTGAATTAACTAACCTATTGGAAAAGCTATATTCTTTCTAATTTAATTTCCATGTTAATTTAATTAGGATAAAATTATTTAATATCCAATAATGTTGGATTCCTTATAGTTAGTAGGAGGTCATTATTTAACTACTTTAATAGGTCATCTATTTTAATTTTTCTTATTTCATATAAATTTAATGATATATGTTTTATTCATTTAGATAGTTTTAATAATAATGAATGGATCTATTAATAGGTTATGGTTATTGGTAATTAAATACAAACATTTACTTTCTATAACAAACTAACCCTTAAATTAATTAACTAACTATTTGTCTATTTAGTTTTAATAAAAAGGCCTATTAATAGATTATTGCTCAACTTTAAAGTAATAATTATTACAAACTAACTTACAAATTAATTATTATTCTGCGACCCATTGAGTAATTATTACCTTATTACTTATTGGACTTATATATATATATATATGTGTGTGTGTAATAAAGTGGTTAAAATTGATAAATATCCAATAATGTTGGATTCTTTATAATTAGTATGAGGTCATTATTTAACTAATTTAATAGGTTATCTATTTTAATTTTTTCTTATTATTTAATATAAATTTAATGATATATGTTTTATTCATTTAGATAGTTTTAATAATAATAAATGGATTTATTAATAGGTTATGGTTCTTGGTAATTAAATACAAACATTTACTTTTTAGGGTAATATAAATAGAACAAACTAACCCTTAAATTAATTAACTAACTATTTGTCTATTTAGTTTTAATAAAAAGGTATAATAATAGATTATTGATTCATACTCTTAATAGTTAATTACTGGCATCTCCTTTATTCAAATATGGTAATAAATATAACTAAGCTAACTTACAAATTAATTAACTAATTACTTTTTTCTTTTCCCTATCCCTTGGTCTTGTTGCCTAGTTAAACATAGCCATTTCTTAGTAGCTGTTGGTGCAGTCTAGTTGCCCAGTCAAACATAGCCATTTCTTAGTAGCCGTTAGTGCAGTCTAGTTTCCCAGAGAAATATAGCAGTTGGATGACTTGCTCTCAATATTTAACATGCCATGATCTGGTTCTTCAACTCGTCCTGACGAAAAACCACACTTGTTGATTTGAAACATGTCGACAAATGAATTATGATGTGATTTTCGCTGAAAACTCCTCTCAATAAACTTTGAATTAAAAGAGATTGATAATCACCATGTTTCTAAAAAATAATAAGAATTTTACATACTTCTGTTCACCGTATATATGTACAAATTCTTGGGACGTAATAATTTTGGATATCTACGTGCTTTTTCTTCATCAAATAGTAGTGTTATCCATTTCGTTTAAATTTTCAAGCTAGTAAGTTATGTAATCCTTGATTTTTGTTAAAGAAAAATAATCTTTTTTGTTAAAGAAAAATAATCTTTGATGTTAATAAACCTTACACGGTGAAGTTGACATAAATATTGCTTAAGCGAGCTCATCAAATGCAATGGTTGATGATCAAGCAACTAGAATGCACGGATTTGATTGGGTCCACATTTTGGGCATACATAACTTCATCTAGACTTGTGGACATTCATGGCTTCTCGGATCACGCTTTAAGTTTTGGGTAAAGAACACATTTATTTACCTATGAGAGGATTTAGCCTTATTTTGATGTCAATTGTATGAAGTCACTATTGCATATTAGGATTTAACCTTATTTAGCCTTATTTTGAAGTCAATTGTATGAAATTACTATTGCATATTTAGATTCAACATCATGATTTTTGATTTTTGATGTGAAATTCTTTCACTAATTTTAATATTAGGGTATTAAGGATACCCACAAGCACAATGATTTGAAGTGGATTATTACATAATTTGTCATTTATTTGGGTACATAAAATTCTAAACTTGGCTCTAAAGTCATAACATTAATTGGGTTTGAAACATACAAAATCCCTAAAGCTAACCTTAGATTACTAGAAGGGGGTGAAAGCATGAAGGTAGGCTATACTTTTGGGCTGAATGTGGTGATGAAATTTCAATTTTCCTCTTTTATCGAATTGTAGCCCTCAAAATTCAAATAAGCATTGTGAATTTTGATTCAAAGTAAAAAGAGAATATTTGGAGAATTATTCTTTTGTCCTAATGGTATTTTTTGCAAAAACATTTAGTGTTGTATAATCTCTTAATTTTCCATTAAATGCAATATATGTCCTTGCAAATTTTCGCAAAACCTAAGAGGTATGTGTGTGTTCACATAGCATACATTAGTGTAAAATGTGCAATTTAAAAAATATATATGAGTATGGTCTACATGGAAATAACTAAGTTTTTCATAATAAAACTTTATTTTTTTAATGCAAAATTATATTTTTTATTATTTTTTGAAGTTTGCAAAGTAATATTTCAATTTGCATTTTGGAGACACACGTGTTCACGTAAGATTTTTTTCAACTCTTAAATAAATTGAAAAACCAATTCTGCCCTTTTGAAGAGGACTCGTAAACGAAGATAATGATATTTTTTGAATTTTTTTGTTATGTATATTTTATGTCATTGTTTTGTTATTCAACCCCTTTGAAACTGTCCAAAAAAAATTCAAGCATTATGTTTAAAAGAAATTAGAAGAAAAATATCATATGAATTTGTAAGTGCCAAATTCATATGCCATTAGGTAGAGGATTCTTTCATGAATCTAGCATGATAAACTCCACCACTTAAGGAAAAATTCTGCCCTAAATCCGATAGGGTACAAAATGGGGTTGTAGAGAAATCTGTAGAAGAGCTGCTAAAATTATAATTTTTAGGATTTCAAGAGATCGATTGAGCTCTTTAAATGCTTGATCGAGTGCTTAAATGAAAAATTCAAATTGCTCGATCAAGTATTAAAGTAACCCTCGATCGAGTGGTATACGTGGTTAACTAGCGGCTCGATCGAGCCATTAAAAAGTCTAACCCACCAATGCCCTTACCAACTTTTATTAATGGTATTAATGGTAAATGATACAACTCACGTGCTCGATCAAGCCTCTCTGTTAGCAAATATATTAGTGTCTAAATTTGATTATAGAAAATAACAAACAAACATTCTTTCATAGATAAATATCAAAGTGTGGAAATTACACAAAGATTCACAACAAACATGAGAAATTAGAGATTTGGATCTAGAAAAGGAAATAAATTGCCATCCACGGAGGAAATATGAGAGAAAGCTAGAGAAAGGATGAAAATAAACATCAGATATTGAGAGAACTAGAAGTTCATGCAAATATAGGTAATTCAAATTGTCTCACTTCTCATATTACTTGCTCCATATTGTAGGCATTAAGAAATATGATTGAAAACCATAAACAAATAGAGAATGAAACAATAAAACTAAGATAAAATAAACATTGAAAGTAATACGATGTAGTTAAAAAATGAGATGTATCACAACTAAATAAAACCACTTGAAACCATACAAATTATTAAAAACCACTTGAAACCATACAAATTATTAAAAACCACTTGAAAGCATGCAAATGATTGAAACCACTTGAAATCATTGTTTATTGGAATTTTTGAAACCACTTGAATTCATGGAAATTATGACCCACCTTTGAATTATAATGGTTGAAGATAGCCCACAAAAACCAAGGATGTGGTTTAACCAAAGAAACCATTGGAACATAATTTTCATATATTATTTACATGAATCACAATTCATGGCAATTTATTTACAAGAGGGATTAACAAAAAGGGTTCTCACATAGGTGCTCCAAAACCTCTAAACATTAGTTTGATTAATGTTTGATATCCTAAGTAGGAGTTAAAAGATAGAAAATGTGTTAAGATCTAGAAGGAGCAAGAATATTCCTACTTCCAATGTGCATGAACTACAAAGACATTATTTATTAAACATATATTTAACAACATTACACTTTTGTAACATTCATCATCATATATAGCATTTAACAGTTCTTTGAATCCTAAATGATGATCCCTGCGTTTGGAAACCCCACATTAGGGGAATTTTGAGGTCTAAAATGGACCTCCTAAGGAAATTATAAAATAATAGTGGAAATAATAAAATAAGATTAGATTACATCATCAAATTTTAGAGGGAAAAAAAGAAAAAAAATATGCAAGTCGTATTTTCAACTTATCTCCCTATGGGTTTACTAAAATTTTGAGTAGGAACACTCGTTGGATGCATAATTTTATTCTTCATCCAAAGAGTACTCGTGTTGCATACTTTCGATGGACACTGCTACATGAAAAATGAGAAATACATGAAAAAAATGTGATTGCAATCACATTTTTTTCATGTATTTCTCATTTTTCGTGTAGCAAGGTCTATCGAAAGTATGCAACATGGGTACTCTTTGGATGAATAATCAAATTATGCATCCAACGAGTGTTCCTGCTCAAAATTTTAGTAAACCCATAGGGAGATAAGTTGAAAATACAAGTTGAAAAAATAGTTTTATTATTTTATTATTTTTTAATCTTTTTACCTTTTTACCGCAAAAATGGTGAATCATTCCCCATGGTTGACATCATCATCTTGAATCCTATTGGTTCTTATAAATTTTATTTTGGTTGTACATTTTCTTAGGAGGCTCGTTTTAGACCTCAAAAATTCTCTAATGCAAGTTTCTTCTTTCAATTCTCACATGAAGGTTTTGAGAATTTTTTAAAAAGAACATTTTTTTTAAAGACATACAAAGTGTAGTGTAGATTTGTGCTTGCACAAAAAGGAGTGTATTATTGAATATAACTATAATTCTCCTTGGAAGACTCATGTTATTAATCAATATTAAACTCATAAATAATAAATGCAAAAGGAATAAATTAGCATGCATGTATTGATGATATGCTAGAAATGTTTACAATGTTAATCTTCTTAGACTGTGGCAATCTAATGTCAATTAAATTCATCTAGTTGTTTCTCAACATATGTAATCATGAAATATATTGCAAAATATGGTTCAAAAGTAAAAAAGAGTTCTTTATTTTAAACTTTGTCAAGATTTGATGAAAATAATTGAAAACATAAAAGACATTGGATATCCATCTTTTCACGTGCATAAAAAAGGTTCCTTGTAGAAACATATAGTTTTTAAAATCCTCTTACCCCTCCTTGTGCCCTACTTGATTGTTGTCCTAAAATTTCCATGTACATTCTCCCCAAAAAACACTCAAATTGTACATTCATTGTTGATAAGACATTGACGCATCTTGTTCTCTAAATCCACTAAAACCTCTATCTCTTGATTTCTTTTTGTTTCCTTATCAACAATTTCATTGTCCTTCTCATCCCACATTTCTTCCACTTTTTATTTGGAATTGTGAAATTCTCTATAGTTATGATAAGTTCTTCCTTTAAGAAAGTTCTTCTTACTATTGTTTTATGGTAATTTTAGTTACACGTTTTAAAACGTTAAATGATATGGTGCTTCTAATGAAGAAAATTGTTTCCAACTAATTTGATTTTGTATAGTAGGCTTTCAAATATTAACATACTTAAAAATTAGTTGAATAAGTTCCTTATTGTATCGTGGCATGTGTATTTATGTATTGTATGGTTTTTTAATCATAATTTGTCTTATAGTTGATTAAATTTGTATGAATTTATAGATATAGATTTTGTTTTATCTCATGAAATAAATTTGGCCCTTCAATTTGGTAATCACTAGCTTGATTTTTCAAGAATCTCCCATTCTCTCAAATTTAAAAGATTCACCACATCATTAAGTTCTTTAAGTAATAATTCCCTATGAAATATGTATTTAGAAGTTTCCTATATAAGAATTTAAACTTAATTTCTATTAGCCTTTAGTTTGACAACGACCTTGTAAATTACTATACAAATGAGTAAATTTAAACAATTGACATAATTTAAATATCTGAAATGTTTGTTATATGATATATATGAACAAAAATATAATACTTTCCTTGTTATAATAGGGATCACTTTTAGTTTGGGATTTATATAGTCTTTTGAAGAAATAAAAAATTGTTGCTAAGAATAAGTAAATTTGAAAAAGGTCTTGAAATGCTTCACTTTGTTGTAGAACTCACTTTTAGTTTAGGATTCATAGTCTCTTGAAGAAACAAAAAAATGTTGCTAAGAAGAACTAATTTTGAAAAAGGTCAATTGCTTCACTTAGTAAATGGAGACAAAATTCTTATGATCTATAAAATTATTTAAAAAAAACAATATTATATTTTATTAACCGTCTATAGAAATATATTTAACCACACATTATAACTATATAATACACATTTCACACACACTTGCAATTCAAATACTTTGTATGTGCACTAGATTCACCTTGCACACACCATCACTAGTAACCAATTTGTTATACTAACCATTACAAGTAGTGTAATCGAGGCTTATATTTTACTTTTAAATGTTTCACTCAAACATATGCTCATATAGTATAATTAGGAAATAAGTGAGTGGTCCATCAACCACACACAATTTCTTTTCTTGTAAGGAACAAACATTACATAGTGTAATTAGGGGAATCATACTAAATGATCACGAACCACATATTCACATACTTGCAATTCAAACACTTTGTATGTGCACTAGATTCACCTTGCACACACCATCACTACTAACCAATTTGGCTTATTAACCATTACAGGTAGATTAAATACTTATGTTTTATTTTGAAAAATTTCCTACAAACATATGCTCACATAGTATAATTAGGAAAGGTGTAAGTGGCCCATCATCCACACATCATTTATTTTCTTGCAAAGAACAAACATCACATAGTTTAATTAAGGGATTTGTAAAGGATCACCACATATCCACATTAGTTCACACTTTGTATGCTCACAATTTTACTTGCACACACATTCACCCCACACACTGAGCTCACTTAAACTTTGTATAAAGGGCATCCTCTGTCAATAATCTTTGTACCTAATTTATTTGAGCTTATATTTTGTTGCACACCCTAAGTGAAGCAAAATATTTCTAAAAATAACTTAACTTGAACACACTAAATTCCCAACATGGGCCACAATATAATTTATTGTTTAGGTTAGGACCATGGCAGTAGGCAACACATAAGTCGTCATGGTTGTTTTTCATATTGAAACATAAAAAATTATCTTTTAGGGAGATTAAAGTCCTACATCATCGAGTGAAAAACCCAATACATGGAGAGAAACTCGTGAAGGGGGTAAGGCCTAGGTGGCGGATTATTGCAGATCTTCATGCTGTCTCCTCACACATGGTAAGGGTTATGGGTCCAACACTGACAACCAGAAGCAGAGATTCATTCATTCCTACTGGACGCAGGTAACTTAGTGGCCAAATCTTAGGGCATCTTTCCCTATAGGTTGGGGTGTGAGAGCACTTAGACCTGAGGTGATCTTGGTCAGGCTACTAGAAGTGTCCCCAACTCTTTCAGGACATAGCCTAGTACGTTTGGCCACTGTAACCCTCTCCATACCTTGGTTAGTATTTTGGCTGTTGGAAGCATCACTAGTGACATTTATGACATGACCCAAGTACCTTATTCTAAAATCTTCATAAGGCTCAGTTACTACTTGAGTGGAAGAACATTAGGTCTTTGTAGGAAATTTGCTCATACAAAAAACCTCAAGTAAACCTTTTTTGTTGATTTTTTAGCACATTCAAATTAAATGGAAAATTAACCATTTATTTTTTGTTTTGTCTTATGTATGTAATTCATTTGGTTTTCCTAAAGAAAATTTATGTGTTCAGGTGTGCTTACAAATGCAACAATAACAGGTGTTGTTGATCTATTTTCACTCTTGCCAACTAATGTGTTTCTCATAATATAATTCTTGTCATTGGTTACATGCTTTAGAGGGATTATATCATCTTCAGGTGCCTCCTACATACAATTCATATTATCATGAAAATTATTTTACCTTTCATACATGTTGAATGCTTTTACCTTTCATCATATTCTGAATCACCCTTTTTGTTGACACAAGGACTGATACTTTTACTGACATGCTCTCTTCTTCAACCCATATTTCCCTAAGCTCAAAACCATTTTATTTTAATGTTTCAACTTAGAACTCTTGGTCCATGAGACTAGAACCCTAGGGTTTCCAACTTGATTTTTATTTATTGAGGATGAATTCTTTTACCTTTCATCATATTTTGAATTGCCATTTTTTTGACACAAGGACTAATACCTTTAATGGTGCACTCTTCTTCGACCCATCTTTCCATGAGATCGAAACCATTTTCTTTTCATGTTTCAACTTATAATCCTTGGTCCATGTCAACCTCTACTACCAAGTTGGCAATTGTAAACTTGTTTTTCTTTTAACTTTTCCCTAGGGTTTCCAAATTGATTTTTATTGAATAAAGAGGTATGATTTTACCTTTCATCATATTTTGAATCCCCCTTTTTGTTGACACAGTGATCAATACCTTTTGTGGTGCGCTCTTCTTTGACCCATCTTTCCTTGAGCTCAAAGCCCCTTTTTTTCATGTTTCAACTTGTAAACCTTGGTCCATATCAACTTTTTCGACCTAGTTTCCATTTGTCAACTTGTTTTTCATTTAACATTTCCTTAGGGTTTGTGACCAGAACCCTAGGTTTTCCAAATTGATTTTTTTTAGTGAGGAGAAATGATTTTACCTTTCATCATATTTTGAATCACCCTTTTTCTTGACATAGGGACCGATACCTTTACTGGTGCACTCTTATTTGACCCATCTTTCCCTGAACTCGAAACCCTTTTATTTCAATGTTTTAACTTAGAACCCTTAATCCATGTCAACTTCTGCTACCTAGCTACCTACTGTCAAATCATATCATGACCTTCCACCTATGGTGATTTCTTAAATAAACATATGTAGATTTATTATTCACTTGTCTTATGATGATGATTCACTTGAATTACAAGTATATTTTGTATTCCACTATGCAGGGATGGAAATTGAACAACCACATGAGGGAGAAGATGTGTCCCATCAGGATGATCAACTAGATGATGATCAATATGTGCTATATGGTCTTGATCAACCACTAGAGGAACATTTTCCCTATCAAGTTGATCAATTGTCACTAGGGGAAAAATATGTGCCATGTCAATCTAATCAACCAATGGATGAAGAAGATTTTCCATATCAAGTTGATCGACCATTGGAAGACCAAATCGTTTCCTCTCAAGTTGACATGATACCAAGGAGTTGCAGTGGTTTAGAAAGGGGTGTGCCATTTGTATAAAATTTGGATGCAAGCACAATACAGGACCTTGGGGAGCTTATCCATGCTCGCATGATTAGAGACCATGCCAATAACATCATTCGACAACATTTTGAGAAACATTCAGTTGTTGCAAAGTCTCAGATACTATATGGGTTGATCAAACTTAAGAAACTAAAACATGCCACAAATATTTTGGGTGTCCAAGATGCTAAAAGCAAGAAGACACATATGAATATCACTGAAAATATATCAAAGGTATTCACTATGTTTGGAAAATAAAGAAAACTTGATGTTCGAGTTGCGCACAGGGAAATTACAACTGCTATTGTTGCACCAAGATGGAAACAATGTCAAAATTGGTCCATGTCTCAAGAAAAACCTTACACAATAATACCAAATTTAGGGTTCAAATGAATGAAAATGATGATTTTGCTTGTTGGGCTCTTATCACTAAGAAACCCTACCTAAACATGATTATAGCAGGAATTAGAGCATTTGTGGTAGAGTTTTGGGAGAGCCATTCTCGTGCTATTCTAGATAGAAATCATGTCGTATGACATCGCATAGCTAAATGTGAGTATGTGGAACATGCTAATAACATTGTAGAAATGAAAAAATGTTGCACTATTCGGGGAATTTCAGGAAAGAAATCTCCATGTGAAGATATCCATAAGGATGTTTTATAAATTGAAGCCATGGTTTATTAGGCCCAATACAATCTGTGACACGCGTTGTTGTGGATATCATGTTGAATTTCAACTTCATTATGACACTTTTCGGGAATTTTACAAGAAGAACTGTCACAACGACCCTCCTCCTACAATGTGTGATTTTGTTTCATCAATACTGTACAAAAGTGAGCGAAAAGAGGTGTATTACAAGAAAATATGTATAGGTGGGAGAAGATGTACTGAATGTGGTGATTTGGCATTTTTCCATAGGAAATTTCTTATTGATCCTAACCAGTCTAGGATGTCACATGTTGCTGTCACAAGGAAGCATTATGAGTAAGTCGTGGGAAACCAACCATATTCTTCAACTCTAGCGCCTAAGAGGATCAACTATGTTGAGGATGAGATTCCTATTGCACAATTCATGGGGGTGATTCAAAACCATATCTATAACTATATCAAACACTTGCACAAGTTCAGGTGTAAAGAGTATGAATTTAAGCATTCTCACGAAGTATTTCATCCAGGCACAATCTTATCAGTGGTGGACTATGCTAAGATATACGCATTTTCTCTTTAGACAAAGATACAGAGTGTGTATTATCACTCAGACCAAGTTTCCATATTCATACATGTTCTATACAAACATGCACAATTAAACATTGATGGTAGGGACAACAATGATGAGTCATGTGATGTGATTAAGGAGTATCACTTTTACATTAATGATGATCGTGATAATGACACATTGTTCATGGAAGATTGCTTTGACTTGATTTATGAATCATCAAAAAAGATGGCATATCATTCAAGAAGCATTTTATATGGTCAAATCATTGTGCAGGGCAGTTTAGGTCAACATGCACAATTTATTGGTTGAGTGGACTACACAAGAAGACAAAAATTCAACATAATTAGAGCTACTTTGAAACAAGACATGGACAGGATGAGCATGATGGTGTAGGTTCTTGTGTGAGGTGAACACTTAGGAGGTACCAAATGGGTCATGATGAAAATCGACTCAAATCATCACTAGATGTGATCAACTAGTGCAGATTCCATTTAGGACATGAAGGTCACAAATCTATAAGGCATGGGTGTATGTTCTTCTGGAATATCGAACTTGGCGATGTGAATAGATTCATTCCTTGGCATTGTAATAGTGTAGAAGGAACAAGGGAATTTCATTCAGTGTGGAGCAATGGCATGGGGAAATATTTTCCATCAAAACAAGAAAACTAACATGTTTTTGTGATTTTTGCATTGGTGTTGGTGGACGTAGACTTGATCAGTGTGAAAAAAACGGGTACATGAAAGGATGGAAATATGTCCCTCTTAATCCAAAGGGACCTCATCCAATTTTGACGTGGCAAGAGATGCATGATGAAGAGGTCATTGTTCATTTGATCATGATTAAGTCTCTGATCTTGTAAAGGAAGGCATGTGACCCATCTATCATTAACAATTTCATCTGTAAATTGAAACACTGAGTGTATTTAACAAATACATATTTTGTATTTTGGTTGTAAGCGATATTTTCACTGCCACTGGCCCCACAAGAAACAAAGAGAATGTGGACTACTATTTGATGTGATGCACACAAGTGAAAAGTAGGTTGGTGAGACCATATGAAGATGGACAATTCACATACCAAATTGGTGACATGGTTGTGATGGGCCATATTTTTGAAAAGGTTAAAAAATAGATTGATCACATCATTTATAGAGATTTTATGTCTGAATATATATTTTGTCATTACAATCTTCTAGCCATAACATCTCGAATCAATCTCATAGAAATCAAAACAAAGAAAGGTGAACCAAGGAGATGAAAGATGTCAAAAACAAACCATGAATGTATTATGGAGACTTGCATTCCTATGTGACATTGGTTGGATGAGTAGATTAGGTAAATGGCAAGTTCTGGAGCCAAGCCTATAGCAGTCAAGTGTAATCTAATCTAGTATAAGAGATCTCAAATGTATGATTTTTGTAATCTATATAAATGTGAAAATTGAATACTCTTGTAATTTTGTAATTTTTGTTGGCATTATGGCACAAGTTTGGAGCTATGGCACAGGTGTTGTCCTTGATGGCAACTCTCTTTGGTGAAAGATCTCAGTACAGGCTCTCAGAATGAAGGAAAAATATATATACGTAGGTTCACCTAGACTAAGGCGCGTATACATGTGGGTTAGACGTTACAAAGGCGTGTATGCATATACACGCACTTTCACGCAAGGAAAAGCACGTATATGTTGGAGAACTTACTTTTGGTCCATGGTAGTTAGTCCTTGGTATTTGGACCTATGGTTTTGGACCATGGTATCTCCTCAGAAGTGTTGATCCCAAGTATTGGGTCCATGGTATTGCTTTATTATGGTTTTGGACCATGGTATTGAGAAAGGCCTAAGACTATAAAAGGGGAAGGAGATCATTTGGAAAAGGATCATCTGAATTAATTGAATATCTAATAAGTGCTAGATCTGAAATATTGGTGATTGGGGTTATGGTGCAGATCTAGATCTGAATGAAGGAGGAACCTTAGCGCAAAGAGAAGGATAAGTTCTATTGATGGGTCATAATCTTAAGGCTTCAATGATAGTATCTTTGTATGATTTTGATCTGTTATATGTGGCACAAGCTTGATCTATAAATTTGATAATCTAGGTTGGTTACTGTCTGAATATTTGATAGAGTGAATTATCCTTTATAGATCTGTATGCAGGTTCAGTGAAGCGAAGGCGCGTATACACGGCGGTTCAGTGAATACAAACAGTGTATATGCAAGTTGGTCCAAACATAGAAGCGTATGCATGCAGGTTTCAGTTTATTGAAGTAGCATATATCTTTTGAGTTGTGATCTAGCTGCTTCTGTTTATTGCTGTAGTGTTCTGGGTTCAAAATTTGGTGTGTGGTTACTGTTACTGTGTTTTGGGTACAGCTGTCAGAGAAGTATCTACTTGATTCAGTTCTAATTGGTGAAAAGGAGATTGTTTGATGCAGAAATTCTTGATGTTCATGGATCCAGTCTGAAAATTTATGAAACGTGGTCCCTGGAAGAAAGAGAAGGTTGTAGCCTTCTGTAGGCCAGCACCTACGTACTAGTATCTTGGCTAGTGCAAGAGCTAAGGGGGTTGTAGCTCCCTTCCAGGAGAAGTTGGAGAACGAGAGAGGGTTGTAGCTCTCTGCAGGTTGCAGCCTGCGTACTGGTAAAGGACTGCACCAGTACATTGTAAAAATAAGTTTCTAATTAAAGGAAGATAGAGACGAATTGCAGTAGGTGGTTTTCACCCACATTGGGTTTCCACCTTATATCTTGTGTTCTTGTGTGTGTGATTGTCTTCAGATCTGTTTTACTGTTTCTGGTTACTGTTTATTTGATCCTAATACACATATTAATGATCAACATCAGTAAGATAAATTAAATTATAAGTCTGCATTGCATACGCGGGTTTCCTTCTCTGTAGTTGCGTATATACGCAGTTTTATCTAACTGAAGTAGCGTATATGATCTGGGTTTGAAAAAGAAAATAAGTGACTTGATAATACTGATTCACGCCCCCTCTCAGTATTATTTCCAACAATTGGGATCAAAGCAGGTCCTTTTGAAGAAGCTTGATCACTTGAAGGAAGATCCATCATCATGAGCAACTACGAGAGAGAAGCATCAATCAGGCCACCAATTTTTGATGGGACCAACTTCGTCTATTGGAAGGTAAGAGTTACAACCTATCTTCAATCTCTTGGTACTGAAGTTTGGGATATCATAGATACAGGGTACACTTTTCCTTCAGCAATGCCTATAGATCCGGCTGGTAAGAAGCAATATGAAACAAATACAAAGGCGGTCAATACTCTATTAGGATGTCTATCTCAATTAGAATTCGTCAAGGTTATGGAGTACAAATCCGCAAAAGAAATATGGGACAAGATTGTTTTGAGCTATGAAGGAGATGAACAGGTAAAACGAGCAAAAATTCAAACCCTCAGAATTCAGTTTGAAAATCTCAGAATGCACAATGATGAAAGTGTGGCTAACTACTTCCTTCGTGTAGATGAGATTGTTAATTGTATGAAAAAATTGGGTGAAGAAATAAAAGAGTCTGTTGTGGTTGAAAAGGTTCTAAGATCTTTGTCCCCTAGGTTTGAATCTAAAGTTTCTGCAATAGAAGAAAAAGGGAATCTACGAAATATTACCATGTCACAACTGCACAGAATTCTAACTGCTTATGAAATGAGGAAAGGAGGACCATCAGACAGGAGAGAAGCTGCCTTCAAGGCTTCAGGCAAAGGAGATTACTATGAGTCAGGACACGTGTCAGAAGAAGAAGAAGAATCAAATTTTGCCAAGAACCTTCAACGGGGTGCTGGAAGATTCCGAGGTAAGTTACCTTTCAAATTCTTTGCTTGTGGAAGAAGTCGGTCACTATGCTACCAAATGTCCTCATAAGGATAAGATTGACAAGGGGAAGGAACATGTTAGATGGAACAAGAAACAGAATGTAAATAACAAAAGCTATTACACTCATGAAGATAGTGATGGACTTTCAAATAATGACGAAGATGAACAAGGTAACAAATATAAAATCTTAATGGCTTTTGAAGATGATGATTTCGTGGATGCTATAGATGAAGAAAGTCTTTATGAAGAGATTTCTAGACTCAAAATTTGTTTAGAAGAGAAGAATGTGATCATAGATACTCTACAATTCCAACTTGCTGAAAAGGAAAAACATCATGAAAAGTTAGAATGTGAAATTGTGGGACTAAGAAAAGAGATTGAGAAAACAAAAGCTCTTAATATTAGATTTGTTAAAGGATCTGACACGTTAAATGAGATTATCAAAGTGCAACACTCTCCACTAATCAAGACAGGTCTGGGATATAATGAAGAAACAACTCAAGCGCAGAAACCATCTACCTCCAAGAGTTATCTTGACACTGCAAGGAGAAGTGAACAAAGACCCAATGGAAATCACCAGGTAAATCAGGGACAATTTACCTCAAGAATGAACAAAGACTACCAGGTAAATCTAGGGCAATCTACTTTAAGGACAAACAAAAGCTACAACCAGCCATAGGTAAAACCTTCTCAATTTGCCTCAAGAATGGATGTCAATAGGAACTACAATCATTTGGCTGGTAGATTTGATAATCACAAGAGGTTCTTCAATGGCCAATGTTTTTCATGTCATAACTTTGGTCACAAAGCAGCTCAATGTGTTGCCTATAAGACAATCATGACTAGAGAAGCTCATAAATAGAAGAATATGACTGGGATCATGAAAAGGACCTACAACAACTTCTCTGCTCTTGAAAATGAAATAGAATGTTCTATTTGTAACAATTTCGGTCATGAAGATTCTGAATGCAGGAGCAGGTTTCGGTAGACAACTCAGAAGGAGCAAGCCTCAAGTGCCAAATCATGGAGAATCAAAGAACCCCAACCAGAAAGATGTGGTATAGCCTTATATGCAGAAGGACAAGAAAATCAATGGTACATCGACAGTGGATGTTCGAAACATATGACAGGTGATAAAGAAAAACTTTAGTCATATAGTGCCTTAGAGAAGGAGAAGAAGGTTTCTTTTGGAAATGACACCCATGCTCTCATAAAAGGTAAAGGTTCTGTTCAGTTGAAAGAAAGGGTCAAAGCTGGAAATGTCATGTATTTTGATGGCTTCAAGCATAATCTATTAAGTGTCAGCCAGATGTGTGATCAAGGAACTGAGGTAATATTTCGATCAAATGGATGTAGTGTTCGTGATCTTGATACAGGAAAAACAGTGATCAAAGGCATAAGGACTCCAAATAATTTATACATATTCAAGGAAGGACAGCATCAATGCTATCTGAGAAAGAATGATGAACACTGGCTATGGCACAGAAGATTGGGGCATCTTAGTTTCTCACAAATAAGGAAAGCATGCAAATACTAGGCAGTTCGTGGTCTTCTAGACATCAGAATCCTAGAAAATACAATATGCAGATCATGTCAGTTTGGTAAGAAAACCAGAACTAACTTCCCTGAGAAGGAAGGATCAGCCAGCAAGCCGTTTGAACTTGTCCATACTGATGTATGTGGACCAACTAGGAAAAGGTCACCTCGAGGAGAAGAATACTTTATATTATTCATTGATGACTATTCCAGGATGTGTTGGATAGGACTTATGAAGCACAAAGACGAAGCCTTTGAAAAATTAAAATCATTCAAAGCCTTGGTGGAGAACAAATCAGATCTCAGAATCAAATGCCTCGGGTCTGATTGAGGAGGAGAATTTACCTCAAATGATTTTTTTGATTTTTGTGAAGAACATGGAATAAGAAGGGAATTCTCTATAGCTAGGACTCCTCAGCAAAATGGAGTAGTGGAAAGGATGAACAAAACGGTTCAACAAATGGCTCGTGCAATGAGTGATGAGTCTGGAACTCCCATAACTTTCTGGGGTGAAGCCGCATTTGTTGCAGTTGTTATTCTCAACAAGACAAATGTCTGGGTGAACAGCACTCAAACTCCTCATGAGCTCTGGTATGGTGAGACTCCTTTGGTAAAATATTTCAAAATTTTTGGAAGCATATGCTATATTAAAAATAATGATAAAAGTCTAGGCAAGTTTGAACCTAGAGCAGATGAATGCATTCTCCTTGGTTATTCTCCTCACAGCAAAGCATATGAGTGTTACAACAAAAGACTTGGAAGAATTATTGACAGCATTGATGTAGTGGTTGATGAAGAAGGAAACATTCCTAGGCAAGTGAATTCCGAAGATCTTAAAGATGATGAGGACTATCCTTCAACATCAAATCAGAACTGTGATGAAGAAGAAGCTCAAGAGGCACCAGAATAACAAATAAGAATAGAAGAGAAGACTCCTTCCAGGTACATTCAGAAGAATCATCTAGAATCTCAAATTTTGGGGTAGAAAGAGGCATGTATACAAACAAGAAGAACAATTGCAGAAGCCTCAAGCTATTTGGCCTTTCTCTCCTCCACTGAACCACAAAATGTAAAAGAGGCATGCAAGGATGAATGCTGGGTCAAGGCAATGGATGAAGAACTTGAGCAGATCGAAAAGAATAACACTTGGGAGTTGGTTCCTAGACCAAAAGATAAGAATGTCATAGGGACAAAATGGATCTTCAAAAAAAAGTTGAATGAAAATGGGGAAGTGATTAGAAACAAGGCCAAACTTGTCTATAAAGGGTATGCTCAACAAGAAGGAATAGACTTTGAAGAAACTTTTGCTCTAGTTGCTAGACTTGAGGCCATCAGAATGTTCCTTGCTCTTTCTAGCTTTCAGAAGTTCAAAGTATTTCAAATGGACGTGAAATCAGCATTTCTGAATGGAAACTTAGAAGAAGAAGTGTACATTGAGCAACCAGATGGTTTCATTCTTGGGAATGATCCAAATCTTGTATGCAGACTAAAAAAGGCTCTCTATGGTCTTAAACAGGCTCCAAGGGCTTGGTACTACTGATTGGACAAATATCTTCATCAACAAGGATTTTCAAAAGGATCAACAAATAGCAATCTTTATATAAAAATTGAAAATGAAAAATTGCCAATACTTGTTGTGTATGTAGATGATATTATCTTTGGCAGCAATGAAGAAGCTATGAGTGAAAAACTTTGCCTTGGTGATGCAGAAAGAATTCGAAATGTCCTTGCTTGGAGAACTGACATATTTTCTTGGATTACAAATCCAACAAAATGAAGGCGGTATCTTTTTGTCTCAAACCAAGTATCTCAAGAAGATCTTGAAGAAATATGGCATGGAAGATGCAAAACCAGTATGTACCCCTATGGTTACAGGATGCAACCTCAGTGCAAATGATGAATCAACAACAGTGCACCAACCAACCTATAGATCCATGCTTGGAAGTCTGCTTTATTTGACAGGTACCTGACCAGACATCATGCATGCAGTGGGAATGGTTGGAAGATTTCAAGCAAATCCAAAGGAAACTCATCTTCAGGCAGTTAAGAGAATCTTCAAGTACCTTCAAGGAACTCAAAACTATGGCTTATGGTATCCTAGAGATACGATCTCACACTTCATGCTTATACAGATGCAGATTGGGCCGGAAGCGTGGATGACAGGAAAAGCACTAGTGGTGGTGCATTCCTCAAGGGTTCCAGATTAGTATCTTGGTTCAGTAAGAAACAGAGTTCGATTTCTTTATCTACAGTTGAAGCGGAATATGTGGCCGCTGCATCTTGCTGCACTCAACTCCTTTGGATGATGCAAACTTTACAGGATTTTCAAATCACTTGTACACCACCTATCTCCATCTTATGTGATAATACAAGTGCAATCAACATTTCAAATAATCATGTTATGCATTCAAAGACTAAGCACATACCGATCAAGTATCACTTTCTCGGGGACAAGTGTTGGAACAAAAGGTCAAATTGGAGTATGTTCCCTCTAAGGAACAAGTTACTGATATTCTCACCAAACCACTGCCCATGGAAACTTATGAATATCTTAGACAGAAGCTGGGAGTAGTTGATGCATCATCTTGCTTGTCTGTTTAAGAGAAAAATGGGTGTACGCGAGTTTCCTAAGATGGATCCACGTACATACGCCGGTTTGTGCAGAGACAGTCGCGTATATTAAAGCTTGATGGATATCAGTAGGGACAGGTTCTGGTTGAAGATAGTCTGATATGGGTCTGATAGAGACCATCTGGCATAGTTTCAAGGGGAGCATATAAACTTCTAATGATGCGTTGTTGGAATTATCTTAGAAGCTTTTGGTTCTAGATCACAGCTATTGTTGGTTTCAGGTGGAACAAAGGCAGAGGGAGAACAGAAGGAAATCTTGGTTGCTGATCTGAATGGTGATTGACAGATGTTGCTGATATTAGTTATTGGTGACTTTCATAAATCTTGATCTAGATAATTCATCTCTATGTCATGTATCTCTTTTATGGTGTCAAGGTCATGTAGGGGCCTATTTTGGTTTCCCCACTATGCCTGGGATGAAGATGTAATGTACTTGGTTGGCATATGTAAATTTCTGATCTATCCCCACTTGGTTGGGTGGATGATCCGCACTTGGTTGGGTGAAGGACATATGTATTGAGTCTTTTGGTGTATAAGTCATGATTCTTCTTGAAGAACATCTTTTTACAGATCTTGCCTACAGTCAGGGGGAGCATGGTCAGCACAGCAGGGCAGAGATTTTAGCATGTACTCAGGGGGAGCACAACCCTTTGCCCTTGATGACAAAGGGGGAGAATGACTTTGAGGATCTTGGGGTTGCCATCAAGTCCAAATGGGGAGATTGTTGGCATTATGGCACAAGTTTGGAGCTATGGCACAGTTGTTGTCCTTGATGGCAACTCTCTTTGATGATAGATCTCAGTACAGGCTCTCAGAATGAAGGAAAAAGATATATACGTAGGTTCACCTAGACTAAGGCGTGTATACACGTGGGTTAGACGTTACAAAGGCGCGTATGCATATACATGCACTTTCACGCAAGGAAAAGCACGTATGTTATGAAACCAGCTCAAGAAAAGATATAAAAGATAGATCAACGCCTTAGAATTCAGCCTCTTCGAGGGGGCAACCTCCTTTACATTACATAAATGAACAATTCTTGGATGATTCAAATGAAAAAACCTCCTTTCTATATATAGGAGTCTAGGGAGTCACAATATAATCCAACCGACCTAATAATAATAATATAAAGCCACAAAAATAACAATAGAGGGATTTTATGGGGCATAGTAATAACAATATTGGGGCAATAGGGGCACACAATATTAATAAAGGGTATAAATACAATAGTAATGGGGTAATCACTAGTATTATAGGGACCCAACATGCCCCTCGCCTTCAAAAAAGTGTTGTCCTCAACGCTTGAGTAGTTCTGGATACTTCTGCATAAAATTCTCATCCTCCCATGTGGAATCTTCAGCGGATAAGTTCTTCCACTTGATAAGATACTCTGAAATTAATCGATTTCGTAGCTGTCGAGTTTTTGTTTCTATGATTGCTTCTGGTTCCAATATAATTTTTCCTTCCTCGTCAAGTTCTGGTAATATTGTTTGAACTAGGAGCTTGTTGCCTATAACCTTCTTTAAACATGAAACATGGAAAACTAGGTGCAATCGAGAAGCTGCAGGAAGCTCCAATTTGTATGCCATAGTACCAATCTTTTGCAACACCTTGTACGGACCATAATACTTTGGTGATAATTTATTATCCTTCTTAGCTTGCTTGAGGGACATTTTCTTATATGGTTGTAGTAGTAGGAATACCCAATCACCTACATCAAAACTTCGTTCACTGCGATGTTGATCTGCCTGTTGTTTCATTCTATTCTATGCCAACACGAGGTTATCCTTTAAGAGTTGGAGGACTTGTTGTTGATGTTCGATGTGATATTCCACTGCCTGAACCTTAGAATTTTCTCTTAAATATGATGTGATGGATGGTGGTTGATACCCATAAAGTGCCATAAATGGGGTCATTTTTGTTGCTGTATGGAAGGAAGTGTTATACCACCATTCAAAAAAAGGCAACCACTTGACCCATTGTGTCTGTTTATCAGATACAAAGCAACGAAGATATCCTTACAAACATTTGTTTACTATCTCAGTTTGCCCATCAGATTGAGGATGATAAAATGAGCTATGAGCTAACTGAGTACCAAGACAAGAAAATAATTTTGTCCAAAAATTTCCAGTGAAAATGGGATCTCTGTCACTTACAATAATCTTTGGGTTTCCATGTAGCTTTTGAATTGTTTCCATAAATGCAGTAGAAATTGTACTGGCTTTAAATGGATGTGATAATGCACAAAAGTGTGCATACTTGGTAAATCTGTCAACTACCACCATGATGACACTCTTTCCCTCAGACTTGGGTAAACCTGTGATAAAATCCATTGAAACCTCCTCCCAACGTTGGTTTGGAATGGATAAAGGTTGTAATAGACCGGTGTCTTAATTGTTTCAACTTTATTTTGTTGGCAAACCAAACATTCCGCTACAAACTTTTGAATATCTGATTTAAGGCCATCCCAAAAAAATTCCTTCTTAACCCTGTGGTATGTTTTTAAAAATCCTGAGTGCCCTCCTAAGGGAGAAGTGTGCAATTCCATAAGAATCTTTTGTTTTAGCTAGGAATTCTTACAGAGGTATAAGCGATCTTTGTACCATAATGAATCATTTTGCCAGTTAAATGTATCAGACGTACTAGAATCTTGTTGTAGCTTTCGAATAAGTGCCCACACTTCTTCGTCATTCTTCCATTCCTCCCTTGCTTCGTTTATCCAATCTGGTTGGATAATAGAAATGGCGCACAACAATGCTTCCAAATCCTCATCCTTTCTTGAGAGCGCATCTGCCACCACATTTTGCTTCCCTTTTTTGTAGATGATTTCAAAGTCATAACCCAACATCTTTGTGACCCACTTTTTTTGCTCTTCAGAGGATAATCTTTGTTCTAAAAAGTATTTAAGGCTATCATGATCCATTTTTACCTTGAATTGTCTTCCCATTAGGTAGGGTCGCCATTTCTTAAGTGCATGGAGTATTGCCAACATTTCCTTCTCATAAATAGCTTTGCTTAAAAAATTTCCCTTGACTGGACGACTTTCAAAAGCAATGGGTCTTTCATCTTGCATTAGAACAACACCAATTCCATTTCTAGAAGCATCACATTCCACAATAAAGGTTTTTGTGAAGTCCGGTGTAGCTAAGACCGGTGGTTGGCAAATTTCCTCTTTAAGATGTTCAAAGGCCTTTGTTGCTTCCGGAGTCCATGAAAATGCATCTTTCTTCAATAATGTTGTTAAAGGTGCTGCTATTCTCCCATAATCCTTAACAAACTTGCGATAATACCCTGTCAACCCAAGAAATCCTCGCAGATGCTTTATGGATGTGGGGATTTTCCATTCCTTAAAGGCTTTAATTTTTCTAGGGTCTACCTTAACTCCTTCATGAGATACAATATGACCCAAATATTCCACCTCCTGGACTCCAAAGAAACATTTGGATCTTTTTGCATATAAATGTTTCTCCTCCAATAGTTGTAGCACCCTGTCAACATGTTCAACATGATCCTTCCAAGACTTGCTGTAGGTTAGTATATCATCAAAAAATACTAACACAAATTTTATAAGGAATAGTTTGAAAATTGAATTCATCAAACCTTGAAATGTTGAAGGTGCATTGGTAAGGCCAAAAGGCATGACCAAAAATTCATAATGACCCTCATGAGTTCTAAATGTTGTTTTCAGAATATCTTCAATCTTCATTCTGATTTGATGATATCCTGAACGAAGATCCAACTTGGTGAAGTAAATTGATCCATGCAATTCATCCAGTAATTCATCAATGACAGGAATGGGGAACTTATCTTTAATAGTGAGCTCCCTATAATCCGGACACATGCGCCATGATCCATCCTTCTTGTGCACCAATACTACTGGAGCAGAGAAAGAACTTTGACTTGGTTGAATTATACCAGCCTCTAGCATTTCTACAACCATACGTTCTATTTCACTCTTTTGGACATAGGGATATCTGTACGGCCTGATGTTTGGAGGAACACTTCCTGGAATCAGATGAATAGCATGATCATGATCACGCATAGGTGGGAGACCTTTGGGAGTCTAAAATAACTTGGAATGATTGTCTAGGAATTTTTGGAGATCTGGAGAAATAGATGATTCCGATGTGGAAACATCTAGCGAACATAATTGTGCAATTACACCTCTTTGCTCCTTTTTTAGAAGCTTTGTCATACCATTAGAGCTGATTATCTTTCCTGGTTTCCCTGCAATACCCCTTAATTCAACTTCCTTTCCTTTCGTAGAAAATTTGATGAAAATTTGTTGAAAATTAAAAGCTATTGTACCCAAGGATTGTAGCCATTGGACTCCTAGTACAACATCAGCACCTCCAATTGGAATGGAAAGCATTGGGCTAGTCAATACATATTCTCCCATGGATAGCTTCATATTATGGCACTTTCCAGAGAAATTTATTGTTCCTCCATTTGCAATCATCACTTGACACTCTGGTGCTGGATATAGGAAGCAATTCAATTCTTTTGCTACCCTACAATGAATAAAATTGTGGGTGCTTCCTGAATCAATCAACACTATTACCTTTTTCTTCTTGATTTTTCCTTCTATCTTGATGGTTTGAGGAGTGGTAATTCCCACCAATGCATTACAAGATATGGTCGGATTTATTTGTTCTTCATCTAGGCTTTGTTCCTGGAGTATATCCTCTTCTTTTGATCTTTCTTGCTCCTTTTCTTCTTCCTCTTCACAATCTATGTAGAATAATTTCTTCTCAGAACACTTATGACCTTTAGTGTATTTTCTATCACAACTATAACAAAGCCCTTTTGCTCTTTTTTCTTCCAATTGTTGTGGTGTCAACCTTATAGGTTTTGGAAGACTAGGGGCAACAACACTTCCGTCTTTATAGTTGTAAGTGGTATGCTTCCTGGTTGCCATAATTTTGCTTTCCATTTTTCTTGCTAACCTGAATGCCTTCTCTAATGAATCAGGTTCCCAAAGGCGAACATCATGTTGGATATTATCCTTTAAAGACCCTATGAACACATCAATCCTATGCTCCTCTAGAATATCTTTTACCCTTATGTTCAATTTTTGGAACTCCTCAATGTGCTCCATTATTGAACCCTTTTGTTTGAGACTTATCAATTGGATAAAAAAAGTGTTGCTTTTTGTATCCTCATAATGTGCTATCAATTCTTCCGTAAAAATTGCCCAAGTGATAAATTGTTTACCAGAGAAAAGCCATTGATACCATACAAAATTATTTGGTTCCAAATATAAAGTTGCCATACGTACCATTTGTGTGTTTTGCACATTATTGAGATCGAAGAACTGCTCCATCTGTAATATCCATGTTGCGGGATCCTTGCCATCAAATTTCCTCATATCGATTTTTGGAATATGGCGGGTCTTCGATCCAACATTAGAGTCTATGATATCATGATTAACATTTCTTTTGTTCGCATCATGAGTTTCCTTTACTACCTTTTCACCATTAGTAAGTATTTCTTGTAAAAATATTGTCAAATATGTCTTCATATCTGTCATGCCTGTCTTCAAGTTTGTGTTCAAATCTATCTTCAATTCTTCCATGTCTGTCTTCAAATCTGTCTTCCAATCATCCATCTTAGCTTCCATGCCCTTTATCTTAGATTCCATGCCATTTATCTTAGCTTCTGTTAGCTTTTGTGAGCGTGACATTTGTTGCACTTGTTCTTGTAATTTTGATATATCATGTAGCATTTCTTCCTCTTCTTCATGAGTCATGCTAGATCTTTCAAGTTCCTTACTAGGTGTTTGCATTTTCTTTCCTCGGGGCATTATTTATCGATAATAGTTCCTTCAAAATAATTTTCAAACCGATCTTAAGCAAAATTTTAAGAAAATCTACACACCTTTTTTCACTTTGTAGGAGCTCGATATTGCCTCTGATGTATCTTTGTACTTTGCGATCATCTAGTTCGGAATTTCTGACCTGCAGTAGCCCTTTGTGTCCTCTTTACAATGCCACAAGTCTGACCCAAATTGCATTCTCCAAGGAAGAGTTATGTGAAATCTCCCACAGTGACTTGATTATAGACTAGTTCAGTAGAGCGAACTTGTACGACGTGCCACGAGTAACTGTTTCGACCTTTGGATCTGAAAAATACAAACAAGAAACTAGAGTCCGTCCTTTTTCTGTACCTTCTTACGAAATTTCAATCCGATCCCCAGAGAGAAAGTTATGACGATTTTCCTCAGGTCACCTGTTTGGAATGTAATTCAGGAGTCTGCAAAAAGACCAACTTCCTCGGATCATATCTCCACAAATATAGCACAAAAAGCTTTGAAATTATGACCCAAGGTTCAGCACGATGTTGTCTCAAATGGGTTTTTTTTCAACTTCTGAAACATTGCAGAAAAAAAGTTATAGCGAAAATTCCATGATGACCTGTTTGGAGCAGCAAAACCCTAGAACCCAAAGCTCTGATACCAAATGTTATGAAACCAGCTCAAGAAAAGATAGAAAAGATAGATCAACGCCTTAGAATTCAGCCTCTTCGAGGGGGAAACCTCCTTTACATTACATAAATTAAAAATTCTTGGATGATTCAAATGACAAAACCTCCTTTCTATATATAGGAGTCTAAGGAGTCACAATATAATCCAGCCGACCTAATAATAATAATATAAAGCCACAAAAATAACAATAGAGGGATTTAATGGGGCACAGTAATAACAATATTGGGGCAATAGGGACACAAAAATATTAATAAGGGGTATAACTACAATAGTAATGGGGTAATCACTAGTATTATAGGGACCCAACAACGTATATGGTGGAGAACTTATTTTTGGTTTGTGGTAGTTAGTCCTTGGTATTTGAACCTATGGTTTTGGACCATGGTATCTCGTCAGAAGTGTTGATCCCAAGTATTGGGTCCATGATATTGTTTTATTATGGTTTTGGAGCGTGGTATTGAGAAAGGCCTAAGACTATAAAAGGGGAAGGAGATCATTTGGAAAAGGATCATCTGAATTAATTGAATATCTAATAAGTGCTAGATCTGAAATATTGGTGATTGGGGTTATGGTGCAGATCTGTATTGGAATAAAGGAGGAACCTTAGCGCAAAGAGAAGGATAAGTTCTATTGATGGGTCATAATCTTAAGGATTGAATGATAGTATCTTTGTATGATATTGATCTGTTATATGTGGTGCAGGCTTGATCTATAAATCTGATAATCTGGGTTAATTACTGTCTGAATATTTGAAAGAGTGAATTATCCTTTATAGATATGTATGCAGGTTCAGTGAAGCGAAGGCGCGTATACACGCCGGTTCAGTGAATACAAACAGCGTATACGCAGGTTGGTCCAAACAAAGAAGTGTATGAACGCAGGTTTCAGGTTATTGAAGTAGTGTACATCTTTTGAGTTGTGATCTAGCTGCTTCTGTTTATTGCTGCAGTGTTCTGGGTTCAAAATTTGGTGTGTGGTTATTGTTACCGTGTTTTGGGTACAACTGTTAGAGAAGTATCTACTTGATTCAGTTCTAATTGGTGAAAAGGAGATTGTTTGATGCAGAAATTCTTGATGTTCATGGATCCAATCTGAAAATTTATGAAACGTGGTCCCTGGAAGAAAGAGAAGGTTGTAGCCTTCTGTAGGCCAGCACCTAAGTACTAGTATCTTGGCTACTACAAGATCTAAGGGGGTTGTAGCTCCCTTCCGGGAGAAGCTGGAGAATGAGAGAGGGTTGTAGCTCTCTGCAGGTTGCAGCATGCGTACTGGTAAAGGACTGCACCAGTACATTGTAAAAAGAAGTTTCTAATTAAAGGAAGATAGAGACGAATTGCAATAGGTGGTTTTCACCCACATTGGGTTTCCACCTTATATCTTGTGTTCTTGTGTGTGTGATTGTCTTCAGATCTGTTTTACTGTTTCTGGTTATTGTTTATTTGATCCCAATACACAAATTAATGATCAACATCAATAAGATAAATTAAATTATAAGTCTGCATTGCATACGCGGGTTTCCTTCTCTGCAGTTGTGTATATACGCGCTTTTATCTAACTGAAGTAACGTATATGATCTGGGTTTGAAAAAGAAAATAAGTGACTTGATAATACTAATTCACACCCCCCGTCAGTATTATTTCCAACAATTTCGAATAGAGAAATGTTTCCCTCTTATTTAGGATGGATTCATAATGGTGTACATATATATTATATAAGTTTTAGTTTCCTTGAGGTGCTTAAGTTTCTAAAGTACACAAAATTTCAAGGAGGTTTTATTTTTAGGCATAAGATCCTTATGTGAGCCCATAGATCTAAAATTTAATTAAAATCAAGAATCAATATGGATTTAAATTTAGATTTAATAAAAAAAAATTCATCTTGAATTTTTTAAATGTCATGTGTATAGTATTCATGTTTAGCATGTAAGAAATCTTGTAGATCTATATACATGTCACACATATTTGGTTTCTAGAAAATCCATTTCAGTATGTAACAACCAAGTTGAGATATTATTTTACTTAAAATGGAAATACCACAATCTAGGTTATGAACAACATTGAAATATTTTTACGTTATTAATAAATATGTCATGTGTTAGTTTGATATAAAACATGGACAGATTTAAACACATGCTTCATATTGGAATGTAAAATGTACAACATATATATATATATATATATATATATATATATATATATATATATATATATATATATATATATATATATATATATATATATATATATATATATATATATATATATAGATATATATATATATATCTCATGTTATGAGCTCTTTTAGATCACCTCAAAAGAAATAAAATCGAATAAAACTTATTAGTAGTTCACATCTTGACATCTAAATTAAAATCATTGTAAATAACATACATTGATTGTGCACTAAAAGACACCTTCTACAGGCCAATATGACAACTAAAATTGCTATTTTGTAAATTTTTTCTTCTTGAATGTTCCTAATTGAAGGTCTTAAGATAATAAATTGATTCAAATACTTGGCTAGGAAAGTAAATTTAGGAAAGTGCATAAAATTATAGAAACATGTCATTAATTGTTGAAATTAACATACATTGACTGCACTAAAAGACACTTTCTACAAAGTCAATATTAAATTGATGTACATGATACATTTAGTTCATTTTAAGTATTAGAATGACTTGCATCATAACAAGATTGTACTTATTTCCTTAGTCTATGAAACTAGAATTCAAAATTGTTATTTTGTAAAATTTTACTTCTTGAATGTTCTTAATTGAATGTCTTAAGTTAAGGAATTGATTGAAACATTTGATAGCCAACTAAATTTAGGAAAGTTCATAAAATTATCTAAAAGCATATCATTATTTTTTTTTGCTATAATAAATTCAGATACATATGACTTATATCATGTGTTATGACTAAGTTGTTGTAGATGACCTCAAAAGAAATAAATTTTAATAAAACAAGTTATTAGTTGAACATTACTAGTTGAAGACATCTTTTAAAATTGAATTTAAAATGCATTTTAATCCTATTTGTGTTTTTTAATTGAACCATGAACATAGGTCTTAGTTAATTTTAATTATCAAAATGACTTTCACAAATAGACTAAGATTGTACTTATTTTCTTAGTTTATTTTCTGAGAAGTCAAAATTGTTACCTTGTTAGCTATGTATGATAATAAAATGTCCATATGAAAATATATACAAATTACATTATACACATGAACATCCACAGACTGAAATAATAAGCATCCATAAACTGAAATAATATTCATGCATCCATAAACTATCCATGTATGAAAATATACAAAGTATGTTGTTATGAAACCAGCTCAAGAAAAGATAGAAAATATAAATCCACGCCTTAGAATTCAGCCTCTTCGAGGGGGAAACCTCCTTTACATTACGTAAATGAACAATTCTTGGATGGTACAAATGACAAAACCTCCTTTCTATATATAGGAGTCTAAGGAGTCACAATATAATCCATCCGACCTAAAAATAATAATATAAAGCCACAAAAATAACAATAGAGGGATTCTAAGGGGCACAGAAATAACAATATGGGGGTAATAGGGGCACAACAATATAAATAAGGGGTACAACTACAATAGTAATGGGGTAATCACTAGTATTATAGGGACCCAACATGCCCCTCTCCTTCAAAAAAGTGTTGTCCTCAACGCTTGAGCAGTTCTGGATACTTCTGCATAAAATTCTCATCCTCCCATGTGGAATCTTCAGCGGATAAGTTCTTCCACTTGATAAGATACTCTGAAATTGATCGATTTCGTAGCTGTCGAGTTCTTGTTTCTGTGACTGCTTCCGGTTCCAATATAGTTTTTCCTTCCTCGTCAAGTTCTGGCAATATTGTTTGAACTGGGAGCTTGTCGCCTATAACCTTCTTTAAACATGAAACATTGAAAACTTGGTGCAATCGAGAAGCTGCAGGAAGCTCCAATTTGTATGCCATAGTACCAATCTTTTCCAACACCTTGTACGGACCATAATACTTTGGTGATAATTTATTATCCTTCTTAGCTTGCTTTAGTGACATTTGCTTATATGGTTGTAGCCGTAGGAATACCCAATCACCTACATCAAAACTTCTTTCACTGCGATGTTGATCTGCTTGTTGTTTCATTCTATTTTGTGCCAACACGAGGTTATCCTTTAAGAGTTGGAGGACTTGTTGTTGATGTTCGATGTGGTGTTCCACTGCCTGAACCTTAGAATTTTCTCTTAAATATGATGTGATTGATGGTGGTTGGTACCCATAAAGTGCCATAAATGGGGTCATTTTTGTTGCTGTATGGAAGGAAGTGTTATACCACCATTCAGCCAGAGGCAACCATTTGACCCATTGTGTCTGTTTATCAGATACAAAGCAACGAAGATATCCTTCAAAACATTTGTTTACTATCTCAGTTTGCCCATCAGATTGAGGATGATAAGATGAGCTATGAGCTAACTGAGTACCAAGACAAGAAAATAATTCTGTCCAAAAATTTCCAGTGAAAATGGGATCTCTGTCACTTACAATAATCTTTGGGTTTCCATGTAGCTTTTGAACTGTTTCCATAAATGCAGTAGAAACTGTACTGGCTTTAAATGGATGTGACAATGCACAAAAGTGTGCATACTTGGTAAGTCTATTAACTACCACCATGATGACACTCTTTCCCTCAGACTTGGGTAAACCTGTGATAAAATCCATTGAAACCTCCTCCCAACGTTGGCTTGGAATGGATAAAGGTTGTAATAGACTCGGTGTCTTAATTGTTTCAACTTTATTTTGTTGGCAAACCAAACATTCCGCCACAAACTTTTGAATAGCTGATTTAAGGCCATCCCAAAAAAATTCCTTCTTAACCCTGTGGTAAGTTTTTAAAAATCCCGAGTGCCCTCCTAAGGGAGAAGTGTGCAATTCCGTAAGAATCTTTTGTTTTAGCTGGGAATTCTTACAGAGGTATAAGCGATCTTTGTACCATAACGAATCATTTTGCCAGCTAAATGCATCAGAAGTACTGGAATCTTGTTGTAGCTTTCGAATAAGTGCCCACACTTCTTCGTCATTCTTCCATTCCTCCTTTGCTTCGTTTATCCAATCTGGTTGGATAATAGAGATGGCACACAACAATGCTTCCATATCCTCATCCTTTCTTGAGAGTGCATCTGCCACCACATTTTGCTTCCCTTTTTTGTAGATGATTTCAAAGTCATAAGCCATCATCTTTGTGACCCACTTTTGTTGCTCTTCAGAGGATAATCTTTGTTCTAAAAAGTATTTAAGGCTATCATGATCCGTTTTTACCTTGAAGTGTCTTCCCATTAGGTAGGGTCGCCATTTCTTAAGTGCTTGGAGTATTGCCAACATTTCCTTCTCATAAATAGCTTTGCTTAAAAACTTTCCCTTGATTGGATGACTTTCAAAAGCAATGGGTCGTTCATCTTGCATTAAAACAGCACCAATTCCATTTCCTGAAGCATCACATTCCACAATAAAGGCTTTTGTGAAGTCCGGTGTAGCTAAGACCGGTGCTTGACACATTTCCTCTTTAAGATGTTTAAAGGCCTTTGTTGCTTCTGGATTCCATGAAAATGAATCCTTCTTCAATAATGTTGTTAGAGGTGCTGCTATTCTCCCATAATTCTTAACGAACTTGCAATAATACCCTGTCAACCCAAGAAATCCTCGCAGATGCTTTATGGATGTGGGAATTTTCCATTCCTTAATGGCTTTAATTTTGCTAGGGTCTACCTTAACTCCTTCATGAGATACAATATGACCCAAATATTCCACCTCCTGGACTCCAAAGAAACATTTGGATCTTTTTGCATATAATTGTTTCTCCTCCAATAGTTGTAGCACCTTGTCAACATGTTCAACATGCTCCTTCCAAGACTTGCTGTAGATTAGTATATCATCAAAAAATACTAACACAATTTTTCTAAGGAATGGTTTGAAAATTGAATTCATCAAACCTTGAAATGTTGAAGGCGCATTGGTAAGGCCAAAAGGCATGACCAAAAATTCATAATGACCCTCATGAGTTCTAAATGCCGTTTTCGGAATGTCTTCAATCTTCATTCTGATTTGATGATATCCCGAACGAAGATCCAACTTGGTGAAGTAAATTGATCCATGCAATTCATCCAGTAATTCATCAATGACAGGAATGGGGAACTTATCTTTAATAGTGAGCTTGTTGAGCTCCCTATAATCTGGACACATGCGCCATGATCCATCCTTCTTGTGCACCAATACTACTGGAGCTGAGAAAGAACTTTGACTCGGTTGAATTATACCAGCCTCTAGCATTTCTGCAACCATACGTTCAATTTCACTTTTTTGGACATATGGATATCTGTACGGCCTGATGTTTGGAGGAACACTTCCTGGAATCAGATGAATAGCATGATCATGATCACGCATAGGTGGGAGACCTTTGGGAGTCTCAAATACCTTGGAATGATTGTCTAGGACTTTTTGGAGATATGGAGAAATAGATGATTCCAATGTGGAAACATCTAGCGAACATAATTGTGCAATGACACCTCTTTGCTCCTTTTTTAGAAGCTTTGTCATGCCATTAGAGCTGATTATCTTTCCTGGTTTCCCTGCAATACCCCTTAATTCAACTTCCTTTCCTTCCACAGAAAATTTCATGAAAAGTTATTGAAAATTAAAAGCTATTGTACCCAAGGATTGTAGCCATTGGACTCCTAGTACAACATCAGCACCTCCCATTGGAATGGAAAGCATTGGGCTAGTCAATACATATTCCCCCATGGATAGTTTGATATTATGGCACTTTCCAGAACAATTTATTGTTCCTCCATTGCAATCATCACTTGACACTCTGGTGCTAGATATAGGAAGCAATTCAATTCTTTTGCTACCCTACAATGAATAAAATTATGGGTGCTTCCTGAATCAATCAACACTATTACCTTTTTCTTCTTGATTTGTCCTTCTATCTTGATGGTTTGAGGAGTGGTAATTCCTGCCAATGCATTACAAGATATGGTCGGATTTATTTGCTCTTCATATAGGCTTTGTTCCTAGAATATATCCTCTTCTTTTGACCTTTCTTGCTCCTTTTCTTCTTCCTCTTCACAATCTATGTAGAATAATTTCTTCTCAGCACACTTATGACCTTTTGTGTATTTGCTATCACAATTGTAACAAAGCCCTTTTGCTCTTTTTTCTTCCAATTGTTGCGGTGTGAACCTTGTAGGTTGTGGAAGACTATGGGCAACAACACTTCCATCTTTATAGTTGTGAATGGTATGCTTCCTAGTTGCCATAATTTTGCTTTCCATTTTTCTTGCTAACCAGAATGCCTTCTCTAATGAATCAGGTTCCCAAAGGCGCACATCATGTTGGATATTATCCTTTAAAGACCCTATGAACACATCAATCCTATGCTCCTCTGGAATATCTTTTACCCTTATGTTCAATTTTTGGAACTCCTCAATGTGCTCCATTATTGAACCCTTTTGTTTGAGACTTATCAATTGGCTAAAAAAAGTGTTGCTTTTTGTATCCTCATAATGTGCTATCAATTCTTCCGTAAAAATTGCCTAAGTGATAAATTGTTTACGAGAACAAAGCCATTGATACCATATAAACTGATTTGGTTCCAAATATAAAGTTTCCATACGTACCTTTTGTGTGTTTTGCACATTATTGAGATCGAAGAATTGCTCCATCTGTAATATCCATGTGGCGGGATCCTTACCATCAAACTTCCTCATATCGATTTTTGGAACATGGTGAGTCTTCGATCCAACATTAGCGTCTATGGTATCATGATTAACATTTCTTTTGTTCTCATCATGAGTTTCCTTTACTACCTTTTCACCATTAGTGACACTTTCTTGTAGCAACTTCTTCAATTCTTCCATATCTGTCTTCAAATCTATCTTCAAATCTGCCATGTCTCTCTTCAAATCTGTCTTCGAATCATCCATCTTAGCTTCCATGCCCTTTATCTTAGATTCCACGCCACTTATCTTAGCTTCTGTTAGCTTTTGTGAGCGTGACATTTGTTGCACTTGTTCTTGTAATTTTGATATATCATGTAGCATTTCTTCTTCTTCTTCATGAGTCATGCTAGAGATTTCAGGTTCCTTACTAGGTGTTTGCATTTTCTTTCCTCGAGGCATCAATTACCGATAATAATGCTTTACTATGCCCTTTGAATTTCGTTAAACCAAGCTTACACAAAAATTTAAAAAGAAACTACACACCTTTTTTCACTTTATAGAAGCCTGATATTGAATCTGATGTATCTCTGTAATTTCGAATCATCCAGTTCTGAAATTGCTACCTACAGTAGCCTTCTGCGTTCTCTTTCCAATGCCACAAGTCTGAGCCAAATTGGATTCTCCAAGGAAGAGTTATGTGAAATCTCCCACAGTGACTTGCTTTTAGACTGGTTCAGTAGAGCAAACTTGTACGACGTGCCACGAGTCACTGTTTCAACATTTAAATCTAAAACACACAAACAAGAAACTACAGTCCGTCCTCTTTCTGTACCTTTTTACAAAATTTCAATCCGATTCTCAGAGAGAGATTTATGACGATTTTCCCCAGGTCACCTGTTTTGAATGTAATTCAGGAGTCTGCAAAAAGGCCAACTTCCTCAGATCATATCTCCGAACATATCACGCTAAAAGCTCTGGGGTAATCACTAGTATTATAGGGACCCAACATATGTACATCACATGTGAATGTGCCTTATGAAATGGGCTTGAAAATATACAAATTTATGATCCACTCTAGAAAGTATCGCTTCTAGAACCCGTATATGTGTTCCGATGCACAAAGTGAGCATCCATAATCCAATACTGCAATATAACACATTCAAATTCAAATGAATTAAAACATTTTTTGTACAAAATAAACAATATGGAAATAAATTATTTTTAATTATGCATTTAAATATTCCCCTACCTGTGACTTAGTCGAGTGTAAATGGAAGTCATGTGGGATGGGTGTCTGATCAATCTAGGTTTGGTGCTCCCCTGCATATGGCTCAATGCCTCATTGCCCAACATTCCACGCATATGTCCACATAACAGAAGCTTTGACACCTCTCTACATCTGGGCCTATGTACACTATGGAAAAGAAAAATTATAATTAGTCTATGAATTAATTAACATGCATACATGTAACTTAAAAAAAGAAAATGTTGAAATCTTCAGAATAAAAAAATTCACCTCAACTGTTAGTCCATGAGTGTTATGAGGTAGAGCTAAAGGTGGAGGAGAATGGGCCATGGAAACATGCACTAGAGGAGGCTGCTTTGGCTTGTCAACTGACCCCTTAGATGACCTGAAAAGCTCATCTATGTAGTTGGGTTGTGCATGCATGTTATCATGAATTATTAATATAAATGTAATTTGATACAAACTTGTTAATATAAATAATGTATAATTTGATGATAAGAGTCAAAAGTTTCATATATATGTACATGGTTTGTGTCACGTGGGTTGTGCACTCTCCAAGTGTCACAGATGATATCATGACACGTATGTGGATATGGAAAAAGTTGGTCATGCCCTAGACTCATGAGATATGAATCAACATGCAATGCAATTAATGGGCCATGAGGAAATGAAGGTGGTTTTCTCATCTCTCCATGCAATGCGACATGTGCAATGGTTAATGTACTCTGCATGCTATCTACAATGGTATGCCTAGTCTCAATGCCTACTTGTGATGACTGCTCTATCTCTGTCGGAAATACCACATTTTGAGATGGTCATGGCAACAATCTCGGAGGTGGTGTTACATGCGTAGGGTCCCTACGAGTGTCAACACATTCATAACTATGTACCAAGCTAGGTCCATAAAACTTAGATCCAGTGTTGGTTTAATCTAACCTCATATGTAGCACAAAATCTACATATATATACTTTTCAAAGTAAATAAGGACCTGATCATGGTGGGGAAACTAGCCTCAAGCTCCAATTAATCGATCATAAACAAAAGGGGCCACATCAATATTCTTACAATATTTTAGCGGAATCAAACTGGCATGTCTAGAATGACATTTCGAAGGGATGTCAAATAACTCCCAATAAATATCAGTGTTCTTGGTGGCATATTTTACCACCTTCCAAGAATGTGGGCCTATAACCTCTAGCCTCCTAATCTTATGTATGGAATATAATATGTGGGATTTTAGGCATACCCTCTAGTATGTATCAATCAACATGTTGATTTTATCTAAAATTAGAGACAACTATGCCTATTGGGCGAACAAGTAGAGATTTTATACAACTCTCATGTGATCCATGTCTTCTAGGCCCTAACATCCTCAACTGTGACATTGGCTATAGTGTCGTTCCACACAAGGATCAACACAACACTTTGATCCTCGTCTTCACCTTGTTGAGGCTATATATATATATATATATATATATATATATATATATATATATAACAAACTAGAAGCATAATAACATATACATTAAATTTGAACACATCAATTGAAGATGATTTAAAAATTAAAGGCAATTTCAAGACATAAACACATAAAGTTTAAATAGGATTTAAAATACAAGATGTATACCTGCAATAGGTGAAGAAGGTCCACTATCTATAGCAAGATCATCAATAGAGATAGAAACATTGCTTATGACACTCTAACTAGTGTCGGAGGGAGAATCTATGAGTTGAACAGACATTCTAGTATGGCTTCATGATCTAGCTCGACCATGTATAACATACCCCCAACACTCCGAAGGCATGTGGTTGTGAGGTGTATGGGAGATGGCTCTACAAATTACATATAAACTAATCCAAGAAAAAAATGGTGACATAGAAAGAAAGTTGACAAGAAAACCATTTATAAACTCAAGTAGAGTAATCTAGGCTAATGTCCTAAACTAAATAGAGTGTCTATATTTATAAATTATCAACCAAAGTATCGAGTTCCATGTAAACACAATCGAAAAATGTGATTGAAAATCTAACTTACACTTTTTACCATTTATAAATAATGCATTTTATTCACAAAGTAGAAATATGGAGATATATGTAAAATTTTTTAATAAACCTATTTGCAAAACCAATAAAACTTCATGCAAACTAAATATTCCATAAGGCAAGTTCTTATAATGTTTTATTTTGACACATGACATGTACTAGGTGCAAGCACATGAAGACAATGTTTCTAGTATGACATAATACATAATGAAACAATATGGTACACATTAGAAAAGAGTCAAAATGCTTATATATTCATTTTAAATGCACTTTATATATATATATATATATATATATATATATATATATATACCATGTTGCATTATATAGTTAAATAAAAATATAGGAAGTGTAAGTTACAAAATCATTACTCAACTAATAAGTTTAATAAGGCTGGGAACTAAGAGATATTGCATTTTATAGATCAACTCGAGCCTTAAAAAGTTGTTGAGCATCACCCATCTTATGTTATTATGAAGAGAAAATTATGTTAAATAGTTATAAAACTAAGTTATATGTGTGTGTGTGTGTGAGAGAGAGAGAGAGAGAGAGAGAGAGAGAGAGAAATGTTATAGGTATAACTACGTTATATATAGTTATATAGTTATGTTACATAATTATATATGATCTATATATATATATATATATATATATATATATATATATATATGAGGTTAATAAAATCTAATTAAATAAAAAAAATTGTTTTGGACTTTTAATTTAGTTAATATTTATTTAAGTGCAATTAATTTTATAAAAAAAATTAGTATATTTATTATTAAAAATGGTTTAAAATATAAATTTATTTAAATTTAAAATAAAAAATGAAATAAAATTTCTTATTTGATTTAATAGAGGTTCACCATGAGCAACCATATTCATTATGTCAATTTAAAGTTCTTAATTTATTTATTTATTGGAGTTCTATAGTTTAATTGTTTTCTGTTTTGAATTTTTTTTGGGCATATTTCTGATCAAATTTGTTCGAAATTTAAAATGCATTTTTAATAACAAAATATATATATATATATATATATATATATATATATATATATATATATATATATATATATTGAAAATTTATTTCACTGAATTCCTAAAAAAAACTTTAAAAACGTAAAATAATAAAAAATATAGTTTACCATAGAAAATAATTATAATAAACTTGCTACCATTGCAGATAGCATATACAATGAAAAAAAATAAAATTAAACCTAAATTATAGTTTTTTTGTGGTTTTCAAGGGTTTTCTTGGTGGTTTTCTAGATTGTTTTTTTTTTTTTTATGGTTCTTAAGGATTTTCTTGGTGGGTTTTTGTGATTTTCATGTTTTTTTTGTAGTTTTTGTATGCTAGTTTTGTTTTCAAATTAATTTATTTTATTTTGTAGAAAAATAAATAAATAAAGGAGACAAAAATGATAGGAAACCTACCTCAACTTGAGCCTCTGGGTTGTTGGCGGGGTTGATGGGTAGCTGGATTAAGTTCCCCCAACTTGTTCGAGCTTAGAAATCTTTTGTCGAATCCCTTTTCCTCTCGCGGTCTAAGAAAAATGACTTTCGCAGGTCATAACTGGGGTATGTTACCTAGAAATAACACTTTATCGAGCTATATTTTTTGATCGAGTCATTAACACGGGTTAGAAAATGACTCGATCGAGGGTTTGTTTAAATGCTCGATCAAATATTTTTAAGTGCCTCAACAACCCAATTGAATGCTTAAACATTACTCGATTGAGCAATTAAATTTTCTCAATCGAGCATCCATTTTCAGCAAAGTGCACCCTCATTTCACCCAAAAGTGTAACCCAACTCCATGCTTTGACCCAAGGCTATGTTAAAAATGAGGCTATTTAATTCTTGTTGCATTGAGTAGGTTCCATAAGAGATAAAATCATTGAGTGGGATATATAAGTGGAATAAAGGAAGTAGAAGATCCTCTAGTAGCCATATTAGTCATAGTGTCCTTGACATCTCCATAATGAGTGCCCCTTCCTTTGTATATGAATTTCATAACTGAGAAGAAAAGAGAAAAGCATAGACCTCACCTTCTACTTAGTATTTTCCCATATTGGGTTTTCTTAAGGTACATCTTGCATTCATTGTGTGGATGGTGTGTTATTCCATGTTTATTTCGTTTTAGCTTCAATTGGTTTAAGTAATTTCTATATTAAACTAGTAATGTTTGAAATTTGCAATATAAAATAAAATAGTGCATAGTAAAAGGTTGTAGAATATTATAATATTAGTTCTTATGAATTTTACAAGTGGAATATCTATGACAATTTATAGATCATGTTGGTATTAGAGGTAAGTTTCTTTGGGGTTTTGTGGAAGTTGTAGGATCCAAGAATTGGTGTAAAGCTTGAAAGACTTAGGCTATGGTAGATGAGTATAGTAATAATACACTGGATGAGTTATAGGAGAGATTTCAAACGTCAGAGGCACAAGTCATTAACATCTTTCACAACATATTTATTCTCATGGAAACTCTATAGAACAAGCTTGAACAATTTTAGTATTTTTGATCTAGGTGGATGTCGGTGGTCATCCACCTACTCCACTGGCTCAAAGAATAGTCCTCCATCTTGGAAATTTTTCTATAGTTTTTTGTGTCCTAAACGTTCGGATCCATTTTGAGACCCTAAATGATGTTTTTTAGATGTGGAAAGGACATACACTATAATAAACGAAATGTGTAATTCACAACTATACCTTTCCAATAGGCTACTGAGCACACAAAACATATAGTATGCACAATCCTTTTGGAGTTTCATCTCCTAGGGTTAGGTTTTTGGAAGTTTAGGGTTTCCTCATTGCCTCAAATGCTAAAAAATGGCCTTTCAGCCTCATTATAATGCACCCTAGCAAATGCATCATTAGGGGAATTTTGAGGTCTAAAATGGGCCTCCTAAGAAAAATGTACAACCAAAATAAACATTATAAGAACCAATAAGATTCAATATGATGATGTCAACCATGGGGGATGATTCACCATTTTTGGAATAAAAAAGTAAAAAGTTAAAAATAATAAAATAATAAAACTACTTTTTCAACGCGTATTTTCAACTTTTCTCGCCAAGATTTTACTCAAATTTTGAGTGGGATTACTCATTGGATGCAAAATTTGATTCCTGATCCAAGGAGTACCCATGTTGCATACTTTCGATGGACCTTGCCACACAAAAAATGAGAAATACAAGAGAAAATGTGATTGAGAAATACATGAAAAAACGTGATTGCAATCATGTTTTTCATGTATTTCTCATTTTTCATGTAACAGGGTTCATCGAAAGTATGCAACATGGGTACTCATTAGATAAGGAATCAAATTTTCCATATAGCAAGTGTTGTTGCTCAAAATATGAGTAAACCCATAGGGAGATAAGTTGAAAATACGATTTGAAAACAAGTATTTTCTTTTGTCCTTCTAAACATTGATGATGTAATGTAATCTTATTTTATTATTTTCACAATTATTTTATACTTTCCTTAGGCGGCCTTGTTACACAAAATATTGTCACCATGACTATTTGCAGTCAGTGTGAGTCTATCACCACTCATACTGTCCTCCTTTGCAAGTCTCAAACCTCAGCTCTTCATGTCAACCTTTAAAAATGAGAGAAAATCCTTGAAAATTAATAAAGCTCTGGTTCCGCACTTTCTCTTACCATTACCTGCGGTCCCGCACCCCTTGGTCATGTTACCTGCGGACTTGCCCACTCTGTCTCTAAAGGAGTGGGTGCAGACCCCTGTGAAAGTCAAAAGGGCGCAAGTTTATTCTTAAAAACTCACTTTGGGTTAATTCTGGATGCTTCTAGAAGGAATCTTGACATGGATGGTTCACTCCTAGGTGGTTCATGCATCCCATAACTAAAGGAGCTAATCCCTTGATGAGAGGAGCGTATCCCTTTGAAGGAGGGCTTTATCCCTTTGAAGGTGGACCTAGTAACTTCCGTCCATTACACTATAAATTAAGGCATTGGGCTGGTTGCTAGGGAGGTTAGAAGCTGAACATTTTTGAGGGTAAATGTTGTTGGAATTGAGACTTCCTAGTTAAGCTTGAGGGGAGAGATTACATACCTTTTGGCTTCTTTGGGAAGAGAGTGAAACTTGTCAAAGTAGAGGAGATTCTTGCTGGACCCTAGGAGGAGCTTGTACAGCATCAAGGTACCAAGGTTGTAAAGCTCTTCTTTGATTAACGTTAATACAATCAGATTCATTTTTCTTAATAAATTGTCTTCTATGATTTATTTCATGAATTCCTTGATCATCATGATAAATATGTTTTATTATATTGGCTTTTCCGATGCTATTTAATGTGTGTGCTTGTTTGTGTTTGCAGATTCTTTACAAGGGAGCTCATTTGGATCAATGGAGTGTGGCTTCCACAAACTAGCACTGGACCCAAGGTAGGCCTAAAACACCTGTTTGCCTTTATTTATAAATTGCATATTTAGAGAAAGATAGAATTTGTTTGGTTTGCTTGTCGCTAGATATCATTAGATACTAGGGAGGTCAGTCTTGTCTGCAAGAACGACTTATCCAGCCGACAAAATGGCGACTCCACTGGGGACTTGAATTTTTGATTTTTTCCTTTGCTTTTACTTTGACTTGAGAAATTGTTTCTCTGTTTCTGGTTTTTGCTTGTTGTGTGGGATTGGGTAGGTTCAGTAGATCTTGGATTATTTTTTGTTTTTCATGCTTTTGGAAGAGGACCGCACCCTCTGCTTGTAACACAGTGTGGACATCCCCGCACTTTTGCTTTACACACAGAGCGGTACCACACCTGGGTATACTGGGGGCCTGCGGACCCTGTCAAAATTTTGAAAAACTTGAAATTTTTTCATTCAGTCAGCTTAGGATTTGTTTATGTGTTTTTAGCCTCTACCCAGATCTGCACGTGACTTGTCAGAAACTTTTCGTAGGTTAATTCCATTGGCATTTAGGTTTTAGGTGAAATTCCTAGAAGTTTTGTGTGCCGGGCTTGATTTTCGTTTGGTCTTTGTAGTAACTCAGAGCTTAGAAGCCTTAGAAACCTCAGATCACCCTGGTTTTTACTGGCCTTCTTATGAGTCTGACCGTTTTGTAAAATCTTCCTTTGTTGAGGAATCCATCTTGTTTTTCTCTTTGCGAAACTTTGAAAGAACTTGTGTTGAAAGTTTTGGATTTCATTTTTAGAAAAGAAAACAAAAGCTGGTTGTTTTTTGATTAATTTGTGATTTTGGACAAATTAGTCCTTAGTTTGCTCATAACTAAGTAAAACATCCTTGAAAAGAAATCTTGTAAGCTTTTACTTCAATTAGCTTTTTAGAATTTATAGATCTCAAGATTAGATTTTTCAATAGTTTTGAGTTTTTTATAAAAATAAAAAAATCTCTTTTGAAAAAGTTTGTTTTAGTAGTATTTGAGTGTTTGAAAAGAAAAGGAAATTTTCATGAGCATAACTAGTTGTCTCGTTTTTGAGTTCATTGGAAAAGACAAAAAAGCTACTTCTTTTGATTTGTTTGTTAAGGAAAGATTTGTTTTTACAAGCATTTGCATTCTCAACTCTTTCTTTAGCTAGAAATTCATTGAAGAAAAAGGATTGTTTTTCATCTTAAGTGCATTTTTAGTGATTTGGAGTCGAGTCTTCACACCATAAAGTTTCATCTCCGCACCTTTTGACTTAAGAAAAAACCAATAAAAATAACGCTTAAAGTAAAACCTATCTAGTAATATCTTTATTTCTAGGGCTCTTTATCACCAACATAGCTTAGGCTAGTATATTGGAGTAGGGAGTAACTAACTCTCCAAGATAGCAAAACAAACAAGTAGCTGTATCTTGCGGTAGGAGATAGATTCCAATTGTTACATCTATGCTCTGGGAAGCTCCTCTTATAGGAGTCAAGCACGAGATCGTGTCCGAACTAGTGGGGTAATCAATCCTTCCTCATTGGCAACGATACTAGATATACACGTATTAGAAACGATAAACCTTGGATTAACCATTGTCGAGGAGCCTGGGGTCACTTGTTAGTAAACCTTGGATTATGTCAAGGAGCCTTCAAGGGGATTGAGCTTGCTACTCTGCCCTTGCGTGTGTATCGGATCACAGACTGTTCCCCTAGGTGTATTTGTTTCCGTTGGTAACTTTAGTGACCATATTCTATAGGATTCTTTCCTAAGGTGACGGTGGAGGGAAGATCCCACTGTACCTGGAGCAGACGTCGGCTAGACTCACTTGGATTTTCTGAGGGGTTCTCTTCACTCGAGACGGTTTAGTGGAGAAACTTGTGCCAGTCTATTCATTAAGTAGGTTGCTGAGGTAACTGTTCCAACCGCCATTTCTGTATTGAATTCTGCGACGTTGGATTTCATCACCAACTAGTGTTTTCGGTACGGAAAGTTACTGTTTGTGTGTGGTTTGACCTCCTAGATTCTTTAGGCATGTGATTCAAAATTGTTTGGTTCTTTAGAGACTTTAGGTGGTTTTCATTGAGATTTTTCTTTGTTTGTGTGTGAAGTAGTTAAAATATTTAATCATGGCTGAATTACCGAGGAAGTCCCGTAGACTTCGGGGCCAACCTCCTGAGTTTTCACCAAGCCAGCTTGAAGGGCTTCGAGCCCTTGTAACTCCTAGTGACAGTAGAGTTGGGTCACCTGAAGAAGGAGAGTCTTCTTTGGTTGTACATCCTGATTACCAAGTTCAAGCACCAGAGTATATTTTAGAACCTGTTTCTTTTTCCGAAGTTACTGGTAGTTTTTCTTCTACTAGTGAATTAGCCGAGGAACCTGAAATATCTGAACCTGAAACTGAACCTGCTGCTACTCCAACATCAGGATTTGCCTCTCCAACTTCCAGTGGTCCTGGTTCACCCAGGGTAGAAAGAGTCATTACCCAAAATCTTCCTTCTGGACTTATTGCTATTGAAGAACTTGTTACTCTGGAAGAAGGTATACCTATCCCTAAAAATCAACTAGCTATAGAACTTAGGGAGCGTGAATCGATCTTTTATAGCCCACCTAGGAGGGACACTTGGTATCTTTCATTGACCAATTGTTTGGAAAACCCGGGACTAAGTTTTTCACCACCTTGCATTCATTTTCATCCAACACCTAAGGGTTATTATCCTCCATTAAATATGTCGAGACAGTCATCCATGTTTTCTCAATCTCCAGAAACCTTTTTATATGGCATTCCTTTTGTTCCCTCTGGGTATCAGTCTCTTACTGGTACTTTTTCGAGAGCATCTCCTCAACCTATTGAACAAGGGTTATTAACTGGTAATAATGGAACTAAGTTGTTGAGTGTAGAATATATTCTTATGATGTCAGGTACTATTCCAAATCCACAACCTTAAGGTGGCCAGTTACCACCTGGGGGGCAGCCTCAAGGTCCTCAATTATCGCCTGGGGGTCAACCTCAAGGTACCCAATTACCGCCTGGGGGGAACCTCAAGGACAATACATACCTACAGGACAATACATTCCTCAAGGTCAACCCCAGACTCAGTATGTACCTCAAGGTCAACCCCAGTATCAATATGTACCTCAAGGTCAACCCCAGTATCAGTACGTGCCTCAAGGTTATCAACCTCAAGTTTAGTACCCAACCCAAGGTTTCCAACCACCTTCCGGTCAGTCATTTGTCCAAGGAACTAGAAATGTACCTTTGAATTATTAATCCTACCCTCAACCCGGTTATGGTCCTCAATATGCTCAACCTACTATGGGTCCATACCCCGGAATGAACTTAGTGTGGGATTCATCTCAATTACAAAAAATCTTGCAACTGAATGTGCAGTTGTCATCTCAATCTGGACAACCCTTGGTTTCTGGTTAAACCCAGCAACCTATCCAGTCTACTATTCTAACTTCTACACCTTCTGTAGTTTCTCAGCCTGAGCCTAGTTCGCCTCGAACTCCGCCTCAAACGACTATTACAACTGCTGCAACATCTGTTCCTTCTACCCCACCTACTTCTGGAGTATCGACAACTCTGGTTTCTACTGTTCCTGTATCAACTCCTCAAGCATCTTTACCTCAGTCTGGACCTACAATTCAGACTTTAGTTCAAATGCATGTAGGACAACCTGGTCCAAGTATGGTTGTCACAAGTCAACCTCAATTTAATTATAAACCATACCAGGGACAGTACCAATTCGGTCCTGCTGTGTAACAGCCAATCTATCAGTATCAACCATACCCTGGATATACTTATCAGCAACCTCAACAACCCTAGTATGGTCTGGTTAATCCTGGTTTTCCGGGAGGATATAATATCCCAAATGCAATTCCAATTCCTAGTTATCCTGGATATCCTCTTCCTGGGGTTAGTCTCATGACCCAGGGTTTCAAAGACCCTAATTTTCAATTACCATTCATTGCAACTTTGGACTTGCCTGACTTGTCACGCCTTATGAATGATCCAATTAATTATCTTCTGTTTTGGCCGCCAATTTCGAATAAGTTGCCTAGTGATATTCCAAAGTTTGAAGGCAAATCAGGAGAGGATCTGTCGAACCATGTGATGACTTATCACCTCTGGTGTGCGTCTAACTCCATTTCAGATGATTCAATTCGTTTACACCTTTTTCAATGCACTCTAATTGGTCTTGTGGCCAAGTGGTACATTGAGTTACCGCAAGCCACTTTTTTAACTTTAGTCAGTTAGCTACTTCGTTTTTAACTCGTTTTCAGTTGCCTGTCAGATATGACAATGGCACAGAATTATTAACTTCATTAAAACAGTCAACATCCACTTACATTTCAGATCACATTCATGAATGGAGACGTCGATGGCGTTTAGTGAAAGTTTTTCTTCCAGATCAGATCTTAGCTGAATGGTTTGTCAAATCTTTATTACCGAAAATCACTGAGGATGTAGTTAAGGCAGGAGTTGTTACTGAAGAGAAAGTAATTGCTCAAGCTCAGTACCTTGACCTAGTTTATATGCAGTCAGGTACGTTACAAGAGAAAATCCCCGACCTTCCTAAACAAAATCAAATAACTTTAGCTCCTTCAGGGTCTCATGCCACTGATGGTATGATTGGTACAGTTAATTCCAAAAGTAAGAAGAAATCTTCCAAGAATTCTTCTCCTATCATAAATTTACCAAATTCCCCGACATGAGATTCTTCCACAGAAATTTCTGTCGATATTCATGTTGTAGAGTCATCTATAGCCAAATCAAAATCCGGCAATAAAAAGAAAGGGAAGAAGAAAAATAAAACAGATAAAAATTCGAAAGAGAAACCAAAAAAAATGGAATCTACTAATGAGAAACGCAAACCTCGTTATCCTTGTCTCATTTGTGACGAAGAGCATTTTATAAGAGACTGCCCTCATCGCACTGTGGTTGCGAAAATCGTCAAAGGTTCCCAAACGCCTGTTGTTTTGAAGGATCCTTTTCCTAGTCAAGACAGTAAGATGATAGGTTCTTCCTCAAATTCCTCCAAAGAACCCATAATGATGATGTGCCATGTTAGGATTGTGACACGATCGCAAGATTATGGAAGTAAAAGTCCTGTTGGTTGTAAGGAAGCAGAATCGTCTAATTCGAACCCATCAACTTCAACTCCTAGTTTCGATCCACTACATATCAAGAAACCTAACCCAGACTTAGTAATCAAACCGCCCGCCAAGGGTATACTTCGAAAGTCAGCTTTCAATCCACATGCGAGGGATGCTCAGAACTATAACATTGTTGAAGATTTGGCTATTTCACCTTCAGCAATGTTGACTTTGGAGGTACTGCAATCATGTCCAGCACAGCGTAAATTGCTATTGTCGGCTATAGGAGCTGTTGACATTCAGGACTCGAACCTTATAATTTTCAATCTAGTACATATCACACCTCGTTTACCTCATCAAATGGCTTTCTATATTTCGGTGTTAGTCAAAAACAGACCTTGCTATAGGACTGTGATTGATGAGGGAGCCTCAACGTGTATTATGTCGATTCAGTGTTGGAGATCGCTTGGTTCCCCTTCACTTAATCAATCCCTGACGATTCTAAAGGCCTTTGATGTCCATGGGTTCCATCCTTTTGGCATTCTACAGGATTTACCTATAGGGGTTGAAGGCAAAACTGTTAATCTAGATGTGGAGGTGGTTGATGCCCCTCTAGATTACAACCTTCTCTTGGGTCGTAGTTGGTCTTACGCTATGACAATTGTTGTTTCATCGGTCTTTCGGCTTATAAAGTTCCCTCATAATCAAAAGATCGTAACTATAGACCAGCTAACTTACTTTTCATCCAACCCAACCTCTTCTGAAAGTATCCAGCATGTCGGAAAAACAACTATCCCTTATAAGGATGTTGGAGTAGGACTAGTTAAATATTTTGGTTTATTGGGAACTTTTTCCTTTCCTCCTCCTAACGTATCGCCTTCTACTGCAACCATTCATATGATTTCATCAGACACTATTGTTTATGATGATCATTGGATCGTACCTTCCAAATCTGAGATAGATTCATTTGGAGATGCTATGCCTTTGAGTCCATATGAAATTGCGTATCAGGCCGTACAGTCATTTTCTGACCCTTCTTCAACCAAAATTGAATTAATGAATGTGGTCCATCAAGAATCACTTTCAACATCAAACTCAGATTCAACAAATTTTTCCGAACTTGTTCACACTGATGAGCAAATTCGTGAAATCCTGTGTGTTGATGATTTACCATGGGAAGATCTTCATCATAGATCTTTGTTTTTACCTGAGAACGATCGCTTTGAAAATGATTTTTCATCTATTTTTACGACTGATTATGTCAAGGAACCTTAGAATCCAATGAAAAATCTTGATTCTGAGTTAAATTTGGGAAATATTTCTCGAACTATTCCTATTGACATTTCGGTTAAGTCTGGAATTGTTGAAAACATTCATATAGGTGCCTCTTGTACGGAAGATGGAATTCAAACATATAAGTCCCTATTTCAAGAATTCCTCGACGTGTTTGCCTGGTCATATGAGGAAATGCCAGGAATTGACCCAGCAATTGTTGTTCATAAAATCAAAACTTACCTGGATGCTAAACCCGTCCGGCAACGTTTGCATTAGATCAACCCGCAAAAAGCTGCTGCTATTAAAGCAGAAGTTTAAAGATTACTTAAAGCAGGTTTCATTTATCCAATTCCCTTAACGGATTGGGTATTGAATTTTGTTCCCGTTAACAAAAAGTAAGGAACAATAAGAATATGTATCGATTATAGGGATATTAATCGAGCATGTCCAAAAGACAATTACCCAACTCCCTATATCGATCAAATCATTGATGGTTGTGTCGGCAGTGAAATATTCTCCTTCATGGATGGTTTTTCCGGATACAATCAAATAAATATTCTACCTACTGATCAACCAAAAATGGCTTTCATTTGTCCATGGGGGACATTTTCTTATTGCAAATTACCTTTTGGGCTCAAGAACGTCGGTGTAACTTTTCAAAGAGCCATGTCTTACGCTTTTCATGACATCAAGCACATTGTGCAACCCTATCTCGATGATTTACCTGCTCATTCATTACATTGAGCAGATCATCTCATCCATTTACGAGCAATCTTTATGAGGTGTAGGCATTATCGAATTAGGTTGAATCCACACAAGTGTGTTTTTTATATAGAAACAGGTTGGTTACTGGGGTTTGTTCTTTCGAAAGCCAGCATTCGCGTCAATCCCTCGAAGGTTCAAGCTATTGTCAAATTGCCTCCTCCTTCGAGTCTTTGCCAACTCCAAATTTTGCAAGGGAAAGCAAACTTTTTACATCAATTCATTCCTAACTACGCCGAGATCACAAAGGGTTTTACCACGTTTTTGAAATAGAATAATCCATTCTTTTGGGATGAGATAGCTGGAAAATATTTTGATGCACTAAAACACGCGTTGACCCATGCACCGTTATTGCATCCTCCCAACTACAACCAAGACTACTTCTTATATCTCGCCGCCTCACATTCCACCATTGGAATGGTGCTAGTTCAGGAAGATGAATTCGGTAGTGAACATGTGATATATTACCTTAGTCGAACCTTAAATCCAACTGAGATAAAATATTCACATGTGGAGAAATTGGCATTGGTAGCTGTTCAAGATGTCCAATGTTTTCGTCATTACATTTTACTACGCAAAACTACAGTAATTTCCGATTGCAACCCTATGATCTATATTTTGACCAAAAAATTGCTAGGGGGGCAAGTACTCCAAATGGATTGTGATCCTGCAGGAGTTTGACTTGGAATTTGAAAAGTCTAAGTCAAAGAAATATTTAGTTTTTTCAGAGTTAATGTGTGACTTCCCGCATGCTGACACTAAAACTGTGGCGGAGGAGCCCATTGCGGACGAATCCTTGTTTCTAATCAGCACTTTAGATCCATGGTATGGGGATATCATAGTTTATCTCCAAACCCAATCCTTTCGGCCTGAAATTTCAAGATTAGAGCGTTGAAAAATATGATTCTAATCCCAACAATACAAAATTATTGGAGAAAAACTTTATCGTCATGGGGCGGACTCTATTTTCCGACGTTGTTTAATTCACGAGGAAGCTGAAAGGGTTCTAAATGACTGTCACTCTAGAGCATGTGGCGGTCATATGTCTGGGTTTGCCACAGCCCAAAAGATATTGCGCGCTGGCTATTTCTAGCCATCTTTGTTTAAAGACTGTATTAACGCGATTCGAAAAGGCCACAACTGCCAAATTTTTGATCAAAAGATGCACGCTCCACCTGCTCCTCTCCACCCTATAATTGCCGTCGGTCCTTTTGCGAAATGGGGTATCGATTTTATTACATATAACCCTCACTTGGCCGGGGGGCATGCGTATATAATCCTTGCGGTAGATTATTTTACCAAGTGGGCCAAGGCAATGCCTACATTTGAGGCAGACGAAAAAACTGTTGCGATTTTTTTGTTCAACCATATAATCGCTAGGTTTGGTGTTCCACAAGAGATTATCACTGATCATGGGCATCATTTTCGAAATATTATGATCACTGAACTTACAGACCAACTTGGCTTGCGTCACGATAGTTCAACTCCATATTATCCACAGGCTAATGGTCTGGTTGAAGCCATCAACAAAGTTCTAGTCATCATGATCCGACGAATCATTAGGATTCATAGGTTGAATTGGCATAACATGCTATTATCAGCGCTTTGGGCATATCGAACCTCAGTAAAAACGTCAACCGGTTTCACTCCTTTCCAACTAGTTTATGGTTTGGAAGTTGTGTTACCCATTGAATGCGAAATCCCGTCATTGCAAATGGCCATAGAATTACTTCCAGCCACTTTCGAAGAGGAAAAACGTTTCTTGTACTTGGCTCAGCTAGATGAGAAGCGACATGATGCTGCATTAGCAATCGAAACTCATGCCAAACATATTAAAGCTCAGTATGATCGAAATGTTACACCTTGTAATTTTTCGGAAGGAGACCTAGTCTTATTGTACAATCAAGCAAATGATAAATTAGGCGCTGGAAAATTCGTACCCATATGGCATAGTCCTTATGTTGTTAAGCAAAAGCTAGCAAAAGGGGCCTATGAATTGATAGACTTTGACGGAGTCTCTTTAGGTAAGCCCAGAAATGGTCTTTACCTGAAGAGATATTATGCTTAAATTTGGGTGTGCGGATTTTTAGTTAGGTTACTTTTCTTTCTAGCTAGTGTGTTTTAGATTAAAAAGTGTGCTTAGCTTAGAGAGTTTTTTTGTCATTATTCTTGCTTATCTTGATTTTACTCTTGATATTGTAGATGTCGATGTCTCTCCAAACATACATCGGTTTTGCTGATGGTGCTTGTCGTAATACATGGAACATTTCTTCCGCAGCTTGGGTCATCTATTCGCCCTCTGATGAGTTGGTATCTATACATGGGGTAAGCCTTGGTCAAACAACGAACAACATTGCATAGTATAGTGCAGTGATTGAGTTATTATCTGAATCTATCTCATTTGGGATTCGAAGTTTGATTGTGAGGTTAGATTCTGAACTCGTTGTGTTACAGCTTAATAGAGTATATGCCATTAGAAATCCAGTATTATTGAGATTATTTATGAGAGTTCGTCTCTTGGAACGTGAATTTGACTATATTGAATATCAGCATATTCCAAGATATTTAAATACATTAGCAGATGCAATTGCTTCTCGAATGTTAAGTAGACATTTGCAATAATCAAGCAAGTAAATTTAAAAACATTCCATAAAATGTTTACAAGATAGCCAGTAATAGTGATATAGCATAGCATAGAAGTGTGTCAAATATACATCGTCTTCGATCATAGGTTGAAAAACACCTTATGATCGGCAAAATTGATAGTAAAAAAAGCAAAAATGTCATATGAGTCTACAACAGGCGATCATCCTATCACTGGTGATGATCACGATAAGAAACCACTGTACGGGCCACCCTACAAAGGAACCTCCTGAAAGGTCCTGGGACCCCAATCACATAGTGTTGTAGCCTAAGAGGAATGTCATCTATGCTGGTCTCTGGAATGTTTGCTGTCAAACGCTCTAGATGATTTTCCAATTCGGCCAGGGTCTTTGTAGATTCGTACTGTGAGGCTGGTGCTGCTGCAGCTGGCTGTTTCCTCTCATAGGGCCAGAGAGTGGCTGGTCTCCGTGGACCTACATCTGCATTTGAAACTTTTACTATCAATTTTGGGATGGTTTAAAAACAAAAAAAAATAAATTAGAAAATGTTGAAAATGATTTTACCTGAGTCATCCCATTGCTCTCCTGGTGGAAGAGCCAGTCTGGGTCACCATGATAATCCATCCCAGCATAAGGAAAATCCTGAATAGCAAATACTTGGTTCTCCAACCAATGAAAATACTCCGGAGGAAATCGAACGACTTCTGTTCCCTCCTTAGGATGACGGGCCATAACTGCAACCCAATGCATCAATTTGGGCTCTCGGGGAAGTCCAGCTCCAACGGTAAGATGCTGTGGGACCAACATTGGGACCCTCTCTAGACCAAAGCTCACAACTAAAGCACCATATCCAAAGTTCTTCAGTTGTCCGTTCTTTGCTCTAGTCAATTGGCCTTTTACATTAGTCAACACATCTTCGCACTAGTTGAAGATGGTGCCCCGAAAGTAGTCTACTACCATCCACATTTGGGATCGAGTGGCCACATGTAGTGCTGCGCTTCCTTAGAGCCCGGTAACAGTAAATGCAATCACTTTGAGTTCAGGACGGGAGATGGTTTTGATATCAATCCCTTTGTCTCTAGTTTGGTCGTTACAAAACTCTAGCCGGAGGCTATCGACAGACTGGCCACCTACCCTAGTCCCGAATAGAGTCAAATGTTCACCTCTCTTAGGTAAACCAGTCACAAAGTAAATGTCTTCGAGCTCCATTTCGAGCTGGTGGCCACCAATAGAGAAACACTGGTCCTGTACATTCCACTTGTCTACCAGCCACTGCAAAAAGTCCACCTGGGCCCTCATGCCAAGTATGGCCCAGAATTTGAATAAACCGCATGCCTTCAATGCATCATCGAAGGTTGATGATTAATCACGGCGAGATCCACATCCTCATGCTCCCATTCCCACTAGTCAAGCATGATGTATACCCTACATTCAATAAAAGGGTGGATTAGAATATTTAAAATCAAAATTTTTGGGTGGAATTTGAAAAATTTAAGTTTAAAAACCTATGCTAGGGGGACTGCACCCTAGATGTTAGAGACAGTGCGTAGGTCTGCGCTCTACCTTAATGGCAAGTTCAGGCCCCTGAATATTTTCCTTTTACAAAAAAGTCGGGGTCCGCAAGTTTCCTATGCTGTGCCTGCGGACCCCCGCACGCGGGTTTTTAACCTAAAAATTTCCTAAAAATGAAAATAAAACCCTAAAAAAAAATTCAAATGGATGAAATGCAAGAGTAAGATGATGTGGATTACCTGGAGGTGACGATGTTTGATTCCAACGGACAGATTTTCTGCAATCTTCACGGGAAGTTTCTTACCAAAAGCTCTCTTTTCTCACTCTGAAGTCAAACGGTAAAAATGAATTTACAAAAGCCCTTTTTATAAGCTTTTTTTGAATAAATGAATTTTTAATTTGTTTGTTTTTCACTTTAAAGAGGTAACTTTTGAAGCATTCTTATCTATTTTAAACAAGTATGAGTAATGTTTGAGTTTTTGTGCAGGATAACGGATTTTTCAGGCAAAACTGGTCATTTTTGACAAAAATCATTAGAGTCACCTTTAAGCTATTTTCTGACTCCTAAAATATGAAAAGATTGTCGAGTTTTTTCTTTTTAAGCTTGTTAAAATGGAACTAAAAATATGGTCCACTTACAACCCTTTTCTGACCGTAAAAACATGAAAAGATTGCCGGATTTTTGTCATTCCAAATTCGATATTGGTTATAAAACGATGTGTCATTGATCGCTTTTTTAATTTTTCGGATCAGAGGCACTAATTATGAAAAGTACTCCTTGGTCGTAATGATCAAGCGGTTCTCTCAAGTATTATTTTATACTTTTTTCGGGCTTGGGAGACACAAATTTACGAAAAAGGACAAGCATGGAGTCTTCTTAAGTTTTTTTAGACTCCCTAAAATTGAAAAACGCCGAGTTTCTCTTATACTGGACTCGTTAAAATTTAACAGTAAAGGACCTGTTCAATTAAAACAAGAATGGACCACTCCTTCTTAGGGTTCGAATTTAAACTAAGTTGGACTCATCCGAAGGATGAGCTTATAATCAAGCAAAGGTTATCCTCCTCAAGCTTGTCAAAAATAAAGAGGTACTTGCCAGAAATGGTGGGGGAAAAGAGAGAAAAATGAGCCTATTTGTCATGCTTTGTGTCTCAGAAAAACATTTAACCACTCTTGAACACAACACTTTTTATTCACCTGGGTTGGGAAATCCTTTGCCTAACAGTTGACCAAACCATATTGAAAGTCTTCAGCCGGTTTCTGGGTATTAACTTAAGGTCAATTGTCACAAAACCATCTGATGTGTCGTTATGTGTTCAAGAGGTTAGTACAAATAAACCATTCATCTACAAAATATCTGTCACCCATCTTGACCATCCCTGAGTCAGTCCTTGCAACTATATTTCTTCAAACTTGATATATGATTTCATGTTGTGGGCTTGCCTACGACGGATCTCTTTCTATCGACCTCAGCTAATTATCTAGAAAGATGATCTAGAAATCGTCAGTACCTTGGGATATGCATGCCTCAATGGCAGGTTTCTCACCTTCGACGATAGGTTGCATCATTGACCTTTGATCAAAGGATTCTGTGACATGTTTGACATCAACACATCTATTCACATCTCATGGATTGTACTGAGTACTTTGAGAGCCATTGACATTACTGGTGGTTTCTCTCACACTTGTTAACAATTTACATCATTGACTGGTAATCAAGTGGTTTCTACCATGTTCGACTTCGACACATTCATTCACATGGATAGAATCGTACTATTTCGAGAAGTAGAAATCAAGACCCTGGATCTAGTTTCCATCATCCAGGCTACAAGGAATTTTGTATTCATTATACAGTAGACTATTCATAAACAGATGGTTGCACCCATATTGTGTCTACATGTGTCTATACTGTGTCTACATGTTCCTATATCAAAGCAGTTTAGTTAGTTTTCTAGTCAGTTATGATCTGAGTATGGGAATGCCTACCTCAGCGATGATATGATCTCATATATATATATTTTGTATTGAATGTTTTTACAGGTTCCAACCGGGCTCTCCACAAGATGATCCTTGAAATGATAAGGTATTTCACTCTTCTTAGATGATAAATGAAATCCTCATCTACTACAGACTTCGAACTTTAGGGGGAAATCTGTTACACAAAATATTGTCACCATGACTATTTGTAGTCAGTGTGAGTCTTTCACCGCTCATACTATCCTCCTTTGCAAGTCTCAAACCTTAGCTCTTCATGTCAAGCTTTAAAAATGAGAGAAAATCCTTGAAAATTAATAAAGCTCTGGTTCCGCACTTTCTCTTACCATTACCTATGGTCCCGCACCCCTTGGTCATGTTATCTGCGGACTTGCTCGCTCTGTCTCTAAAGGAGTGGGTGCGGACCCCTGTGAAAGTCAAAAAGGCACAAGTTTATTCTTAAAAACTCACTTTGGGTTAATTCTGGATGCTTCTAGAAGTAATATTGACGTGGATGGTTCGCTCCTAGGTGGTTCATGCATCCCATAACTAAAGGAGCTAATCCCTTGATGAGAGGAGTTTATCCCTTTGAAGGAGAGCTTTATCCCTTTGAAGGTGGACCTAGTAACTTCCCTCCATTGCACTATAAATTAAGGCATTGGGCTGGTTGCTAGGGAGGTTAAAACCTGAACATTTTTTACGGTAAATGCTGTTGGAATTGAGACTTCCTAGTTAAGCTTGAGAGGAGAGATTACATACCTTTTGGCTTCTTTGGGAAGAGAAGTCAAAGTAGAGGAGATTCTTGCTGGACCTTGGGAGGAGCTTGTACAACATCAAGGCACCAAGGTTGTAAAGTTCTTCTTTGATTAAAGTTAATACAATCAGATTCATTTTTTCTCAATAAATTGTCTGCTATGATTTATTTCATGAATTCCTTGATCATCATGATAAATATGTTTTATTATATTGGCTTTTCAGGTGTTATTTAATGCGTGTGCTTGTTTGTGTTTGTAGATTCTTTACAAGGGAGCTCATTTGGATCAATGGAGTGCAGCTTCCCCAAACTAGCATTGGACCCAAGGTAGGCCTAAAACACCTGTTTGCCTTTATTTATAAATTGCATATTTAGAGAAAGATAGAATTTGTTTGGTTTGCTTGTCACTAGATATCATTAGATACTAGGGAGGTCGGTCTTGTCCACAAGAACGACTCATCCAGCCGACAACCCCTTTTAGACTAAATTTTCGTAACGGTAGGCGTCACATCTTTTCTCAAAGATAAGTTACCACCATTTGAGCTAGTTTTTTTCATTCTTACAATTTTAACAACTTCCATTTATTAATAGAAGTCAAGTTTCACTCTATTTCATTTTGTTCCCTTCAGAAATATTTATTAGTGACAATAGAGTGATATTATATTTATCTGTTTTTCTATGCATGTCCCCAACATGGTTGGGGTATAAGGAGTTGAGACTTGAACTGCTTGAGCCCTTATAAGACCATCCTCACCAACCCCGATGACCTCCCATGGTGGAAGAAAAGAAAGATCATATTAAACTGATGCCCGAGGAATCCCTTTCACAACAAAGGAATGAAATAATGGACAATTTTTCTAGATTCTTCGAAGGATGCCAACAGTTGACGTATCTTCATCAAGTGGACACTTTGGAGGCATTGTCCCCTTCAAGGTACAATTATTTTTTGTATTCCTATATTTGAAGGAAAAATAGATATGATTTCTTCAAATTAATGGTTAAATATGCTAGGAGGGTACTTTTTGGTCCACAATTTCTTAGATAGAGAAAATACTACCTGTGCACTTCTTATGGCTACCCCCCATGTTAAGGATTGGTGGGATTCTTACCATGATAAAAAAGGCATGGAGGAATTTGCACTATTTATAGTTGTACCCACGTGGGGTTCTTTTAGGGATGCTATTAAGGAATAATATTACTCTGATGGAAGCTACGAAGACTAGTACATGAGATGGACCCAACTATAGTAGGAGAGTGACCAAATAGTTCCAGAGTTCAAAAATATCTTCCATACCTTTCACACTAAGTTGGGTATAAAATATTCCAAGCAACATCTAGTGCTCAAGTACCATGGAAGTCTACATAGTTACATCTAGACAGAAATGGAGTTTTTACACATCTCTTCACTTGGCATAGAATATCAATATGTTGTCAAAATCAAGTATATATTTAAACATAAAAAGTGATACTTTGGATGTATGAATCCCTCATAGAAAGCTTAGTAGGGCAAGTGATACTTTGGATGTTTGAATCCCTCAAATAATATAACAAAGGCCAGATCTATGGTGGACCACCCCATTAGAACCTCTACAAGCCACAAACAAATAATGGTAATGTGGAGATGAAGAAAGACATGAGAAAATGGTGTGAATTCCACAAGAGCCCCTCTCATAAGACTAATGAATATCATGTATGGTAGTCATTGATGTTCGATTTGAAAGCCTCATAGTCACATGTAGGTTCTGAATCCAAATCATACCTAGAAAAGTGGAATCATATCATTGATGCAAAACCTAGTGCTGCCATTGCCATGACCAAGGTCCGCAAAGTGAGTTTGAAAATCCAAAGGAAGATGAGTGCCCTTTTCACTCAGATATGTGGGTATAGGATGCTTCACAACGTTTCATTATCAATAGTAGAAGTCAAAAGAACCTCATCTCAGTAGAGGTCATCAAGTAGTTGGACATACCAAAAACATCACACTTGTAGTCATACACCATCAGGTGGCTCCACCAAAGGAGAAATATCTACGTCAACCAACAATGTCTCCTACCATATGCAATCAAGCCCTTCAAGGATGAGGTATTGTGTGATATTTCTCCCCTTTAATTTTTTGATGTTAATTTAGGCCAACCATACTTGTGGAAGCATCATGTTATACATGATTCTAGACCTCTTAGTGTTATTATTACTTTGGGAAGATAAGTAGATAGGATGATAGAGGTAGCTCTCCCTAGTGCCATTTCTTTGGTCTCTACTAAGTAATGCACTAAGGTAATCTCCCAAATCCATTAATTTATATTCTTCATGATTTAATCTCGAGGTAAGGAGAATATTGTGGCCACATCCATGGCCTCCACTCAGGGCCCCTCCATGCAACAAAATCAAGTGGAAAAGGTTATGGAAGAATACAAATAAATCTTCTTCTCACCCACCCTTCGTACCTCTACAATGTTAGGTCGAGCATTTAATTGATTTGACCCCAAATGGACCCTTACCCAATGGACCAATCTACCACCATTATCTTTCTTGAAATTGAGGAAATCAAGCACCAGGTCTAAGAGCTTCTCCAAAAAGGGCACATTTAACTGGGTTCCTCACTCTGTGGAAGCCCAATATTAATTGTACAAAAAAAGGAAGGACATGGTGAATTTTCATTGATTACCAGGACCTAAACCAAATCACAGTTATGAATCAATACTGATTCCTTGTATTGACAAAGTTCTTGTCCAACTCAAGGAGGCCAAGTAGTTCAGTAAGATTGATTTGAAGTTCGGCTACCACAAAGTCCCAATAGAAACCAACTAATGCATGGAAGACTGCTTTCAAGTCCAAGGAGGGTCTTTTTGAATGGTTGGTCATGCCCTTTGGTTTAATGAATGCCCCAAAAACTTTGATGATATTGATGGATGGCATATTTCATACTTTCACCAATTCTTTTGTGGTTGTATATCTAGATGATATACTTACCTTTAGTAGGAGTTGGGAATAACACTTGTAACATATTCAATAGGTCATTTACACTTTTTAGTAGCACAAGCTATGTGCTAACTTGGAAAAATGATCCTCCATCATGAACAAGGTCCAATACCTAAGCTACATTATTGATGAGAAGGCATGTGCACATGGATGCAACCAAGATACAAGTCATTTAGGATTGCCCAGCCCTAATGAATTTGGAAAATCTTCATAGATTCTTGGGCTTTCTTAACTTATATCGAAAATTCGTCTTTGGGTTCTCTTATATCACTTAGACCTTAAGTCAAGTAACCAAGGGAGGAAAAAAGGATTTTTTTAAAATCTAAGTCACAATAGAAGGAATTAGCTAGAAACAATGGGTTTTCTCTACACTAGTCCTCACCCTACCAAATCTACAAAAACCATTTGTATTGATACAGATGCCTTTGTCTATTCTATTGGTACATTACTATCTTAGCAAGGACATCTAGTGGCCTATCGCAGTAAAATACTATCTGATACTTTCCAAAGATACCCCACATATGATAAGGAGATGTAATCCATCATACAGGACTACCAAAATAGGAGCATTATATTTTGGGGAAGGAGAAGATCATCCACATTGATCACAGGCCTCTACAATTTATGCAAACACAAGGCAAATTATAGAATCAATACCATAAGAAACGGTCCACATATCTACAAAAATTCCATTTGAAAATCAAATATAATAAGGGTAGTACCAATCGTGTACCAAACTGCCTTAATCGACCCTCAGTTGTGGTGCTAACTCTTGTGGGAACAAGACCTCTGGGTGGCCACAGTTATATAAAAATGACTCAAAATTCACTTCCACATACCAGATGTTGATGGTGGGCAAGCCAGTTCCAGGCTTCCACCTCTAGGATGCATTATAGTGCTACTTGGGCCACCTTTGTGTTCCTTCACGTGAGTGTGCCAAGCTGATCTGGGAGGCACATTATAGTCAGGTGGAAAGTCTCTTGGGTGTTGAGAAGACAATAGAAGTACTTCAACAGTATTTATACTAGCTAGAGCTTCGACAGGATGTTTAATGGTATATTAGATAACGAACCACTTGTGTCATCACTAAACTAGCCATAAAAAATTAGGGGCTATAGACTCCTATACCTACTGTGGAAATGCACTAGGATTCAATCTCCATGGATTATGTTATCCCCTGCAAATTCCTAGGCTGAGGAGGAGATTGAAAGAGGTAACCCCGAACCACTTTCAGTTTAGTAGCTAGCCCTACTAAACCAGAGATGAATCTCTCTGAATATTTGTCAATGAATAATTGAAAAGAAATAGGTTTTAGGCTAGATATACAAGATTTTTTTGAGTATTTTTGAATTTAGGGTTTTTAGTTTGCTCAACTGGGGATTAGAGAGGGTAATTAGGCCAAGGCTCCAAGTATGCACTGACAAGTATAAAGAGGAGCTAAATATCAGTGTGCTATGGTGAACTTGAAGTGTTTTTCAATGTAGTGTAGGTCTGTGAGTTTAAGAGAACATAATGAGCATGTTAAAGCATGAATTCATTAGTCTTAGAAGAAAAGAAACACAAGCATGATTTCCACATAAATAGAGCTTAAATCTAATATTTTTGTCTATATAACTGCAAGGGAATTCATAGGAAAAATATAAAGGATGAAAAGAGATATTATTTCATCAATTAGAAGCTTATAGAAAAATAAAACAAAACCATATACTCACTAAACAATAATTCCCAAAATATAGCTACAACTGCTCCTGTATTAGCTATAAGAGAACATAAGGTACCAAGCCTCTCCACAAAATTCCAATCTCTCTCTATGAATGAGAAATGATACATATATAATCACTCAAACAACTTACCCACCATTAGGAGTCGAATTCCTAGGTGATGGAACTATTTCCAAGATTCTCTCAACCAACAGGTGAGAGTGAGAAGGTCAAATACAAACTCTTCTCTTAGACTTTGTTTTGAATTTTGCTTACTTTATGAGGCCTAATTAACCACAAAAACAACCTATCATGTCTATTTATTCATGATTACATCATCCAACCTTGAAATCCTGCAATTACATCATGATTTTTCACTTTGACCAAGTCACACTGAAAAACTAGGAAATTATATAGTGAAATTTTAAATAAAAACTCAGAAATTTGCAGAAGCGCAATGCTAACTTTGAGCCCACTTTTAGGTGCCTTCCTAAAGTCCAAATTACAATCTGCGAGAACGGACAACTATACTTGTATGTTTCATTTCCATAACACCTTGAATTTTTGAAAATTACCCTTGGGAAGGCCTTCAAAAACTCATTCGCCCAAACTGTCTCTAGAAGCGCAGTGCCTGTTAAAAAGAGTGGCAAAATGATGATTTGTGACCCCTTTTTCTCATTTTTCTCAAAATTTGAACCCTTATAAGAAGAGCTTCGGTGTAAATCACATATAGAAAGGCCTTTGTCGATGCGTTTCGAACCAACAAGTGTGGTTCATCGTCAGGACAAGTTGAAGAAACAGATCCAGCTTAGCATGTTAAATAGTCTGAGCAGAGACTCCAACGGCTAAATCGAACAACGGCTACTTTTGACCTTTGAGGCCTATCGTCAAAACCATTGGTGGTCCAACCTACCTTCTTGCTAAGTTCCTTGCTCTCAAACTTAAGCCCCTTGTCGGCCGCACTGAGTCCTTCGTTAAAGACTATGCTTCCTTCATTAAGGAGCTTAAGGATATTAGGCTGGACCCTGAGGACATTCTTGTCAGCTTTGATGTGGTCTCTCTTTATACTTGCATCCCTATAAAGGAGGCCTTGGAAGTGATCTATCGCCTAACAGATCCCGATACCGCGCATCTGGTTGAGATCTGTCTCACTTCCACTTTCTTCTGTTTCCAGGGTGAATTCTTTGAACAGACTTGTGGTGTTGCCATGGGCTCCCCCCTTTCCCCGATTGTTGCGAATCTTTTTATGGAAGATTTCGAAGCCAAAGCTTTAGCCTCGGCTCGTCTCCTTCCGAAGCTTTGGAAAAGGTATGTGGATGACACTAACGTCATCTGGTCCCATGGCCAAGAGGAGTTGGATCACTTCTTCAATCACCTCAACAGTCAGTCCTCTGCCATTAAGTTCACCATGGAGAAAGAGGTCAATGGTTGCCTCCCTTTCCTAGATATTCTTATTTCTAGGAATAAGGACGGCTATCTCTCCCACTCTGTGTTCCTGAAGAAAACGCATACTGAGCAGTATCTTCATGCTGATTCCCATCATTTCCCTGCTCAGAAGATGGGTGTCCTTAACACCCTCGCTACTCGTGCCCTTAGGATTTCTGATAATGAGAGCTTTGATAAGGAGAAATCCCATCTCCTTGATGTCTTTGTGGAAAATGGATATAGTAGGCGGCTAGGTCAAAAGGCTTTCCTTAAAGCATCTAGAAATGCAATTATTAGGAAGGAGCCTAAAGAGCACCGACTAGGTGTCCACCTTCCATATGTCCAAGGAACCACGGACAAGATTGCCCAGATCCTTAAGAGGTATGATATTCCCTCTTCATTTAGACCCCTCAAAACTATTCGCAATTCCCTCCGATCGGTTAAAGATCCCGTTAACCCCAAGGACATGAAGGGTGTCTACTTGATCCCTTGTTCGTGTGGGACCCCCTACATCGGGGAAGCAGGGCGCTCCATCCATCAGAGGATTAGCGAACATGCAGCTGACCTAAGACATGGGAGAACCAAGTCTTCAGCGCTAGCAGAGCATGTGGATAAGACCAAGCATCACGTTAGTATTGAGGATGCTAAGGTTGTTGCCAAAGTTGCCATGTTCCATCATCATAAACTCAGGGAAGCTATTGAGATCGAAAGAAGGCCTAACAATCTCAATAGAGATGACGGCTGGAAGATCAGTAGATGTTGGATCCCTGCCCTTTCATCTTAGTCTCCCCCCCCCCCCCTTTCATCTTTTTCGCTTTCGTCGTTCCCCTGGAGCCTTCCTACCTCCTATGGTTCATCCTTCTTGCTCTGGACTCTTTTCAATCCTTCTCCTGTGTATTTTGTGTCGCTCCGTTTTCCCTGATTGATATTGGTATTTATTATCATAAATAATAATTTCTTTTACTTATTATTATTATTATTATTTTTTTTTTTTTTTTTTTTTTTTTTTTTATTTTTTTTCCTATTAACGAAGATATATTATTATTATTTATTTGATTAAACTAACCTCTTTCATTTACCTTGTTTGTAAAAAAAGTTAGGTCCTCAATTTAACTAATTCCCACCTAACTTTTATCTTAATAACCTAATATCATTTCTTATCTATATATATATATATATATATATATATATATATATATATATATATATTAATAAATAATTTAAATAAAGAAACTAAATTAAAGTTTTTAAAACTAACCATTAAAATTATTTTATTTACCTATATATTTCTACCTAATTTAACTTATTTCCATAAATAAGAATAATAATAATAATATTAAACTAATAAATAATAATTTGACTGTTAATATTATTAATATATTAATATCAAGACTATATTACCAATATAATATTAATTATACTTAATAAATAATTTAATTAAAAAATTTACCTATATTAAGACTATATTATTAATATATAATAATAAATAATTTAATTAATTAAATAAATTACCTTTCTAACTAACCATTTAAATTATTTATTTATATTTTTTAACCCTAACTTTATATATATATATATATATATATATATATATATATATATATATATATATATATATATATATTATATATTATTCTCGTCCTTAACAACATATTATTATATAATAATTTAAATAAATAATTAAATTATCTTCTTAAACTAACCTCTAAAAGTATTTTATTTATTTATTTATTTATTTTTTATTTTTTAACCTAATTTTATAACACACACACACACACACATATATATATATAATTATTAATTAATTTTTTAAAAAACTAACCATTAAAAATATTTTTTGTATTAATATTAAAAATAATAATAATATTAAATTAATGAATAATAATTTGACCTGGGTCCTAAGGTCAAAAGTAGCCGTTGTTCGATTTAGCCGTTGGAGTCTCTGCTCAGACTATTTAACATGCTAAGCTGGATCTGTTTCTTCAACCTGTCCTGACGATGAACCACACTTGTTGGTTCGAAACTCGTCGACAAAGGTCTTTCTATATGTGATTTACACCGAAGCTCTTCTTATAACTGTTATGGATCACAGAAGTCTCAATTCAACAATTTGAACCCTTTATGAGAAATATGATGAAATGAGTTTTGAGAGGAGGTCATTAGATTTCCAAAAATGTAAGCCACTTGTCATTTGGATCCTTGAGGAAAATGCGCAGTGCCAAGGTGTTGTGCATCTATGACTAGCCCAATTTCTAAATTTGGCACCAAAATTCTCAAAAAACCAAAAATGCTCAGAAAACCTTCAAAATTGGTCATGAAGTGAAAAATGAGTTATGCCATGCTCTCATGGATTCTTCAACAAGAATATCTAATTTATCCCTCTCTTTTTTGTCTTTTAGGGTTTCCTTTGAGTTTGGCCTTCAACTGCTTGATTCTAACCTTGGCAACCTAATTCTTGGTGTAATAATGGATGGCCATCTTCCTTTGCAACTTTTTTTCTTGTTCATCATGTTCACAAGGCTTCAACACTCCTTTATCTTTGTCTCCCTTTTGTAGAATCTTGGATTGCTCTTTCTCCATGATCAATTGTTTATCCTTAAGCTGACTATTTTTCAAGGAAGGAAATGTTGAATTGAGGGAGTTAGGGAAGGGAGATGATGATAGGGGAATTTTGGGAGATGGATAGGGGTGGTAGAAAACTTAGGAAGTTTGAATGGAGTGACATGAGAGAGAGAGATGAGCAAGAGAATTTAAAAAACAATCTTGCTAGGAAATTGTCCAAAATGATAGATATGAGCTAGGGTTTCTATAAATGTGAGGTAATCTGAGAGTAAATGAGTTGATTAGTGAATGATAAGGTGATGTATACATGTACAGAGGTATGAGATGACAAATTTAAAATTTTACAATGTCATAACTAACAAAACCCATCATTTTCACTGGCCTTCTAGCATGAAATTTCTCATAAACCCTAGATGAAGAAAACTCACATTTGCATTTACTTTTCCAAAGGAAAAAGGTGAGTTCGATGATGATACTTACTTTTGAATTAGATTAGAAGAACAAAAATTAGGCATGCAAGCTCAAATTTGAAGTTTCGCTGAGTTTTGGCAGTTTTCGGGCTACTCTGTCACAAGCACAACGCAGTTAGTAGAAGCACATCACAGTTCATGGAAGCGCAACACCACCTCCAAAAGCGGAGCGCAGTTAGCATAAGCACATCGCAAACTTGTAACACACTTTTGGAGGCCTTAAACTGCTCCAAATTGCAAACTTGATATCTCGTTGGAAAGCTATTAAAGTATGTTATAAGATGGACACATCAAGAATGTAATTTGGACACTCCATGAGGGAGAACAAATGATTTTCCCAAGGTCACTACAAAAATGCAGGGTGTCTCTAACAAAAGCGTAGCGCCAACTTTCATAGCACTTTTGGATGCCTTCCACTAATCCAAATCACAATTTGAATGCACCATTGGAAAGCTTAGGATATCTTCTACACAATATAGTACTTAGGCACTACCAACACTTGTCCCAAATCCCTGAAAAATTGTCTTGAATTCAAACTGTCTAGAAGTGCAGCAACTCTCCTGTAGCAAGTGTAGTTTGGTTATTTCTCTCAAGTTATAACACATGTGTATAAACTGAATGAGGTTATTATTCCTTCGACTATCATTAAAAAAAACCTCTTTCATGTTTTTAAAATGCTTCTCCATTTGGTGAGAAACATAATTTGAACAAAACTGTCCCTATGAGAAATGATGAGACGAGGTAGTCTACTGCAACATTGTATTATTTGAAATAAAACATTACCTTTACCTTTATTTTTCTTTCCCTAAGCTGCTAACTCCCTTTACCCACTGAATTACATGATGGACATGTTTTTGTTTTGACATATGGTATCATGATGACACATGGAGTGAAACCCTAGACCATGACCTAAAATGAGGAATTTAACCATTTCATGACCCAAGACACTTAAATAAAGATATGATACCTCGAAGAATACAATGACCATAATGAGTGATGAAGACCATGAGTAAGTGAAGGGGGAAATAGGGACCTAGACAAAATAGCTAGTGACCAAATTTTTATTTGAAGACTCACTGAAATGACAAAAAATTGACTTGACACCTTAACAACACCTTGTAAGAGCATATTTGATCACTGGTGACAGGCTGAACTGACTAACACTAACATTGACTCTAGTTGGGGATGATAGCCTCTTAGAGGTGTCAAGAACATCGTAGACCTAGTAGCCTTATCCATTGGGCATCGAGTCAAATTGCAAAGACTAAATTCAAACTAAAAACTGACCGACTAACTAACTAACCTTGACAAAAATCTAAAACTTATTAAACTTATTTATGGAAACAGGCCATCAGGACCTTAGGGCCTTCACCTCGGGCTTCATATCTTGATGATAACTACCTCATCTACTGAAGATATATATACAATCATGTGTAATGATCCCTCCAATGTAACCCATCCAGCAAATGGATACATATTTGAATTTTGCTCATATTTTGCTTGAGCAAGAAAAAAAAAACAAAAGCTAGGCCACTCCAAGTGTCCAAAAAACATGTGATCAAGATCCATAAATACAAGAAAATTCATCTTCCCAGATGGCTATAACAAATCAGTGTAAGGATCCTTTAAAATCTGAAATGTTACCTTGTCTTGGAATCCAACAAAAATACAAGTACTCCTTCAGAGAATATAAACTAGCAGATGGTAGACTCTCATACCATTTCCATGCTATTTCCTCCAAGCTAGCCATGAAGATCTTCATCAAAGAATATTTAGGAAACTTAGTCTTTAATATGTGAATATGAAAATGAAATTTGACCAAATGAAAACTAGCTCTTCTCCATCCCGACCTTTAAATTTTGGTAGCCCTGTTTGCCAATCTGTATAAGGAATATGATTTGGAAAACTAGGAATATGAGCTCGATTCATAGGAGCATACCTTTGATAAGTTGAATCCATTTTGAAAATAGTTAATTCACCAAGAAGTTCTTCAAACTACCGATTTTTGAACAATGGAGTTTCCATGAAAATTCTGAACCTTTGGATTCTTCAACACTAGAGTCACCAGGTGAAAGATGCATAACCTTTCTGTGTCTTACCACTGTTCACCATCGGTAATTAGATCTGCTCTTTGTCATTTTTTCCCAGGGAAGATATAATCTTTCATTCCCCAAAAACGACACCAAAATGTTATCCCCTACAATTTCCTAACAAATCAGTGTAAGGATCCTTTAAAATCTGAAATGTTACTTGTCTTGGAATCCAGCAAAAATACAAGTACTCCTTCGGAGAATATAAACTAGCAGATGGTAGGCTCTCATACCATTTCCATGCTATTTCCTCCAAGGTAGCCATGAAGATCTTCATCAAATAATATTTATGAAACTTAGTCTTTAATACGTAAGTATGAAAATGAAATTTGACCAAATGAAAACTAGCTCTTCTCCATCCTGACCTTTAAACTTTGGTAGCACTATTTGCCAATCTGTACAAGGAATATGATTCGTAAAACTAGGAATATGAGCTCGATTCATAGGAGCATACCTTCGATAAGTTGAATCCATTTTGAAAATAGTTAATTCACCAAGAAGTTCTTCAAACTACCGATTTTTGAACAATGGAGTTTCCATGAAAATTCTGAACCTTTGGATTCTTCGACACTAGAGTCACCAGGTGAAAGATGCATAACCTTTCTGTGTCTTACCACTGTTCACCATCGGCAATCAGATCTGCTCTTTGTCATTTTTTCCCAGGGAAGATATAATCTTTCATTCCCCAACAACGGCACCAAAATGTTATCCCCTACAATTTCCTAGGCTGAGGAGGAGATCGAAAGAGGTAACCTCGAACAAATTTCATTTCAGAAGCGAGCCCTACTGAACCAGAGAGGGATATCTCTAAATATTTGTCAATGAATAACTGAAAAAAATAGGTTTTATGCTAGATATACAAGTTTTGTTTGAGTATTTGTGAATTTAGGGTTTTTAGTTTGCTCGACTAGGGATTAGAGCAGGTAATTAGGTCAAGGCTCCAAGTATGCAGTGAAAAGTATAAAGAGGAGCTAGATATTAGTGTGTTATGGTGAACTTGAAGTGTTTGTCAATGTAGTGTAGGTTTATGATTTTAAGAGAACATAATGAGCATGTGAAAGCATGAATTCATTAGTCTTAGAAGAAAATAAACGCAAGCATGATTTCCACATAAACAGAGCTTAAATCTAAGATTTCGGTCTATATAACTGGAAGGAAATTCATAAGAAGAAGATAAAGCATGAAAAGGGAGATGATTTCATCAATTAGAAGCTAATATAAAAAAAAAAACAACACCGTAGACTCACTGAACAATAATTCCCGAAATATAGCTGCAACTACTCCTGTATTAGTTGTAAGAGAATATAAGGTACCAAGCCTCTCCACAAAATTCCAACCTATCTCTCTGAATGAGAAATGATACATATAGAATCACTCAAACAACTTACTGACCTTTAGGAGTCAAATTCCTAGGTGGTGGAATTGTTTCCAAGATTTTGTCAACCAACATGTGAGAGTGAGAAGGTCAAATACAAACTCTTCTCTTAGACTTTGTTTTGAATTTTTCTTCCTTTACGAGGCCTAATTAACCATAAAAACAAACTATCATTTCTATTTATTCATTATTACATCATCTAATCTCAAACTACTGCAATTACATCATGATTTTTGACTTTGACCAAGTCAAACTAAAATACTAGGAAATTACACAGTGAAATTTTAAATAAATACTCAGAAATTTGTAGAAGCACGGCCCCAACTTTGAGCCCACTTTTAGGTGCCTTATTGAAGTAAAAATTGTGATCTGAGAGAACGAGCAACTAGCCTTGTCTGTCTCGTTTCCCTAACACCTTGAATTTTTGAAAATTACCCATGGGAAGGCGTTCAAAAACGCATTCTCCCAAGGTGTCTCCAGTAGCGCAACGCCTGTCAAAAAGAGTGGCAGAATGCTGATATTTGACCCCTTTTTCTCCTTTTGCTCAAAATTTGATCCCTTTATGAGGAATTGGATTAAATGGGTTTTGAGAGGAGGTCATTACCTTTCCAAAAATGTAATCCACTTGTCATTTGGAACCTTGAGGAAAAAGCACATTGCGCTTATGTGACTAGCCCTATTTCTGAATTTGGCACCAAAATTCTCAGAAAACCAAAAATGCTCAGAAAATATTCAAAATTGGTCATGAGGTGAAAAATGAGGTATTTCATGCTCTCATGGATGCTTCAGAAAGCATATCCAAGTTATCCCTCTCATTTGTTTCTCTTAGGGTTTCCTTTGAGTTTGGCCCTCAACTGTTTGAGTCTAACCTTGGCAACCTGATTCCTAGTGTAATAATGGATGGCCATCTTCCTTTTCAACTTGATTTTCCTGTTCATCATGTTCAACAGGTTCCAACACTACTTTACTTTTGTCTCCTTTCTGTAGCATCTTGGACTTATCTTTCTCGATGATTAGTTGTTTAGCCTTACGCTGACTATTTTCTTGCTCAAGGAAGGAAATGATGAAATGAGGGAGTTAGGGAAGGGAGATGATAATATGGGAATTTTGGGAGATGGATAGGGGTGGTAGAAAACTTAGAATGTTTGAATGGAGTGAAATGAGATAGAGAGATAAGTAAGAGAATTTAAAAAGCAGTCCTGCTAGGAAATTGTCCAAAATGATAGGTATGAGCTAGGGTTTTTGTAAAGGTGAGGTAATCTAAGGGTAAATGAGTTGATTATTGAATGGTAGGATGATTTATACATTCACAGAGGTATGATATGACAAACCTAAAAGTTTACAATGTCATAAATAACAAAACCCATCATTTTCACTAGCCTTGCAGCATGAAATTTCTCATAAACCCTAGATGTAGAAAGTCACATTTTCATTTACTTTTCCAAAGGAAAAAGGTGAGTTAGATGATGATACTTACTTGTGAATTAGCTTAGAAGAACAAAAAATAGGAATGCAAGCTCAAATTTGAAGTTTGGGTGAGTTTTGGCAGTTTTTGGGCTACTCTGTCACAAGCTTAGTGCAGTTAACAGAAGCGCAACACAGTTCATGGAAGCAGAGTGCCACCTCCAGAAGCGCAACGCAGTTAGTAGAAGTGCAATGTTAACTTGTAACACATTTTGGGATGCCTTAAACTGCTCCAAATTGCGCACTTGATAGCTTGTTGGAAATCTCTTGAAGTCTTATACAAGATGGATACATCACAAATGTAATTTGGACACTCTATCAAGGAGAAAAAATGATTTTCTAATGTCACTCCAAAAACACAGGGTGTCTCTGACAAAAGCACAGCGCTAGCTTGCACAACACCTTTCGATGCCTTCCACTAATCCAAATCACGATCTGTAGGTACCATTCGAAAGACTATCTTCTATGCAATAGAATCCTTAAGCACTGCCAACACCTACTCCAAATCCCTGAGAAATTGAATGGAAGTCAAAATTTCCAGAAGTGTAGAAACTCTCCTATAGCAAGTGTATTTTAGGCATTTCTCTCAAGGTATAACACCTATGCATAAATGGAAGGAGGTTTTTATTCCTTGCATATCATCAAAAAAAACCTCTTTGACGTTTGTAAAATTATTCTCTATTTGGTCAAAAACATAATCTGAACAAAATTGTCCCTATGAGAAATGATGAGACGAGTTAGTGTACTACAACATTGTATTATTTGAAAAAAAACATCACCTTCACCTTTATTTTTCTTTCCGTAAGCTTCTAACTCCTTTTGCCCACTGAATTACATGATGGACATGTTTTTGTTTTTACATATGGTATCATGATGACACATGGAGTGAAACCCTAGACCATGACCTAAAATGAGAAATTTAACCATTTCATGACCCAAGACACTTAAATGAAGATATGATACATCGAAGAATACAATTACCATGATGAGTTATGAAGACCATGAGTAAGTGAAGGGAGAAACAGTGACCTAGACACAACATCTAGTGACCAAATTTTTATTTGAAGACTTACTGAAATGACAAAAAAATGACTTGACACCCTAACAACACCTTGTAAGAGCATATTTGATCACTGGTGACAGGCTGAACTGATTGACACTAACATTGGCTCCAACTGAGGATGGTAGCTCCTTGGAGGTGTCAAGAACACCGTAGACCTAGTAGCCTTATCCATTCGGCATGGAGTCAAATTGCAAAGACTAAATTCGAACTAAAAACTGACTAACTAACTAACCTTGACAAAAATCGAAAACTTACTAAACTTACTTATGGCAGTAGACCATCGAGATCTTAGGGCCTTCACCTCGGGCTTTAAATCCTGATGATAACTACCTCACCTGCTGAAGATATATATATATATATATATATATATATATATATATATATATATATATATATATATATATATATATATATATATATATATATATATATATATATATATATATATCTATAGATATAGATATATACAATCATTTGTAATGATCCCTCCAGTGTAACCAATCCAACAAATGATTACTTATTTGAATTCTTCTCGTATTTTGCTTGAGCAGGCAAAAAAAAAGAAGCTAGGCCACTCCAAGTGTCCACTGAACATGTGCTCATGATCCATGAATACAAGAAAAATCATCTTCCCAAATGGCTGCAATAAATCAGTGTAAGGATCCTCAAACATATGAAATCTTACCTTGTCTTGGAATCCAAGAAAAATACAAGTACTCCTTTCATTTTGATCTGAAAGAATACTTGGTTGTTGATCCATAGGAAGGCATAAGGAAGTATGACTTTCTGCTACCTAAGTGTTGGCTGCAAATTCCTCAAGCATGAGAAACTCTAATTCTATCTCTGGCATACTATCTAGCTCATACTCATACTCTTCCCATTTATAGTCTAAATCATCCTTAAATAGAACACATTCTTCAATATTATTAAACATGTCAGCCCTATCTTCTTTATGAAAGAAAACAATCCCTATTAGCTAATCTCCTTGCATGAAATCTACATCAGAAATTGTCTTAATAACAACAACTTCCTGTATAGCTTCATAAGTATCATGACTATCATCATTTAAATCCATATTTTCATTTTAAATAATGGAAGAAATTTCTCTTACACATTATTGACTGTGTGAGCACTGCAAACATGCCTGAACTTGGGATGTAACATGTTTTGATCTATTTCTTCTTTAGATAGAGGAAAACATTGAGTTTTATAGAAATCAACATTGGCTTGGTGATTTTCATTTTCAAGATCAAGAATATGCCTTTTTCTATTTTGATCCCAGTCTGCTTCATCCAAGGAGGAAGCTGCTAATTCTTGTTGGGAGGAAAAATCATAAAGGGCTTCTAATATATCTTCTTCCATACATTATTCATCCCCATACAAATTTTCAAGAAATTTAATAAAATTTTCAAAAATCTGACAACATCTATCCATCATTGATAAGGAAAAATTATAGCTTTGATAATGTTGAAATAAAACTGAATGAAAATCCTTTAGATAATATAAACTAGCATATGGTAGACTCTCATACCATTTCCTCGCTATTTCCTCCAAGGTAGCCATGAATATCTTCATCAGACAATCTTCAGGAAACTTAGTCTTTAATCTGTGAATATGAAAATGAAATTTGACCAAATGCAAACTAGCATCTTCTCCATCCCGATATTTAAACTTTGGTAGCCCTGTTTTCCAATCTATACAAGGAGAACGATTTGGAAAACCAGGAATATGAGCTTGATTCATAGGAGCATACCTTCGAGCAGTTGAATCCATTTTGAAAATAGTTAAGTCACCAAGAAGTTATTCAAACTACCGGTTTTTGAACAATGGAGTTGCCATGAAAATTATGAACCTTTGGATTGTTCGACATTAGAGTCGCCAAGTGAAAGATGCACAACCTTTCTGTGTCTGATCATTGTTCACCATCGGAAATCAGATCTGATATTTGTCGTTTTTCCCCAGGGAAGATATAATCTTTTGTTCCCTGGCAACGACGTGAAAATGTTATCCCCTACAATTTCCTAGGCTGAGGAGGAGATTGAAAGAGGTAACCTCGAACCACTTTCAGTTTAGTAGCTAGCCCTACTAAACCAGAGAGGGATCTCTCTGAATATTTATCTATGAAAAACTGAAAAGAAATAGGTTTTAGGCTGGATATACAAGTTTTGTTTGAGTATTTGTGAATTTCGGGTTTTTAGTTTGCTGGACTAGGGATTAGAGAAGGTAATTAGGCCAAGGCTCCAAGTATGCAGTGACAAGTATAAAGAGGAGCTAGATATCTGTGAGTTATGGTGAACTTGAAGCGTTTGTCAATGTAGTGTAGGTCTATGAGTTTAAGAGAACATAATGAGCATGTGAAAGCATGAATTCATTAGTCTTAGAAGAAAAGAAACACAAGCATGATTTCCACATAAAATGAGCTTAAATCTAAGATTTTTGTCTATATAACTGCAAGGAAATTCATAGGAAGAAGATAAAGCATGAAAATAGAGATGATTTCATCAATTAGAAGCTTATAGAAAAAGAAAACAACACCATAGGCTCACTGAACAAGAGTTCCTGAAAGATAGCTGCAACTGCTCATGTATTAGCTGTGAGAGAACATAAGGTACCAAGCCTCTCCACAAAAGTCCAAACTTTCTATCTGAATGAGAAATGATACATATAGACTCACTCAAACAATTTACCCACCTTCAGGATTCAAATTCCTAGGTGGTGGAACGGTTTCCAAGATTCTCTCAACCAACAGGTCAGAGTGAGAAGGTCAAATACAAACTCTTCTCTTAGAATTTGTTTTTAATTTTGCTTCATTTATTAGGCCTAATTAACCATTAAAAAAAAAAAAAAAAAAAAAAAAAAAAAACCTACTACAATTACATCATGAGTTTTGAATTTGACCAAGTCAAACTGAAAAACTAGGAAATTACACAATGAAATTTTAAATAACAACTCAAAAATTTTCAGAAGCGTAGATCCAAATTTGAGCCCACTTTTACGTGCCTTCCTAAAGTAAAAATTTAGATATGAGAGAACAGTGAACTAGCTGTGTCTGTCTAGTTTCCAGAACATCTTGAATTTTTTAAAATTACCCATGGGAAGGCCTTCAAATACTCATTCTCCCCAGGTGTCTCAAGGAGCGTAGAGCCTGTCAAAAAGAGTGGCAGAATGATGGTTTTTGACCATGTTTTCTCCCTTTTCTCAACTTTTGAGCCCTTTATGAGAAATATGATGAAATGGGTTTTGAGAGGAGGTCATTAGATTTCCAAAAATGTAAGACACTTTTGATTTGGAGCCCTAAGGAAAGAGTGCAGCGCCAAGGCGTTGCGCTTCTGTGACTAGCCCAATTTCTGAATTTGGCACCAAAATTCTCAAAAAACAAAAAATGCTTAGAAAACCTTCAAAATTAGACATGAAGTGAAAAATTAGGTATTTCATGCTCTCATGGATGCTTTAGCGAGCATGCCTAGGTTATCCCTTTCATTTTTTTCTTTTAGGGTTTCCTTTGAGTTTTGCCTTCAACTGCTTGATTTTGACATTGGCAACCTGATTCTTGGTGTAATAATGGAAGGAATTCTTCCTTTGCAACATTATTTTTCCTGCTCATCATGTTCACTAGGTTCCAATGCTGCTTTACCTTTGTCTCCTTTCTATAGCATCTTGGACTTCTCTTTCTCCATGATCAGTTGTTTGGCCTTAAGCTGAATATTTTCTTGCTCAAGGAAGGAAATGATGAAATGAGGGAGTTAGGAAAGGGAGATGATGATAGGGGAATTTTTGGAGATGGAAAGGGGTGGTAGAAAACTTAGGAATATTGAATGGAGTGAAATGAGAGAGAGAGATGAGTAAGAGAATTTAAAAAATAGTCTTGCTAGGAAATTGTCCAAAATGATAGGTATGAACTAGGGTTTTTGTAAAGGTGAGGTAATCTAAGGGTAAATGAGTTGATTAGTGAATGATAGGGTGATTTATGCATGTAAATATGTATGAGATGAAAAATTTAAAAGTTTACAATGTCATAACTAACAAAACCCATAATTTCCACTAGCCTTGCAGCATGAAATTTCTCATAAACCCTAGATGAAGAAAATTCACATTTGCATTTACTTTGCCAAAGGAAAAAGGTGAGTTAGATGATGATACTTACTTGTGAATCAGCTTATAAGAACAAAAGGTAGGAATGCAAGCTCAAATTTGAAGTTTGCGTGAGTTTTGGCAATTTTCAAGCTACTCTGGCATAAGCAAAGCACAGTTACCAAAAGCACAACACAGTTCATGGAAGTGCAGCGCCACCTCCATAAGCATAACACAGTTAGCAAAAGCTCAACACCAACTTGTAACACACTTTCGGAGGCCTTAAACTACTCCAAATTATGAAATTGATAGCTCGCTAGAAAACTCTTGAAGTCTGCTACAATATGGACACATCAAGAATTTGATTTTGACATTCCATCAGGGTGAAAAAGTGATTTTCCCAAGGTCCCCCCAAAAACGTAGGGTGTCTCTAACAAAAGCGCATCGAAACTTGCATAGCACTTTTGGATGCCTTACACTAATCCAAATCACAATCTGAATTTACCATTGGAAAGCTTAGGATGCCACCTACACAATAGAGTCCTTAAGCACTACCAACACATGCTCCAAATCTCTGACAAATTGTCTTGAAGTCATTTGTCAAGAAGTGGAGCAGCTCTCCTGTAGCAAGTGTAGTTTGGGAATTTCTCTCAATTTATAGCACCTGTGCATAACATGAAGGTGGTTTTTGTCTTATTTGAAATAAAACATTACCTTTGCCTTCATTTTTCTTTCCCTAAGCTGCTAACTCCCTTTACCCATTGAATTACCTGATGGACATGCTTTTTTTTTACATATGGTATCATGATGACACATGGAGTGAAACCCTAGACCATGACCTAAAATGAGGAATTTAACCATTTCATGACCCAAGACACTTAAATGAAGATATGATACCTCAAAGAAGACAATGACCATGATGAGTGATGAAGACCATGAGTAAGTGAAGGGAGTAGCAATGACCTAGACACAACAACTAGTAACCAAATTTTTATTTGAAGATTCACTGAAATGACAAAAAATTAACTTGACACCCTAACAACACCTTGTAAGAGCATATTTGATCACTGGTGACAGGCTGAATTGACTGACACTAACAAATTACATTTAAGGTTTTCCATCCACCATGTAGAAATTATGATGTACATTTGCAACTTCTTATGAAATTTTCTAAATCACAAGACACAAACCTATATTTTGTTGTGCAGAAGTTAATTCACAATTTAGAACAAAATTCTTAGACACACAATAAACAATCACACACATGCAAGTAGTATTTTTATCATTGAAAGAAAACTGCTAAAAACCGCAATACCTACTTGCAAGTGCATAACCTACAAGTGTATAACCTATCTCTCTGTTCACTGAGAAGATCTGACCCAGACTTAGTCAATTTCTTCTCTGCTTGAGCCCATATTTGCTTGTACAATTAATGAGGAAATAGGTCCCTAGTATTTAGGAATTTCCTCCAAAATTCTTGCGCAATTCCTCACGGTTGATCACTTGACCAATACAATGAACTATACACTTAATCTAGTATATAATTAATTGTACACTGCCTTGGAAACTCCACCACAAATTGGAAACTCATATTCTTTGCATGCATGAGCTAATTATTAGCTGATTGATAAAATACCTAGATTATCTGTGAGGTAGATTGATGTCCCACTATTTAACTAACCACCAACTAGTTCTATTAACAATTAGAACGAGTTTAACTTATTAAAATTGAAATTAACTCAACCTAGGCTCCTAAAATTCAGGAATCACTACATACAAATGAAATTAATGCCCCTAACTCAAATTAATGAAGCTAAATGACTCCAAAGATCCATATCACCTCAGTTAACTCCTCCAAGTTGTCTTCTGATGTGGAGTTTCAAATTTTCTCAATTTAATCAAGGAAAAATCAAATTGAGAATTTCTTACTGCATTTTTCAACACTCCCTCTCAACAAGAAATGGGTTATCAACCACCCTCATCTTGCACATGTGGAACGTACTGCATGCAACACCTATCAATATTTTTGATGCTACTGTAACACCTGCAACTAAGAAGCATAATTTTTTTTTGAAATCAAGTGTGTATGCAATCCATCTACTAGGAAAACTCTGGTGTTGTTGACTTTGCTACTGAGCCTCCTGCTCTATTATCAACACTCCTCTGCACTCCTCAGTATCTAACTAACACTGATTCTCTTGCTACTAAATATTGTCAGCCCCCATAGCAAGGTAATGATTCATGAGGAGAATGCCTCAATGGACCCTGCCAAAATTTCTGCAACTCTAGGACTAAGGATCTACATCCCCCAACCTTTCTCAAAGAAGTATACTTGCATGCATGGCGAAATATGATATACTCATACTGTTATTTCTACTACTACTTCTACATTGCTACTGCAACCACTGCAATAATGAGTCTGATCTCCCAAGATGTTGAAGTACTAGCTTCCATAGGTTACCCCCTATGAAACTAGACTCCCTTTGAGTCTTGATCTCCCTGTGGGAAATTTCGTTGCTCCTCAATATACAAATATCAATGATCACAACTCCTTTTTGTGTCACTAAACATTATCTCAATGATCTACCCACTAGTAGCCATCTAGCTCCATTAAGAAGTCTGCACATAGGGTGTTCTTGATTTGCCCTGAATTAAGGCTCAATAATGCTACCTCATAACAACTCATTAGTTCTTTAATGATCATTGTACATGAGGAATTCATGGAATGATTAAGAGAATTCCTCGGCTTAAATCACATGATATTTGTTGACGCGTTTCGAACCAACCATTGTGATTCATCGTCAGGAAAAGTTGAAGAATTAGATCCAGATTTCATGTTAAATAGTCAGAGCAAAACTTCCAACAACTATAATTTTTTACCAGGCAACGGCTAAATTGACTAACTAACGACTATATTAGACTACGAAATGGCTAGTTGGACCGGACATAGGGAAAAAGGGGCAAAACCATATTAAAAATTAAGTTGATGTTATTATTAATTTAATAGTTAGTTATACTATTATTAAATTAAAAGTAAATTTACATAAAAGGTATATTTTAATACATATGTATATATATTTAAAATAAACTAATTGAAGTATTAGATAGTAAGAATAAATCTTTAATATTTTAATTTAATTGTTAAATTTTTTATTTAATCGTTAAAATTGTTTAATTATTTTAATAATAAACCATGATTTAAAGAAATTATTTTCCTTATATTAATTAAGTTGAATTATTAGATAAATAGTCAGTTATACTATTACTTATCTTATGTAATTCATGTGCTAGAAATAATCTATTTAGGGACAATAATTGATTAATATGAAGTTAATTGTGTTAACCTTATTGGAAATGACATGTGTAACTAATTAAACTAAATTTAAATAAATTTAAGGATATTATTAATATGATCTTATACTAGATCCCTACTATCACAATTATTATATTAATATTATTACTATTGGTGTTAAAAGTAAAATGATAGTGATATCTTCCTATCAATGGATAGGGTATTAATATCTTAGTAATCTACTAGGAACCTCAGTTACTAGATTTAGGGAATTAGTAAATGTAATGAATCTATTATAGTTTTATAATAATAGAATTAATTTAAGGGATGGGTAACTAATTAACATAAATTTATTAGAATATAAATTAGTTATTTAAATATCTTAAACCATATAATTTAACCCTGAAGGAAATAAAAGGATTAAATTAAACAAGGAAGAAGGCTAAAGAAGGAAGGTTAAAAAAAAAATCTAGAACCTACTACTAAAAGAGGGAGGGGGAGGAAACGACTAGGAGGTGAGGGTCGGGATCCAGCATCTGTTGATCTTCCAACCACCATCTCTATTGAGATTGCTTGGCCTCCTTTCAATCTCAATGACTTCCATAAATTTATGGTGGTGGAACTATGAAATTATAGCAAGGACATTGGCGTCCTCAATACAAACATGATGTTTGGTCTTCTCCGCATGCTCAGCTAGTGTGGAAGACTTAGTTATCCCGTGCTTAAGATTAGCTACGTGCTCACTAATTCTTTGATTAATGGAGCACCAATATAGGGGATCCCACAGGAACAAGGAATAATATAGACGCCTTTCATGTCCTTCGGGTTGATAGGATCCTTCACCGATCAGTCAGTCCACCAACATTAAGTTATGGAACAGGAAGTTGATGGTTTCCTCCCTTTCCTAGATATTCTTATTTCTAAGAATAATGATGGTTCCCTCTCCCACCAGGTGTTTCGGAAGAAAACACATACTGAGCAATATCTCCATGCCAGTTCCCATCATTTCCCTGCTCAAAAGTTGGGCGTTTTCAACGCTCTCGCTACTCGTGCCCTAAGGATCTTTGATGAAAAGAGCTTCGAGAAAGATAAATCCCATGTTCTCAAGGTCTTTGTTGAGAACAATTATATCAAATACTTGGGTTAGAAGGCTTTCCTCAAAGCTTCCAAAAATTTGATGGTTAAAAAAGAACCTAAAGAATGTGTCCCAGTGGTCCATCTACCTTTTGTTGAAGGGACCACTGACAGGATTGTGAGGATTTTGAGGAAACATAATGTCCCCTTGACCTTTAGACCCCTTAACACCATTCTTAAGTCCCTCTCTTCAGTGAAGGATCCTATCGACTCGAAGGACATGAAAGGGGTCTATATTATTCCTTGTTACTGTGGGACCCCCTATATTGGTGAGATTGGGCGCTCCATTAATAAAAAATGAGTGAGCACGCAACTGATCTTAAGCATGGGAGAACTAAGTCTTCTGCACTAGCTGAGCATGTGGAGAATACCAAACATCATGTTTGTATTGAGGAGGCCAATGTCCTTGCTATAATTTCACAGTTCCACCATCGTAAATCTAGGGAAGCCATTGAGATTAAAAGGAGGCTAGGAAATCTCAATAGAGATGATGGTTGGAAGATCAACAAATGTTGGATCCCAGCCCTCACCTCCTAGTCGTTTCCTCCCCCTCCCTATTTTAGTAGCTGGTTCTAGATTTTTTTTCCCTTGTTATCCTTTAACCTTCCTTCTTTAGCCTTCTTCCTTGTTTAATTTAATCCTTTTCTTTCCTTCAGGGTTAAATTATATGGTTTAAGATATTTAAATAACTAATTTATATTCTAATAAATTTATGTTAATTAGTTACCTATCCCTTAAATTAATTCTATTATTATAAAACTATACTAGATCCATTACATTTACTAATTCCCTAAATCTAGTAACTGAGGTTCCTAGTAGATCATTAAGATATTAATACCCTATCCATTGATAGAGATATCACTATCATTTTACTTTTAACACCAATAGTAATAATATTAATATAATAATTATGATAGTAGGGATCTAGTATAAGATCATATTAATAATATCCTTAAATTTATTTAAATTTAGTTTAATTAGTTACACATGTCATTTACAATAAGGTTAACACAATTAATTTCATATTAATCAATTATTGTCCCTCAATAGATTATTTCTAGCACATGAATTACATAAGATAAATAATAGTATAACTAACTATTTATCTAATAATTCAACTTAATTAATATAAGGAAAATAATTTCTTTAAATCATGGTTTATTATTAAAATAATTAAACAATTTTAATGATTAAATAAAAATTTTAACAATTAAATTAAAATATTAAAGATTTATTCTTACTATATAATACTTAAATTAATTTATTTTAAATATATATACATATGTATTAAAATATACCTTTTATGTAAATTTACTTTTAATTTAATAACATTATAACTAACTATTAATTTAATAATAACCTCAACTTAATTTATAATATGGTTTTTCCCCCTTTTCCCTGTGTCCGGTCCAACTAGCCATTTCCTAGTCTAATATAGCCGTTAGTTAGTCAATTTAGTTGTTGCCTGGTAAAAAATTATAGCTGTTGGAAGTTCTACTCTGACTATTTAACATGCAATCTGGATCTGATTCTTCAACTCGTCTTCGCGATGAACCACACTAGTTGGTTCGAAACGCATCGACAAATGTACTATCATGTGATTTAAGCCGAAGAATTCTCTTAATCTTGACATGGATCATAGAAGCCTCAATTCAACTAATTCATGGAATGGTTTTAATGTGAATCCTAATTTGATACGATGTAAAAATTATGATGTAGATTTGCAACTGCTTATGAATTTTTCTAAATCACAAGACACAAACATACTCTAATGCTTTGTGGAATTTAATTCGCAATTTAGAACAAAAATATCAGATTTGGAATAAGAAATCACATACATGAAAATAATATTTTTCCTACAGAAAGAAAACTGCTCAAAACCCCATTGCATGCTTGCATTAAATCAGAAGAATAAAGATGTATTAGAATTGCTTTTGTCAACTGAGCACAACCTACAAGTGCATAACCTATCCATGGAAAATTCTGGGGGAAAATTTTCTCCCTTGGGGGAAATTAAGGGGTTTTAAATTTTTATTAGGAATTTTTTTTGTATCATAGTACATTATTACAAATTGCCCCAAATTTATTTTATAGAAAAATTAAGTATGGAGGTTAGCCCACATTATTTTAAGGGAGAGGGTAAAATAAATAAATTTAGCCCTTGAAATTAGGAGTTGCATCCTTCTATTCTCCCAAATTTGCAAATATAGATATTTTATGATAGTTATTTCACCCTGGCCATTTGGTGTAAAAAATGTTTATTTACTTCATTGGCCCATATTTCTTGTTATTGGAGTAATTTAGAGAAAATTACCCCCATTTTTTAGAACAAATGGTCATAAAAGAATAATTCATATTTATTTAAAAATTGAAGAGTTGTATTATCATGTCTATTTAAACATTCAATAGTGTTCTTGCCATCTTCCAATTTTGCATCTGTAATGCATGAGGGTTGTTCGTAGGGTTGTAGAATTTGAATTAAGAAGTCAAGATTGAGCCCACATTGGTACAAGGTTGTTCGCAAAGTAGTGGAATTTGAATTGAGAAGTCAAAAATCAACATACATTAGTATAGGTAAGTATGTGTATTTTTTCTACATTCCAATTACTCTTGCATTCTCTCCCTTTCCTTTTTTTTCTTCATTTTTGGGAACCATAACAATTTTTTTTTTGAGAAGTAATAGGTTTTTTGTAATAAAATAAGTATCATAAAATATATCTTCCCATTATAGAACCTGGAAAGCTCCTTCTCTTTTCCCTTCGATACTGAATTTTTGGTATATATAATTATTAATTTTCTGACATATAATTATCATTTTCAAATATTATTTAGATAATAGATTTTTTGAATTTTCAATCCTGTTAAAATAATTGATGTATGATTCTTTCTTTCCAGCTCCCACCCATCCTTAAGTCAACATCTATGAAAATTTTAAAATCTCCATTTGAAAAAAGTAATCCCTCACATTCCAAAATTCATACAACCCAAATCCCATCACTTATTTTGTTACTTACCCTTTATCTTCAATGTACACTCTATGGAAATTAGGATTTTATGAAGAACTGTTAAAGTAGTTTTTTCCATTTGAATACCAAGGTGTTGACAGTTTGAAAAGCGTTTTTATGAAGAACTGTTAAAGTAGTTGTTGCCATTTGAATACCAAGGTGTTGACAGTTTGAAAAGTTATACTAGTTGCTGGAAGGCACCCTATTATTATTTTTTGGGTTAAATTGTTTAAATTTTATAGATTATGTTTCTACTAGGAATTGATAAAATAGTTGTTGTTATTCTTAGAATAGTAAGATGTTGGTTGTTCGAAAAATTTAGTCTGACCACAATTAAATGGATGCAAAGACATATTATTAAAAAGAATAACCATTTATATTTAAAACCGATGTATTATTGAAAGAAGGTCTGTCGTCCAAATGGTCAAGATTCAAAAAAAGAAGGTTATATTAAAATGTGAATTTAATAAAATGGCTAATAAATTTTAAACTATTTAATTTAAATAACTTTCATTATCAAGATGATGATGGAGGAGATATTTTGAGAGATTCTATAAGCATTCTGGCCATAAGAGATGCAATGTAACTTTTATTTATTGGGTGCCCATAGACATCAGTCATCATTGACATCCTATTCACATATATGGTAGCCATGAAGAGGAGAGAGATTTAAAATTTTGAAGACATAAAAAAATTGCACTTGGTGTGTTGGTCTATATATATATACAAATCTACTATGTTTCTAGAGGGATTAAATTTGCTGTTTACAAATTTTTTAGCCAATTTTTTTGTTGTAAAATTTGAAGACAATGAATCCATTTTATACAGTCAAAAATATAATTTAAACAATGAAAAACTACATGTGGTATATATATATATATATATATATATATATATATATATATATATATATATATATATATATATATATATATATATATTACAAATATATTAGGTTTCCATAGGTATTAAATCTGTTGTGTGCCAATTGTTTAGTTAAAATGTTCACTGTAAATAAGAAATATGGGTTATAATTAAAAAAAATGAATATACATGTTATATATTCTTACTCTCAACCATAAATAAAATATTTCAATGTCCATATGAACTATCATAAGCTTATACCAACCTTATAGAGAAATAAAGTAACGAATATATATATATATATATATATATATATATATATATATATATATATATATATATATATATATATATATATATGCTTTTGAGTACAAGAAAGTTAAATAGTTCAGTACATGACAAACTTTTTAAAAATATTTTAAATAATGTTTTCAAATGTACATGTTGGATAATTTATTTCAATTTCAATTCATGCATATGTATAGAGAGAGAGTAAATTCCAAATTATTTTAATGTTGATCATAATAAAACATTTCAATATTTTAAGAGGAGTAATTAAAAATAAAAACTTCAAGGAGATATTTAATTTATTTAATTATTAATATCAAATTAAAATGCAACATTTAAAAAATATAATTGATAATAAAATATTCAAGGTGACTCATAAATAAAATACTTTAATATATGAAATGTATTAAAAAATATATTAGTAACAAAAGAATAATCTTAATGTGGACAATATAGTCCATAGATAAAATATTTCAACACAAATATTTAAAAGTATATTTATTGTATATGATTAGAAAAAACTATATATACATTATATAAAGCAATTGAAAACATGTTTTTTAAGGCTAAAACACTTTAAGAAGTCTTAATGTGGCCCTTTTGTAACAATATTTTTGGGACAATTTTGTTTCAAATCAAGCAAAGTTGTGTTTGAATTGCAATTTGAATTGCAATTTTAAGCTATGTAGTTTACAAAATCCAAGTTCCAAGTAAATTTTGAAGACATTTAATATGTTTTTTACATTCAAAAATAGAATTTAAACAATGAAAAATTACATGTGGTGTGTGTGTGTGTGTGTATATCTTAATTATAGATCTATTAGGTTTCCACAGGGATGAAATCTATTATGTGCAAATGTTTTGGTCAAAATTTTCAATGTAAAGAGGTTTTAGTCCAAGTTCTCAAGTAAATTTTCAAGACATTGAATGCATTTTATACATTCAAAAATATAATTTAAACAATGAAAGAGTCTCTCTCTCTCTCTCTCTCTCTCTCTCTCTCTCTCTCTATATATATATATATATATATATATATATATATATAAATTACATATGTTGTGATTAAATTTGTTGTGTGAATTTTTTTTTGTCAAAATTTTCACTATAAAAGTGATTTTCCTTGGAGCTAAAAGCCTTGGAGCTACAAGAATGTCATGCTCTCCTGAAAATGACCCTATATACTCCCTCTTCCGTATTTAAATCTGATCTAAACCAATAGAAACATGTACCTTTACATCAATTTGATCATGTGTTCACAAACTTGTTGTTAGTGCCAAGTACTATAGTTAAGTTTATAACTAAAGAGTTGATCCTCATATCCCACGGATGAAAACATACATGCAAAGAAAAAGAGCACCATCATCACTCTCAATAAGAATTTGAGACATTGTACATATGGGATTTTATCTAAAATGCTCAAGAAGCACTTTGAGAAAGAAAATTCTTCATGGATAGCCTCGTTTTCCAAACCATGAGGCATAGAGGAAATATGTCTTTTGGAATTTCACCTTACACAATTATATTTTATATCTAAATTTTTGTTACATTAATTTTAATCAAAAAATTTATTGGAAATGGTCTATATTTATTTTATCTCTAATTTCATGCATAAGAAGTGAGTTCTTATTTTAATAAAAGAAAATTACAAGGTAAATGAGTATGATTTAGTAGATGGGAAGAATATATACCTCCTGCTTTATGCATAACATTAGCAAAGAAAGCATATTTTCCATCCATAGTTATTTATTCCCTAAGGTATCCTATAACCATAATATGGATTCACATAGCATGTTCATCACAAGCTATAAAACTATAAATGTTTACTTGCGCATTCACATCCAAAAATAAATATAGATAATGATACTTAGTAAAAATGTTGTAGCATCATATAAAATTCCATTTACAAAATCACATTGACACATATAACATTGATTTCCGATTATGAATAAATAGTAAACCTGTAGCAATATTCAACATTCAAAAAGTAAAATACTCCGACAAAGTGCATCGTATTAATCAAATTCATAAACAAACTAAAGGAAGAACTTATTTATTTGAAAGTTGAAGGCCAACACTAACTTAGCAAGAGAAATGTTCCACCCAACCATACACCCTATTTTTCTTATTCTTTTTATAATAGGCCACCCCAATTGAGGTTGTGATAATGTTGAAGAAAATTAGAACATTTTTGTGGAAATCATTCTATCTCAGGACAAAAAATTACCTATCCAATTGTCTCACCACTAAAGTTTTTTTTCTTGGGTGACAGGCATTGCTTTCCTTATATAGCACAAGGAGAGTACCTTCCATATACACTTAATATTTCCTCAAATTTCTCAAAGTTATCCCTCTATTTGTGCATAGAGGGTCTAGCTAATTCCATTAACTTTGACAACATTTACTTAGTTCTTGACCCTTTTCAAGTTTTAAAGGCTTCCTTGCTTGGTCATTCAACCCACATATGGTTTCCTCCTTAGCTTCCATATACATGGCTTCTCCATTACATAACTTGATATCTTTCCTGGATCCCTTTCCAACCCAAATTTTGAATCTCTTTATGTTCTCCCTGTCTAGAATTCACTTCTTTTCTAAGAAATTAGCTTCTAACCATTCATACTTCTTCCCTAACTATTTGCATCATCTATACATATTTTTGTAATACTCATTGCATGAATTCAAAATGGCCTCTATCATTCCTTGAACATATTCCTATTAGGAATCAATACCTCTACAACTACTATCATGGATGCTAGCATCAACCAAGAGAGAATGAATTTACCTCTCCCTCTATTTCTTTCTCTCTTATAAATTAATTCTATTGCATTTTTTTTTCCTTCTCTATTACATCTAGACTCATTCATATCTCTTAAATGTTCTTTGCATGAGTTCATAAAGGTCATGCACCATTCATGTGAATGTGGAATGGACTCCACCATTCACCTTAGAACCAAAATGAATTATGTCATTTAGGTGAGAATTATATTGGACTATGTTGCTTGTCTTAGTCAAAGAATGACCAAGAATGAATCACTCCTTCTTCCCTACAACTATTAACATACGTGCCACCAAGACTATATGAATCATTGCTTCTCTAAATTCAATTTCCTACATCCAATAATGAGTTTGTTCCCTCTCCATCAACCACATGTGTGGGGGGTATAGTGATGAATGAATGAACCAAAAAACACCCCATCCCCAACACCCCACAAGACCTCATTTTCCTTGTTATTGCATGGAAATTATTTTTTTCACAGAAAATGTGAGAAAACTTAGGTTTTACTACTCCTCACATAATACCCATGATGAAGGTACTTACCCACTTGATTCCATAATTGTGGAAGGTGTACATGTCCAGAACCACCACATTCATTCAATGATTGGTAGTTAAGGTTTCTAAATTTTTAGTAGGGAACATGGTAATGAAGGAAACATAGTAAAGTTTGGAAAAATGGAAAAATAAGGATTATTCTGCATGTAGAACCCCCTAGTACCCTCTCCCCTTTCCCATCTCTTGTTATCATAACCCCTTTTTTATGTGCTCCTATCTCAGGAAGCTCTATTATTTTATTAAATTCAAGAAAGATAGTATTTACATTATTAAAATCACGATGAAATTTCTTTCTCATGGTGTAAATAAAGAATGCTAATTAAAATATCCATGCCAATTGAAATCCAACATTTAATTATAATTAAATATAGTTAATAATTTGGATTCAATACTAGGACATTATATCATATCCCTCTTCGAATAACACAATCATCAATGCTCTCTTCTCATTAACAACACTTCTTTTATTCATTCTTCAACTATATTTGTAGTGCCATCTTATTCACTATCTTGGTATACCAGAAGAATTCAACATTCCAACATATGCCGACATTGGTAATCAAGTAGCATACATATTATAACAATTATCAAGCAACAATTATCTTAAGCACAAGATTTCTCAATTCCATGATGTAGATAACTATTCAAAGATATGTATGCAATTTTTATTTAATACTTATCTATATGAATATGCATCTATCCCATATAATGGCTTCCATATGGAATAATTAATTTAATTATCCTTTTCTAACACACCCTCAATATTCTAGCCACCATTGCACATGAAATTCTAAGTTTCCTCCTCCTTGATACACTCACCCTCTAAGCTTAGATGTCCCCTTCTCTACTAAACAGTCCTTTAGGTGATCATGGAATTTTCACATAAGGAGAGCACTAAGTTACTACTAGAAATCCACTAGTAGTATATAACTTGTGGCAATCACGTAGTTCCTTTGTCATAAAAATGGCCTTCCTTCGAGGCTTTCCATCTTCAATAGTCATCATCTATCATGTATCATACATATACGGTTACCAGATATATATATATATATATATATATATATATATATATATATATATATATATATATATATATATATATATATATATATATATATATATATATATATATATATATATATATATATAGATAGATAGATATATAGATATATATATATATATATATATATATATATATATATATATATATATATATATATATATATATATCATATATATATAAATATTCATAATAATAAAACTTATAAATTCCAAGTCTAATTCATAAAGAATATCATATTTCATATTCCTTCTCATCATGTTTGGCTCTTATGTGTTGTAGCACTTAATATTTCTAACAGAATTACACTCATTTTCATATTTGAGACCATTCTACCTACAACCTCAACTTTTCAATCAATCAAATAAAATTGAGTATCTATGCGTATAAATCCTTTCTTTCAATATTTAAAACCATCCATTAGGTGATCTCAGAATAATATTAACAAACTAATAATTCAATCATTTTCAGTTGTTAATCATACTCAATGAAATGGAACTATGATTCAGTGTACATGTGTTACTTAACATACTTACTGTTACAATATGAAACGAAATATTTATTCCATTTAGCCAATGTCCCAATACTCATGATCACATCTGCTAAATCCATCCCTGTCGCTTGATTTCAAAATACTAGATTTCTATATCATGTATTCCACCACCATCAATTGGAAGGTCTAGCCAACACATCAACACATCTTCTAGTCACCTCCCTTCGATACCTCGAGCAAACTATAAGGAACTTCCCTTCTCTACTCTATATTACCTTAGGAATCTCTCTCTTGAGAAATGGCAACAAGAGAGTCCAGTTTAATTTGTCCTTGAATTAAACTTGATATAAAATTCGGATTTTATTCTCATAGAAACTTAAAATTAGATAATTAAGTTTATTAAACTTACTTAACTTAGGAAATTTGAGTTGGAAGTCTTTATATCGTCATGTGTATGTTCTCCTTACTTTGTAGGAGTCAAGTGTGAGTTAATTGTGAGTTTTAAAATAGGAGACTCAGTTTGATGAGTTAGTTCAGTTAAATTAGTTCTCAAGCTGATTGAGATAACTAATAGTGAGTCAGTCAGTGATGTCACTATGAACTCCACTACTACTACTCTAGTTAACTCGATATTTACTCATCATAAACTCATGCATGTCAATTCTGAGAAAGACCTAGTTGGGACTAGAATGTAGGGACAACGTGCTATTTGTTTTAGATTTTTTTGAGTTGCACTGAAAGTGCATGCATTTAGGAACTGACCCTTAAGGGATTGCACAATTTTTAGAGTCTTTATTTCCCTTTAAATACAAGCTATCCTCCATAGGAATTACGCATTGGAATAGAGACTTGGAGGGCTTGTGAAGAGGCTAATATTTGGCCTTGAGCTTTCTTATGAGTCGAAGATTGAATTTTCTGAGTGTTGGGATTGTTATAGAGAGAAAAAGCATTGTAATTTCATCTTGATTTTCTGAATTAATACAAATCAAATAGTGGGGTTTTGAGTTGTGGCTTTCCTAAGATATTTATTGTGTTATGTGCCTTTGATTCTCTTCCTCTATTGATTATTTTTTACTTGATGTTTATGGGCTTCTACTGTAAAGAGTAGAAGTAGATTATTGTCTCTTGCTTTAGCAAATTGCTTTATCTTGTGAATCTACAGGATTTTCTACATGGTATTAGAGCTAGATTTGTAGAAATTTTCTACATGGTATCGGAGCAAGATTGTTTTTTGGGCCGAGAGTTTGAAGAGAATATATGAACCTTTTTGTGAAAAATTTTCAGAAACAAATTACAGATCTAGATTCCTTGGGAAAATCTACCCAAATTCAAAAAACAAATTGGCTGAATTGGAGTTCGGATGAGGGAGATATCGCTGATTTAAAATCAGCTATCTAGAGGAGATTTCGAAGTTTTGAGTTTATGGGTTACAGGTGAAATTCGAATTTGCCAATACATACTTCAGGATCAGCAAATGGCATTCCATGGGTTGAGGATTGAGTATTCCTTGTAAGGAAACTTGAATTGCATAGCCTGGAGGGACATGATGGAGGTTGTGCTGGAAGACATTGGCTTGAAGGAATTGGTTGAACACGCAATTCCTAAGCCAACAGCTAATCATGCACAGAACTTGGTTGAGTGGAAGAGGTGTGTGGTGAAGGAAAGGTGGATAATCCTTGAGGGAGTTCAAGATCATATTGTCTTGAGTCACCATGGAAAGGAAACCCCACATCTTATGTGGAAAATATTGATGGACTTGTATCAGACTAGCAGTGATCAATGGAAGTTGGGATTGAAGGATAAACTTTGTATAATCAAGATGGAGAAAGGTGAGACGATTCCAAAGTACTTGAAAAAGTTCACTCAATGTCGGGATGGACTTGGAATTGTTGGAATCCCGGTTTCCAAGGAGGATATGGTAAGATTTACTCTTCTTGGATTCCCAAAGAGTTGGCATACTTATTAGGACCCTATCAATGGTCGGGAGAAGCTGCCAGAGTGGGAATGACTATGATCAAATTTGATGTTGGATGATATCGGGAGGAACACCAGGGATGGCTCTTCATCAAAGACTAATGATGAAGAGAACTGTTCTTTAGCGATTAAGGTGAGGAAGGGAAAGATTAAATTTCCCATTCAAAATCAGATTCTTATTATGGAGGTAAGAAGAAGGACATGACGAAAGTTAAATTCTTTCATTGTCACAAAATGGATCACTTTGCTACATATTTTACATTGAAGAAGTCTAAGGAGAAGTCCTCAGGAGGAGCGGCGGGTGAGGCTTTGGCCTCCCAATTAGAGTTGGACTTTTCCCTCATTACACACATGGTGTCCTACTTAGATAGTGGAGCTTCATTCCACATTACTGGCGACAAAGAGTTATTCAGTGAACTAGAGGAGAAATATCTCAAGATACATATTGATATGGGTGATGACAATAAGTATAATGTTACTAGTGTGGGCACTATTACATTTTAGAGGGAGCATGCAGATCCACTCACCTTTTAATAATGTTATGCATGTACACAGACTGACGAAGAACTTAGTATCCATTGCCATGCTTGAGGATAGAGGCTATGATGTGATCTTTTCAAAAGGAAAGGTGTTCCTTCGACACATAGCCACGGGTCAAGTAAAGAAGATAGGGATTCAATTTAAAAATCTCTATAGGATAGAGGTAGAGGGTTGTGCTGCTTTGAGTTCAAAAGTGGAAAAGATGTTGAGCCGATATGTCAGCAAGTTGTGGCATAGGCAATTGGGCCACTTACATCATGGGGATTTGAAGATATTGTAGCAAATATCTATCAGTCTTACCAAAGGTACGCTTGAGAAAGTTGATACATGCAAGGGTTGTACTTTGGGAGAATATACCAAGTCTTCCTTTGGAGAAAAAGACAGTCGAGCAGAGTCTATTATGGAGAGAGTCCATTCAGATGTGTGTGGACCATTCTCGACAGCGTCCATGGCCAAACACATGTATTATGTTATATTTGTCAATGACTATTCTCATAAATGTTGGGTATTTTTTATGCAGAAAAAGGATCAAACTTTCACAAAGTTTTGTGAGTTCAAAGCATTGGTAGAGAAAGAGTTTGGAAAGAAGGTTAAATCTGTATAGAGTGATAATGGTGGTGAGTATGTTTCCAATGAGTTTAAGAAATTATTTGTAGCGGAAGGGATGGGATGAAACAAGATTTAGTGGCACCCCATAACGCTCAACAAAATGGGGTTGTCGAGAGGAAGAAAATGAGCATAGTAGGGGTAGAAAGGGTGATGTTGCATGATTAGGGCCTACCACTACACTTGTGGGCCGAGGCATGAAACACAATGGTTTATGTTCAGAACCGTAGCCCACATCAGATACTTGAGATGAAGGCACTAGAGGAGGCTTATTCTGGTAAGAGGCCAGATGCTGGTCACTTCAGGATTTTTGGTTCAACGGTTTATTGCCATGTGACCAAGGATGCATGAAAGAAGCTTGAGCCAACAACAAAGTTAGGGATCTTTGTGGGGTACACTAATACACCCAAAAACTATCAAGAATACATGTTGACCATTCATATGACAATGGTTCGCAGGGATATCAGATTCAATGAGGAGAAGGCCATGCGAGTATCCCTTGAGAGGGAGCTTGAGCTACATGCAAATGAGGAGCTTTTAGATCCTAAGGTTGAGGGGCCTCAGATTGATGTGGAGCAACCACGTGTAGAGGTTCAGAGAGTGGAGACATCCACTCAGGAAGAGTCTTCTAGAGAGGGAAGGAAGCACACTAGAGAGGTTGAGAGATTGTTGGATGATGAACGAGAGAATGGGGGAGCACGCTCTTCTCAGGGCAGATAGAGGAGGTCACCAGAGAGGTACACTGGATACATGGCACTTATGGGTTCATGTGTTGTGACAGAGTCATCTTCCTTTCAGGAAGCAGTGCAGTATCCGGTTTGGGTTGATGCAATGGTGGAGGAGTATGACTCCATAGTTCGAAACAGTGTTTTGGAAGTGGTCCCGAGACCAAAGAACAAGTCAATTGTGAACTCCCGTTGGATTTACAAGGTGAATCAAGATGCAAATGGTAGTGTGGAGAAGCATAAGGCCATATTTGTGGCCCGTGGCTTTTCACAGGTAGAGGGGATTGACTATGATGAGAAATTTTATCCTTTTGTAAGGTACTCATCAATCAGATCTATTTTGGAACTATTAGCATAGATGGGTTGGAAGATCCATCAGATGGATGTAAACTTTGCCTTCGTTAATGACATGATTGAGGAGGAGGTGTACATAGAGAAGCCTGAAGGTTTTGAAACCTTGGACCGTGAGTCGCATGTGTGCCAACTCAAGAGAGAATTGTATGTGCTAAAGAAAGAACCCCATGCTTGGTACACTAGGATAGAATGCTACTTCACTGGGTTGGGCTTCATGAAGAGTGAAGTGGATGCAAACCTGTATCACATAGTGGTGGAAGGTAAGTTGTTGATCGTTTTACTTTATGTAGATGATCTGATACTAACAGGTGATGAGAAGCTCATCAAATCTTTCAAGGAGGACCTTGCAAGAGAGTTTGAGAGTAAGGACATGGGGCTCATGCATTACTTTCTTGGCATGGAGGTATGGCAATGAGATGGGGAGTTTTCTTTTATCTCAGGGCAAGTATGGTAAAAAGATACTTAAGAGATTCCGCATGGAGAGTAGTTATCCCATGGAGACTCCTCTAGCTGGTAACTGGAGGAAGGAGGATGCTACTTTAGGGGAAGTAGTGGAAGCTACTGTTTACAAGCAACTTGTGGGTTCACTCATGTACTTGGTGAACGCACTACCTGATATGTGCTATGTATTTAACCATCTTAGTCAAGAGATGGTTAGGCCTACCAAGATGTATTGGAAGGCGAAAAATCATGCATTGAGATACCTCATAGGCATTACTGAGTTTGGTTTATGGTACAGACAGACAGAGGGAGTGAAGCTTCAAGGCTTCACCGATGTAGATTGGGAATGGAGTCCATCCGATAGGAAGAGCACATTAGGATGGATCTTCAATATTAGGTCAATAATAGTTTCTTGGTACAACAGGAAACAGAGATTGGTTGCACTCAGTTTAGTAGAGGCAGAGTACATGGATGCAAGTTAGGCAGCATGTGAGGCTATTTGGATGAGGAAGATCCTGGTTGGTTTGATTGGTCAACAAATGGACCTGACAATGATTTGTTGTGATAATCAGAGTTGTATCAAACTCTCTGAAAATCTAGTATTTCATGATCAGTCCAAGCATATTGATATCCTGTATCATCATCTCAAAGATTGTGTATTGAGGTGGATAGTTTTGTTAGATTACATTCCCACAGAGGAGAAAGATGTTGACATCTTGACAAAGGCATTGTCAAGCTATAAATTCGAGTTTCACAAAGACAGGACCGAGGTAGATGATAATCCCTTTCTTGTTGAGAGGGAGTGTTGAGAAATGGCAACAAGAGAGTCTAGTTTAATTTTTCCTTGAATTAAACTGGAAATAAAATTTGAATTCTATTCTCATAGCAACATAAAATTAGTTAATTAAGTTTATTAAACTTACTTAACTTAGGAAATTTGAGTTGGAAATATTTATGTCGTCATGTGTATGTTCTCCCTCCTTTGTAGGAGTCTAGTGTGAGTTAATTGTGAGTTGTAAAATAGAAGACTCAATTTCAGGAGTCAGTTCAATTAAATTAGTTCTCAAATTGATTGAGAGAAATAATAGTGGGTTAACAGTCAGTGGTGTCACTAATGAACTCTACTAGTGCTACTCTAGTTAACTGAATATTTACTCATCGTAAACTCATGCATGTCGATTCTGAGAAGGACCTAGTTAATACTAGAATGTAGGGACATTGTGCTATTTGTTTTAGATTTTTCTGAGTTGCACTGATAGTGCATGTATTCAGGAACTAACCCTTGAGGGATTACACATTTTTTAGAGGCTTTATTTCCCTTTAAATACAAGCTATCCTCCACAGGAATTACGCATTGGAATAGAGACTTGGAGAGCTTGTGAAGAGGCTAAGCTTTCACCTTTGAGCTTGCTTATGAGTTGGAGATTTATTTTCTAAGTGTTGGGATTGTTTTAAAGAGAAAAAGCATTGTAATTTCATCTTGATTTTCCGGATTAATACAAAACAAGTAGTGGGGTTTTGGTTTGTGGCTTTCCCCGGATATTTATTGTGTTATGTGCCTTTGATTATCTTCCTCTATTGATTATTGTTTGCTCAATTTTTATGGGATTCCACTGTAAAGAGTAGAAGTAGATTCTTATCTCTTGCTTTAGAAAATTTCATTGGCTTGTGAATCTACAAGATTTTCTACACTCTCCTCTATACTTGCGAGAAGTTTATAGTCTACAACGCCAATATAAGCATGGAGACAATTGGACACTCATGTAGTATTATATCCTTCCATATCTATCAACAATATGGTCTCACACATTAGTTCTATTAGCATTCACTTTCATGTCTTATACAAATTCATAACATGAGTGTGTTACCCATTCACTCATTATCAAAGTGACTCAATTACGAGATACTAACTCACAGTTGAATCAAAAGGATTATAACAATTTTTACATGCCAAAATCTTCTTCCTTCATTATAGCCCACCTGGTGTTGATGCCTCGAAAATCGTTGTATCAACATTGGGGGATAACCACCTGGTCCGGACCTTAATACAACTCCTTTTCCGTTTGGAATGGTGGCTCCGACTGGGGATAATGGGACCAGTTTCCCAGCAATGAATAAACGGAATGAATGAATGATTGATTGACTAATCTAATGATAGGCGAATAACTTAATTTATTAGCGAAATAAAAAGAATTACTACTAATCCCGGGAACTATTGTACTTTGAGGTGTAGCGCTTGATGATCTATGTTTATTAACAGGCATGTAGATGACTCCATCTAATAAACATGGACATTTACTCATTCAAAGATTACTTTGCTTAAATAGTTAAACAAAGTGATTAACGCAATATTGCTACACTCATCATTTATATCATCAATACATATATGATCAAAAGAAAAGCATTACCATAAACATTCAATGGTGAAGGGAATAAAGAAATGTTGTTAAAACACATATATATATTTGATAATAGCAAAGGCGATCAAATAACAATTCATATAAAAAGAATGGATTCAGACATAGATAATAGTACCATATGAGCTGCGAGTCACTCTCCAACATCAATCGCTATTTGAAATTCTTCCTCTAACGCAGAAATACTTTCAAACAAAGACAGTAGTGCACATTTGCATAAAAGCTTCTTTGCCAAAATCAGAATGATTGGTCCAGTTTTATAAAAGAATATGCCTGAAGCACAGTAGTGCAACTTTAGGTTTTAAGTCAAGTACAAAACTTTACGACCCTTTCTAAAAACATGAAAGGGTCTATAAATACTAAATTAAACTAACTATCTATGAAACTGAAATCCTACATAATTGGTATCAAATGATTTTGAGTATCTCCTTCTTAGCAACCTGGCAGTCGGCGGTATGAATCATCAAGTAGGCCGTTTACCTTTAAACTTGAGCTAACTTATCGCAAGCATTGGCTCCACTTCGGGCGGTCTGTTGAGGCGAGAGTTAAGCTGGGCGGCATAGGTGGCATCCTGAATATCGGGGATAATATACCCGATTGCATCTGTAAGGCATTTGAGGGCGGCTCTTTGACTGTGTGGTTTTACCAAGAAGAACCAATAGGTATCCCATGTTAAGTTGTTAATTCCAGCAATTAATCTCCCCTTTTCCTCTAGATCTGGATAGCATGACTGCTCCAATGTTTTGACCGCTGTCAATTTACCTGGAGTGCATTGGGAAATCATGTTTGACAAGTAGAGAGTATTATTAACCAATTCAACCAAATTACTTGTGGTTGATTTGCACCTTGAAATTGCCCTCTCTGCTTTCATTAACTGGGACTACCATTCTATAAACAACATATCTTTATGTGACTCTAAAATTCTTGGTAAATTTGCCGCTTGTCCCTGATCGGTATCTTGCCAGTCAAGAAATTCAACTATCGTTTCTTCAGCTTGATCTAATTCTGTTCTAGCCTTTTCTGTTTGTTTACTTATTGATGCCGTCAATTCGCATAGTGGCTCCGCCTGGGCGATTTGTTGACATAGAAGCTTGATTTGGGCTATTAATGCCTTATTTACCTGTAATGATTCTAATTTGAATTCGGTTATTTGTGGGACGCCCTTTGTCTTCTCAAGCTGTGTTGATAGTTGAGCAATCTGCTCATCTTTTGTCTTCAGCATTTGTTCATTTGTTGCCCTCAGTTGTGCTAAGGCTTCAGACAACTCTTTCTGCTTCTGGATTGCGCTGTGATCAATCCTTTGTTTCTCTGCCTGCAATTGTTGAGTTAATTGATTATTTATTTGCTGTTGTGTTAACAATTGCTATTCTGCCTGCTCCACTTTCTGCTGTGCTTCTGTTAGCTGTGCCTGCAATAAAAATATTTCCTGGTCTTTTGTTTTTAATAAAAGACTCACCTCTGATGCTTTGTATATTGTTGCTGCCGAATAGGCTCCAGCATATTGTGATAGTTTTGTTAGGTCATTAGAGGGGTCAAATTCCTCCTTCCAAACCACATTGCCCGTGACCGTCTGTTCTGGGAAAAGGGAAGGTTGATCATTCCTTCTTCTCTTCCTCTGTTGTTTTACTATAGCTTTGTGCCTTGGGCTATAGAAGACATCCAAGGGAGGAATTTCTTCTACCTGCAAAATGATTTGATCGGAGGGGTCCTTTGGTATTATTTCTACTTCCTTTGAACTGGGTAGGCCGCTGGTTCCACTTGGAACCTGTTGTGAAGTGGTTTCCTGTGTATCTGTTGCTTTCAAAGTTTTAGTGTCCTTTGAACATTCCAGACTACTGATAATAGAATCAAATTGCTGCCATTCCTGGAGCAATTTTGGATCAATATGAGTATCCACATTTACTTCTATGTTGCTCTGTTTTTGCTCTTTAGTCTGGGTCTCTTCCCGCACTTTCTCCTACTCTTTAGTCTGGGTTTCCTCCTGCGCTTTCTCTTGTTCTTTTGTTGTAACCGGAGGTTCCTTTGAATGTTGCTGTTCAGTCTTGCTTGGTCTTGTTGCTAGGGTTGTTGCTAATAGATCTAGAGGTAGAGTTTGCAACCTCTGTTCTCTAAGTCTGTTGAATTCAGTTAACCCTTCATCTTTGTATTGCATTATGGCTAGCGATCTAACCTGATACATTGATTCAGCTGAAGAAAACAGGTCGTCAAACTGATCTTCTACATGATCAAACTTTGTTAATTTGGCTTGTTCAAGTGCATTATAGGCGACTTTGTTGGGATCAAATCGCCTACTTGGGAGAGTTGCTAGAGTTAATGATTTGATTTTTGCAGCTTCTTTTTCTGCATGTTTGAAATCATGCAAAGTGTAGACACCACATCTCAGAGGAAAGGAGGGTCAGACCTGCTTCTTATTTTTCTTGAGAGTCTGTGTAACTCCCTCGGCAGTGATCTGATAGGCTATCTCCCTTGCCAGCAGTTTGTCAGGTATGTACAAAGGAAGGACATGAGGTTCGGCTTGGCTGCCGAAAATTCTTACATAAGTAAATTTCTCCCCTCCGAACCATCTTCCTATTGATGTTAAATCAATCCCTGCTTGGTAAGAAATTTTGGGAGCAAGTTTATTAAAAATAGAATAATGAATGGGTAACATGAAGCCATTATAGACTTGGTACAAATGGTGCTTGTAGGAAGTTTTCCACAATTTCTGATGGTATATGTGAATAGGCATGGGGTCTTGTGGAGTCCACCTCCAGCCGAGTACAGGAAACTCAGAATTAAAACACATGGTATCTAGAATATAAGCACTGTAGTAGAATGGGGGAATAATCCTTTCTGAGACGGAAGTTTTTGTTCTAAAACTAAGAACTGTTTTCGCTAGCTTATCTGATAGTATGGTTGCCCAATCCATTATCTCGCTATTACATGCTGCCAGCAAACGTTCATAGTTTCGACAGGGATACCTTTAAACCATATTATTGTCCATTATTCCATCCATTTAAGAGTGTGATTAACAGAATGAATTCAAAACATGTTTTCATATTTTCCTTTTTCTGTTATTGCTAAGATAAAAAGCCATTGTCCTGGTTTGGTGGCCAGCTGTTGATAATGCCATTCACTGGTAGTAATCTAACCGAACAAGCTGGCTCGTGATGAGACCCCTTGTCTTATAATTTTAAGCCATTACCCTGTTTGGTATGCAGTATTGGTAATGTCGGTTAAATTATTTCCCAATGATCATCGTAAGCAGGCTTGTAATAAGACCTCTTATCTTTTATATCAAATATTTTAGAATTACACTCTGAGTAACCATAAACTTTGGTGAATGGGATGGACAATTTTCTCCTTAAGAGTAAATGGATGACAGGGTAAGAGTTGAAGATACTGAAATTGGATTAGTTTCTGTTTTGATATTGATAACCTTTTTGTGACCAATTTGAAAACAGAAAATGATTTATAATACTTCCAAACTTTGAGAAGAGTTTACAAAAATTGAAGTATGTTTTCGGAATGCAATTATACCTAGTTCCTAGAAATTGTTCCTCTTATCTAAGACTTCTATTATTTTAAAAGTAAATATCATCACTACTTCTGTTGAGCTATTTTTAAGTAAAGCAAAGGTCAATGGAAGATACCTTACAACTTTATTTTCTAATGGTCCTACAAACTACAAAATTCTATTAAAAAGGAGAAGGGGTTACCTTCTCAATTGAAGAATCTCTTTAAGATAAGGCCATTAACAGGGAGAGAATCTCTCAAATCTGATAAATCTTGTAATATGAAGGTCGAATGGCCTATCTTCTCACAGATCTGAAATGGCCCAAGCCACATCCTTCGGAACTTGGTGTGCTTTCCCTTATCTTCATGGGCTTTGTCCCATTTCAGAACTAAATCACCGACTTGAAATTGTTTTGAACCGGATGAGACTGAATCAAAGGATGACTTGATGATTTTCTGATGTTTTGCATGAATAACCTTGGCTTTTTCTCTTTCCTCTTCTAATTTTAGAATTTGGTCATGTCTAAGTTGAATAGAAGAAGAAGGGCTTTCCTCAATAAACTGAACTAGGGCTAGGGAAGGAAGAACAAGATTTGTGGGTACTACTGCTTCTTTTCCATATACAAGGTTGAACGGAGAAGATCCTATGGAAGCCTTCTGTGTCATCCTATTAGCCCACAGTGCGACTATTAAGGATTTGTGCCATGTTTTATGATTCTGTTCGATAGTTCGCTTAATAATTTTAATCAGATTTTTATTTGTAGACTCTGCTAAGCCATTACCCTGGGGATAGTAATTAGCAAAATATTTTAATTTAAATCCTCTTTTAATAGCGAAATCAAACATAGCATTACCTGAAAAGTAAGATGCATTATCAAAAACAAGAGCATTTGGGACACCAAACCTGGTAATGATGAATTGATCTATGAATTCAATTATTGCCTCAGAATTTGTTGTCTTCAAAGGAATTGCTTCAACCCATTTAGTAAAATAATCAGTGGCAGTAAGGATATACTTATGTTGTTTGGAAGAATGAGGAGTAATTTCCCCAATGATATCCAATCCCCATTGCTCAAATGGTTGTTCAATGTTGACCGGTTGCAAAGGGAAAGCTGGTTTTCTTTGCCTTCCACTAGAAGTTTGACAACTTCGGCATTTCCTTACATATTCATAAGCATCTCTAAACAGAGTGGGCCAATAATATCCAGCATAAATGATTTTGTGGGCTGTTGTGTCAGCTCCAAAATGTCCTCCTGCTGGTCCATCATGTAATTCCTGCAAAACCTTTTGTGATTCAGGTTTTTCTAGGCATCTTAATAAGATTGAATCATAATTTTGCCTAAAAAGCACATCATCAATAATTGTGAAATTTTTCTTTTAATCTAATGGCCCTTTTGTTTTTGTAAGACAGGTTAGGAGGTGCATACCCATTTTTCAAATAAAATATCAAGTCTGCATATTGTGATTCTGAATCAGTAATACTTATCTGGTTGATTTCTTCGGTTTGATCTGTATCACCTGATTCTGGAATGTCGGATGCTCCTGTCAATAACCTGCAAAAACCTTGGCCTCTAACAATCTTTGCTGGTTTAATTTCTAAATCATATTCTTGAAGTGCTGTAACCCAGTTTGCCCTTTTTTCACCTAGTTCTCTTTGGATTAATAGTTGCCTTACTGCAGGGAAAGGAACTATAACTTTTGTGTGGGCTTTTAAAAGGAAGGGTCTGTAATGTTTGACGGCTTTATATACAGCAAAGGCTTGTTTTTCTACCTCGGAGTAATTCAATTCAACACCCTGAAGATTTGAACTATAGAATGAAATGGGTGCTTCCAAATTGTGATCATTAAGCTGTGTGAGTACTGCTGCATAAGACAAGTTGGATGCGATAGTATACAGTGTGAAATGATTAGAAAAATTAGGAGTATTTAAGGCTGGGGCATTGATTATTGATTGTTTAATTAAATCAAATGCTTCCTTTTCTGTTGATCCCCACTTAAAGACTGAATTTTTCTTAATCATAGTTTGAAGTGGCAAAATGATTTGAGAAAAGTCTGGAACAAATCTTTTGACAAAATTGATTTGGCATAAAAATGACTGCATGGATTTTTTATTATGAGGGAAAGGGATTTCAGAGATTTCTTTGATCCTGTCAGGATCAATATAAATGCCATCTTTAGACACAATAAAGCCTAAGAGCTTTCCTTCGTCAAGAGCGAAGAAAGATTTTTTAGGGTTAAGAGAAATACCATATCTTTTGCAGTGTTGAAAGATTTGATTTAAATCATGAAAATGATTGGACTTCTCTTTAGAAAATACAGTAATATCGTCTAGGTAGACGACTATTGTTCTATTAATCAACCCTTTAAAATTTATATCCATCGCTCTTTGGAACGTCGCTCCTGCATTAATAAGTCCGAAGGGAATTTTCTGATACGCATATGTTCCCCATTTTGTTCTGAATGTGGTTTTGAGTTGGTCTTCAGGATGGACCAAAACTTGGTTATATCCTGAGAAACTGTCCAGAAAGGACATTAACTCAGAGCCTGCTACTGATTGGAGTATCTGCTCCATGGTAGGTAATGGGAAATTATCTTTTAAGCTCGCCTTGTTCAAATTTCTGAAATCTATACAAATCCTAATGTCGCCATTTTTCTTTCTGACTGGCACCATATTGGAGACCCAGTTTGAGTGCCGAACGGGAAAAATAATCTTAGCTTTCAGGAGTTTATTAAGTTCAGATTTTATTTGACTCTCTAAGTTCGGATGTATTTTTCTCAATTTCTGCTGAATTGGTTTCTGTTCGGGAAGCATTGGAATGGTATGCTGGATGATGGATGTATCATATGTCTTTAAATCATCATATTTCCAAGCAAAAACCTGTTTATTTTTCCTTAACAGTCTAATGAATGCTTCCTTTTCTTCCAAGGAAAGTCCTAATCCTAAATTAATGTTTTGAGGAGTTTGCTCAGTGCCAAGGTTTATCAACTCAAACCTTAGGGTAGAACTTTGGAGCTTTGCATTAGTCACAGGTTTAAACCTGTCTTTAATATCATAAAGATCCTCAAGCTTCACCACAGGCTTAGGGATTGAATTCTCCTCGGGTTTACCTCTCATTTGATGGTCATGCTCGTTTTCCTCGATGATTTGATCATCATAGGAATTTTCGGAAGTTAAGAACTGTAAAATGTCTTCATCATGGTTGAATACTCTCCAATCAGTTACATTGTCGGGAATTGATGGCCTAAAAACCAATTCTACTGAAAATCTATCTGGGTTGTAGTCTTTGGAAGGTAGGAGCTTGGAAGCAACATTGGCTAGCAGGTCAGCTGCCGAATTTTGAGACCTGGGAATAGAAGAAATATTGAATGCCAAAAAGTGGGAGGTGAGTTCCTGTATCAGCGATTGATAATGTTTGAGATGGGTGGAAAGACAATGAATTGTATTCCTTACCTGTTTGATAATAATTTCAGAATCTCTAAACACTTTCAAATATTGGACCTTGAGGCAAATAGCTTTATATAGTCCTTGGACTAAGGCTTCATACTCTGCTGTGTTATTTGTGCATTCAAATTCTAACCTACAGGACAACATTGTTTTTTCCCCTTGCGGGCTAATCAAAATACATCCTTCTCCTGAGCCCTCACTAGATTTGGACCCATCGAAATATAACGACCAAAATAAAGAAGTATTAACAATTTTATTTACAGTTTTCTCAATATCATTGAAACATCTTGACCTATCTATTTGTGAATAATTTTCGATCTGGGATGTAGAATGATTTACCGAGAAAGGGGATGGTTGGGCAGCGAAGTTGCCAAAGAATGACTCTGATGAATAATTCCCCAAAATGTTGTTATTAAATGCTATTGGTTAGTTTTCTTGTTCAAATTCAGTAACTGTATGGGTCATATGCTTTTCCCGATCGATCCTTATTTGATTTGGCTTACCCTTATAGGGAAGCCACATATGTGACCAATCAGTAGAAATATACCCATGTAGTTTTTCAGACCAATCCCTACTCAAGATCAAACCATAAAATTCAGGTATATCGGCGATTAGGATATCAATCCTTTGTACTATTCTGGGATCAGCAGATAACCTGATAGTTACGGAGTTGATCTCTCCCAAAACCTGTACTTTAGTCCTGTCCAACTGTACAATATGAATAGCAGACTTCTGGGGTTCAATGTTCAGTTTGGAACAAACTGAAGCTGGCATTATGTTAGAAGATGCCCCTGAGTCAATCAAGCAGTTGTGTAGGTTTCTATTGTAGATCTCATAGGTTAGAAGGAAAGGTGGAGTATGAGAGTTTGATCTATCTCCTATTAGGACTGCATCAGTAGCTTCGACCATACCAGAAGGTGGTTGACCTGTATCGTTTGTAGCTTTAGCACTGGGAAGAGGTGAAGTAGGAACAACATTTAATTCTTTGAGAAGCAATTTTTGCTGATGTTTCAATTTACTAAGTTCAAACATGGTAATGTTTGCCTTGGTCTTTTTCATGTCATCAACAATATTGTAATCCATTGAATCAGACACTACCAGTGTCTTAGATGTTGATGGGATTGTTGAGGTTGAAGGTTGGTTTTGTGGAATTGTCACAGGTGGCTTCTTCGGGGGTACCTTTTCCTTTGTTATAGCAGCACCTGCACTTCTTTTCTTTGAAGTTGTCTGAACGGGTTCGGAGGTACCTCTACTCCTGGTAGTGACAGGAAATGCTTCTTCTTCATTTTCTGTATCAGAGTTAGGTAATATAAAATCCCACATTCCATGACATTCAACAACTTCCTCTTCTTCATCAGTTGGTGTAGCTGTTTCTTATTCTCCTTCTTCAAGATCTGAATCTGCATTTGATATTACATTTGGTGGTTTTGATTCAGTTTTCTTATAATTTCTAAAGGGTCTTTTGGTTGAGGTTTCGGCTACTTGTTTTTTGATTTCAACCATTTCATTTGACATAGCCTTGAGGACCTTTTGAAGACCTTCCATGTCATATGGATCTTTAGGGGTTTTCTTCTTTGAATCATCTTTAAAAGAAACTTTTTTGGCTTTTCTGTCTTCCAGAGCAGCTTTCTTTTCTAGAGCATTAATACGTTTCTCCACAGCAAGTGCTTCTTTCATGTTTTCAGCTAAAGTAGGTTTTCCAGCCCTGTCTACAAAAATAGCTATATTGGCAGGTAGGGCAGTTATATACCATTCACTTCGGATTTGCTCACTTGGTTTGGAGGCCGTTGGGATTTTATTCAAGAGTTTATTGAATCGAGCGTTAAATTCCTTAATTGGTTCCCTATGCTCTATCCTAAGATTGGAGAGATCGTTTATTAGTGTAGCCAAAGACCTATCATCTCCATACTTAGTAAGAAACTGTTCTTGGCAAGTCGTCCAACTGGTAATGGAACCAGAAGGTAAAGAAAAATACCAGGATCCTGCTGATCCTTGCAAAGTATAAGGGAAAAGCCTAACAACAACATCTTGCTCTGTTACTCCCTTCAAGTTGACTGCCAACATGAAGTTATTAATATGTTCCTCAGTTTGCGTTCCATTATCTGGATTAAACTTGGGTAGCCATTTTTCAGGAGCATCAGGTAATGCATGCAATGGTGCAGGCATGTTGACTGCACCAGACCTGGTCCATGGATCTGCCATTATAACAGCAGTAGTAGATGATACCACTGTTGAAATTCCAAATGTCTGGGAAGGAAATGATGTTGCGGAGTGAGCAGGTTGGGATGTTGAAGTTCCTAATCCCTGATGAACAACAATATGTAATGGGGGAGTGGATGGTTGACTTCGCACGGGGGAAGGTGAGATGGAGGATGTTGATGAAAGCTCTTCACTGTCAGATCCCTCAGTGTATTTCTTCGCCTTTTTCCTTTTGGGTAAAGGGAACTCAGTGGGTTCAATACCGAGCTTTCCGCTCTGAAGTCTGGAGAGAGGGTGAGGTAAATTAAACTGCGAAGTCGCACTGCTTTGAGATACCTCAGATTTCTGTGGTGAAATCGAGAAGCTCTGAAGTTTGTGGATAAGAGACTGGACTTCAGGGGATTCAAGACTTAGTTGTTCTGGAGTATGATGGGTTTGAATAGTGGTAGTTGATTCCTCTTCTTCTTGTTTGGATACTGGAGAACCAGCATGCAATTGGGAAGTACGAGGTGATGCGGAGGGAGAATTACTCTTAGAATGGCCTGCAGATTTGGGTTTGCTTGCCATTCCTTCTAGCGCCAAAAATGTTGATGCCCCGAAAATCGTTGTATCAACATTAGGGGATAACCACTTGGTCCGGACCTTAATACAGCTCCTTTTCCGTTTGGAATGGTGGCTCCGACTGGGGATAATGGGACCAGTTTCCCAGCAATGAATAAACGGAATGAATGAATGATTGATTGACTAATCTAATGATAGGCGAATAACTTAATTTATTAGCGAAATAAAAAGAATTACTACTAATCCTGGGAACTATTGTACTTTGAGGTGTAGCGCTTGATGATCTATGTTTATTAACAGGCATGTAGATGACTCCATCTAATAAACATGGAAATTTACTCATTCAAAGATTACTTTGCTTAAATAGTTAAACAAAGTGATTAATGCAATATTGCTACACTCATCATTTATATCATCAATACATATATGATCAAAAGAAAAGCATTACCATAAACATTCAATGGTGAAGGGAATAAAGAAATGCTATTAAAACACATATATATATTTGATAATAGCAAAGGCGATCAAATAACAATTCATATAAAAAGAATGGATTCAGACATAGATAATAGTACCATATGAGCTGCGAGTCACTCTCCAACATCAATCGCTATTTGAAATTCTTCCTCTAACGCAGAAATACTTTCAAACAAAGACAGTAGTGCACATTTGCATAAAATCTTCTTTGCCAAAATCAGAATGATTGGTCCAGTTTTATAAAAGAATATGCCTGAAGCACAGTAGTTCAACTTCAGGTTTTAAGTCAAGTACAAAACTTTACGACCCTTTCTAAAAACATGAAAGGGTCTATAAATACTAAATTAAACTAACTATCTATGAAACTGAAATCCTACTTAATTGGTATCAAATGATTTTGAGTATCTCCTTCTTAGCAACCTGGCAGTCGGCGGTATGAATCATCAAGTAGGTCGTTTACCTTTAAACTTGAGCTGACTTATCGCAAGCATTGGCTCCACTTCGGGCGGTCTGTTGAGTCGAGAGTTAAGCTGGGCAGCATAGGTGGCATCCTGAATATCGGGGATAATATACCCGATTGCATCTGTAAGGCATTTGAGGGCGGCTCTTTGACTGTGTGGTTTTACCAAGAAGAACCAATAGGTATCCCATGTTAAGCTGTTAATTCCAGCAATTAATCTCCCCTTTTCCTCTAGATCTGGATAGCATGACTGCTCCAATGTTTTGACCGCTGTCAATTTACCTAGAGTGCATTGGGAAATCATGTTTGACAAGTAGAGAGTATTATTAACCAATTCAACCAAATTACTTGTGGTTGATTTTCACCTTGAAATTGCCCTCTCTGCTTTCATTAACTTGGACTGCCATTCTGTAAACAATATATCTTTATGTGACTCTAAAATTCTTGGTAAATTTGCCACTTGTCCCTGATCGGTATCTTGCCAGTCAAGAAATTCAGCTATGTTTCTTTACCTTGATCTAATTCTGTTCTAGCCTTTTCTGTTTGTTTACTTATTGATGCCGTCAATTCGCATAGTGGCTCCGCTTGGGCGATTTGTTGACATAGAAGCTTGATTTGGGCTATTAATGCCTTATTTACCTGTAATGCTTCTAATTTGAATTCGGTTATTTGTGGGACGAACTTTGTCTTCTCAAAGCTGTGCTGATAGTTGAGCAATCTGCTCATCTTTTGTCTTCAACATTTGTTCATTTGCTGCCCTCAGTTGTGCCAAGGCTTCAGACAACTCTTTCTGCTTCTAGATTGCGCTGTGATCAATCCTTTGTTTCTCTGCCTACAATTGTTGAGTTAATTGATTATTTATTTGCTGTTGTGTTAACAATTGCTGTTCTGCCTGCTCCGCTTTCTATTGTGCTTCTGTTAGCTGTGCCTGCAATAAAACGATTTCCTGGTCTTTTGTTTTTAATAAAAGACTCACCTTTGATGCTTTGTCTATTATTGCTGCCGAATAGGCTCCAGCATATTGTGATAGTTTTGTTAGGTCATCAGAGGGGTCAAATTCCTCCTTCCAAACCACATTGCCCGTGACCGTCTGTTCTGGGAAAAGGGAAGGTTGATCATTCCTTCTTCTCTTCCTCTATCGTTTTACTATAGCTTTGTGCCTTGGGCTATAGAAGACATCCAAGGGAGGAATTTCTTCTACCTGCAAAATGATTTGATCGGAGGGGTCCTTTGGTATTATTTCTACTTCCTTTGAACTGGGTAGGCCGCTGGTTCCACTTGGAACCTGTTGTGAAGTGGTTTCCTGTGTATCTGCTGCTTTCGAAGTTTCGGTGTCCTTTGAACATTCCAGACTACTGATAATAGAATCAAATTGCTGCCATTCCTGGAGCAATTTTGGATCAATATGAGTATCCACATTTACTTCTATGTTGCTCTGTTTCTGATCTTTAGTCTGGGTCTCTTCCCGCACTTTCTCCTGCTCTTTAGTCTGGGTTTCCTCCTGCACTTTCTCTTGTTATTTTGTTGTAACCAGAGGTTCCTTTGAATGTTGCTGTTCAGGCTCGCTTGGTCTTGTTGCTGGGGTTGTTGCTAACAGATCTAGAGGCAGAGTTTGCAACCTCTGTTCTCTAAGTCTGTTGAATTCAGTTAACCCTTCATCTTTGTATTGCATTATGGCCAGCGATCTAACCTGATACATTGATTCAGCTGAAGAAAACAGGTCGTCAAACTGATCTTATACATGATCAAACTTTGTTAATTTGGCCTGTTCAAGTGCATTATAGGCGACTTTGTTGGGATCAAATCGCCTACTTGGGAGAGTTGCCAGAGTTAATGATTTGATTTTTGCAGCTTCTTTTTCTGCATGTTTGAAATCATGCAAAGTGTAGACACCACATCTCAGAGGAAAGGAGGGCCAGACCTGCTTCTTATTTTTCTTGAGAGTCTGTGTAACTCCCTCGACAATGATCTGATAGGCTATCTCCCTTGCCAGTAGTTTGTCAGGTATGTACAAAGGAAGGACATGAGGTTCGGCTTGGCTGCCGAAAATTCTTACATAAGTAAATTTCTCCTCTCCGAACCATCTTCCTATTGATGTTAAATCAATCCCTGCTTGGTAAGAAATTTTGGGAGCAGGTTTATTAAAAATAGAATAATGAATGGGTAACATGAAGCCGTTACAGACTTGGTAGAAATGGTGCTTGTAGGAAGTTTTCCACAATTTCTGATGGTATATGTGAATAGGCGTGGGGTCTTGTGGAGTCCACCTCCAGCCGAGTACAAGAAACTCAGAATTAAAACACAGGGTATCTAGAATATAAGCACTGTAGTAGAATGGGGGAATAATCCTTTCTGAGACGGAAGTTTTAGTTCTAAAACTAAGAACTGTTTTCGCTAGCTTATCTGATAGTATGGTTTCCCAATCCATTATCTCGCTATTACATGCCGCTTCCATCAAGGGAACCATTTCTATAGTGAAATTAGCGGAATCGTGCAACCCCACAATCTACACATCATTATCCCAACATAACAATACGGAGAACAAAGAGAATCCACAAAGTACTTACTGGAAGTTTCATGCTTGTGTTTCGCCGGATTTTGCCTCCATTCCCGAATGGGTTCAGATTAAGTTTCGTTCTCATTTCAGAATTTCTCCAGAAATGCCTTGTTGTATTTCTTCTCTGGCTCAGGAAAATGATACATTTTCCTTAAATCATCAGCCTTGAATGAACCGAAGATTCTCCCATCCTTGGTGCAGAAAGTTCTATCTGTAATTGGGATTTCCTCAATTGCCCACTTTACTACATCCGTATATGGGAGAATTTGCTCCCGAGCCGCTATCCGATGAAGGAAAGAGTCGGCCAAGTCTTTCAAAGTACCACCAAATTTTCTACTGGAACCCACTGTAGCTTGTACTCCCATCACCTTTGGTTCTTCGGCTTCGATCAGATTATAGGTACTTTGCCAAGTGGTCTTGGCGAGTCCTAAGCATGTAGTATCAAATATTAATCCTTTCTTTTTATTTGCTGGATCAGCGACGGCTTGTCCTGTGGCTGGTGCAATAGAAGCGACTGTGGTTTTCTTAGACTTCTTCCCCATTCTGCTTGAATCTATTACTTCGGAAGAATTCTGCACAGAAGTGGAATTAAGCGTAACACAGAGAATTGGTAGCGAAAACCAAATACGAGTGAGATATATTGATCAATGTGTGATGATGGATTAACTTTAAAGTGGCCGCAGATACAATCTATGAGAAGATTTTAAGACTTACTATTTCATTAAATGGCCGTTAAAACCTGCCAATCCTTTAAATGCCCATCATATCATTAATCGGCCGAATGATTTGTTTAAGCGTGCCTTGAATGTTTTGGCGGTTGAGCGTAGGTAAATCACTGTTTGAAAGATAAGGCTTTTAATATGAATTAATCGTAATATCCCTCTGCCTTAATGGCTTTTTGAAGTTTGCGCTTTTGGATTTATCACAATTGGGTGTCGGGGAAGACTTAAATCTTCATATCGACACCTTTTGAATCCCTCGATCACCGATGGCGATATCGCATCGCATCGCATTGGGAGTATGGGCACTTTAAGAAAGCATGCATGGTATATCATCGATCGCCGATATGCGATATCACATCGCATCGGATTGAAAGACACTTTAAAAAGCATGCATAGTGTATCGCTGATCGCCGATAGCGATATCGCATCGCATCGGGTCGAAAGGCACTTTAATTGTGGGAACTTATGATTGCCGATATCCGATAAGCTATTGCATGTTATCACGTCGGAGAAAACTGATGGGTTTTTAAGTTATGCCTCCTTTGTCATTGCGATATGTGATCTTGCGATCGCTTTATCGCAATGATAAAAGATTGATTATTTATATTATAAGACCAAAATTGGTTTGTCAAAAAGGTTTTTTATAATGTTTTCATTTTGTTTTCGAACCTTTTTTAATAATACAAAGTTGATACCAATCAAAACTAAAAGGGACCCATTTCATATGATAGTTTTTTGTGAATAAAAATGATATGAAATGGGGGGTTGTTGTAGAGCACAACACCTGGGTATCTTTATCACACATGCATTAAATCATAAATAAAGCAATGAATGAAGAGTAGAAGTAGATTGTTGTCTCTTGCTTTAGCAAATTTCATTAGATTGTGAATCTAACAGGAATTTCTACACTATCCTTTATAGATTCTCCTCAATATTTGCAAGAAGGTTTTAGTCTAAAACACCAATATAAGTAGGGAGAAAATTGGACACTCATGTAATATTATATCCTTCCATATCCATCAACAATGTGGTCTCACACATTAGTTCTATTAGCATTCACTTTCATGTGTTATACAAATTCATAACATGAGTGTGTTACCCATTCACTCATTATCAAAGTGACTCAATTACGAGATACTAATTCACGGTTGAATCAAAAGGGTTATAACAATCTTAGGAAATTTGAGTAATGTGCCTTTGATTCTCTTACTCTATTTATTATTGTGTTAAGTGCCTTTGATTCTCTTCCTCTATTGATTATTTTTTGCTCAATTTTTATGGGATTCCACTGTAAAGAGTAGAAGAAGATCCTTATCTCTTGCTTTAGAAAATTTCATTAGCTTGTGAATCTACAGGATTTTCTACACTCTCCTCTATAGATTCTCCTCAATATTTGCAAGAAGGTTATAGTCTACAACACCGATATAAGCATGGAGACAATTGGACACTCATGTAGTATTATATCCTTCCATATCCATCAACAATATGGACTCACACATTAGTTCTATTAGAATTCACTTTCATGTGTTATACAAATTCATAACATGAGTGTGTTACCCATTCACTCATTATCAAAGTGACTCAATTATGAGATACTAATTCACAGTTGAACCAAAAGGATTATAACAATCTTAACATGCCAAAATCTTCTTCCTTCATCATAGCCCACCTAGGTATCATTATCACAAGTGCATTAAATCATAAACAAAAGCAATGAATAAAGAGTAGAAGTAGATTGTTGTCTCTTGCTTTAACAAATTTCATTAGATTGTGAAACTACAGGATTTTCTACACTCTCCTCTATATATTCTCCTCAATATTTGCAAGAAGGTTTTAGTCTGCAACACCAATACAAGTAGGGAGACAATTGGATACTCATGTAATATTATATCCTTCCATATCCATCAACAATGTGGTCTCACACATTAGTTCTATTAGCATTCACTTTCATGTGTTATACAAATTCATAACATGAGTGTGTTACCCATTCACTCATTATCAAAGTGACTCAATTACGAGATACTAATTCACGGTTGAATCAAAAGGATTATAACAATCTTGACATGCCAGAATCTTCATCCTTCATCATAGCCCACCTAGTTATCATTATCACACGTGCATTAAATCATAAATAAAGAAATGAATATATAAAGTATTCCTAAAGGAATTTTTACTCCAACCATTTCAAGTCATATATGTTGGCATGATTAATTTTCACACTCGGATAATTTCCTTCGGCATTCCTGATGTTACTTGATTAGTTGATGTATCGTGGGAACTCACATGATCCCTTAATCAACCTCTTGAAAAACATCCTATCATCTTTATATTTTTCACAAGGTTTTATATCATAGGTCACTTCATCATCAACATTTTCAATCATTGTTGAGATTTTTTCTTGGAATAAACTGTGTGTCAATATTTGAAATGTCAAATGTTTCAAGTGGAAACTCCACCCATCATCATGGAAAAAGAAAGAAATAAAATATGAAGCGATTTTAGTGATTAAAAGAGTATATAAAGGTAATAGGAAGGAGTTAACCATTAAAGAAGAAAAAGGGTTCCAAAGAATGAAAAATATCTTTAAATAATAATATAGAATAATAAAGATCTATATCTATATCTATATCTATATCTATATCTATATATATATATATATATATATATATATATATATATAAGTTTTTAGCTTTAAATAAAAGGAAAATAAAATAAAATAAACCTCAAATTAAATAGTTCCCTTGATTTATTTATTCCATCCCAACTTAATAATTAACCTTTTATTTAATGTAACCCTCCATTATTAGCACTTGTCTCACATTGAGGATGAAGGTGTTGGGTCACAAAAAAGGTATGCTTGTACCCTTACATTACTTAATAAATTACTTTCTTTTATATATTTGTCTTCATTCTTGGAAAGGGTTTGGAATAAAATATTGTGAAAGTTAGGTAAAATCAGTCATTGATAGATTGCATGTTCATAGTGTGAAAATACTAGCATTTGCTTTATTTTATGCACAAGAAATCAGAATTGGACAATCTTTGATCAGTTGATAGAACGACAATTCTAAACTAGGAGAAGATCATTCCTTGGCTATACGAGCTAGCAAAAGATATGAAAGAGAATGCTAATTCAACAAATAAAAAGATGATCATTTAGCCACGAAATCCTGAGGATCTCTCGATCCTCAAGATTCACTTTCATCCATTAGTTTTCCATTACACTATATGATATGAATGGGTGAAAAGAATCAACGACGATTTGACTCTTTACCCCGTTATTGTATCTTTGTATTGAACAAAGCATATTTTAACATTAGAGTAATTTTGTACCTTTGTTATTTCATTTAATGAGAATTACAGAGACGCTCTCTTAATCATGTTCTGAGATTTATCAGTAGTAACTTCTAGAGGCTTTGGGCCCAGTCACTAGAAGATTCATTGCTCCTTTGTCTCATAACTATTTCCTTATTCTCTGTAATTCTTTATTACTGTTCTTTTATAGAATCAATTTATTCTTTATATTTGCATTTGAAATAGATCTTTAACATTGTTGCTTTAATATTGTTCTTTTAATGAGTTGTGTAGAATAAGCTAAGTGTTACAATGGATTGATGCTCTTTCCGATTCATGTTTAAGATTGAAGTAATTACTTATTGTTTATCACTGTAGTATTTCTTTCCATTTACTAGATCAGATAGTAGCCCATTAGATATGGTTTCTTTTAATGCATCTGCTTGAAATTCATTTCCTTTGTAAAACAGTTACAATTGGATTTAGATTTATAGTTTGAGTTGTCTTTGATTGAACTTCGAGAATTAAGGATTTGTTAATACATTCTTGCAATGACTTGATGAAGTATTAGACTCATTTATTTACGTAACAACATCTGACCTCTATTGCAAAAATAGTGACTACATCCTTGAAATAAGCATATGAATCCTAGGTTGATAATGTAATGTAGGAATTAAGGTTGATTTAAATAGTCATCTTAGTGCACCAACATTTTGGCGTCGTTGTTGGGGAGGTTTTCAAAGATAATAGTTAATTTGTGTCTCTGAAGGGAATTGGGTATTGAAAGTGGGAGGTAAGAACCTGAATACACAATAAGCAAAAATCTTGCTCCTATTGCCCACTCTCAGAAGGTACATAGAGGTCATATAGGAACGAATGACTAGGGGAAAAAGGATACCAATAGATTAGAAAACACTACCAAAAGCCACCAAAGCCCAGGGATCGGTGACCCTTGGGAGACCAAACTTCATAGATGAAATCATTCAGAAAGTTGAATCTCAGGTGTGATTAGGATATCGAACAGTATCTAGAAAGGGCTCTACTTTGATCCCTCAAGCAGCAGAATCACTAGTTGTAGCTTACACTGAGATCCATAGCAAGACTGAAGGGTCTGAGCAAAGTTTCCAAAGTCCAAATCACGAATACTCTAGACCTTCACAAGAGGGAAAATCGTGAAATTTAAGAGAAGGAGAGGGAGAAACTAGGAGTTGCTAAGGCAGAGCCATAACCATCTGAATTAGGATCTCCTGAGATTCCAGATCTGAGTAGTGTAGTAAAGCCACTTTGGATCATGAGTACTCCACTCACTCAGATAACACCCACTGAAAGCCCTGAAGGATATTGGCACATCTTCAACCAAATGGTGAATCAACCACCTCAAGGTCATACCTTGACGTTAGAACATCCCATCATTGACCCAAGAGCCAATGCCCTGATGAAAGCTATTCCCTTGCAAAATATCCCAACCTTTCATGGGATGACCTCAGAGGATCCAGATGCTTTTTAATTTGAGTTTGATGTCCTGTGTAGAGGTTATGATTACACCACCGATCCTAAAAAATTGAATTTTCTCCCCTCTACCCTAAAATGATCATCTTTGCGATGGTTTATGGGTTTAGGCGGATGCACCATTAAATCCTAGGAGGACATGAAAATTTATTTTATCACTAAATATCAGGACTAATGTAGGACTAGGGAATTAAAATATGGAATATTTAAAATGTCTGTGAAGGATAATGAAACTCTAGAGGAGTATGTCGAATGGTTCTAGTACAATTTGTAGAGATCCCTCACTCCACATTACCAAAAGCAGTGTCGAAAGCCATTTTAGCAAAAGGGATGAAAGAAGAATGGATAGAAACTCTAAATCTGATGGGGAAAGGTGACATTTCTCAAGAAGACTATGATGAAATTGTTTGATTGGGTATCAGGTGTTCGCGAGGTAGCACATGCACCGGGTCAGGAAGCCAAGACTCCATTATTAGAGGAAGAAAACAGCCCAACGGAGGCTTGACGAGAGTATAGATTGACAACCTCATGGAAGACTTTATGATAGATATATTGGGCACGTTGACTACACAGTTAGATGTCTTACATGCTAAACAAAGACAAGTTGAGGTAGAGCAAACGCTAGCCATATTCTGCCCATGATGCCAAAAGAAGCATAGTCAACAGGAATGGTCCTTTGGACATGATCCAGGCGTGCTCTATATGCGCCAACGACTATGCCATAGATCAGTGTCCATCACTTCCAGGGTTAAAAGCATTATTCAAGGAAGCTTAAGAAGGATCAAAGCCAGCATACGTAATGACACAACGTCGACAATGACAAGCACGACCCTCAGGTATGATGTAAGATCCCTCCTTGATTTTCCCTGTGTAATATCATCAACAACAAAATCCTAGAACATCATGGCAAGGTCAACCACCTTTCTCGACATGGAAATCTCAATAGTACTCCATGTCACCATGGCCGAACCAACCCTTCCCAAGGGCTGGATGGCCAAATCCATAATACTCTGCCCCTTTCTGGAAAAGTTCAGCTAGTAATCCTTACCCTCCACAGTGGGTTGCTTCCACCTCATAGAACCTGAATTGGCCTCAAAACTGGCAATGCCTTATGGGGATGAGAAATTTACCCATGAGGGCAGGTTCTCAACCTCATCCCGCATTTCCTAGTCCATTTCAGAACCCTCAGCCTTTAGTATGCCCCCAACTGCTAGCTCAACCAAATATGAATCCTAATAATAATAGACAAGTCCAATATGTACAACTTATCGAGGGTTTGGATAATGAGACAGAACCAGTAGAATGTAATGCACTTCGATTGAGGTCAAGGCACATTATTTCCACAAAAGAAAAGGAAACTGAAAATGAAAAACACCTTGAAATAAATCCATCGACTGTGATCGCCATGGAAATGAAATAGGGAGAAGACACAATAGAGCAGCAAAATTTAGAGAAAATTATAATTTCTTCTCCCCCATTCCCCAAAAGACTAGAAATAGTTAAACCTACTGTTTATCTTGATTTTGATATATTAGGGGAATTAAAAAAATTGTGTATAAATATCCCGCTCCTCTAGGCTATACAAGACATCCTAATCTATGGAAAATCAATTAAGGAATTATGTGGGAAAAATCCTGAGAGGGAATTGAAAAATCCACCAAAGGTACACGTGGTAGGGAATTTATCTGACCCTCTTCTGGGTAAACAAGAGCCGATTAAATACGAAGACCCAGGGAATCTTGTAGTAACCATTCAAATACAAGGTTTCACCTTTCCAAACACATTAGTAGATCTTGGAGTAGCCATTAATATTATGACCATTGAAACTTGCATAGTTTTGGGCATTACAGCTTTGGAACCCACCTCGACCTTATTAGAACTTGTCGACATATCAATAGTCAGAATTGAAGGGACCCTATAGGATGTAATGATTTCTATTGATTCTTGGGAATATCCTATGGATTTCCTAGTCATTAACCCAAGAAGTAGGATAGATGGATACCCTGTGATATTGGGTCAACCTTGGTTAGTGATGACAGATGCCTATATAGGATGTCGTATAGGGAGCATGAATATTACACAAGGAAGTGCTGTGAAGAACCTTGTATTGTATCCTCCCGCTAAACCAAGTCTACCTACTATAAATACTCAACTACAACCACCTAGATACCTGGAAGAAAACTTCACTCTCCTCTCACGTTGGAAGAAGCTTTTGAATTTAAGAATCAGAAAAAGGATGACATGATTAAAAATTTCATTAATAGGCCAGTTTTCATGAATAACCTGACATGTAAAATATTTAAAGTCATTCTTGATAATGAGGCACAGGGAGATCCCTCCACGAACGTAGATGATCAGCCTATACCCATGACCACTATTTATAAAAACAGGCCAGTTGAGATCGAACCAGGTAAAAAGCTTAACATTAATGATAACCTGGATAGCCACCAACAACAAAGGCTTATTCAAGTAATTAAAAAATAAAAAAAATATTTTTCTTGCGAATATTAAGACATGAAAGGTATAGATCCCCAGCTATGTACTCATCATATCTACTTCGAGAATGATGCTCGCACCATTCGGCAACCCCAGAGAAGGTTGAATCCCCATCTCAAGGATATTATGAAAGAGGAACTACAAAATTTGTTGGATGTAAATTTTATTTATCCTATCTCGGATAGCCAATGGGTCTCCCCATTGGTAGTCATTCCCAAGAAATATGGGAAATGGATAATTTGCGTGGACAACAAGAAGTTGAATAAGGCCACCCAGACGGACCATTTCTCTCTTCCATGCATTGATCAAGTTCTCGAGACCTTCGCAGGGAAGCAATTTTTTTCCTTCCTCGATGGCTTCAGTGGCTATAATTAGATCTAACTTGCCCCTAAAGACCAGGGCAAAACCACGTTTACCTGACCGTGGGGTACATTTGCATACATATTTTTACTAGGTTAGGGGTTCCAAAATCTGTAAAACTTACTTGAACGATGCATTTCCACTAGGTTATGCTTGAGAAATGTAAAATTTCATATGATGATAACTAAAGGTCATTAGGGGACTTTTGAGTCTAAAATGGGCCTCCTAAGGAAATTATAAAATAATAGTGGAAAGACTAAAATAAGATTATATTACATCATCAAATTTTAGAGGGAAAAAAGACAAAACTATTATTTCAACTCGTATTTTCAACTTATCTCCCTATAGGTTTACTCCAATTTCGAGCGGAAACACACATTGGATGCAATCACGTTTTTCATGTATTTCTAATTTTTCATGTAGTAGGGCCCATCAAAGTATGAAACATGGTTACTCCTTGGATGAGAAATTAACTTTTTCATCCAATGAGTACTCCTGCTCAAAATTTGAGTAAAAACATAGGGAGATAAGTTGAAAAAGTAGTTTTATTATTTTATTATTTTTTAATCCTTTTACTTTTTTACTCCAAAAATGGTGAATCATCCCCCATGGTGGACATCATCATCTTGAATCCTATTGGTTCTTATAAAGTTTATTTTTGTTTTATATTTTTCTTAGGAGGCCCATTTTAGACCTCAAAATTACCCTAATGGTGGTTTTCGGACACTAAAACTCTGCGGCAGGAATATAGGTAGATCCAGCGAAAATGGAGGTAATTCTTGCACTATACCTAGACCGAGGTACGTAGTTTCATTGGATACGCAATGTATTACCACAGATTTATTGAAAATTTCTCAAAAATTGTCGCACCTTTATATGTCTTAACTGGTAACGTCGAATTTAATTAGTTTGACAAATGTGATGTTGCCTTCACAGATATGAAGAAGTTGATTTCAACTGCACCAGTATTGCGAGGACCAAATTGGGAGCTACCTTTCCACATTTCCACATAAGCATCAGACATAGCAATAGGCACTGTTCTTAGACAAGAGGAAGACAAAAGGCCCTATTCTATTTATTATATAAGCAAAAATCTCACTTCTGCCGAACTTAATTACACAGTCACAAAAAAGGAATTTGTAGCCATTGTTTATGCCATAAACAAGTTTAGACATTATATAACAGGCTATTCAGTATTTCTGTATACTGATAATTACGCTATTAGATATTTAGCTAATAAACTTGTTACTAATGGGCGGGTGACCTGTTGGTTGTTACTTTTGCATGAGTTTGATATTACTAGTAAGGACCAACTAGGGAAGGAAAATCTAGTTGCGGATTTTCTGTCTTAGGTACCTAAAATGAATGACCTGTTAGTAGTGGATGACCAGTTTCCAGATGAGAATTTGTTTGTCATGGCAGTAAAGGCACCTTGGTACGCAAATGTAGAAAACTATTTGGTGGTAGGAAAACTACCAAGGTATGTCTTAGCTAAAGAAAGGAAGTTTATTGTCCAACGCAACGCTTGATTTTCTTGGATCGGTTGATATATTTTCCACAAAGGGTCTGATATGCAGATACGACGATGTATTCATGAAGATGAGATCTACGACATTCTGAAAGCTTGTCACAACAAGCCTTGTGGAGGACATTTTGAAAATCGCACGATTGGACATAAAATACTTCAGCTGGGCTATTACTGGCCCATTATTTTCAAAGATGCAAAAAAATATGTTCAGGCCTGTGATAGCTGTCAAAGGATGGGCCATATTGGTCAAGCCTATGAGATGCCATTGCAGCCACAGTGGGAAATGGAGCCTTTCGAATGATGGGCATTGGATTTTGTTGGCCCATTCAATCCACCGTCAAGCCAAAAGGCCTACATACTGGTTGCTACAGACTATGTAACAAAGTGGATAGAAGAAGTAGCTTTGCCAAAGGATACAGAAGAAACTATAATTAATTTTATGTTTGAGTTATTTGTGCGATATGGTTTACCTAGGGAAGTGATAATAAAGGGGGGGGGGAGCACAGTTTATAGGACATAAGATTACGACCAGCCTATGGAACCATCATATAACACATATAATCACTTCTTTGTATCATCCGCAGGCAAACGAGCAAGTTGAAAGAACCAACAAGGTCCTTGAGGCAATCTTAACTAAAATAGTTTCAACACACCAGCGGGACTGTGCTACTAAAATGCCAGAGGCCTTGTGGGCCTATCGCACAACCTCACGAAACACTACTGTTTATTCCTTGTACCAACTTGTGTTTGGTAATGAACCTATTTTTCCTATCGAATTTGAAATAAATACTCTTAGAACAGCCTAGGAAGTGGGACTAGATCTGACAGAGGCCCAAACGAAACAACTTCAGCAGTTAAATGAATTGGATGAAGCATGACTACTTTCTCTACAACGTACAACAATTATTCAAGAACAAAGGCTAAGTGACACAATAACCTTATTAAGAAGAAAACGTTTTAGAAAGGAGACTAGGCGCTCCTCTATGATTCCAGGTTTCAAGACTTTCCAAGCAAACTACAGAAATGGTGGCTTGGCCCGTATGAGATTCATGAAGTACACAACAATGGTACTATAACTATGCTTACCATTGATGGGTCTAGCTCTCCTTTTCGAGTGAATGGACACCAGTTGCGACTTTATCACAAGCCACTCACCAAAGAGTCTTTTTGCCAACAGGTATGCAACAATCCCACTATGCAAATTTTAGCTGCAGGGGGTGATGACTCGACAACTTTACTTTCATGAAAATTGTTTCTTTTCAATTGTAAATAATGTATATATTTTTTGTGAACGTAGCTTATTAGTTTTTCCATTTTCATTTTTTACTTCCATGATTGAATAGAGTAAACATTGCTGCATGAATGAGTGAATTCTTTTTAGAAATTTGTGTTGTTTATAGTTGTTTTTCCTTTTGGACAAACAATTGTTGTTCTATTTTTCGGACAATTGTTTTTCTTTTCCAAAATAATGGTTGTTGTTCCATTTTACCAAATTTCATACATACGGTTGTTGTTCTATTTCCATTCCACCAAGCGGGCAAGTGTTCCATAAAATGAACAATTTTTGTTCCATTCCCGATAGAACAATTGTTGTTCCATTCTCGACAGTATAGTTTCTCTTTCATTCCCGATTGAACATTTGTTGTTCCGTTCCCTACAAAACATTTGTTTTTCCATTCCTGACAGTACACTTTTTTCTGTTCCCAATTGAGAATTTTTTGTTCTGTGCCTGATTGAACAGTTGATGTTCCATTCATGACAATACATTTTTTGTTCTGTTCCCAACAGAACAATTTTTATTCTATTCCCGATTGATTTTTTTTTATTCCATTCCCAACATAACAATTTTTGTTCCATTCTCGACAATAAATTTTTTGTTACGTTCCTAATTGAACATTTTTTGTTCCATTCCTAGAAAAACATTTGCTGATCTTTTCTGATAGACCAATTGTTCCACCTCTACAGTCATCCGTTTGGCTAGAGATTTGCATCATAAAAAAAAAGAGAAAAAAATCATTCATATTGATTACATTATGATTTCTTTGAACCATTTTCTGATCATATTTATTTCAAATCTGACATGGTTCATCTATTGAATGACTTTCTGTATCTTTTTCCTTTGGATATATTTTTAATTTTATTCATTACCAATATCAATAGTTTGTTGGTTCTCCCTTTTACACTTCCAAATGGAAAGTTCATTTTGGCACAATACAAGGAAAGTAAGCATATCTTTTGTAGGCATTCTATCACTTCTTACACCATCCTTGACTCTTAAGGAGTTAGTGAGCCTCCCTCAACTTATAATGTAAAAATGGAAATAAGATAAATTGTTCTCAAAGAGGATAGGAGGTCTCATTATGAGATGGCCTACCATGATCATAAGGACTTAACAAGAGTGAAATTCCCATTCTAGCTACCACACCAGGCTAATGGCCTTTTAGACATTATATATGTCTAAGGATAGGAGGTCTCATCAAGAGCTTCCCTATTCACTTTGTTCTACCTTGGTGAATGGCATTGTGGTTATCTAGTTACCATGCCAACACAATGATCTCTTTGCAGAAACATGTAAATAATAAATACAAAAATTCATAAGTTGAGGATACTAGTTCATTTTTTTCGGTTTAAGTGGCAACCCTATTGAGGCTATAGATGCTGGCTGGTAGCACTGGCTCTGCCTATGGTATTGGAGTAGTATTCTATATTGCCAATTCTTCAGTATGCTAGTACTTCATATTTAATTAATCCAAGAGGATAAGCTACCATCGAATAGTGTTTTTACTTCTAAAAACCAGCATAACCATTGAAAATCCATTCAATAAATCACTTCAGCACCATCCAATCAGTTGACGCCAACAATCATTATTCTTTTTGTGCCATGTCAGATTTTTCTTTATCAATCACAAAAGGTAAAATTAACGTTCATAATGAATATTTACATGCTTTATTCTTTTTTTCGATCATCTCTAATCGCTCATACAACTGTTAATTACTTCACTTTACTCCACCTATCAGAGTCCACCACTAACTTCATGCCATATGAATATTGTGGTATGTACTTTTCTTTTTCTCGTACTCCGAGGACGAGGATGCCCTTTATTATTGAAGGGGGAAGGTTATGCTCTATAATGATTTGACAATATATAATTATCCAACTCCACCATGACTTGCTAATTGGAATGATTAATTAGTGTTGCATTTAAAAAAATATTTTCCCAATTGACTGATCATTATTATCACACACACACACACACACACACACACACACACACACACACATATATATCTTTCTCTGATCGAAACTCTTACATGCGGCATATTCATTGTTGTTCAACACTAAAGTTATAGAAGTAAGGATATTTCATGCAAAATAGTGGAATTGTTATAGGAACAAAGGAAGCATGGGAGGCAATGTCGTTCACAACGAACCCACACTATTGCAATTAATAGAACATGCTCGAGCAATTCCCAAATGCACCTGGTGGATACATTACCTGGTCAAGTTGCAGGGATTTCACAGTGATGTTGCACTGGAATTTTTGTAGAAATTACAAAATGGACACACAAACGTGAAAGGAAAATGCATAACAGTCTCTGAAGTGGTCATAGCTGAAGTCTCGGGACTTTCGATGAAAGGCATAAAGTGGACTGAGAAGCATGCACAATTGCATGAAGTTGTTGAAGTATTCAAAGAGTTGGGTGAAGAACTAATACACAAAGGTAAGGGCATTTAACCTACATCCTTGAAGGAGCCATGGAGGGAATTGGAAACAAATGTTCAGAAATATATCACTTGCCATGGCCGACAGGATGTGGTACGGTCTAGACACCTTAAGTTGTTAGCAATACTTAGGCATAAGATTGTAATTAATTTTTCGTTATTTTTAGATTCTTTACTGCATTATATTGCTAGTCGAGTTAAGAAATCCAAGAACTCGCAGGCTACAATTAGCTATCATGGTTTAATTAAGCTCAATGTCACTCGAGAAATAACCCAACAACAATTAACATGGGACATTTTTGTAAATCTTGTTGTACCTTCATTAGAAGAAAACCCAGGAAATGCACATGTAGGGGCGGGTGTTCTCCAAATTGTAGAGAACATTGATGAACCAGATAATGATCAAAAAACCTTAGAGGCAAGAGTCTCAGGGAGGGTGCAAAAAGGGAAAACATATGCTTTATCTTCTGACCCTGCAAAACAAAGATGTTCTAAGAGGATAATTGCATGAAAGAACATTACATAATTGATAGAGGAAGTGGGACCATCTCAGACACCCCCCGCAAGTCCACCAAAATGTTTTTCCACAAGGTGACGAAGAAGAGGTGGTTTGAGTTCTGGAAAAATTGGGGACGCTCTTCGAAGAGGAAAATCAATCTAGACATTTACAGGATCAGGACCACACCCCTAGCCAATCTGCCTCTGCCGGTAATTCTGGTCATACAAAATCTTTACCATCCTCTGGAAATATGGAGGAAAGTCAATTTGGACACTTATAGGATCAAGACCGTGTCCCTAGCCAATCTGTCTCTCCCAACAACACTGGTCATACAAAAAGTTTACCATCTTATGGAGATATGGAGGAGTCACAGGAACAAGGGGGACAAATTTCATCCATAGAAACAAGTCATGAGTTAGAAACTTAGATAGGAAGAATTACCGAGTCAGAAACTCAATCAAGAGTTACTGTTCTATTGGAACGTGACCCTAGTAATGATATAACCCCTTTTTTGCCTGAAACAAATATGATTGTTTCTTCTCCAATCAAACACCTCACTAAGAAGGCAAGGAAAGAAGATAGTGGAAGGATGAATCTATTGAGAAAAGAGAGTAAGAAATTGAAGAAAAATATCAAACCATTGAGAAAGCATTTGAAAGAAGCGAGTAAGGCTCGCAGGAAGAAAGTAGAATCGAAAACCATTAGTACTCAAAGTGAAAACCTCCTTCAGACCATTGGAACAGAAACAGAAGAAATCCCTGTAAATTCAATTTGAATTCAAACTAGAATGCATCATACTGAAATCGCCGGAACCCAGACTGAGTACATTTGCACCTGTTTGACGAAGACTTGGACAAATTTCTCTGCGGACTTGATGGATGTTACAGTTCAAACAGATTTTTCAGAAAATTTTCAAATAGTCGATATAGTGGAAACAACTGCTTAGAACGATGGTAACCTATGATAAGGCTGCCTAGACTGAGGACACACTCTTGTATACTCCTTTGGTAAGGGAGGCTACCATTTGAAAGTTGGATAAATAACTAGCAAAACTAAAACATACTCTAGCATAGTATCAAAGACAAGTGCTACCCCTGTAGATTCATAAGGATTTATTAAAGAAGTTTGATGAGCTGACTTTAATAGAGGATGAGACTTATGCTAGTCTCAGAGCTGAGAAGAGCAAGGTAAAAGAAGTACAAAATCAGCTTCATAAAGTTATAGAGAAAATTAAAACTATTTTCTCCATTTATTCAGATGCCTTGTCTTGTAGGTCACCTTCTACGAGTTATGTGTTGTTTTCACTTGAGAGGTATTTATTGTTAAAGGTTAAGGCTATCGAGATCGGTAAACCAGTCGAATTTAAATCAACACTAGACTTTTATCTAATGCTGCAAAGAGAAAAATGAACAGGTGAGGTGTCTTCTCTATGAATTATACTTTCACAACTTCTTCTTGGAGGATGAAAGGGATGCTAACCCTAGCAAATGGTTAGTCATCAAAGGGATGCACCAGGAGCAGACAACTTCGCTCAGGCAGAGGAAGAGGACGCAGGGGCAGAGGGGGAGCACGACAATCCGGCAATCAAGATTCTAAAGCACCTTCTCCAATTCGACAGAGACGGGGTCGAAAAACAATGAAGCATATGGTGCAGGAGGCAGAGAAGGCCTATAACGAAGGAACCGACGCAGACATCCGTAGACTTATTCAGGAATTGGAAAACAATGCTATGCAGGACGATTTAGAACCGAAGATGGAGGATTGGGGCAACCTGATCCCTAACCCGGGTAATACAAGGGGACGCATGTACTTATACAAACAGGCCCTACATGTATACTGGGTGGTGAAGCAGTTATTGGCAAAGGCAATGGAGCAGGTAGCAATGGAGATGGCAGAAATGGCTCAGGGAATACCAAATTTGAGGAGGGAGATGAAAAACCTCCAAATTACTTTGCTGGTGTAGGACAGTAAGCTGGAAGAAATACAACAACAACTGAAGAAAATAGCTACAACTCCTCGAGAAGAAGAAATCAAGCCTGAGATCATGGTAGACTAAACCTTCCAGATTATGCAAATGGTTTTCTTTGTTAGTCCTCTGAGAACTAGTTCTCCTTTTTGTTCTGTTTTAAGTTGATTATGTCGATAGGAAACCATATTAGAAATTTTGGCAGTGAAGTGTATTTGGCATGGATTTGCAAACTTAGCCTTTTTTGTTATTGGTCAGTGTATAAAGACTTAAGGTGGGCAACAGACCCAGTTTCCCTTCCGGGCAGGTTGAAGCCACCAAACATTTGTACTTTTTTCAACCTGGTTAAATAGAAAATCAAAGGTCCTACATTAGCTTACAAAAAAAAAAATAAACAAATAGAAGGAAAATTATGCTCTTGTTGGTCGGTGTTGGAGATTCTATGGTTGAAAGGAGTTGTCATGAAATCAAATTTGCAACAACAAAAGTTTTGACAAATGAAAATGAGTCAAATAAAATTTTCCATATTAATTTTTGTTAGAATTTCGTAGCTCCACTTTCTACTGAATTTTAGGCATAGTAAATATTTAGAGTTGGTTGGTTTGATACTTCCAAATTTTACTCCTCGATTCTTTCTTTCCAATGAGCCATCTTGGGCTCATTTGGTCAAGTAGAACTCTGGATAGAGCTCTCCAAAATTGAAGTGTCAAAATTGCGAGAATTAGTATTTTTAACTAAAAATCCTAATTAAAATTAAATTAATAAATTAAAATTAATCAAATAATTAAAATTAACTAATTATTAATTATAATTAATGTAAAAATTAAATTAATTATATACAAATTAATCATAATTATAAAAATAAATTATAGATACAATTTACTAAACTATATTATAAATTAATTTAATTTATTATAAACTGATTTAATTTATTAAAAAATAAAATAGTGGGGAGGCGTGTCAAGGTGGATTGGTGGCTCTCTATAAATAGGAGTAAAGGATGGATTTTAAATGTATATGGAGGTATAAGGTGAAGGAGAGGAGGGAGAAGGATGTCTCGGGAGGGAGATGTGAAGTGAAATTAAAATTAGGATCTGAGATGAGGTGGGAGATATAAGGGGGAGGAATGGTATGTCTCATGAATTATAAGGAGGGATGCCTTGGGATTTATATGGAATGGAGTTACTAGATGTTGAGGTTCCGAGGTGAGGAGTGAGGAGGGAAGGAGGGAGGAGAGGATATCTACATGGAGTGGGTCCCTCCTCCAAAATAAACTACAACCACTTTAATGTTATTTCATATGATAAAAACTACAACCACTCTTAATATGGTTCTTGGGTCCTCGGATCCCCTTGACTCCTTTTTTTTAATGATCTTTCGAGATTGAGATCCGATATTTCCATATATTTTTTATATCAAGTTTTAATTATGATGTGTGTGTGTGTGTGTGTTCTCGGTTGTGGTGGTTTAGTAGGATAATTACTAATAAAATAATAATTAATTAAAAATTAATATTTACATTTAAAATTAATTATTTTACCCAAAAAATAATATGCATTTTTTACATTTTTTAAGCCGGACAGTAAAAGTCACCAAAAATTTGAATGAGCATCATTTAAAAACTGTGAGTCTGAATGATATGAAATGAGAATTGATGGAAAGCTAGTAATAAATCGAAAACAATGAAGCAATTATAATGAAAATCCGAAGAAAACCAAAATCTCACACAAATTTCGCATAATAAACCAAAAGAAAATATTTAAAGGGTGATATGACTAGAATTTACACAGAGGGTCCCCATTGTTATTATGAAGATAATAGATTTAAAATGGGGGGGTTGTGATTTTACCACAACAAGCCCATAAGAGTTTTGGTGTTTCACCTCCTAGGGTTAGGTTTCTAGATATTTAGAGTTTCCTCATTGCTTCAAATGTTAAAAAAGGGCCTTTTGTCCTCATTGTAATACACTCTGGAGAAGACACATAACCATCACATATCTTCTTAGAGATATGCCATTTGATCTAGTTTGTTTTAGTTTATATTCTTATATATTTAGAACCTTACATTTATTAATATAATTCAAGTTTCATTGTATCTGTATGTTTTGGTTTTAATTTTTATTTCATTTCATTCCCTTCATAAATTAGGATCAAGTTTGGTGGAAATGAATGGGATGAGGAAAAAAGAGATTGGGGGTGGGGTGTGGGGGGGGGGGGGGGGGGGGGGGGGGTGGGGGTGCGGCGCGGGTATGATGTAAAATGGACCATCATATAATGTTTCATCTATTTTGGTACTTTCTAGGAAGAACAATTAGAGTTGTTGGCTTGTAGAGACCATTTCAAGGGTAGGTCCTACTTTGTATATTTGTGATCTAGAACTTTCTAGAGCCAATTTTAGGCCTTGAACATTTTCTTTTGGGGTAAAAAATTTATGAACATAGCTGTTATCATCTTTGTACTTTTCTAGACCTTGAGTGCTTTCCAATAGTGGGAAGTTCACCTTAATCAAATTTCATATGTGGAGGTATGCCTCTTGTAAGTTAACTTATCATGTTGATCACCATATTATAGAGGGAATAACACATATTATTCCATTAATCATACATGTGGAACTATTCATGTATGTACTTTCAAGAATATATGGGATGGTCCAAAAACCTGAATTTAATTTTGGGTTGAGTCATGCAAAATCCCTAACCGTAACCATGAATAGCTATTAAGCTATGTTAAAAATTGGGTTGCTAGGAAAAGAAGTGTTCCATTCTTATTGTGTTGAGTATTTTTCCATAGGAGAGTACAACATTGAGAGTGGGATATAGAAGTGGAATAGAGGAAGTAGAAGATAATATAGTGGCCATATGGGCCATACTTCCCATGGTATCTCCATAGTGAGTGCCCCTTTCTTTGTATTTTCATTTCATAATTGAGAAGAAAAGTGCAAAGCATAAGTCTCACCTTCTACTTGATTTTTTCCCATAATGTGTTTTCCCAAGGTACATCATATGTTCATTGTATGGATTATGTGTTATTTCTTTCCTCTTTCATTTCAACCTCAACTTATTTCAATGATTTTTGCATTAAGCTAGTAATTTTTAAAATCTGCATCTAAAATAAAACATTACATAGTAGAAGTTTGCAAAATATTACATGATTTGTTGTGACAAACTATTCCATTTAAATATGCATAAAAGTTTACATATCACATATCTTTTATCCTGTCTTGATGATTAGGGTATGACGATATCTCTTATGGTATAAACTACTTTTATGATTTGTTAAGTTATGGCTTGAGTTAAATATGTGATGCATGAGAAGCTCTAACAATACAATTCTAATATTATCTATGATTTTCTTAACTAATTTTTTTTCATCTTATCAAAGATATGTTATCATGCAATTTCATAACTTTGGTTGTTGAAATTGTTGACTCTGGTTGTTGAAATTAGTGGAGCCTATATTGTGATAAGGGATTGCATACACCTTAGTGTTTATCTTTCCTTTTTTCTCGCAATATATCTGCAAAACCAATATTTTCAATTTCACTAATCCCTTGAGGGAAAACAATGCTTTCCTTGTCTACATGCTTGAGTTGTTAATGTTAGACTCATGATTGCACTAGAATGCACTTTCGACAACCCTGTATGGGGGAGATGTGTAATTTTCTCCATGCTCAACATGGAGTTAACACATGGAATTTAAAAAAGTGTATTAATATCAAAATAAATATTCAATGTTGGCCATAAAAAATATTTCAATGTTCACATTAAGTAAAATATCTTTATGTCAATTATGTGTGTGTGTGTGATTTTTTTTAAGGTTCTATAGGTAGGGTTCCTTTTCTTTCCCCTAGATATGGGCATTAGCTCATACAATCCTTTATTTTATCATACAACTAGAGTACAACTATCTCACTCTAGATAGTGGGCACAATCTCTGCCTTTTCTATCATAATGGAAACTTTGGTAAATTAATTTGACGATCCTTAGGAATGTAGAAAATTTAGGTATTGTTAAAATTGTAGAGAAATTTTCATTATTCTCCTATGGAACCCCTCACTAAGGATTCCTTGTACCCACTGGAAAAATAATCTACAATCTTGGGGATCAGGATTAAGGTACAATGGTAGGGTTTGACTCCTTTGTGGTGACATTAGGTGCTCCAAACTCTTTTGGCACAATAATGCCTTCTACACTCCATGACATAGCAAGCCCTCCGACTTCTCTCATCATTCTTCCTTCACAAGGGATTAATCCTCCAATTAAGTCCTCATCATATGTTTTCCCTCACACCTCTCCTCATTATCATGATTTTGATGCACCCTCCACTTCTCAATTCAAAAATTTTCCTATTCCATCCCTAGTACTCTATTCACAAGCTATAGTTTGACAAGGTTTTATTTGATAATTTATTATAGTTAAACTCATGAATGGATGCATGGGAAAACCCACACCCTCTCACCACTTTTCTAATAAAAAATATGGAGATCTAGCTGAAAATGTGCAAAGCATAAAGGGAGTTAAACATGGTTCTAGGTGATGGAATGAAGCTAAATGAAATATCAATGTTGTAGTGTTTTTTTCTCAAAGATATACAAAAAGAACCCACTTAAGATTGTGGATGACAAACAATCTCAACAATATAAATGGTTGCTAAACATTGTAGATCTGCAACAACTGATAGAAACAAAACCTACCAAATTCATGATCTATGCCACAATCATAGTTAAACAACAAAAAGAAACAACAATAACTCCAATTATCCAATGGAAACCAGATATACAAAGAATAGATTTTATTATAACACCTGCGAAGGGAACAAATAAATGTTACCAGTCCCCCTCTATGGGATGGGTTTTGGCGATCCTCAAATGTCTTCAACTTGTGTAGAGTGTCTCTCCTCTATAATGTGTAAACCCAACAGATAAACTTTTTTAGCTCAATGGGAACTCAAATGACAGAAAATTTTGTGCGACAATGAAAATAATGAGGGTTACAACAGTGAGTGCAGCAATGAAAATAATCAAAAGTGAATAATGAATGGAAAACCCTTCTATTTATAACAAAATATTGAGTTATCCTCGAATAATGAGCAATAATAAAGTATTATTAACCCCATTCTTGGAATAACCATTTGGAATATTTTATTATATTTGGTTAGGAGGGAAAAAGTATTTAGACTTTTATTTAGAAATAATAAACAAATAAATGATTTATTTATCATCTCAAGAAATTCGTTAAGGAATAATAAACAAATATTTATTTATTTAATTATTCTTGAGGGATTTAGTCAAATTTGATAAGGAATAATAATTAATTAGTGATTAATTAATTATTCCTAGAGAAAAATAAGATAATTAATAATTTATTTGTTGATTTTTCATAACTGGGTCAAATATGACAAGGAATATTAATTAAACAATGGTTTAATTAATTATTCCTAGAAGATAATTAAATAAATAATGATTTATTTAATTATTCTTCATGGGTTTAATTATAAATTACTTTAACAAATGTGGTTTATTAAGTAATTTCTCACAGTGAAAGCAATTTTACTATGGTAAAATTGGCCTTACATGGTGTACTTCGATCCATCTAGTAAATTAGGCTAGATGATCAATTTTTTGGTGATAACACTCAAATATGGAGAATGTGATGCTAGTTGGACATTTTTCTAGTAAGAAAATGTATGGGTATTATTTGTGCAAATGGATGAAGGAAATATTTTCTTGCTTGTTAGGATGGAAGGCTTGCATATGTGCTCAAGATACAATGCAAGAAAGTTCTTGTTAACAACTTGGAATTGGGGCTCCCAAGCCTTATTTCCAAAAACTAGTCAATTAACTTTCATGTTGGCTCTATGTTTATGTAGGTTAATACCATGTGGATCTACCTTCCCAGGCTCCCCCTCATCCTTTGTTATGTAGGTATATTTAAAGAAATTGTAAATGATCTTGGTTTTTATTATGAAGAAGACACTTATTTTCAATCTTACGAATGTATGGGAATGACATGAAACTTAATAGCCCTTAAAATCTATAGTGGATTGGTAGATTTATTTTTTATCCAATTTGGTAACACTGCATATTGACAAATCTTGATTTACGAAGCTATGTGTTTTTTCTAAAAACTATTCCACTCATATAGTCATTTAGAAAAATATTGTAGATGGTCAATGAGATACATAGTTTGGAAGAGAAAAGAGGAAGCATATGCATAAGTAATTCTATCCATCTTAGCACTTTATTAGAGCACCAAAAATCCCTCTTATGTCTGGATTTATCTCATAGTGATAGGGACAAATTCAAAGCTATTTGGGAGATCCTTACCTCACCCATTGCTTTGGTTTTTGGTTCTTTGCTAGATAAGTCATTTCTTATTCCAACCCCTCATTATTTTCATTTGAAAAATACTATTTTTGGTTCTTATTGATAAACATATCATTAACAAGCAATAGTCTTCCTCATTGATATACCAACCTATTGCACCATAAATTGATCCACTTTTCCACTTTAACAACTAGTCATCTCCAATATATAAATCTTTAGTCATTAGGTCAAATTCAAGATCATTTTTTTCTCTTTTGAATGTGTTAGATGACCCTTATGAAGACCCAAAATATTTAATATTTTAAAATCAACTCAAGATGGTGTCTCTTTCATAGAAAAGGATAATAAGGTGGTTTCTCCTTTAGAAAATTAAAGGTTACTAAAATCAAGGAATTGGATGTGTTCATCCTTTCATTTGATAATCATATGTCTCAATTGCACGCAATGGAATCTATAACAAAGGTAACTCACCTAATGTTTTAAAGATTTTCATTTTTCCTTCCAAAATTTATCCATTATATCCATTCTTGCAACACCCAACCTTTAATCCCCTGCTCATATTGTAATTGTATTTAATTATGTTAATGATGCATGTATGGGAAAGTAAATGTAAATGGGTTAAAACAAATAGAACAATTGTAATTATATTCTAATAACAATGATGAGATGAAGCTTTGATATAAAACATGATAAGTTTCAAGTGATGAGGATGGGGGAAGTTAACAAAGAGGGATTTAAGGAATTACTCCTTGCGATTAAATTTTTTGGATGAAATAATACTCAAAGGATCAAGATTGTCAACTTTCCCTAAGAAAATATCTAATGGGAACATATGGTACTAACTCCTAAATTTATGGAAGTAGTGGAGATGTACCCCAACTATCTCATCTAGGGTATGGGCATAGCTCTACTCAAATACTTCTGGAGTATAAGTAGAATCTTTTGATTTGACCATGATGGGAAGACCTGACAATGAAACCATAAAGTAAGAAACCCATGAAGGAAGGTGAAAGAAGAAGCACAAAAAGAAAATAGGATGACACTAGTGAAAGAACTTGTTGGAGTGAGAGACCAGTGAAGAGAGACAGGGAGGAGGATCATGTGGACATGAAACCCTATGCGTGACAAAAAAAATAATAATTCATGATGTTGGTATTCCTGGTTTGATGAGCTTGATTTGATGAAGGATAATGGCCTTCATGAATCCATGTTATATTGTTCAGTGAAAACTTCCCTTATGTATTCTTGGTTTATCTCGAGGGTGGGCAACTCCAAGAAATACTATTGTGTGGGTTGAAATGTGGCTCACCCTTCATCAGTTGTAGGTAGACAATGATGTTGATCAAATAAATACCCTTGTGGTATTAAAATTTGTAATGTAAATATTTTACAGTGAGATAGAAATGTTATTGATAAACAGGGTGTATCTATGAGCTTTCCTACTTGAATGGATATTACGGCCTATGTGATGATTGTTTATGATATAAGATGGTAACTTTATCTATAGTGGTCGTGTAGTGTTCATTATCTTCCATTAATCTTAATTTTATCCTATGACATGCTTTCGTAAGAACAAAAATGATGGCTTTTGGTCTTGGTTAGTGTTATTAGTTTAAACTACATAGGCCTTTACCATGTAAGATTCCATGGATGAGAGTACTTAGAGGTGTCCTTGGTTGGAGACTTGGAAATGCCGTTTAAGGATATGTTTGTGATGTTTCATAGGAATGGGTTGTGGATATATTGTTAAGGATATTTAGAGAACCTATTTCCTCAAGTGATACTCCAAAATGTTGGTTTTATATTGAAATTTGTATCCCAAATAAGAGGTTGGATTTATGAATAGGATGAGGAGGATATTAGAGCCCTTAGGAGTCTTTTGAGAAAGTGATTTTTCTATAAAGGGTCCATTAAAGACCTTGGAATAGGTCTAGGAATCTCTATCAAGCACTTCAAAATTTCAGGAATTGATATCCTAGTTTTGGCAACATTGGAAAATTTGGAATTGGCAGCTTAGCCCCAACCCCTAGCCACATGGGTCAATGGACAACTGTGACTAGGAACTAATAACAAGAGGGGCTTAATTCTGAGAGGACAAGATATCAGAAGTTGGATATTAGGTTATCAGGCCTTTGAAGATCAAGATATCAACTAGTGTGTTTTTACCCCCAATACTAGAAAATCCTAAATATCTATCAACTAACATGATTCATATCTGCCATTGTTTTGGAATCATGATTTCCATTACACAAAAACCTGCAATTTCTAGTAAATAGACACATTACCAGAGTTAACAGATACCTGAGAGCCATTTTAGAAAATGTCATGAAACACACATAGAGATTTGGATTATCTAATTCCCAACAATATCTCCCCTAATGCGATCCAGGTGTGTTTTGAACTCGATACCTTTGGATATGATACCATTTCTTGGAATCACTATTGTTATTACACCAAAACCTATAAATGTTAGTAAGCGAATACATCTATGGAGTTAATAGATCCTCAAGAGGTGATTAAGCACACGTAGAAAAAAACATGGGAGCATTGGATTATCCAATGCCCATCATAGTTGAAACCTATTATCAAGTGTTGGGGCTATTGAACATTGAGAGATCATGATGTGCACAATGTCATGCAAATTGTTGATACTAACAAATCCTAATGTAACCATTTTCTAACAGGGAATTTATTATCAAACGAATATGGTTATCAACTTATTACCTTTTGGGGATAGGAGGTTGGAATGTTGGCATATTAGGTATCAAAAATTGAGAAACTATCTAAACAATAGCCAATGTAAAACCTTGATACTGTTGGACTTAACACATCTATTGATTAACATATATATTCCCATAAGTTAATATCAACTATTAGGACCCTTACTATCATCTTTAAGAGTAGGGTGGAATTGGCTATCGAGTGTTAAGAGGTTAGTTACTGAGAATTTAGATCACTAGTTATTGTGGTTCCCTCTGGATATTGATAGACCCAATAAGGCATAGATGTGGCAACCAACAAGGAAGGTCTCAGAGTAGTACAATGATGACATGGAATGTTGACAAGATGATGTCATGGAATGAAATGTATTTGGACTGACATGGCATGTTGATGTAGCACTAATTTAGCATGTCAATGTGGTGAGAATATGTGACATGATGTTGATCAAAGTGTGCAACAGGAGGAGCTCAGGTGGTAGCCAATGGTTAGAGGTGATGTGGATGGCAGATGATCAAATATCAGGATGATAGAAGATTGGATATTGGGATGTTAGAGGATCAAACCTCATGCTATTAAATGAACAAGAGATTAGGTATCATGTATCTAGATGTTGACCATTAGGATTTCATCTCAATACCAGTGGAACTCAATTCTGCTTCAATGTGAACTAGGTAAGAACATGTGAACTAGTTGTGGAATTGTTCCTATGATGGGGACATCTGGACAAAGACTTCCACATGGTACTATAGCACATGGTAGTTGAGGGAAAAATATTTGAATGAGCCAAATTTTGTCTATAGCCCTTGGATTTGGATTTGTATCATTGGAAAGCTCTTGATGAGAATAAGGTGATGGTGGTCATAGAAATAGGTTTTAAGGGGGTTTAATGAAGATGAATTTTGATGATCCCCATATCCATAAAGTCACCTTGGAGGATGATATTGGATACCACACATACTTTATCATGCATTAATGGGATGGGTATATTATAGACTGGTATCCGAGCTAAGGTTCAACACTTATTTTGCATGGGTTCATGAGAAATAAAATCATTAGAGATAAACTTGGAGCTTTGATATGATTGGAATTAAACTTGTGGTTCAAGCACTAGGCCTAGATGGATAGAGATACATAATATAAATGAGCTTGAAGTAATATATAAATCTTATTGGTTATGTTTGGTAGAAATGGTATTGCCTAGAACTAAGCGTGGTTAGAGGGCCATGTTGCTTGGTTTCATGACATTCATAACAGATCATTATTAAGAAATTGCAATTGGACTATTGAAGATGTAGTAAATGAAGAAATTCACTAGATTGTTGATTGCTAAAGTTGTGAAGGATACAATTAGGATGTTGACTCTATCTCCTTGAAATACTCAATTGAATCATAATTGTAGAAGCATAGGACCAAGTGATATAACCATAATTATGAGTGGGGGGGTATATCTCAACTTACCTCTTGCTCTTTTGACTTTTTACCTCAATTTTGAAAGGATTGTTATAATATAACAAATAAAGAGCACATGAATTATGGAATTGCAAAATATTGAATAGCCAAGAATTCTTAGGCACTAATGGACATCAAGACAATGATATTATAGGTGCATATAGGAAGGTTGAATGCATAAATAAATGAATTAGCATACATATAACACGAATGAAGACTCACGATAGCATGATTATGATGACTAACCATGATTAATGATGAACGTGTAGCTAGGAGTAGATTGATCGTATGGATAAAAATATAATGAGGATGGTATGTATAGCTTTGTGGAGATAAGGCTATCTATAGTAAAGTTTTGGGCGATAGGTTTCTAAATAGGTTGCAATAATGCTCATAGAGAAATCAACTGATTAGGTAGCCCTCGATAACTACTAGCAATTGTGAAGGAATGGTTTTGGGTATGATTATAGTATTGAGAGGGAATTAAATAATAATTCCCTGAGTAAAAATTTTAACATTTTTGATGATATGAATGCATGGATGGAAAGTAAATCAAGAGTTAGCACTAGCTATTCTCTGGGTGATGTTAATGGTCAGTTGAAAATTCCATGCTTCTTGGAATAAATGATTCCATATTGTTTGCTACAATATGAAATAAAACAACATGTTATTCTTATGCCTATGAGACATGTCATTTGAATGGTTAAAATTTCTCATAAGAAAAATTGTTATTACATTTCATAGATGTACATGAATTATGCGAAAAAAGGTGCAAGAAGTGCACAATAATGTTAATGTTCTTGATTCAAGGGCCTTGTTTAAATGCATGGTTGAATCTATAATGTTTATTATTTTTTATGAATATGCACATGAAATAGATAGGCAAGAAGTTGGAACTAGGAAGCATTGCATGCTGATGTAGTCAAAATGAATGGGTTACCAGATACTTCTAATTGAGGCAATATAGTTATGAATGATGAAGAAAAAAATTGAGTATTTACACTCCATTATGTTATATTTGATATACTAGTTAAAATATGATTAAACCAGACAAATATGATGGGATATTAATTTGGTCTCATGATTTTTTTGTGTTATGTACAAGGATGGGCTAGGCCTAGGAGAAAATGGAAATCCCAATTGATAGTAACTTCTTAAGGAAATGGAGAAAATATTCTATGAATTTCAAGCTATGTAAAGGAATTAGAAAGGGAAAACCCTTGACTCTCTTCCTTACTAACTTTTTATTAGGGATGAAGGAGTAAAATGAAGAAAATATATAAGCCTAAGAATGCTTAATTGATTGCTAATGCTTAAAAGATATTAAAAATGAGTAAAATGAATTGGTTATTGAACTAGAAAATGATGTGGCACGTGTTTTCTTTTAATCGACTTGACTAACATCTGATATGTGAATTAAATTGTGAATCGGAAAAGTGTGAAAGTTGTTCTTAGAACCTTCATATTAAATACCAGTTAACTGATGTGGGATATGAGGCAAGGAAGTGCTTCATTCGTATAATAAACTTGATCATAATGGCAATAGAATGCATGCCAAAGAAGGCTAAAGAAGGCTCCAAATGGACTCCTTGAAAAACCATGTATTGAATATGCATAGTGGTGATAGTCATGTAATTGTGGAAATCAGCCATACTAAAATAATTGGTAAGTTGGAGGAGATGGGTAAGCATTCCTTCATGTGGAGTTTGTATTTTTGTAACACATTTTCAATTGAATGAATATATTGAATACCCAAGAGGGGTATGGCTAAGGTAAAGTGTTTAGAGAACATAGATTTAGTATAATCCTACAAATATATGCGAGTTGTCCTAATGGACAAGACTTAGATCAGTGAGAAATACCCTTACAGGTTAAAGATAATTTGTGGTGGATGATGCAGTAAGGGAGTGTAAGGATTGAATTATGTTCAAAATGCTATTAAGGCATGTGAATTAGAATTTTAACTACTCTGATATGTAAATGCATTTATTTCATAAAATACTCAATGGAATATGATAGTGGCAAGGTTACAATTGATACGATAATGATTTATTAAATTTTAATTGTGTGTGTGTGTGTTATGCTTTGAATGCATGCCTGCTTGTATAGGAAAATTGGTAATATGACAGTGCAATGAAAGCAATGATTGCTACTATTTTTTAAAGAATTGTTAAGTGCTAAACTGAGTGGTGTGAATCCCTCACTTCCACATAAAGTAATGTTGGAAAATTGATTTACTAATAAATTTTTAAATAGATAACTTAGGGGAGAGAGTGAATATAAAATTCTCATCCTTTAGCTCATTTTATTTTGTTGACAAGGAAATTTTGATTTCCAAATGAATGTCTCCTTGAGATGAGTCTGATGATATTCATGATTATGTAGTGCAATGTTGTTCTTATTTGATTTGTATATAACACAAGTAAATTGATTTAATGATTTACTATGAATGGCCTTGAAGGTTGATTTAATGGCTGCTATAAATAATATATTGAAAGGACTTTATATGTGAGAAAATAACAATATGTAATTGAGTTGGAATGGATATTGCAGGTAGAGTGCCTTGGGTATGTAATAGAGGGTATGCCTTTGATGAAGGATACAAATATTACCACTTGCATGAAAATCAAGTTTATGGGAAAAATATCATGTTTGTGAGACTTGACTTTTGTATGAAGCAAGTGTGGAAGGAAATATTTTGAATTGAATTTTTTTTAATAATCTTATAGGAATTGCATGCATGTGATACATATGAGAGATGAATCAACTAAGAAGAACATATAAAGGCTATGAAGCATTAACCCCAAGAATAATGCCACTAAAGGGATATTGGAACCCTATGGCATTCTTTCATCTCTAGGAGAAATGACATTTGAATCATGTTAGAGAAAGACAATTAGATGCCTTGGATCTAATAGTCTCTTTGATCTTCCCATTTAGGAAAGCCTTGATCGAGTAGATTTCCTAAAGGATGGTGTGACAAAGGATGGAATTGTTTGAACCTAGGTGAGTGACTGCAAGGAGGAGGAGACTCAAATAAAATTGCTATAAAAACTTTTGTCACACACTTAGTAGGATCGAGAGTGTGTATGGGTATGTTTAAAGAAAAATGTGAAAATAATTTTTTACTTGTGAAATATTGATGAAGTGAAGGATAACTATATAGATAAATATTTATTTGCAAGTTAATTTGTTGAAATGTAAGTTACATTGGGGAAATTAAGATATCCTATAGAAATAATAATCGTTGTATATGAAAATGGTTGTAACACATGTGTGGTGTTGGTTTTATAATATAGTATTAGATGTAACATTATAAGTCTAAAACTAACAAGGTTGTGAAGTAAATACCATTGGGTGAAGTAGTGGTAAAAATAAAGAACATGAAAACGATGTTGATATGCAAAATCAAGGATTTCGATAAAACTAAAAGGAATAAGGTCATATATTGTTCGAGTAAAACTTTTTTATGTTTGAATACTAATGACTATCTCTGCACACTTAGAATTTATTGCTTGTTAATTGGACTTGGATATGGAAAACATGTAATACCAAAAGGAATATTGACACCTAATATAGTGAGAGAAAATGTGTTGAGAAATGGGGAACCTCATGATGAAAAACCTTGGTCCCTTGATAGAATAGTTAAGAATATAGATTTTGTATGATGAAAGTTGAAAATATCTCTTATTGAATTTTTTTATGCTACCATCTCATGGTAATTGTATGTATTTGGTATAGTGAAGTGTGTAGCAAAGCAATAAAAGGGAAATGTATGAAAATGAACTATCGAAAACCCATGGGAATGAAATTGAACTCCACATAAGGCTGCAAATATGGCTTTGAAAAGGGATGACTATGAACTCATTGAGTCACCATAGACATGTTTGGAAAGGCACATAAGACACTAAAAAGCAATGGAGAAGCACTGAAGTATTGCTAGAATAGTGAAGAGCTCCATGCTTTTTCTATGCAATTTGTTTTGTTCATGCATGTAAGGCAAGGAAAGACAAAACAAAAGAACCAAGGGATTGTTATAATGGTGAAGACATCCCTTTATTTTATATGTAGTTTGTTTTTTTGAGCCACATAACATGCTGAAAAAATAAAGAAGAACCAAAGGACTGATAGAACACTAAAGGGATTTTTTTTGTGTTATTCAAGCCCATAGTGTCCATAGTTAGTTGTGTCAAATCAGTAATTGAAGGGTAGAATATTGATTCTTATATGTGAAGGAAAGTGACTCTCCCTTCTTAAATTAGTTTGTAACAAAATTAAGAGAACCAAAATAGTGTATCTACCTTTATGGTAATGAAATGAAATTATTTTTTAGTGTTTCATTATTTTTGCTATGTTGGTTAACTATGTATGTTTGAAATGAGGAGCTAGAACAATGTTCGATTATTCTTGGTTTATAGCTATAATTTCCTCATGTATGACCTCTATATATAGAATTATTTCCTTGAATTATATTTTTTCTGAGTAATATTTTAGGAATTCCAAAGTTATGGAGGTGGCTAGATAATGTTGACATAATGAGAAGGAAGAATAGATAAAGAGGACCATGTCATTGGCATAGAAAAGGAAGCATTGAGGAACAATGTTTTGGTAAAAGAGAGAATTGGAATGGTATATTCTACTAAGAATGACATCTAAAATGGTGTGAACACCAATGATGTTATTTTAAGGGGGATGGGATTGTAGCACCACAACCTTTAATGCCCCACTTTTATTGTAGTTGTATTTAATTAGGTTAATGATGCTTGTATGGGAAGGTAAATGTAAACGGATTAAAATGACCCAAAAATTGTAATTATATTCTAATAAAAATTGATGAAGAGGTGAAGCCTTGATACATACGATGAGAAGCCATGAGGAGGAGGGAAACTAGAAAAATGGGATTTAGGGAATTAATATTTACCAATAAATTATTTGGCTGAGCCAATAATCATAGGATCAAGATTGTTAACTTTCCCAGAGAAAATATCTTATGGGAAGGTGTGGTAGTAACACTGACATTTGTGGAAGTAGTGGCATTATACCCCAACTATCTCATCAAGGTATGGGCATTGTAGTACTCAAATAATTTGGATTCTAACTATACTATTTTCATATGACCATGATGAGAAGACCTAATACGTAAATAATTAAGGAAGAAACCCATGAAGGAATGTGAGAAGAGAGGTGCAAAGATAAAAGATACCATCACTGGTGAAAGCACTCATGTGGGTGAGAGTGTAGGGTAGCGAGACATAAAGGAGTATCATGTGGATATAAAACCATATGCATGACATAATAATCTATTTGTGATGCTATTCCACCTTATTTGATGAGCTTGATTTGATGAAGGAGAATGGCCTTAATGACTCTGCCCTATATCGTTGAATGATAACTTTCCTTGTGGCTTCTTGGTCTAGCTTGAGGGTAGCTAGCTACATGAAATACCACAATGTAGTTGATCCTATGGTGGGGTGGGACGTGGCCAACTACTCATTAGTTGTAGGCAGTTAATCATATTGATCAAATAAGTAACCTTATATACTTCAAATATGTAATATCAATCATGTTCAATGAGATAGAAATGATGTTGATAAACTATGTGCATCTATCAATTTTCTTGTTGAATGGATATATTTCCTATGTGATGCGTGTTCATGAAATGAAATCATAAATTTGGATGTAATGGCTATGTAGTGTAAATTATATTTCGTTAATCTTAATATCCACATATGATGTGCTTCCATATGAATAGGACTAATGGATTTTTGGCTTGGTTAGCATTATTTTTTTAGGACTATGTAGGATATAAAAATTAAGATGACATGAATGAGAATACTTATAGGTTTCTCTGATCAGAGACCTTGGAAAGGGATTTTAGGGTCCAATTTGTGATGTTTCAAAGGAATGGTTTATGGATCTATTTTTAGGAGGTATTGCGGAACCTATTACCTTAAGTGATAAGCCAAAATGTTGGTTTTCTATTTAAGTTTGTATCCCAAAGAAAAGATTAGATGTTTAAATAGGCTGAAGAGGATATTTGGGCACTTCAGAATCTTTTGAGCAGGTGATTTCTCAGTCCAGAGTCCATTGTAGAGCTTGGAACAAGCGTGAGAAGCTTTATCAAGCCATTTATAATTTTAGGAATTGATATTCTAGTTTCAATAGTGTTGGAAACTTAGGATTGGAGTCTTTACCCCAATCCTTGGTCACATGGGCTGGTGGAGAGTTATGATTGAGAGCTAGTTACAATAGGGGATTATTTCAAAAGGATGAGAGATCAAGAGTCAAATATTTGGCTATTGATCTTTCGACTATCAGAACACTGAAGATTGAGATATCAACTAGCAAGATTCTACCTACAACAACAATATATCCCAAATATATGTCGGATAATGGGACTCATATCTAATCATTAATATCGATTATCAAGTGGCAAGGCTATCCGATATAAAGATGTTATGATGTGAAAAATGTTGTACAAACACCTGAAACTAACATATCCTAACATGACTATTTAGTAAAAAAAAATTCCTTAAACGACTATGTCTATAACAATATTGGCTTTCTAGGGTTAGAGATATTGAGTTTTAACTTTTTGTGGTTGGAAAATACTCCAAACAAATGTGGATGAAAACCCTCAATACTCATGAGCCCAATACATTTATTGATTAAAAAAAATATTCCCTTCAGTGAATATTTTCTATTAGGACCCTCACTATCAACGTTTGGATTAGCAAGGTATCAATTATCGAGTGTTAGGATGTCAGGTATCATGAGATCAAATCACCAATTATCAGGGCATCATATTGATATTAATATATCTACAAAGATGTAGACATGGAAACAAATAAGGAAGCTCTTGGTGTCGTATAATGGTGATGTGGTATGCGAACGATATGATGTTGTGACATTTTGACATTGACATGGTGATGTGGGAAGAAGATACAACATAACATGGGTTAGAGTGCATAGTAGGAGGAGGTCGGGTAAAATCCAATGTTCTGAGGTGACATGGATGGTAGATGATAATATATCAAAGTGTTGAGAGATCCACCCTTTTGATGTCAAATGATTGGTCCTCATGTTGTCAGATCATTAAGAGATCGAATACTAGGGATTCAAATATTTTCCATTGATCATTCTTCCTGATGTCATGAATCCAATATTATTCCTATGTGTACTAGGTAGGATGAAGTGGGTTGACTATGGAAATGGTCCAATGTGATGCGGACATATACTACCATGTTTCTTCCATGTGTTGGTATTGTATGAATACTAAAATGGTACTTGGGAGGAGAGAGCTTTGGATGAGCCTAACTTTGTGTATATAACTTGGAATTGGATAAACTTTATATCATTTTACATCTCTTGATGAAAAGAAAATGATGGTGGCCTCAAAAATAAGTTTTAAGGTAACTTAAGGAAGAATAACCTTGATGATACCCATCTCCATAAAGTAGCCTTATAGGTTGACACTAGGTATCCTGCAACCTCAATTAAGCATTAAGAGGGTTTACTATGTTACACTTCTCCATTTTATGCATTTACCCTTTACATTTACCATTTATTACTTGACCTTTTCCCTTTACCATCAACCATTATCCATTTTCCATTATTTTTTATCTACCCTCGTATTACTATTTTTAGCATCCTTTATATTTTTTCTCCAAAACATTAATTTTACCTTTAAATACTTTTACTTATTCACACTTTGAGAAATTTCCAAATTCCCACATCTAAGCTCTGTATTACTTTGTTATTTTTTCTCATACCATTTTCATCCTAAGTTCCTTTAGCATATCTCCCTATGACACATCATCTCATTGGACGTATCCCAAGGAGACATTTGTATGGCATTGATTAGACAATAATGATTGGGTGACAAGCTGGCAGACAAAGGACCAAAGTTTAAACTCTCCACAAACTGCACATAATTTTATAATTCTCCATGCTTAATACATGAACAATATGAGGGTTGGTTATCTTTATAATTATTTTGAAATATATTACCACTATGCATGTGGGACTAAAATATGGTCTTATAAATCAATGACTTAGATTCACCTTCAACAAAATCAATAGTTGTTGTGTCACTATACTTTGGAGGTCGTAACTTGAGTTTTTCATTTTTGATTTGGGCATATGCAAGCTCATTGGAAAAAATAACATATTGAGAGTTATTTCCATGGCTAAAATTATATATATCATTTCAAAAAAACAGAAGAATAGTTGTGACCATTTAGGACCTATCATTAAATTATTTTTTAAAATGATATAGAAAAGAGGAAACCTAGAATATCTGAAATGGGACCCAATTTATAGGACAAATATCTAAGTTTAGAATTTAATTTAGTTAGCATAAAAAGGAAAAAATAAACTAGACCATAAATAATTTCCAAGAAGATGAATGGAATATTATAAAAAATATGTGAATCATATTACGATGGCGAGGATGTATTCCATCAATCATTGTTCTACAATTTTGTGACTGTATTGTATTTTACTAGAACCAATTTCCCCTTTTTCATCCCAGTCTCAGGCCAACAACTTGATGAATTGTGTAGTTTAGTTGTAAAGTCGATCCTTGCCTGTAATTATTTTCTTTATTCTAGGTTATTATACTATCTATTTGGTCCATAGGAGTCCCCTCCCATTCCCTTAGGGAAAAATGCATTCAATTCCTATTTAGGTATCTAAAATTTAATGGATTTCTTTAGTCACATACACAAGTTGAACTTAAATTCCAATTTGTAATGATTTTGACTCTCACAGTGAACTATTTCTAAATTATGTGATATTTTTTATTTCATAGAATTTTATTAAGAATTATATCTCATGAATTTTCTCCTATGAATCTTATCATACTGAATGAATGAAGTCATTGAAACCTCTCTAAAATACTTAGATCATCTCTTTTCTTTTATATATATGCATATTGCTTCAAATGCCTCTTCCTCATTATGTGTGAGTGGATGAATATGATGGAATTGATCACTTGTGATATAATCATTTAATTATTCTTTACTTATTTCTTATTATTTACCACCGAGTCCACTCACAAATGTGAATGTGCTAAATTCTTTATTTATCATTATTGAGTTAATTGAAAAATCTGAGTGTAAAAGAGGAGTACCACCTGTATAAAAATGTATAGGGAACTTTAATAATTCCCTAATAGGTTTACTATGGTCATTAATAGGAAAAGAGATCAACATTTTTGGTGACCATATTGGGGAAAGTGATTCATTTTCAATAAATTATCCAAGAAACTAGAAGCTTTGTGGTTCAAGTTTTTTCTTTTAAATTGAATTCGTAGATTTCTAGTCACATAGTGGGAGATCATGGTGTTTCTTCAAAACCTTATTCAAATAACATCATATAGGCTTAAATATTATGGATTTATAAGTATATATATGTTATAGTGATTTCTTTAAAACCAAGAAGCATCCAACAATTGGGAGAATGAGTTCCCTAGAGACTGCATTATTGAAGCTTTCAATTTTGAAGAGAGATGTCTTGATGACCCAACTAAAAATATCCCAAGATTACATGAGTATCTATATGATGACTTCAATGACTAATTTCTTCCATGTTTAATGATAGTATTCCTTCCCAAATGAATCACATCAATATTTTTTCAAGTCATGGAAAAAGGAGAGGGTCCCAAAGAAAGCCTATTGATGTACAAAAGTCCCCTCAATCTACAAGGAAAGATTCATCCCTTAATAAATATTTCCATGGGCAAGTTCCCCATTTTATTTTGAGATAATTTGGAGGATCCAAAAATTATTTGGTTAAGTTTCATAGTGCTTGTGATATTTATAATGTGTCTAAAAATAATATTGTTTGTAGATTGTTTTTCCTAACTATACAAGGAAATGCATGTGAATGGTTTTCTTCTTTACTGCTTGGAACAATCACAACCTTTTATAAGATTTATTTTTGGAGAAATATTTATAAAGGAAATATCCCTATTATATTTTCTTGAATATGGTCGAAATCCATATGAATGAAAAAGAAAAAATTAACCACTTCAGTTTAAGATTTATGAAATTCCTTCATGAGATTCCTCATGAAATGTTTCCAAATAATTTCATCATATTTAGTTGTCATGAAAATATTTTATCTATGAATTTGATATGTTTATTGAATTAAGAGAAAATTTTCAATTGGAAAGAATTAATTCGATGAGATAAAGTAATTGAAGTATTCATGAAATTGGTGGTGATACCTTAAAATTTCAATATGATTTGAAGAAAATAAAAAGAAAAATCTGATAAAATATGTGAATTGTTTTTGTACATTAGATTATGTTCCTCAAGATGAGAATCATAATGTTTCAATTCAAGAATAATACCATCATCCACATGCCCTATGGGAGGGGGATTTTAATCTCTCAATGTTCAATCTCGAAGAAACATTGACAATCAGTTTAAAGATGGATTGAATTAACTTCCACTATATACACACGAAGAGTTTATTCAATATTATTGTTGTGAAAATATTGCGATGGTTTATTAATGGTCATGCCAAGTATGTACAAAGCCACAAGAGGAATGCTGACATAAGGTCAACAAAATTGATTTTTATTTCTCATATCAAGTAGAGTTTAATGAAAAATAGGTCTCTTCAGCATCAACAACAAAGGGAATTGTATGATAAGATGAATGGATGGTATGTTTTATTTTCGAGGACAATAAGATTCTTAGTATGTGTAAAGTGTGAAATCAAATTATCCGCAATGTTCATAGATGAGTGTTGACATTTCAAATCCAAAAAGTGATCCATCATCAAGAAATAGAGTCTAAAGCTTGAATGCAATTGAAAACCATGTATATATGTATGAAGACATGTAAGATTAGGAGAATATTATTGGTAAAAAGCAAGAACCATCCCTCCAACTCTCCATAGATTTTTAGCATCAATTCATTTTTGTATTTCCACCATGATATAATTTTTGTTTCTTGATGGAGGAGTACTTTTAGAACATTTATAATAAACCAAGACTCTCAAACATGGTTGGGAACAAACATATAATTTGGTTAAGTACATGGACACTTTGTAAGTCTACTTATAATTGAGAGTTACCACTCCCTCCAAGTATGTAAGGGTAGGTAGATTTTGTATAATTTTTTCATATCAATCAAATTTTGCTAATAAACATGTGCTAGAATCAAGATAGTGGTGGTTTGGTATGACTCCATAGTTCAATGTACAAGGTAGTTAGCTTGATTTTAGTGTTCTCAGCAACCCATAGGGGATCCTTATCCTACAATTTGAGCCAAATGTTGATTTCCATTCCATTTTGAGTATTTTAGATGATCATTATGAAGACCTAAAATGTTTAAGAGTTTAAAAGTAGTTCAAGTTATGATGCTCTCTTATAGAAAGTTAATTAGATGGTTTTTGCTTTGGAAAATTAAAGGGTTACTAAAAAACGATATTGGATAGGTTCATCCTTTTATTTGATAGCTCTATGTTTAACATGTACCAAACACTTTACCAATGTAAACATAGGTCATTCACCTAATATATTACAAAATTACGTTCTCCCTTACAAAATTATCCATTATATTCCTTCTCAATTTTTATTCTTTTAACATTTAGCTTTTAGATTTACCATTTATTGTTTTACCTTTCTATTTGCAATCCATCATTATCCATATTTATTTTTCTTTTTTATGTTCTATTATTTTTTATATATCCTATATTATTTCAAAAATTTCAGTACATCCATACTTCTATAGTTAGCCTTTCCATTTTCCACTTTCCCTTTTTTCCTTGTTTACTATTTCTATAATTGTTCATTTCAGTTTCTAACTAGTTTTTATATTTCTAATTTATTTTCCATATTATTTATTTTTCCATAACAATATTTCCATACTATTTCTATAATTCCCCCACAACTAACACCTTCATAATTACTTCACACAACCAGTTCCTCCCCTCACTTTATTACTTAGTTAATTTTACCTTTATTTACTCACCTCCATGTTATTTTATTATTATTTCTCATATCATTTTTGTCCAAAGTTCCTTTGGCATATCTCCCTATGGTAGTGAGTTGGACATATCCTAGGGTGAAATTTGGATGGCATTGATTAGAAATTGATGATTTGGTGTTTGGATGGCATTGATTGGAAATTGATGATTTGGTGATGAGTTGGGTGATTGATATGCAGATAAAGGAAAAACGTTTACACTCTCCACAAACTACACATAATTTTATGATTGTATATGCTTAATACATGAGAAATATGGGGGTAGTTATATTTATAAATATTTTAAAGTATATTACCACTATGCAATGGGATTAATATTGGACTTGTCAATCAACAACTAAGATCCAACATCAAAAAAATCAATTGTTGTTGAATCATGTATTTTGGAGATCATAAATTGAGTTTTCAATGTTTGATTTGGGTAAACAAGAGCTCATTCGGAATATGAAAGTGTGAAAAAAACATTGAGAGTGGTTTCCATGTCTAACCTTATAGATATAATTTTAGAACATTAAAAGAAAAATCATTTTGGGTCTATCATTAAATTATTTTTGAAAATGTTTAGAAAAAATAAATGTAAAGTATTTAAAATGTGGCCTAGTTTAGAGGACGAATATGTAAGTTCAAGATTTAATTCACTTAGCATAAGAAGGTCAAAGGAGCCTAACTTTAAATTAGTTTGAATAAGATGAATAAAATATTATAAAAAATAGGTGAAGAATAATATTAAGGAGAGGACTAATTCCATAAATGATTCCTCTATAATTTTGTGAGTGTCTTGTATTTTATTTGAAGCAATTTCACCTTTCCTTTTCGCCCCAATATCAAATCATGTAGCTTTATGAATTATGGTTTTCAAGTGTAAATTTTATCCCTCACTGCAATTCTTTTATTTCTTCCAAGTTATTATGTCATCTATTTTGTCTATGATATCCCCATCCTAATCCTTGAGGGATGAATGCATTCACTTTCTATTTAAGTATCATGCATTTTGTAGAGTGCTTTAGGCATACACTCTATTCAAACTTAAAGTCCAAATTGCAATTTTTTTTTTACTTTCATAGAGAGCCATTTCAGGAGTGCGCACCATTTGTGATTTCACATACTTTTATTAAGCATGAGATATAATGAATGTTCTCATATGACTCTTATGACATTGAATGAACAAAATCATTTAAAGCTTTCTAAAATACATAGACCATTGATTTTATTTTTTATCTCTACATATTATTTAAAATATCTCATCCTCAATATGTGTGAATGGATGTATATGATGAAAGGAATCATCTGTGAGATAATTATTTAATCATGTTTTACTTATTTCGTATCATTTACCACCTAGTCCACTCATATGTGTGAATGTGTTGAATGCATTATTTGGCTTAATTAGAAAATTTGTGTAAAAGTGGAGTACTACCTTTATAAAAACATAGAGGAAAATCTAGTAACTCCATAGAAGGTTGAATCTATTCCTTAACAAGAAAAGAAATTAAAATTATCTTGAGAAATCCACCCCTCGGACCTCTTTTCCTATTTATTTGGTCTCTCTTACCATAAGTATTTCTTGCGAATATATCTCGCCAAAGTCCCCTTAAAGGATTCCTCTCCTTATTCCCCCTTTATTATAGACCCTCCCCCTATCCCTACTATGAAATTTCATGCATCAAAACCTCTCTTCCCCCTAACTGACCCTTCTAAGTATAACCTTCAATCTGAATCCAAATCCCTTATCTTTAAAGGAACTGGGGGAGGGTTTTATCTATATGATTTAACAAATCCAGGACCTTCCCAGAAGGGTTCAAAATCATCATTATTTATTGCATAAAAGCAATAAAACTAAAAAATTATATATGGAAAAAAACATGGGGCCCTTAGAGAATATTACCTAGCCTCCCCTTCCCTATGATCACTTTAACTTTGTAATGTAGAGGGTCAACCAACCCATTTATAAAATTGGACTTAAAATTGTTATTATCAAACCATCAACCTTCTATTATGATTCTATAGGAAACCGTGATGGAAGAGGATAAGGCTATCCATTTACTTTCTCAATCCATTCTAGGATGGGATTTTGGAGCCATAGATGTCCATAGCTAATCTAGGGGCCTTATTATAGGTTGGAATAAAATTCACTTCATCTTCAAAATTCCTGGGAAATGCATTTTACATTTGGCATCACTCCATTTCATTTAGAGTTGAATATACACTTTCAGTGCATAAAACTTTATGGACCCTATAATGATTGCCTATAGTTTTGGGAAAGCATTTTGAACTCCTCCCTAATTTAAAATGACCATTTTTTGTTCAATGGTGATTTTAATTTCACTCTTTAAGCTACTAAAATTGGAGTCATGCAACATCGATAAAACCTCTTACAAATAATGTAATTCATCTTATGGAAGTGAAAAACCTCCTAGACATCCAACCTACCAAACTATTCCACCTGGAAGAACATAAGATCAAGGTAGAAAAAAATTGCGAAGAGATTAGATCACTTCCTATTCTCATAAGCTCTAGTGGAAAAAAACTTTAGATTTAAGTAATGGGTCTCTATTGGTGAGGATTCTAACCACAAACCCATCCTGCTAGAATTGGTTGCAAACCACCGAAAAATAGTGTATATCCTGAAGATATTTCATTGAAAGAAGAAATAAAATAATGTTTTGTTATGTTCAATTGACCCTCTCTAGAATCCTCCCAGTATAGTTCCCCCCAAAAATTAAAAAGAGTGGAAAGATAGGTGATAACTTGGGGAAAATAAAAACAAAGGAAGGATGATGAACTATTTAGCTACTTAAAGGAAAAAACTAAGCTCTATATGGAGGATGAACCCTAAATCCTACATTTTTATCTTCAAATAACCAAGATAAAAGATTTGGAACATGCCTTAAAAGATCATCTTAGACCAAGAAAATGAATGGTTGTTGAAGAGTCGTGCTTTATGGCTCTCATATGGTGATGAAAACATTAAATTATTTCATAATTTCGCTAAAAGGATGAAGTCAACAAATACTATATGGTAACATTATGGTCCCAATGGTACTTTTCATCATCATTCATGGATATTGCAATAGTTGGAGTTAATCACTTTTAATCTATTTTCAAGCAAGACCATCGAGCCTCAATAGATGTTGTACTCCAAGTAGCTTACCTTTTCCTTCGATATATCTTCTAGAAAAGGAATGATAGACTTACTGGAAAAATCTACAAAGAGGAACCTAATGCAATTCTACTTAGCTTTCGAAAAGAAAAAAAATCATATTTTAGATGAACCCCTAGTGGAATTTTATTTAGATTTATTTTATCTACTTGGAAACAACCTTCTTCAGGTGGCAGATTACTTCAAATATATAGCATAAATAGTCTCTTCCTTTAACTCCACCTTCATCAACCTTATACCCAGATCTAATAACCCTCATTACTTTGATTACTTTATGCCCATCTCTCTTTGTGATAACATTTATAAATTCATCTCCTAATTAATATCCCTGCATCTAAAATATTTTCTTTTTGGAAGTATTTTCCTTAAAAGTTTGGTTTCCTACAAGGAAGATAGATTAATGAAGTGATAAGCCTTGCCAAGGAAGGTTTACACTCCATTCACATTAGAAAACAAACAATGACCACCTTCAAGTTTGACTTGTCAAATTTTTTTGATAGGGTAAACTTGATATACATAATATTGCTTCTAATTCAACTCAGATCCTATCATTCCTTTGTCTCCTATATTTTAAGTTTCATCAGCACCACTTCTTTTGATATTTATTATCAATGGTTTATCTTCACATTTTTTTTCCAGATATGAAAATCAACTAAAGAAGGGATGTTCTCTCTCCTCTTCCTTGATTTCATTAGTTGCTAAGGGACTAAGTAATCTCATTCTTAAGAATTTATCTTTTAGGAGCCTGTAAGTATATATCTAAGCTCAACACTTTTTTTTATCTCATCTTCCCTTTGTTGATGACATTTTAATCTTTTGTAAAGGAGAGTTACAATATTTTAAAAATCCCAAGGATCTTCTTAAACTCTTCTGCAAGGCCTCAACAATGTTTATTAGCAAAGATAAATCCCCTATTTATGCTTGGATGTCAGATTTGGAAAAACAATACGTTTTCCAACTCTTTGAGATATAGGTTATTAGCCAAATTTTGGATTTAAAATACTTGAGATTTAATATAAAGGAAAACGGTTGTATTAAGAATGTTTGGTTGTGGTTCATTTCAAAATTTGACAAGAAAATTAATTCTTGGTGCAACATAAAACTCTCGAGGGAAGGAATATTGGCTCTAGTGAAATTAGCCTTGGAATAAATCCTACTTTATTGGATCTCTTTGGCTTGGGTTCCCAACAAAAATATATAAAAAAAGAAACTCTCTTTTAGATTCCTTTGGTCCAAAAAAAAGGAAACATATCCTCGGTGATTGCCTCTTGCAAAAATATTTTCATCCCAGAAATAATATGTTGTTGGGGACTCAAAACAAACTTTAACTTCTTAAAGGCATTAGCAACAAAAAATGATTAGGATTTGAACCAAGTAATGAGTATATGGTTGATATTTTTGTAGGTCAAATACTTACTCAAAAAACCTTTGGTTGGATTGTATTAGGATTCAAAATAAAAATATTTAAAGGAAAAAAGCATTTGGAAAGCAATCCTAAATGCCTTCCCCATCATCAGGCTTTGGTTAATATGGAAAGATGGACATAGAATATAGGTGCCCATTGGAAAATACCAATAGTTGGGATGCAAAAATAAACATATTACACCAAATCAGATAATCCAAACCTTAAATAGGAATCTTTGTTTTCTCTCTAAACCAAATTTGGATAGGAAATCCCTTTACATGATGTGGGCGATAGATGACTAGGTAGGAGATAGGTCTAAAGGAGCATATGGACCCTCCTTGGAATTCCTACGTTATGGCACCTCAAAATGATTATATTAAAATATAAAATTGGGATGACCAAGTTATTTAGTCTTCCAACACATTAGGAGGCTACAACCCAAAGATAAGCTATCCAGTGTCAATTTTGAAAAATAAATTGGACCATATGCCCCAACCAATGGGCCTTTAAGCTTTGGAATATACATTTTCCTATAAAGATCAAGCTCTTCATGTGGCGCCTCATTCAAGACAACACTCCCACATGGGATTTATTTCAAGATAGAAAATTTATAGGGTCAATTTGATGTAGTTTACACAAAAATGACAGTGAAACAATTCACATTATTTTCATGTATTCTCCCTTCACAAAAATAGTTTGGAAAAAAATCAATAGGGTGTCAAAATAAAACTAATTGTGAGCTGGTAACTTAATAAAATATGCTCTAAAGACATGGTTCGTAGACCCAAACACAAAAGATATAAATTATCATCCTATAATTGTGGCTTAAGGAATCCAGATGTCTCAAAACAAAGCTTTTTTGAAGACTCTTTCCCTTCTTCTATTACCTTCTATGTGTAGAGCTTGGCTATTTCCATAACCTTCTCAAGTGAAAAGTCCACCATCATAAAAAAAAACATGGATGTAGTGTGTTATTTAAAAATATCACTCATGGGATTTATTTTATGGTGTATCTCTACACCATCCACCCTTGGGAATGGGGCCATAGAGGGTCATCTATTTTTTTGAAGGAACCTCTATCTCTTTCTCTACTAGACTTGTCTAACCTTCAAACAAATTTAGTGAATCAACGACCCTTCTTCTTACTCTTCTTTGGGATTGAGAAAAAGGAATACAAAGGCTTCACATCTATGGAGACTCTTTCTTTTATAAATTGGATGATTGTATGTTCATCCATGCAAAATTACTCTCTTACTTCAGTTTTTCTATAAATCAAGAGAGTTGTGTGTCTCTTCTCATTCCTTCCTTTCACTCACGTGTATAGGTTGCATAACCGTGAAGTGGACATACTCTCTAAAGCCAATGGGGACTTGGTTAAGGGAATGTGGAAATTATTTGGAACTCCCCATACTAGTAACTTAGAATATATTCAACCATCATGGTTCTGAACATGAGTGGCTCACTTAGACAAACAACTTTTATCTTCTAATTTTGATGACTTAGATCTTAGTTTTAAGAGAACTTTTTAAACTGATGTTTGGTGGTTTCTCTGGTTAGGAATTGAAGAATGATGCTCCAAAGTTATATCCCAGTTGTCATTTTTTGTCTACATTTCGAGTCACAAACATGACTCATCATTAGGACGAGATTGTTGAGAGAAGAGAGAGGAAGGTAAATCGATTAAGTATAAATATAAAGGAAGATAGGAAGGAGAGGGAGAAATAATTGAATAAGACAATCGACCAATTAAGAAAAGGAAATAAAAAAAGAAAATTAATAACAAGAGAACAAGAATAGCGAGAATAATAATAAAGAGGAGCTATAATAATAATAATAAATCAAAATAAAAATAATAAAATAAATACACAAAACACCATAAAATTAAAGTTTAAAGTTAAAATAAATAGGAATAAATCAATAATAAATGGTAATATGGGACCTATGGTAGAATGAAGAGGTGAAATGAATAAACAAGAAACAATAAAATAAAATAAATTAATTGACTAACCCAAAAGGAATAGACAAAATGGAAGTAAATAAAAGAAAAATAATAAAATAATATAAAATAAAATAATGGAAGGAATTGAGAAGGATAGAGGAAGAAATGAGAATACAAATAAATGAATAAAACATGAAATAAAAAAAGGAATAATAAAATAAAATAGAGGAAAAAACAAGAGGAACAAAGAGTAACAAAGAGGAATAAGGGATAGAAGAAACAAAAAAAAAAACTAAGAGAACAAGAAATAGAAGAAAAACAGGGGGATATGAATGGGAGATTTGACTCATAGAGGGAAGAGGAAGAGGGAAAGGAGGGAAGATTAGATGCGAGAAAGTAAAGGAATCCAACTATTACTAACCTGAGTTCCCCCATCTCTATTAAGATTATTGGGATGCTTAATGATTCCCAAAGCTAATCTGAACTTGTGCTTAAAATAATGATCTTATTTAGCATAATTTTGGTGTCTTCAAGGCACAAGTGGTGTTTAGTTTTGGATGAATATTCCACGAGGGAAAAGGAGCAAATTCATTCTTTCTTAATGTGTGCATCATGTTCTTTCTTTTTGTAGGATCTCTTGTTGGCATTTTTCATATATTAAATTTGTATGTATACCAATTAGTTGTATTTTTGTATTCATATTGGACCCCCTTCTTTAGCATGAGTATCTGGGCTCTTAACCACAAGAATGTTGTGGGAATATACATATGTAATTTTTTTTTTACAATAAAATTACTTCTCTTTCCTTGGAAATACACACACACACACACACAGAGATAGAAAGAGAGAGAGAGAGTAATTTTTTTCTTATTACATCTATATGTTTTTTCTACATCATAGAATGAGGGTGATGTGTATTTCCTTGAGTATAGAATATGGAGTTGACATGAGGCATTTACAAATATGTCCAAAAAGAAAATTTTAATTTTTGTAATTCAATCTTTTATATGTTCACAAAACTTAAAAGTAAAGATTAGTTATGGCACCAAGAGGTATTTTCCATAGTCCATTATGAGAAAGATGCGTAATTTCTTGCATTATCAACATGGAGTTGACATGTGGAATTTAGAAAAATATTAATAAAAAAATTCAATATATACTTCAGGTAAAATAATGTTACACCAAATTTGTGTGTGTATAAAGTAATTCAAAGTGTTAAAAATCCTTATTCCTCCAATAGGTTCCTTTTACAATCAAGTATTAGGGAGATGTGTAATTTATTCTATGCTTTTTATAGCCCAACATGGGGGAGATTTATACTTTTACCCATGCTCCACATGGAATTGGCAAGTTTCATTCAAAGAAAATCAAAGTAAATATTCTATGATTACATAAAGAGACATTTTCAATAGTCTAGGATGAGGGAGATGTGTAATTTCTTCAATGCTCAATATGGACTTGACATGTGGTATTCAAAAAATATATTAATAATAATAATAAAAAATCAATGTCTATTAATAAGATATCCCAATGTTCACCTTAAGTAAAATTTCTCTGTGTGTGTGTGTGTGTGTGTAAAGTAATTGATGGCTATAAGGATTTTTGGGCCTAGGGAAGCTTGGATAATTGATCCATGCCAATAGACTATTTTAAGGATAGTCTATTGAAGGATATGGTCTTCATACAACCTAACATAAAAGATATATTTGGTACAAGGGAGGGTTATGTGGATGTTTTTTATGGAATTGTTGTGGTTGTTAAGTATCATAATTTTTCGAGGGAAAGGGACATATTTGTTTTCAAACATGTTTTTTGGATGAAATGATTTTAGAGGACTATAAATCTTAACTTTTGGTAAAGTGATAAATGTTACTTTTGACACCTCAAGTTGAGTGGTTATTGACCATGACCAATACAAGAACTTGAATTTATTGTCTCAAGAAAACCTATTAGAGGCTCTTTCATGTCATTGTATCTCCTCCATTACCTTTTATAAATGTCCCAAATTTGAAGAGCTAGGGTTTGTAGGATGGTTTTTGGATCTTGAGGAATTGATTGGAGGATGCAAATAGAGTATCCAAAATCTGAAAGGTCTCTATAAGAGTAATTCCATCAAAGATGGAAGGGAGGAGAGTTGTCACTAGTGATAAGTGAGGATATCATGGTTTCACAAGTTGCAAAGCTAGAGATTCAAACCTTTGTTAGGAATCTTGATCGTAGAAGGGGATCGATACCTTCTCTTAATAACAATATGCAACAAGAATGGGTACCAATGATTGGATATGGTACAATAATTCATTTTTTGGGTTGAGGGTGGATGGGGTTCATATTTAGAACTAAAGTGGATTCCATACTATCATTAAAGGTTTGTATATTTAGAACAAAAGTCTATTGAGTATTAGACCCTCACATCCTCTTTTTGATGTTTTTGGCATTATGGTTAATGTGTTGTACTTGATAAAAACATGATTGATAAATATGTACTTAATGTCAACATTGATGACTATGGTATTAATGTATATTGGTACAGATGCTACAGTTGCTATGAATAGAGAATTGATAGTTCAGAGGTAGATGGATGTTAAAGGTGAAGTTTGAGAAAGTATACACAGATCCTATGAAGAATGGTCATGTACATATGCAATTCCTATGAATAAAAGTCATGTACAGAATCTGAACCATGGTAATTTGGATACCATGGGTCATTAACATGGTATTGGCCCATAATAATCAAATCAAAAATTGTCGTTTGATCTCGTCAAAGAATACTAACAACATCACCAAGGGATTTACCTAAGGTATTGGCTAAGGATAAAACTATATAAGGAAATGGAAAGCAAGGTGTTAGGTGTGCAAGTGATGAGTTTTCATGTGTGATATGATCTGAAATAGGTGTGCACCAAGGAGAAAGGAAGAAGACTCGAATCTAAAAGTGTGTTGACATATATGCTTGATTGATTTACTTATTGTAAATGTCTAAGTAACTAACAGTGACATATCTGTGATTATAATGATGATATGATCTAATTGAAGTATTCAAAAGTCTGTAGGTTTGACGGTAAAGGTTGTGAAAGAGTGAAATTATGTTTGCAGAGAAATTTTTCAAATTGATATGCAGGTTTGTCTTCGGATGGTCACATACATATGTGGATTTGTCTCTATATGGTTACATATATATTCTGATATATATATATATATATATATATATATATATATATATATATATATATATATATATATATATATATATATATATATATATATATATAAAGTTATTGATTCCTATAGGTATTTTGAGGCCTAGGGAAGCTTGGATAGTTGAGCCATACTAGTAGACTATATTAAGGATTATCTATTGACAGATATGGTCTTCATACACCCTAACATAAAATATCTATTTGATACAAGGGAGGGTTATGTGGATGTTTTTGATGGAATTGATGTGGTTGTCAAACATCATAATTTTTCAAGGGAAATGGACATATTTGTTTTCAAACACGTTTTTTGGATGAAATGATTATAGAGGATTATAAATCTTAACTTTTGGTAATGTGATGAATGCTAGTTGTGACACCTCAAATCGAGTCGTTGTTGACCATGCCCAGTAGAAGAACTTGGATTTATTGTCTCAAGAAAACCTATTAGAGGCTATTTCATGTCATTGTATCTCCTCCATTAACTTTTCTAGATGTCCAAACTTTGAAGAGCTAGGGTTTTTAGGATGGTATTTGGATCTTGAGGAATTAGTTGGAGGATGCACATAGAGTATCCAAAACCTGAAAGGTCTCTATAAGAGGAATTCCATCAAGTTGAAGAAATGAGAGTTACCACTAGTGCTAAGTGAGGATATTAGGGTTTCACAAGTTGCAAAGCTAGAGATTCAAACCTTTGTCAGGAAGCTTGATGGTAGAAGGGGATTGATGCATTCCCTTAATAACAAGATACAACAAGAATGGGTACCAATCATTGGATATGGTCTAATAATTCATTTTTTGGGCTAAGAGTGGATGGGCTTCATATTTAGAACTAAAGTGGATTCCATACTATCCTTCAAGGTTTGTGTCTTTTCACAAAATTCTATTGAGTATTAGACCCTGACATCCTCTTTTTGATGTTGTTAGGATTATGGCTAATGTGTTTCCCTTAATAAAAACTTGATTGATAATGATGTACTTAATGTCAACATTAATGATTGTGGAATTAATGCAGATTGGTACAGATTATACAGTTGCTATGAATAGAGAATTGACAATTCAGAGACAAATGGATGTTAATGGTGAAGTTTGAGAAAGTATATGTGGATCCTATGAAGAAGGGTCGCATACATAAGCAATTCCTATGAAGAAAAGTCACATACAAAATTTGAACCATGGAAATATGGATACCAGGGGTCATTACCATGGTATTGGCTCATAGTAATCGAAACGACAATGGTTATTTGATCTCTTCAAGTAATACTAACAACATTACCAAGGGATTTACTTAAGGTATTGGATAAGGCTAAAACTATATAAGGAAATGGAGATCAAGGTGTTACGTTTGCAAGTGATGAGTGATTCATGTGTGATTTGATCTAAAACATGTGTGTGCCAAGCAACAAGGAAGAAGAATCGAACCTGAAAGATATGAAAGTGTGTTGGAATATATGCTTGATTGATTTAATTATTGCAAATGTCTAAGTAACTAACAATGGTAGATCTATGATTTTAATGATGTTGTGATATAAATGAATTATTCAAAAGTTTGTAATTTTCACAGTAAAGGTTGTGAAGAGTGAAATTATGTTTGCAGTGAAAGTTTTTAAATTTTTATGCAGATTTGTGTTTGGATGGTCATGTACATATGGGGATCTGTCTCTATAAGGTTGCATATATATTCTGGGATATGGTCTTCAAATGTTGAGATATGTACACGGGTGTTATGCATTGTAGTCGCTTACATACCCTGATATGTTTCATGAATGTTGCATATATGTTCTATGGTTTTGTAGTGTGGCTTGATGATGACATTTGATGAGTTCTGCTCTGTTTTTTGTCGTATGTCAATGATGTCTCTATCTAGATGAGTTGTGTCTGATAGTGTTGATTGGGTTGAATTGGGAATGGAACAACGATTGGCAATAATGTTACAAGGTCATGATCTATGATTGGTTCAATGAAAGGTTAAGTACTTGATTCAATGGTTGGTTTAATGTGACAGTAATTCAGTTTGACAATATTTTCAATTGTCAATGATTCGAGATTTGTACATAGGTTCTATGCATAGGAAGCATGTATATACGTAGGTTCTATTAAGAACAATCATGTACATATTTTGATGTTTATTTGTTATGGTTGAGTTCTACATTCAATGGTTTGATGCTTCAGAGATTTAGTTGGTTTACAGTTCTTCAGTGATTTTAGATTCAATATTTCAATTTGTCATGTTTGTTTGGGTTATTGTTGGTGTGGGTCCAGTATGAAATTTAATTAAAGGTGGACTACATATTTTTTGATGATTGTTTGACAGGTGGATCCAGTTTCAAACATTTTGAAAACTGGTCCACAAGGAGCTGAGGGTTGCATCCTTCAGTAAGGGGCTAGGATCTCCCTTCCAATAGTAGCTGATGAATAAGATATGGAAGTATGTCTCTTCTAGTATGATATGGATAGCGAATCAAGGTTGCAGCCTCTTGTAGGTGAGTTCCTTCCTACTGGTAAGAGTTTGTATTAGTACAAAATTGTAATGAATATTTTATTTATATATTACGAAAGATGAAAAATACAACAACAACAGTGGTTTTCTCCCACATTGGGTTTCCACTTAAAAATCATGGTGTTTAATGTGTGTTTCTCATGTCTTGTTATTTACTTGTTCTTTACTGCTTACTAATTTGACTATGCATTGGTTAAGCTAACTCACTCATGGAAATTAAGATAAATTAAATAATTTGGATATATGTTGTTTGCATTCACAAGGGTCGCGTACATACGTTGGTTGCATGAATAAAAGTAACGTACAAAGTTAGAATAAGAAATGAAAAGTTAAAGTGAGTTAAAAAACATTGATTCACCCTGATGTCTTAATATTTTTCCCAATAATTTGACTTAGAGTAGGTCCCTTTGAAGAGTCTTGATCGCTTAAAGGAAGATCCATCAATATCGACAATCAAGAAGGAGCATTTTCTATTAAGCCACATTTTTTTAATGGAACTAACTATGTATTTTAGAAAATTAGAATGGTAACATATTTGCAAGCACTTGGAGTTGATGTATGGGACATAGTTGAAGGTGTATATCAATACCCAACCTCCATTCCCAAATTTTATGTAGGGAAGAAATGATATGAGATCAATGTGAAGGCATCAATTCTATCATGGGAAGCTTGGCTCAGTTTGAGTTTATGAAAGTTATGTAGTTGAATACCGCAAAGGTTATATGGGACAAGCTTGTCCAAAGCTATGAAGGTGACACTAAGGTAAAAATTGCTAAACTTCAAACGTTTATAATTCAATATGAGACTCTTAGAACACATGATGATGAAACTATTGCAAGATTTTTTCTTAGAGTAGATGAGGTTATTAATTCTATGAAAAATCTTGGTGATGAAATAAAGGACACTATTGTTGTTGAAATATTTTGAGATCAATAACTCCAAAGTTCGATTCCAAAGTATCCACCATTGAAGAAATGTAGGATTTGAGGAATCTCACCATTGAACAACTCCATGGGATCTTAATAGCTTATGATATGAGATAAAGGGTCCATTAGATATTAGAGAAGCAGCATTCAAAGCCACAAACAAAGGGAAAGAAAAGGAAGAGCCTAAGGTAACATGCTATGTTTTAAAGGAAGAAGAAGTGATTTTTGTGAATAAACTCCAAGTGGGAACTGGTAGGTTCAAAGGTAAGCTTCATTTTAGATTTTTTTCCTATGGAAGAGTAGGTCACTATGCTGCTAAATGTCGTTATAAATAAAATCATGAGAAAGGGAAGAATGTTCCAAATGGGAATGTTAAAAGAAATTTTGATAGCAAGAAAAGATTTTATACTCATGAAGATCATGAATATTCTTCCAATAATGAGGATGATGAACTAGATCAGGATTATCCATTATTTATGGTATTTTAAGAACACTTTGTAGATGAATATGATGATATTTTATTGATGTTGTAGAAGAAATTGATAGACTCGGACTTATAAGCAAGAATGAATAAAGGAAATTAGTATGTATAAGGAAAATACTCTTGTTGAAGAAATAACTCAGGTAAAAATTTGTCTAGAAGAATCTAAATTGATTGAAGAAGCTTTTAAGAAACAAGTTCTTGAAAAATAAAGGCACTGTGAAAACTTAGAACTTGAAATTGTGGGTCTAAGAAAGGAACTTGAGAAAACAAAGGCTCTAAACCTTAGATTCGCTAAAGGATCCGAGACTTTAGAAGAAATAATTAAAGTGAAATGTTGTACTCTAATCAAGACAAGTCTTGGATACAATCCAAATCATGAAACATCAAAAACGATGAAATCTTTCGAAACATGTATAGGAAGCTACGTTAATGTTGTAAGAGGAAGCAGTCACCAAAATTATGGCCTCAACAAAAGGATGAAGGATCAAATATTTCCCATGAAAAACAACCTTACCATGAACAGAATGCAAGCTACTCAAGAAGGTATTCTACTCCCAGGTGTTTTTACTTCAATGGTCAATTCTTCGCTTCTCACAATTTTGGTCATAAAGCAGTTCATTGTGTTGCTTATAAAACAATTATGACTAGAGAAGCAAGAAAACAAAAAAGTGAGACAGAGGAAAAGAAATATTCTTATAATGTTTTCTCACTTCATCAAAATGAAGTTGAATGTTCTATTTTCAATAAATTTGGTCATGAAAAAAATGAATGTAGAAGAAAGATGAATTTATCTAATTACCGGCATGAATAGGAGACAATGCCACCCAAGGTATGAAAAGATAAAATCGCTGCCTCTGAAAATTGTGGTCTAGCATTGTATGCAGGAGATCAAGAGAATCTATGGTACATTCACAAAAAATGTTCAAATCATATGACAAGAGATAGAGATAATTTTGTTTATTTCAATGAAATAAAGAAAGAAAAGAATGTGATTTTTGGTAATAATTCACATGTTTCTATTGAAGGGAAAGGAGTTGTGATTTTAAAGAAAAAGGTCAACGATGGAAATGTATTATTTTTTGATGGATTAAGACATAAAATTTTAAGTGTTAGTCAAATTTGTTATCAAGGGCATGAAGTTATTTTCATATCAAAGAATTGTGTGGTAAGAAATATGGATACAAGTAAGATCATAATAATGGGAACAAGAACTCCAGACAATGTTTATGTCTTAGAAGGTGGCCAAGAGAATTGTTATATGACAAAATATGAAGAAAGTTGGCTTTGGCACAAAAGGTTGGGGCACCTTATCTTTTCTCAATTATACAAATCAAGAAATATGGGAGCAATTCATGACTTTCCAAACATCTCTCCACATGAAAATAACATCTGCAAATCACGTCAATTTGGTATGAAATTTAGAGTTCATATTAAAGCTAATGAAGGTAGTTCAAGTAAACCCCTTCAACTTGTTCACACTAATTTATGTGGTCCTATGAGAAATAAGTCTCCTTGTGTTGAGCAATACTTCATATTAATTATTTATGACTTTATAAGAATGTGTTGGATTGGTTTACTAAAGTATGAAGATGAGGCATTTGGTAAGTTGAAAATATTCAAGGCTTTGATAGAAAATGAATTAGATCTAAAGATTTAATTGTCCTAGATATGATAGAGGAGGAGAGTTTATATCATATGTGCTCTTCAAATTTTGTGAATAACATGGCATCAAAAGACAGTTTTCCATAGCTAAAACTCCTCAAAAAAATGGAGTTGAAGAAAGAATGAACATGACAGTTCAACAAATGGCACGTGCCATCTTTGATGAGTCAGGAATGCCTCACACCTTCTGGGGAGAAGAAACACATATAGTTGTGGGCACAATTAAAAAAGCTCATATTCGAGTAAACAATGATAAAACTTCATATGAACTCTGATTCAGTAAGCCTACAATTGTCAAACACTTTATAATTTTTGGAAGAAAATGTTTCATAAATAAAATTGATGACAAGCTTGGAAAGTTTGAATCTAGAGTTGATGAAGGAATCCTCCTTGGATACTCTTCTAGAAGAAAATGATATAAATCTTACAATATAAGGATTCAAAAGATTGTTGAATGCATAGATGTTGTGATTGATGAAGCATCCAAAGGTACCGAAAGGGAAGCACAAGCAAATAATGAAACTCTCCTTAATACAAGCCAAAAGGTTGTAGGAGGAGGAGATAGAGAAGCATTGGAATAAGGAAATCAAAATACAGATGTATCAAAAAGACACCATCAAGGTATGTTCAAAAAAATCATCCTGAATCTCAAATCTTAGGTGAAACGTAAGTAGGAATACAAACTAGAAAAAACTCTTGTTGGAACTTCTAGTCACTTAGCCTTACTATCCACAATTGAACCTCAAACTATGAATAAAGCAAGCAAAGATGAAGGTTGGGTTAAGGAAATGCATGAAGAACTTGATCAAATAGAAAATAACCATACACGGGAACTAGTACCAACCAAGGCATCATGATAAGAATGTAATTGGGACAAAATGTGTGTTCAAGAACAAACTAAATGAAAATCGAGAAGTACTTAGAAACAAAAGAAGACTTGTATGCAAAGGCTATGCTCAACAAGAAGTGATAGACTTTGAAGAAACATTTTCACCTGTAGCTAACTTGAAGTCTAAGAATGTTTCTTTCATTTTCCAACTTTCATAACTTTAAGGTATATCAAATGGATTTTAAATCTTCATTTTTAAATGGGGATCTATAAGAAGAAGTTTATATTGAACAACCTGAAGGATTCATTCTTGGTAATGATACAAATTTTGTATACAAACTTAATAAGGCATTGTATGGGTTAAAACAAGCACCTCATGCATTGTACTATCGTCTTGAAAGGTATCTTCAACAAAAAGGATTCAAAAAAGGATCTGTAGATAGCAATTTGTATATCAAATTTGATGACGAAAAACTTTTGGTAGCAGTATTTTATGTAGATAACATCATATTTGGAAGCAAGGGAGAATATATGAGTCAAGAGTTTGCTTTAGTTATGCAACAAGAATTTGAAATGTCTCTACTTGGTGAAATAACATACTTTCTTGGAATTAAATTTCAACAAACTAAAGATGGTATCTTTGTTTCTCAAACCAAGTATCTCAAACAAATTTTGAAGAAATGTGGAATGGATGACTGCAATCATGTATGCACACCAATGGTAACATGATGTAATCTTAGTCAAAATGATGATTCTACTTTAGTTAATAAGCTAGAATATAGATCTATGATTGGAAGCTTTCTCTACCTTACAGGTACAAGACCAGACATTGTACATGTTATTGGCATAGTTAGATCAAGATGGTTTCAAGTAAATCCTAAGGAAACTCATCTCCAAGAAGTTACCAAGATATTCAAGTATCTCCAAGGAACTCAAGATTTTGATCTATGGCATCCAAAAAAAACATACTTTTCACTTCATGATTACATAGATGCAAACTGCGCAGGTAATGGTGATGACCGCAAAAGTACTAGTGGAGGAGCATTCTATTTGGGACCTCATTTAGTTTCTTGGTTCACTAAGAAACAAAGTTCAATCGTTGAGGAAAAATATGTAGTTGTTGCATCTTGTTGTACTCAACTTCTATGGATGATCCAAATATTGCAAGATTCAAGTCGCTTTTCCTCAACATATATCTATTCTCTGTGATAACACCAGTGCCATAATTATTTCTAAAAATCCTGCCATGCACTAAAAAACCAAGCATATTCCAATCAATGATATTTTCTGAGAGAGAAGGTTCTTGAACAAAAGGTAAAACTCGAATATGTTTCTTCAAAGGAACAATTTATAGAATTATTTACAAAGCCACTTCCTCATGATTCCCTTAGATATATCAAACAAGAATTAGGATGATTTATGCTTCTTCACTTTGCTAATTGTCCTAACATGCATATCATGTTCAGGGGGAGTTGTGGCTATAAATAATTAACAGTTTATGTTATGTACATGGATATTGCGAAAGACAGTTGTGCATATACACAATTTTTAATGTAGAGAGTTGCGTATAGTTATCAGTAATGAATGAAATAGTGACATAGATTCAGGGGAAGCCTCTCATATTCTTTTATCAGTTAGAAATTGACATTTTGGCATTGACATTGTTTTACTACATATTGTTAATAATACTCATATGATGCTTAGGAATGATGTTGGTTCATGATGGTTCATTAGTTGTTGCAAAATGTTATTTTCACTATGGTTCTTTGATGGATTTGTTGATTTATGAGATGGATATGATTAGATTTGACAATGAATAGTTGTCGTAGGTTTAAGGGGAGAATATACTATGCTTCTAAAGGTCCATCATTGGAATTATGGTTTCTTTAGCATTTCTTGTTTCATGTTGGTTTATGATGAGTATATATCATTTATGATGTATAGTTGTTGCTATTATTATTGCTAAAGATACATATTTTATTATCAATGATGCATGGACTCCATATGATGAAGTTATGGATGCTGCCTATTTTATGCTTGAGTTTCACTTAGTGAAGTTATTAATGGTGTTGTGATACAAGAGATTGATATGTATTTGGTACTTGAGGATAGTGGATATTCCTATAAATGGAAAGAGCATGATGACCTTGATGATACAAGGTCAAGAGGATGAGTTGATGACATATCTCTACTAAAAAATCTTATGCTTTTGTTATATTTTCTTAGTGATTCTTGGAAGCACTACACATTTGGTCACATGTTGATGATATTGAAGAGATTGATACTACATTGTATTATCTTACATGTTAATGATGAGGATGTTCATTCTACTATCAAATATTTATGTTGTATATTCCTATACGGTGAATGATGGTTGCTGATGACTATTATGGTCTTGCTACCTCATGGTGGAGGTCCATTTTTTTTGTTAAAATTGTGTTGTATGTCTCCTACTGTAAAGGTTATGAAAAATACCCATGTTGTAATCATTGTAAAATTTGGTCATGTATACGCTATTGGGATCAAGTCATGTCATATATGTAATCCCATTAGTTTGGGACATTGATGTAAAATTTAGGTCCAATATGTAAACCCATTTTGTTGGGTGATTAATGTAATCATGGGAGCATCGAGTCATTGGTGATATGAAAGGTCATATCTGTTTTGAGTCTTAAAGACTTGTACTTTTATTGCATACCTTTAGAAGGTTCAGCATATGCTCAGGGGGAGCATGGTTAATATGCATCTTTTCAGCTGACCATAACTACAAAAATCATCACTATAAGGGAATCACTTCATTGAGCCTAGATCAACCATTTTTCCTTGATGCCAAAGGGGGAGAGATGCTTGGTGTTTGGAGAAGAATTCTTGAAAGAAGCTTGGTATGTTTTTAGAGAAGACTTGGTCTTTGTAGGTGTATTGTAGGTGGTGTCCAAACACAAAAGTGGTTTCCATAAAGTCCAAAGGGCGAGATTGTTAGAATTATGGCTAATGTGTTGTCCTTGATGGAAACCTGATTGATAAATATGTACTTAATTTAAACATTGATGATTGTGGTTTTAATGCAGATTGGTACAAATGCTACAGTTTTTATGAGCAAAGAATTGATAGTTTATAGATAGATGGATGTTAAAGGAAAATTTTGAGAAAGTATACATGGATCCTATGAAGAAGGGTCACATACATACACAATTCCCATGAATAAAAGTTGCATACAAAATCCAAACCATGGTAATGTGGATACCAAGGATCATTACCATGGTATTGGCCCCTATTAATCAAACCAAAAACGATTATTTGATTCCATAAAAGAATACTAATGACATTACCAAGGGATTTACCTAATGTATTGGCTAAGGATAAAACTATATAACGATATGGAGATCAAGGTGTTAGGTGTGTGTCACCAAGAAGCAATGAAGAAGACTCAGATTTGAAATATCTAAAAGTGTGTTGCCATATATGCTTGAATGATTTACTTATTGCAAATGTATAATTAACTAACAATGATATATCTATGATTATAATGATGTTGTGATCTAAATGAATTACTTAGAATTTTGTAGTTTTGACAGTAAAGTTTGCGAAGACTTAAATTATGTTTGCAACAGAATTTTTCAGATCTATACACATGTTTATCTTTGGATGGTCATGTACATATGCACATCTATATCTATAGGGTCACGTATATATTATGAGATATGGTCTTCAAAATGTTGAGATCTGTACACAGATGTTATGCATGGTAGTTTCATACATACACTAATATGTTTCATGGATGTTGTGTATATGTTCTAGGCTTTTGTAGTGTGGCTTGATGATGACATTTGATGGGTTCTACTCTATTTGTTTTTGTCTTTCAATGATGTCTTTATCTTGACAAGTTGTGTCTGATAGTGTTGATTGAGTTGAATGTGGAATGGAACAATAATTCGTAATGATGCTATAGTGTGTTGATTTGTGATTAGTTCAATGTATGGTTAAGTACTTGATTCAGTGGTTGGTTTAGTATTACAATAATTTAGTTTGACAATATTTTCAATTGTCAGTGATTTGATATCTGTATAGAGGTTTTATGCAGAGCAAACGGGTATATACTCAAGTTATATTAAGAACAATCACATACATATTATGATTTTTATTTGTTCTAGTTGGGTTCTATATTCAGTGGTTTGATGCTTCAGAGATTAAGTTGGTTTACAGTGATTTAGTGATTTCAGATTCAATATTTTAGTATTTCATGTTGGTTTGGGTTATTGATGGTGTGGGTCCAGTATGAAAATTTGATGAAATTTGGCCTAAAGTTTTTTTATGATTGTTTGACAGGTGGATCCAATTTGAAAGATTCTGAAAAGTGGTCCACAAGGAGTTGAGGATTGAATCCTTCAGTAAGAGGGTATGAGATCCTTTCTAGTAGTAGTTGGTAAATGAGATCAGGGGGTTGTAGCTCCCTTATGGTAGGAGATGGAGAATGAGTGGAGGTTGTAGCCTCCTATAGGTGGGTTCCTGCGTACCAGTAAGAGTCTGCATCAATACAAAAATGTAATGAATATTTTCTTTATATAATAAGAAAGAAGACAAAGATAGTGGCATCGGTGGTTTTCTCCCACATTGGATTTCCACCTAAAAATACCGGTTTTCTATGTGTGTTTCTCATATGCTATGATTTAATTCTCCTTTAATTCGTATTGATTTGATTATGGACTGGTTAAGGTAACTTAGTAATGGAAATTAAGATAAATTAAATAATATGGATATATGGTGTTTGCATTCACAAGGGTCATGTACATACAATTGTTGCATGAATAACAGTAGCATACAAAATTTAGAATAAGAAATGAAAAGTTAAAGTGAGTTAAAAAAATATTGATTCACACCCCCTCTCAATTTTTTTCCCAACATATGCTAGAGAAGAGGTGGAGACAAGCTCACATGTATGAATAAAACTCCCTAAGTCACACTTAGAGTTTTATATTGTTTCTACTTATAAGAAATTAGAGATTCTATTAGTACTCCAATGCGGGCAACCCAAAATGGACCCAATCATGTTGAAAGAAGCACGACATTTCATCCACAGACTGACGAATAGACATAGGTTTTCAACTGCACCGTGGTGCACTTGTTGTGAGGCTATTGTGGAAAACATCCTAAGTCATGGTATGAGCATCTTCCATATGTGCAGCATTCCTACAATTGAGCAGTGCACTCATCTACACATCAGTCACCATTTGAGACATTTTTTGGCTACCTACCCAAAGATCCTTTTGATATGGTCTTTGGAAGGGAAGATGACTCTAGTGGACGTGATGACAGGGACAAAGCGCAGTGGTTCATTCAGTAGATCCAGTTGATTCACCAAGTAGTACAGGAGCAGTTGGAGAAAATTCAAGCCTGGTACAAGGCTCAACATGACAAACACCGAGTCGACCATCAATTTCAAGTGGGTGAAAAAGTGTGGTTCCATATCAGCAAGGATAGAATGAAGGGAGAAGGGAAGAAGTTGCGACCAATCCGGTATGGTCCATTCACCATCTTGGATAAGATTGGAGACAATGCCTTTCGTCTCTACTTGTCAAAATATATGAAAATGTACTCCATAGTGAATGTGGAAAACTTAAAGCTTTATGAGCCACCATTGATTATGGACACTGAAGAGGTGGGATCAGTTCCTACAGTTGATGATTTTGCACCAAAGTATCTCGACGATTTTCCTGAAGATATCATCCTTGACAGAAGAAACAAAACTTCACGATGGGGAGATGTGGAATACCTTTGAGTTGGTTTCAAAGGGATGCACCCTAGCAAGGCAAAATGGCTGGAAAAAGAAAGAGTGAGGGAACAATTCCCTCACTTTCCAATTGACTGATAAAGCTTTTGGTGGTCCAAAAGCTCCTCAATGGGGAGGATTGATCTAGGTGGATCTCTAAACACCAGTGGCATGAAAATTCTCAAAATTCAAAGTGGCAGAAACTCAATTAGCTTGACATCAGATCAAAGTGCTCGTCACCCTGATTCCAATAGTGTGAATGGCACTCCAATCCGAATCCGTATGAAGAAGATAGAACCAATCAAATTTCAGGGTTGACATACCCATGTTGCAGGTTTAAGGAGGGTGCAATTTGGCAAGAATCTGGCACCAAAATTTGGCCACTTTTCTAGGTGAAATTGTGGGTCCGTTAATTTGTCTAATATTGCCTAAGGTTCTGGAAAACTTCTAGCAGACGGTGGAACCGTTATTTATTTTTAAATAAAAAAAAAAGATATACAAAAATATGGGGTGGGTGGCCATGACCCTGCCGCCCTTGGAACCACCAAAAATAAACACATAAAAATGGGGCGGGCAGCCATGACCCCGCCACCCCTGGTGCCCACTGTAACCATATCATATAAAATGTTGTTGGGGGCAAGAAGTCAACCCCGCCGCCCCTCCATGTTGTGGTTAATATGTAACGGCCAACAGAGATGGGGAAGTAGGCCACTAGCACGGTGGACCCACCACCCAAAAATAAACAACGCATATATGTGTAAATCATCTTCTGGATTATAGCGCATTAGGTTTTTGTTATGATCGACATTTCGAACCAGCAACAATGATTCATCTTTAGGATGTGAAATGTTTGTGGAAAACTGGTATAATATTCAGATCAATAAATAGATGTTTGAGATGCACAACTGACAATAATCTTAGGGATTATCAATTTATTAAATTATTGTTTATAATTTATTAGGGTCATAATTATTTTAATTATATTTTATTTTTAAATTGTAATTTATTATTTATAAATTGTAATTTATTAGGATCATAATTATTTTAATTGTATTTTTAATAATTATTATTTTGTTTGAAATATTTGTTAAAATCAATTATAAATATGGTCCTTAAAATAATATTAAAATTCTTTTTACACTTGTTGTGAAATCAGTTATTGTAGTTTGAATTTTATATGATTTAGATAAATCTTTTATAATTAAATTAAAGTTTGATTTTACTTATTATTTAAAGTTTTTTATTGTCAATTTGTTAAATTATTGTAAAATTATAATTTATTAGGGTCATAATTATTTTAATTATATTTCATTTTCTATTATTTTTATTTCAATTATTTATTAAGAATAATTATAGATGTGGTTCTTACAATAATATTCAAACTAAAATTCCATTAACACTTGTTTAGAAATTAGTTGTTGTAGTTTGAAATTTATATGATTTTGATTATTAGATTAATCTTTTATAATTAAATTAAAGTTTGATTAATGTTTTTTATTGTCATTATAGTTTTTATTGTCATTAAAGTTTTTAATTACTTTAAAGTTTGATTATAGTTTCTTATTGTGATTAAAGTTTTTTAATTAGATTAAAGTTTGATTCAATTTTTTTATTGTCATTAAAGGTTTTTTGGGTTGGGGGCGGGGGGTTGGGGGGAATTTTTGTATTATTTAATATTTATTTAGAATTGATGTTTAAATGATAATGTATTATTGTGTTGATATTTTTTTAATTAATAATCTACTGGTTAGATGTTTAAAAAAAATTATTTGTCTTAGGGATATGATACCAAATGAATGGTTAATGAAAGGAGCGATTTTAATTAGTGAGGGGTCAGATTGGATGATAAAGTTGGAATCCAATTTTCACTTATGGTCTATCCATCGTCTCTATTGAGGTTATTAGGGTTCTTGTTGATTTCTATGGCTTCTTTGAATTTCCTTATGAAGTAGTGATCACTTCTAGCTAAGATGTGGGTGTCTTCTATACAAATTTGATGCTTGGTTTTGTTAGAATGTTTTGCTAAAGCCGATGATTTGGATCGATTATGTTTAATGTCAGCTGAGTGTTCCTGGATTCTTGTGTTAAAGGATCTACCAGTTTCACCTACATAGGGCTTGCCACATGAGCAAGGAATTAAATAGACACCCTTATGGCATTTAGGATCAATTTTGTCTTTAATCGGATTGAGGCAACTTCAGATGGTGTTTAAAGGTTTGAAGGTGGTTAAAACCATGTTCTTTTTTAGGATACGAGATATTTTATCAGTAGTTCCCAGAATAAGGGAGGTTAACTTTCCTATAATATTATCAAAATTTTTATTATTATTTGGCCTAATGTTTGCTTTATTTATGGCTTTAACAACTTGACGTTTGTTGTATCCATTTTTTAGGAAAACTTTAATAAGGTGTTATTTTTATTTTTCTAGGTGTTCCTTGTCAGAGATTCTCAGGGCCCTGGTAGCTAATGTGTTGAGGAATCCTAGTTTGTGGGTTGGGTGATGATGTGAGGAGGCATGTAAATATTGTTCAGTGTGAGTCTTTTTTCTATATACCTGGTGGGATATGGAGCCATCGTCATTCCTAGTGATGAGTATATCAAGGAAGGGGAGGCTATTGTTGACCTCAAATTCCATATTGAATATGATGGAAGAGGATAAAATATTCAGGTGTTGTTTGAAGGTTTCTAGGGTTTCTCTTCCATGAGGCCATATGATAAATGTGTCATCGAAATATCTGTTCCACAATTTAGGTTTCAGGGGTGAAGTCATGAGGGCTTTGTTTTCAAAGTCTTCCATGAATAAATTGGCAATGATAGGAGATAAAGCCGACCCTATGGCGGGGATTTGATCCCCCGACCCCTCCTCAACTATTTGCCATTTTTAACCAATGCGCCCAACAACTTTCCTTGGTAGATCCGCCCACCAAACCTTATATCAACCTTTTTGCACAGTGCACCCAGGGGGGGAGAGCGCGCACATTTTTTGAGGTGAATGAATTGTAGGAGGCAGAACCATGAGCAGGCCTATGACAGGGGGAAGAACCTTGCCTAAGCACATTTTCCAGGGGGTCATTTTTGGTCCAATGTCAGAATTGGGCAAGTTTTAAATCGATTTTGCACTTCTCAGCGACAGGAACTCATTGGTGATGCTAGCTTCTTCAACGGAGCTCTCCATTTTTTGGTAATTTTCTATATTGGAGGTATAAGACTCCTTTCTGTAAATCTTGATTGTACTCTTCTTTCTCATGACACTTAATGAATGAAGGCCTCCCCATTGATTGAGCAGGGCCTGAAGACGTAGTCCAAATTGGATGAACTCTGTTATCAAGTCTCTTGTTTTCTTTCATGCTTTTATGTGTTTCTCATCTTCTCTCATGTGCACATTAAATTTCTATGGTTAAGTTGCAATTTATCCATGTAATTCTTTAATACATCTAGAAGCAAAAGACCTTGTATCATGGTACGTGAAATATTCGAATATAGATATTCATGCACAACGGCTTGTATGCTAGTAGATATGGATGTTTAACATGGGATGTATGAATATATAACATTTGATTGAGGGAATATGATTTATGTCTAGTTTTTTTATTACATAAATGTACCTTTTAATTGTTCTACATTGCCATAGTGTTGGACATGTTTTGGAATATTGTAATCTTAGCTTTGAAAAAGCTTTAGGTGCTAAGAAATAATTGAGTTATGGAGAACAAGCATTGCATACAAAATTCCTTGCCTGGATAGCAGGTTTCAAATACAAATAAATTTTTCCATCTATTTTCCTCTAGAAGGGCATTGGTTTTAGCTAAGGAGGTTATTTAAAGGCTTGACCTTAAGGTTGTAGAGGCACCCTCCAAAAAGTTATTTTATGCTTCTATTGAGAATATTCTTAGTCTAATGACTAGTCAAAATATTGAATGTGAGTATTACTATGGACACCATACAAATTAAATAGTTGGTAAATTCCTATAGGCATCAAAACACTTACCTCACGATACATCTCACATTGTCTTTAACAAGTTTTCTTAAGACAACAAATTCTCAAATAAATTTCTTGTAGAAGCTTTCCAAACCATGAAATTTTCTTACATAAAAGGTACACTTAGGTTTTGGTCAATCCAAAATGGTCTTTACCTTGTCAATTTCCATCATCAATCCTTCCTTGGAAATCACGAATCCTAAGTACACTAACTCTTCCTTTGGAAAGATGCACTTCCTCAAATTTACTAGTAGTTTCATTTTCCTCGGCTATTATAATACATTTCTCACATGCTCTAGGTGTTATTTCTTTGTCTTAATAAATATCAAAATATCATCTATGTATACAAAAACAAACCTTCCCAAAATTGGTTTGAAATAGTCCATCCTTTGTCTTGAATGTTATCTTCCTTTAATCACCTTCCCTTAACTGAATATGATGATATCCACTCTTCAAATCAATCTTTGAAAAGTACCTGACCCCACTCCAACAACCCAAGGGGTCATCTATCCTAGGTAAGGGAAACCTATACTTGATAGTGATATTATTAATATCCCACGAATATATACATATTCTCCATTCACCTCCTTTATTGGGTGCTAAAATTTCTAGTACAACATAAGGACTTAAACTCTTTATGATTAGCCCTATATCAGGAAAATCTTGCGCATATGTATTCACTTGTTCACTCTCTTCTAGAGTCATTAGGTAAGGATATTTTTTAGGAAGACTTGACCCTGGAATCAATTCAATCTATTGTGATATACTTCTCATGGGCAATAATCGTACTAGCAAATAATCCAACACAGTCTACTCAAATTCCTTCAAAAAATGTTGAATTTCTAGTTGTATATAGTTCCTATACCCACCTTCGTAAAGTTGCTTCTACATTATGGCTAGATAGGAATGATAAATTTTCTAATCATTCAAAAATTCCTTAGTTGATCACATCGTAATTCAATTATCATTACCACCCACATCTTGATTTCCACTATTTTTTATTGTTATTGTTGTACCTTCTATCATTGGCTTCAACTTATATTATTGTCTAGCCTTTTTGAATTTATAAGTATTCTTCCTACCCAAAATATTCCCATCAAATAGCCATGGTATTCTAAGAAATTCATGGCATGCATTCATATCTACTACATCACATAAGACAAGTTCACTAAATATTCCATTCTAGAGATGTAACAAGCATTGATCCATCATGGTCATTTGTTTCCCTAGTTGTAATTATGGAACCTGGTATGGATTGGGATGGGAAATGCATTTTAACTTAAAATTATTTATGACTTCCATGGATACCAAATTTTTAGTACTTCCACCATCTATGAATAGATTAGTTTTTTTGTCATATTCCTTTTAGGTTCAAGAAACACCCTTCATAGTATAAAATTCTAAGCTTTTTATAGTTGAAGGATCATTACATTTTCACAAAAAATGGTTACTTCACATGCCTATGTGACTTGTGTTCAAGATTCCCAGTTCTTCCTACATTATGCTTTTCTAGACATTTGGACGCCTTACACCCTTCTACTCCACATCAGTAACATGTAATAACGTACTTACCTTTTCCTCTTTTATATGCTTGACCTATTCCAGTGTCATTTCCTCGTTTTGTTCCCTTGTCTACTAGCAGATTCATTTTTTGTTTCATTGCCTCTATTAGTGCTTGATCTATCTCTTCCTCTAGCTATTTTTCCATGAAATTTCTAGTGTTATTTTCTACCAATCTTCTCTTCCGCCTTCAAGAAAACTTGATAGGCTTCATCCACATTTTGAAATAAATATGTGTTCATCTCATTTTTAATTTTATACTTTAAACCATTCACATATATCACCACTCTTTGCTATTATGATTCTTTAATCCTTAACTCGAGTGACAAATTGAAAATTTTCTCAGTGTACTCTCAAACACTCAACTCTTTCTTCCTTAGGTTTTATACTTTCTTACAAAAACTCTATTGGTAATTATCAAGTAGGCATTTCTCCTTGAGTTTACTCACCATCTTACTCAAGGTTCTAATCTTCTCCCATTAATTGTATACCTTTTCCTTCTTCAACACATCCCACCAAAGTGTAGGATGTCTATATGACCCTGTCATGGAAAATTGGACACGATTTGGGTCCAAAATATTATCATACTAAAAATACCTTTCAAGCTCTCCTATCTAGTCCATGAGAGTCTCAGCCTTTAAATTTCCATTATAACATGAAATTTCCACCTTTGAATTACCTCTATATTTCATAAAGGATATTAAATTATTGTTGGCTCCACTTCCCTAGCATCTCTCTCTTCCTCAATCTCATCTTCCAACTTCGAGTTTACTTCAACATAACCAAGTCTTCTATTTTCCAAATATTGCATTCTTCTTCTCAATGCCTCCAATTATCTGTTCAAGCACCTCCTTGTGCTACTCCATCTCCAATGGTGACATTTCTGCAATTTTTCTAGTGGCCCTCAACTTTATTAACACTCATGGGCCTTATCCCGACTTGTATTTCCACAAATTTCCCTCCAACAATTACATTAAACAACCCCTCATGGGTATAACCACAACCACACACTATAAAAGAACTAACAAAGGGCCAATATCAAGAGCTTAAATGATTTTTGAGACCATTTGATGTATAGGTGATGAATGAACTTGTACACAACCACTATAAGAACCTACATTGTTCCTGTGGAGTGCATGACTGGTTCTATCGATCACAATAAAAAATTAAAATTAACACACAAAACAAGGAATTTGTGAAAAAAATCACATCAGACAAAACAAGAGAATATAAAATTCTCATTCTTAGTTGCATACATAGAAAAATTACTCATACATATCAAAGTACAATTCTATTTTTTCTATGCCTTAGCATACACACCATTTGTTTCACATCTGACTCATTCCTAGCTTCGCAAGCTCCTTCCTATTCAGTCTCATGAGATACTCTAGTTTTCGACTACTCTATTCTCTTCTCATCTCTCCTTGTTCATTGATCCTCTTCCCCATTCACAACTTCTCTTAAATGATGATTGGAAGGTTAAATTTTCACAACAATTTGATTTCCTTATCTATCTTCGTATCTTTTCATCATTTCTTGGATGATGAACAACCATGACAGTTTGACTCACTAGCCAATAATCACTTCTTAAGTTGATTCCCCAGTTAATTATTAATCCCTTATCTACTTTCATAACCAATCATTATTTCTCCACATAGGAAATCCATTAGTTTGTTACCATCTCCTTGATAATGTGGAATCATTTCAAGTCATGCATCCATAATGCTCTAGCCAAGACTAGCATATATCCTATTTCTTAATCAAAAATATGCAAAAGATGTTTTTTCTTGTCAAAAGATGTTTTTCCTTGTTAAAAGATGCTTTATTTTATTGGCTATGATTTCTGACAAGGCTTCAAAAGTATTATTTTTTATTGTTAAGAATATGTGTTAGTCAAACCGAACATGGTTTAGCCAAAAAAAAAGAAATATATAGAATTTTCAAGAAAATATTGTAGAAAAAATGCCATGTTTTCCCCAACAAATAGGTTGGACATGAGTTATGCATACAAAATTTTAGCCCATTTTGAGTTAAGCCTGTGGAAATTCAAAATTTCAATAAAAATCTATTGTTTGGAACACTATTCTAAGAGTAAAAAGAAAAAAAAAACTATATTTAATTGATATATTAGCTAAGAGCAGGGTAACATAGTTATTAACCAATACCTAGTAACGAAAAAAGAAATTTGATTGATGATGTATTCATTCATTATTTATGATATGGCAAGTAACTTCAAAAATTTCATTGACAGATGGATTCAAGTGGGTAACATAATAAAAAAACTGAAAACATTCCTTCCCTTTCTTTTAAGCTCACAAGCCAATTCATCTCAATGAACCACTGAAGCTACGCTTGGATAGATTGTAGTTACAAGTTCAAAAAAAAAATATGAACCATAGTTGAGCTGAAAAATTAGAAAAGTGATATCAACTTAAACTTAAATGAATGGCAATTTGTGCTTGTATTCATATAATATTCATTAGGTTTAACAAATTTTCATTGGGAATTCTTTGTATGATTTTTGTGGTGACTTGCAGTTGGTAATATCTTCATTATCGATAGACATCCCTTTTCCTTTCATGCCTTTCTATTCACTCCCCTTAAACTGATCATACTATATGTGTTATTCATCTACTTATGAATAAACTGTAAGCAAAATTTTCATAATTGAAAATAATGACTAAAATCCTATGTTTGTTATGAAAAAATAAAGAGTAAAATTATAAAACTGGGCTTAGAAAAATGTCCATTGTGAGCTTTATGGGGACATTTTTTAAAACATAAGAGCATATATATATATATATATATATATATATATATATATATATATATATATATATATATATATATATATATATATATATATATATATATATATATATATATATATATATATATATATCTATTCTCTTATGTTTTAAAAATTCCCTCTATAAAGCTTAGGGTAGAGATTTTCTAAACCCATTTTTATAGTTTTACTCTTTGTTTTTTCATATCAAACATAATATTTTCGCTACTCTTTTCAATTATGACAATGTTTTTTATGAAGAAACAAAGAGTACAACTATAAAAATGGGTTTAGAAAAATGTTCACCATGAACTTTATAGAAACATATTTTAAAAATAAGAGCATATACTTGGAGGTATGTGTGTGTGTGTGTGTGTGTGTGTGTGACGAAAACTTGCTTCAAAATTTTGAAACTCATTCAATGGTGTCTACAACAATGTTCTCAAAATTGGTATTTCTTAAATTTTAACTAAATTACACAAATTCAGTAAAATGCATTCCCAACCCTCATTATTATGTATTTTTTAGTGATTTCAATGGGAAATGGTTTTTCTTCTATTTTGATATATTTGTTTACTTTTAGTTTTCTAATTTTAGATTTAAAAAATCTTGTTATGTAAATACACTACAAGGTTACCTTCTAAATGTGAAATACCCACTTAGTTAACCAAAATGCAAGCTTGATTTCTATCCTTGGGTATTTTTAACTACTTTCAATTCTATAAAATATGTTTTTTCCTCCCATGGTCTTATACAAGTTCAAAGTTGTCTTAGAACATTTGCATCAAGTCCATAAATGTGTCTTAACGGTTGAAGGAGGATATTTAGCAGTCCCACTACATCATAATGGTATCATACTTATCCATAAACTATAAGAATGGATAGAATCATATGTTTCTTAGAAGAAAAGAGAGAGTAAAACTAAAAATATGGGCTTAGAAAAATGCTTGCCATCAGGTTTATGGAGGCATTCTTTTAAACCTAAAAGCACACACACACACAGATATATATATATATATATATATATATATATATATATATATATATATATATATATATATATATATATATATATATATATATCTATATATATATATATATATATATATATATATATATATATATATATATATATATATATATATATATATATATATATATATATATATATATATATATATATATATATATATATATATATATATATATATATATATATATACATATATATATCTATATATATATATATATATACATATATATACATATATGAAAAAAAACCTCCTTCAAAATTTGAAAATCATTCTAATTTGTCTGTAGGCGTATTCTCAAAATTGGTATTCCTCAGGTTTTAACTTAATTTTGACTAGTTCAGTAAAATGCACCACCAACCCTCATTCTTGAGTATTTTTTAGTGATCCTTGTGGGAAATGACTTTTCTTTTATTTTGACACATTCGTTTACTTTTGTTTTCCTAATTTGGGTTTTAAGAATTCTTTTTGTGTAAATACACTACAAGGTTACCTTCTAAATGTGAAATGCATGCCTAATTGACCAAAAATACAATTTTGTGTTATATCCTTTGGTATATTTTTTTGTAAGCTTGGTGGGACTACATCTTCATCATGTCCAATATATCACCCCAATCGAGCCAAGGAACTGAACTGGTAACTTCACATCAAGGTCTTCCTTAACAAAGCACTTGATCATTGTCTATCAAAGACCCCATTGACTATCCTTTGGTATTTTTAAGTGCTTTCAATATTAGAGAATAAGTTTCTTCCTCCCATGGTCTAAAAAAATTCGAGAGTTGTCTTATAACATTTGCATGAAATCCAAAACTTTATAGATTTTCCTTATAACTATAAAAACAAACTTAGTAAACTAACAACCATGGGCTATATAGAGGCATTTTTTAAAAATATAAGAACATATACCTCAAGGTATATATATTTTTGACAAAAACCTCCTTTAGAATTTTGAATCTTTTTATAAGTTGTTTGCAACATTGTGTTCAAAATTGGTATTCCTTAGTTTTTAACTGAATTTGACTAGTTTAGTAAAATGCACGCCCAACCCTCATTCTTAAGTATTTTTGAGTGATTTCGATAGGAAATGATTTTTCTTTTAATTTGACACCTTCGTTTACATTTAGTTTCTAATTTTGGATTTAAAAAAATCTGTTGTATAAATACACTATAATGTTACCTTCTAAATGTGAAATGTTTGCTTAGTTGACCAAAATCCAAGTTTGAGTTCCATTCTTGGACATTTTTAAGTTCTTTTAGTTATAAATAATATGTTTCCTCATCCAATGGTCTTAAAAAAGTCTAGATTTGTCTTGTAACATTTGCATGAAGTCCATAACATTCTAGATTTGTCTGATTGACCATAAAAATGGGCTTAGAAAAATGCCATCCACGAGATTTACAGAGGAATTTTTTAAAACATAAGAGCATATAACTAGAGGTATATATATTGACAAAAACCTCCTTTACAATTTTGAAACTCATCATAAGTTGTCTACAGGGGTCTTTTCAAAATTGGTATTCCTCAGTTTTTAACTAAACTTGACTACTTCAGTAAAATGCATGCCCAACTCTCATCCTTGAGGTTTTTGTCATATATATATAGATGAAAAAAAATCTCCTTCAAAACATTGAAAATAATTTTAAGTTGTCTGAAGGAGTCTTCTCAAAATTGGTATTCCTTAGTTTTTAACTAAAATTTGACTAGTTTAGTAAAATGCACTACCATCCCTCATTCTTGACTATTTTTTAGTGATCACTGTGGCAAATAAACTTTCTTTTAATTTGACACATTCATTTACTTCTAGTTTCCTAATTTTGGATTTAAAAAACCCTATTGTGTAAATACACTACAAGGTTACCTTCTAAATGTGAAATGCCCACTTAATTGGCCAAAATGCAATTCTGAGTTCTATCATTTGTTTTTTTTTAAGTGCTTTCAATTGTGAAGAATATGTTTCTTCCTACCATGGTCTATAACAAGTCTAGAATTGTCTTATAACATTTGCATGAAGTCCGTAACTTTATATATTTGTCTTATAACTATAAAAATAAACTTAGTAAAATGCCAACCACAAGCTATATAGAGGCATTTTTTATAAATATATGAGCATATACCTAGAAGTATATATATTTTTGACAAAGCCTCCTTCATAATTTCAATTTTTTGTCTTAGCTCTCTGCATCATTTTTTTCAAAATTGGTATTCCTCTTTTTTAAATGAATTTGACTAGTTCAGTAAAATGCACACCCAACCCTCATTCCTAAGTGTTTTTGAGTGATTTCGATAGGAAATGATTTTTCTTCTAATTTGACACATTTGTTTACTTTTAATTTTCTAATATTTTATTTAAAAAATCTTGTTGTGTAAATACCCTATAAGGTTGCCTTCTAAATGTGAAATGCCCGCTTAGTTGACCAAAATGCAAGTTTGAGTTCTATCCTTGAGTATTTTTAAGTGATTTCAGTTATAGAGAATATGTTTCCTTCTCCCATGGTTTTAACAAGTCCACGTTTGTCTTATAAAATTTGCATGAAGTCCATAACTTTATAGATTTGTCTGATGCCTATAAAAATAGGCTTAGAAAAATGTCATTCATGAGCTTTATAAAGGAATTTTTTAAAACATAAGAGCATATACCTAGAGGTATATATGTATTTGACAAACACCACCTTTAGAATTTTGAAACTCATTCTAAGTTCTCTGAAGGAGTGTTTTCAAAATTGGTATTCCTCAATTTTTAACTAAATTTGACTATTAGATATCATTTTGGGATTTAATTACATTAAGTAAGTCATTCATCTATGACCATTTCCATGAGAGGTATGTTATAAAATTATATATTACAGAGCAATGGAACACATAAAATATTGCAAAAATATATACACAGAAAATGTACAAAACAAGAGAGACACAGATATACATGGTTCACCCAGTTTGGGTTGCGTCCATGGAGAAATAGCCAGTCCTTCTTTTATTATATTATCTAGCAAACTAAAGAGATACAACCTACAACAGATCCACTGCAACTCCCTCTTCTCTCTCAATCTCCTCTCTCTTCCTCACTCAGAATACAGATATACATAGACACAATACAATTCCCTCATATATAGTGAGGGGTTGCCTTCTAGGGCAAAAAACGCTAAATTAAACATAACTTCTACCGTCAGATCATCCACCTAATGAACTGCCTAGATTGACTAGAAATTACTAGACTTTTACAAGGCAATTTTATATCTATTTTTAGCTTCGGGGGCACCCCCCACATGGAGGGGTGTACAGTCTTCTTGGGGTATACATTCGGCTGAAACCTTTGAATACAGAAGATAATCAGGCTCCACACCCAACAAAGTAGTCGTAACTGACTAATTTCTCATGATTTTTTCAATAGTCCACTTAGCACTCATTGCATCGGGTTGAATGACTTAATGCAGTTGAATCCAGAAATGATAACTAATATAATGCACTGTGAAAACCCCCAATACTTAATTCAAAAGAGTGAAGGGAACTTGTTGGGAGTTTTAATCGATAATTAATCCTCCTAATATTTAATTGGCAATCCGGGACTCGTAAACAAGAGTTGTACTGCGTTTTTGGCTCAGATTAATGGTCAAAGTATATAAGTTAAATTAATAATAATGGTTTTAAAGAAGCAAAATGAAATCTTAATGAAATTCCCTAAATTTATAAACGAAATTGAATTGATGTCACACTGCTTATAAAACCAAATCTATGTTACTTTTCTAGAAATTGAACTAATTCTAAATTACCCTATGTTATCAAATTGAATTGACTCTACTCAAACCAAAGAAAATACTGTACTCAAAACCTATTTGAAGCTAAATTATTACTTTAACTATGATAAGACTACAAAACCATTCCTAATTATGAAATTTAAACATTCACACTTATCAACACTTCTCAACTATTTTAATTAAATGGAAACTATCTAATCTATCTAAGCTCTGGATTCCTAATTTAAAAGACACTCAAACAGTGAAATATAGATACTATCTATCAAAACAATTGAGATCCTACAAGAATTTGATCAAACCAAACTAACTACAACACTCACACTATTCCTATTAAACTCAAAATATCTTGCTGCTTAGCAAAAGGAATTGATAAACCAAGACCACATTTTGCCAAATGAAAGTATTCTTCAATCCTCACGCTGTAAATCTATTTGGTTCTATTCTATTACTATAACAATTTGAAGTACTGTTGCCTAGCTTAACATGACTATGTTTTATGACTACTGCTGCAAACACGCAAAAGAAATCTTATGATACAATCTCAAAGACCCTACAACTCCAAATCATGCTTTGTTTCTGATTTATGTTTATCAATGCATCATAGGTTCACACTTGGTCCAATTCACAATTCACTAATCAAGCTCACACAGGAAACCCTCGTTTTGCTCAAAATTTAATGATACACATGCGTTCAACATAAGATATTTAAGTATGCTCTATGTATAGGGATTTAATACATCAACAAGAATTCATGATGCTAATCTAATGAGGTAGAGTGATGATATGTGAAGGTTAAGCAGTCTACACACAGTGACCTGTACGTGATCCTTGAGACCAATGTATAGGAAATCCTCAACATTATACACTTAGCTTGTCTAATCGAAATTTGGCCCACGAGATCGTTCCTTTAACTGAAATCAATCCAAGATTAACACACACAGTATCGAATTTCTTTGTGACAACTGATCAAAATCAAACTTAAATCAATTGTTCTAGAACGAATTTAAGTCAAAATGTCAAAATGCATGCATTAACTAAAATGCACACAAAGATTACCTATGCATATGATTACAAAAGGTAGATACGGACTGCGGTGGGCCCTTGCCACACTTGGAGTTAGCTTGGAAGCTTACAGGAAAGAACTAAGCTTCAACGCATTCAATTAAGAGACTCAATGAGTTCATAATTGATCTAAAATCTAATTAGTGACTTTCCATGTTGAATCACAAAACTAAGCTTTATTACTGAATAACAGAGTTTATAATCTTGAGTTTTGATAGAAAAATGAAATTGCAATCATCCTCTCCCATCCTATGCTTGTTGCTCTACTTTTTATACATGTTGTAGATGGAGGTGAGATTAATTACATTCTAAATGAAATGGGACAACAAAAAAATTCATGATGTGTTTGACTTCTCTAGATGGCCTTCGAATAGATAATAGTTGATGCTAATGTTGATCAATGCATGGATGGAGGAAAAGAACTTATCAAACTGTAACTGTGGGATAAAAATAGATAGATCCGAATTTGAGTGTTAAGTACAAATCTGGATATTTTATATAAATTGGCCTGACAGAACTCCACATATCTTCTAAACCATAAGGAATTTTAGAAAAAAAAATCATGGTTAGTAGACTGGCTATATTGGGACCAAAACCCATGTGGCATAGTTTCTTCATTTGCCTCCACCAGCATGGAAAACGAGGCAAAGTTTGCAGTTCGAAACTTATTGCAAATTTGGGCAAATTTGTGAATTTCCTTCTAGAGATCCACATGAGTGACCTGCGTGAAATCCAGGTTATGGAAAGGTATTAAGAGATTATTTTTGACAATAACCTCTATCAGTTTCTTGGAAGCATGCTGAAAGTGTCAAAGCCCCAAATTGGTCATTTTTGTACTCTACTAGCTTGTGAAGAAACATAGCGATGGAACCCTGTGAAAAAATGAGATTAGCGAAACCATCATTAGTAAATCATGGAATATTCATCTTTCATCATAGAAAATCTAAGAAAACTAATAATATTCAAACACAAGACATGAAATGTGATTTGGCAACAAGTTTATGGAATTAGGGTACGGAACGGGTTAAAGACCTAGGGTTTTAGGGTATGAATGGTGGTATTGCATGATGAAAACATGGGAATTTTCGAGGCCCATCATCCCCCCATGCCTAAGGTTTTGCATGTTCTGATGAAAACAAATACTTTACTCATATATAGGTTCTTATGGCATCATGGCTTTAGGCAGGGTTAGTTCTTGTGGAGTAATGCTCCGTGAAAATTTGGGGTGTTGGTTCTTGTGGACCAACACCATACTTATTTGACTGCCATATATTTAATTGTGAGAGCGATATAAATTGAGGATAAGAAATAGATATGGTAGGAGGCAATGATGAATGGGATGATAGGTGACAATGAAAATGATGGATGAGATGAGGTGGTGATGGTGAGAGTAGATGAGGTGAGGTGGTTGCATAAACTACTCTTGTGAGGCCAATTCTTATGGATTTTTTTCCTTTATGAAGGGTAGCAATGACTTCATCCTCTATTGGATACATTCAATTGAAAATATGTGCAAATGTAGGAGGGGAAGGCGCTATAGTTACTGCCTTTCTTTTACATGAACCAATATACTTTTATTTTCATGATTATGACCTAATTAGAGTAGCATGCATTTTGTTATGAATGAGGAATTTGCAAATGAAGGGTATATGGAAAATGGAATACATGGTGGTTAATCATCAAAGCTTCCTTAAATATCTAATGAATTAAAGAATCTTAGTCAAACTTTACCTCAGGTTACCTTTACTTTTGATGTACTCACTATTGTAAGATGAAGTGGAAGATGAACCAGAACATGGCTGAAAGTTGGAGTTGGAATGACTGTTGTTGATGTGTATATGGATTTTTTGAAGAAGGATGAACTGGAGATAGTAAAAGAGGCTGAAAAATGAAGGTCCCCTTCTCCCCCATGCCTGAGAAGTTGTATGTCCCCAAACAAAGAAGGAAGATGACTGTTGCAAATGATGATCAGGCTGCTATATGGCAACCTTTATTGAAACAAGATGACTGCTGAAGAAAGGGAGATGAACTCCTTCAAGTGAAGGAGTACTTCCAATGAATCCATGTGCGGAGCAGGTACAAATAGATATCCATGCTTAGATTTAACATATAAATTTGGAAGTGTACATGAGCATGAAAAATCAACAAATGTACTTGATATGACAACAATATTTTTAGAAGAGGAGAATACTGCCTCGCTTGAGTCGTTGTTCGGAACCAATGTTCGATGTAATCATGGTATTCTTGGTCCATTTCTTGATTTGGCCCATGCTGCTCATCCTCTTCTTCCATGTCATGTTGATTGTTCTCCGTAGGGTGAGTAGTCTCTTGATTACATTTTGGATCTACTGATAGACATGTCAAGAACTCCTCAATCTCAGGTTCTAGTGAATGTTCTCCATTGATTATAATGCATGATTCATTCGTCTCCTTAGATGACTGGTAAGGGAAATCAAAAGAGACTTCCAAATCCTCTTGTGGTGGTGGAGAAATGGACAAGTTCTTGACTATTGTTAAGAAGTTCTCTTCCTAAGAGGTAGAGGTCAAGATCCCAGTAGCTGCTAGGGCTTGTGAGAGGTCCTTCATATTTATCATCTTCAAGTCCATATGGTTAATTGATAGTCCCTGTCTCCATACACATATTAGTAATAGGAGTTCTTACAACACCCCAAAATTATATAACATTAAAGATTGGAATCTAAAGATGAATTTAAAAGTTATATTCATTGAAGTAAAGCTTACCACACTTGAGAGCGAATCGGAATACTATTTAATCTACTAAAAAAAAACAATTCGGGAATTAAATATCTCACAGAGTGTTTTAGACTATTCTAAGGCCTATGTTGTTTGTGAGGCTTAGCTATGGTTCCTGTAGATGTGTCTTACTAAGTCTGTGATATTTACAAACTTTTCAAATTACATGAAATGTGGAAATGAAATAAAAATGCTTCTACTTCTACACATAAAGGAAAGGAAATAAAAGTTCAAAGATAAGCAAAAACAATCAAACTTTGGAGCAACCCTACCATAGTGGATGCATGGCTCTTCACTCACGCCTTACCATACTCTCTCCACCCTTTGACTGCGCTGCAATACCTTTGAAACTCTGTTAATAAAAAGATTACCTGAGCCAAAATACAACTCCCTGGCAACAACGCCAAAATGTTGGGAGTTTTAATCGATAATTAATCCAACTAATATTTAATTTTCATTCCAGGACTCGTAAACACGATATGTATTGCGTTTTTAGCTTGGCTTAATGGTAAAAGTATATAAGTTTACTTGACAATAATGGTTTTAAAGAAACAAAATGAAATCTTAATGAAATGCCCTAAATTTATAAACGAAATTGAATTGATGTCACACTGCTTATAAAACCAAATCTATGTTACTGTTCTGGAAAGTGAACTAATTCTAAATTACCCTATGCTATCAAATTGAATTGACTCTACTCAAACCAAAGAAAATATTGTACTCAAAACCTATTTGAAGCTAAATTATTACTTTAACTATGATAAGCCTACAAAACCATTCCTACTTATGAAATTTAAATGTTCACACTTATCAACAGTTCTCAACTATTTTAATTAAATGGAAACTATCTAATCTATCTAAGCTCTAGAGCCATAATTTAAAAAAACACTCAAACATTGAAATGTAGAGACTATCTATCAAAACAATTGAGATCCTACAAGCATTTGATCAAACCAGACTAACTACAACGCTCACATTATTCTTATTAAACTCAAAATATCTTGCTGCTTAGAAAAAAGAATTGATAAACCAAGACCACATTTTGCCAAATAAAAGTATTCTTCAATCCTCACGTTGTAAATCTATTTGGTTCTATTCTATTACTATAACAATTTGAAGTACTCTTTCCTAGCTAAAGATTTAACATGACTCTATTTTATGAATACTGTTGCAAACACGTAGAAGCAATCTTATGATACAATCTCAAAGACCCTACAACTCAAAATCATGCTCTGTTTCTGATTTATGTTTATCAATGTATCAGAGGTTCACACTTGGTCCAATTCACAATTCACCAATCAAACTCACACATGAAATCCTCGTTTTGCTCAAAGGTTAATGATACACTTGTGTTCAACATAAGATATTTAAATATGCTCTGTGTATAGGGATTTAATACATCAACAAGCATTCACGATTCTAATCTAATGAGGTAGAGCGATGCTTTTTGAAGGTTAAGTAGTCAACACATAGTGACCTATATGTGATCCTTGAGACCAATGTATACGAAATCCTAAACATTATATGCTTAGCTTGTCTAATCGAAATTTGGCCCACGAGATCATTCCTTTAACTAAAACCAATCCAACATTAACACACAATGTATCGAATTGCTTTGTGACATATGATCAAAATCAAACTTAAATCAATTGTTCAATAACAAATTTAAATCAAAATGTCAAAATGCATGAATTAGTTAAAACACACACAAATATTACCTATGCATATGATTACAGAAGCTGGATCCGGATTGTGGTGAGCCCTTTCCATACCCGGAGTCAGCTTGGAAGCTTATAAGAAAGAACTAAGCTTCAACACATTCAATTCAAACACTCAAAGAGTTCATAATTGATCCAAAATCGAATCAGTGACTCGCCATGTTGAATCACAAAACTGAGCTTTATTACTAAATAATAGAGTGTACAATCTTCAAGTTTGATAGAAAAATGAAATGGAAATCATCCTCTCCCCTCATATGCTTGCTACTCTGTTTTAATACATGTTGTAGATGAAGGTGAGATTAATTACATTCTAAATGAAATGGGACAACAAAAAAATTCATGATGTGTTTGACTTCTCTAGATGGCCTTCGAATAGCTAATGGTTGATGTTGATGTTGATCAATTCAGGGATCAAACCGTAACTTTGGCATAAAAATAGGCAGATCCTAATTTGGCTGTTAAGTACAAATCTGGATATTTTATATAAATTAGCTAAAGAGAACTATGCATATCTTCTGAACCGTAAGGAATTTTCAAAAAATGTTTGCGTTTTAGTAAATCAGGTATACTAGTACCAAAACCCATGTTGCATATTTTCTTCATTCGCCTCCACCTACATGGAAATCTAGGTGGAAGTTGGAAGTTTGAAACTTATTGCAGAATTGGGAAAATTTGTGAATTTCCTTCTAGAGATCCACATGAGTGACCTAGGTGAAATCTAGGTTGTGGAAAGGTATTAAAACATTATTTTTGACAATAACCTCTCTTGGTTTCTCCGGAAGCATGCCAAAAGTGTCAAAGCCCCAAATTGGCCATTTCCATACTCTACTGGCTTGTGAAGAAACTCGGCGATGGAACCTTGTGAAAAAATGAGCTTAGTGAAACCGTCATTAGTAAATCATGGCATAATCATCTTTAATCATAGAAAATCTAAGAAAACTAATGATAGTCAACCACAAGACATAAAATGTGATTTGGCGGCAAGTTGATGGAATTAGGGTACGAAATGGGTTAAAGACCTAGGGTTTTAGGGTATGAATGGTGATATTGCATGATGAAAACATGGGAATTTTCGAGGCCGATCAGAACTCTACTTGAATGGTTCATGAGGCACAATACTTGCTTAGGTTTTGCAAATGGGGTAGAAAGCTAAGTGGGCTTGATTGTGGGGAAAACTCCATAGTTAAGCGCACTTGAGCCAGAGGCAATCTAGGATGGGTGACCTCCTGAGAAGTCCTAGTTACTGGGTGCAAGCCCTGGATGTGATTATTGATGCTATGTGATTCATTTCACTAGTTTCAATCCCACTTTTTCACCCCTGTGATCATCACCCAATGCAATGAGTGCTAAGTGGGAATATTCAAAAAATCATGAGAAATTAGTCAGTTACGACTACCTCTCATGGAAGTGGTCATAGATGAATGACTTACTTAATGCAGTTGAATCCCAAAATGATATCTAATATAATGCACTAAAAGCCCCAATACTAAATTTGAATAGTTCAGTAAAATGCAAGCCCAACCCTCATTCTGAGGTTATATATATCTATATATATATATATATATATATGACGAAAACCTCCTTCATAATTTTGAAAATCATTCTAAGTTGTCTGCAGGAGAGTTATCAAGATTGGTATTCCTCGGTTTTTAACTGAATTTTGACTAAATTTTAACAAACCCTCATCCTTGAGTATTGTTAGAGCCTAAATCTACCTCAGGCTGAGAAAGGCAGGATCTAGGGTAACATCAAACCATGCTTAACCTAGTAGCTAGCCCTACCAGGTCGGGAGAGGACTCTCTCCTTGTCAATCTCAAGAAAATATAGCAATGAGGCTTGAGATGGCCGATATAAATACTAATTTTAGGCTAGGTATATGCTCAGAGGAGTTTGATTGAATTTTATGTTGTTTTGCTGGCTCAAAAGTGAAAGGCAGTTTTGGGTCTGGGGATTGGACTCAGTCTTGCAGAGATTTCTATGGGGCAAGGTAGGAAAATGCTTTAGTACTTTAAATTGAGTGAGACGGAGAGTCTTGAAATTTGGGTTGAGTGACCTACATCAATTGCTATGTTGGGCTAAGGAAGCCTCAGCCAAAATCTTGAACTTGTCTTACTCTTTCTTCCTCCTCAAATTTTTCCTCAACTTGGCCTTCAAAGTCCTTATTCTCGCTTTGCAATTTTATTTCTTGCCAAATAGTGATAGGCCATGTGCCTCAACATATTTTTCTCTTTGTTGACCTTCTCTAGCAGCTTCTCCAAGTGCATGTTTGTCCTTTCAAGCCAAGATTCCTGGTCAGCCTCAATTTCTTGCTCTAGCGGTGTCAACTTGATTTTCCTCCTCTTGGCTGCTTGCCAGTTTTCTCTTATGTTTTGGAGCTCCATGATAGTTTGCTAGTCCTCTAACTGTTTGTTCCTTTGCTCAAGATAGTTTATTACCCACTTGGCTCTTTCCAGGTTGAGAGACAAGTCATGAATGTCAGCTTCTTGTTCCTAGATGATCTCCTTGAGCTTCGAGCTTTGGGAGCCCAAATCAATGTCATCATCCTGAATGAGAATGAACTCCCTCTCTTGACCTTCTAAAGGCCCCTCATCATGCAATGGTTGTTTACCTTTGTCCTGTACCTACTTAGTTGTTGAAGGAAACGAGACCCCTTCCACCTTGGGTGGAGATAATACTTGTTTCGCTGCTGCAAATAACCTCCTTGTGTCGTTCTGGTAAGTGAAAAACACTGGCGCACTGGTGGTTTGAGTCTCATGCACTTCTTGTTGATGTGACGGTCCTCCTGCCTCATGAAAAACTGATGGGGTTACTTGAGGATTTTTTAAAACCTCATGTGAAATGAAATCATCCCATGAAACATTCAGCAAACTCAGCTGATGCAAAACCACAATCTTGATCAATGCAAAATGATAGATAATGTTTTAATGTTGATGAGGAGGTTTCCTTTGCACCAATGTGGCCATTTTCTCAATATTCTGGCATATGAAATAGGGGATGTTCATCATCCTCACTCTAGTGAAATGCATCAACAATCTAACTTGATAGGTGTATAGACGAAAAAATCTGCCTTCACAGCTGAAATATTTAATTATGAGTTTCATAAGGGGAGCATATGTATCCTATAGGTATCTGAAAGGGAAGACCCTATTGATTTTCTTCTGATAACTAGCCTTGATATAAGGATCATAATGTTCTTTGCCCACTAGCTGTCCCTTGTTCCACTATTCACCCACATTCGAAATACCTGTTGCTTCAGCTATAGTTTCAGGTGTCAAAGTGAATGTAACACTTGCCAAATTGGCCTGGCCATTGTGAAGATAGAGGACAAATAATCTAGCAAGATCATGGTGGTATTTGACTCTTTCCACCATCACACAAAACTGGAAGTAAGATTGATGTTTGAAACATGCTACTGCAAGAGGACAAGCCAATAACTCTATAAGTGTAGTGGGCTCCTCCCGAATGTGTTTTCCTCCCTTATGTGGTCTTCTCAGTGCATGAATTTATTAGGAGGAATCACTTACTGTTTCCTCATCCCTTTCATAAGCTGAATCGGTTTCCATATTTTCCACTATTTGGATGTTTCAGTGATGAGTATGAAGAGATTTTATATCAAAATAGGTGACTGTTGTTTGATGAATAGGACTAATGAGTGGGACTGATGAATGGAGGATTTGATGCTAGCTGTAGGGTTTTAGGGAGTGATATGGATTGGGGATGAAAATTAGGGTTTGGGAATAGTGGAAATTAGGTATTAGGGTTTTAGGGGTAGGATGATTGTGAATGGGAGAGGGAAAGGAAAATGAAATGTGGGAAGTGTAGTGAAGGGAAATGTGACAATGATGTAGGGGAACAAACAGCAACAATGGCAAATTGCAAACCCTAGACAGTTTTTTGTAGTGTAACTGTGCAACAAACTAGGGTTTGTAATTGCACCTATCTAAACATCATCAAAGCTCATTAAATCTCTTGTAATGGAAAATTGGAATGTTTCACTTACTTGTGGAATGATTTTGGTAGAGTTTTGAAGCTTGGGCAAGATCGTTTTGGTGAAATTTATGCTTGGACGGCAGGTGCGCCACGCTAAGACACAGGTGCGCCACACCAAGGAACAGGGGTGTAGCTCATTTTTGCAGACCAGTTTTGGAGGACTTTCTGGTGTCCAAATTAGATGTGGGATAGCGCGTTGGAAATCATATCAAGTCTACTTTCCAACACGACTTGAATTTTTCAATTTGGAGTTCATTTGACCTATCAAATGTCAAATATTCCAAGACTCGGTAAAATGTGAAAAATGAGGCTGCTTAAAGGTAGAGTGTTGTTGCAGTCAACTTTTGAAGGTCTTCATAAGCTCCAAATTGAGCTCATGATAGCTCATTAGAAATATCTTTGTGTCTAGTTATCATTTGGCTCATCACGAAAGTCATTTGGCCAACCAAGCTAGGATAAATCGTGATTTTCCCAAGGCCACTCTAGAGGTGCAACAACCCTCTTGAGACAAATTTATTTTTGACATTTCTCTACAAGCATGACACCTGTGTAAAAAGTGAAGGAGGGTTTTCTTCCTTGGCCTATTGCGGACAAAAATCTCTCTCATTTTTTCCAAATTCATCTTTCCTTGCTCAGACGCATCATTTGAGTAAAACCTACCCCGATGTGTGGAACAGGGGATTTGTCGAAATGAATTGAAATGAAAGGGAAAAGGGGCTTCTAAATTCTTGAGAAAATTTTGGGAAGTAGGGAGGGATGTTAGGAAATAGGTGAAAGTGTAATTTCAAATATTGAGTGAGGGGAAGGGGTCCAAAAGGGCTAAGCACAGGCCAAACCTAGAAAATTGTCAAATTGTAGCAAGAAACTAGGGTTTGTGCGAAAATGGGGAATTTGAGGGATATCAGTGATGGGAAGTGTTTAATAAGGTACATTAAGGATAGTGGAAGGTGTATGAACATTCAGATACACGTTTTGTTGATGATTTGACCATCCAAGAGAAATTACCTTCAAAACCCTAGGAGAGGGAAATGAACCTTACCTAGGCACAACTGAAGCATGAACAAGGTGTAAAATGACCCATTGGAACCTGACATGATGATGAAAACCCTCTGAATGATGATACACTCAGCTGAATGGTGACATGGATTGACATTTGGACAACTTTAAAAGGAGTGAAAACAAACCCTAGACCTAATACCTAGTGACCAAATTTTACTTGAAGATTCTCTGAAATGACAAAATTTGACTGTAACATCCTAAAACCACTTTGTACGAGCATATTTGATAATTGGTGGAAGGCTTCAAAGATTGACACTAACATTGGCTCCAATGGGGATGGTCGCTCCTTGGAGGTGCCAAGAACGATAGATCTTTGGGAGAGAAGATCAGTGCCTTATCCATTGGGAAATGGTGTCAAAAACTCAAGTTGAAATTACATGACTGAATATTGATGACTCAAAAACACCAACTAACTGAAGCTGACTCAATACTAAAACAAAACTGACAAACTAGAAAATATGCTCAAAATGGAGCTTATTCAATAAATCCTAATCTAATTGTTCCATTCATCACCTGATCAAGTGAAGTGAAATAACCAAAGCAACCAAGTAAGCATTCTGGCTGATGTTTGCATTCTCCACAAGTGCTTTCTTATGAACAACAAGAGAGAACTATTGAAAGGCAACTCCCATCTGAGGTCATTTGCAGAGGTTTTGGAGCCGTGAAAGTTCTAGGAGCCACCAGGGCCCAGTTTTGTGAAGACTGGATAGGGTTGCATGTATCCATGGGAGGTGATCCAATAGTCAATCCTGAATACTATGGATTCTCCATCTGAATCCAAAAACACTGCATAAGGATCTTGAAATTCATGCACACTGGGACTTAGCTCATCCAATGGATTACTTCCCTTCTCCTCATACCATGAATGCAAACTTTGATCTGAGCTTTGTGATGAGACTCCTACTGAAAATGACAAGAAACCTGCTGCCAGATCAAGTTTTTGTCAATACTTTTGTCAAGCTCACAGATAGGAGAAGGACTTTGACTGTAGACATCATCCAACACATCAACTATTGGATCGTGAAAAACTTGAAAAGACTGTTGCAACCCATTTTCTATTGGTTCCAATGAGATTGCATGATTTTTTACAGTCTGCCCATTTGAAGATATATTATGCAAATTACCCTTCAAAAACTGAAATGATTCAAAACAAAATGGTACAAAATCATCTTGCAACATTTGATCATACGTGTCAACTTCCAAGTCTTCATCTGCAACTTGAAAATCAATGGCATTCGGGGGCTGCAAATATGCATATGACAAGTCTTGAACAAGGATTTCATTGCCCTCTAGATGGTCAAGATCGAAACTTGTCAACGGTTGATTTCTGATTTCATGAAAGTTGTCTCTGATGAACTGAAACGAAGCAAAACAAAAAGCAAAGATCCTTCACTCACTTCAAAATTTGATGCACTTTCCTCCTCACTTCCATAGTTGATATGCATCGGCTGATCATTGTATTCAAGCTGAAAGTGAACTTCCTCCTCCCACAAACTAGTCGCTAGTTTGTCTAGAAGACTAGCTTCTGTTTGGAGAACATAATCATCATCATACTGATCAAACTAAGGAAAATCATCAGTATAAAATACATCATCAAACATGCATGCCATATCAACAGATCTCTCTTCTCCAAGATGATCTATAAAACAATCATTATCAAGTCTATGACAACTGGGATAAGAAAGAAGATGTTTTGGATCAACAACTTGTTCTTCTTCAATCAACGAGCCATGATCTTGAACATCATATTCATTCCTTGTAGTGATATTTTGCATCATATCTTCCATTTCACTTACCAAAATGTCGAGCTTTACCTCTAAAGATGACAAATCCTCTTGATCTAAGTTCTTCCTTTCTTCTTCCTTCAACTTTGCCCTTTTGATCAGCAAATTAGCCTCTACATATACTGCACTATTCTACATCTCTTCAAGTGTTGCAAGGTTCCTTTCTCTCAGCTGAAACTCCATTTCTAGATCAAAGGCTTCTGGGTAGTGCAAGAGAGCGGATCTAGGAGGAGGTCTTATATTAACAGGCATCGAATAATAAACTTGGTTAAATCTGGCAAAAAACTATTGTACGGTTTCCCCTGGCTGTCTTTTCAACTCGTTATACTCTTCTATAATCAAGAAAGGGTTTTTTCTAACCACCCACCTATCGAGGAACACTTTGACGAACTGCTGGAAATCTGAGATGCTCGCATCAGGCAAGGTTTTGAACCAACTCTTGACTTTTCCTTGCAAAGAAAGAGCAAAAATCCTAATACTAACATCTTCCTCATCAACTTCAAAAAGGTCAAGAAAAGACTCAAAATTCAGTACATGTCTCTCAGCAGTGATGTTGTTGCATTCACCATCAAATCTTGGTAGATATAGGTCATGATTTTTCGGGAAAGCATGGGATATAGGAGGTAAAATCAGAGGCTTGTATCGATCTGGAATTTTAAAAGGTAGTGGGGTATGTACAGAAGGTGTAGAATCAATCTTGGTCTCTTGAGGCTCATTAGTTTGAAGACATTCATCACAAGATTCAGAAGACGGGTCTTGATCAAGATTAAAGGCATGCAAATCTTTGGTATTCACAATCTTCAAAGGGAAGGAATCAAATGCATGTCTTGGATCTTTTCTCAAATACAATATACTTTGCAAAGCCTTATTGACATTCTCGAGAAAAGAGAATAAATAATTTATAATGAAGAACAAAATTTCTTGGATGAAATTCCAACTTGAATACCTGAGCTTTCAATATTGTCCTTTCATGTTTCTACTGGTCAGGTTCATCCTTCAGTGGAGTCCTTGGATCTAATCTCAAAACTGATTGAGAGTCGCCAGGCGAATGATTTCAACCTTCATATGTGTCTGACTACTGTCTACCATCAACAATCAGATCTGCAACTTGAATGATCTTTCCCAGAGAAGATCTGTCACCTCTCCCACAAGGGCATTTAGAACACTTGCAAGTCAGATGTTCAGTTCATAAACTAAACCGAAGATTGACTGAAGCAACTTTCATCTACTATGCACCTGCAGAGCAAGAGCAATTCGAAGGCTACCTGGATAACTTTAGGCTCCATATGTAGTTTATAAAGCAAATAACATTAACAAACAAAGAAACTTTTCTTCCCTAGTATGGTCGCCACTATGTTAGAGCCTAAATCTACCTCAAGCTGAGAAAGGCAGGATCTAGGGTAACATCAAACCATGCTTAACCCGATAGCTAGCCCTACCAGGTCGAGTGAGGGCTCTCTCCTTGTCAATCTCAGGAAAATATAGCAATGAGGCTTGAGATGACTGATATAAAGACTAATTTTAGGCTAGGTATATGCTCATAGGAGTTTGATTGAATTTTATGTTGTTTTTCTAGCTCAAAAGTGAAAGGCAGTTTTGGGTCTGGGGATTGGACTTAGTCTTGCAGAGATTTTTGTGGGGCGAGGTAGGACAATGCTTTATTACTTTAATTTGAGTGAGATGGAGAGTCTTAATACTGGTGAGGAGTTGGGGAGGGCATGAGAGTCTCAATAATCCTCTTCAAACAGTTGAAAACATGAAAAACTAAACAAACCCTAGGTAAAGCACTACAACATCAATGATTTCTACCTTTATCCTTGATTCATTTAGTTCATATGAAAAGAGAGAGATAATGGCATACATAAGCACATGTAAACTTGAATTACAGAAGAAAAAAAAATACCAAATCAACTTGCCACAAGAATACCACAAAATGCTGCCAACCCTGGTCTATTCCTTTGCCAAACTGCAAAGATGAATGTACAATGCTACTCAAAGCTTTCACAAGAGTCCAACCTTGACAAATGACTGAAAAAGTACTAGATATAGGCAAAAAGCAACCCATGCTAGCCTTTAGAGGTCGAATTCATGAGTTTAGGATCTGTTTCAACAAGATCTAAACAAAGGACTAAAAACTAGGCAGTCGAACAACTTGCCTCTAAAATCTAGGAAACTGATTCATTCAGTTCAAAACTACCTTTTCATGATGTATCTACCTCCATGAGTGAATTTTCAACATTTTTACATCAAAATCCATCAAGTTACATCAATTTACATCAAGAGTTTGACCATGAGAGAGAGAAAATTCGAACTAAGAAAAAACTAGGCAAAAAACAGAGTTTTTTTGGCAAAAATGACAATTTTCCATCATGTGCGTCGTGCCACTGTCCCTGTGCATAGTGCCTTTTTGCAGCTAATTTTGGAGGCCTTCTCGTGCACCAAATTTGCTCCAAGTGGGCTTGTTGGAAATTTTTGTCTGTCTACTTTCCAGAACAGGTGGAATTTCTGAATTTGGTGTCCATTTCCCTCAAAAAATGAGTTCTCCCAACACTGCTTCCTGTGTGGCCCAAAAGGGGCGAAAGGGCACTTTTGAGGTGTTTTTGACCCTTTTTGAAGCTCAAACTTGACAAAACTTTCTGGCCATTTCTAGGCATTCATAATTTTGCATGAGGAATCCAAAAATGCTGAGTTTTCCTCCAGAGGAGTTCCCTAGCAAAAGTGAGCGCTAGGTGGTGCTACGCACCAGGTAGAAAAATCTGTGTTTTGCTTCAAAATTTCAAAATTGACAAAAAGTGTGCCAAATTTCTTGAAATTTGGGTTGATTGACCTGCATCAAGTGCTATTTTGGGCTAAGGAAGCCTCAACCAAAATCTTGAGCTTGTCTTGCTCTTTCTTTCTCCTCAATTTTTTCCTCAACTTGGCCTTCAAAGTCCTTATTCTCGCTTTGCAAATTTTTTTTCTTGCCAAATAGTGATAGGCCATGTGCCTCAACATCTTTTTCTCTTTTGTGGCCTTCTCCAGCAGCTTCTCCAAGTGCATGTTTGTCCTTTCAAGCCAAGATTCCCGATGAGCCTCAATTTCTTGCACTAGCGTTGTCAACTTGATTTTCCTCCTCTTCACTGTTTGTCGATTTTCTCTTATGTTTTGGAGCTCCATGATAGTCTGTTGGTACTCTAACTATTTGTTCCTTTGGTCAAGATAGTTTACTACCCACTTGGCTCTTTCCAGGTTGAGAGACAAGTCATGAATGTCAGCTTCTTATTCCTGGATGATCTCCTTGAGCCTTGAGCTTTAGGAGCCCAAATCATTGTCATCATCCTGAATTGGAATGAACTCCCTCTCTTAACCTTTTGAAGGCCCCTCATCATGAAATGGTTGTTTACCTTTGTCCTATACATGCTTTTTTGTTGAAGGAAACGATACCCCTTTCACCCTGGGAGGAGATAGTACTCGTTTTGCTGCTACAAATAACCTCCTTGTGCCCTTCTGGTAAGTGAAAAACACTGGCACACTGGTGGCTTGAGTCTCATGCACTTCTTGCTAATGTGACGGTCCTCCTGCCTCATGAAAAACTAATGGGGCCACTTGAGGATTTGTGAAAACCTCATGTGAAAAGAAATCATCCCATGAAACATTCAACAAACTCAACTGATACAAAACCACAATCTTGATCAATGCAAAGTGATAGATATTGTGATACTGCTGATGAGGAGGTTTCCTTTGCACCAATGTGGTCATTTTCTCAATATTCCAACATATGAAATAGGGGATGTTCATCATCCTCACACTAGTGAAATGCATCAATAATCTAACTTGATAGGTGTATAAACGAGAAAATCTGCCTTCACAGCTGAAATATTTAATTATGAGTTTCATAAGGGGAGCATATGTATCCTGTAGGTATCTGAAAGGGAAGACCCTACTGATTTGCTTCTAATAGCTAGCCTTGATATAAGGCTCATAATGTTCTTTGTCTACCAGTTGTCCCTTGTTCCACCTTTCACCCACATTCGAAATACCTGTTGCTTCAACTATAGTTTCAAGTGTCAAAGTGAATGTAACACCTGCCAAATTGGCCTAGCCATTGTGAAGATGGAGGACAAATAATCTAGCAAGCTCATGGTGGTATTTGACTCTTTCCACCATCTCACAAAATTGGAAGCAAGACTGATGTTTGAAATATGTTACTGCAAGAGGACAATCCAACAACTCTGTAAGTGTAGTGGGCTCCTCCCAGATATGTTTTCCTCCCTTATGTGGTCTTCTCGGTGCATGAATTTCTTGGGAGGAATCACTTACTGTTTCTTTATCCCTTTCATAAGCTGAATCTGTTTCCATATTTTCCATTGTTTGGATGTTTCAATGATGAGTATGAAGATATTTTATATCAAAATAGGTGACCATTGTTTGATGAATAGGACTTATGAGTGGGACTGATGAATGGAGGATTTGATGCTGGCAGCATGGTTTTAGGGAGTGATATGGTTTGGGGATGAAAATTAGGGTTTGGGAATAGTGGAAATTAGGTATTAGGGTTTTAGGGGTAGGATGATTGTGAATGGGAGAGGGAAAGGGAAATGAAATGAGGGAAGTGTAATGGAGGGAAATGTGACAATGATGCAGGGGAACAAACAACAAAAATGGCAAATTGCAAACCCTAGACAGTTTTTTGTAGTGTAACTGTGCAGCAAACTAGGGTCTGTAATTGCACCTATCTAAACATCATCAAAGCTGATTAAATATCTTGTAATAAAAAATTGGAATGTTTTTCTTACTTGTGGAATGATTTTGGTAGAGTTTTGAAGCTTGGGCAAGATCGTTTTGGTGAAATTTATGCTTGGAGGGCAGGTGCGCCATGCTAAGACACGGGTGCGTCGCGCCAAGGAACAGGTGCGTAGCACCTTTTTGCAGACCAGTTTTGGAGGCCTTCCCGGTGTCCAAATTGGGTGCAGGATATCTCGTTGGAAATATTATTGAGTCTACTTTCCAACAAAACTTGAATTTTTCAATTTAAAGTTCATTTACTCTGTCAAAAGTAAAAGCTCCCAATACTGGTCAAAATGTGCAAAATGAGGCTGCTTAAAGGCAGAGTGTTGTTGCAGTCAACTTTTGAAGGTCTTCCTCAACTCCAAATTGAGCTCATGATAGTTAATTGGAAATATATTTGTGTCTATTTATCATTTGACTCATCAATCAAGTCATTCGGCCAACCAAGCGAGGAGAAATCTTGATTTTCCCAAGGCCACTCCAGAGGTGCAGAAACCCTCCTGAGACAACTTTATGTTTGACATTTCTCTACAACCATGACACCTGTGTAAAACGTGAAGGATGGTTTGCTTCCTTGGCCTATTTTGGACAAAAAACTCTCTCAATTTTTCCAAATTCAGCTTTCCTTGCTCAAAAGCATCATTTGAGTAAAACCTACCCCGATGTGTGGAACAGGGGATTTGTCGAAATGAAGTGAAATGAAAGGGAAAAGGGGATTCTAAATTCTTGAGAAAATTTTTGGAAGTAGGGCGGGATGTTAGGAAATATGGAAAGTGGAATTTCAAAAATTGAGCAAGGGGAAGGGGTCCAAAAGGGCTAAACACAGGCCCAACCTAGAAAATTGTCAAATTGTAGCAAGAAACTAGGGTTTGTGCGAAAATGAGGAATTTGAAGGATATCAGTGATGGGAAGTGTTTAATAAGGTACATTAAGGATAGGGGAAGGTGTATGAACATCAGGATACAAGTTTTGTTGATGATTTGACCATCCAAAAGAAATTACCTTCAAAACCCTAGGAGAGGGGAATGAACCTTACCTAGGCACAACTGAAGCATGAACAAGGTGTAAAATGACCCATTGGAACCTGACCTAATGATGACAACCCTCTAAATGATGGTACACTCAGCTGAATGGTGACATGGACCGACATTTGGAGAACTTTGAAAGGAGTGAAAACAAACCCTAGACCTAATACCTAGTGACCAAATTTTACTTGAAGATTCTCTAAAATGACAAAATTTGACTGTAACATCCTAAAACCACTTTGTAAGAGCATATTTGATCACTGGTGGAAGGCTTCAAATACGGACACTAACAAGTATATTTTAGTGGAAATATTTTTTCTTTTAATTTGACACATTCATTTACTTCTAGTTTCCTAACTTTCGATTTAAAAAATCTTCTTGTGTATATACACTACAAGGTTACCTTCAAAATGTGAAACGCCCACTTAATTGTCAAAAATACAATTCATATTTATACCTTTTGCTATTTTTAAGTGCTTTCAGTTGTAGAGAATATGTTTCTTCCTCCCATGGTCTAAAACAAGTCCCGAATTGCCTTATAATGTTTGCATGAAATCCATAAATTTATAGATTTGTCTTATAACTATAAAAGCAAGCTTAGTGAAATGTCAAACACGAGCTTTATATAGGAATTTTTTTAATATATAAGAGCATATACCTAGAGGTATATATGATTTTGACAAAAACGTCCTTCAGAATTTTGAAACTTTGTCTAAGTTGCTTAGTGCATTGTTTTCGAAATTGGTATTCCTTAGTTTTTAATTGAGTTTGACCAGTTCAATAAAATGAACACCCAACCCTAATTCTTGAGTGGTTTTGAGTGATTTCAATAGGAAATGATTTTTCTTTTAATTTGACACATTCACTTACTTTTACTTTTCTAATATTGTATTTAAAAGATCTTAGTGTAAATACACTATAAGATTACCTTCTAAATGTGAAATGTCCGCTTAGTTAACCAAAATGCAAGATTGAATTCTATCCTTGGGTATTTTTGAGTGATTTCAATAATAGTGAATATGTTTCCTCCTCCCATGGTCTTAAACAAGTCTAGATTTGTCTTATAACATTCACATGAAGTCCATAACTTTATAGATTTGTCTGATGACTATAAAAATGGGCTTAAAAAAATGTCATCCACGAACTTAATACATGAATTTTTAAAACATAAGAGGATATACCTGGAGGTATATATGTATTTGACAAAAACCTCCTTTAGAATTTTGAAACTCATTCTAAGTTGTCTACAAGAGTTTTTTCTAAATTGGTATTCCTCAGTTTTTAACTGAATTTGACTAGTTCAATAAAATGACTGCCCAACTCATTCTTGAGGTTTTTGTTATGTGTGTGTGTGTATGTGATAGAAACCTCCGTTTGAATTTTGGAAAGTATTCTATGTTGTTTGTAGGAGTGATCTCAAAATTGGTATTCCTCATTTTTAACTGAATTTTGACAAGTTCAGTAAAATGCACAACCAACCCTCATACATGAGTATTGTTTAGTGATATTTGTGGGAATTTTTTTTTTTTTTTAATTTGACAAATTCATTGACTTATAGTTTCCTAATGTTGGATTTAAAAAATCTTGTTGTGTAAATACACTACAAGGTTACCTTCTAAATGTGAAATGCCCACTTAATTGACCAAAACGCAATTATGAGTTCTATCATTCGGTGTCTTTAAGTGATTTAAGTTGTAGAGAATATGTTTGTTCCTCCCATGGTCTAAAACAAGTCGATAATTGTCTTATAACATTTTCATGAAGTCCATAACTTTATAGATTTGTCTTATAACTATAAAAACAATCTTAGTAAATTTCCAACCACAAGCAAGGAATTTTTTAAAAATATAAGAGCATATATCTGGATGTATATATATATTTGATAAAAACCTCCTTCAAAATTTTGAAATTTTTTCTAATTTGTTTGCAACATTGTTTTCAAGATTGGTATTCCTCAATTTTGAACTAAATTTGACTAGTTCACTAAAATGCACACCCAACCCTCATTCTTGAGTATTTTTTAGTGATTTTGATAGGAAATGATTTTTCTTTTAATTTGACACATTTGTTTACTTTTAGTTTTCTAATTTTGGATTTAAAAAATCCTGTTGTGTAAATACATTATAAGGTTACTTATAGATTTGTCTTATAACTATAAAAACGATCTTAGTAAATTTCCAACCACAAGCTTTATGGAGCCATTTTTTTTAAATATAAGAGCATATACATATATATATATATATATATATATATATATATATATATATATACATATATATATATATATATATATATATATATATATATATATATATATATATATATATATATATATATATATATATATATATATATATATATATATATATAGATATAGATATATATATATATATATATACATATACATATATATATATATATATATATATATATATATATATATATATATATATATATATATATATATATATTATAAAAACCTCCTTCAAGATTTTGTAACATTTTCTACGTTGTCAGCAACATTGTTTTCAAAATTGGTATTCCTCAGTTTTTAACTAAATTTGACTAGTTCAGTAAAATGCACACCCAACCCTCATTCTTGAGTATTTTTGAGTGATTTCAATAGGAAATGATTTTTCTTTTAATTTGAAACATTTGTTTACTTTTAGTTTTCTAATTTTGGATTTAAAAATCTTGTTGTGTAAATACATTACAAGGTTACCTTCTAAATGTGAAATTCCCGCTTAGTTGACCAAAATGCAAGCTTGAGTTCTATCCTTGGGTATTTTTAGGTCTTTCAGTTGTAGAGAATATGTTTCCTCCTCCCATGGTCTTAAAAAAGTCCAGATTTGTCTTATAACATTTGCATGAAGTCCATAACTTTATAGATTTGTCTTATAACTATAAAAATGGGCTTATAAAAATGCCATCCATGAGCTTTATAGATGCATTTTTTAAAACATAAGAGCATATACCTAGAGGTATATATATATTTGAAAAACACCTCCTTCAGAATTTTGAAACTCATTCTAAGTTGTCAGGAAGAGTGTTTTCAAAATTGGTATTACTTAGTTTTTAATTGAATTTGATTAGTTCAGTAAAATGTGTGTCCAACCCTCATTCTTGAGTATTTTTTAATGATCCCATTGGAAAATGATTTTTCTTTTAATGTAACACATTATTTTACTTCTATTTTCCTAGTTTTTGGATCTAAAATATCTTGTTGTGTAAATACACTACAAGGTCGCCTTCTAAATGTGAAATTCCTACTTAGTTGACCAAAATGCAAGACTAGGTTGTATCCTTGGGTATTTTTAAGTGCTTATAGTTGTAGATAATATGTTTCTTCCTCCCATGGTCTTACACAAGTCCAGATTTATCTTATAACATTTACATGAGTATTTTGTAGCATGCTCACAACATCCTGATGGTATCATACTTATGGATAAACTGTAAGCCACATTGTCATAATTGAAAAGAATGGCCAAAATCCTATGTTTCTTTGGAAAAAACAGAGTAACAGTAAAAATATGGGTTTATAAAAATGTTCACCATCAGGTTTATGGAGGCATATTTTAAAACTTCAGAGCATATATATATATATATATATATATATATATATATATATATATATATATATATATTTGACAAAAAACTCCTTCAAAGTTTTGAAAATCATTCTAAGTTGTTTGTAGGAGTGTTCACCAAAATTGGTATTCCTTAGTTTTTAATTGAATTTCATTACTTCAGTAAAATGCATTTTCAATCCTCATTCTTGAGTATTTTTGAGTGATCCGAGTAGAAAATTATTTTTCTTTTAATTTAACACATTTGTATACTTCTAGTTTCCTAATTTTGGACTACGAGGCTACCTTCTAAATGTGAAATGCCCGCTTAGTTGACCAAAATGAAAGCCTGAGTTCTATCTTTGGGTATTTTTAAGTCCTTTGAATTATAGAGGATTTGTTTCATCCTCCCATGGTCTTAAACAAGTTAATATTTGTCTTATAACATTTTCATGAAGTACATAACTTTATAGATTTGTCATATATAAAAATGGGCTTAGAAAAATGCTAGCCATGAACTTTATAGAGGCATTTTTTAAAACATAAGAGAATACAGTAGGAGGTATATATATATATATATATATATTTGACAAAAACCTCTTTCATAATTTGAAACTCTTTCTAAGTTGTTTGGAACATTGTTTCAAAATTGGTATTCCTCAATTTTTAACTAAATTTGACTAGTTCATTAAAATGCATGTGTAACCCTCATTCTTGAGTATTTTTGAGTGATTTCAATAGGAAATGTTTTTTCCTTTAATTTGACACATTCGTTTACATTTAATTTTATAAATTTGGATTTAAAAAATCTTGCTCATGGGTAAATACACTACAAGGTTACCTTCTAAATGTGAAATGTCGACTTACTGGGCCAAAATGTAAGTTTGAGTTCTACCCTTGGGTATTTTTAAGTGCTTTCAATTGTAGAGAAATGTTTTCCTCCTCAATAATATTATATTTGTCTTATAACATTTGCATGAAGTCCATAAATTTATAGATTTGTCTGATAACTATAAAAATCGGCTTAGAAAAATGCCAGCCAAGAACTTTATAGAGGAATTTTTTAAAACATAAGAGTATATACTTGGAGGTATATATTTATTTGATAGAAACCTCCTTCTGAATTTTGAAACTCATTCTAAGATGTTTGCAGGAGTTTTTTCAAAATTAGTGTTCCTTAGTTTTTAACTAAATTTGATTAGTTCAATAAAATGCACGCCCAACCCTCATTCTTGAATATTTTTTAGTGATCCCAATAGGAAATGATTTTTTTTTTAATTTGACACATTTTTTTACTTCTAGTTTCCTAATTTTTGGATTTAAAAAATCTTGATGTGTAAATACACCACAAGGTTACCTTCTGAATCTGAAATACCTACCCAGTTTACCAAAATGTAAGACTTGGTTCTATCCTTGGGTATTTTTAAGTGCTTTCAATTGTAGAGAATATGTTTCTTCTTCCCATGGTATTACACAAGTCCAGATTTATCTTATAGAATTTGCATGAAGACCATATATGCTTGTTACCATTTGCATGAGGATTTTGAAGCATGTTCACAAGATCGTGATGATATCATACTTATGCATAAACTATAAGAAAAATTGTCATAATTAAAAAGAATTGGTAAAATCCTATGATTCTTAGGAAAATCCAAAGAGCAAAACAAAAAATGGGCTTAGAAAAATTCCCACCATCAAAATTATGGAGGCACTTTTTAAAAATTAAGAACATATACCTAGAGATACATATATTTGAGAGAAAACTCCTTCAGAATTTTGAAAACCATTCTAAGTTATCTATAGGAGTGTTCTCAAAACTGGTAATCCTCAGTTTTTTACTGAATTTGACTAGTTGAGTAAAATGCATGCCCAATCCTCATTCTTGAGTATTTTCGACTGAATATTTCCTTATTTTCTATGCAATGACCTTATAAGGGTCATACTAAAAGGCCTCTACAACTTCAAATTTCAAACAGGTTAACATATCTTCAATAATTTTCGCAACATTCATGTTCTTAACTGTAAATGGATCAATCTTGTTAGGAAGTTTGAAAGACAAAGGCATAATTTTATTTACAAACTATATTTTGTCTGAATTTAACCTTTGTCTCAGACATTCTAAGGAAAAAAAATTCAGTGGCAGGAACACTGGAAATTTGTAGGGTTGAACCTCAACACCATATACCATAAGAATTGTATGATCTTCATGCAGAAACCAATCGCCCACCCTAGTATGAGGACCAAGCTATACAATTTTCTTGAACTTTTTGTTCATTGTTGGGGGGGCTCATAAAAAAATCAAATCATACACTTTTGACATGAATTTGTTGACAAACAGGAAAAACACATGTTGATTTGTTTCTTACAAACGATGCTCTATAAATGATAAACTCTATCCCAAAATTTGTGGATCAAGGTTAATCCAATAGTTCCTAAAACCATTAGTTAAATTCTCCAGAAATAGATACATAACGTATGGCTAGTATCTAAAGGTTTTGAACTTTTATAATTTATCAGTTGATAATGGATAGACTCAACAAGAAACTTAGGGAAAATAAATCTCTTAGACTCAGAAAGTAACATCAGAAACCCTAATAATTTTTCATCTATCAATTGATCATGACTATATCCTAGAATCTGAGTTAACATAGAAAATACCAATTGAAAATTTGATTTGAAAATAATATATTTGAGAGGGAAATATAGTTGTTCAACAATGCTTCCATCTTCACATATTTTTTGACAAATTAAATTTGTTGCAGAGATAGGCAAGATTTGAATTTGGAAACTAACGTCCTGAACTAGGTCAATTGCAAGATAGGCATAGTCCATTGGAGACCTAAATAGATCCAACATTTTAGAAATTGATTCCTCAGTCACAAAAAATAAAATCCTAGTACCCTTTGTAGACAATACAACCTTAACATCTGGTGAATAATTGTTGGAACATATGAATCTGTAGTTGTTTGTTGACATAATTCCTATCTAAGGAACTATGTTAAAGCATCTATGTGAAGGATATGCTTTAAATATGGCCGGTTCAAGGAATAAGAACCTTGGTTTAAGTAGATAAACCTTCCTCTTCTAAAAACTAACCAAAGTGTTGATATTCAATAGTAACAATATACAATCTTTTAAAGATATTGATACAAGAATGAAGGAGATATCAAATAATTCATATACCCATTTTGAATATTTAATTATCCAATAAGAACAAAAGGCATATAGAAGAATATACTATAGTTTAAACATTAATACAAGTAGGAATTACAATTTAATAATGCATAGTAAGTAAAGCAAATATTTCTTTTTTAATTAACCCAATATTGAATATAACTTTCCCAAGGGATTCAGGGAGACCAATTCTTAGTTAAACCTTTCCATTTTATCTATACAATCATAAATGTATGAAGAAAGAGATAATGAAAATCAAGATGAACTCACATGTGAAACAATATTATTACAAGATAAAACCAATACTCCTTGATTAAATTTGAAAAGGCTCGGGTATTAAAAAATCACAATGAAGATCCAAAAAGAACAACTCAAACTACAATGAATATCTTTAGCTTGATATCTTGGAATAATCCTCAATCTGCTCCTCACAATCTAGACTTGTCATGATATTGTACATGAATATAGCCTGCCTGGAAAGATCATAAGATACGATGTCAATAAACTTATCCCAATCTGTGCTAGTTGGATAGGTGAAATAAATTAATTATCAATATTGTTCATCCAACTCAGTATATTACAAATATATGTTTAATCACATAACAAATGAAAAAATGATCATATAAATTTTCAAGTAGATTTTGACCACTCAGAGTTCCTGTCAAACCAACAAAATTTGATTTATCATTTTCACATTCATTCAAAAACCTTTGATACTGATTCTTAGACATAAGTCTACCCTGAGAATTTTTAAATGATGGCAATCCTTTTTCTTCAAAATTTTCGATAAAATCTATGTGAATCTTTCACATGTCTTGCCAAATTATTTTTAGTCAACTCTTTATTGATCTCAATGATGGCTTTCCTTCTATCAAGAATACTTATTTCTTCTTACAATGACTTTGATTTGCTGTTTAAGAGTCTGATAAGATTATCAACTTAAACTATCTTATTTCCCAATTCTCTTTCAATTTCAATTATTGATTCTTTAGCCTGTTCCAACAATTCTCCCTCTTGAGCAATAATTTCAATTGAAGGGCATATTTCAGATACAAAATAGTTAATATCCACCCAAAAATTATTTTTGGCCTGAATTAAACATTAAGATGGATGGACTTGACTCATATACCATTCTAACTATTTCTGTAACTTGACACTTTTCTAAATCTCAACAATCAAGAGATTGTTCTTCTTAACTTTTTCATCGTTGGATTTCTCTAAATATTTCTCAAATCATCAACTTCTTGATTTTTCAGGCTTAGATATGACAATTCCTTTATTAGATCTTCTTATGATTCTTTTTCTGTTGAACTTAATTGAGATGAAGAAAAAATTATATCTTATACTTGTTCTCTTTCCTTTAGTAGTTTCTCAACTATTGATTCTAGGCTACTCATATGTTTTTTTATGATCATTTCATTTTCTTTCTGCCTTTCCCCAATCTCTTGTGTGTGTGGATGTTAAATTGCTGGAAATTTTATCCTTTTGCAAAGTGACTTAACATTTGCATTCCTATTCTTTTTTAATTCTTGGACAACATTAGCATCATTGGGATCGCTTCCCAATTTGATAATTATGCCCTCCAAATAGTTTATTCTCATGCCATTAACCAAAGAAGACATTCTTTCCATCTTCAATTTAGTAATGTTTTTTCAATGTATTTTTCACATTGGATAAATTAATAGATGAACTAGTTAGATTGTAATATATCATCTCCCTTTTTTGTCTATGAAGATCAATATGATCTATTGGATGAGTTTTCTTTGTATTGAATAAAAATACTAAATTCTTATAGTCCTCTACTCACTTGGCACCTTGTACTTTAGGCTCTAGGAATGGCAACTAAAACCTCCCCTTCTCACCATCCAAAGCTAAGCTTGTAATCTATTCTTTATTGGAGAAATTTGCTTTTAAAATTGACTATAAGTTATAGTCTTCAAAGCTTCATTTATCCTTTTAGTGACAATGAATTTAGAAAATATATTTTGACTGGCATAAGTGTATGAAGAGGATTTTCCTATAAATGTTTCTAACCATTGAATACTATACATAGGCTCACTTGATATAACTGAAGCACAACAAGCAAAATATTCAAACAGAGAATGTTGAATTGAAGATGCTTCTACATGAGGAGAAAGAGGAGAAACATAGTTTGCTACGACAGATGAAAGCAAAGGACGAGGCCTTGGAAAAGTTGTAGCGTGGCCCATGTGAGGTAAAAAGTAGTTCTCCAAATTCATGTATGTTTCCTGATGATGATTTCATTATTTTTGAAAATCATACCACAGGAATTGGCTCCAATATGTTGAGGAAAATGGGGTATGAAGGAAAAGGCTTGGGCGTTAATGGCCAAGGCAGTTTCAATCCCATCAAAGTAGAAGAATTACGACGTCGGACAGGACTTGGGTATGTCAGAAAGGAAGCTAGCGAACCAACAACAATAGATGATGAGAAGCCCTCATCAGTTCTTTCCAAATCAATAGAGGAGGTAAAAGATATTGATTTCCTTTCGGTTTCGTCATCACATAGTATGATTTTTGTTGGAGATGTGGAGATCCAAATTACAAGGACAAACATGAGGCTCCTTACCAGGACGAGGCACAAGGAGGAAAAGGAACTTGGTGTTAATAACCAAGGCATAACTCAACCATTGGAGGTTGTGCAAAGACTTAAATTTGCAGGCTTCAGATACACCAAAGGAGAATGCTCGAAGGTGTCAGATGCTTCTGAGACCTCGTTGAAATCATCGAGGAAAGAGAATGATGGGAACACATCCACATCATCCCATGGCAGGGAAACAGCTGAGGCAAGTTCTCATCGCCATACTTACACCAGATACGGCAAGGAAATGTATAACCACTTTCGACATTCGAATGTTCATTTCAATTATAATCATGTTTTTAATGATGAATAGAAAACATGGCATCTGAAAACATGTACCTTTTGTGGATTACATAACCATACATTTTATAAGTGTTAGAAAAGAATGGTAGCACACAAAAGGATGAGGCATGAAAGACCCTCTCAACAGTAGGTAAAGAAACATGTTAAGAAGGTCTGGAGGAAGAAGACCTATAGCAGTCATTGCGACAGAAGTGGCCATCAAAGATCTACTTGTTGGAGGCTCCATCCAGAGCAACGCCTTAAAGACAAAGTGTTGGTGCATGAACCAGGTGAAGCAGTTGTTTGAAAAGAAAAACCACCACAAGGAGGCAACCCATTCACATTGATAAGTGAAAAATGGTTTCTAGATATGTTAGCTTGTCACCGTCATGGTTCTGTAAATCATTTGTTGCATTTTAAAATGTAAAAGTGATGATGTGTTTTCCATCACTTGTTCAACAAAAATGATGTCTGGTCTTATTTTGTGCTGCATGATAAACTTTGAAAGTGATTTCATGTTTCCATCACTTGTCAAAGCAACGATAGTGTTTGGCCTTATCTTTGTAAATCATGTGTTGCAGTGATGAAGTGTTTCCATCACTTGTTGAAATAACAATGATATGTTGGCCTTGTTTTGTAGTTGGGGTATTGTGTCCATCTTGATGTAAACTTGACACCAAGTATGTTTTATAAACTCGTGGCAAGTATGGGATGCTTGGGTAATTAGTTGGTCATAAAAGTCAAGAATGTAACTTGTAAAAACAATGTGCTACAGGTTGCAGAGATTGTAGGTGTCGTCTCATCACTTAAGGTTCCGAAGAACAAAGGCGAAGTGGATGGAAGCAAGACATTTTAGGATGCTTGTGATGCAGACAAGGTACAGAGAAGTTGTAGGTTATTTTTCATGCTTTTGGAGGACCAAAAGCTCCTCAGTAGGGAGGATTGATCCGGCTCCAGACACCTGCAAAAGTCTAGGAGCACTCGGGAAGGGTTAGAAATCAAAGTGTTTGGATTATGCTCGAACCAATTTCATGTTAAAGATCTCGTCATCATGATCGTGGTGGTAAGAACGGTTCGTCAATCCGGGTCCGGATGAGGAAGATAGAGGTAGTCAAAATTTGGTTGACTTTTGTTGAGTGGGCAAGATTAAAAGAGACACAATTTGGACTTTTTCAGGCAGATGGAATCTGGCCAGCTCTCGCTAGATTCCGGGCAAAATTTTCACCTGTTTAATTTGACTCCTTCAGCCAAATTTTGAAATTTTCGAAAATGCCTTATTAGTATTAAAAAATAAAAAATATAAAAAAAGGCCCACCACCCCATGCCTCTCCATAACGCCCCAACACTATATGGTATGCCAATGTTAAATAAGGAGGCTGGTGGGTATCGAGCCCGCACCAGCCACGTGGGTTTGCCTGCCACCATGTGACGACCCCATGTACAACCAACGTACCAAACCATTCAATGCATCCAAAAACCATTACTACGGACAACCAACAGACCCGCCACCATTAACGCGCCTTTTCCATCGGTTGTGGGTAAAGGTTATAAACATCATGCCAAAAAAATTTAAATGCATGCCTAATTCGAGAGGGTCGGGATTTGATCCCCTGACCTCTCTCCAACCACATAACAAATTTACCATTGCACCAACCAACCCTTGTGGAAAAGTCCACCCGAAAACTCATATAAACCTGATTTTGCACAGTGCACCTGGATGCAGCATGGAGGAACCAGGAGCGGGCATAGAATTCGAGGCGATATAATTTTTTAATTAATTTATTGCAGGTGGAACCATGACTGAGTGAAATTTCCAAGAGGGTGAAATTTTTGCAGTGTCCAAATTAGACAAATTTTATGTCGATCTTACACCTCTCGGCGACACAAACCCGATGGCACAGTCAGTTTCCTGATCTGAGCAGCTGATTTGCAGAGGACTCAGAGGAGGGAATCTTTGAGGAATCTAAGGGGAATCTAAAAGATTCCTTAAGCCCCAAATTTCCACTTTCTCAGAATTCAAAAATTTGACAGTCAATTTTTCACTATTCCCCGCCACAAATTTGATAGTGTGTTCATATTTTCCATTTGCTCATTTTATTTTTTGGCCACTTTTCTAAGTGAAGTGCAGGTGTCAGCATTCAGCGTGCGAGCAGTAATTCCATGAGATTTGACGCAGCAAGGTTGATGGTACAGCCAACTTTAGCAGTTTGACATCCGCTTCTTTAGATGGCCCCTGGATGTGAGGTATATGCAGTATGTTCATGTACTTCTTTTTCTATGCATTGTGATGCACAGGTCCCTGTTTGATGTTTGATGTGGGATCTTGTTTCGTACTTGTTTCATGATTCCTACTTGATGTGATGTGGAATCATTTGTGGGATGTACTTTTTGTCATGATTTGTCATGTTTTATTTGAGATCCCTTTGTTGTATGTTGATGGGATACTCATGTTATCGCCATGTATGTTTGCATTGAGATTCCTTTTATGCCATGTTGGTGGGATGATCATCTTGCATGAGTTTTGTGTCATACTGATATGAGTCTTTTGACTGAGAGTTACTGTAGTGGAACATCTCTTGGAGCCACTCATGTGTGAGGGAATTTTCCTTGTATTATAGCGGCATCACCTCTTATGTACATCATCACTATTGACAACACTTAATGCAGTGGCCTACACCATCTTGACACCGGTGCCCGGAGATGTAGCCCCTCCTGGATGAACTTCGTTACCAATGGCTTATCTTTTCATTTGCTGGTTCTTGTCATGTTCCTCTTCTTTACAACATGCACATGTATTCATTTATGTTCTTTTAAAAATGCAATCTAACACATCACGAAAGTAAAAGGTCTTGGAAGGGTCCTTTGTCACACCTGGACCTGGTTTTTCTTTGCTTATAAGTTATAACTAATATGGAAACAAGATTTCTCTCGAATTTGACCATACAAATACCAAAGACTGTACAAATGTATTGGAAATAAGCCTACAAGGCTAAAGAGAGATGCATTTGTGACAAAAACCTCTTTTACATTCCCCAAATTGTGTGTTAACTTCTTGCAATTGATTTGACAAAATAACATTTTTTAGTTTTTAATCCAGTTTTAATTAGCTTTGAAAAATCCTGCCATATGCTCATTCTTCCTTCTTTATTAGTGATTTAAATTGAAAATGGTGTCTTCTACTATTTTCCACCTCACTATACAATTGGTTTTTCAATTTGGGCTAAAACGATGCATTTTGAGCAAAAACACCTAAGGGTTGTCTTATATTCATGAGACATCCCCTTAGCTTAATAAAAATGAAAGCCAACCCCTATTATGAAATTATTATAGTAAATGGATTTGGGAATGGGATAGGAATACATATTGGGAAATAACATTCCTCTATTGATTTTTTATAACCTTCCCTCATCTTCTCATAGTGGATCTATGAAACGTGTGATTTTAACAATTTTTACTATGATGGACATTTCGTATAAAATGCAAGCCATACACATACAAATGCATGCAAAAATTTCATGGTCATATTTGAATTAATTATTGATTAACACTTGTGCATACTTTGTTAGTCTCTTGGTCAAAAGTCAAAACTCATTACTATGTTCTTGAATTGTGTGTAAATATACAAAATTGGGCTTAGAAAAATTCATGCCACAAACTGTACATATGTCATTAATTGAAAATAGGCCTATGGGGCTAAAGAAAATGTATTTGTGACAAAAACCTCTTTCACATTCATCAAATTCCAAGGTTATTTCCTGCACTTGATTTGACAAAATGGCATATTTTTAGTATTTAAGCCAGTTTTACCCAGCATAGAAAAATACCCACCATACCTTCATTCTTGATTCTTTCCAATTGATTTCAATTGCAAATGGTGTGTTCTACTATTTTCCACCTCGTTATACATATTTTTTTTAAATTTGGGCTAAAAATATGTCTATTGAGCAAAAATACCTCAGGGTTGTCTTGTATTCATGAGATGCCCCCTTAGTTTAATAAAAATGAAAGCCAACCCTTGTTATGAAATTCTTATAATAAATACCTAGATACGAGTGAAGGTGGTATTGTGGGCATATAGGCCACATCCTCTCTCCATTTAATGGCCATGAATGAAGGGAGAGACGTAGTGTGAGGCTAGCACATTCAAACCCCGCGACCATTTAGTTCCCTGTCCCTGTCTCAAATTATTAACTAAATGGAAGTTTAGGATGCACATTGAGGATGGAAGTTTAGGATGCATATTGAGGATGTTGGAAAACTAATTTTTTAGACATTTATATGAATAATAAAGTCTATAGTATAAACTTTATATATAATAAACTTTATGTTATAAGTTTTTATATAATAAGCTTTATAATCAACATTTAATCTATGAAGAGTGCACATTTAACAATTTTTACTATGATGGACATTTGGTGTAAAATACAAAGCCATAAACATAAATATGCATGTAGATATTGTGTGATCATATTTGAATGAATGATTTATTTAAACTTGTGCACAATTTGTAAGTCTCTTGGTCAAAATTCAAAACTAATTACTTAAGTTCTTGAGTTATTGTATCGATAATAGAGTGAAAATGTAAAAAATTAGGCTTATATGTTTGTCGAAGACTGCATACATGTCATTATAAAAAAATAATAAGTAATTTTTAGGATAGTTAAGAGTCATAATAGTTGTATCTTCTCATCATCATATAGGCTACAATCTATAATTTGATTTTAAAGTTTGAGATATCAAAGATAAAGAATTTTCCATTGGAAAAGAAAAATCATCGGTAACATAAACGACTATATGTCAGCATAAATATTATATAAAAAAAGATTCACCATAGATATTATACAACATATTTTCATACATAATTCATCATATATTTACATCCCCAAATGAGGTGCACCAATGATCCTTCTCAATTCACAAACAATGGACATGGTCCCATATGTTATAACATACATGATTTTATACCATATGTTGCCTTACAGAATTCGCCATATTTGATAGGTCCAATGTTTATATATCCAAATGGGATGCATGATTCCTCATCCTCAATACATAAAAATGATGGACAAGATCCCATTGGTCTGAATCCCATGAAAATTTTACTTGCACATGAGGATGCAAACTATTATACAAATAGTGGAATCTAAATGTTGGACCCACTATCCATTTACCAAGAGGTTGACTATCATTGATTGAGCCTGAAGATAGCTAATATATGTGAAGAAAGGCTAGCCATGTATAGAAAACAACCTCCTCAATTTTAGTGTATCCATCTATGGTAAACTCCAGTGAATTATTTTTCTTCACAATCCTAGGAGGTACATAATGCATTGAAATCAACTCAAAAGTAACCATGAAACTTTCATCTGAACAAAGGAATTTCCACATACAATTCACTATGTATCATCTTCTGAGACCTTATGTTGTTGAAAACTTTACAGGAAAGAAGATGAATGTTATGCTAATGGATTCAATATGGCTGAAATACTCCAATATATAATGGTAAGGCATTACAATTTTGATATTCTATGGAGGCAGCTAATCTAACATTTACATCTTCATCATCACCTTTTGTTACAAGAAGTTGGAAATTTTTGTGAACATTATCTTTCATAGAAAGAAATCAACAAAATAAAGATTCTCCATTTTATGTACTAATCCCTGCCTTCTGATAGAGCTCACAATAAAGAAAACATCGACAATACCTACAATAAGAATAAAGATAACATTAGATATTGTTAAAACATAGTTGAACCATTAGGAGATACCTTGATAGATTTGAGCCAATGTACTTTCAGATACTTTTAGAATAGAGCTAAATTTGCATATAAAATGTTTTAATATAAAGTTTAGATACTTAACTTAAAGTTCAATATTTCTTATTGTAATTCCAAAAAAAAATCTTAGACTATGTCTAAAAGTTTTGAGAATTTTTATGGAGTGACAAACTACAAATTCAATTCAATCATAGTCAAGGACTAATAGATACTATAAAGAAACTTTCTTGATATGAGATTAAAAATGTGAATTAAAGAGATACACATGTATGCTTACCATCAATGGTTTTACCTGGTATCAATAATCCTCGTGTTGTATAGAACACTTATAACATCTGACCCCACATTTACATGCTTTTACAAGTTCACCAGAGTAAACATGAGTTGAGAGTTACTATGCATGACCCAACCTCCAAGATTTAGTGATGGAAATGGGGTCCATTTCCAACATACCAAAACCATCCAGAGACACATGATCACACTTTTATTTGCCTAACTTGACTGAATACTATTTCCTTTTAGTTTTGTTTCCTTAATTTAACACCACTTTCTATTTTTGTCAGTTTTTTGGGTTCTAAACTTCCAAAGCCATGTTGAAGGAGTAAACGACATTTTCAAGGAAATCGAAGAAACCAAAAAAAGTGCTAGAATATGTTTAACATACTCTCTTTTTGGCCTCCTCATGCATATATTCAAAACGAGGTATTATGATAGCCAAACAGATATCATATGCCAAAGCTATGACCCGAGGAAGTTCGCGTCCAAATTATTCATTTATACAAACACTTTGTGACTATGGTACCTATAGGTAATAAATGCATAGTTTATTCACTATTTTTATTAGTTCGTTGAATATTCATCAACAAGGCTTGATGCCCTCTATCACTCGCTGCACTAAAATACAAATTAACACATGCATTAATATAAATCAACCATGAGCCATCAAACAATGAATTAGATATAGATCAAGAGAACATCATATAATAAGAAATATACCTTGCATGTAGCCAACATTTAACTAGAATGAAGCCATGAAAAACCAATCATATAAAAAATAGTAAATCAACACTTATGCTCATTGATCATCAATAAAGAATAACACGTACTAAAATATGCATTGCAACAGCCCCGGGTTAAAAGTTCATGTAATAAAGTTAATGAAGGAAAAATAATGGGAAGGCAATGGGACATGTATTCCAACCTGAATATTGGGAAAAGCATCCCAGTGGTAATCACTTGTTGTGTGTTATGGCTAAGGGGAAATTGGCAAAGGCAATGGAAAAGGATTTTAAAAGGCAAAGAGGCATTTTTGGCATTTTTTTATGAAAATAAATTAAAATAGGAGAAAATGGAGGTGAAAGGTCACATGTTGCATGTGAGGAGGAAATTGAAGGAAAATGAAGGAAAATTTATAAATTAGAGGCATCAATAATAAAAATACATCAGAGCATCAGTTTGGGACCTTTTGTTAGTTTCATTTTGGAATTAGTCTCAGAGGGGAGAAAAGAACCAAGAGGAGGCAGAAAACAAGCAAGGAAGGACAAGGAAAGCAAAGGAAGGGAAAGGAAAGCAAAGAAAAGCAATGATCAAGCAAGGAAATGTTGGATCAAGCAACTTCAGTAGGAATACTTGCAGGTAATAGGTTGCATGTATGATTCCTCAGCTGGTTTTGGCATGCATGGTATGTGCATGTATGCATTTGGTACATTTGTTGTCATTGGCATGGGTATTCTAGGGTTTCGGCAGTGGTTTTAGTATTTCCTTTATATTTTTGGATAGCCATGGTGTGATTATATTCTTTCTTGGTTGAGCTTTAGATTTCCAGAAGGTTTTGGATCTAGGTGAGTTGGTCTCAGGAAAATCCCAAGGGTGGGGGGTGGAGATGGTTTTCTCTAGGAAGTCCTCAATAGGTGGGTGGAGATAGGAAAATTCCTCAAGGGATGTTGAAGGAGTTCTGAGGCATCCAAGCTCAGTTTGGTCTGTGATCTTGGGACTGGTTTCGATGAGATCATGGTATGGTTAGGGTGGAGGCGGTTTAACATCTGGATTCCCTTGGTTGTTTATGGATTGGTTTATCCCATGATATCGCACATTCATGCTTGGAATGTGGCATGGGGGTGATTAGCTAAAAGGAATATTTGGTTCAACCCAATTTATGGTCAGGTGGTACGTGGAAGTCCTTGACTTGGTTGGATTTTTCATATGGTTAATAAGAGCTAAGTTTCTCTTGTCTTTGATGAGTAACTGTACTTGTATTATGTGGCTTTAATGGTTGTTCTATCATTTTTATCTACCTAGTTATATGTTGGTTATAAGCATGGTTATAAGACAGATCTAAATATGGCTCTTATCACGTTTTATTTAATAAATGTTTAGTTAATGAATGCATGACCTAATTGGTGTGAGGGCATCTATTGTGAAAAGGCATTAGTCCTTCTTGCTAAGCCTCATATAAGTTTCAGGTCCTTATGTTCATATATGCATTCATGACCTGTAGGTTGCATGTTTACCATGTGTTTGCCAAAATGTTTGTCATGGTTGGGAGGGTTCAGTTCAAGTCCTTGTTAATTTCTTGGTTTACAAGCTTTGTTTATATGTTATTAATCATTTGTGGAAGTTTCAGAGTTCTGGGAAGAGCCCTGAGTCCTAGCCCTGAAAAGTAGCTCAAACTTTGGGGTCACTGGCACAGAATTGACTGGAAAAGTACATAGTCAATAGGAAGCAGACCTATAGGAGTAACTGGAGGCTTACAATCACTTTAAGGCCTTGTAAAGGGAGTGAATGAGAGCCCAGGTCAGTGGAAAAGAGATTTAGATCAAGGGTTGGAACCTAGAGGGGTTGGGTAGCTACTAGATGTCTTGTAACACCTTAGGGAAGTCAGTAAGTTCTTAAGTTGTTGACTCCATTTCCTTATGGTCCGTTGTAGTGACTATAACCACGCTTCAAAAATTTTCCCATGCTTCATTTTGGAGCCTCCCTTACAAACCACAACAGCTCATCTCACACTGATCCAGGTACTTTTTCTTCAAATGAGTTTTATTATTTCCAATCTTGGCTTGTGTTTTCTTACTTAGTACATTTTCTAACGCACAAGTCGATCTCTTGACTTAGTCTTTCGACAGTTTCGGGCTTGCCTTAGAGAACTGCACAATTCTTGAGGGAAATTGGCCTTTCTCTTGGGAATTTCGCAATCGTGAGTGCCAGTGGGTCTTAAGCCCAAGAAATGCACAAAACTAGATGGACTCCAACCTTGAGCTGGGAAATTGCAAAGAACATGAGAGGTAGCCCAGATCCACTCAACCCAGAAATTACACAAAACCAACTATGCTTAGAAATTGCGTAATGCATGAGCCAGGGAGTTGTTTGATTCTCACTAGAAATGTGAAATCTCTCCGTGTAATGCATGGAATTTTTTCTTGAAAGAGAAAAAAATTAAAAAAAACATCCCTAAAAATAGGGATCTATTTTTAGCAACCCGAAGGAGGCACTTGATCTATTTTGGAAATGGCTGCCATGTGTCATTTTTTCCTTGAGTTGTGGCATGTATGTCATAAACCCTAATTTGGCCAAAACTATTTAATCGATAATGCTAGAGATAATTTTCACATTCGATCTTGGAGCTATGGTATACCCGAGGAGATCAAGGAACCTTCGGTGCGATCATCATTTCTTTTCTAGGTGAGTTTTTATTTTCTAGTCTTTTGTTGTTTTTTTTGTCAATTTTTGTTGTTTAGCTTGTGGTCCATGTGGATGTTCAAATACAATGGCATGGAAACTTAGAAATAAAAATGATCAAAATGAAGTCAACCTAGGACCAGACAAGAGATCTTGTCTTTCTGATTCCAATGGTGCAAACGGTAATTCAATCTGAGTCCGAATGATGAAGTTATTACAAAACGAAGGGCTCTTCAATCCTTAAGAAAAAGAGGAATTTCCTTTAGAAATGGGTCTTAAAGCCTTAAAGGCAAATCACAATCGGAGGTCAGATGAGGGCGAACTTAAGCATTGGACCATGGAACCCTCTCCAATCAGACCGGAGGCAATCGCAATCGGCGGTTATATATATATATATATATATATATATATATATATATATATATATATATATATATATATATATATATATATATATATATATATATATATATATATATATATATATATATACATATATATATATATATATACATATATATATATATGTATATATATATGTATACATATATATATATATATACATATATATATATATATGTATATATATATGTATACATATATATATATATACATATATACATATACATATATATGTATATAGATATATATATATATATATATATATATATATATATATATATATATATATATATATATATATATATATATATATCGGCAATCGAGCAGTCGAATCAACGATACATCGAACAGTGGAACCATTATTGGGGCGATATATTAGTGGGACCAACACCAACATTGGTGATCGGCGATCGGCAATCGGCCCTTCCCCATGAACAAGACCTATGGACTAGTGAAACGCCGATTATGACTTCAGCGTGGACCCAATATAGGTTATATGCCTGACTTAATAATATTTGAAATCCAAGTGAACGGTTTTGGTGGATTTCTTAGTGTATTCTGGATTTTTTAAGTGTTATCGTTTTAAACGATAAGAGGCCATTTCCAGGGAATGGTTGCGCCCAGCGATACTTTCACTCTACCAACCTCTCTTATTAACCAGACAAGCCCCGATTTAAAGGGGATCTTTCCTGAAAATCCATTATAAAAGGGATCAAGGGAAGAGCATGGGAGGAGGCAATTTTAATGGTTGCAGCACATTGTTTCGCAAAGGCCAAGCGCATATGTTGAGTTGTTTTGAACAGTTACACAATTCCAGTCCCTTCTACAGCTGCGAGAAGCTTTGGTGCTGCACACCACTCCATCTCCGGCATTCATTTCATAGCGATCAGACAGATTGGAGGTATAAGACTCTTTATGGACAGATTGATGAATGTAATTCTGTTTATTCATGCCATTTAATAAGAAAGGCCTCCCCATTGTTGAGCTGGGCCTGGAGACATAGTCCAAATTGGACGAACTCTGTTATCAAGCCTTGGTGTTCTCTTTTGTGCCTTTTTATGTGTCTTCTTCTTCTTTTCATATGTGCACATTTATGTGTTAAGCTACAATTTTTATATGCAATTCTTTTCTATACATCTATAACCGAAAACATCCTAGATCAAGTGGTATCAGAGCAGGGCTTTTTAGATGTGAATTGCATGTTTGTATGCTAACAAGAGGCAGGCTTCAAAGAGGTGAAGGGAATCTAGAACCTTTTGACCCAGAGGCAGGGCATGCACGTCGAAGAAGAAACATGGTTGAAGAGGAAGCTCGTATTGAAGAGGAGCTCAATCTCAGAAAGACTTTCTACTCAATGGTAGAGAATATCAGTCAGCTAGTTATAAGACTGGAAAAAGCTAAAGAGAGGAATCTAGAAGGGAAAGGTATAGCACATGGGAATGATGGAGAAGAACCCCCTCCTTCTCCTTCTGGTGCTGAAGGTTCTTCTTCCCCACACCACCATAATCAGAGAAATCCAAAGGATGCATCGAAGAAACCTTTTCTTTAAATTAGATGTTAAATTTGATCTTCTTGTGTCTTATGGTGAAAGTAACACAGAAAAGCTTAGCAATTGGATCAGGCAAATTGAGGTTTATTGCAGGATTCAGCAAATCGTAGAGGATGAGGCAAAAATCCAGCTAGACTCTCTACAGTTGGGCAACATAGCTCTCGTTTGGTGGGAGAGTAAATTGCAGAGCAGTAAAAATATGGGGAGGCTCTTTTCCTCATGGTCTACTTTTACTTCTGCATTAAAGGAATAGTTTTATCCCTTAGGATACAAACAGAAAGTTTTGATGAATTGGCAATATTTAAGGCAAGGCAAAGAGTAGGAAATTCAAAGTTTTACAGAAGAATTTAGGAAGCAAGCACTGAATTTGGGTATTGCACTAGATACACCTAAAGTTGTAACTAAGTATATTGGCTCACTGCATAGTTATATTCGGCATTCATTATTGTTGTTTGAACCAACCACTATTGATGCTGCTAGTGTGAAAGTAATTCATATTAAGAATAGGGGCAAGAATGAAAGAGAGGACCAATCTTGAAATCCACCGTTCAAACCTCCCAATGGAAAATCCAAATCAAAATGGAAAGGGAAGGAGAAGAAAACAGCAGCAGCAAAGAAGGAGAGTGGCCTTATTGCAATCATTGCAAGAAAGAAGGCCACGATGATGATTACTATTGGAAGCAGCACCTAGAGAAACACCCAAAGAAGTATGGAGGAAAAGGGAAGTAGAAAAAAGTGGCAGCAGCACAGCAAGACCTTGGATCAGATTCCAGAGATGAAGCTCTGGTCAGAACAACGGGAACAAAATGTACCTTTACACCTCCTGTTGATTCTAAATCATAGGGAAGCACCAGTTCTGTAGATGAGTCCATTTCAAATGATAGAAAAAGGATTGAATTCAACCATATCATAATAGTAGTAAACCATACCAAAATAGAAACTTTGTTTGATACGGGGTCCCAAGCAAATTTAATTGTAGAATCTCTGGTAAAGAAGCTTGGCTTAGAAACAAAACCGCACCCAAAGCCTTACCCGCTGGGATGGATACATGATAAAACTAAATTGAATGTAACCCAGCAGTGCAAGGTAAAATTTGTGATTGCATCTAAGCTGGTAGATGAAGTAGAGATGGATGTTATACCACTGGACATCTGTGGCATGGTATTGGGGAGCCCCTACCTGTATGACAGAAAAGTTGTCTTTTTCCGCCATGAGAATAAACACCACATCACTAAGGATGGGATAGAGTACATAGTGCAGGCCCATCAAAACAAAATTAACGCCAGCCTCGTAAGCGCTGGGTAGATGAACTCCAGCAATTCATGCATGCTTATGGTTGTCAGGGAAAAGGAGGTTGAATTTGCAAACGCGTTCCAAGGCTACGATGGTAAGCATAAACAAGAGTTGATGGATTTAATTGTTGATTATAATATATTATTTCAGGAGCCGCGGGAATACCTCCACAAAGGGAGATCCAACACGAGATCCACCTGTTGCATGACGCCCCTCTGTCGAATATCGGCATGTACAGAATGTCAGCAGTTGAGATGGAGGAGATCAAGCATCAAGTATAGGAATCGTTGGACCAAGGCATGATTAGACCGAGCTCCTCTCCATGCGGGTCGCCGATTGTTCTAGTGCCAAAGAAGGACGGTAGCTAGAGGATGTGCATGGACTACCACGAGCTCAACAAAATATCAGTAGAAAATCGTTATCCCCTCCCATGCGTAGATGATTTATTGGATCAATTAAAAAGTGTTGTATATTTTACAAAATTGGATCTACACAGTGGCTATCACTAGGTTCATATTGCGGAGCAAGATGTGTGGAAAATTGCCTTCAAAACCAAGTAGGGGCTTTTGGAATGGATGGTAATGCCCTTCGGGCTTTGAAATTCTCCAGCCACCTTTATGCGGGTTATGAATCATATATTTCAGCCTTTCATTGATGAGTCTTTTCTTGTATATTTAGATGATATACTAGTTTTCAACAAGAGTTGGTTTGAACATATGAATTATGTAAAGAAAGTGCTTGATGCGCTGAAGAAAGAAAAACTCTTTGTAAATTTGTGAAAGTGTGAGTTCAGGAAAACCTCTTTGAGTTACCTAGGTCATATTGTTGGTCATGGTCAGTTAAAAATTGATCCTGCTAAAGTTAAGGCAATTGTAAATTGGCCTAAGCCTACTAGTGTGACTGAGGTCTGTAGTTTTCTAGGTGCAGTCCAGTATTGGAGGAGGTTTATTGCTAATTTCTCTATTATTGCAGCACCTTTGCACACATTGACAAGTGTGAAACAAGTCTTCCAATGGGGAGGAAGACAACAAAAGTCCTTCGAAACATTGAAGGAGAAAATTAGCACCACACCAGTCTTAGCCTTACCTGATCTCCAACAACCATTTGAGATCGAAACTGATGCAAGCGGTTATGCTATGGGAGTTGTACTGATGCAGCAAAAGAAGCCAATTTGTTACCATTCTGAGAAGTTTTCTCAAACTATGATAAACTATCCCACCTATGAAAAGGAGATTTAAGCCTTGGTGCAAAGTTTGAAAAAGTGGAAACACTACCTGATCGACAAGGAGACCATCATCCATACAGATCATCATCCCTAGCAGTACCTTCACTCACAAACCAAGTTGCAGAAAACTCATCATTTTAAGTGGATGGGCTTTCTTCAATAGTTTCATTTGGTAATAAAGTATAAGAACGGAATTAGCAATAAAGTGGTCGATATGCTATCTTGCCCTCCTATTTTTGCTTCTGTTATTTTGCATAATGCTTTGTTGTCTTTTGAAAGTTATGCTGAACAATATACTAATGATGATGACTTTAAGGAGGTTTATGCAAAACTAACCCATGGTTCACAGGTTGACAACTATCACTTGCAGGGGAAATTGTTGTATCACCTTGGTAAATTGTGTATTCCCACAGGAGAAAGAGTGCATGTAATTCAAGAGGCCCACACCTCTCTTGTTTCTGGACACTTTGGTGTTGAAAAGACTTTATGTCATGTACAAAGATTTTGTTTTTGGCCTCATATGAAAAACATTGTGACTTGCTATGTAAAGCGTTGTGTGATGTGTTCTATTTCAAATCCCTCTAATAGAAAACTTGGGCTCTACACACCACTCCCTATTCCGAGTCATCCATGGGAAAGTGTGTCAATGGAATTTGTAGGACGTCTACCTTTGTCTAGAAAGGGTCACGACTATTTGTATGTTGTCGTTGATCGGTTTAGCAAAATGTTTATCCTTATGCCTCGTAAAAAGCAGATTACTGCAGAGCAGACTGCTTCTCTTTTATTTCAGTATGTTTGGGTCCACTTTGGATTACCCACATCAATTGTTTCAGATCGAGACTCTCACTTCCTTGGGGAGTTCTGGACCATCTTGTGGAGGATGATGGATACCAAATTGAAAAGAAGCATGTCATTTCACCTGCAAACCGATGGGAAGACAGGGGTTTTTAACCGTACCGTGGTACACCTATTACGAGGCTATTTTGGGAAACATCCAAAGTTGTGGGATGAACATCTCCCCTATATACAACATCCAAGTAGTGCATTCATTGACACAGTAGTCACCATTCAAGACATGCTTTGGTTACCTACCAAAGGACTTTTTAGACATGGTCTTTGGAAGGGAGGATGGCTCCAGTGGATGTAAGGATAAAGACAAAGCTCAATAGTTCATTCAGTGAATCCAAATGATTCACCAAGCAGTGCAAGAACAGTTGGAAAAGAGTCAAGCCCGTTACAAGGCTCGACATGATAAACACCGAGTTGACCATCAATTCCAAGTGGGTGACAAGGTGTGGTTCCACATAAGGAAAGACAAGATGAAGGGAGAAGGAAAGAAGTTGCGGCCAATCCGGTATGGACCATTCACCATATTGGAGAAGATTGGGAACAATACCTTTCGTCTTGACTTACCAGTATATATGCAGATGTACTCAATAGTGAATGTGGATAACCTAAAGCTATATGAGCCTCCTTTGATCATGGACACTGATGAGATGGGCACAGTTCCTACCATCGACAATTTTTCACCTGAATATCTCGATAAGTTGCCCGAAGACATCATCCTCGAAAGAAGAACCAAGACTCCACGGCAAGGAGATGTAGAGTACCTTCGAGTTGGATTCAAGGGAATGCATCCTAGCAAGGCCAGATGGCTAGAGAAAGAGAAAATGAGAGCATAGTACCCTCACTTGCCAAATGACTAATGAAAAGATTTTGACGAACCAAAAGCTCCTCAATGGAGAGGACTTATCTAGGTGGATCTTCAGATACAATGGCATGGAAACTTAGAAATCAAAATTACCGTAATGAAGTCAACCCAGCACCAGAGAAGAGATCTTGTCTTTCTAATTCAAACATCACAAACGGTACTTCAATCCTTAAGAGAAAGATCGGATTAACGGATCAGAGGCAATCACAATCGGTGGTCATATCTATCTATATATATATCTATATATATATATATATATATATATGTATATATGTATATATATAGATATATATGTATATATATACATATATATGTATATATATAGATATATATGTATATATATACATATATATGTATATATATACATATATATATATATATACATATGTATATATATACATATATATATATATATATACATATATATATATATATATATATATATATATATATATATGCGATCGGGTAGTCAAATCGGCAACACACCGATCGACGAAACTATTATCCGGGCAATATATGAATGGGACCGACGCGATCGACTGACGACGGTGATCGACGATCGGCCCTTCCCTGTTAACAGGATCTATGGACCAGCGAAATTCCGATTGTGACTTCAGCGCAGACCCGATACAGGTTATATGCCCGACTTAATAATATTTGAAATCCGGGTGAATGGTTTTGGCAGATTTCTTAGCGTATTTGGGATTTTTTAAGTGTTATCATTTTAAACGATAAGAGGCCATTTCCAGGGAACGGTTGCACCCACCGATACTTCCAATCTACCAACCTCTCTTATTAACCAGGAAAGCCCTGATTTAAAGGGGATCTTGTCTGAAAATCCATTATAAAAGGGATCAAGGGAAGAGCACGGGAGGAGGCAATTTTAATGGTTGCAGCACGCTATTTCGCAAAGGCCAACCACATCTGTTGAGCTATTTTGAATAGTTACACAATTCCAGTCACTTCTACAGCTGCAGGAAGCTTTGGTGCTGCACACCACTCCATCTCTGGCATTCATTTCATAGCCATTAGGCAGATTGGAGGTATAAGCCTCTTTATGGATAGATTGATGAATGTAATTTTGTTTATTCATTCCATTTAATAAGAAAGGTCTCCCCATTGTTGAGCTAGGCCCAGAGACGTAGTCCAAATTGGACGAACTCCGTTATCGAGCCTTGGTGTTCTCTTATGTTCCTTTTTATGTGTCTTCTTCTTCTTTTCATATGTGCACATTTATGTGTTAAGCTACAATTTTTATATGCAATTCTTTTTATACATCTATAAGAGAAAACATCCTGGATTAGCTTGTGAGAGTGTTGTTTCACTTGTTTCTTTAAATGAATGTTGGCATTTTAACTTATTTTAGCTTATGGAAATGTTGTTTCAAGTTTTACATTTCCTTTCCCAAGTGTTGTATGTGTTACCATGTTTTTGCACCAATGATCGTCGTTGTGGCGACTCCCTTCACATGCTTCATTTTCCTTCAATTTGATTGTGTTATGGAACTAGCTCACAAAAAGATAGAAAATATATATCAATGCCTTAGAAATCAACCTCTTAGAGGGGGAAATTTCCTTCACATTACACAAATGAAAAATTCTTGGATGATACAAACAACTAAACCTCCTTTCTATATTTAGGAGTCTAAGGGGTCACAATATAATCAAAGCCGACATAACAATAATAATATAAGGGCACAACAATAACAATAGTGGGCTTTTATGTGGCACACTAATAACAATATGGGGACAATAGGGACACACTAATAACAATAAGGACTACAATAACAATAGTAATGAGGGAATCACTAGTATTATAGGGACCTAACAAGCCCCTCTCCTTCAAAAAAGTGTTGTACTCAACTCTTGAGTAGTTTTGGATGCTTCTGTATAAAAATCTCATCCTCCCATGTGGAATCTTCAACAAGTAAGTTCTTCCACTTGATGAGATACTCCGAAATTGATTGATTCCGTAGCTTTTGAGTTCTTTTTTATGTGACTTCTTAAGGTTCCAATATGATTTTTCCTTCCTCGTCAAGTTTTGAAAATATTGTTTGAACTGGGAGCTTTTCACCTATAACCTTATTCAAACATGAAACATGGAAAACTGGGTCCAATTAGGAAGCTACGGGAAGCTCCAATTTGTATGCCATAGTACCAATCTTTTGTAACACCTTGTATGGACCATAATACTTTGGTGATAATTTATTATCCTTCTTAGCTTAATTGAGAGACATTTTGTTAGAAAATTATATATTACGGAGCAATGGAACACATAAAATATTGCAGAAATATAAACACATAAAACAAGAGAGACACAAATATACGTGGTTCACCCAGTTTGGACTACGTCCACCCCGAACAGCCAGTCCTTCCTTCCTATTATCCAGCAAAATGAAGAGACACAACCTACAATAGATCCACTGTAATATCCTCTGTTTTCTCTCACAGTCTCACCTCTCTGTTTCTTGCTCAGAGAATACACATCTATATCATAGCCTCAATGTAATGCCCTCATACAAAGAGAGGAGTTGCCTTCTAGGGAAAAAAACCATAAACTAAACATAAGTTCTACCATCATATCATCCGCCTAATGAATGGCCCAGATTGACTAGAAATTACTATATTTTTACAAGGCAATCTTACATATGTTTTTAGCTTCGGGGGTGCTACCCCCGAAAACCCCGCTGAGGGACCACTGGCCCCCAGACCCCCCAGCCAGGGGGGATCGGCCCCCCCGGACCCCCGTGGGGGGGGGAAGTCCCCCCCACACCCCCCACGTGGAGGGGAGTAAAAAATTCCTAGGGTATACATTCGGCTGAAACAAAGACCTCTAAATAATCATGCTCCACACCCAACAATCTCCCACTGGGAGAATGATTGTAGCAACTCCACCACTGCTTCATTTGCTGGACAATGACTCCTCTTTGGACCTGGCTATTTCTCATCTTCATTGTCATCCTTGAAGGCCAATTGAAACTGAGCATATTCTCTGTTTCTCCCTGGTTACAACTTTTGTTAGCATATATGTAGGATTCTAGCTAGTGTGTATCTTTTGTAGCTTCAACTCTCCATCTTCCAACACTGATCGTATGAAATGGTACTTGAGCTATATGTGTTTAGTCTTGGAATGAAATTTTGAGTTCTTTCCTAGATGAATGGCACTTTGGCTATCACTGTATAACGTGCCCATATCATGCTTCTTACCCAATTCACCCATAAACCTTTGTAACCAAATCATTTCTTTACTAGCCTCTGTAGCTGCAACATACTCTGCTTCTATTGTTGAAAGTACAACAACACTTTGGATTTTTGAAACCAACTAATAGTTGTTCCACCTATAGTAAATACATATCCTGTAGTGCTCCTCCTGTTATCTCTGTCACCTACCATATCTGCATCAACATATCCCTGTAAAGAAATGTTTGAACCACTAAAGCATAATGCTTGATTTGTGGTACCTTTCGAATATCTGAGAATCCATTTCACTGCCATCCAATGTTCCTTTCCTGGATTGTTCGTGTACCTGCTTACAACTCCCACTACATATGCAATATTAAGCCTTGTGCAGACCATTGCATACATTAAGCTTCCAACTGCTGATGCATATGGAACTTTAGACATATAATCCATGTCTTCTTGGGTCTTTGGACACATTTCCTTACTAAGTTTGAAATGGCTAGCAAAAGGTGTACTAACTAGTTTTGCATTGTGCATATTAAATCTTTTCAACACCTTTTGTATGTACTCATTATGAGACAATGTTAATTTGTGATTTTTCCTGTCTCTAGTTATTCTCATACCAAGGATTTGTTTTGCAGCTCCCAAAACCTTCATTTCAAATGAATTTGCCAATTTTCTTTTGAGCACATTTATTTCCTGCATGTTAGACCCTACAACAAGCATGTCATCCACATACAATAACAATATAATATAGCTGCCATCATCTTGCTTTTTCAGATAAACACAATGATCAAAGTGACATCTAGTATAACTTTGTTCAGACATAAACTTGTAAAATTTTAGATACCAGTGCCTTGGAGCCTGTATTAAGCCATAGAAGCTCTTCTTCAACCTGCACACTAATTTCTCCTTCCCTTTTACCTCATATCCTTGTGGCTGCTGCATATATATATCTTCCTCCAAATCCCCATGGAGAAACATTGTCTTTACATCTAACTGCTCAAGATGCAAATCTTCAACTACTACTAGACTTAAAATAGTTCTGATTGAAGTCATTTTAACAACAGGAGAAAATATCTCATCAAAATCAATACCTTTCTTCTGTGAAACCCCTTCACCACAAGTCTAGCTTTGTACCTTTGTTTTCCTCCATCTTCTTCCTTCAACCTGTAAACCCATTTATTCTTCAATGTAGTTTTTCCTACAGACAACCTGACTAAGTCCCAAGTCTGGTTATGCATTAAGGAGTCCATCTCTTCTTCCATGGCTACCTCCCACTTCTTCCTGCTTTCAACCTGCATTGCTTCTTCATAACATTCGAGTTCACCAGAATCAGTCAACAATAAATAATATAATGAAGGAGAGTATCATTCAGGGGGTATACTTATCCTGGTAGATCTTCTAACACCACTTTCAGGTGTTTGGGGTGCCTGTCACTGTTGTGGTGGTTGTTGTTGTTGTGGTTGTTGATTATTATTATTTTCAGGCACCTTTACTTTTTCAGTGATTTCATCAAGAACTGCATATTCCTTGTTTTCTTTTTCCTGTTTCTTTTCCCGCAACTGATTCTTATACAAGACTTTTTCATTGAATATTACATCTCTGCTCCTAATGATTTTGTGATTTTCGTAATCATATAAGCGATAACCAAAATCATTAACACCATATCCAATAAAGGTACATTTCTTTGACTTTGCCTCAAGCTTTGTTCTATTTTCTTTATTAATATGGACAAAGGCCTCACAACCAAAAGGCTTTAAAAAGGAGTAGTTTACCATTTTACCTGTCCATGCTTCCTCTAGAATACCACCATCCAAGGAACTTGAAGGCCCTCTGTTTATTATATAAACAACAGTATCTACAGCATCTGCCCAAAATTGTAAAGGCAATCCTGCATGAAATCTCATGCACCTTGCACACTCCATGATTGTTCTGTTCATCCTTTCTAACACACCATTTTCTTGTGGTGTTCTTGGAACTGTCTTCTCTCTGCGAATTCCATGCTCTAAATAGTACCTATCAAACTCTTCGCTGCAATATTCACATCCATTGTCTGATCTGAGACACTTCAATTTATTTCATGTCTCAATCTCAACCAAATCTTTCCATTTCTTGAAAGTATCAAATACATTAGATTTATTCTTAATACAATATATCCAAGTTTTTCTAGTTGCATCATCAATAAAAGTAACATAATAATGAGAGCCACTAAGAGATGATACCTGAGCAGGTCCCCATACATCTGTATGCACAAGCTCTAATTTTTCGCTCTTCTTTTCTTTCCCAACTCTGAGAAATCTAACTCTCTTTTGTTTTCCATAAATGTGATTCTCACAAAATTCCAAATCAACATTCTTCAAACCTGCCAACAAATTCCTTGAGTGAAGAATATTTATCCCCTTTTCACTCATGTGTTCGAGCCTATGATACCATAATGTTGCATCTGCTCCTTTGGAAGTTAGAGCATTAACAGAGTTAGAAATACCATTGCATAAATACAATGTACCAACCTTTTCGCCTTTTGCTATTACCAGGGCTCCATTGGTGACCTTCCAAGCCTTATCTGTGAAAGTTGTCACACAACCTTCATCGCCTAACTGCCTGTTGAAATTAGATTTTTCTTCAGATCTGGAACATGCCTTACCTCCTTTAGTAGCCATTAGTTTCCATTTTGTTGTTTTACAAGAACCTTACCCATTCCAATAATTTTACCGGGTTTATCATCACCCAAACAGACTTGTCAAAAATCTCCTTGAACATAGTCATGAAAATATTTCTTATCAGGTGTGGAATGGAATGAGGCCCCTGAATCTACCACCTAGGAATTAGTAATATTTTCGAAAGAAAGAATCAAAGCATCTTGTAACACCTCATCTGTCACATTTTCCTCATGACTGTTTTCTTGTTGTGCATCTCCTTCTTTTCCCTTCCAATATCTTCAGTCTTTCTTTAGGTGTCCTTTCTTTCCGCATTTCCAGCACACTATCCCCGATTTGGACTTGGATCTGCCTTTCCTTGATTTACTACGATATCCTGAGCTCTTTCCTCTTTCCATTTTTCTTCCCCTATACTCTGCACTCAAAGCATTACCTGATGTCTCACCAGAGCTTTTTCGTCCATTTCCTCGCTAAGGATAGCACCGACAACATCATCAAACTTTAAAGTACTAGATCTAGAAACAGAGTTACTAATGACCATTACTAAACCATTCCAACTTTCTGACAATGAGCACAAGAATAACAGAGCTCTAAATTCATCATCAAAGTTTACCCCTACATAACTTAAATGACTTGTAATAGTATTAAAATCATTTAAATGGTCTGCAACAGATCCACCTTCTGACATCTTCATATTAAATAACCGTTTCATAAGAAATACCTTGTTTGAGGCCAAGGGTTTCTCATTTAGTTTCACCAATGTCTTAATCAAACCCTCTGTTGTTGTTTCCTTCAAAATGTTGAAGGCGACCGATGCTGTGAGGCACAACCATACTGTTCTGAGTGCCTTTCTATCGAGAAGGTTCCATTCTTCATCTGTCATGCCTATCGACATCTTTGTTTTTCTGCCCAATGGTAGGTACAGATCTTTCTGATACAGATAATCTTCCATCTGCATCTTCCACAGCGAGAATTTTTTGTCGTTAAATTTCTCAACCCTAAACTTACCATCTTCCGCCATTACTCCCACTCGAACGAGGAACCCTTCTTTCCTACAAGTTTATCAGCCAAATAGACCTTCGGCTCTAATAACAGTTGTTAGAAAATTATATATTACGGAGCAATGGAACACATAAAATATTGCATAAATATAAACACATAAAACAAAAGAGACACAGATATACATTGTTCGCCCAGTTTGGGCTACATCCACCCCAAACAGCCAGTCCTTCCTTTATATTATCCAACAAAATGAAGAGACACAACCTACAATAGATCCGCTGTAATATCCTCTGTTTTCTCTCACAGTCTCACCTCTTTGTTTCTTGCTTAGAGAATACACATCTATATCACAGCCTCAATACAATGCCCTCATACAAAGAGAGGGGTTTCCTTCTAGGGCAGAAAACCATAAACTAAACATAAGTTCTACTGTCAAATCATCCGCCTAATGAATGGCCTAGATTGACTACAAATTACTATATTTCTACAAGGCAATTTTACATCTATTTTTAGCTTCGGGGGCGCTGCCCCCGAAACCCCCACCGGGGGACCACTAGCCCCTAGAACCCCCAGGTAGGGGGGATCGGCCCCCCCGGACGCCCGCAGGGGGGACAAGTCCCCCCTGCACCCCCCCCCACGTGGAGGGGTGTACAAACTTCCTGAGGTATACATCCGGCTGAAACAAAGACCTCTAAATAATCATGCTCCACACCCAACACATTTGTTTATATGGTTGTAGCTATAGGAATACCCATTCACCTACATCAAAACTTGTTTTTTTGTGATGTTGATCTGCCTGTTGTTTCATTCTATTCTGTGCCAAAGTGAGGTTATCCTTTAAGAGTTGGAGAACTTGTTGTTGATGATCGATGTGATCTTCCACTGCTTGAACCTTAGAATTTTCTCTTAAATATGATGTGATGGATGGTGGATGATATCCATAAAGTGCCATAAATGGGGTCATTTTTGCTACAGTATGGAAGGAAGTGTTATACCACCATTCAACAAGAGGCAACCATTTGACCCATTATGTCTATTTATCAAAGACAAAGAAACAAAGATATATTTCCAAACATTTGTATACTATCTCAGCTTTCCCATCAGATTGAGGATGATAAGATGAGCTATGAGCTAACTGAGTACCAAGACAAGAAAATAATATTTTTCCAAAAATTTCCAGTGAAAATGGGATCTTTGATGCTTACAATAATCTTTGGGTTTCCATGTAGATTTTGAATTGTTTCCATAAACACAGTAGAAATTGTACTGGCTTTAAATGGATGAGATAATGCAAAAAAGTGTTCATACTTGGTAAGTCTATCAGCTACCACGGATGACACTCTTTCCTTCGGAATTGGGTAATCCTGTGATAAAAATCCACTGAAACCTCCTCCCAACATTGGCTTGGAATGGATAAAGGTTGTAATAGACATGGGGTCTTAATTGCTTCAACTTTATTTTGTTGGAAATCCAAACATTCCGCCACAAACTTTTGTTAAGGTCATCCCAAAATAATTCTTTCTAAACCCTGTGGTAAGTTTTTAAAAATTTGGAGTGTCCTCCTAAGGGAGAAGTGTGCAATTCCATAAGAATATTTTGTTTGAGTTGGGAATTCTTACATAGGTATAAGCGATCTTTGTACCATAACGAATCATTTTTCCAGCTAAATGTATCATATGTACTCAGATATTGTTGTAGCTTTTGAATGAGTGCCCACACTTTTTCTTCATTCTTCCATTCATCCCTTACTTCACTTATCCAATCTGGTTGGATAATATAAATGGCACAAAGCAATGCTTCCACATCCTCATCCTTTCTTGAGAGTGCATCTGCCACAATATTCTGCTTCCCTTTTTTGTAGATGATTCCAAAGTCATAACCCAAAATCTTTGTGACCCATTTTTGCTGCTCTTCTGAAGATAATCTTTGTTCTAAAACGTATTTAAGACTATCATGATCCATTTTTACCTTGAAGTGTCTTCACATTAGGTAGGGTTGCCATTTCCTAAGTGCACATAGTATTGCCAACATTTCCTTCCCATAAATTGATTTGTGTAAATACTTTCCTTTGATTGGACGACTTTCGAAATCAATGGGTCTTTCTTCTTGCATTAAAACAACACCAATTCCATTTCTTGAGGCATCAGTTTCCACAAGAAAGGTTTTTGTGAATTCCGATGTAGCAAAGACTAGTGATTGGCACATTGCCTCTTTAATCTGTTCAAAGGCCATTGTTGCTTTTGGAGTCCATGAAAATGCATATTTCTTCAACAAATTTGTCAGAGGTGTTGCTATTCTCCCATAATTCTAAAAAAACTTGCGATAATACCTTGTCAACCCGAGAAATCCTCGCAGATGCTTTATGGATGTGGGGATTTTCCATTCTTTAATGGATTTAATTTTTCTAGGGTCTACCTTAACACCTTCATGAGATATAATATGACCCAGATATTCCACCTCTTATACTCCAAAGAAACATTTGGAGCTTTTTGCATATAATTGTTTCTCCTCCAATAGTTTGAGAACCCTGTCAACATGTTGAACATGATCCTTCTAAGACTTATTATAGCTTAGTATATCATCAAAAAATACTAACACAAATTTTCTAAGGAAGGGTTTGAAAATGGAATTCATCAAACTTTGAAATGTAGAAGGTGCATTGGTAAGGCCAAAAGGCATGAACAAAAAATCATAATGACCCTAATGAGTTCTAAATTTTGTTTTAGGAATGTCTTCAGTCTTGATTCTAATTTGATGATATCTTGAACAAATATCCAACTTGGTGAAGTAAATTGATTCATGAAATTCATACAATAATTCATCAATGACAGGAATGGGAATTTTATATTTAATAGTGAGCTTTTTGAGCTCCCTATAATCCGAACACATGCGCCATGAACCATACTTCTTGTGCACCAATACTACTAGAGCAGAGAAAGAACTTTGACTAGAGTGAATTATACCAGCCTCTAGGATTTTTGAAACCATACGTTCAATTTCACTCTTTTTGGCATAGGTATATCTATAAGGCCTGATGTTTGGAGGAACACTTCCTAGAAACAAATGAATAGCATGATCATGATCACAAATAGGTCATTGGCCTTTGGGTGTCTCAAATACCTTAGAATGATTGTCCAAGACTTTTTGGAGATCTGGAGCAATAAATGATTTTGATGTGGGAACCTCTAGTGAACATAATTGTGCAATTACGCCTTAGTGTTCTTTCTTTAGAATATTTGTCATTCTGTTAGAGTTGATTACCTTTCATAGTTTCCCTTCGATACCCCTTAATTCAACTTCCTTTCCTTCTGAACAAAATTTCATGAAAAGTTCTTGAAAATTAAAATCTATTGTACTCAAGGATTGTAGCCATTGAACTCCTAGTACAACATCAGCACCACCCATTGGAATGGAAACCATTGGGCTATTCAATACATATTCACCCATGGATATCTTGGTATTATGGCACCTTCCAGAGAAATTTATGGTTACTCCACTTGCAACCATCACTTGACACTCTAGTGCTGGATATAGGAAGCAATTCAATTTCTTGGCTATCTTACAATGAATAAAATTATGGGTACTTCCTGAATCAATCAACACATTACCTTTTTCTTCTTGATATGTCCTTCTATCTTGATAGTTTGAGGAGTGGTAATTCCCGCCAATTCATTACAAGATATGGTCAGTTTCATTTCTTCTTTCTCTAGGTTTTGTTTCTGGTGTATATCCTCTTCTTTTGACGTTTCTTGTTCCTTTTATTCCTCCTCTTCACAATCTGTGTAAAATAATTTATTCTTGGCACACTTATGACCTTTAGTGTATTTTCTATCACAACTATAACAAAGCCCTTTTTCTTTTTTTTCTTCCAATTGTTGTGGTGTCAAACTTGTAGGTTGTGGAAGTCTAGGGGTAACAACACTTCCATCTTTATAGTTATGAGTGGTAGGCTTCTTGGTCACCATAATTTTTCTTTCCATTTTTCTTGCCAACATGAATGCCTTCTCTAATGAAACAGGTTCCCAAAGGTGAACCTCATGTTGGATGTTATCCTTTAAAGTCCCTATGAACACATCAATAATATGTTCTTCTGGAATATATTTTACCCTTATATTCAACTTTTGGAAGTCCTCAATGTGCTCCATCATTGAACCCTTTTGTTTGAGATTTATAAAGGGCTAAAAAGGTGTTGCTTTTTGTATCCTCATAATGTTCTATCAATTCTTCTGTAAAAATTGCCCAAATGACAATTTTTTTACGAGAGAAAAGCCATCGATACCATACAAACTGATTTGGTTCCAAATATAAAGTTTCAAAGTGTACCTTTTGTTTGTTTTTCACATTATGGAGATTGAAATATTGCTCCATCTGTAGTATCCATGTTACGGGATCCTTGCCATCAAACTTCCTCATATCGATCTTTGGAACATGGTGGGTGTTCAATCCAACATTAGAGTCTATGAAATCATGATTAACACTTATTTTATTCTCATACTGAGTTTCCCTTACTATCCTTTCACCATTAGTAAACATTTCTTGTAGCAAACTTGTCAAATATGTCTTCAAATCTTCCATTTTTCCTTCCATCTTAGCTTCCACGCCATTCATCTTAGCTTCCATGCCTTTCTTTAAACAATCCATCTTAGCTTCCACATCATTCATCTTAGCTTCCATGCCTTTCTTTAAACCATCCATCTTATCTTCCACGCCTTTCTTTAAACCATCCATCTTAGCTTTTGTTACTTTTTGTGAGAGTGAATTTTGTTGCACTTGGTCTCGTAATTTTGATATATCATGTTGCATTTCTTCCTCTTCTTCATGAGTCATGCTAGAGCTTTCAAGTTTCTTACTAGGTGTTTCCATTTTCTTTCTTCGAGGCATCAATTAATGATAATTATGCTTCACTATGCCCTTTTACTTTCTTCAAACTAATTTTTCAAACCAAACTTATGCAAATTTTAGAAACAAATTACACACCTTTTTTCACTCTGTACGAGCTTGATATTGAATCTAATGTATCTCTAAAATTTTGGATATCTAAGGTCTGAAATTGCACAATGTGGTAGCCCTTTGAGTCCTCTTTCCAATGCCACCAGTCCGATCAAAATTGGATTCTCCAAAAAAATGCTATGCCCAATCTTTCAAGATGACTTGATTATACACTTTTTCAATAGAGAGAACTTGTACAAAGTGCCACGTGTCACTATTTCAATATTTAGACATGAAAACAACGTATAGAAAACAACATTCCATCATCTTTCTGCAATGTCTTATGAAATTTCAATCTGATACTCAGAGAGACATATATGACGATTTTCACAAGGTCACCTATTTGGGATGTAATTCAGGAGCCTGCAAAAACCCTACCTTCCTTAGATAATATCTCTGAAAATATAGAAATACAAGATCTGAAATTAGGACCCAAGGATCATCAATATTTCTTCTCAAATGGGTTTGTTTTTTATCTTCTGAAACATCACATAAAAATAGCTATAGCGAAAATTCCATGATGGCCTGTTTGGAGCAGTGAAACCCTAGAATCCAAAACTCGTCTATCAAATGTTATGAAACCAGCTCACAAAAAGATAGAAAATATAGATCAACACCTTAGAGATCAGCCTCTTCGAGTGGGAAACCTCCTTTAAATTACACGAATAAACAATTGTTGGATGATACAAATGACTAAACCTCATTTCTATATATAGGAGTCTAAGGGGTCACAATATAATAAAAGTTGACAGAACAATAACAATAGTGGGCTTCTATGGGGCACACTAATAACAATATGGGGCACACTAATAAAAATATGGAGACAATAGGGGCACAATAATAACAATAAGGGCTATAATTACAATAGTAATGAGGGAATCACTAGTATAATAGGGACCTAACATGGCCGCCATGTGTCACTTTTTCCTTGATTTGTGGCATGTGTGTCATAAACCCTAATTTGGCCAAAGCTATTTAATAGACACTGCTAGAGATCATTTTCACATTTGATCTTGGAGCTCCGGTATTCTAGAGGAGATCAATGAACCTTCGATGCAATCGTCATCACTTTTCTGGGTGAGTTTTGCTTTTCTAGTCTTTTGTTGCTTTTTTGTTTGATTTTTGTTGTTTAGCTTGTGAGAGTGTTGTTTCAATTGTTTCTTAAAATGAATTTGGGCGTTTTAACTTATTTTAGCTTATGGAAGTGTTGTTTCAAGTTTTACATTGCCTTTCCCAAGCGTCGTATGCGTTGCCTTGTTTTTGCACCAACAGTCGTCGTTGTGGCGAATCCCTTCACATGCTTCATTTTCCTTCAATTTGATTGATTCTTGCACTTGTTTCACTTACATGAATCATCGGTTAGTCATATTTTCACTACGCATCACACCATCCTTCAGATCTACTCGATTTCACATAGCACTTGGGCAGATATGGGCCCCCCTTGCTCGAATCTCGCTTTTCACTTGATGCATTACGCAATATGGGAGCTCAAAGCCTTTGACTTGGCTTTTGGAATTGCAAAGAGGTTGTCCTGGACTGGATGTAACTATGCAATGCGTAGTCTCTCCAAGCCTTGGCCCAAGACTGAGTTGCACATTGCATAGTTCCAGTCAGCAAGCCTCCTCACTAACTATTGGGACTACACAATGTGTAGTTCCAGTAGGCATCTAGTTACCTTTGTGAACCAGAATTGTGTTTTCTTTCCCATCATGAGCCCAATTTGTTTCTTAGTCTTGTCCTAAAGTTGTTTTGGTTTTAAGCTAAAATTTTCTTGCGATGAGTGTCCTCTTTGTCCCACAGGTACAATAGTTGTTGAGCATCTCTCTAGCAGTTACAATTAATGTGGCATCCAAGAGAATTGAATCAAAAGAAACTACCTAGAGTAGTACTGGGGAAGAAAATGAGTAGATATCAGTTAATCTACCAGTGTATGCAGACACTCAGTTGTTCATTAAGAACGGTACAACATTAACATGGCAGCAAATCAAGGATACTTTTGTAGAGGACTTCAAGGAAGACTTAGAGGACCGTCAAGTTTATATTAGCAACCACCAATCATGGTTATACAAGCTTGCATGTAGGTACCCCATCTTCTTGTGTGTGGAAATTATCAACTGGATTGTCTTACACATAGACAAACAGGCATTGACTTTGAGCAGTGCCAACGGGAAAGAGCTTGCCACCTTCACGATGGAGAAATTTTAGCATACGTATCATTTACCTCAGCCAGTAAAGTGCATGGATTCATTTTTCTATACCACCCACAGCATTGTGAACACTAAGACATCGTTAACCATTGGGTCAAAGTGCCTTTAAAATTTAGACAGACACCCAATCATGTTTACAAGACAAAGTCTCTCAGGAAGGCCCATTAATTCTTGATCATGTTCGCCTACAGAATATATGATCAAGAGAACACAGAAACCTTTCCTGAAGGTTGGATAGTCTTGTTATACTAGTTGGTGAATGATGTGAATCCATTCAATTGGCCAGGCTTGTTGGCTCATCATTTGAAAATCCAAGTGACTAATGCTCAGAATTCGCCCAAGAATGAGCAAGCAAGGTTCTACATGTTTGAATAATTACTTGATGCAATTTGTGCCCAACAATAGTTCCCTAGCATTTGTTGGACATGGACACCAAAGGAGACTATCATCAATGTTTATTGCAATTTTCTTTCCGACTACATCTATCAAGGAGTGATGGAAAAGCTAATAGGCCATTATATTATCCCACTGTACAAGCTTATCTTTGAGAAGGATCGCCCTTGCATGTCGCAAGAAGAAATGGAGGCGATAGTGAACGTCACAGACTGGTATGCCTCACTAGGTGGCATCTTCATCAAAGTGTATAGTAGAGAGAAGCCTCTACATGTTCTACCAAGGTATGCCACTAGCAAGTTGGTCATGCGAGAGGTCTCATATCACCTCTGCACAGGGTTGTCAGTAGGACTGCAAAGGAAGAAGAAAGATCCATGGCCCACTCTTCCTTTGGTGATCACATTGTATGAGATTAAGAGCTTGAAGTATGTATATGTCGAAGCTAAGGAAATATTGGGATTCGAGTTCAGCACCAAAGATTTTAATTCGTATGATCCCCACAGTATTTTTAAGGACCAATGTGTGAGAGTGTAATTTCCATGGATCCACGAGACATTTCATTGGGTGGAGGAGGACCCTTGGAGGTATTGTTATAATGCCTCTAGACTCAATGAACCGGTCAATATAGTAACAACCTGGAAATTTGCTCTATAGAGAGCAGTAGCATAGGAAACAATAAAAATGACAACAATAGGTAGCAATACAGTGTAGGACAAGGGAAAGAGGAAGATTGTGAAGAATTCATAGGCAGAGAAAAGCTACAAGATGAAGGCAGATCCTCTCTTGGAGAAATAAACTTTGGTAGCAAAAGCAAAGAGGGAGAAGCAGAGAAAGAGAGGTGAGTGAAGGAAGAACAAAAAACAGAGGTTGTAGGAAGAAGAATTGAAGTTGCAGGAGATAGAGAAGAAGTTGAAGGAAGAACAAGAGATGAGGAGGAGAGAAGAGAAGAGGAGCATAAGCAAGAGGAAGAACAAATGCAAGGCGATATAAGAGAGAAAATGATGCCCATACAGGTTGACGAGTGGAACAACCAACAACTGAAGAAGACAGTGAACAGATGGAGGATCGAGAGCTTGCTCACCAGATTGAGCAAATGATCGAAGTGGCAGACATGGAACTGGAGAGGGAGACATAGAATGAAGATACTGAATTTATGCCAAGAGAACCAGAGGTCATCTCTAAGTCTCGGCCACCTCCAGTGTCAGAACCAGTCTCGAGTGAGCAAGGAGAAGTTGTTCTCCTTAATGATGATTTGATCATGGACGTGTACAATCTATCATTTAATGAGTTGCAGAAGATTATTGTATAGGCGTTGAGGAAGAGCTTCCCAGATGATCATGCATCACCTACATTCATCAAGGAAAGGGTGATAGTGTCAGACATAAGGCAACATCCAACCACCCTTGCTAAGGCTAGCTTGTCCTATGGAGGATCAACAAGGTCAAATGTAAGTACCTGATGGCTGAGAATGAATAACTAGAAAACAATTGCAGACTTCCAGGAAAGAAGTAGAACAACTCTAAGCATCAATGCAAAATACAGTTTCTGCAATGGGAGAGATGAGGAAAGCAATACTTGTTGAAGTATCAATGCTTGAGAGTACCATACAGAAGCTCTATCATGGATTTTTCACCATGCATAAAGTAGTTGTCCATGTGCATGGCCTGCAATAGTGGAGAAAATATTTTGTTCAAACTCTCAAGAACATACATGTTGTCATTGCTCATATACAAGAGTGGAAAATGCAGTACAAATGGGCCCCACTTCACTTAGCCAAGAATATGAAGGCACAGGAAAAGTTGGAGAAATAAAAGGTATGTATGTTGATCCAAAACTACAAGCATCTCACCCATTCATCAATAGCATATAGGCCTCATATGCATGGTTGTACAATATTTTGGATGCCATGGTGAGAACGCACATGATCCCATCAATCGATTCCCTCACCGAGGCTAGATGCAAGAACCAAGTCCGGTTATAGATCGATGAGTACATGGAGAAGCTAACGCGAGAGGCCACCAGGGAAGACATGGAGCTGAGCACACATAACATGCTAAAGTACATTGGTGATCCTGACATGGTCAATACCATGTTGCACATGCTTCAGAACGAATTGTATATATGTGCCAAGACCATATACCCATATGCCATGGAGGCAAGAGTCCACTATCAGAAAGACACCATCAAGTTGTTTAGGGACATCATCACACAGTACCAAGCTTCGCATCAATATGTGACCGAGAAGCACCAAGTGGAGGTTTCCAAGTTGGTATTTCCCCAAACTTCGAAGTCATGGTGTTTTTTCTTGTTAGGTTGTCTCTACCCTATTTTGTCTTACATGGGTACATGTGGAACTGTAATATTATTTTTAAATATGTTGTAACTGAAATTCCAAGTGTCATTAGTGGGATGTGAAAGGTCATCATGTTATGTAATGAGTTACTTGTAAAGAATTTGAAGATTCATGAGGAGAGTCAAAGAGTCACAAAGGGGAATGTTAAGGGTCAACCCATCCTTTGTTATAAAGAGAACCTCATAACTCATAGAATACGCTTTTGGGAGCCAATATTTTGGCTAGGCTTAGGCTTAGAAAAGGCTTGGGGATATTGTGACGAGCCTTGGCTTCTCCACAATGTAGAGCGAGTATACTTCTTTGGAGGAGTAGGTGTTCGTGACTCTAATGTTTCACTATTGGGGCTAGTGGTCATCAATGGTGTATGTATGGATGGAACTTTCACTTATAATAATAATATCAGAGCCAACATACATTCATGCATATGTTGTTATTGTAGTTGGACTATTCTGGTTTCTTTAGAAATGTATGTTGTTTAACTTATGCATTTTCTTATGAGCTACTTTGTACCCAGTTGTATGAATCTTTTTGAAAGCATGTTGTTGGACTAACTCATCACTTTAATTTGTGGACTATTCTAGATTTTAGCTTGTGATGTCATTCCGCTAGTGTGTTCCTTTCAAGCTATGTACAATTACAGGCTTCTAAGGGGCGCACTTCCTTTTCTCCTTTGTGTGTTAGAACCTTCATGCATCGCACTTGACTCTCCGAAGGGTCACACACCTTCTCTCAGCCAAAGTTATCTTACTTACCTCTACATGCTATTGCATTCAGGGAATTACACTACCACCCCCTATTGTGTTATATACCTAAGGGGGGTAATATGGGGTACCAAGGGAGGTACCCGAGGTAATAATGTAATAATGGTATGGGCCATAGTAATAAATAAGGTGGTTAACCCATGTCATGTAAGAGACCACGAGTAGTTAATAATAATGTAATGGGCCCATGGTATTAGTTGATAGTATGAGGAAACCATGGTAATGATGCATGGTATTGTATGTATGAGGCCTATATAGAGGCTAGAGACTCCACATGGAGGGATATAAAGAGAAGTATTATTGTATGAACAGGCATATGGCTTGTGGAGTGCTCTCCTTCCTTAAGGAGTAAATGTATGGTGTTGCCCTACCTTAAGGGTTTGATAATAAAGAAGCATTTATCTATATTTGATCTTGTTATTCTTGGGTTATTTCTATTCTCATATATCTTTTGGATCAGATCTACAACATATTGGGACTCCTACTCCAAATGGTTTGAGGTCTAGTTGGGACTTCATATCGGCGAGATCCCCTAAATGTTGGTGGATCCAACAATGTCAACGTTTATGGTGCTAGAAGGAGAGCCAAATGACAAGTTGAGCCCTCAAAGTCTGTTTTGAATTTTTGCACATATTTCATGACTTATGTTGAAATCATAACCCCATCATGTTTCTTTCACGTCATTTATTTTGAAGTGCCGATGAGCATTATATATGACTTCTCCAAATATAATTTCAATGGTGACAATGGAACACCCTTGTCCAAGCACACAATTTCTTTTGCTGGCTTATGTGATAGGCATGATGTCCCCTCTTATGACAGTTATTGTGGGTTGTTCGCTTTCACCTTCAAAGGGCACGTAAAGCAATGGTGGCACACATTGCCTGCAACCTCTATACACTCTTTTGACCACATTTTTAGAGAATTATACCATGCTTTTGTTCTTTAGGACCGTAAATCACTTAATCAAAAAAAGTTAAAATTGCGAAAATCACCTAATGAATCTTTCCAATATTTTCACGATCGTTTTCTTCACTATTGTTATGAATTTCTTGAAGATGAATTTGACTGGGAATTTTTGGATGAAATATTTTAGTATCTTGTTAATGTTTCTGAGAATCCACATGAGTTAGAATATTTCAAACCTCTCCCCACATACCTCAGTGTTAGAGTTTCTAACCCTGAGAAGGACAAGGTTGTTGTCCCAAGTTACCCTCCATCCCCTTCTCATCAAATGGATATAGCTCCGCAAGTCGAGGTGGGATTAGTTGAGAATCCACCTATTGATCTATCACCACCTCCTCCTACCCCACCTGCTCAATATTTCTACCTAGATTTGGACTGTAATGGTTATCATGTGGTCTTACCTCCTCAGTCTCCATCCTTTGGTTCCTTTGATCCTCTGAATTTTGGTGTGTTGTGTTCATCCATCTTGGATTTCACATGTCGAGGATCAATTTCTGGACGAATTTGGTGTTGAACATCTAACATGTGCTATCATTTTCTATGAGTATGTGTGGGAGTATGAAAAATAAATTGCAGTGAAGGATGGCCTCCTCCTATTCACACCTCATCTACTTTACCCTGACATGTTATGCAATTCTACTATTTATGTTCCATCTTGTGAAAATCTCTTTCCAGATGTTTATATTTCCGGTCATTCGCAGATCATTTGGGATGTCATTTTTTCATTTGATTGTGGAGAGGACAAATATATCTTCCCTGATCCACCTTATCTCTCATCTTACATTTATGGAAACATAGAGGGTGAAATTTCTCATTTTTCATCATCCCCTCTTTATGATTCTTTAGATCATGAGGATGTCATTGTCCATCATCTTCAGTTTTCTGATCGTGGTTTCATGATCTTTTCATTCATTCATATGATCATGATTATGATTTTTCTATTGTTGATATTTCTAAGCCGTCGGTCTTTGATGATCCATCTTTTGAACTAGAAACTCCTTAAGATTTAAAGGAACTTCAGCCTGAGTTTATGGTTGTGTCAAGCTCTCGTAACTTTGAGGTTAGTTTCACCTCTGATAAAAAATATAGTGAATATTTCCAGGCTCCTCATCACTTTGTTATTTACACTGAAAATCAATTTGTTTCACAATTTTTACATCCTCCACCAAAATCACACAATCTTATTTCTTATGCATTGGAGGAGTCGTACGTAGCAAGCACTATTTCGAAACGGAAGTTTTCTTCTTTCTTTATGTTTTCTCATTTCTCAAGTTCGAAGGTGCATACATGCTTGTCGTCCACGTGCAATGTGACGGGACACCGTGATACATCCGCAGAGTGTTTTTCATGTGATTTCAATTTTTTCTTTTTTTGTGGATGCATTCAAGCTTCGAACGGATTGGTTTACATTGTTTTATCTCTCTTGTCTAATGGCTTACTTGCCTATCTTTCTTGTCAATCATGATTTTTCCTACATGGGCCAACCAATGCACTGATGGCTGCATTAGAAGTATCACTTCACGTGAGTTGGCCCATGATGTGCTTAGGTTAGGAGTGAGAGTAGTGTTTCCATTTCTTGCTTGTTTCTACTTTGACAACCTCTTATACTCTTAATAAGTCAAGATCCCTCTTCCGCCTCATGAAATAAATAAGTACCTATGAACAATTCTTTGAAAAATGAAAAATGAAAAAATAAAATAAAGGGTGAAAGGAAAAAGGCTTCCTGAATAGAGAGTTGAAGCAAGTAACTCCATCGGGCTACTATCTAGGCTCACTGGTAGTAGAGCAATGCTTGTGTTCTTGAAGTGACTTTGTCAAGCTATTGTCCAGGCCTACTAGTATCAAAGGAATGCCAGAGATGAAACTAAAAATATGAAAGTCTATTTTACTTCTGCATATATATACCCATCATCCCCAATCGAAACAAATTAGTTTGACTTGGCTTGTTATGTGTGTTGTCGATAAAGAGAATGATAAGGACTACATCTTTAACTCACGTTAATGAAGAAGCTATGATAATTGAAGAATTAAACAATACTTCCAGAGGATTTAGAATCGCTTTGAATGAGACAATTTCCATACAGAGAGCTCGATTTCTACCAGTGTGTCAAAAAATTTGTAGTGGCCACAACCACCCTCCAAATTTTTTCCCATGCTTCGTTTTGGCACTTCCCTTACAAACCACAATAGCTCATTTTGCACTGATCTAGATACTTTTGATTCAACTGAGATTTATTCTTTTCAATATTGGCTTTTGTTTGCTCACTTAATACATTCTCTAACCCACAAGTTGATCTCTTGAATTGGTCTTTCATTAGTTCTGGGCTTGCCTTAGAGAACCATGCAATTCTTGAGGGAAACTGGCCTTGCTCTTGGGAATTGCGTAGTCATGAGTGCCAGTGGGCCTTGAACCCATGAAATGCACAGAACTGGATGGAAGCTAGCCTTGAGCTAGGAAATTGCGCAGAACATGAGAAGAAACCCAGAGCCACTCAGCCCAGAAATTGTGCAGAACCCACTGTGCTAAAAATTTATGCATTTCATAAGCCAGAGAGTTTCCTGGCTCTCCCCAGAACTATGCAATCTCTCCGGGAAATGCATGGAAGTTTTCCTTAAAAAAAAAGAACAAAATATCTCTAAAAAATAGGTATCTATTTTTAGCAATGCGAAGGAGGCACTTGAGTTATTTTGGAAACTGCCGCCAAGTGTCCCTTTTTCCTTGATTTGTGGCATGCACGTCATAAACCGTAATTTGACCAAAACTATTTAATAGATGTTGTTAGAGCTCATTTTCACATTCGGTATTGGAGATTTGGAATTCCTGAGGAGATCAAGGAACCTTTGGTGTGATCGTCATCGCTTTTCTGAGTGAGTTTTTCTTTTCTAGTCTTTTGCTGCTTTGCCTCTCTTTTTGTTGTTTAGCTTGTGAGAGTGTCGTTTCACTAGTTTCTTTGAAAGACTGCTGGCAATTTAAATTTTTTAGCTTGTAGAAGTGTTTTCTCAAGTTTTACATTACCTTTCACAAGTGTCAAATGTGTTACCATGTTTTTGCATCAATGGTCGTCGTTGAGGAGACTCCCTTCACATGCTTCATTTTCCTTCAATTTTATTGATTCCTTCACTTGTTTCAATTTCATGACTCATCACTTAGTCATATATGCACTCAACATCACAACTTCATATCTTCTTGATTTCACACTGTTATAGACATTTTTGTGCCTTACAGCATTGAGCATGAAATGTCCATAATCTAAGGGATCCAAAGTCCCTAAACATGTTGTTCCTACCCCTAGAGGAACAAGGCTAACAAACCACAAAAATTCACAGAAGTTCTCCACCTGAAAACTGCTCAAAAACAAGTCAATTCAGGATCATTTCAGTGGCTACACTAGCTGTTTGCGCTGAATGTCAAAGCCAACACTGGCTACCTGCATTGAATGTCAACTGGAACAAAGGCTACCTGTGCTGAACGAGAGTGGACAAGTGGCAGGCTCATTTCTCAAGGTGTCAAAACCCAGGAAGCTTCCAAAATGACACTTGCCTCAGGGAATTCGACTGGTGATGAGTAAGAGGCTCCAAATCTCCAAGTGGAAGCAAGAACCTCCAAGTGGACTTAAGAACTGACAGAGGGAGAGGACACTAGTCAGATCTCAAGCTGACTCATCCTCTCTCCAAACATCTATATATGGATCTCTCCTCCATGAGATCTAGGGGGGCTGGAATTTTGTTATTGCAAAGAATTGCTGTTGGTTTGAGACTGGGATCATTGGGTGCTTAATGCTTTGAAGGGGCTGAAGATAGGAATTCCATTTGCTGGGAAGGAGATGCTGGATTGGAGCCCTCTGGGTTGTATCTCTTCCTGAACCTTGTTATTCATCAATAAAGCTATCTTGGTTTCTCCTATATGCTGATGTATTTTTGATGTATGAATGTATTAGCATGTTTAGTTTATTTCTAATCCTAAACTAGTTATGAATGTGAACATCTGTCTTTGAGTAGAGTTCTTCTCTTGTTGCAAGTAGCTGTTCTCTTGTGATCTTGCAGGAAGTTGAAGCTGGATAAGCAGGAAGGCAAGTAGATGTGAACTCCCAAAGAGAAGAGAAACCGGATCGAGGGACAAACGGAAGACACCGGTAAGTCCATTGATCTCCCTTCTTTCACATTTCATAAAGGTAGAAACCAGAATAGCTGTACTCGTTTGTTGCTAAGGCACTATCACACCTTAGGTGGATAGGATCGTCCTGCATAGGCATTTTTCCCCACAACAAATTGGCGACTCCGCTGGGGAGATCTGTTTAGTCATTTTATTTGTGTCTCTATCATTTGTTTGCATCATAGACTTGACAGCAACATTCGAACTGCATCTTTCCCGGATGCAAAGTAGAAAGTTGCTGCTTTGATCCAATTGCTGGACTTGTCTATGATCTGAACAATGGATTCACAAATGACTTGATGATCCTTGTGATAGATCTTAGTAGCCCTTCAAAGCATCCCTTTGATTACACCTTGCTTTTTGCTTTTATTTGGCCTAAAACAGTGAATTAAAGAGCAATCTGTGACCCAGAACCTGAGGGAAACGAGAGTTTCTCCTTCAGCGCAGACCTAGTGAAGGGATTCTGCATTTCAACACAGGTCCCGTGAAGGCTACCTGCGCTGAATGTCAAAACCCTGTGTTGAGGTTGCGCTGAACCAGTTTTGCCTTGTGCAGCTGGGGTTCTCTGCTCTGTTTTGCCTTGTTTTGATCTCTGATTTTTGTGGCCTGTAACCAGCATAGGTACTAGTCTGATAACTCCTTTTCTCTGCTTACATTCCGCCTCCTTTTGTACAAAAATACTGTGAGTGTTTTTATGTGTTTGTGGCGTCATTTACAGTCTTCCTTTGCATGAGTGAAATAGTCATCCTGTAGCCCTTGATTCAGATCTGTTGATTGTGATCTTAGAAGAGAGTTCATTGGCTGTTTGCAGATTGATTATACATTTACTTTTTCTTATTGGTTTGAGTTTGTCTCTTTTGAGTGTAAAAAACAAGTATTCATTTCGAAAATCGTTAAGTAGCGTAATCTCTTCTACCCTCTCTGATTTCGAAAAAAGTAAACTTGTTTGTATTGGTCATTTAAAAGCAAATTCAAAGTTGTGCAAAAAGCTTTCTTTGTAGGCATCAATACTAAGAAAGCGGAAAACAAACACCTGCATTGTGCATTTGCATTTGATAGTTTGCATGTTGGATTTAGGAAAAGTGCATTAGAGTGTGCTGATTGCTCTTTGAGAAAAGATGGTGTCTTTCTTTTCCCTTAGTAGCTAGGATTTTCAAAGTTGAAAAGATATAAAGCTTGCTTATCATCTTTAGACTGCATTTAGGAATTTGTATCATACATCTCGTGGTGAACCTTGAAAGGCAAACTTTAAAAAGATCAACCTAAAATAAATTGAATGAACTTAACAACGCTTTGTAACATAACGCACAACATAGAGGTCTAGGCTAGAGACGTGTTCCGGCGTCGTTAAGCCTGGTGACTGTCGATCTCGTGGATGGTGGGTGATTCCTCCTGAGAGACGATAGCGCCAGTACGGATTGTGCTCCCACGTACCGTCACGTATATATTGGGAGACCCCTATAGGCATAAAACCTTTATCCTTAGGAAGCTGTGTCGGCCGCCCTACTGATCGCAATGCACTAAACACAGCATTCAGGAAGATCGACCGCCCGTACCCTAAAACGTATTCTGCAGTTTTGCGAAAAGTTTGGCACACCCTCTGCCTAGAACTCCAGAGCAGTTCCTTTTGGCCTTTTTCAGACTCTATAACGAAAAAAGTCCATCCGATCATTTGTCACTTCGGGCTCGTTAAAACATCGAAGGAGACTAGAGTCATCTTTAGCTTTTTCTCGACTCTTTAAAACTGAAAAAGCAAGTTGTGTCTAAAGCATCGTTAAAATTTATTTTAAACGGAACAATCACCCCTATTCCTGCGTTGATCTTTAGGTTGAAAAAATGGAGCACACCAACCAAGGAATTCCCCTTGGTGGAAATCCTAGTCCCTTCTCCTCTTGGGGAGATGTTGGTGCACCCCACATGGCCACATTGTCACTTCCAGGACTGACAATTGGCCTGCCAGTTTGGCTCTTTTCAACCAATGTCGTTCAGAACACCACCATTCCTGAACAGTCGAGTCAACAGTTAGACCAGACCAGAGTTGCCCACCAGCCTTCTACTTCATCTTCCTCTCCTCCTTCCTCTTCGCTTGACGGAACTGGTAAAACCAAAAACCGAGTTCCTAAGGAGAAGAAGGAAAAGAAGAAGAAAGAGAAGAAGAAGAAGGAGCCAAAGGCGACTGGGGGCAAACAAGTGTCGTCTGACAAAAATCCACACATAGCACTGACAAGGCCTAAATCGCCATGTGTCATATGCAAGGGAGACCATTTCCACAGAGATTGTCCCTGTATCCCTCGAATACTAAGGGACTGGTCTCCCCGTTTGCACAATTCGGTAGCATCAACCTCTGATAGCCATGTTGACTTCTCACCGTCGACTAGTGAAAGTGAAGTCCCAGGACAGAGAGGGAAAGCTAGATTTCCCTGCAAACTGTGTGAAGGTGATCACGCCATCCACCGTTGTCCCTTCTTAGATGAGGCTAAAAGAGTTCTGGAAGATCGCCCGATTTTACGAGCGCAACTTCCTCCTGGATATCAAAAACTCCTGCCAAGTCCTTCACTAGTTGAGAACCCGGCTGGCCCGCCCAGGTGGTCAGCCGAAGCACCTATCATTGAAGATGAACCGTCTGGATCCATGCCTGACGAAAGTCAAAAGGTTGATACGGCAGTTGACCCGGTTTTGCCTTCAGAGGCTCTATCTTCGAATGATACCATCACAGAGGAGAATAAAGACGACACCGTCCAAATTCTCTTCATCAACACTGACTCTGATGAACAAGGGGGCAATGCCCCCATTCCTTTATCGCAGGAAGGAAGTTCGTCAGAGCGATATCCGGCCGTTTATTCGGTCCCACCACCAAGCAACCTGGTTGTGTCCTTTGACTGGAACCAACTAGGCAGACCCCAGTTGCCAGCAAGCATACCATTCAGGATTATCGTTCAAATATACAGAATGGTAATGGCTGGCACTATCATTGATGAGGGGGCATCTGTGAGTATCCTTTCCTCTATTGCTTGGAAAGCGCTTGGTTCGCCAGCGCTTTTGCCTGAAATGAGAAATCTATCAGGCTTTTATAAAGGAACCAGTCGACCTTTAGGGATCCTCCCCAATGTGCCTATAACATTGAAAGGGAAGACCGTTCAAATGAACGTGATGGTCATTCAAGGACCCTTGGATTATAACCTACTCCTTGGATGATACTATATATATTGCATGGGAGCTATAGTCTCCTCACTCTTTAGAGTAACGTGTTTTCCGCATGAAGGAAGAGTGGTCAAGCTCGTGGACCAACTTTCATTTCCCGGATCACGCATCGCAAATAGTCACATACCATCCCTAAATGGTCTATTCACACAAGAAGTGTCTCAACCCATGGTCCGTCCTCCTGATGAGCGCGAGTAATCTGGGAGGATATGACTGGAACCCAGGGGGCATGCATCCTGGTCTGCTTCGGCAGGGAAACTTTGGGTATAGAGTAGATTTCCGCGGGAGAATATGACTAGTTTGTACCCCGTCCGTAGAGGAAGAGGGGTTATTCTAGAATAAGATTCTTTTGTCAAAGTTATGTAAGTAGACAAGAATCGTCACTCACCTTTGTCTATTTCGGTAGACATTGCTGAGGAAGTGTTTTTTTTTGAAAGATTAACGAGACAATCTTTGGGTAATCTGAAAGAGGTGAAGTCTCTCTCTTTAAAACAATTGTTTTGAAGGAAGAGAAGTAGAGGTAACCTTGAAATCATACTTTATACCTGGGGGCATGCAAACCTTTTGGAGTGCAAGCAAAGAGCGGTTATTTATCTATTTTTTGGGTTAGCTGTTTCCTAACTTGCATAAATAAAGGATGAGGAGCAAAGCTTAGTGAGATGAAGCTCCATAAAAAATAGAATCTTGATGAGACACTCTTATCTTATGACTGGGTAATCGAGCAGTTTTAGCACAAAGTTCATGCTCGTTAAAAAATAAACGCAAGATCCGAGCAGTTTTAGCACGTAATTCATGCTCGTTAAAAAATAAACGTAAAATCGAGCAAACGTTTCCACCCGCGTTTAAGCTTGTTAAAAAATGAACTATCCCGGTAAATAACCACTGTGAATGTAATATCATCAGCCGTTAAAGCCTTGGTCGTGTTTGCACCATCACCTCCACTTTTCCATTTGGCCGATCGTTCACCTCCATATGTTTGTTTACCCATTTTGAGGAACAGCTGCGAAGAGTGATTACACCTAGCCATCCTTGTGACACTGCCGTGATTGGAAAATTCCAACCTGTACCTGGAATGAGCTGCTAACCCTGTTTATCACTCGTTCCTCAAAAGACGAGTCTTCTTTAAGCTCTTTTCATCTGACTCGTAAAATATGAAAAGATTGCCGAGTTTTGGCCTTCCAGCTCGTTAAAGCGACCGGAAGAGCTATCCCTCCTCTAGATTTTAATCTTTTTGGACCCGAGGGATTATTGCACAAAAAGATCGAGCGCTTGTTTTATTCGGCTCGTTAAAACTATCGAAAACTCATCCCTTCTGTATTGTTTTATACTTTTTCGGACTTAAGGGATTAGATGACAAAAAAGGACTTTTGGAGTTAACTTTATGTACCTTTTCAGACTCTCTAAAAATGAAAAGGACCGAGTTATCCTTGTCGTTAGACTCGTTAAAATCATTAAATAGCGACAAACTTGTCTTTAGACGAGAATGAGTTTCACTATCGCTAGGCTCGTTAAAACATAGCGATGGGCTTGCCCAAAGGGCAGGTTATAGAACAAGCATATGTTATCCTCCTCAAGCTTGACAAAAATAAAGAGGTACTGGTCAGCAATGACTAGGGAAAAATTGGGAGAAACTAAAGAAAACTTTGATGGTAGCAAGTCGCTCTTGAACATGACACTTTTCCTCCGTACCACAATCGGGTTGGGTTGTTTCATTCACCGGTCACATCCATGGTCTCACCATACCATCCATTTATGGGGTAATGCTACCAATCCATCGTATCAGTGTCGCCTTATGTTCAAGAGAAGTTGTTCAGAAAAATTCAACCGTGTCCCATCCACTGCCATACATTATCCTTCATCCGTTCATGACCGCCACCCTGAATCATATGTCACAGATCGTTTTCACCTCCATTAACATCATTAGCTCCGTTCCGTGTCACTGATGTGGGATTCATTAAGGCCCTCCTTTGACGGATCGCTTCTTGTCGACATCAGCTCACTATCCAAGAAGTTGATCTAGGAACAACCCCTTCAGTACTTTGAAGCTTGCATGCCACAATGGCAAGTTTCTCACTTCCGGCGACACGTATACATCAATGACCTTCGACCGAAAGATTTTGCGTGGTGTTCGACGCCAAGTCCTTTATTCACACCACGTGAATTGTACTGCAGTACCTTGAGGGTCATTATCATTATCGGTGATTCCTCTCGCGCTTGTTAACGGTTTACATCATTGACCGGTAATCAAGCGATGTCTTTCCATGTTCGACTTCAGAACATTTCTCACATGGATCGACTTGTACTTAGAGTGAAGATCGAACGAGTTTGAAGACCCTAGATCTAGTTTCATCCATCCGGGCTGTGATATATATATTCAGGAAAGATAAAGACATTGACATGTACATCATTGCAGCAGATAATCATCCTACTCAAAGGATGATAATTTCATCAAAATTATCAGTCTATCATCAGACGATTGTCTGTTCTATGTACAGAAAAATGAATTTATAAAGCTGAGCATGGGAATGCCTGCCTCAGCTAGATCATGAAAGCAGTATGAAAAATAATGTATTGTATTGTATTGTATTACAGGTCTCCTCCCAGCATTGGATGAACTTTGGATCCCCCTGATAAAGCATTTCACCCAATAAACAGCGTCATACTTTAGGGGGCAACTGTTATAGACATTTTTGTGCCTTACAGCATTGAGCATGAAATGTCCATAATCTAAGGGATCCAAAGTCCCTAAACATGTTGTTCCTACCCCTATAGGAACAAGGCTAACAAACCTCAGCAATTCAAAGAAGTTCTCCACCTGAAAACTGCTCAAAAACAAGTCAATTCAGGATCATTTCAGTGGCTACACTAGCTGTTTGCGCTGAATGTCAAAGCCAACACTAGCTACCTGCGTTGAATGTCAACTGGAACAAAGGCTACTTGCGCTGAACGAGAGTGGACAAGTGGCAGGCTCATTTCTCAAGGTGTCAAAACCCAGGAAGCTTCCAAAATGACACTTGCCTCAGGGAATTCGACTGGTGATGAGTAAGAGGTTCCAAATCTCCAAGTGGAAGCAAGAACCTCCAAGTGGACTCAAGAACTGAGAGAGGGAGAGGACACTAATCAGATCTCAAGCTGACTCATCCTCTCTCCAAACATCTATATATGGATCTCTCCTCCATGAGATCTAGGGGGGATGGAATTTTGTTATTGCAAAGAATTGTTGTTGGTTTGAGACTGGGATCATTGGGTGCTTAATGCTTTGAAGGGGCTGAAGATAGGAATTCCATTTGCTGGGAAGGAGATGCTGGATTGGAGCCCTCTGGGTTGTATCTCTTCCTGAACCTTGTTATTCATCAATAAAGCTATCTTGGTTTCTCCTATATGCTAATGTATTTTTGATGTATGAATGTATTAGCATGTTTAGTTTATTTCTAATCCTAAACTAGTTATGAATGTGAACATCTGTCTTTGAGTAGAGTTCTTCTCTTGTCGCAAGTAGCTATTCTCTTGTGATCTTGCAGGAAGTTGAAGCTGGATAAGCAGGAAGGCAAGTAGCTGTGAACTCCCAAAGAGAAGAGAGACCGGATCGAGGGACAAACGGAAGACACCGGTAAGTCCATTGATCTCCCTTCTTTCACATTTCATAAAGGTAGAAACCAGAATAGCTGTACTCGTTTTTTGCTAAGGCACTGTCACACCTTAGGTGGATAGGATCGTCCTGCATAGGCATTTTTCCCCACAATACACACTCCCCTTGGGAAGATCTGGGCCCCCCTTGCCCGAATATCACTTTTTTCACTGCATTCATTGTGCAATATGGGAGCTCAATGCCTCTGCCTTAGCTTCTCTAATTGCACAAAAGTTGTCTTGGAATGGCTCCAACTGCACACTGTGTAGTTCCAAGAGCCAGCGTCCCAGCTTAGCCACTAAGACTGCACAATGCACAATCTCTCCTGGCCTTGGTCGAAGACTAAATTGTGCATTGTCTAGTTCTAGACAACAAGCCTCCACACTGACTTCTAGGAATGTGTAATGCACAATTCCAGCAAGAAAATAGTGACCTCTGTGAATTAGAATTGTGCATTCTATCCCATCATGAGCTCGATTTGTTGCTTGGTCTTGTCTTGAAGTTGCTTTGGTTTTAAGCTGACATTTTCTTGCCATGAGTGTCCTCTCTATCCCATATGTACAATAGTTGTTGAGCATCTCTCTAGTATTTATAGTTAACATGGCATCCAAGCGAGCTGCATCAAAGGTAATCTTTGAGAGCAGTACTGGGGAAGCAGTTGAGCAGATATCAATTAATCTACCACTCTATTCATACACTCAATCATTCATTGATAAGGGTACAACATTAACATGGCAGAAAATCAAGGATACTTTAGTAGAGGAATTCAAGGAAGACTTAGAGGACTGACATGTTTACCTTAGCATTCATGGGTTAGGCTTATAAAAGGATGCATGCATGTACCCCGTCTTCCCATGTGTAGACATTAACAACTGGATTGTCTCACACACAAATGAATAGACAATGACTTTGAGAAGTGCAAGTGGGAAAGATCTTGCCACCTTCAGGACGAAGAACTTTTAGTAGATCTATCATTTACCTCAGCCAGTGAAGTGCATGGATTCATTTTTCTATGTCACCCACAACTTTGTGAATACTAGAGACATCATTAAGTGCTGGGTGAAAGAGCCGTCAAAGTTTAGAGAGGCACCCAATCATGTTTACAAGACAAAGTCTCTCAGGAAGGCCTATCAATTCTTGATCATCTTTTCCTGCAGAATATATGATCAAGAGAACACATAAACCTTTCCTGAAGGTTGGGTAGTCATGTTGGACTAGTTGGTGAACAATGGGAAGCCATTCAGCTAGTTAGACTTGTTGGCTTATTAGTTGAAGATCCATGTGACTAACACTCGGAATCCACCCAAGAATGAGCAAGAAAGATTCTACATGTCTGCATATTTACTTGATGAAATCTGTTCCCAACAGTAGTTCCCTGGCATGAGATGGATATGGACACCAAAGGAGATTATCGTCAATTTTTATTGCAAGTTTCTTTCTGACTACAATTATTGAGGAGTGATGGAAAAGCCGACTGACCATTCTATCATCATGTTGTACAAGCTTATCTTTGAGCAAGACCCCCTTGCATGTCCCAAGAAGCAATGGAGGTGATAGTGAGCATCGCAGACTGGTATGCCTCACCAAGTGGCACCTTCATCAGAGTGTATGGAAGAGAGAAGCCTCTTCATGTTCTACCAAGGTATGCCACTGACAAGTTCGTTATGCAAGAGGTCTCATATCACCTCTCCACAGGGTTGTCAACAGGATTGCATAGGAAGAAGAAAGCTCCATGGCCTGCTCTTCCTTTGTGAATTATATATTATGAGATTAAGAGCTTGAAGGATGCATATGATGAAGCTAAGGAGATAGTGGGATTTGAGTTTGGCACAAAATAATTTAATCTGTATCATTCCCATGGTATTTACAAGGACCATTGTGTGAGAGTGTACTTTCCATGGATCCACGAGACATTTCATTGGGTGGAGGAGGGCCTTTGGAGGTATTGTTATAATGCCTCCAGACTCAACGAACTAGTTAGTATATCAAAAAATTGGAAAGTTGCTTTGAAGACAGCAGCAACATAGGAAGCAACAACAACAATAGCAATATGAAGCAATCTATTGCAGGACAAGGGTAAGAGCAAGATTTCCCAGAATCCAAAGGAAGAGAAAAGTTGTAAGATGAAGGCAGATCCTCTATTGGAGAAAACAACTTTGGGAGTGGAAGAAAAGAGGGAGTAGTGGAGAAAGAGAGCAGAGCGAAGGAAGAGAGAAAAGAAAAGGTTGCAGGAAGAAGAATTGAAGTTGTAGGAGATGGAGAATAAGTTGAAGGAATAATAGGAGCTGAGGAGGAGAGAAAGAGAAGAGAAGAAGAAGAAGGAAGAAGAACAAAGGCAAGGTGTGATGACAAAGAAAAAATTGGCCATACAGGTTGATGAGTCGAAATAGCCAGCTGCTAAAGAAGAGGGTGAGCAGATGCATGATCAGGTGCTTTCTTAGGAGATTGATCAACTGATCAAAGTGATAGGCATGGAGCTATAGTAGGAGCCAAAAATTTAAGATAGTGACCTTATGCCAAGAGCATCAAAGATCATCTCTAAGTGTCCGCTACCTCTAGTGTCAGAAGCATCCCCAAGTGAGGAAGGAGAAGGTATTCTCCTTGATGATGATCTAACCATGGACATGTACAATATATCATTTGATGAGTTGTAGAAGAAAATTGTATAGGTGTGAAGGAATCACTTCCTGGATGATCACGCATCACCTACATTCATCAAGGAAAGGGTGATAGTGTGAGACATAAGGAAACATCCAACTACCCTTTCTAAAGCTAGCTTCGCCTATTCAGGAGCAACAAGATCAAATGTTAATTACCTAACATCTGAGAATGAACAACTAGAAAATAACTTATAGGCTTCCAAGTAAGAGGTAGAGCAACTTCGAGCATCAATGCAAAATGCAATTTCTGCAATGGGAGAAATGAGGAAAGAAATACCTGCTGAAGTATCAACACTTTAGAGTACCATGTGGAAGCTCTATGATGGATTTATCACCATTCATAAAGCATTTGTCTGTGTTCATGGCCTACAGTAGCATATAAAATAGTTTGTTCAAACTCTCAAGAACATACACGCTGCCATCGCTCAGGTATAGGAGTGGACAATGTGCTACAAAGGGGCCTCACTTCACTTAGCTAAGAATATGAAGCCACAAGAAGAGATGGAGAAAGAAAGGTCCAGATGTTGATCCAGAACTATGAGCATCTCACCCCATTTGTCAACAGCATACATGACTCATATGCATGGTTGTACAACAGTTTGGATGTCATTTTGAGAATGCACAGGATCCCATCAATTGGTTCCCTCGTTGATTCTAGACCTATGAACCAAGTCTAACGAGAGATTGATGAGTACATGGAGCAGCCAAGGTGAGAGGCCACCATGGAATAATTGGAGCTAAGTGCACATAGCATGCAAAAGTACATTGGTGGTCCTGTCATGGTCAACACCATGCTGCACATGCTTCAGAACAAGTTGGATACAAGTGCCAAGACCATCTACACAGATGCCATGGAGGCAAGGGTCCGCTATCAAAAAGACACCATCAAGCAGTTTTGGGACATCATCACATAGTACCAAGCTTGGCATCATTATGTGACCAAGAAGCACTAAGTGTAGGTTTCCAAGTTGGTCTTTCCCCAAACTTCGGAATCATAGTGTTTTATCTTGTTAGGTTGTCTCTAGCCTATTTTTTCTTACATGGGTACATGTGGAAATGCAATATTATTTGTAAATATTTTTTAAGTGAAATTTTAAGTGTCATTAGTGGGATGTCAAAGGTCATCATGTTATGTAATGAGTTACTTTTAAAGAAGTTGAAGATTCATGAGGAGAGTCCAAGGGTCACAAAGGCGAATGTCAAGTGTCACCCACCCTTTGTTAAAAATAGAACCTCATAACTCATAGAAGAGGCTTTTGGGAGCCAAGATTTTGGCTAGGATTATGCTTAGAAAAGTCATGGGATTATTGTGACGAGCCTTGGCTTCTCCATAGCATAGAGCAAGTATACTTCTTTGGAGGAGGATGTGTTCTTGACTGTAATGTTCCACTATTGGGGCTAGTGGTCTTCAATGGCATATGTATGGATGGAACTTCCAATTATAATAATAAAACTAGCATGCTTTCATGCATATGTTGTTATTGTAGTTGGACTATTCTGGTTTCTTTAGCAATGTATGTTGTTGAACTTACACATTTTCTTATGAATTTCTTTGAATGCAATTGTATGAATCTTGTTGAATGTGTGTTGTTGGATTGACTCATCACTTTAATTTGTTGAATCTTCTACATTTTATCTTGTGATGTCATTCTACTTGTATGTTCCTTTCAATCTACGTACTATTACAAGCTTCTAAGGGGCGCACTTCCTTTTCCCCCTTGTGTGTTAGAACCTTCATGCACTGCAATTGACTCTCTGCAAGGTCACACACTTTCTCTCACCTAAAGTTATCTTACTTACCTCTACGTGCTACCACAGTCAAGGCATTACACTACCACCCACTACTAGGACTCCTACACCAAACAATTTGAGGTCTAGTTGGGACTTCATATCAGGGAGATCCCATAAATGTTGATGGGTCCAGAACCATCAACATATCATATAGGAGGTTGAGTCTTATCATAGTTACCCTCATCTCATGTTTAGCCTTGAAAAACTGATGAAAGTGGGTAAATGTGGGAGCAGGCAGTTACATGCATAGTACCAATGAAGTCAAGGACTTTCATGTACCACTCGACCATAGATTGGGTTGAATCAAATCTCTCTTTCAACCAATCACCCTCATGCCATATTTCAAGCCTGAATGTGGGATTACAAGGGATAAAACATAACCAAACAAGGAATCCAAAGGTTAAACAACCTCCACCCTCAATCCACAATGATCTCACCTAAATCGGTCCAGATATCACTAAAAACAAAACAAGCTTGGTTGCCTCAGAATTTCTTCATTATACCTAGAAGAATATTCCCATCTCCACCCACCTGTCAAGGGCTTCTCAGAGAAAACCATCTCCACCACCAACCCTTGGGATTTTCTTGAGACCACCTCAACCAGGATCCAAAATCTACCAGCAATCCAAAGATTAACTAATTAAGAAACCCACTACGTCATGGATATCCATGAAATGGCATGTGAAAGGTAGCACATGACTGTCTCTCCATCAAAATCGCCATGCCAATGACAACAAAATAACTTATAAAATAATGCATGTACCATGCATTCAAATCCTAGCAAGATAAATCAAACATGCAACCTATTATCTACAAAATCCTCTTGCTCACTATTGCTTCTCTACTTGATTTTTTCCCTTAATGTTTTCCAACTTTCCTCTTGTGTAGGCCCTTGCTTGTTCCTTGCTTTCTTGTGTCTTCCTTATGTCCAAGTGTTCTCTCCCTTGTTGTACATATTCTATCTTTCTCTTCTTCCAAGTGAATCATCAATCAATGAATGAAATTCATGTTCTCTCTCCTTCTTCATTTCCTTTTCCTTTTCCTTCATTTTCACTTGAATGCATATTCTTGTCTCTTCATCTTCCTTTTCTCTTAGTTTCCTGTATTTCTTGTATTATTTTCCATTTATTTCCCTTTGCCTTTTTCCAATTTCAATGCCATTTTCCTTAGCAAATAATTAACAATAAGCAATGCCAAATGTAATGTTTTTTCCCTTCATTCGGCTTGGAATATGTGTCCCATGAACTTGGTTTCATTGTTCCTTTTACAATGTCCATTTATTACATGGAAATATAACTCGAGGTTGTTACAAAACCTCGTGTGGATGAAAATTCACACCTTCAGGGATATTATGACCTCTATGAATAACATCCACATGATTTTCAAATATTCTTACCCAAAAGATAGTTCCACCAGTCTTCACATCCACTAAACAAGTCAAAACTTGAATAGGATATGTGTGTTTCAATGACTCTTGTTCAAATAGACCAGGCAAATTTCCATAATAAATATAGACATACATGCCTACCTTTATGGTAAAATCAAAAGGATTTGTGCTATGTACCATAGTTACATCCATTTGAATGAATTTATTTTCTCCAATCTTGAAAAAGTTACCTTATCCCAATAAAGGAGTCAAATTTGAATTAGATCCCGTGAAATATCCTCACTTGATGACAACAGTGCACTTTTTTGTGTGATATTCATCTGACCCATTGAAAGATAATTATTATTTTATTTCAGACAATGAAGGATGGTGCAACATAAGCTTCCCACTTTCATCTGCATAAACCATTTGAATAGGAATAACATCATCCATAATACATGTCCATGTGCCACTGGTACCAACAATGTAAATAATTGGATCATTATGCAAAGATCTAGGCACATCAACTCTAAATTTCTTGTATGGGACTTGCCAATAACTTTGTAAATAAGGATCTCTTCTAAATATTTTTCTCCTTTAAGAAGAGCCACTATATCAAGCATTTGAGCATTTCCCCTAACAAGCCATACAGATGAGCAAAATCAAAGTTCATAAGGTTTTCATGTATTATGAAGTTGGACCTAGACGTCATTACCACTATACTCTACTTCATCATCACTCCAAGAACCATTTTTAGCAATTTTAGATAATATTTTTGATTTTTGTCATTGTATGGCTAATTGTTGTGCCTTAAATCTTATATTAAAAAGTTTGTGGCAGAATGTCTGGTTTTCCAACAAAATAAAGTTGAAACAATTAAGACCCCAGTTCTATTACAAAATTTATCCATTCCAATTCAACGTTGGGAGAAGGTTTCAATGGATTTTATCATAGGTTTACCCAAGTCCAAAGGAAAGAGTGTCATCACGGTGGTAGTTGACAGAATTACCAAGTATGCACACTTTTGTGCATTATCTCATCCATTTAAAGCTAGTACAATTTCTACTGCATTTATGGAAACAATTCAAAAGCTACATGGAAACCCAAATATTATTTTAAGCGACAAAGATCCCATTTTCACAGGAAATTTTTGGACAAAGTTATTTTCTTGTCTTGGTACTCAGTTAGCTCATAGCTCATCTTGTCATCCTCAATGTGATGGGTAAACTGAGATAGTGAACAAATGTTTGGAAGGATATCTTCATTGCTTGGTATCTGATAAACAGACACAATGAGTCAAATGGTTGCCTCTAGCTGAATGGTGGTATAACACTTCCTTCCATAATGCAGTAAAAATGACCCCATTTATGGCACTTTATGGATATCATCCACCACCCATCACATCATATTTAAGAGAAAATTATAAGGTTCAAGCAGTCGAAGATGAAATCGAGCATCAACAACAAGTTCTCTAACTCTTAAAGGATAACCTCACTTTGGCACAAAATAGAATGAAACAACATGCAGATCAACATCACAGCAAAATAATTTTTGATGTAGGTGACTGGGTATTTCTACAGCTACAACCATATAAACAAAATGTCCCTCAAGCAAGCTAAGAATGATAATAAATTATCACCAAAGTATTATTGTCCATACAAGGTTTTGCAAAAGATTGTTACTATGGCATACAAATTGGAGCTTCCTGCAGCTTCTCAAGTGCACCTAGTTTTCCATGTTTCATGCTTAAAGAAGGTTATAGGTGACAAGCTCCCAGTTCAAACAATATTGCCAGAACTTGACGAGGAAGGACAAATCATATTAGAACCTGAAGCAGTCACAGAAACAAGAACTCGACAGCTATGAAATCGATCAATTTCAGAGTATCTCATCAAGTGGAAGAAATTACCCGTTGAATATTCCACATGGGAGGATGAGAATTTTATACAGAAGCATCCAGAACTTCTCAAGCGTTGAGGAAAACACTTTTTTGAAGGAGAGGGGCATGTTATGTCCCTATAATACTAGTGATTCCCCATTACTATTGTCATTGTGCCCTTATTGTTATTGTTGTGGCCCTATTGTCCCCATATTGTTATTAGTGTTCCCCATAGAAGCCCACTATTGTTATTGTTGTGCCCTTATATTATTATTGTTATGTAGGCTTTGCTTATATTGTCACCCCTTAGACTCCTATATATAGAAATGAGGTTTTGTCATTTGTATCATCCAAGAATTGTTCATTTGTGTAATGTAAAGGAGGTTCCCCCTCGAAGAGGCTGACTTTGAAGTCGTTGATCTATCTTTTCTTCAATTTTGTGAGCTAGTTGCATAACATTTTCTCATCTAACATCTTCTTCAACAAGTATTTGAAATACTTCTTCCGCAAATTCTAGATGCAATGACTTTTTTTCTTTATGTGGCAATGGATTAGAGTTTGTATTGAAAATGATTGATTCTATAAAATGATGTAATCTGTGGTAATGACAATATGCCCAAATGGGCTACACAGATTACTCATGATATCTTTGAATTGGAAACCAACAGTGTGTAAAGAAATAAATTTCTTTTCGCATGATATAAATGTTATACTAACCCTTAATATAATATTTTATTTTATTTCTCCTTGCATCAAATACTTTTTCTACATAAAATAAATTGAGTCCTAAAATATTTCTACAATAAAATATAACTAGTGTGGTTAGGAACAAACAACACAATGGAAATTAAAAAAGTAAAGGTAATAGAGATTTTTTAGTGGTTTTCTTCAACAAACTTGGATAAAGGTCATCACAATTCTAAATAGAATCATATCTAAAACGAAAATAATCATTTTGCAAATAAATTTAAATGTCTCTTACCAATGACTACCATCATCTTCCAATCCCTTTTGTTTTGATATGGAATAGCATTTGATATTAGATTAGTTTTTGGCCTAGTATATTCATAGGAGGTCAAGCAAGGTTGACAACCTAAAGAATCCAATATGGTTTGATAAATTGTTTTGAGTCCTAAAATATTTTTGCATAAAATATAGCTATCCCAGTTAGAGAAAAATGCACAATGGAAATTAAAAAAGAAATGTAATAGATTTTCCAATAACTTTCTTCAACAAACCTAGATAAATGTCATGAGAATCTGAAACATAAGCATATATAAAACAAAGAAAAAACAATTTTGCAAATAAATTTAAATGTCTCTTACCATTGACTGCTATCATCTTGCAATCCATTTTGGTTCAGTCTGGTATCAATTCCGTCATGGTTTGATGTAGAATGATGCCCTAAAGTCAATAAGGGAGATTATGATGGAGGTCATGAAGATGGGACAAGACCAAGGAAGATTGACGACCGAATTTCACCTAGGTAAGTCGAAATTGGAAAAAAGATAACCCACCAAACAAAAATTCAAATTTGTTAGCTAGCCTAACATCATTATACGTTCAAATAATACCAGATAACCAGACTATAAATTGTGTAGCTAGGAAATATTTCCGGTGGGATGATGAGTTTGACTAATTTTGAGATTAATGCCCCTAATAAAAAATTAATTAATTTTTAATATTTTTCTTATTTAGGGTACATTTTTGTTAGATTCTTATGTCAAACTAATTCACTAGAAATGCAACACATAAACATTATCGGGTTTTAAACAACAAAGGTGTTACAACAATAATGTTGAAACAAAGGTGTTACAACTGCTAGCACCTAAATCTCCCTTAGGCTGAAGGAAGGAAAAAATTAGGGTAACCACAAACCACACTCAATCTAGTAGCTAGCCTTACCAGAGCAGGAGAGGGCTCTCTCCGAGTCACGCTCAGTGAATATATGATCAAAATGGTCTGAGATGACTTACAATACACCGTTTACCTTAGGCTAGTAAGTGGATAGGGATTTTGGAAAAGATTTTATGAAGTGACCAAGCTTCTGGGATGTATATGGGACTGGCACTCAGCAAAGAACAGAGAATTGAAAATGAAGGCACAGATTATTTCGTGAGGCAAGGTAGGCGGAAAGAGCGACAATTTCGGTTTAAGGTAATGCGGAATGGAAAGATTGCTGATGAAAGTGAAAAGGGCATAGTCGCATGAATCCTTTTCAACAGAAGAATGACACTGCACATGAAATTTTCCCACAGGCAGAGCAATATAAATTGAATTCTACCTAATCTCACTTAGAAAATTTCACTGAAATGAAACGTGAATTGAATTATGAAACATAAAAAGATACATATGAAACATAAGAACACATTTGCTACACTCACAACCACAAGAATCTCATGAAACAGAGTTGTTGCCTTTCATTAATTCTCTGTCAAAAATACAAAGTGAAGAAACAGAGTTTCTTTCCCACAGTCTCCCAGAAGTTACAAGCCAACCAACCCTTTGCAAATAACTTGCATACAATATATAGAATGTGTGGAGAAGATATGGAACACCCAGGGGTTGGGAAGTTACTCAAATCATTTTGAAATAAAGATTGAGAGCCAACCATTAGCTACAGGTGTAGCACTCTCAAGCATGACATTTGGTTGGGGTGACCCTTTGCATTCCTTTGCCACTTGGATAGATGCCCCTCTGGAGAGAAAACTCTTTAAATGCTGCCTTTGGTGCCAAAAAATCGAAGTGTAGATGACCGGGCCCACTTGGAGAAGTCGCGACCTGAAATTTCGCGAAAAGGGAGCAAATTGGCATTTTTTTCCCCTGTGCGCCGCGCCAAATTATCTGTGCGTCGTGCCACTTTGGAGCCTATTTTGGGGTAGTTTCAGGTGTCCAAAATGTGCCCAAGTGGGATTTTTGGAAAGCCTGTCCTGTCTACTTTCTAACCCCACTAGAAATTTCCAATTTGGGGCTCATTTTCCTCTCCAAATATTCATTCTCCCAAGACTGCTTTCTGTGTGTCAAAAAAGTGGCAGAGAGGCCATTTTTTGGTGTTTTTTGACCTTTAGGAGACCGAGATCTTGTCAAAATTTCTTGCCCGGACACCAGTAGCAGTATTTTTCGATTCTAAATCCAAATATGTAAGCCATTCCTCGATTAGAGTCCTATATTTTTAGCGTCGCACCAGTGGCGTGGCACACAGGGAGGAATTTCTTGTTTTGTGTCCAAAATTTTTTTCCTGTGACCAAAATTTGCCCAAATTTTTTGAAATTTGGGCTGGAGGTTCCCTATGAAGTGCTATGTTGTGCCAAGGAAGCCTCAGCGAAGATTCGAAGCCGATCTTGCTCCTTTGCCTCCTTTGCCTCTTTTTCCGCTTTGCTCAATTTTGACTTTAGGCTCCTGATTCTTGCTTTGGAACTCATGTTTCGGGCCTGGTAGTGGTGATTCATGCACCTCAGCATGTATTTCTCCCTGTTTGCTTTATCCAACCGCTGCTCCAAGTGAAGATTCACTTTCTCTAGCACATACTCCCGGTCCTCGTCTCTTTGCTCCATAGGTCGGCCTTGTGCTGCAAGGATGTGTCGCCGGTTTTCCTTAATCATTTGCAACTCTATCTCAGCTAGTTGATCCTCAAGTTGCTTGTTCCTCTGCTCCAGATACTGCATGTTCCACTTGGCCCTTTCCAAGTCCAGGGATAATCTCTCAATCACTGACTGCTGCTCCTGAATGATCTCTCCCAACTCAGCATTTGTAGGTTCTGCATCTGTCTCATCATCCTGGAGGAGAACAAACTCAGTCTCTTGCTCACCAGATGGCCCTTCCTCCTGCACTAGCTCCTTGCCCTTACCCTTCTCTTGTGGTGCTGATGTCGGAAGTGAGGCCCCTTCCACCCCGGGTGGAGATAACACTTGCTTTTCTGCTGCGAACAATGGTCTACTACCCTTATGGTATGTGATGTATACTGGCATGGTGGCAGTCTCATGGTGCTCAAACTGATGTGAAGGACTTCCCATCTCATGCTCAAACTGATGTGAAGGACCTCCCACCTCATTTTCTGCCTCTGATATCACCGATGGGGCACTGAAGAAATTACGGGAGATGAAGTCCTCCCAAGAAATACCCTGTAATCCCAACTGATGGTCCACCAAAATCCGGATGAGAGAAAAATGATAGACACTGTTTAGCTGCTATCGTGGGGTCTTGCGCTGCATGAAGTTTTTCATCTTCTCAATGTTGTTGCAGATGAAAAATGGGAGGCTCATCATCCGCAACCTGGTGAAGTGCATGAGCAAGCGGATGTGATAGGCATAAAGGCGAGAAAACCTCCCCTCACAACTGAAATACTTCATGATCAATCTCATGAGTGGGGCATACTCATCCCTCAAAAATATGAATGGAAAAACTCTGGTGAGCTGGCTCAAGCAGATGTTCTTGATGTAAGGCTCATAGTGATGCCTCTCCACCTTCTTCTTCTTATGCCACTGTTCTCCAATGTTCGTATTCCTGTTGCCACTGATATGGTTTCCAGTGTCAATGTGAAAGTGACCCTAGCCAGGATAGATTGGCCTCCCTGTAGATAAAGTGCAAAAAGGCGGGCCAACTCATGATGGACTCTGACATTCGCCACCTTTTGACAAAATTCATAGCATGCCAAGTGCTGAAAACAAGGCATGGCAAGTGGGCATGCCTGCAGCTCAGTGAGGGTGCTTGGCTCATCTCTAAGATGTCTGCCACTCCGGTGATGTCTCCTATGGGTCCTCTCTCCCGAAGATGTGTAACTATGGGTCCCTTCCTCATACTCTGATGAATTTTCTGATGCCATTACTACTGCTTGTACCCTGAGTTTTATGCTTCCCTCTGAATCCAATGAAACTGATAGATGCTCAGAAAATCTGTCACCAAGGGGACAATAAAATAGGGGAGTGTTAGGAGGGGAATGATGAAAAGGGGAATATGTGTTTAAAGGAGAAATTTATCAGGTATTTGGGAGCGTTTGGGGTATGGTTTTGATGGGGTATGGTTTGGGATATATTGAGCTATAGGAATAAAGGGAACAAATGGATATGATTAGAGTGGAGCTAGGGTGATTATTAGGGGGAAACTGCTATAGGGGGATTGGCTGATAGAGGTAGGGTAGGAGCATATTTTAGCAATAAAGTCATTGTAGCAAAACCCTAGCTTTCTTGACCTTCTTTATATCACCTTTGTTTTGCTCTTAAATTTTTTTTTTGCATTTGATTCATGGTCATCATACTCACATTCCTCTTCAAGTTTAAATGTCAATGGTGAAGGTAGTTGGGCTACCTCCCCAATCTTGAGGGTTATTCACAAAAATTTTGGCAATTTGGTAAATTTTTTGGGCTTATAGTTCTGTGCGTCGCGCTCTGCCCAGTGCGCCACGCGCCGGGTATGTGCCGCGCCAGTGGCGAATTTGCACTGTGGTCGGGCTCCTAGTGCGCCGCGCCACCTCGTGTGTGCACCGCGTACTGTAAACTCACCCAATATTTGCTTGAAAAACAGGGGAGGGGGTTTTAGTGGCAGTTTTGGGTGGTTTACTTAGGAAATGTGACGGAATGGAGGCGGGAATGATGAGGAATGAGGGGACAAGGGGAGGGGAGCAGAACCTTGGTGTTTAACATCACATTTTGCAACCCCATTTCTCGTTTTTCTTGATGCTTTTTTCATGGTCGATCTTGTGCTTTTGGGGTACCATTTAAATATCTAATGCACACCAAACCATTGACAAATTTGAGAGAGGAGAGGTGTCAACAGGGCCTACCTCTTTATTTTCTATCCTTCACCGAGATTTGGGATGATTTGCACTTGTTTTTTATGCCCTGGCTGTGTGCGTCGCGCGCCAAGCCCAGTGCGTCGCGCACTGGGTGTGCGTCGCGCCCTTGAGAAAATTGGATGGCGTGTAGGCTGCGTGTGCGCCGCGCTCCCTGGTGTATGCGCCACGCCTTCCAACACCACCTCTCACTCCTTAAAACTCTTCATTATTTCGCTCTCTCACCTTTGGGATCTTTCTCCAAGTCTTCAATGGCACAATGGCTTTGCTTTGGGCCACAACAAGTATATATATATATAGGCTTGAGAGAAATTGGTTTGATTTTTTCTTCTTTGAAAACCCACTTTCTAATGTTTATGTTTTGCACTTTTTTCATTGACTTTAAAACACCCTTTTCAGTTTTCTTTGAAATTTTGGCTCTCATGGTGAAATTTTTGGCATTTCTTTGTGGGGACTGTGTGACTGGGCATTTGGCCATGAAAACCATGACTGCATCTAAAAAATTCAACTGGCGATTTTTTGGAAAATTTTGTCATAGTTGACCTTGTTTGACTTTTATGGAAAACAGAGTTTTGAAGAAGAGTCGATGTCTCTTCAGGTGATGATGAAGCTTTCGGAACCATAGCTATATAAGGTCTCCCTCTGGCCTGCATGGCTTGTTCTAGACATGTTTTTCAAATACCACATTCATGATTTCCTAGACCCAAACATAAAATATGACTTTGTCCTGTAATATGACCAAACCTTTACTATCATGAATTTCAGTGATTACGGACAAAGACCTGAGCCAGCAGGGGCTAGAGATGAGGGAAAATGACTAGCATGACTATCTCCGTCATATCATGGCATGTCCCTAGCGAAATGGAGCTGAGTGGATGGAGCGGGACACCTAAAATTGAAATGCACAAAGAGCTTTGATCTCTGACGAAGGGCTGACCAGACCGACTCTAACATTGGCTCCAATGGGGGATGGTAGCTCCTTGGAGGTGCCAAGAATAGCAGATCTCTGGAGGAGATAGACAGTGCCTTTTGTCCATTAGGCTATGGAGTCATCATTTTAGTAAACAACATAGGACTCTGACTTATTTATACAACTGGAATAACCAAGAAATTGACTCAAACTTGACCTTGAAATAACTCAAAAAACTGACTTTACAGACTGAAACCAAACTGAAATAAAAATGGTATTTACAATGACAGTGGAAGTAGCGTTGATAGATCAACAATAATACCGCTTGAGTAGTCGACCATTGATCGTCCCTCCAGGACATTCTTCCCCGTTCATTTCCTTTAGAAGAAAGGCATTCTGACCCCTATATGTTGCGATCTTGAAAGGACCTTTCCACAGATTTTCAAACTTTCCGTGCTTGCCTTTATCTTCATTCCTTACATCCCACTTCAGCACCACATCATCCAACTAAAATTTATCTACTTTTGCTTTTCTGTCATATATTTTCTTTATCTTCTCCTGCAACTTGGATGCGTTTTTGAAAACTTCTTCTCTTGTTTGATGCAAGGGGATCATTTGGTTCAGCCTTCTCTGCATGGGATCTTCCTCGCTGCCAGCCTCCTGAAGAAGTCTAACCACCGGGGCAGCAAGAGAAGCAGGAAATACTATGTCGACTCCATAAACAAGCTCAAACGGTGACATGCCAATAGACTTTTTCTGACTAATCCGATCTGCCCAAAGCGCATGGACCAACCTCTTGTTCCAGCTCTTCTTATTTATTTCCAGCAGCTTCTTGATGATGTTGATCAAAGATTTATTCGAAGATTCTACCAACCCATTGCCTTGTGGATGATAGGTAGTTGAATGACCCAAAATTATATGATATTTATGACAAAATTCTACCATCCTTTTCGATTTGAAAGTTGTTGCATTATCAGTGATTAATTTGTTTGGACAACCAAAGCAAGACAAGATGTTATTTTCGAGAAATGAAATGATTACCGTGTCTGTCGCTTGTCTGGTAGGGGCTGCCTCAATCCATTTTGTGAAGTATTCCGTCGATGTAAGGATCCACCTATGCTGTCCGAAAGAGGCGGGATGAATTTCCCCAATGAAATCCAACCCCCACTACTGGAATGGAGCGCTCACTTCGATAGGCTTAAGTGGAAAAGGTTGTAATTTTCTATTTTCCTTTGAAAATTTGACACTTATGATAGTGCTTTACCATATTATGCACATCAGCAAACAAAGTAGGCCAGTAGTACCCTGCTCTCAAAATTTTGTTCGGTGTTGATTTCCAAAAAAGATGTCCACCACACTCTCCTCCGTGGAAATCCTCCATGACTTTCTTTGCCTCCTCTTCCACTAGACAATTTAACAAAATGCCACCAGGATCTTTCCAATACAGTGCCGAATTCAAGATACAAAACTTGGCAGCCTTCAATTTGAGTGTCCTCGCTTTGTTTCTAGCCATGCCGGGCGGTGGTGATAGATTTTTCAGCACATATATTATATCAGAATACCATGGGGAAAAAGCAAACATTTCGGATACCTGAATTGACATTCCTTCCTCATTCTCATCGGACATGGCAGCGATCAGATTTATGTCCAATGCATGCAAATTTGATTCAGCCATTAGCTTTTCCAACCCCTGTCCTTTGACCAGCTTTGTAGGCTTTATCTCCACATCGTATTCTAGCAAGGCTGCGATCCATTTGCCTCTTTTCCCTTCTGGATCGGTCTGCACTAGAACATCTTTCACAGCAGTATTAGGAACATAAGCCAGAATGTGAGAATGTAGGATATACACCCAGAAATCCTTCAATGCCTTCACCAATGCTAGGGCCTGCTTCTCAATGATGTTGTACTTCAAAGCTGCATCCCTTATAGCCATGCTGAAGAATGCAATGGGTCTTTCATGATCATCCCTCTTCTGCAATAATACCGCTGCCATAGTGTGCTCCGAAGCAAATGAAAACAATATGAAATCTTGAGTGTAGTCCGGGATAATTAGAACTGGAGCTAAAGAAAGGGCCAATTTGACTAAGTTGAAAGATTTGACAGCCTCCTCTGTCCATTTCACCTGGCTGTCTTTTTTAAGCATGTTGGTCATTTCCTTCAAGTGTTCTGCAAGATTAGGCACAAAACAATGCAGAAAATTCATCTTACCATTGAATGATTGTATCTCCTTTTTTTTTCCTGGGCAGATCGATTTACTGAATTGCTTGCACACATGCTAGGTCTATATGAATGCCATCTTTTGAAATGATGTGCCCAAGTAATTTGCCTTCCTCCATGGCGAACACGCTCTTCTTTGGATTTAGCGATAAACCATATTTCCTGCATTTTTGAAAGACAATTTTTAGTTGATGCATGTGTTCTTCATCAGATTTTGAAAACACCATCAAATCATCCAAGTACGCCACCAAAAACACATCCTTCTCATTCGCAAACGCCAAGTCCATTGCCCGCTGAAATGTGGCACCTGCATTCTTTAAACCAAATGGCATTTTGGCATAGTGAAAGGTTCCCCATGGAGTGGTGAATGTTGTCTTGTCTCTATCATCTTCATGGACTGAAATTTGGTTATATCTGGAATAACCATCAAGCAGCGACATACGAGATGCCCCCACTACTCGCTGAAGTATATGGTCCATCTTGGGCAGCAGATAGTTTTCCTTCAATGAGACCTTGTTTAGATTTCTGAAATCAATGCATAGGCGGATCTCACCGGTCTTCTTGCGTACAAGTACTAAGTTAGATATCCAATCTGAAAATCTGATAGGCACAATGATACCTGACTTATACAACCTATTTACCTCCTTTTCGATAGATGGCAGCAACTTTGGATTGATCCTTCTCAGCTTTTGTCTAAATGGTTTTTGATTGGGCTTGATAGGTATTGTGTGCTGAATAATATTCATATCATAGGTCTTTAAATCAGAATAATCCCAAGCGAATACATCTGCAAATGAAGCCATCAAACTGATGTATTTGTCCTTGATCTTTGGCGGTAAGGCTTTGGAAAATTTTACCAACTTTGGATTGGCAGTTGTACCAATGTTGACTTCTTCCACACCTTTCTCCGTTGGCTGCAATGTTGGCTTGCAGGCTACATCATCCTGATCAAAAAGTTCCTCTAGGGGTATCAAGCCTTTAGGAATGATGTTATTCTTCAGTTGTAATACGTCCATTTGATTGATATGCACTTCATCTGTACCATTCCCTATATTCTCATTGTTTTCCACATCAATTGAGGTCTCTTTGAACTTGCCTTTGTTGAGCAGAAAATCCTTAATCTCCTCATCATCTTAGAACACTTGCCAATGTTGCTGATTGTCTGGAATGGTTGGACGGTGCTTGACATGGATTTCAAATTTATTGCTAGAGTTCATGGGGATATTCAAGCTGCTCGCTGCCTTGGCAAGAGCATCAACAATACTATTTTGTATACGTGGCACACATGTCAAGGTGTATTCAGAAAATAGCTTCAATATGTCTAAAATTGCATTATGATAGGCCCACATCCTAGGATGTTTTTCTTGATACTCACCTCTGACCTGTTTTATCACCAACTCGAAGTCGCCATATACCGAAATCCTCTTTGCGTTCAGCTTTCTAAGAATCTTCAGGCCAGCAACCAGAGCTTCATACTCGGCTTCATTATTTGAACATTCAAAGGCCAGCTTGTAAGAGCAAACTCTCACGCTGCTAGGCACTTTGTTTGGGGCAGAGAAAGGATTGCGTACCCAAGTGCCAATACAAGTGCCATCATTCCCTATTGCTCCATCAAAATCCATGGTCCACAAGCCTTCTTCCTCCTCTTGTAAGTGTTGAAAATCTGTTTGTCGTGCCTTGTCTGCTTGCTGTCCATCATTTTCAATTGATTGCCCAATATTTTGCTGCTTTTCTTGTCCTTCTCTCTTCAAGATTTCCCTAAAAAAATTTGTTATCTCCGGAATGTCATCTTCTTCTACTATCTAACTATCTATTTCATTTAAACTATCTGAAAACAAAACAAAAGACTCTAAATCTGTATGTACATAGTTAATAGGATGATTTATCCGTTTCTCCTTGCTTGTGATCATATATTTCATCTTTTGTTCCCGATATAACTTCCTCATTTGTCCAAACACCGAGATTGTTGCATAGGAGAAATCCAGCTGTAGTGTCCCTTTCAATTTCTCTACCCAAGACCTTGAAAGAAGCATGCCAAACCTTGGAGGAATATCTGCTACCACTACATCCATCAGAACATTTTTCATAGGAAGCTGATCCAAACTCACAACCAAGTCTTTGATGAGTCCTATACATCTTACTCTGCTAGAATCGAATGAATATAGATCATGATACTGCCGGGTGATGTCCAGACCAAGCTTATCCATGATAGCCTTGGGCATGAGATTGTGAGAAGCTCCGGAATCGAACATGGCATTGTGTAACACAAAATCATGCAATTGTAAACTGATATAGAAGGGTGGCACATCACTCTTAGGAGACTCACCATTCGTTGTTGGCCCAAAAATCATTTCAGGCTGATCATCTTCCACATTTACCATGTCGGACATTGGGTCCAAATTCAACATTTTAGAAATCTGTCCTCTATAACCGCTATTCTTCATGATTTCAGTCAAAGGGATGGATACCTTTAGCTTAGAAATCTCATTCTCTAGGCTGAAAGCGGGAGTTCTTTCTACCTCTTTTACCGGGATCTATTTCCTTTCCTTCTCTTTTGATGTGGCTGGTTGCTGTGATTGTTCTACTGATTTTGATTTGCTACTTTCCAGAACAACCGCCTCCTTTCCCTTTCTTTGTGTAGCTGATGGATCATTCTTTGTTGTTTCACCCTCCTTATTTTTCTGAATTGGTTTGGCCAGTACATCTTTGTTTCTAAGGGAATATCGTTGTTTTTGTGCAGACAAAGCATTCATATACCCCCTTTGGTATTCTTCTGACTCTTCTTCCAACATGGTTTCGTTAGCTAGAATAAAATTAGTGTCTTGGTGTGTAGCTGAATTTACTGCGCATTCTTCTTCTTCGGTGATGTAAGTAGGCAGCTCATCTGGAGTAAAGAGATGGTTTTCCTCGCCTATTACATTCCCGTCCTCATCTGACTCTGATCCATGCACAAAATTCTGCTGCAAAAGTGTTTGTACCGGCTGTTGTGCTATTTTCTCTTGAGTTCGCTGATCTCTTTGTCTTATCCTATATTGTGGCTGTTGTTGGCCACGAAAGTTAGGATTCCTAACCTGTGGCTCTGGCTTGTCAAGTTTTACCCTCTCAAGCATCTGTTCTACCTTTTTGAGCAACTGATCCATCGAAGAAGATTCTTCTTTCACCGTGGTTTTCTTCTCTGCTTTCACTCTTGCTCTTTTGGACAGCAGATTTGCCTCAATGCTGACTGCAATTTTCTGCATGTCTTCCATTGTAGCCGGTTCTCTCTCTCTTAGTTGGTACGCCATGTCAGCATCAAAACCATTCAGAAACTTCATCATTGCTAGTCCCACAGGTGGCTTTAGGTGGTCTGGGATTTCGTTATAGACTGCATTAAATCTAACCCAATAATCTTGGACCGACTCGCCGGCATTTCGCTTGATTTCTTCATACTCGGCCAGAATTTGAAGGGGATTCTTTTTCACTTCCCACCAGTTCAAAAATTGTCTATGTAGCTCAGCCAAGGTAGTGATACTTGCAGCCGTCAAACCTCTGAACCATTTCCTCACATCACCTGCAAATGTTTGTACAAAGAGCCTCATTGCCACGTTCTCCACATCAATCTCATGAAGTTCATAGAAATCTGCCATTTTATCCACATGTTGCTGAGCTGTAATACCGTTAAGAGTGCCATTAAAAAACGGGATTTTACTTTGATAGTCATTTGGCATGTCATCTAGGACTTGGGGCAGAACAAGGGGTGCGAAACGGGCAGCCATCATTCTTAGTGGATTTAGCCTTGGAGGTGTTGGAGGAGTGTGCACAGTTTGCAACGGGCTTGCACTTGGAGTTTGGGGTTGTGTGGCAATGTAATTGTCAATTAATCTATTAGCTCTTTCTGTCTCAAGGTATACAAGAAATTGCGGATTGGGGACAGTGTAATCAACAACCCTTTCGGATTTAGACTCAAACAAAGATATTTCAAATTGTTCGTCAACTCTTCAAGGTACTCAAAAATGTCGGGACATGAATGGGATTTGAACACGGGAGCTATGGTGCTTTCTTGACGGAGGAGTCTTGGGATCAAATTGGGATTTTCGTAAATGTGAGGAGGGTCCGGGTCTGGATTCGCTCTGGTATATCGTCTCGAAGCCAGCGTGCTATTGAGAGAAATTACAGGACACAACCAACTTACTCAGCCTTTCCAATCCTAAGCTCATCATCCGGAAGCCTAGAATTCTCATGAAACAAGGGGATTTGATTTTAACTTGATCCCCAGTGGAGTCGCCACTATGTTAGCACCTAAATCTTCCTTAGGCTGAAGGAAGGAAAAAATTAGGGTAACCACAAACCACGCTCAGTCTGGTAGCTAGCCCTACCAGAGCAGGAGAGGGCTCTCTCCGAGTCATGCTCAGTGAATATATGATCGAAGCGGTCTGAGATGACTTACAATACACTGTTTACCTTAGGCTAGTAAGTGGATAGGGACTTTGGAAAATATTTTATGAAGTGACCGAGCTTCTGGGATGTATATGGGACTGGTTCTCAACAAAGAACAGAGAATTGAAAATTAAGGCACTGATTATTTCATGAGGCAAGGTAGGCGGAAAGAGCAGCAATTTCGGTTTAAGGTAATGCGGAATGGAAATATTGTTGAAGAAAGTGAAAAGGGCATAGTCGCATGAATCCTTTTCAACAGAAGAATGAAACTGCACATGAAATTTTCCCACAGGCAGAGCAATATAAATTGAATTCTACCTAATCTCACTTACAAAATTTCACTAAAATGAAACATGAATTGAATTATGAAACATAACAAGATACATATGAAACATAAGAACACATTTTCTACACTCACAACCACAAGAATCTCATGAAACAGAGCCGCTGCCTTTCATTAATTCTCTGTCAAAAATACACAGTGCAGAAACAGAGTTTCTTTCCCACAGTCTCCCAGAAGTTACAAGCCAGCCAACCCTTTGCAAATAACTTGCATACAATATATAGAATGTGTGGAGAAGAGATGGAATGCCCAGGGGTTGGGAAGTTACTCAAATCATTTCGAAATGGAGATGGAGAGCCAACCATCAGCTACAGGTGCAGCGCTCTCAAGCATGACATTTGGCTGGGGTGACCCTTTGCATTCCTTTGCCACTTGGATAGATGCCCATCTGGAGAGAAAACTCTTTAAATGCTACCTTTGGTGCCAAAAAACTGAAGTGTAGATGATCGGGCCCACTTGGAGAAGTCGCGACCTGAAATTTCGCGAAACGGGAGCAAATTGGCAGTTTTTTCCCCTGTGCGCCACGCCAAATTCTCTGTGCGTTGTGCCACTTTGGAGCCTCTTTTGGGGCACTTTCAGGTGTCCAAAATGTGCCCACGTGGGCTTGTTGGAAATCCTGTCCTGTCTACTTTCTAACCCCACTGGAATTTTCCAATTTGGTGCTCATTTGTCCCTCAAAATTTTTATTCTCCCAAGACTACTTTCTGTGTGTCAAAAAAGTGGCAGAGAGGCCATTTTTGGGTGTTTTTTAACCTTTAGGAGACACAGATCTTGTCAAAATTTCTTTCCCAGACACCAGTAGTAGTATTTTTCAATACTGAATCCAAATATGCAAGTCGTTCCTCGATTAGAGTCCTATATTTTTAGCTCCGCGCCGCACAGGGAGGAATTTCCTGTTTTGTGTCTAAAAACTTTTTCCTGTGACCAAAATTTGCCCAAATTTTTTGAAATCTGGGCTGGAGGTTCCCTATGAAGTGCTATGTTGTGCCAAGGAAGCCTCATCCAAGATTCAAAGCCGATCTTGCTCCTTTGCCTCCTTTGCCTCTTTTGTCGCTTTGCTCAATTTTGCCTTTAGGCTCCTGATTCTTACTTTGGAACTCATGTTTCGGGCCTGGTAATGGTGAGTCATGCGCCTCAGCATGTCTTTCTCCCTGTTTGCTTTATCCAACCGCTGCTCCAAGTGAACGTTCACTTTCTCTAGTACATACTCTTGGTCCTCGTCTCTTTGCTCCATAGGTCTGCCTTGTGCTACAAGGATGTGTCGCTGGTTTTCCTTGATCATTTGCAACTCTATCTCAGCTAGCCGATACTCAAGTTGCTTGTTCCTCTGCTCCAGATACTACATGTTCCACTTGGCCCTTTCCAAGTCCAGGGATAAGCTCTCAATCACTGACTGCTGCTCCTAAATGATCTATCCCAACTTAGCGTTTGTAGGTTCTGCATCTGTCTCATCATCCTGGAGGAGAACAAACTCAGTCTCTTGCTCACCGAATGGCCCTTCCTCCTGCACTGGCTCCTTGCCCTTACCTTGCTCCTGTGGTGCTGATGTCGGAGGCGAGGCCCTTTCCACCCCAGGTGGAGATAACACTCGCTTTGCTGCTGCGAACAATGGTCTACTGTCCTTCTGGTATGTGATTTATACTGGCATGGTGGCAGTCTCATGGTGCTCAAATTGATGTGAAGGACTTCCCATCTCATGCTCAAACTGATGTGAAGGACCTCCCACCTCATGTTCTGCCTCTGATATCACCGGTGGGGCACTGAAGAAATTACGGGAGATGAAGTCCTCCCAAGCAATACCCTGTAATCCCAACTGATGTTCCACCAAAATCCTGATGAGAGCAAAATGATAGACACTGTTTACCTGTTGTCATGGGGTCTTGCGCTGCATGAAGTTTTTCATCTTCTCAATGTTGTTGCAAATGAAAAATGGGAGGCTCATCATCCGCACCCTGGTGAAGTGCATGAGCAAGTGGATGTGATAGGCATAAAGGCGAGAAAACCTCCCCTCGCAACTGAAATACTTCATGATCAATCTCATGAGTGGGGCATACTCATCCCTCAAAAGATTGAATGGAAAAACTCTGGTGAGCTGGCTCAAGCAGCTGTTCTTGATGTAAGGCTCATAGTGATGCCTCTCCACCTTCTTCTTCTTATGCCACTATTCTCCAATGTTCGGTATTCCTGTTGCCACTGATATGGTTTCCAGTGTCAATGTGAAAGTGACCCCAGCCAGGACAGATTGGCCTCCCTGTAGATAAAGTGCAAAAAGGCGGGCCAACTCATGATGGACTCTGACATTCACCACCTTTTGACAAAATTCATAGCATGCCAAGTGCTGAAAACAAGGCATGGCAAGTGGGCATGCCTGCAGCTCAGTGAGGGTGCTTGGCTCATCTCTAAGATGTCTGCCACTCTGGTGATGTCTCCTATGGGTCCTCTCTCCCGAAGATGTGTCACTATGGGTCCCTTCCTCATACTCTGATGAATTTTCTAATGCCATTACTGCTGCTTGTACCCTGAGTTTTATGCTGCCCTCTGAATCCAATGAAACTGATAGATGCTCAGAAAATCTGTCACCAAGGGGACAATAAAACAGGGGAGTGTTAGGAGGGGAATGATGAAAAGGGGAATAGGGGTTTAAAGGAGAAATTTATCAGGGATTTGGGAGCGTTTGGGGTATGGTTTTGATGGGGTAGGGTTTGGGATATTTTGAGCTATAGGAATAAAGGGAACAAATGGATATAATTAGAGTGGAGCTAGGGTGATTATTAGGGGGAAACTGCTACAGGGGGATTGGCTGATAGAGGTAGGGTAGGAGCATATTTTAGCAATAAAGTCACTGTAGCAAAACCCTAGATTTCTTGACCTTCTTTATATCATCTTTGTTTTGCTCTTAATTTTTTTTTTTCATTTGATTCATGGTCATCATACTCACATTCCTCTTCAAGTTTAAATGTCAATGGTGAAGGTAGTTGGGCTACCTCCCCAATCTTGAGGGTTATTCACAAAAATTTTGGCAATTTGGTAAATTTTTTGGGCTTATAGGTCTGTGCGCCGCACGCTCTGCCCAGTGCACCGCGCGTCGGGTATGCGCCATACCAGTGGCAAATTTGCACTGTGGGTGGGCTCCCAGTGCGCCGCGCGCCCTGAGTGCGCCACGCCACCTCGTGTGTGCGCCGCGCACTGTAAACTCACCCAATATTTGCTTGAAAAACAGGGGAGGGGGTTTTAGTGGCAGTTTTGGGTGGTTTCCTTAGGAAACGTGACGGAATGGAGGCGGGAATGATAAGGAGTGAGGGGACAAGGGGAGGGGAGCAGAACCTTGGTGCTTAACATCACATTTTGCAACCCCATTTCTTGTTTTTCTTGATGTTTTTTTCATGGTCGATCTTGTGCTTTTGGGGTACCATTTAAATATCTAATGCACACCAAACCATTGAAAAATTTGAGAGAGGAGAGGTGTCAAGAGGGCCTACCTCTTTATTTGTTATCCTTCACCGACATTTGGGATGATTTGCACTTGTTTTTTATGCCCTGGATGTGTGCGTCGCGCGCCAAGCCCAGTGCGCTTTGCGCTGGATGTGCATCGCACCCTTGAGAAAATTGAATGGTGGGCAGGTTGCGTGTGCACCGCACCCTTGAGAAAATTGAATGGCGGGCAGGTTGCGTGTGCACCGCACCCTTTGTGTGCGCCGCGCTCCTTGGTGTATACGCCGCACCTTCGAACACCACCTCTCACTCCTTCAAACTCTTCACTATTTTGCTCTCTCACCTTTGGGATATTTCTCCAAGTCTTGAATGGCACAATGGCTTTGCTTTGGGCCACAACAAGTATATATATAGGCTTGAGAGAAATTGGTTTGATTTTTTCTTCTTTGAAAACCCACTTTCTAATGTTTATGTTTTGCACTTTTTTCATTGATTTTAAAACACCCTGATTTTCATTTTTATTTGAAATTTTGGATCTCATGATGAAATTTTCGGCATTTCTTTGCAGGGACTGTGTGACTGGGCATTTGGCCATGAAAACCATGACTGCATCTAAAAAATTCAACTGGTGATTTTTTGGAAAATTTTGTCATAGTTGACCTTGTTTGACTTTTCTTCAAAACGGAGTTTTGACTTCGAACACCACCTCTCACTCCTTCAAACTCTTCACTATTTTTCTCTCTCACCTTTGGGATATTTCTCCAAGTCTTCAATGGCACAATGGCTTTGCTTTGGGCCACAACAAGTATATATAGGCTTGAGAGAAATTGGTTTGATTTTTTCTTCTTTGAAAACCCACTTTCTAATGTTTATGTTTTGCACTTTTTTCATTAACTTTAAAACACCCTGATTTTCATTTTTCTTTGAAATTTTGGATCTCATGATGAAATTTTCGGCATTTCTTTGCGAGGACTGTGTGACTGGGCATTTGGCCATGAAAACCATGACTGCATCTGAAAAAGTCAACTGGTGAGTTTTTGGAAAATTTTGTCATAGTTGACCTTGCTTGACTTTTCTTCAAAACAGAGTTTTGAAGAAGAGTCGATGTCTCTTCAGGTGATGATGAAGCTTTCAGAAGCATAGCTGTATAAGGTCTCCCTCTGGCCTGCATGGCTTGTTCTGGACATGTTTTTCAAAGACCACATTGATGATTTCCTAGACCCAAACATAAAAGATGACTTTGTCCTGTAATATGACCAGACCTTGACTATCATGAATTTCAATGATTACGGACAAAGATCTGAGCTAGCAGGGGCCATAGATGAGGGAAAACGACTATCATGACTATCTCCGTTAGATCATGGCATGTACCTAGCGAAATGGAGTTGAGTGGATGGAGCGGGACACCTAAAATTGAAATGCACATAGAGCTTTGATCTCTGACGGAGGGTTGACCAGACCGACTCTAACAACAACAACAATGTAACAACAAGGCATTATTTCAGTAGAGGTGTTACAACAACAATGTTCCAACAACATAACAAAAAGCATTGTTGCAGTAGAGGTGTTATAACAAACTGTGTTGCAATAGAGGTTTTACAACAAGGTAGTGTTACAAGAGAGATGTTAAAACACTTTTATTTCATCTTCTAAGCTACTAACTAAAATCAATTGGTGTGTACTTTTCTTGGCCAAGGATGCTTTTGCATCATGAAACCAAATCTCAAAAATAAAAATAAAAATAAATATCTCTTTGTCTTAGCTAGTGTAAAGAAGAAAATAAACATTGATAAAATAAGAACAAATTCTCATGAGCTCCATAGTGAAACTAGGGGTTGGGAAAATCCAAAACACCTTGAGTTAAAAGAGTTTATCATCTTTGTGACACTAGGAGGGTTGAAGATGAAAAGTAGCTTCTCTTATATTGTCCAACTTATACTCACATTATATTTAAATTTCAAAATATTTTTGATGCCATCAACCTTCTTGACCTTTTAACTCAACAAAACTATGGTGATCTTGGAATGCTTCTTTTAAATATTTTTACGCATAGAAATAAAACTGTAAAGAATTCCAAGTAATGTGTGATGTTCTAGGTTCAATAAATTATTTCAATCACCACCACGACCATCAAATAATTACATTTCATTGGCATCATCATCATCGATTCAAAAAATTACATTTCATTGGTAATGATTTAAAAAAAATTAAATTAGATGTTTAAGATTTTAAATTAAATTAAATTAAATCAATCATATATATAAAACTCTAAGGGTTAATCTAATTGATTAAACCATATTATTAATGGAGTGAAGAGAATAACCTAAAACCTTTATGGTGGCCTTTATTGTTAATGGAGTGAAGAGAATAACCTAAAACTGAGTCACTTGCCCGAGGGTGTATTTAGGGTCCGACACGGGGATTCGCCAGACTTCCATCTCTATCTCAGTCACGCTCGCCTAGCAGTTCAAATCAACTTTCCATTCCTCTGTCAGTCTCCTATTCTCCTCATTGGTCCCCTCCCGATAAGTGGTTATCACTTCATTGATGAGGTTAGAGACAAGATTTCTGCTGCGTTTTCCTCCCGAGGAGTTCGGTTCATTTTCTTTCTCAGTCTCTCACAACATCTTGCCTTGGCCTCTATTCTTTGCAACTTGAGCCATAGCCACATGGGCCCAACGCCTGGTAATTAGATATGAGCTTACCAATCCTTGTTGGTGACGAGGCAAGCCTCGAAACCCCTTGCACCTGGGGAGGCTTACCACTCTGCATATCTGTCATAGAGGCAAGACACCAGATTTGGCAATAAATTATAATGTGTCCTTCCCTCATCCACAAGCTTTGCCACCCATCGAATTCCAACATCCCCATTGCGCATGCAGTCTCATGCCCCCTTTGACCTCTTACATACCAAGCAGAATACCCAATCCTAAACCTAGTATGACCCACTCCCGCGCCCGCATGAAACTTATTGTGCCCCAACTGGCGTGCCACCACAACAACAACCTTTCATACATTGCAACCTAGGTCATGGGTGCAGCACCATGACAGCCAACCAGCCACATGGCCTGTAACATATCGACCCAAAATGTAAATTCCTAGCCTCTCACACCCAATTCTAGCTCTTTTGTGACCATTCCACACTCCCATGTATTACAGCACCACCTCGATAACCCTGTAGACCCTGAGGTGGCTTATCCCATCTATAATGACCCCGACAACTAACCAACCACAAGCCATATAACATATTGACCCAAAGCACAAATTCCCGGCCTCTTACAACCAATTCCCTCTCTTTTGTGACCATTCCCCTCTCGCAGGTATTGCAGCACCACCTCGACAACCCTGCAAACCCTCAAGTGGCTCACCCCCTCTATAATGACCTAATGTGGCCATTACGACGCAGGGCTTGGTTTCCCAACCTCAGAAGCTAACCAACTAGAGACCCATTAGCCAAACAATCTTCACCCAATATTCCAATTTTGGTGTTTCCAATCCCTGTTGCATGTCAATTCCCAAACCCCCAACAACAGTTCCCCATAACAACAATCCCGCAAAACTGATGGTTGAGGCCAGAAGCGACAATTCACCCAACCATAAGACATAAAGCTTCAACATTAAGACATGTATGAATACTATCATAGCACCCGACCCCCTCGCCTTCGAACCAAAGGCAGTACCATTCCCCATGGTTGTCACCCATGCCCCATAGCCCAATTAACACCATGTGGGAGAGGAAAATCTCATAGCGGATTGAAATTGAAGAGATTCCAATATGATTCAAGTTCTTCTTCTAAGATACCGATGCCAAACCATTCCCCCAGCCCTAGTTTCCCCCGCACACCAGCCAGTTTCCCCCATGAAGAACCCACAAATCAAACCAGAGATAGGGCAGCATGATGAAGGGGAGGAGAATACAACTTACATACCCAATTTACTTCATTTGGAGCTGATGGAACCTTCATTTCTTCTGGAGATGCTGCAATGACCCGATACCAGAGTCCCCTTACCTCACACACTGAACCACGCTCACTATGTCGAAAAATTACCAACTTCTTTCCCACTATAATCTCTACTAACCAGAAAACTTACCCATGGATCTCTACCACCTTTCTCTATGGCGGTAGTCTTATGCATGAAAAAGGCCACCGCACCCATTACCTCGAGCGTGTTGGGGGAGGTGGTCTTGTACCTTGGCGTACTCATCATTTACTCTGTCTTGATGGCCCCATCCTCCAGATTACACCCCTATCGAGCAAACACTCTTCAACTTTAGTTGAACATAATCCCATATTTTTATTATTGATTAATATTAATGGTCAAACATAATCAATCACAGTAGTCAAACATAGTAAATATTTATAGTTAATGTTTAAATAGCTGACCATGATCAAACTTAATCAACCCTATATTTACAATATTTAAAAATAATCAACCTAGCTCACTCCTATTTATCCTCATTTAATGTAACTCAACCATATTCAATTATAGTAAACCATGGTTGACCAAAGTCAATCATGTCAACATTAGTTAACTAAGGTCATCCTTTGCAGGTCACAATCAAGATTTAAAAATGTTTAATAATAATAATAATAATATTAATAATAAATTCGATTAATAATAATAATAATATTATTATTATTATTATTATTATTATTATTATTGTGACATCAGAATGGTACAAAATCTATATAACGTCGTAGTGTGAAAACCATTATCACTTTTTAATATTAATGATCAAACATGTTGTGACAACAAAATTGTACATAAATCTATCCAATGTCGCAATGTCACAAGCATTGTCATAAAGTTACATTACATTACAATTTATCCAACGTCACAATGCAACTAACATTGTTGCAATGTGACAAATATTATTTCAATGTTATATTACATTGCAATTTATCCATCGCAATGCAACATTACAAAAAGAGTCAACCACATTTACTAATGTTGTTGACTATGTCCAACTATGTTTGACTATGTTTTATTGTCAACACTTTTCAACTTTGGTCAAACAATACTACCTTTTAGTATTATTGATTAATATTAATAATCAAACATAGTCAACAACTTTAGTCAAGCATAGACAAAGATAGTTAAAAAAAGTCAATCATCAAGCAAACATAGTGAAACATAATGGTTAATCAAGGTCTCTATGGTCAGTGATGGTAAAAAATGAGCAACCTTGGCCAACCATGATCAACCATGGTCAAGTAACATTGTCCAACATCAACAAGGTTAGAATGGTCAACTAAGGTCAACCATGATCAACGGTAATCAACCATGGTCAACCGAGATCATCCAACATCAACATAGTTAGAATGGTCAACCAAGGTCAAACAAAGTCACACTTTATAGTCAATTTTTAACATTTTGACGATGATCAAACTTGGTGAACCCTATGTTTATCATATTTAACAATAGTCAACCCTGTTCACTCATAGTTTTTTCAATCAATACAACTCGACGATATTCAATTATAGTAAAATATATCTGACCAAAGTCAAACATTGTCAACCTTGGTCAACCAAGGTCATCCTTGGTTGGTCACAATCAAAATTTTAAAATGTTTAATAATATTAATATCAATATTAATATTAATACAACGGACTAATAATAATAATAATAATAATAAGGGTGATGACATTATTATTATTAATGTTGGCTATATTAACCATATCCAATTATAGTCAATCGTGGTTGGCTAAAGTCAAACATTGACAACCATAATCAACTAAGGACAAACATTGATTGAATATATTATTATATGATTGAATATATTATTAATGGTTAACCATGGTCAAACTTGATCAACCCTATAATAATGAGTAATCTTTAAGTGCCACTTTTTGGAGTTTCAAGCAAATTTTTGGTCGGAATCTCACGAAAAAATTTGTGGCCAAATCATGATTTGTGTTGTTTAAACTGGTTTTTTGACTACATATACGAATTCACACCCTCAAAAACCATTCTGACACTTTGATTGTGAAGAGTTCACCTTTCAAACTTGTGATTTCAATGAATCCTTGTGGAATTGTAGACAAATAAGATCGGAAAATAAACAAGAAAACTTTTCAAAAAGTCGCATTTAAAGACTGGAGTAATAATATTATTATAGGGTTGACCAACCTTATTCACAAATCCTAATAATAATAATAATATTAGGATTTGTGATTAAGATTTAATATTTAATAATAGTATTAGAGTTTGTAAATATGATTTAATATTTAATAATAATAATAATAATTATTATTATTATTATGATTAAGGTTGACTATAGTATTATTATCATTATTATATGTTGAATACTTTATTAATGGTTTACCATAACCTAACTTTGTCAATTCTATGTTTACTGTAGTTAACAATAGTCAACCTTATTCATTTATAGTCATCCTTAATCAACATAGCTATAGCATATTCAATTATAGTCGATCATGATTAACTAAAATCAACTTTAATTAACCAAAATCAACCATAATCAAAACTGAAATATATTTAATGATAATAATATTAATATTAATAATAACAATAATAATATTAAAATTAAATATATTATTAATAATATTTAATAATAATAAATTATTTTTTCCACATCTATTATTATAATCAATTAATAAATTTAGTTGATATATTTATTAATTTCATTTTTTATTTATTATACACTAATTAACCTTTAAAACTTAATATTCATTTATACATATTAACCACATTTACCCGTACAATATAACTTAAAAAAAAAATTCCCAGACCGCAATCACAATCACAACAGAACACCCACCTAACGACTAAAGTAACAAATATAATTAGATCGTAGAGTCTCGTATATCGTTACGCCAGTCTACTAGAAGTCAAAGGTATGAGATGTACGCAGTCGTCGAAAGTTTTTGGTGGGAAATAATTTAGAACAACATATTTCCATGCTAATGGAATCTACTTTCCAGACATTAAGGAAAGGTGACGGAAGCAAGACAGTGCCATCAAAGTACTTCAGTGTAACACGTCATAGTTGGATACAATATTTTTGGAAAACACCAAATTTAAAAAAAAAAAAAACAGTAATAATTAGAAATCAGTTAGGTTTTTTTTTTTAATTAATATATTTTTTAATTTATTAAATTTTTTTTTTAATTTATTAAAACTAATGTACAAACATTCCCAATAAATAAAATTAATTAATTATAATATTTTATTTTAAAATAAATTTGAAACTAAGGATATCTAGTTTAGCATGGAATGTTTTTAACTCCTTTATAATTTGTTTTGGAATGCTTTCATGTACAAAGTTTGTTTCAAAAAATTTATTGCGCATTTTATCGTTTATATATATATATATATATAAACCACACGGTTGGTTCGAAACGCGTCGACAAATGATGTCTTATATGATCTTCGCCGAAAAATCTTTTGTAAAAAATATATATAACTTTTTAGTTTTTTTATATTTTTAGATTATATTTTTAGATTGTATTTTTAAATTAATTTTAATTAAAAATCACTTAAAAAATTATTGAAATTAACAATTTTAACAATGTTTGGAATTAATAATTTTAGCAATTTTCTGGAAGTTTCATTAATTATTGTGTATAGTGGAACCAGTGAAGGGCATGTTTTATATATATAATGATGGGTAGAATTTTTTTTAATGAAAAAAATGAATTTTAGTATATAATTACTATTAATTAATTCCAATTTTCTGGAAGTTTCATTAATTATTGTGTATAGTGGAACCAGTGAAGAGGGCATGTTCTATATATATAATGATGGGTAGAAATTTTTTTTATGAAAAAAAATGAATTTTAGTATATAATTACTACTAAGTAAAAGTATAGAGATGTATAAGTTTGGTAACTAAGGAAAGAGATTTAAATTTTTTTTAATAAATTTTAAATTTTTATGAAGTAATAAAATATTTATATGATTTAAATTATAAATATAATTACTATTTTTTATTTTTTAATTCTATTCTATTTATGATGGGTATATTGTAATTGTTTTGTTAAATTTTAAAATATTAATTAATTATATATATATATATATATATATATATATATATATATATATATATATAATTTGAAATTGTTATATTTTTATTAGTAGAGTTATTTGGGTATTTTTATATAATTCTAAAAAGTATTATCAAATTATAAAATTTAATTTAGAAATTAAAAATATCAAAATTATTTAAAACCACTACTTAACCATTTCATTTAATGTGCAAATTATACTAATTAATGTCAACGAGAATGGTAGATTTGCAAGTACAACCTTGTGGGCTAAGTTCGCAAAACTCATTTGGGTAATCAATAAAGGCATCAAAGTAATAAATACATTGGAAAATCTAAAACATTTAGTTCTACAAATAATTCTAAACCTTGATGTCGAAGATAATTTGGACAAGTAGATGCCATTAAATTTAAGATCAATTTGATAGTGAGCCTTAAGTGAGTAAAATCAAAGCTATGATCCAACAAAATGTTCATGCAATAAACCTCATTAATTGACATTAATATTTGTAGAGAATATTAATGTGGCCATCCCGTGAAGTTTATAATTGTAGTAATTTATGATGCAGATGTATCTTACATGATCTGTCAACGAGATCATGTTTACCTCACACCACTGTGAGATATATTTACGAAATAGTTTGGAGAATCTTTTCATTAAAGACAAGAATCTTCTTAGGCATACTACATCATTAAATTATGAACTCTTTGGTGATGGATTTGTAACAAATTGTATTTGATTGATTTTCTCCATTGACTACTCAAGAAGGGCACCTATATGCACAACCAATGCTTAGACTACGATCATTCAAGATTAGTTGTTCCATTGTGGCATTGGTGGCAAAGCATGTGTATGAATTGAGCCAAGAACTTCATGTTGTTTGACAAGGGTTTAAAAAGGCTTAGCATTTTAAATCGATATAGGTTTATGTGTTGTGCAAGTCTCTAAGAATAAAAGAGTGGAACAAAATTGATTATAGTGTCTCGAAATTCCTGGTTGTCCAAAAGAAAGTTCATATCAATCATGGTTTTTGCTCCATGTGAGTCTTTTGGTGGCATCCATGTTTGAGTTATGATGCTATTATTAAAATTGTATAAGTAGAGGTATAGGGGCTTATATCAAAAGATTAAACCAATCTAATAACAATGGCCCTTACAATATTGTTAAAGCAGTCATTAAAAATTCTTTCAAACTTGGTCTATCACGTTATTTGGGAATGCAACAAGTATTCAATGTTAATATATCAAATCCATAATACTGATCATTGTTCGATGAAGAATCAAAAGTTTCATATATATATATATATATATATATATATATATATATATATATATATATATATATAACACTTAGCACTGATTCAGATTGATTAACTTATTAATCAACCACTCATATCTACTTACTCACAAGACATTATTCTAATATGAGTTATTTTCCCATAAAACTAAATATTATAGTTTGAAACAATTGAGAATTCAATTTATTCAATTATGCCATGAAGTAATGGGGTCCATTACATTCCAAAAAAGGGTGAATAATCATCATCACACTTCACATCCATATATTAAGTGCAACTCCATATATTAAGTGCAACCTTTACCCCTCCTTAACATATGCATGCAACTCCTGTAGTGTTCTTTTTGGATGCAAGAATCATTTTTTAAGTTGTGATATGATTTATGGTTATGGATTCTAAATGACTACAACCTCACCAAATTCATTTCACTTCACCACATTCTAATTGTGGAACAATTCATGTTGATTTATTTCATACTGATAAGCATATAATTGAACTAATTTAGTGTCTATCTTTATAACTAGTCTCTCTAATTTATAAAAGGAATCACTTAAATGATGAGGTTGCGAAAAATTTAGGAATAAATTATTTATACTCATGTTTACGAAATTTATCCATGATAGATATGTTCCTTGTTATTCAATGTAGCTATTAAATAAAGAGTGCTAGCATTTTCCATACAACTATTTCTTATTTATTATTGTGTTGGTCAAGTTTGCATTTTCTATACAATCTACACCACAATCAGAATCCACCTCCTCCTAGCTTCAAACTTCAAGGAAGAGCATTGGCCAATCAACACTATTAGTTACAATTTTTGGTACTTTTTGTCACCTTGTTTTAACCTTTTTACCCTTAGTTCGGAACCATAAACCCTTCCCTTTTACTAGTTTGATGAAGATAATGACATGGAAAGAGTAAATTAAAGGTAATAATATTTTAAAGAACAATATTCTATTTTTAATTTATAAATATTTATTAGAAAGTTTTATTCAAGTACTAATTTTCAAAACAACAACCTACATGGATTCCCACAATTACATGATATCAGCGAAAGAATGATTCTTGCAAATCTTCCAAGCTCTATGGGTTCCATGTTAACCGATACGATTTTTACACTTGGAAAACATTCAAAATGTTCATATGATGGATAATTACCTTTCTAGCCTCCTCGTGCTTGCTCACAACCCTCAAGTAAACGAATGGTCAACACATGGTGTCTGCTCAACAATTCTTGCATTTTGTTTAGGATATCATCAAAATTTTCTCCATTAGTTGGAATATGAGCAAGTGGACCTAGAAATATGTATCTGAGTCACAAAATATCAAGGAGAACCACATCAAAACCTAAGTAGCGAGTTTGCAAACATAGTGTTTCACCTCGTAGTTAATCTACCTTGGTTTGATAAACAAATGTTAAAGAATTTATCCCACTTTATGACTTGACATTTTGGCATCATTGTTAGGAAAATGTAGAAGAATGATTGCCTAGGAATTTAGTTCGTTTTGTTAAAAAAGAAAAACATAAAAACATTTAACAATTCTCGTTATTCTGCCTTACAATATAAAAATTTCTAATATGAGGGAGTAGGAATATAAGATGGGAGGAAAGAACCTAGGCCGCTACCATAGTGTGTCCTACAAAGATAAGTGTGTTAAATATAGTACATATAGATTAAGAAATAGTAGAGGAAGATTTATTAGAGCATCATTAAGTAGAGGTAGAATTCAAAGAAACATGGATATGAGAATTCCCCCATATATTAATTCGATTGCAGGAGAAGGAGGGGATTCAACCTAATAGTTCGGTGGAAGCAAAAAAAGGATCAAGCACATCAAGTGATACATTAGGGGTCCAGTTAGAACTACATCCCATCTTCGCTCTTGAAAGCTGGACTAGAGAGTATATTGTATTTTGGAACGAATATATGGAAAATGAGGAAAGAGAATCTAATGTAGGAGGAGGTGAAGGTGGAAGACATAGATATGGAGCAGAAGTTAGAGGAGAACAAAAAAATGGACAACCACCAAAAGATAAAAAAAAATGATAGGGAAGCAACAATTAGCTTCCATATTGTGGAAATTCAAGGGGCTGAAGTTAGAATGAAAACATTCCACCATTTTTCCTACCAACATTTTGTAGGGTAGCTGAAGAGCCTGACATTTTTCTATTTGAATTTGATATTCTATGTTGCAATAATGCTTATAATACTAATGCACAAAATTTACATTTACTTCCTGCAACATTGAAAGGAGTTACATTACGTTGGTTCATTGGGTTAGGTTAATGTACCATTGCATATAGGGATGATATGAAGAAAGATTTTCTTAAGAAATATAAACCTTATTGCTGAACTAAATATTTTCAAGAGGATATATTTCGAAGCATGCAACAAGAAGATGAGATTCTAGAAGACTACCTAGAAATATTCTTGTATAATTTATAGAAATCAAAACAACATGATTTGGATCCCAATACAATTTTCACAATATTCTTAAAGGGAATATATGATGAATATATAGGAATACTCAATTTAATGGGTGTTTCTTATATTTATCATCTAACATTTGATAGATTTAGTGATTTGTGCAGGAAGTACTCAAGAGGGAAACCTAAAATTGCTATAAGGATAAGAAATCCTCTTACAAAAGTTTGTAAATCAACGATTGGTGTCAGTAGAGTAGAATTAGGAAATTTGTTAGAGGAATTCAAAACTAATATTTTAAATAATACTTCTTCTCAAATATATGATTTGAAAATTAGGAAAAACAAAGGATATCAATAATCAATTTTACCTATTTTAGGTACTAAATGTAGAAAGAAACATCCATTAACAGAGTTCTCTCAAGATAACATTTTTTTGTGTGTGCAAAACAACCTAAAACTAAGACTATTTGACATTACCTGAACTAAAATAAACTTACTGAGGAGACTCTGGAAATGAAAAATCAATCTACAATATTGCACTGTAGAGAACGTTGCAACCACATGGAGTAGGTATTTATCAAGGCCTTAGTTAATAAAATCCTCCATATTATGATGCTCCTTAGAATATGTGTAATGCTCCAATGCCATGGTAGGCACGACCTCCATAACAAGTCCAAAATCAACCCTATCAATAGGGTTGGATAATATTTTCTATGGAAATGTTCTTTCCTGTCCTTATCCACCACAACAACAATTCCAGCCCCCATATTAACAACAACCCCATCAACAATCTCAACCTTCATATCAACAAAAACCATATCAACAATACCCACAAATGCAACAACCATATCCACCCCTTCCTCAACAACCATAATTAACTTAACCTAAAAAATTACAGCTTCCATCTAATCAACCATGCCCATGACCTACTCAACTTCCTTCTTAGCCAATTGCAAATCTGAATAGAAAAATGGAAAAACTCATTTATAATGCAAAATATAAATCTTTTCCTACATATTTTATTGCTTTGGAAAAATTACAGGAATTTTCTATGCAATTATTTGAGACAACACTATAGGATTACAAGAATATTTTATGCAATTACAAGAAAACCCTGTAGAATTATATTAATTTTCTGTAAAAGTAATAGATAGTCCTGTAGAGTTATAAGAAATAAATTTGCAATCTTGAAAAATTTTAAATCCAAAATCCACAATAATAATTGAAGAGGAAAAAGAAGAAATTGCAAACAAAATTGTAAGTCCAAAAACACAAATAAAACAAATTGTTCCTTCACAAGAACAACCCAAATATTCTAAGAAGTTCCTTTTCCTAAGAGTTTGGTTCCTAAAAAACTAGAAATACCAAAAAACATACTTGAATTAGATATTAGTGGTGAATTAAAAAATATTTCTATAAAAATTCCCTTGCTTAGAGCAATAAAAGACATAGCAATTTATCTTAAGAAAAATGAGGTAATTATGTACTAAGAAAACTGTAAATAGGAAGCAATACCATCAAAAATACACATTATAGGCAGACTGACCAGCATAATGACTATTGAAGTCATTGCAGAAAAATATGTTGACCCATGCATACCCATTCTCAATGGCCAAGCTCTCAATTTATAGGAAAATGGAGGTTATGAAGACTATCAGTTCCTCTTTAATGCAATTTGGGAAAAGGCCATAGGGTGGGTGATGTTTCCTCATGTTTTAATGCTTTATTTCGCTTTATAGTACTTTATTTTAATAGGGAACAACTATAGATGAGGTTAAGGCGACCAGATTCCACCATTTAATAGTTTCCGTAAGTGAACAAGGGTGTCATAATGAGTTAACTTGGGATTTTTTCTCACGAGTACGTGAGATTTTAGTAACATGGGTTAAATGAAGAGACAAAGTGTTACTTGCTAGGGTAATATGGGGTGTATAGTTGATGGTCAACGTTAAAATGCATTATTTTTGGCATAGAGGGTGCATTATAGTCTTAAATGGGCTAGAGAAAGAGGTGTATTTCAGTCAAAAGCAAGGTGGTCTCCTCTAAGATGATGAGGAGGTATTTTTAGGGATAACAATATTAAAATCGAATTTGTAATGTCACAATATGACGTTGAATAAATTATAATGTAATTTAACATTGTGACAATGATTGTCACAATATGACGTTGGATATATTTTCGTACCATTCCAACGTCACAATATTAAACGTTAATATAAATCCAAATATTATAAACCCTAATATTAATATTATATACCTTAAAATTAATATTATAAAGCTTAGGATTAATATTATAAACCCTAAAATTAATATTAAAAATCTTAATATTAAACCCTAATAATATAAACCATAATACTAGTATTATAAATCTTAAGATTAATATTATATACCCTAAGATTAATATTATAACCCTGAATATTAAACCCGTAATATTATAACCCAATATTAAACTCTAATATTATAAATCCAATATTATAAATGTTATATTAAACCCCAATTTTGTGATGTCGTAATGCAATGTTGAAAAAATTGCAATGTAATGCAACATTAACATTATAAATCCTAATATTATAAACCCTAACACTAGGATTCTAAACCCATTCATTAATATTATATATGATATAATTAATATTATATACCCTAAGATTAATATTATAAACCCTAACACTAATATTAAACCCTAATATTAAACTCTAATTTTTTAATGTGCGAATGTAATGCTGAATAAATTGCAATGTAACATAACATTGTGACAATGATTGCTAGATTGATTGTTGCATTGAGACAACATTTATCACAATGTGATGATGGACATATTTATGTACCATTCCAACATCAAAATATTAACTTTAATATTAAACAAAATGTTCTAAACCCTAACATTATAAACCCAATATTATAAACCCTAAGATTAATATATTAAACCCTAGGATTATAAACCCTAAGATTAATATTATAAACCATAGGATTATAAAACCGAAAATTAATATTAGAAACCCTAAGATTAATATTATAAACCTTAACATTAATATTATAAACCTTAAGTTTAATTATTAAATCTTAAGATTAATATAATAAACCTTATGGTTATAAGATTGTCAAATTGAGGCAATGTTTATTACAACACAATGATGGATATATTTATATACCATTGCAACATCACTATATTAAACCTTGACATTAAACAAAATAGTATAAATCTTAACATTATAAGACCCAGTATTAATATTATAAATCCTAGCAATAATATTATAAAACCTAACATTATAAACCCTAAGTTTAATATGTTAGACCGTAAGTTTAATATATTAAATATTAAATTTAACATTATAAACCCTAATACCAATATATCAATATTATAACGTCATAACATTACAAAACCCAAAATAATAAACCCTAAGCTTATAAATCCTATGATTAATATATTAAACCCTATCATTATAAAGCCTAAGATTAATATTATAAACCTTAGAAATAACATTATAAATTGTAATGTCATTATTATGAAGCCTAAGATTTATATTAAACCTTAGGATTAACATTATGTTGATGGCGTTGGACCGCCAACAACGAGGATCTCCTTGGTATGAAGCCCTAACTAGACCTCACACTATTTGGTGTAGGAGTCCCATCCGGTATGTTGGCCTGATTGCCATTATCTTAGAGATTAGCCTTAGCTCTTGCTATTCATCACATGAGAGTGTTATGCTTTTAAATTCAAAGCAAGGTGAGTATGTCTGGTGAGTGTGTAATGTAACTTGTGGCTAGGCTCTCTTACTATAAGGGAGAAGGTAAAAGTGAGCCTCTAGATGAGAGGTAGTAGTACCACCCAAGGAGAGACCCACAAGAAAACAACAAGAGTTTGTCCAGCATCCAACGGAGTAGTCCACAACGGATGTGGTAGTCAATAAAACCAAAGTGCAGGGGAAAACATGTATACCATCCAGCGAGTAGTCCACATGGGGGTCACGGTCGTTATAACCAAGAAAAACAAGAAGGGTTTGTCTAATGTCCTGCGGTGTAGTCCACATGGACGAGACACCAGTGATAAACAATACAACACATCTTAGTACAAGTTAAGCGGTCATGCATTACAAATGTTTAAAGAATAATCTTACAAACGGATACAAAACATGTGTGGGAACGTGATGGCCTGAAAAAGGCTTCAACGGATACAAAACATGCGTGAGAACGTGATGGCCTGAAAAAGGCTTTTGCATTAAGAAAAAGTTCCAAGACACATATGTATACCATACAACACTAGTCCCAGTAGTGGAACATTGGAGCCACTCCTCGCTCCTCAAAGAATGGACTATAGACTCTCAAGGTTATGTGGGAGGAGACAAGGTGAAAAGTCAGTTTCTCATACAATGAGAGGGGTATTTATAGCCAAGGGTGATGCCTAAGCCTTGTGACTCTTGGACTACCCTCGTGACTATTCAACTTCCCATGAAATTTCAAATGATATGACTCTTCAACTTCTTATGTGTGTCCATTGGACTTCACTTTACATTACATTTAGTTCCAATGGATATGGCCTGTTAGCTTTGCTGAACAAAAAAAAAAAAAATCAAAAATGGATTCAAAATGCTTATAATCATGCCAAAGGATTCATTGATGCTGTTCAAGTTCTCAAATCATGGCTAAAGTCTTCCACCGATCGAAAAAATGGCAAGGGAAAAGCCCTTTGGAGGGCAGAAATACATTATCGGGAGGCGGAAATACCCCAAAAACTATGTAAAAATCAAGTTACAGGCCTAAGGATCCACTTTAATCTCAGTCGCCGGATCTGGCCGATCAGCGTTCCAAATCGCATCAACATATCGCAGATCAGGGGATGGCAGTGGCAGCAACATAATGGAACGCCGATGGGCGATCGCCGATGTCGCATCGGCGTATCGCAATGGAGGACTTACCAAAAGAGCTTTATTATTCACATCGCATAAAGCTCTTTACAATCCATGGAGGACTTACCAAAGAGGATATCGCATCGGCGAGTTACAATGGAGCATGGCCTTTTGCATATATGAGCGTTCGCCGATGGGCCGGACCCGACGGCATATTAACTCCTTTTGATAGACTATCGGGTCCGCGGCAATATCAGCGCATCGGCGGGTCGGCGGTATCGGAAGTGGCAATGGAGATCAGCGATTAAGTGAGGATCGTTGATCGCGTGCGCGGATCAACGGCTCACGCTGCGTCGGCTTTTCGCTATCGGCAGAACCAAAGGGGCGGGCCTTTTACCATCAGTTATGTGCCGATGCGATGGGCCGGACCCGATGGATGTACAGAGCTCCATTCTATATTATCTCAAGTCCGCCAAAGCCATTTTTCGTGGTTTTGTGGCGGTTTTACATGTATTCGTCAAATGTTAAGAAACAAAGGACGACCTGTTTAAACGTGCATTGCAAGCCAAAGGCGGACCCGATAGTAAATAAAACTATGCCTGAAACCTTTAAAAAGTCAACATGCAAGCAGTGATGGGCGGGAGTGAATAGTTTGGGCAGCATTACTCTGTTTAAAAGACAGAGCAGTCATATTAAAGCCATTCAATGATTCAGCAGCAGCATTTAATCAAAAGTATGGCCGAGGAGGAAGCAGGACGCCGTTTATCAATGCAGAGCATTCAATGGTTATGGTTCCTTTGGTATTACACGCCACCTGCTCCAAGGAGGACTGCAGAGCTACAGAGAGGTCAAATCCATTTGCAGCACAGCCAGAGTTGTATCAGCAGCCCCATGCCTGAATGTAAATGTGGTTGGTGGCCATTTATGGGCTCCTCCACGCATAGCTAACAGGGAAATTGTGTAATGAGACACCATATATACTGAAAAAACAGATGTAGTGAGGGATGAGTGTTTGATGAATGAGAGCTTATTGTAGCCTTTTAACTTCTGGAGACTGTTAATACTACGAGACCTGCAGCTTCTGGTCTTGATTTCCATTAATACAAGCTCTTTTGTTGTCACCTGCTCACTTTTCACTTCTTGTCTTCTTGTTCTAGGCTGTGCCTGCTTACATTTATTTATGTGCTGTAAATGTTTGATATCAGAGGGGCTGTCATCCCATCTCTGTATCATGATTTAGTGGCTCATTGAAGTTGTTTGTAGGTTGTTGTTGTTCAAATAGCAGAGAGCTGTCATCCTCACTGTCTATTGAATAATATTCATGCAGATCCTCTAACTGATTGCAGCTGGCCATCACAGAGCTCTGTGCATCTGCTGGTGCAATCAGTCTTCTCCATTATCACTTTTACCTTAAACCGTGAGTAGTTGGGGGTTGAAAGCCTTGTAGTTTGGGGGTCTTCACCCATGCCTGGGGTAAATCATAGTAGGAGTGGTTATCTGGCTTGAAGGTGCTGCACATCTTCCATTTATCCATCATTTCATCCAACAAAACTGTTGAATTTTTAATGTTCCTGAGCATCATTGATTTACAACCTAGGTGAGTTTCTTGGGGTGATAACATTAATTGGCGCCGTTGCCAGGGAGAGGAGAATCGAAGCTCAGCTTCCTTGGGAGAACGACACAGCTTCAAAATTTGATGACAAACAAGGTTTGAACACAGATTTTGGTTGTAATCATCTGTCTGGCGACTCCACAGGAGGAAGGCCATCCTTTGGCGAATCCACATTGAAGTTCTGGCGCAGTTTGTGAGGCATACTAGAAGAAATCCGCAGAAGTCTCCAGCTGTTCCAGTGCCCGACCCTGAAAAGATTGTTAACCCGAAGAAAACATCGCAGAAAGGAGCATCGGGATCAGGTAAGCCCAAGAAATCTTATTTGTCTCTGCATGAGAAGTTTTTAGTTGAAGATACACAATTTGAAGACTTAGAGCCTAATACCGTTAAGGAAGAAATACCTACAGAGATTTATAAAGCTCCTTCTCCATTTAGCTCCCCTTTGAATCTGAGTCCGAAGAGAGTTTCCCATACTGTCCAGAGCATCCCAATATCTTTCCCATCCATTACATTATCTCCTACTGCTCCATCTGTTAGTATTCTTCCGCATATTCCAAACATGGCAGGACAGCAAGCACCTACTAGGATTGAAAGGATTGTTGCTGCTAGATATGGACCTTTGATATTGCCTACACCTTTAAATGCCATGCCTACAAGAGAATATCAAAAATATATGCCCAAATTTACTGGAACAGAGGGAGTTACAGCAGAAGAACATCTTGAAGCTTTTTACAATTATGCTGATAATTTAGACATAAGTGAGAATGATGTATGGATGAGAGTTTTTGTCCAGAGTCTTGATGGAGAGGCTAGGAAGTGGTTTAGAGAATTACCCCAGAGATCTATAACAGATATAGAAGCATTAGATGAGGCATTTTTGAAGCAATGGGGAGATAAGAAGGACTTGATGTATTATCATACAGAGTTTGGAAACTTGAAAAGAGAAAAGGGTGAGTCTTTGCCTGACTTTAATAAAAGATTTAATAGAATGTATAGTAAAATACCAGCTGAGGTAAAGCCTACCCCTACTGCTACCAAACTCACATATGCCAATGCTTTTGACGCTAACTTTTGCTTATTGTTGAGAGAAAGACGATGTGTTACGCTGGGTGATATGCAAGAGGCAGCCTTGGAGGTGGAATCAAATATTATGGCAGCAAAAAAGTTAAAGAGTCAAGGTGACAGAAGAAAGCCGAGAGGTGAGGCTTCTTCTTCCACTGCATCAACTTCCGAGCCTAAGTTAGACAAAATGACTAAAATGATAGAGTCATTGGCTGCTGAAATTTCTAAGTTAAAGGTTGATCAGACTTCAGGCAAATCAAGACAGCAAAACACATTTGTCCCAAGAAATCCAAACCCATTCAGAAAAGCAAATGAACAGCTACAGATTATGCAAAAGGGTGAAGAAGCAATAGAAGATCATAAAGTAAAAGCTCCCTTTCAGAATGCAGTCATGGAGGGGGAACAATCTGAAGAAGATGAGGATGAAATTCACTGCTTCGAGGATAAAGGTAGTGCTGCATTTTTAACATTGGCCGAATATGAAGAGTCATTGCTGCAAGAGCAAAACAGCTGGAGGTGGGATAGTGGTGTCGTTCTGCAATCTGGTGAGCGGCAGCAAAGATATAATCTAAGATCCAATGCAAAGAATGTAAAAGAAAATGTTGCGCAAGAAGTAGCTGCTCAAACAGTGCCACAGAATAGCAGGCAAAGAAGATCAACAGCTGATCTTGTGACCCTCAAGGCCCCTGCTCAAGAGGTAAAAACTACTGATAAATCATTCTCGTCTTTCAGTTTTGAGTCAGAAGTTCAAAAGCTGAAAATAGCTGTCCCTCTAGCTGAGTTGGTCAAGAGTGAATTGTTTAGAAAGCCCATCCTTGAAGCCCTTGAATTAGATCCTAACCAATCCTCCATTGACTCTGTCAATTTGCAAGATGACAAGCCTGCTATTGTGCTTAGCCCCATGATTGAACCTGCAGATGATACTTCTCCATCTTTCTATGTTTCATTAACTATCCATGATAAAATCCTCCACAATTGCCTGCTAGATACAGGGGCCAGCCACAATCTAATGCCTAAAACTGTCATGGAAGAATTAGGCCTTGATATCACTAGACCTTATCATGATTTGTTCTCTTTTGATTCAAGGAAGGTAAAATGCCTTGGATTAATTAAGGATCTGGCCATTACCCTAACTCAGCTGCCCATGAAACGTATGATGATGGATATAGTGGTGGCTGATGTTCCTCCTAAGTTTGGTATGCTATTATCTAGAGGATGGATTAAAAGACTAGGAGGGACATTGCAGAATGATTTATCTTATGCAACTGTTCCAGTGTTTGGAGGAGAAAGCAGGAGGTTATATAGAGAAGCACAGCTGGCATATGTTATTAGTGATGAGAAGAACCCTACAAACCATCCCATATATGCAGTGGACACCGATTTTGGAGCTTGCATCCTCCAAATAGAAGAATCTCAAAAGGCTGCATTGCATATCCGGAAACCAACAACTCAAGCTGAACATGATACGGGTGGTCAGATTTGGGAAATGTTTTTTGATGGAGCATGTACCAAGGAGACTGCAGGAGCAGGGGTGGTGCTGGTGTCTCCACAACAAGAAGCAGTTCAGTTATCCCTAAAGCTGGTTTTTCAGGTGACAAACAACATAGCAGAATATGAAGCGCTGCTGTTGGGCCTTCATGAAGCCAAAGATAGAGGAATAAAAAATCTGAAGGTATTTGGAGATACTGACCTGATAATTCAGCAAGTAAACAGAACATTCCAAGCAAAGCATCCAAGGCTAAAAGCTTATAGAGATGAGGTATGGAGAGTCAAAGAGTTCTTTTATTTTTTCTGCATTTCATATATTCCTAGAGCCCAAAATCAGCTTGCTGATTCCCTTGCTGTTTCTGCTAGTTTGTTCATCCCTCCATCGCCTCCCAAACTAGTTTATGAGGTACAAATGAAGTATAGACCCTCTGTGCCTGATAATGTCCACCATTGGAAGGTTTTTGATGATGATGATGAGTTAAGTAGGTTCCTTCAAGTCATTAATGAGTTCTCTGAAATGAAAATTGACCAAAACAATGATGCTTTGTTAGAAGATCCCAAGTCCCAGCTTAGAAATAAAATTGGCAAGAATAGCATAGTCCAGCTTCCTAGTAACCATATTCCTAAGGGTCTAATTCCTCTTGAGAGATTGTTTGACCACAATGATGTGCCTTACAAAGCTACCCAAAAAGAAGATCAGTCTCAAGTTTGAAAGCATGATATAGGAGGTCCAGGTCAGCCCAAATTCATAAATCTGTCCACTAATCTATCTGTTGATCAGAGTGTTGAATATTGCAAATTAATGAGGCAATTTGCTGATGTGTTCGCTTGGGAGTACAGTGATCTGAAAACGTATGATAGGAATATAATTCAGCACAAAATTCCACTTGAGAAAGACACTATTCCTTTCAAACAGAAGCTGAGACCGATGAATCCTATGCTTCTTCCTCTGGTTGAGAAAGAAATTAAAAAGTTGCTGGCTGCTAAAATAATAGTACCTCTCAGATATTCTAAATGGGTGGCCAATCTGGTTGTTGTGAGGAAGAAGAATGGAGAAATCAGACTGTGCGTTGATTTCAGGAATCTAAATAAATGCTCCAAAAAGGATAATTATCCCTTGCCCAAAATGGAGCATTTGTTGCAGCAGGTCTCAGGTGCCAAAGTGATGTCTTTCATAGATGGGTTTTCAGGCTTCAATCAAATCATTGTGCATCCAGATGATCAAGAAAAGACAACATTTACCACTCCTTGGGGCACGTTCATGTATGCAAAAATGCCATTTGGGCTAATGAATGCTGGAGCCACCTTTCAGCGCGCTATGGATATTGCTTTTGTGGGTGAATAGGATAAATTCGTGTTGATATATCTTGATGACATAACTGTTTATTCTGGCAGTCACCATGATCATTTACAACATTTAAGAAAGGTGTTTTTGAAGTGCAGAAGGTTTGGGATTTCACTCAATCCCAAAAAATCCCAATTCCCTTTAGAGGAAGGCAAACTGTTGGGGCATGTAGTGTCTGCTGTAGGTGTTCAGATTGACCTAGAAAGAGTCAAAGCAATTCAGTCCTTAACTCTTCCAAGATCAAAGAAAGATATACAGTCTTTTCTTGGCAAAATCAACTTTGTAAGGAGGTTCATTCCTAATTTTGCAGAGCTAGTCAAGCACATAACATCCATGTTGAAAAAGGGAGCAGAAGTGAAGTGGACTGATGCGGCTAGAAGATCTTTTGAGTCCATTAAGATGGCTATTGTGGAAGCTCCCACTTTAATAAGCCCTGATTATAGCAAGGAGTTTCATCTATTTTCATTTGCCTCCAAGGATACCATTGCAGCTGTCCTGTTGCAGCGAGATGAAGTAGGCCGAGAGCATCCAGTTGCCTTCTTCAGCAAAAATCTGAGGGATGCTGAACTAAGGTATGAAATCATTGAAAAGTAGGCTTATGCTCTTATCAAATCTTTGAAGGCTTTCAGAGTTTACATCTTGCATTCCAAAATAGTTGCATACATGCCTTCTGCTGCAATAAAGGATGTTTTAACACAGCCTGATGCTGATGGAAAAAGAGCGAAATGGATTGCAAAAATAATAGAATTCAACATAGAGCTGAAGCCCACCAAGCTGGTAAGAGGTCAGGGGCTTGCTAAACTGTTGGCTGAAGAAAATTGCAGGTCTTTGGACATTGACTTATTGTTCGATGTAGCAGAAAATGGTCTAATGGAAGAGCATGAAACAGCTGAAATGCAAAGAGGACAATCAGTGCCCATGAACCTAGCTTCATGTAGCTGGTATGCTGCAATAATTAATTTCCTGCTAAAGCTCGAAGTTCCTTCAGAATTTTCTCAAAGTCAAGCAAGAACATTAAAGCTCAAGACAACGAAATATTGCATCAATGGTAGCTTGCTTTATTGGAGGGATCCATCTGGAGTGCTTTTAAGATGCCTGGATAAACAACAGTCAATAGAAGTTATGCAATAGTTCCATGACAGCATGTGTGGAGGACACCATTATTGGAGAACTACAGCCCAAAAGATTCTCAGAGCCGGGTATTATTGGCCCTCTTTATTTTTTGATGTATTTGCTTTTGTTAAGTCTTGTGATAGGTGCCAGAGATTTGAAGGTAAGCAACAGTTGAAATCCCTGCCCCTAAAGCCAATCATTGCAAAAGGACCTTTTCAGCAGTGGGGCTTGGATTTCATTGGTGAAATCAACCCACATTCCAGTGGTCAGCACAGGTGGATATTAGTCGCCACTGATTATTTTACAAAATGGATTGAAGCAATCCCAACAAGGAAGGCTGATCATAATGTGGTAATGAAATTTTTATCAGAAAACATTTTCAGCAGATTTGGTTGCCCACATAAGCTTATAACAGATAATGCAGCAGCCTTCAAGGCTAAAGAGTTGTTGGAAATGTGTGATTCAATGGGCATTAAACTTGTTCATTCCACCTCCTATTACCCCCAAGGGAATGGTCTAGCAGAGTCCTCTAATAAAAGTCTGATCAGGATTATAAAGAAGCTGTTAGAGGAGAATAAGAAGAATTGGGATGCCAAGCTCAAATATGCACTTTGGGCAGACAGAGTGACCATCAAAAGATCTACAGGCTGCTCTCCTTTCAAGATGGTATATGGTACTGATGCTATTTTTCCAATTCAACTTACCCTCCCTGTGGCAAAGTTGCTCCAAACAGCGCATAATGAGGAAGCTGATATGGCCAATAGAATCACTGATTTAACAGAATTATATCAGATCAGAGAGCAGCTGATTGAAAAAGCTACAACACATAAACAAAAGGTCAAGGAAGCCTTTGACAAGAAGACAAAAAGAAACAATTTTCAGGTTGGGGATTTGGTCATGAAATGGGATGCTTTTAAAGAAAAGAAAGGCAATCATGGGAAGTTTGATGCTCTCTGGACAGGCCCTTTCATCATTTCACAGATTCAAGGGAACAATACCTTCATACTGAAAAGTATGGGAGGAGAACCAGTTTTTGATGGCCCAGTTAATGGGTGGTTTCTGAAGAACTATGTGATTTAAGGTCTTTGGCCTTAAAAGCTGTAAATATTCTGCTTTTATCAGTTTTTAGTGTAGCTGTAATAGACTTCATGCCCAATGGAACACCAGGAATTTTGGCTAATTTGTTTGCTGCTGGAAAGGCATTGATCTGCAGGTTCTTGAGACCTCACAGGGAGGATCTCATCCCCAGAAGGAGCCAGTGTTAGCTTTGCTGAACAAAAAAAAAATAAATCAAAAATGGATTCAAAATGCTCTCAAAGGCTGCAAAATGCTTATAATCATGCCAAAGGATTCATTGATGCTGTTCAAGTTCTCAAATCATGGCTAAAGTCTTCCACCGATCGAAAAAATGGCAAGGGAAAAGCCCTTTGGAGGGCAGAAATACATTATCGGGAGGCGGAAATACCCCAAAAACTATGTAAAAATCAAGTTACAGGCCTAAGGATCCGCTTTAATCTCAGTCGCCAGATTTGGCCGATCAGCGTTCCAGATCGCATCAACATATCGCAGATCGGGGGATGGCAGTGGCAGCAACATAATGGAACGCCGATGGGCGATCGCCGATGTCACATCGGCGTATCGCAATGGAGGACTTACCAAAAGAGCTTTATTATTCACCGACAAGCGATCGCCGATATCGCATCGGCGAGTTACAATGGAGCATGGCCTTTTTCATATATGAGCGTTCGCCGATGGGCCGGACCCGACGGCATATTAACTCCTTTTGATAGACTATCAGGTCCACGGCAATATCAGCGCATCGGCGGGTCGGCAGTATCGGAAATGACAATGGAGATCAGCGATTAAGTGAGGATCGTTGATCGCATGCGCGGATCAACGGCTCACGCTGCGTCGGCTTTTCGCTATCGGCAAAATTAAAGGGGCAGGCCTTTACCATCAGTTATGTGCCGATGCGATGGGCCGGACCCGATGGATGTACAGAGCTCCATTCTATATTATCTCAAGTCCGCCAAAGCCATTTTTCGTGGTTTTGTGGAGGTTTTACATGTATTCGTCAAATGTTAAGAAACAAAGGACGACCTATTTAAACGTGCATTGCAAGCCAAAGGCGGACCCGAATGTAAATAAAACTATGCCTGAAACCTTTAAAAAAAGTCAACATGCAAGCAGTGATGGGCGAGAGTGAATAGTTTGGGCAACATTACTCTGTTTAAAAGACAGAGCAGTCATATTAAAGCCATTCAATGATTCAGTAGCAGCATTTAATCAAAAGTATGGCCGAGGAGGAAGCAGGACGCAGTTTATCAATGCAGAGCATTCAATGGTTATGGTTCCTTTGGTATTACACGCCACCTACTCCAAGGAGGACTGCAGAGCTACAGAGAGGTCAAATCCATTTGCAGCACAGTCAGAGTTGTATCAGCAGCCCCATGCCTGAATGTAAATGTGGTTGGTGGCCATTTATGGGCTCCTCCACGCATAGCTAATAGGGAAATTGTGTAATGAGACACCATATATACTGAAAAAACAGATGTAGTGAGGGATGAGTGTTTGATGAATGAGAGCTTATTGTAGCCTTTTAACTTCTGGAGACTGTTAATACTACGAGACCTGCAGCTTCTGGTCTTGATTTCCATTAATACAAGCTTCTTTTGCTGTCACCTGCTCACTTTTCACTTCTTGTCTTCTTGTTCTAGGATGTGCCTGCTTACATTTATTTATGTGCTATAAATGTTTGATATCAGAGGGGCTGTCATCCCATCTCTGTATCATGATTTAGTGGCTCATTGAAGCTGTTTGTAGGTTGCTGTTGTTCAAATAGCAGAGAGCTGTCATCCTCACTGTCTATTGAATAATAGTCGTGCAGATCCTCTAACTGATTGCAGCTGGCCATCACAGAGCTCTGTGCATCTGCTGGTGCAATCAGTCTTCTCCATTATCACTTTTACCTTAAACCGTGAGTAGTTGGGGGTTGAAAGCCTTGTAGTTTGGGGGTCTTCACCCATGCCTGGGGTAAATCATAGTAGGAGTGGTTATCTGGCTTGAAGGTGCTGCACATCTTCCATTTATCCATCATTTCATCCAACAAAACTGTTGAATTTTTAATGTTCCTGAGCATCACTGATTTACAACCTAGGTGAGTTTCTTGGGGTGATAACATGGCCCATATGATCTAGGTGGATGTTGGTGGACACCCACCTATCCCATTTGGACCCCCACAACTGTCTCTTTCAGTTTTTCAATTTCCTTATTTGTAGCACAATTTACTATTTTTAGCAGTTTTTCGGGTTTTCCGGAGCTGTTTTGAGGCCCTAAATGACGTTTTTTGGGAAATATAGAAGCAACATGGGTCCATGGACCAATGTTTCTCTTCTTGAAGTTGTAGTGCTCAGATAGATCTTTCTAACGAGCTATTGTACACATCAAACAAAGATCGGGTGCTAAAGTTACGACCCCGAGAAGTTGATATACCAACTTACCCAAAACGGGGCCCACAATTTGGAATTTTATCTTCTAGGGAAAGGTTTCGGGATGTTAAGGGTTTTCCATCTTTTCTCAACAATAAATAGGCCTTTGAGCCTCATTGTAACACAATTCAGAGGCATGTAGCTGCCACATCTCTTCTCAGAGTTAAGCTACCATCGCCCTAGCTAGTTTATTTCCATTTCTGTTTGTAAGAATATTTCATTATTTTACATTAATGAAATGAAGTATTATTTTTGCTGCATCTTTGTGTATATGGTTATCTCTGTATTTTGTTTCATTCATGTTTAAATTCGGATCACCCTAATCATGATGTGGTCGAGACAACTCATGACACAACTCGACTTGACATTGGTGATGTGTACTAGTTGACTGTGGTGTCCATGTCAAGTTGTTGCACTACTGAGTGATGGATGTACTCTTGGTGTGCTTTGTATTCTCCTCTGCATGGCATAGTGTTGTGGGGTCTTTGATGGTCTTGATCTTGCTTGATGGTTCAATGCATGTGTTCCTTTTGTTTTTTCTTGATATGCTTGGTACGTTCGTCCAACTACTAGAAAGTCTTCTAGCATGTGCGCTCCTTTTTCAAAGTATAATTTTTCGTCTTTGGTGTTTCTCCTCTACCTACAGGCCTGGAAAGTACCATGGCAGAGTCACGAGAAGCCTTTCTCTTCTTTCAACTTCGTTATTTTTTTGAAAGAGGACTGTGCATAGGCACTTGTTTATTTTTCGGGTAGAAGAGCGATCCCGACTTATTGAGAGAAGAAGAGGTTGTTCCTTTACAGAAGCATGTAAGACCTATGATTCAGGTTTTCTTGTTTAGATTTTCCCCTTCTCCATTTCTACTGGTTGGATAAGCTTGAGAACACAGAGTAGAAACTGAGTATAGGTGTGAGGTTTTCCAGATTGGACATGGGTTCATGGTTCAACTGAAAATTTCTTTACAAACAGACCATATTTTCTGTCAAGACTTCATCAACCAAAAGTTGCAAAAGAAAAAAGAAGACGTACACAGGACTGGCCAAGCGCTGCAATGTCACAAGACTCTTTGACCTCAGCCACATACTCATTCAAAAACTAGAACACAGTGCATGCACAACACTTATTCGCATAGTGAAAACAAACAGAAGACTCAACATGAAAGGAAAAATAAGATGAGATGAAAGGTGTACAAAACAAGCAAAAAAAACTAAAAGACAAGAAATAAAAATGGTCAAGGCAAATAGGATGTACAATCGGAATAAGAAAACCATGATGTACTGTGAGTGTAAAACAAGTGCAAGGAAAGGAAAACTAAGATGAAACTAATCCTACTCCTAGTCTAACTGCTAAACAGTCGTGGTTACGTGAATTTCCAGTGAAGCCACCGTAGATGCTCCTGACCTGCACCCACAAAGATACAAACAATTAAAAAAGACAAAAAGTAGTGTATAATAGAAAATACAAAATCTTGAACCAACTACACATGTATAGGAAATTCTTGCTTGTGGGAAAAAAATGTGTCACAACCACCCAATACACATGCTTACCTCTATGATGGATACCATTATTCAACAAACCTTGGAAGCCTCTTGTGAGTGTTTCTTCGCATGTACCAAGCTTCTTAGCAAGCATGAGGAAGGATTGAAGCTTGTTACCTGCAACATGGCTTTCCAAGAAAGATTTCTCTAGCCATTGAGCAATTGGATCATAAAATTCATGATCGATGTTTGGACAAGCTCGTGATCTGTGAAAGGGTGAAATTTTGATTTGATAGACAGGATCACGGTGGGAATATTGTAAGGAAAAATATGTCTGATCATTCTCGATAGTCATGCCAAGAAAGTGAGTACCTACCAAAACCATCAGTGTAGGCTAAAGTTCCTCATCTACTTGATGAAAATATGAGGAGAGAGATTTCAAATGATGAAGATCAGAGAGCATGAAGGAAATGTCATTCAATTTGCGGTTGGGAAAATGATAAGATGAATGACAGTCACTGATGATAGAGGAATGATCAGATGAGCTGGTTGAAATATCAGATTCCCAGTTTGAAATGAAAAAATAAAAATTCATTTGAACAATCTTGTGAATGCTCTGAATAATGGAACAATGTTTGTTATGAGCTAGACATGACAGACCACCTTCCTGCAACTGGTGAGAAACTACGCAGGCACCATGGTCATCAAAAGAATGTAAAAAGGATGCAAGCACTGCGAATGAAGAGGAACTTGATTCGTGTGATAGCTTGTGCATTCATCATCACCCAGAGAGATTTCTGGTGTGATGAGTGGATAAATTTGTAGTACAAGGGTGCAAGAAGACTAAGGAGATGATCATGAAATGGAAAATTTAATAAGTATGATCGTGGGAAAAGAAAATATTTGAGATGATCAACTTCATAATTCCATGATTTCATAAGGGTCAAACACTCCCATCCTGATTTTGATGCAAGAGATGTGCATGAAGGCGGATACACTGTGACAGATTTGTGAATTCGGTCATATGTGAAATTTTGAAAATTTGAGAGATCAAATCCAGAATACCAAACATTTTTTACACGTGAATTCACATCGAGTGCAACCATACAGATAGACGAATTATGTGTGAGAAACCAGATCTAATTTAGTTTAGGGGGCTTACCAGAGTCGCGAGGTCGTGACATAACCATCAACGGATGTTGAAGGGCTTCGACTCCCTGGTACGTCTTGGAACTTTCTAGAATTGTAGAATCATATTTTGAAGTGTGAACCAGATTATGCATGGCTTGAGGATGACTACTGTTGCTGATTTGAAAACTACTCTCAGGATGGAAACCATCTTTGTCACAGGTTGCACCTGATTTTTTGGCTTTAGCAAGCTGACTTGGAGAGTTGTCTTCTTGCACAAGAAGAGATGACGGGGAATGGTAAGTATGCTCTGTGATTATATTTTTTTCAACTTCATCATCAACAACTTGTGTCAATTGAGGAGATAACTCATCAAATGAAGAAGTAATAGAACATGGAGTGTCTCTGATGCATGTGGATGTGTTGTTAATGGTAGGACCAATAGGAAAGTGAGTTGAAGATGAAGTTTCCATATGAATGTCTTCTTTGACCGGAGAACATTCCAGATATGAGTTAGAGCCTTCATGAGTAAATGAAAGATCATATGATGTGCTTGGGCATTCGTCACAGCATATGGAAGTATGGGAATGATGACTTCCCGAGACTGGGGGTTGATCGAAAGAGTTAATTGTACATGATGTCTCACTGAGATTAGCAGATTGAGAATCGTTAAAAAATGGAAGGTCATTATTTTGAGGTGAAAAATTTTGAAACAGAGAGGAATAATTGATAGTGTCCTCACCTTTCTGCTCCTCTGCCTTTGTGACATCACTGCCTTATGTTTAACAACAAATTGAGCCATCATCTTGAGAATTAAGAGAGTGTGAAGAACCAGCTAATGGAGAAGATCGATCAAGTAGGTCATGGTACAAGAATTCATGGCTTGTAGATGATGGGGGATGGCAGAGGTGCAGATTAGATTCGAGACATGAGTTATGAATGGTGGCATCTTCTTGCAGAATGGTGGAGTGAGTCTTTTTTATAGGCTTCTTGAACCATTCTAGAACTTCCTCCATAGAAGCGGGAGACAAATGAGAAGATGGGTTGGGGATATGTTGTACAAATTTCTTAGCGTTGTAATCAACGCAAGGGGGAAAGTAAATCAGGATGGGAAAAGGAGGAGGACAAGGAACAAATAGGGTGTTGGGATCCTCCTCTACAATTGAAGGTGCCTCATGATCTGCAAGAGTTGGGAAAGAAGGGAAATCAAGAGGTTCACCGTATTGGGAAACATGAATGAGATGTTTAAACTCTTATCCCAAGAAATATGAGTTCAATTTTTTTTGGGAATTTCGTAAGAGAGGTGAAGGAACTGATCAATGAAGTCCTCAACTGATTCATTAGGGTTCATTCTTAAATGAATGATTCTTTCACAAACATCTTGGTGGTTGTACTTATCGAAATATTTGCAAAACATTTTGGCAAGCTGAGCGATCGAATGGATAGAAGCAATGGGGAATGCATGACACCATTTCATAACACAAAATTCGAACGTAAGGGTGAATAATCTAGCCATGACATCTTCAAACTCTATTGCATTACACAAACAAAGACATATAAATTTAAAGAGATGTTCAAGAAAATTTGATTCACCCTCACCATCAAACTTAAGTTCAGACAAGTCATGAATGAGTTCTGCAGGGATGGTACAATTAATCTCTTTGACAAACATCCCGGGATTATGATTTCAAGAAGAGCCATTTTAAATAAGAGATTCAACTGGACTCTATGGGCACATCTTGTGGTCTAGCCCTCCTTCTAGCACCATTTTGTTGATGGTGTTGGACCTGCCAACAAAGGGGATCTCCCGAGTATGAAGTCCGAACTAGACCTCACACTGTTTGATGTAGGAGTCCCATCTGGTACGATGGCCCAGTTGCCATTATCTTAGAGATTTGCCTTAGCTTTTGTTGTTCAGCACATGAGGGTGTTATGCGTGTAACTTCAAAAGCGAGGTGAGTATTCTTGGTGAGTGTGTAATGTAACTTGTGTCTAGGCTCTCTTGTTGTAAGGGAGATGGTAAAAGTGAGCCTCTAGATGAGAGATAGTAGTACCACCCAACAAGAGACACACACGAAAACAACAAGGGTCTATCCAACATCAATCCGAGTAGTCCATAGCGGATGCGATAATCATCAAAACCAAAGTGCAAGGGAAAAACATACACCATCCAACAGAGTAGTCCAGATGGGGGTGACAGTGATTATAATCAAGAAGAACAAGAATGGTATGTCTAATGTCCTGCGGAGTAGTCCACATGGATGAGACAACAGTGATAAACAATACAACACATCTTCAACAATGTAAGTAATAAAATAACCAAAGTAGTTCAAATAACTTAGTACAGGTTAAGCGAACATGCATTACAAATGTTTAAAGAATAGCCTTACAAACGGATACAAAACATGCGTGAAAATGTGCTAGCCTGAAACAGGCTTCTGAATTAAGCAAAAGTTCCAAGACACATATGTACACCATACATCACTAGTCCTAGTAGTGGGACATTGGAGCTACTCCTCACTCCTCAAAGAACATACTACAGACTCTCAAGGCTATGTGGGAGGAGCCAAGGTGAAAAGTCCTTTTTTCATACAATGGGAGGGGTATATATACCCAAGGGTGATGCTTGACCCTTGTGATTCTTGGACTACCCTCATGACTATTCAACTTCCCATGACTTTTCAACTGACATGACTCTTCGACATCTTGTTTTCATCCATTGGACTTCACTTTACATTACATTAAGTTACAATAGATATGGCCCATAATGGTGATGTGGACGAGACTGTTAGGTAAACTTGACTCAGGATAAAGTCAAAGTTGACCAGGTTAAACAGTGATGGTTTTGGGGCACATGGTATTGTGCACCCATAGTATTCTTCCCATGGTATTATATGTAATGGAGCTTACAAAAGGCTAGAAGGAATTCATTGTAATGCAAGACCTAGAGGTGAGCGGTGAAGGCTCACTTGGTTGGATTGGCCAGGGTTTTGGCCAATGCTAATAAGATCTTATTAGGTTGGGTTTTTCCCCGGATTTGGGGTTTTTCTCAGATCAACATTTGTGTTTATGTGTTTATGGTTGTTGTTGGTTATTTTTATATTTATTCCTCTCAGTAATTATTTATGTTATGTAGTAAATTTCTCAACAACTGATATCAGAGCCAGATTTAGGTTTCAAAGGGATTATTTGATGCTGGGGGTTTATAGTGCCTGATGAGATCAATGTAGCCTTTTTTACAGATCTGGGTCTTGAAAATAATGGTGGAACAATCGTACACAGAAGAACCTAAAGGAGAATGTGCGGAAGATAGTGCTGTAACTTCCGGGGATCGCAATGCATTTGTGATATTTACCGGTTTGGAACATGTTGACGAATTGTTCGGGATTCATGCGGCTTCGAAAATTGTTCATTTTCTGCTACGTGAGGCTACTGATGATAGAATCTACGAGGTTCTCGTCGGGCTCAAAGGGATTATTTGATGCTGGGGGTTTATAGTGCCTGATGAGATCAATGTAGCCTTTTTTACAGATCTGGGTCTTGAAAATAATGGTGGAACAATCGTACACAAAAGAACCTAGAGGAGAATGTGCGGAAGATAGTGCTGTAACTTCCGGGGATCGCAATGCATTTATGATATTTACCGGTTTGGAACATGTTGACGAATTGTTCGGGATTCATGCGGCTTCGAAAATTGTTCATTTTCTGCTACGTGAGGCTACCGATGATAGAATCTACGAGGTTCTCGTCGGGCTCATAGTTGGAGCCATTTGATAGAAGTTTCTGAGCAAATCAAATTGAGAGAGGATAGATTAGAATCGCAACAACAATAAACAAAAAAAAACAATTAAATGAAGTCAAAATTATTGCATGTAAATGGGCATACTACTGTAAGACCTAGTAAGGCATGTGTACTCCTCGGTGATCACCGGTAAAGTTTGGGTTAGACATAGGTGATAGGGGGATGTCAGATTAACAATACCCCGGGTAAAAACTCTAAGGGGGTTAAGAGCTATAGTGAGTGGGATTGTCTCACTTAGCAGGTTTGGCTAGAGTTAGTCAAGGAACCCCAAGTCAAGTTTAAGGGGGGAATTGTTAGGTAAACTTGACTCAGGATAGAGTCAAAGTTGACCAAGTTAAACGATGATGGTTTTGGGGCACATGGTATTGTGCACCCATAGTATTTTGCCTGTGGTATTATATGTAATGGAGCTTATAAAAGGCTGGAAGGACTTCATTGTAATGCAAGACCTGGAGGTGAGCAGTGGAGGCTCACTTGGTCGGATTGGCCAGGGTTTTGGCCAATGCTAATAAGATCTTATTAGGTTTGGTTTTTCCCTGGATTTGGGGTTTTTCCTGGATAAACATTTGTGTTTATGTGTTTATGGTTGTTGCTGGTTATTTTTATATTTATTCCTCTCAGTAATTATTTATGTTATGCAGTAAATTTCTCAACAGAGACAACTCATGACACAACTCGACATGACACATTGACATGTATTCGCTAATTGTGGTGTCCATGTCAAGTTGCTGCGTTGCTGAGTCATGGATGTACTCTTTGTGTGCTTTGTCTTCTCCTCTGCATGGAATAGTGTCGGGGGGTCTTCAATGTTCTTGGTCTTGCTTGATGGTTCAATGCATGTGTTCCTTTTGCTTATTTCTTGATATGCTTGGTGCATCCGTCCAGCTGCAGGCAAGTCTTCTAGCCTGTGCACTCCTTTATCTCGTTCATCATCTCACCATGATCTACCAATGTACATGTTCTTGCAATTCACTCATGATAGGATGACATCAAATCCAAAACTTCTTATTCTATCATGATGCATTGTTCTTGTGTTCCGGGTGATAGGGAGGGAGGAAAAATAATTGAGACAACGCAGAGTGCAACTCAGGCTAGAATGAGGCATTCTGGGAGGAAAACCTGCACTGTCGAGAAAAAATGTGCAGTGATCTCTAGGAGGCAGGATTGCGTAGTGAGAGTCACCAGTGTCAACTACAAGGTGGGAAATTTGAGGGAGGCATCTTCTATGTAGTTTTTAGAGGGAAGAGAGAGCAGGCTGTAGTGGCACTATTGGTCAGTTTTGTGCTATTTCTAGAGGGAATACAGAGTAGTGCTATAGGGGGACCTGCTGGATATGACTCTGCAAACTCTAGGAACATTGTAGTATAGTCAACATGGGAACTGCCAGACATGTTTGTGCAATTAGTGGAGGCAGGGCAGAGCAAGGAAATTCTGGGGAACAATGCAGAGCAAGGCAACAAATGACCAACTTGGCATTTCTGTGAAATTTTCAGAGGCAAGACAAAGCAGTGCTGCAGAGGGACCTACTGAACATGATAACACAATTTATGGAAATAGTGTAGGACAGTCAGCAGGGGAACTTCCATACATGTTTGTGCAATTTCTGGAGGTAGGGCAAAGCAAGGCAACAAGGGTCATCTGGGCAGATCTACACAATTATAGGGAACAATGCAGAGCAAGGAAACCGATGACCAGCTGGGCATGTCTGCGCAATTTTGAGGAACAATGCAGACCCGTGTCTCAGAGTAGTGTAGGCTCCCAGTGGGAAAGGAGGAGGGTTGATGGATGTGCTTGAAAAATGCATAGTTTGGTTGGACAAGGAGGCAGTTTCCGTGCAATTATGGGAGGCAAACACGTTGTTCATTTCTGGGATTGCATAGTGCAGCTGACCTAGAGGACAAATTCAAGGACTACAAAGTTTTGAGTAGTAGAGCAGGTTCACTAGGGGCTGAGATTGCACAGTGAAACTTAGTTGAGGTCTGGTGGAAGAGGGTTATCTGGTTGGGCAGATTTTCGAGAAAATGGTTGTGTCGAAAGAAAGCAAAGTGGTGCAGACTAACATTGTGAACATACACTTAGCATACACGACGAAAAGACAATATAGACCACCATGAAAACAAGACAAAACATACCCTCAGTGAGTCTATCTTGGAGTTTAAAGCAACAAGTGCGACACTTCTGATAGACCTTCAGACGACTGTGATGTCACTTGCATGAGATTGTTTACAACTTTGTGTGTGATTAGGACAGATGTATACATAGAGAAGACAACCTAAACACACAAAGATAGTTCTTCAAGCTCAACATAATTAGATCACAAGCATGGAAAAGAAATCAACATGCTGATAGATGACTGCTGGTTAAACAAGAAAAAAGATGGAAAGACTTCACAAGAACTCATAGGGGGATCTTGAGTGTTTGCAACCATCTAAGGAAAAACCAATGAAGCATCCGAAATTTGGATGCAAGCCAAAATTTTGGAGGGTCTTGTAGCCGCTAAAACACATTATAAACCCTAATATTAATATTATAAACCATATTATTAAACCCTAATATAATAAACCCTAACGTTATAAACCCAATATTAAACCTAATATTATAAATAAAATAAAGTAAAACCTAATATTATAACCTTTAATATTAAACCAAAATTTTGTAATGTCGCAATGCGATATTGAATAAATTGCAATGTAATATAACATTACGACAATGATTGTCAGATTGATTGTCGTATTGAGAACATATTTGTCACAATGCAATGATGGATATATTTATGTACCATTCCAACTGTTGAGCCCCAATATTGCAACAAGAATGTTGCAACTTCTAAGGCTACCAATTTAAATTATCAACTCGGGGTTCATACAAACTTAAGAGGTGTGGCACTATATGTGCAACATACAATGTTTTATTTTTCGATAATCTGATGCAATGGAGTGAATGACAAGAAATCAAAGCCTAAACTATTTGCAAAAATGAAATGTTACTCTATTTGTAAGAAATGGAAATGCTACTTGCTCAAATGTAAGCACTAGTCTTAAATGCAAGAAGGTAAAGGTTATGTTATTTGCAGGAATGAAAAGTACTTTATTATTTGTAGGATGTAAACTTTGTGCTACTTGCAATAGTGTGAATCATTAGTCTAATTGTAGAATGTAGAAATTTTTCCTTGAAAATAAACTAATCTTAAGCAAGAAAAACAATTTGTAATTGAAATCCTAAGAGCATAAATTCAAATAAATAAGCCTAATATAATTTGTAAAAAAGTTAGTCTTAAGTGGTGTTTATTCTTCCTGAATCATGTTTATATCTTATGGGTCATTATTCAAGCATAAGAGACAAAAACCAAGCTTTTAGAGAAAATATGGTCAAGTTTACATGAGTGCTACTGATTCAGATCTTTGGGGGGGGGGCAAGATCTAAAAGATCGAAATGGATTTTGGGGGAGAGGTCCCCGAGATCTGAAAATTGAAATGCCAAAAGAAAAAGAGTAGAATGCCCAATAAACAAAACCACAATTTTTTTTTAATTAAAATGGAGAATAATTGTAAAAGCTACATTGTGGCGAACAAACTGTCCTTTTACAAAATGTGACTTGTTACTTATAGTATTTTTTTGTTGCAATAACATGGGTAAATTCCATGGGTGAATGAATACCATGGGTGGATGTGACAATACCATGGGTGAATGAATACCATGGGTGGATGAATAAAATGGGTGGATGAATACCATGGGTTGATGCCATTTTTCATTCGTATCATTCCTCCCTCCGTACGAAGAAATGGTCCCCATTGCGTGAAGTTCCCTCCTGTGAAGCCTTTGTTGAATATGAACAACCACTGAAGATAAGGGTTTTATGTGGTTAACCTATAACCACGATGAATGAAGATTCGAGGATAGAGATACCTTGTAATACTTGTGACCAAATGTGATGTTGACAGTGTGCAGCCTAGCAAATGGAATTCGATGAAGTGTGGGTTTGTGGATGACCCATAACCATGATGAACGAAGATCTGATGATAGAGATACCTTGTAATGCTTGTGACCAACTGTGATACTAACAATGTGCGGCCTAGCAACCGGACTCCAATGAAGTGTGGGTTTGTGGATGACCCATGACCATGAAAAACGAATATCCGAGGATAGAGATGTAGTAATTCTTGTGACCAACTGTGATACTCAAAATGTGTGGCCTAGCAAATGGACTTCGATGACAAGGATTTTGTGTGGTTGACCCATAACCATGATGTTGGTTGTTAATGAAGTAGCAGGTGCCTACATAGCATGGGGTGGGAGGGCACGTCTCCAAAGAACCCAAGATGAATGATGCTATGCTGAAACTGATGAATGTGAAGCAGGTGCCTACTAAAGCAGGGTGGGAGGTCACATCTCCAAAGGGAACCCACTCCCAATGCTGCTCCAGAATTGAAATGGACATAACTCTATCAATATAACTCAAAATATTTATTATAACCTATTTTTGGAAACAAAAGGACCATTTTGCATCTTCCCATGTGCTCGAAATCCTTATTTGGACACTCTATAATCTCAGATTCGCGTTGCAACTTTTCTGTCATTACAAAAGTTCTAAAAATATAATTGATTTTAAATCAACAATATCTCGCACATAAGAACTGCAATTTGACCCATTGTTTTTTGAAATTGAGAGATTTTTCGAGAGGAGCTCAGATCTACAATCAATTTTCTGAAATTCTGCACTAAAATTTCAAAAAAATATAAGGGAGACGTCATCCATGAATTATCATCAGAAACATTTCTGCAACATAGTTGATTTTAAATCAGCAATATATCCCTCATCCAGACTCTGATTCAGCCAATATTTTTTTTGAATTTGGGTATTTTTTCGCAAGAAATCCATATCTATTATTATTTTTTGTAAATTTTTCACAAAATAATTCATATCTGATCTGCAAAGTCACTACCCAAAAACATTCCTGCAAAAAAATGAAAAAATAAAAATTCTTTTCGCTTGGTGTAAGAAAATGCTATGTGGAGGAGGTAGCACATGCATGAAATTTGTTGAATATTGCTGCAAAATTTGAAAATGAAATATGCATCAAACCCTCATTCCCATGGAATGATAACCTACTCTGATACCACTGATCTAGATCTTGGGGGAAGGCCCCCAGGATCTAAACGATTGAAATGGATTTTGGGGGACAGGCCCCCAAGATTTGAAAAATTGAAATTTTATAAGAAAAAGAGGAGAATCCAAATAAACAAAACCATAAAGATTTGTTTTTATTAAAAAAGAGAATAATTGTAAAAGCTATATTGTGGCTGGACAAACTGTCCTTTTACAAAATGTGACTTGCTACTTATAGTATTTTTCGGTTATAATACCATGGGTAAATTCCATGGCTGAATGAATACTATGGGTGGATGTCACAATACCATGGGAAAATACCATGGGTGAATGAATACCATGGGTGGATACCACTTACAATACCATAGGTAAATTCCATGGGTGGATGAATAACATGGGTTGATTCCATTTTCCATTCATATCATTCATTCAGATCTTTGTTTTTCATGGTTATGGGTCATCCACAAACCCACACTTCATCGAAGTTTTTTTGCTAGGCTGCACACTGTCAGTATCACAGTTGGTCATAAGCATTACAGGGTATCTCTATCCTCAGATCTTCGCTCATCATGGTTATGGGTCATCCACAAACCCACAATTCATTGAATTCCATTTGCTAGGCCGCACACTGTCAGTATCATAGTTGGTCACAAGCATTACATGGTATCTCTATCCTCGGATCTTTGTTCATCATGGTTATGGGTTAACCACATAAAACCTTTCTCTTTAGTGGCTCTTCATATTCAACAAAAGCTTCGTAGGAGGGAACTTCATGCAATGGGTACCATTGCTTATTAAGGATGGAGGAATGTTACGAATAGAAAATGGCATCATCCCATGGTATTCATCCACCCATGGAATTTACCCATGGTATTGTAATTGGTATCCACCCATGGTATTGTAAGTGACATCAACCCATGGTATTCATTCACCCATGAAATTGACCCGTGGTAGTGTGACATCCACCCATGGTATTCATTCACCCATGAAATTGACCCGTGGTATAGTTTGCCCGCCACAATGTAGCTTTTACAGTTATTCTCTGTTTTAATAAAAGAAAAATTTGTGGTTTGGGCATTCTCTTCTTTTTCTTTTGACATTTCAAATTTTCAAATCTTAGGGGTCTCTCTCCCAAAATCCATTTTAATCTTTTAGATCTTGGGGGCCTCCCCCCAAGATCTGGATCAACTTCAGGAGGTGCTACAGGAGACCCTATTTTTCTACGGGAGGAGATAACTTGTCGAATTCCCAAGTAATTCAATTGAAAATGGGATGGGAATTTTGTATTTATTAATTAATATGTATTAGGACTCCATTCTAAGTTGAATCACTCATAAATACCCATGTTAACACGTGCTAAAATATAGCAGAAAAATACTACTCTAAAAACTGAAAATTCAAGAACTAGTGAGTTAGTTAACCTACCAAATGCCTAACCTAATCAAGTGAAAATTTTATGGGGTGAAAAAAATTATTCACTTGAACGTTTTTATGACCAAATACAAGTGGAATCAACTCAAATGAATCTCATTAATACATTTTAAAAATAGAATAAAATTACTACTATTTTTCTACAAGGGACTTCCAAAAATTCTAAATTTGTGAACTAGTAAACCAATCCAAGTAGTTCGATGATTAATGTGACTTTTAAAATTTATTCTAAGGATGAATCTTGCTTGTGAATCTATAAATAACCTTAAAAAAAAATCGATTCAATCATTTAACTAATTTAACCTACATCAAAAGAAGCATGAATAATAAATGCAAAAATAAGAGATACAAGTGAAAAAGAAATTCAAAGGAAATAAAGAAATTGTACACGAGAGATTTGAGGCTCCTGGGATGGCCAAGCCTAGAGAAAATCAGAGTACTATGGAGGAAACCAAACTTTAGAAGCTAAAATTGGCACCAAACTTCATTATTTGAATCCATCCGAGTACATCCCTACTAGAATGAAAGTGGAGCTACTAAATAATAAGTTTTCTCCACTAGAAGACTTAGCATGCCCTAGAGGAAAATTCAAATTTTTACTTATACAAATTGATGAGGAAAAAATCTCCTTGAAAGGAGGAAGCTTTCCCTTCCAAAATACCTCAAATAGTGGATCTGGTTCCCAACATTAGAAATGTGCATTAAATGATAGGGAACACATTGCTAGATTTTTTCAATCACCGAAGCTCGATAAATTTTGAAATAATTTCATAATATCTTGTTCATTTATTATCCAATCTTGATCCTCCTGTAGCAAGGAGTAAGTCCTTAAATATCTCCCCCAAATCTTCATAATATGCCCAATCTTCTCACAATATTCTACAAAAATAAATAATATTAGGCACACATATGAAATTATCTCTAAACCTTCATAATGAACATATTAAAGCTACAAATATGCCATTTAATGCAAAAAAAGAGAAGTTTAATGTGATGAAGGATGGTTAGATGGGTCTTAATTTATATCTAATTTGGAGGCCCATCATACCTGCCTGCTGAAAGTGTTTCTCATCCTCTGAGAAACTTAGTGACTTAATTGTGCCTCATTCATGGCCCTGGTGGCCTCCTTAACATCCCAAGCTACCTCGAAACGAATTTTGGCACACCTTCTCTTGCTCCATCTTCTTCCTCTTATTCTCCAACTCTTTTTTCTATTGATCCATCCTTTTCTCTAGGTTCTAATTAGGCATGTGTTTGTGTCTTAAAAAAATTATCCCTGTTAATGTCCACATTTCTTCCCGATGATACAAGTTTTTGAACATTATCCACAACATATGTGATAATTAGCATCGTTGATGGGTTTGTGAACTCTCTTCAATTGAAACTACTCCCGCCCCCTGATTTTCCACTATGATTTTCCAAATTTTGGTAAACCAATACTCTCAATCCTTCTCTTTGATGTCCCTATTCAAATATACGGTAAAGTTTATCAAAATCAGGTTTTTCATAGATCACTAGACTTTCCTATAGCACAATGTATTCTCCTATAGAAAATTTGTCCCTTCCTGCAACACCTCTGTTCCGCCTGTAACAAATTTGTTTCTCTTGTAGCAACTCTATTTTCTCTTGTAGTAGGGAAGTTTGTGCCTTGAGCTGCTTAGTTGTGCTCAAGTGGTTTTCCTTCTCATATGTGTCAAAAGTTCCCCCCCCTTAGTTCAAACCTCCCCCCAATGGCTCCTACTATTGTCTCCTTAAATTATGTGAAATGAGCTTCCAAGAATTTTCTTTGAATAGTCTAGGCTACAGAGGTAGAGATAGGGAGGTTTATTTTTGGTTGGAGAAAGAGAAGAATGATACCCCCTATATCAGTGAAAGACTTCCTTTGCTCTTGCATTTCCCCTCTTATTTAAGAAAATATTTTTTCTTAAGGAATTTACCTCTTTAGGTTTTTGCTATAGGATGCTAGTAGCAATCATATTTCACTATACAATTGTATGGAAAGTGAAGAGGGAGGATGCTACTTACCCTTTTCAGGATGACTCTCTCATGTTCATGCGTATTTTTTTTTGAAAATTCCTAGTTGATTTGGTTCCTTTCTTCTATTGATTCACCCTTGTAGCATATATTTGATGCTCATGTAGCATTTTATGCTCTCTTGTAGCATTTCACACAGTCATGTAACACCTTCCATAGCACCTAAAAACTTAGCTTGTAGAAACTTTAGTGGCACCCTAGGCAAACTCCAGTAGCATATAGTCGTCCTTTTGTACCTTGACAGGTTTCTGCAACTATTTCTTTGAAATGAGTAATTGTGCAAGTGAATTTGAGCCTCGTACTTTTATTCGATTTTGTGGTATTGGCTCGGAGCACTTTGGTGACTTGGCCTTTACACGAATTTCCTCTTTTAACCATTTTCCCCACTCCTTGTAATCATCACCCTTCTTAATTTGTCTTGTCCACGTTGCATGAGTGAGGGAGTTATCTGCACTTAACTGGTTGAAGGTGGCCGAGATTGCTGACCCATCCTTAGTTTATAAAACCTCATCTATCATGCATTGATAACAAATTTCTAACAATAACATGCTCAAGAGAACAGATGAATAATATTGCATACCTCTACCTACCTAATGGTTGTTGGAGACGTGTGCATGCTTATTCTGAGTTGATGATTGATCCATAGTCCTCTGGAGCTGCTAATCTCCTTTTTCTTGTGCACGCGTCTTCACATGATGTAGTTGATTGATGGAAGCTTTCTTTCTTGCAACTATCTCTTCAATTTTTGATTTGCTATCGTTGGAGTGTATAGGTGACATTCCAACTGCTCCTTATGATTGTAGCTTCCTCAAGCTTCAGGGGTGGCCAACACTTCATTATGGAGCAATAAGAATCCTTATATCATGTTTTCTGATGAATGTGTGAAGGTTTCTATAAGACTCTTTTCCTCCTATAACAATCATTAAATTTATTCTCATGATCTCACATTGCATTTAGGGACTTGGAAAAATGATAGTGGGTTTTAGGAATATAAAAATATCTTCAGAATGTGGTGAAAGTTGTGGGAAATGAAACAAATATGAAGTCAGAGACCTTTTTCTATGTTTTTTTATGTGTGGTCAGAGGTGGAATATTGGTGATGGATTTTGCTTAATGGAGTTGTGATTGGGGTGAAGGAATTTGATTGGACCTCTCCCAACATTTCTTAATGAAAATAGGACCTTTTGGGTGCTTTTCTAAGTTTATCTCCCTCTTGTAGCACTTATGTTTGCTCCTGTAGCATTTCGGGACAATCTTGTAGCAATTATGGAATGCTCCTATAGCGTAATTGTTTTATCCATATCTCTCAAAAGGTAGATTCAATTGAACTAAAAAAAAATTGCATGTTTCCATCGTCCTTATGCACCTCCTCATAAAATATCTTGGCCAATGGATGCATGAATCTTGAGAAAAAATAAAAAATGGTTGTAGGTGATGGAGGCCAACTTCTCAAAATGTGTCCACTATAATTTTATAAAATTCCTTGAGCATGTTACCATCATCCATATGCATCTCCACATGAAACATATCGACTAATGGATTCACGGTTTTCGAGACATGGTAAAAATAATTTCTGCTCTGTGTATTTTGGCCTCTTGTAGCAAAAGAAAACCTTCCTGTAGCACTTTACGACAATGAGGGAAATGAATGGGAAAGGCTTACAAATGATGGTTGGATGTTGGAAACGGATGAGGGTGGTGGATTGAAATGGAATTGGTCCTTTTGGAGCATCTGAGCAAAGGAGGAGAAAGCCCAAGTTTGACTTTCTTTGACTAGGTTTTTTATCAACTTTTTCTTTTGGTACTTGTTATTGTTGCTTGAAAAGGTTGGAGAGAACTTGCATTCATTAGATAGAGATACATGGAGCAAATAAATTTTTCTTTTTCATTTTTCATTTTTTTTCATTTTTTCCCCTAGGACTACTAGCTGCCTCAATGAGGTTTTCAACTAGTAGGTATGCCTAGGCGCCTCAAAGGAGGTTTTCACCTAAGACCTTTCCCTTTTTTAACTTTTTTTTCTTTCCAACCCAATGACCACCTCAAAGAGGTTTTCAACCAATGAGCTAATCTCAAGTGCCTGAAAAAAGGTTTTCACCTAATATTTTATTTTTATTTTCTCCTCTCTTTTTTTCCATTTTTTATTTCCTTTTTCCTATCCTACTCTACTTGAAAAAAAAATCTCTTTCAAGTGTAGGAATAATTCTAATAGAGCCATGTGCACATCAAGATGACAGATAAACTCATGTGTAGGATCAAAATATATGCTTTGACATGTACCTAAATGTAAGAGACCAAATGCTTTGACTGAGATGAGATCAACAATTATTGAAAAAGGGTGTGTTGCTACAACTTAATGATTGTTTGAAATGAAATTTCAATATAGTTGTGATGCCACTGGTCCACTTGCACATTTGAATCTCTTTCTATGTCCTCTTCTACCATGACATTAAAATCTTCTTCTTTTTGTTGATTAGTATTTTGAACACATAAAGAATCTAATGATAACCATAACATAAATTCTTCATAGTCTCCAATGGCTGCTCTTCTTTAAATTTGGTCCATGATTCCCTAGTATTCTTTGGATCTTCTTCTTCTGGATGTTGTTCTCCAATGGCATCAAGAAAATATATTTGTTGCAATATAATTCCTAATCTAAGGTGAATATTATTCAAATCAAGAGGTGTTGTTTGGAAGTGTTGTATGCCAACATTGTAAGTGGGTTGATTTACTTCATTGTTTGGATTTAGAAATGGTGGTACAAGTAGTTGAGTGGGAGTCGATATTTGAGATGGATGTGGTTGATGTTGTGGTTGTGGTGGCGGTGGATGGTGGGGGTAGCATGGAGTTGGTTATGGAGGATATTGAGGAAAATATTGATGACATTGTGGATTTTTCCCGTAAGGTTCTTGTCAATCTTGTTGTCAAGATTGGTTTTGGGGTTGAGATGGCTAAGGTTGAGAAGCAAAGGGTGTGTTCCAATTACTTTGATATGATTGCACATATCCTTGAAATTGTGAATCAGGTTCTTATGTCATACTAGGTTAACTATGCTACCATGGTCTTCTTGGAGCTACATAACAGAGTTGCTTTGGTGATTGACTTGCTCCATTTTATTCTTGGTAAAATTGCTTCAACCTTGGTAATAACGGGCAATATTGAGTAGCATGTGATTTTGCATGGACAACAAAAATATCAACATATTCAGTTTTCTCATTTTTCATTCTTAAAATTTCTACTTTTTCATTGATATTGCTAATAATTTATGTTTTAAAGTTATCAAGAAAATTTTCAAGTCCAACTTGACTTACCGATCTCGATGCTGATTTACTTACTCTTTCCCTTCCTCTTGATATGCGCTTGCATATTTCACAAATTTCTTCAAATGATAATTAGATCAAGGAGATAAATCCACTCATCTCTAATTGTTCTAAGTAATAGGATTTTTAGTGTTTCAAATCCTAAATGATGTAATTTTTCCCTCTTAACATTATACATAAATCTCTCTATTAGATCCTCAAGGCTCTCATCTTCTTTTTGAGTTATTCTAAATATTTCTTCTTTAAGGTCATGATATTTATATTTTTCTAGAAATAATTTTTTCATATCATTCCATGACCTTATTGAATTAGTCCCTAAATGTTATGAAACTAGCTCACAAAAAGATAGAAAATATAGATCAACTCCTTCAAATAAGCCTCTTCGAGGGGGAAACCTCCTTTACATTACACAAATGAACAATTCTTGGATGATACAAATGACAAGACCTCCCTTCTATATAGGAGTCTAAGGGGTCATAATATAATCCGAGCTGACTGTAGAGCCTCTATTCTACACCTACTTGTCTACCATTTTCCTCAGTTCTTCCTTATCTTTCCTTCACTTTTGCCTCATTTTCACCATAAAACCTCTCAGATCATTACATTAGGTGTCAATAAGCATGATCAAGCAAGTTTTGCTAATGGATGACTATTTGTTTAGATTTTGACTTACTTGCAGGAATCCCGCAGCTATCTGATGATCCCGCAGCTATCTGAAGATCCTGCAGCCTTTTTGTTAAACACAATGATCCACGTGTCGGTTTGCTAGATGAGCCACATGGGCACTCAGGTATCAACGTGCTCGAGGTTCCTGTCCCATTGTTCCAGCCATCCACGTCATCTCCACCCATGGTCAAAGCTGGTTAAGTTACGGTCAACTCAAGGCTGTTTAAACGGTGATTGAGAGCTGCTTGGTCACGTCATCTTAAATGGTGATTTGTCCATGTTCTACAGGTGGCAGGGGACGCAATCCAACATGGGATTTATTATCCATGACGACAGAACCACTAAACTCGTCCACGCAGCCGTGATGTGTCAAGGGACCATAAATACGCATGACTGTTTATTGTTTTTCTGTTAATTAGCTGTACGAGTAGGCTATCTTAGAAACTCCTATAAATTGCTGCGTCTGCGTACGCTCAAAGAACTTTTTATTAGTTGTAATTTTCTGAACTTGTGTTGAATTTAAGAGCTTTGTGAACTCTGTTTTCTAGTGCTATTCCAGCACTCTGTTTTGTATACTTTTTGCAAATGGAGGAATAGACATAGCACCGTTTTGAAGTTTCCAGATCTCTGAGTTTTCTTGTGGCTGAATGAACAGAGGGCCCCTGCTCATCTCAGCCTTTGTAAAGTATTTTATGTGCAGTATTTCGTTATTTTCTTATTTATTTCCTTAAGCATGTATAGTTTCATTTACTTGTTTTCCTTTCTTTCAAGCTGATCAGTGTTATTTCTTTGCAGGTTTCTTTTAGCCCGGGATTTATTTTTATATGTGTGTGTTTGCTTTACAAGCTAATGGTATTTGAAGTTGACAATTCAAGTGCTGCCTTTGTCTTTATAGTTGATTTTTAATCTTATTTCTCAAAGAGTTGTTAACATACATGAATGATCTTCATCATAAACTATTATCTTTTAAGATCAGAATATCACTAATTTGCAGCTAGTTTGAGTGCTTTTTGGACTGTTCTTTCACTACTTTCTATCCGTGCTTTACACAGTACATGTGCTTTGAAGCATCGAGTTAGAAAGAGCAAATCATCACCACTAGTCTTTAAAGTAGAAGTTTTGATTTTAAGTGCTTATTAGACTATTTTCTCACTACTTTCTAATCATACTTTGCATAGTACATATGGCTGAAGTAGAGAATTAGAAATAGCAAATCATTATCATTAGTCTTTCAAGCATATTTTTCTCACTTTTCTAATTCCACTTAAGCTACTTTCTATCCGTGCTTTACACAGTACATGTGCTTTGAAGCATCGAGTTAGAGAGAGATAATCTTTATTCTTGGGTTTTAAAAGTGACTCTCTTTTCTTTTATTAGCAGCAACTTGAACGGTGTCTAGTGCCATTGGTAGTGGTCATTTGCTTTCAAGTTTATTTCAAGTCATTTCAGTTCACTTATTCTTTTCAAGCATTTCCTTTCAAGCAAGTAGTTAGAGATCACTCAACACACACTTTCACTCATTTAGGATTCACTCTACACACACACCATCACTCACTTGTTTATAAATTCTCACTCCATCTTAGGAACATAATTAACCACAACAACACCCCCAACGATAAGAAAAACTCTAAGAGGTTACTTAAGTACATATAGTACACCCTCACTTCATCAGCTTACGAGCCCCGGGTTGACAATAAATACTAGCAATTTAGATAACACTAAATTGACTAAACATTTTGGCGCCGTTGCCGGGGAAGTGAAATTAAGTAGCCATATTCTTAGAAGAAAAAAAAATATATAAAAAAAAACTTCAAGAAAAGAAGTTAATAACCTATCTAAGTATGCTCTCCTCTTGCACTTTGAAGTGATCTGGAGGATCAGAAAGGAGAAAGTTATTGATTTAATAGTTTCTTGAGTATGCTCTCTTCTTGCACCTAGAGTGAACTGGAAGATCAGAAAAAGAACTATTTAACTTAACTTGAAGATAAAATAAAAATGACATGCATAGAGCTAGAGATTCTAGGGGAAGGTTTTTAGCTAGAGCTCGAAGTTCAATTTTTACAAGTCCATTTGCTTCAAGAGATAGACAAGAGACACCTCCCTTATCTCCAACCGAAACTCCTAGTCCTGAAATTCAAGAGCCAAGAGTTGACTCTCCTATACCTTCTATTGAGTTTGAACTAGGAAGAGACTCTTCTCTTTCTCCTACCAGAAAACCAATTGTAATTGAGGAAATAGACTCACCTGAAGAGGAAGGAGAAATCTCTTCTCATTCACCCTTTGTAGAAGAACCAGAAGATTTTGAAATCCCGAGGAGAATCATCATGGCAGAGGAAGAAGGAGGCGGTAGAGGTAGAGGTAGAGGAGGAGGAGGAAATAACAATAACAATGGAGGAGGTAGAGGTCCCATTGGAGGAAATAGAGATGGGGATAACACATTTGGGTTTCCCATTGTTGATGAGGACTCCCGAGCCACCATGAAAAACATATCACCATCCGTCCTCCCAAATTTTCATGGATTAAGCTGAGGACCCTGAAACATTCTTGTTTGAATTTGAAGTTGTGTGTCGAACTTATGACTATCTGGATGATACTCAGAAACTCAAACTGTTCCCATCAACATTAAAAGATCAAGCTTTGAAATGGTTCATGGGATTACTTACTCAGTCCATTAGGACCTGGGATGAAATGAAACAGACCTTTTTGGATAGGTATTTGGACTATTGTATGCCTACTAATCATAAGGATGAGGTTTTTAAAATGATGCAAAAAGAAGATGAGAGCCTAGAAGATTTACTTGAGAGATTTCAATATAATTTAAAAAGAGCAAAAATGAGTACCTTGGATGAAGAGACCTTAAAAGCCCTCTTATTAAAAGCCATTAAGGATGAATGGATAGATATCTTAAACATGATGGGGAAAGGGGATATTTCTCAACTTTCTCTCAATGATATAGCCGAACTTTGTATCCATCTCTCAAGGGGCAAATCAAAAACTCAAAAAGGGCCTAGAGATCCTTCTTTCCTTAGGGCAAATAAATCTGCAACAGGATCAGTGAGTAGGGCTGAAATCGGTAATATGCTAGATGAATTTAAAACTGACATCTTAGGGAGTCTTAGTGAACAAATTGATACCCTTAAGATTCAGAATAAACAAAAAGCAGAAGCCGAGGCTATGACCATCTTTTGCCCGAAGTGTAGAAAGAAGCATGCTTTAAGGGAATGTCCCTTGGAAGCACAAGTTGTGGAAACCTGTGTAATTTGCTCAGAAACCCATGAGACCAAGGAATGTCCTTCAATCCCTGGCCTCAAAGCAGTCTTTCAAGAAGATCCAAGTACGCTTGAATCCCTTTGTTTTGTTGCAAGAAGACCTTGGCGGGGGCAACAAAATCAAGGGTTTAATAACTCTATGAATTTTCAGCCCCCACCAAATTGGAATCCTTGGCAACAACCTTGGTCACAACCACAAAATCCTTTCCAAGCATGGTTGCAAAGCATGCAAATGCAAAATCCTTATGGGAGATTTGCCCAATTCTATCAATATCCTCAATCCTTTCAGAATCAGCAAGCTCCCCAACTTCCAAATCAAGGTCAACAATTGTCATTACCATTCCCTCAACAACAACAACCTCTTCCACAAAATCAAAATTCTCAACTCTTGTTACAATCTCAGCAGAGGCCAAATCAACTTCCCTCTCAACCTCAACCAAACCCCAATAATAGGAACCCTCAAAGTGCTTATGTGATGGAAGGTCAACCACTTATGGAAGGTCAACCATTCCCTACCTATATGGTTGTCCCTCTCAATGAGGTCCAACTCAGATTAGGTAGAATCTTAGACCAACCTTCTACAAGTGCTCAACAACCAAGCATTTCTGAGGAAGAATCTCTCAAAGCCAATAAGGGTTCTGAAGTATCCCTTCAAAACCCAAGCATTGAAGAAAAAGAAAAAGAATCAACTCCCTTAGTAGAGCAACCCACATCTTCAGCTATTCCTCCTTTTCCTGAAAGATTGCAAATTGATAAAGGAGTGGAGAAGCAGATTTGGTTGCCTGACTATAGCTTTCTAGATGAATTGAAAAATGTCTGTATCAAGATTCCCTTGTTAACAACCATTAAGGAGATTCCCATTCTAGCAAAAACAATAAAGGAGATGAGTTTGAAAAAAACAATAAAAAGAACCAGAGACACCAAAAGGATACATCTAGTTGGAAAAATTGCAGACATTATGATGGGTAAAATTACCATGCAAAAATATGTAGATCCCGGTAGCCCTATTGTTAAAACTCATATTAATGGGGTTGAAATCCCAAATACCTTGATTGACTTAGGAGCCGCTATCAACATTATGAGTAGACAGACCATGGATCAGTTAAAACTTCCTAACCTTCTCTTTACACCTACTTTGTTGCAACTTGCAGATAGATCAATCATTAAACCTGATGGTGTATTGGAGGACATTCCAGTCTCACTAGACTCTTGGGAATATCCAGTTGATTTTATGATTTTAACTCCCAAGAACAATCTAGGAGGACATCCTCTTATTCTAGGAAGACCTTGGCTGGCCACAGCTGATGCTTTCATAAGTTGTAGGTCGGGGGACATGTATATATCAGATGGTAATTCTACCAAGAAATTCAACTTGTATCCTCCCGCAAAGGCAATAACAGAAATAGGAGAAGATGAGTGGATTGATGATGAGGATACTCTTCAACCTGTTCTAACCATCTCTGAAATCAGTGAGGACAGTCAAATTCTAAATACATTAGAAAATTTTGAGGTACCCTTAGAATATGACTCTTCACAGTTCCAGTTAGATGCAGATATTGAATATCTCTCCTCTAGACAGATGTCTCTCTTCTCAATGGAAGAGTTTGGTAGTTCTACAGTTGAAATCTTTCCAGGAAAAACATTAAACATTAACAAGAACTTGGAAAGACTACAACAAGAAGAATTAACTAAACTGTTGCAAAAACATTCCACTGCCTTTGCATGGGAATATACTGACATGAAAGGAATCGACCCTAAGACTTGTATTCATCATATTTATATTGAAGAAAACAGCAGACCTATTAGGCAGCCACAAAGACGGATGAATCCAAATCTTAGGGAAATTGTGAAAGAAGAACTTCAGAAATTGCTCAAGGTAAACTTCATTTACCCCATTTCAGATAGCCAATGGGTTTCTCCCTTGGTTATAGTGCCCAAAAAGAATGGTAAATGGAGAGTTTGCATTGATTATCGAGAATTGAACAAGGCAACCTTAAAGGATCATTTTCCTCTACCTTTTATTGATCAGGTATTAGACACTTTAGCAGGTAAAAAGTATTTCTCATTCTTGGATGGTTTTAGTGGTTACAATCAGATTCAGGTAGCACCTGAAGATCAAGACAAAACCACCTTTACTTGTCCTTGGGGAACTTTTGCCTATCGAGTACTCCCTTTTGGTTTGTGCAATGCACCTGCTACATTTCAAAGGGCTGTACTAGGAATCTTCTCAGATCTGATTCATGATTGTGTAGAGGTATACATGGACGATTTCACAGTCTATGGTAATACATTTGAAGAAGCTTTGGCAAATTTGGAAAAAGTACTGGTAAGATGTAAGGAAACAAATCTTTCTTTAAGTCATGAAAAGTGTTTTATGATGTTTACTGAAGGGATTGTTTTAGGACATCATATTTCAGGAGATGGAATCAAAGTTGATAGATCTAAAGTAGAAGTCATCTCTAAGTTACCTGTTCCAAATTGCCAAAGAGATGTTAGAAGTTTTCTTGGGTTTACTGGTTATTACAGAAGATTTATTGAAAACTTCACTAAGATAGCATCCCCTCTTTTCAAACTACTTACTAAAGATTGTGAATTTAAGTGGGATCCTGAATGTCAATCTGCCTTTGAAGCTTTAAAGACCAGAATATCTGAAGCACCCATTTTAAGGGGTCCAAATTGGAAACTCCCTTTCCACATTTCTACTGATGCTTCAGATACAGCTTTAGGAGCTGTTTTGGGACAAAAGGATTTGATCCCTTATGCCATTTATTACACGAGTAAGAATTTGACTCCTACTGAGTTAAATTATACTGTTACTGAAAAGGAGTTTCTAGCCGTTGTTCATGCTATAAACAAGTTTAGACACTATATAACCGGCTATGAAACCTTTGTCCACACTGATCACTCTGCCATTAGATACCTCATGAACAAACCAGTCACTAATGGTAGAGTTACAAGATGGCTTTTGCTTTTACAAGAATTCAACATAACTGTGTTAGATCGACTAGGTAAACAGAACACAGTAGCTGACTTCTTGTCTAGAATCCAAAACACTAATGAGGACTCTCCTGTAGAGGATAAATTTCCAGATGAGTATTTGTTTGCAGTAACTACCAAAACTCCTTGGTATGCTGATATTGCTAATTATTTAGTTACTGGAAAATTACCTTTACATTTATTTCCTAATGAGAAAAGGAAAATCATTCAGGATAGTTCACTTTATTCTTGGATTTCTAATGAATTGTTCAGAACAGGGCCAGATTTGATGATCAGAAGATGTGTACGGGAGGATGAGATGCCTGACATCCTTAAGGCATGTCATGACGAACCTTGTAGCGGACATTTTTCTGATAAGAGGACTGCCTATAAAATCCTTTCATCAGGATATTATTGGCCTTCTCTCTTTAAGGATGCAAAGCAATATGTTAAAAGGTGTGACAGTTGTCAAAGAACTGGGAGACCAACTCTTTCGAATGAAATGCCACTACAGCCACAGGTATGCATCGAACCTTTCGAGAAATGGGCTCTAGATTTTGTTGGACCAATTAATCCGCCATCCAAGCAAAATAGATATATACTGGTTTGTACTGATTATGTTACCAAGTGGGTAGAAGCTATAGCATTAACTTCTGCTACTGAAAATTCAGTTGTTCAATTTCTTTTCAAGGATATTTTCACTCGTTTTGGTGTCCCAAGAGAAATTGTAACAGACCAGGGAAGCCAATTTACATCAAGGATGGTGGAAAAGCTGATGGAGGAATATAAGATTAAGCATAGAACATCTACTCCATACCATCCGCAAGCGAATGGTCAAGTAGAATCTACAAATAAAGTTCTTGAAAGCATCATCACAAAGACTGTTCATCTTCATAGAAGAGATTGGGCAGAAAGGCTTCCTGAAGCCTTATGGGCCTATAGAACTACATGGAGGAACACCACCGGACATTCTCCCTATGAACTTGTTTATGGGAAGGAAGTCCTGTTCCCCATTGAGTTCCAAATCAAGACCTTCAAGACAGCAGTTCAATTGGGGATGAGCTTATCAGAAGCCCAGAAGCACAGAATGGACCAGTTAAATGAACTAGATGAAATGAGACAAGATGCAATTCTAAGAACCGATCTAGTTCAGCACCAAAGAAGCAAATGGCATGATCGACATATCAAAGAAAAGAAGTTTCAAAAGGGTGATTGGACACTCTTGTTTGATTCAAAATTTAAGGACTTCAAAGGAAAATTTCAAACTCATTGGCTTGGGCCATATGAGATTGATGAAGTCTTTAATAATGGAGCAGTTAGAGTGAAGACTATTGATGAACTTCAAACTCCCTTTATTGTGAATGGCCACCGGTTAAAAGTCTACCACAAGCCACTCTCAAAAGAGGAGTTTGTTAAGTTATTCCAAGGCGATTCTGAAATGAGGCTGGTGGAGAAGAATTCTTCTCCTCCATCAGCCTAATCTCTGTTTCTTTCAATTTCAATAAAAAAAAAAAAAAAAAAAGAAGAAAAAAAAAAGAAAAAAAAAAAGAAAAAAAAATGAATAAATGTATGAGCCTGAAAACCAATCTCTGATTGGCAGTCTCATGCAGAAAACATGAAGTGAAAATCAGGGTCACCTGACACCTCATGTTTTCCAAAAAAAAAAAAATCTCTCTCTTTCATTTTCATTTCATTTATTTCATCTCACCATTTCCTTCCATCTTACCATCCTCACTTCACCTCACTGCTTTCCACTCACTCATTCATTCATTCCTTCATTCCATTTCACTTCATTAATAAAGTTTTTTTTAGGCAACTAAAGTATTTTATGCAGCTGGAAGACTTCATTACAGTTCCTGCAGCTATTTAACAATTCTGCAGCTGTTTAGCCTTCCTGCAGCCTTCTGCACCTGCACAAGAAACACAGTTTGTCTGAAGAAAATATTTACAGTTCAAAATCATCAAAGACAAGGAGGAAAGATCATGTGCTAGCAATAAAGTTAACAAAAGGTTAGTAGCAAATCATCAGAAGCCAAATCAAATGCGGATCTGAGGTATGTTTAAAACTCTAAACCTATGGTTATTTCATTATGCGGAATTTTCTGGGTTATGTTTTGTTGGCCACTAATCGTAATGATTACCCATTTTCTTTTCCCATGCGACCACAAATCTACGAATCCTCCACGTCTACCAGCTCATAATAACCACGATTTTTGAAATCACATATAGCTGTTTCTGTCATTAAGGTCTTGTACCCTAATGACGTAACCTACCGTATTACGTCTCTCAGTTCTCGTCCCGCAGCCATGTGTCAATCCACAGCCGGAATCGGAGAATATAGCCGTTCCATTCATCATTTCGAAACTCTCTATGCTCATAACACTCCATTCCTCGCTATCATCTCCCTTATTTCGTTTCACTCACTACGATTACCTCCATAAACCATCCTCTGTTTTCCCTCTGCCGTATAGCCAGTAAACCTGTGATACAGTCGTATTACGACTGTTAGTCACCGTTTCACTGTGTCCACGCTGTTATCCTCCGCTTAACTCTAATTCAAGCTGTGAATTCTCGGTGTCTGAGGCTGTTGATGCACCGTATACCCTCTATTCCACAAAGTCTGAACAGGAACCGAGGAGTTACTGTGTAAAGTGACGGAGTTACTGTGTAAGGTCACCATCAAATTCGTGTTTTAAACAGAGCTGAGGAGTCGATGGGAAAGCTTTTAAGGGCTGAACCAGAAGGTTCGAAATTCTTGGAGGCATACCCTCAGGTTGAGGAAGCATTACAAAAAGCTAATTGGCTACAGTGCATCAGGAAGTTTAAGGGCTACCACAAAGAAGTAACAAAAGCCTTTGCAAGATCATTTAAGGACAAAGACAGTCAAGCAGAAGTGGGTGATTTAACATTTACAGTCAGCGAAGGAAGCATAGCAAGGGCTACCTCTCTTCCACAAACCGGTGAACGTTGGTTCAAAAACCGGGCAGTCCAGGATCAACAATGGAAGCGGATTTTTAAAAACCCAGGTATGGACACAAGTGTTTTCACCAAAGGAATTCCAATCTCCCATGTTAAAGAAGAATGGAAAATTCTATTGTTGTTAGTGCAAAAATTTTTCACGTGTGAAGGGAGATTTGGAGTGTTGTACGTTTATCATGGTAAAATTATGCTGCAATTTCAAGGAGAACATGATATAAATCTTCCTTACTTTCTATTCCAAAGCCTTAGGAAAATGTGTTCCATGGCTCAACGAAATCCACGAAACGTAGAAGCTTACCTCTGTCACCATGGTCTTGTAAAGTTATTGATAGAAGAACAGTTAAAAGAAAAACAAGACACATGGGAGAAATTCCTTGTAAGGAATCATTTTGCAGAACCTGGAGAATCTTCTATACCTAGAAAAAGCAGAAGGAAGAGAAAAGAAAGTATCTCTGAGACTGACATCTTAGAGGAAACTGTTCAAAGACAAACTGTAGAGGAAATAGAAGTCCATCATCCTGAACCTGAGATTGAACCCACTGAAGACAGTGCTCAAGAGGTCATCTCAGAAACCCTCGCTGAACTTGCCAAGGAAGCTACCAAGAAGAGAAGAGAAGACAAAAAGAAACAAAAACAAGACAAGGGAAAATCTATAATCCAAGAAACTGATCAGACCCCAGAGCATTCTAGTGATGAAGAAAGGGATAACTAGCCCTTAGCACAAAGGGTAGCTAAACTCCATGAGAAAACTGCCCTCTTTGAGAAAGTAAAGGTTCAAAAACCAAGGGAAAAGGAACAAAAAGAAACACAGAGTGCTGCCACTGTAAGAAGGAGTAGTAGATTGCAGAATAAAAGGAAAGCCACAAGGACACTCTTCGTTGATCTTAGCACACCTGAGAAGGGTGCTACAAAAGCAGACCTTGAGGATAGTTCATCACGTGAAGCAGCTACTCCTCCAAGAGAAGACAGTCCATTTCAGCCGGAGTTTGAAACTGAAATTGAGCATGAATATAGTCCAAGGAAGTCACCAATTGTTGACCCAATTCAACAAGAGGTGTACAACTATTTTGAAACATTGGAGCAAAACACTGCTGGCCCAAGTAATGTCATACCTCATGAGCAGCAAATAGATTTACTTAAACAAGAAATCTATGAACTTGAAGTGCTAAACCGTCACATTAAACAGAGAAATGAAGAAATGAAGCAGCAAGCTGAAATTGCCAAAGCAATCCAAGATAACACCTTTCTTCACATGAGCATGTGGCAGAAGAAACACAGCAGACTCAAGAAGAGATGTAGAAGGCTGAACAAAGCCTTAATCAATTTGAAATTCAGATGCATGTTCAAGAGGCCAAAGGTTAATGTTTCTACACAAAGGAAGAGAAGGAGATTGGATGTCCTAGATGAGGCATCCCAGCAGATGGACTGAATTGTGTTTTCATTGCATGAGAACATGCAATACCCTCGGAGTGGGGGTATGTAGAGCCTCTATTCTACACCTACTTGTCTACCATTTTCCTCAGTTCTTCCTTATCTTTCCTTCACTTTTGCCTCATTTTCACCATAAAACCTCTCAGATCATTACATTAGGTGTCAATAAGCATGATCAAGCAAGTTTTTCTAATGGATGACTATTTGTTTAGATTTTGACTTACTTGCAGGAATCCCGCAGCTATCTGATGATCCCGCAGCTATCTGAAGATCCTGCAGCCTTTTTGTTAAACACAATGATCCACGTGTCGGTTTGCTAGATGAGCCACATGGGCACTCAGGTATCAACGTGCTCGAGGTTCCTGTCCCATTGTTCCAGCCATCCACGTCATCTCCACCCATGGTCAAAGCTGGTTAAGTTACGGTCAACTCAAGGCTGTTTAAACGGTGATTGAGAGCTGCTTGGTCACGTCATCTTAAATGGTGATTTGTCCATGTTCTACAGGTGGCAGGGGACGCAATCCAACATGGGATTTATTATCCATGACGACAGAACCACTAAACTCGTCCACGCAGCCGTGATGTGTCAAGGGACCATAAATACGCATGACTGTTTATTGTTTTTCTGTTAATTAGCTGTACGAGTAGGCTATCTTAGAAACTCCTATAAATTGCTGCGTCTGCGTACGCTCAAAGAACTTTTTATTAGTTGTAATTTTCTGAACTTGTGTTGAATTTAAGAGCTTTGTGAACTCTGTTTTCTAGTGCTATTCCAGCACTCTGTTTTGTATACTTTTTGCAAATGGAGGAATAGACATAGCACCGTTTTGAAGTTTCCAGATCTCTGAGTTTTCTTGTGGCTGAATGAACAGAGGGCCCCTGCTCATCTCAGCCTTTGTAAAGTATTTTATGTGCAGTATTTCGTTATTTTCTTATTTATTTCCTTAAGCATGTATAGTTTCATTTACTTGTTTTCCTTTCTTTCAAGCTGATCAGTGTTATTTCTTTGCAGGTTTCTTTTAGCCCGGGATTTATTTTTATATGTGTGTGTTTGCTTTACAAGCTAATGGTATTTGAAGTTGACAATTCAAGTGCTGCCTTTGTCTTTATAGTTGATTTTTAATCTTATTTCTCAAAGAGTTGTTAACATACATGAATGATCTTCATCATAAACTATTATCTTTTAAGATCAGAATATCACTAATTTGCAGCTAGTTTGAGTGCTTTTTGGACTGTTCTTTCACTACTTTCTATCCGTGCTTTACACAGTACATGTGCTTTGAAGCATCGAGTTAGAAAGAGCAAATCATCACCACTAGTCTTTAAAGTAGAAGTTTTGATTTTAAGTGCTTATTAGACTATTTTCTCACTACTTTCTAATCATACTTTGCATAGTACATATGGCTGAAGTAGAGAATTAGAAATAGCAAATCATTATCATTAGTCTTTCAAGCATATTTTTCTCACTTTTCTAATTCCACTTAAGCTACTTTCTATCCGTGCTTTACACAGTACATGTGCTTTGAAGCATCGAGTTAGAGAGAGATAATCTTTATTCTTGGGTTTTAAAAGTGACTCTCTTTTCTTTTATTAGCAGCAACTTGAACGGTGTCTAGTGCCATTGGTAGTGGTCATTTGCTTTCAAGTTTATTTCAAGTCATTTCAGTTCACTTATTCTTTTCAAGCATTTCCTTTCAAGCAAGTAGTTAGAGATCACTCAACACACACTTTCACTCATTTAGGATTCACTCTACACACACACCATCACTCACTTGTTTATAAATTCTCACTCCATCTTAGGAACATAATTAACCACAACAACACCCCCAACGATAAGAAAAACTCTAAGAGGTTACTTAAGTACATATAGTACACCCTCACTTCATCAGCTTACGAGCCCCGGGTTGACAATAAATACTAGCAATTTAGATAACACTAAATTGACTAAACACCGACATAACAATAATAATGTAAGGGCACAACAATAACAATGGTGGGCTTCTATGGGGCACAATAATAACAATATGGGGACTTCATGGGTACAAAAATATAATAAGGTGGTTGAACTAATAACAATAAGGGGTTACACTAGTAGTATAGGGACCTAACATGCCCCTCTCCTTCAAAAAGTGTTGTCCTCAACGCTTGAGTAGTTCTAGATGCTTCTATATAAAATTCTCATCCTCCCATGTGGAATATTCAGCCGGTAAGTTCTTCCACTTGATGAGATACTCTGAAATTGATCGATTTCATAGTTGTCAGGTTATTGTTTCCGTGACTGCTTCAGGTTCCAATATGATTTTTCCTTCCTTGTCAAGTTCCGACAATATTGTTTGAATTGGGAGATTTTCACTTATAAACTTCTTTAAGCATGAAACATGGAAAACTGGGGGCACTCCGGAAGATGCAGGAAGCTCCAATTTGTATTCCATAGTACCAATCTTTTGCAGCACCTTGTAAGGACCATAGAATTTTGGTGATAATTTATTATCCTTCTTATCTTGATTGAGGGACATTTTTTTGTATATTTGTATTCGTAAAAATACCCAGTTTCCTATATCAAAACTTCTTTCACTGCGATGTTGATATGCTTATTGTTTCATTAGATTCTGTGTCAAAGTGAGGTTATCCTTTAAGAGTTTGAGGACTTGTTGTTGTTGACGGTCTACCTCAACACCTTCATCAGAGACAATATGACCCAAGTATTACACCTCTTGTTCTCCAAAGAAACATTTGGAGCTTTTTACATATAATAGTTTCTCGTCCAATAGTCTAAGAACTCTATCAACATGTTGAACATGATCCTTCCAACAGTTGTTGTAGATTAATATATCATCAAAAGATACTAACACAAATTTTCTAAGGAAGGGTTTGAAAATGGAATTCATCAAAACTTGGAATGTAGAAGGTGCATTGGTAAGGCCAAAATGCATCACCAAAAATTCATAATGACCCTCATGAGTTCTAAATGTTGTTTTCAGAATGTCTTCAGTCTTCATTTTGATTTGATGATATCTTGCATCAAGGTCCAACTTGTTGAAGTAAATTTCTCCATGCAATTCATCAAATAATTCATCAATGAGAGGAAAAGGAAACTTATCTTTAATAATGAGCTTGTTGAGCTCTCTATAATCTAGACACATGTGCCATGGTCCATCTTTCTTGTGCACCAATACTACTAGAGCAGAGAAAGAACTTTGACTAGGTTGAATTATACCAGCCTCTAGCATTTCTGCAACCATACATTCAATTTCACTCTTTTGCGCAAAGGGATATTTGTAACCCTTGATGTTTGGAGGAACACTTATTGGAAAATGAATAAAATGATCATGATCAAAAATAGGTGGGAGGCCTTTGGGAGTTTCAAATACTTTGGAATGATTGTCCAAGACTTTTTGGAGATATGGAGAAATATATGATTTTGATGTGGGAACCTCTAACGAACATAATTGTTTAATTACGCCATGTTGTTATTCCTTTAGAAGATTTGTCATGACGTTAGAGCTGATTATCTTTCCCAGTTTCCCTGCGATACCCCTTAATTCAACTTCCTTTCCTTCTAAAAAAAATTCAAGAAGAGTTCTTGAAAATTAAAAGTTATTGTACCCAAATATTGTAGCCATTGGACTCCTAGTACAACATGAGCACCACCCATTGGAATGGAAAGCATTGGACTATTCAAAACATATTATCCCATGGAGAGCTTGATATTATGGCACTTTCCAGAGAAATGTATGGTTCTTCCATTTGCAACCATCACTTGACACTCTGGTGCTGGATATAGAAAGCAATTCAATTCCTTCGCTATCTTACAATGAATAAAATTATGGGTATTGTCCGAATCAATCAACTCTATTACCGTTTTCTTCTTGATATGTCCTTCTATATTGATAGTTTGAGGAGTGGTAATTCCTGCCAATGCATTACAATATATGTTCGAATTCATTTCTTGATTCTCGATGTGATCTTTCACTTCTTGAACCTTTTTCTTCTTGATATGTCCTTCTATCTTAAGAGTTTGAATGGTAATTCTTGCCAATGCTTTACAAGATATGATCGAATTCATTTCTTCTTTCTATGGGGTTGGTTCTTCGTATATATCCTCTTCTTTTGATTTTTCTTGATCATTTTCTTCCTCCTTTTCACAGTCTATGTAAAATAATTTCTTCTGAGAACACTTATGACCTTTAGTGTATTTGTTATCACAAATGTAACAAAGCCCTTTTTATCTTTTTTCTTCCAATTGTTGTGGTTTAAACCTTGTAGGTTTTGGAATGCTCGGCGAAAAAATACTTTCATATTTATAGTTGTGAGTGGTAGGATTCATTGTTTCCATAATTTCGCTTTCAAGTTTTCTTGCCAACCTAAATGCCTTCTCCAATGAATCAGGCTCCCAAAGACAAACCTCATGTTGCATGTTATCCTTTAAATTCCCTATGAAGACATCAATCCTTTCCTCCTCTAGAATACCATTTACCCTTATGTTCATTTTTGCAAGTACTCAATGTGCTCTGCCATTGAACCCTTTTGTTTGAGATTTATCAATTTGCTAAAGAAGGTGTTTCTCTTTGTATCCTCATAATGTGCTATCATTTCCTTCATGAAAATTGACCAAGTGACAAGTGGTTTACGAGAACAAAGCCTTTTATGCCATAAAAAATGATTCAATTCTAAATATAAAGATGTAATATGTACCTTTTGTAACAGTTGTACATCATGTAGATCAAAATATTGTTCCATCTATAGTATCCAATTTACCGGATCCTTGCCATCAACTTCCTCATATTGTCTTTTCTTATTTATTTTAGGAGCTCGATCTTGAAATGAATGTAACTCTGAAATTTCATATCTCCAAGGAATGCAATTGCGATCTGTAGTATCCCTCTGTGTCCTCTTTCCAATGCCACCAGTGTGATCGAAATTGGATTCTCAAAGAAAGTGTTATACTCAATATTCCAAGTTGACCTGCTTATATACTTTTTCAGTAAAGTTAACTTGTACGAAGTGCCACGTGTTACTGTTTTGACCTTCGAATATGAAAGCAATACACATAAACGTCCAGTCCATTGTCTTTCGATATCTTCTGACGAAATTTAAATCTGATGCTCAAAGAGAATGCTATGACGATTTTCCCTAGGTAACCTATTTGGTATGTAATTTGGGAGCCTTCAGAAACCCTAAATTTCTTGGACTATATCTCCACAATATAGCAAAACAAGATCTAAAATTCGGGCCCACGTTTTAAAATGTTTCGGCTCAAATGGGTTTTAATTTCAGAGTCTGAACCTTCATAGAAAACAAATTATAGTTAAAATGCCACGATGACCTGTTTGAGATGGAATTTTGGAGCTTGGAAAAACCCTAAAGTCCTCAAATCATATATTAGAAAATATAGTGCGAAAAGATCTGAAATTTGGACCCGAGGTTCAGAACGATTTCAGCTCCAATGGGTTTTCGTTTTCTCTTTTGAAACTTTGTAGAAAAAATGTTATATCGAAATTTCACGATGGCCTGTTTGGAGCAGTGAAACCCTAGAATCCAAATCTCTGATACTAAATGTTATGAAACCAGCTCTGATCCAGGTGGATATTGGTGGCCACCTGCCAAGTCCACCTGGACCCCCACCATTGTCTTTCTCAGCATTTTCAGTTTCCTTAATTGTAGCACAAATTACTATTTTTAGCAGTTTTTCGGGTCCTGAACTTCCGGAGCCGTTTTGAGGCCCTAAACGACGTTTTTTGGGGAATCCGGGGGCAACACCAGTCCATGGAATGGACTGGTGTTGCCCGTTCCAACAATGATAGTGCTCGGATAGATCTTTCTAATGAGCTATTGTACGCATCAAACGGAGATCATATGCCAAAGTTACGACCCCGGGAAGTTGATGTACCAACTTACCCCCAAACGGGGCCCACAGTTTGCCATTTCATCTCCTAGGGTTAGGTTTTGGAATGTTAAGGGTTTTTCCATTGTTTCTCAACAATAAATAGGCCTTCGAGCCTCATTGTAACACAGTTCAGAGGCATGTAGCCATCACATCTCTTCTCAGAGATAAGCTACCATCGCCCTAGCTAGTTTATTTCCATTTCTGTCTGTAAGCATATTTCAGTATTTTCCATTAATGAAATGAAGTATTATTTCCGCTGCATCTTTGTGTATATGGTTATCTCTGTAATTTGTTGCGTTCCTGTTTAAATCCAGATCAGTGGTATCAGAGCGGTCTGCTTTTTCTCTGTTTTTCTTTGCATGTCCCCAACAAGGTCGGTATATAAGGAGTTAGGGCTTGAACTGGTTGAACCTTTGCAAGACCAGCCTCGCAAATCCCGACGGCCTCCCATGGCGGACGAGAAGAAAGACGAGGGGGCAGGAGATCCCATCAAAATCTTGCTCGAAGAAGCGCTCGAGCGACAACGAAACGCGATGATGGACAGCTTTGCGCAGATCCTTCAGCGGCTACCCAGAAGCGGCGCATCGGCTTCCAGCAGCTCCTCTGGAAACGCCACACCCTTTAAGGTACAAGTTAATTTTGAAATCCCCATATTCGAGGGTCAGATAGACGCCGATGCCGTAGATAAATGGTTAAATCTGCTAGAGGGTTATTTTTCTGTTCATGAATTTTCGAGTCGGGAAAAGATTGTTTTTGCTCTTCTCAAAGCAGCCCCCCACGTCAAGGACTGGTGGGAAACCTACTGCGAGCAGAAGGATGAAAGTACTGGCTCACTATTTTCAGCCGCACCCACCTGGGATTCGTTCCGGGATGCCATCAAGGAGCAGTACTACCCTGTCGGAAGCTATGAGGATGAATACATAAAGTGGACCACGCTGCGGCAGGGAAGGGACCAAGACGTGCCGGAGTTCACCAATCTTTTCCATACCCTTCGCACAAAGTTGGGTATCAAGGATTCAGAGCAACATTTGATACTCAAATACCGTGGCTGCCTGCACAAGTACATCCAGGAAGAAATACAGTTCCTAAACATCCCCTCGCTCGGCGCAGCATACCGGTATGCCGTCAAGGTCGAGCAGAAGTTTAAACAAAAGAAGCGAGACTTTGGATCTATGAATCCAAAGCAGGGGAAAGGTGCCCCTAAACCACAGAACAAAGGACAAAGCCAAGGCGGGACAGCCCAAGACAACCAGCCGAAGCTGCAAGCAAAGAGCAACGCCGCGAAGCCGAGAAAGGACACTGGAAAATGGTGCGAGTTCCATAAGATCTCCACTCACAACACAAGTGAGTGTCGAGCCAAGCAGTCACTGGTGGCTGAGCTAAAGGTTTCAGAATCAGATGCATGTTCCGACTCTGAGTCAGAACCCGATAAGGGGTATGAAAATGGGAAGCAGATCATTGATGCGGATCCCAGCGCCACTGTTGCTACCGCAAAGATCCAGAAAAATGAACCCGAAGATCCAGAGGAGGAGGAGCGTCTCTTCCACTCCCAGATGTGGGTAAAGGGCTCCCCGATACAGTTCATTGTTGATAGCGGGAGTCAAAAGAACCTCATTTCGGCAGAGGTCGTGAAGCGGTTGGGCTTACCGACCACAGCACATCCACAACCATACACCATTGGGTGGCTTCACCAAGGGCGAGATCTTCGCGTGAGCCAGCAGTGTCGCCTTCCATACAACATCAAGCCCTTCACGGATGTCAGGATATCACCAAGTACCAATTGAACCCTCAGATGTGTGGAAGACTACCTTCAAATCCAAGGAAGGCCTCTTCGAATGGTTGGTGATGCCTTTCGGATTGACGAATGCTCCTGCAACCTTTATGAGGCTAATGGATGACATCTTGCGGCCATTCACCAACTCCTTTGTAGTAGTATACTTGGATGACATTCTGATCTTCAGCCAGAGTTGGGAAGAGCACCTCCAACACATCCGACAGGTTCTCCAAACACTGCGGCAACACAAGCTATGTGCCAATTTGGAGAAATGCACTTTTGGCATGACCGAGGTTCAGTATCTGGGATACATCATTGATGAACAGGGGGTGCATGTCGATCCAGCCAAGGTCCAAGTCATTCGGGATTGGCCCTCTCCAACCACTCTAACAGAGCTCCGCAACTTTCTAGGTCTTGCCAACTTCTACCGCAGGTTTGTGTTGGGATTTTCTCATATTTCTTGGCCCTTGAGTCAAGTCACCAAGGGCGGGGCGAAAGCAAAATTCTTTTGGTCTGAATCTCAACAGAAGGCATTCAGGGAGTTGAAGGATCGCCTCTGCATGGCACCAGTGCTCGCGTTACCAGATTTACAACAACCATTTGAGGTCGAGACAGATGCCTCTGACTATGCTATTGGGGCAGTCCTTACTCAACATGGACATCCAGTGGCATATCACAGTGAAACACTTTCAGACACAGTCCGGAAGTACCCCACTTATGATAAAGAGATGTATTCCATTGTACAGGCCTGTCGACAATGGAAGCATTACATTTTGGGGAAGGAAACGGTCATCCACACAGACCACCGACCTCTGCAGTTCATACAGACCCAAGGGAAATTGCAGAATGATCGCCATCAGAAGTGGTCTACATACCTGCAACAGTTTCACTTGAATATCAAGTATAAAAAGGGCAGCACCAATAATGTTGCAGATTGCCTCAGTCAACCACCGATCATGGCGCTAACCACCGTGCTCAACTCTTGCGGGCACGAGACTTCTGATTGGCCACTTCTCTACAAAAGCGACCCAGAATTCGGCCACACATACCAGACACTCTTGGAGGGTCGGCAGGTTGCAGATTTTCACCTCCAAGATGCCTTATAATGCCACCTCGGTCACCTTTGTGTTCCTTCAAGCGAGCGTGCCAAGATGATTTGGGAAGCACACTACAGTCGGGCTGCTGGGCATTTCGGGGTCGAGAAAACAGTGGCAGTACTGCAAAACTATTTCTATTGGCCGAATCTTCGACAGGATGTTGGGAAGTACATCCGATCATGTACTGCTTGTGCCATTGCCAAACCGACCATTAAGAAGCAAGGCCTCTATACCCCGTTGCCTACCCCTAGTCGACCTTGGGAATCCATCTCCATGGATTACATGTCAGGCCTTCCTTCCACTAAGCATGGAAATGACTGTGTTTTTGTGGTCGTCGACAGGTTCTAAAAGATGGCCATTATGATGGCCTGCAAGAAGAATATCACAGCAGAAGCCACTGCTAAACTCTTCTTTGAACGAGTGTGGGTGCACTTTGGGATCCCACAGTCTATCATCTCAGATCGGGACAGTCGGTTTCTCAGCACCTTTTGGTCCAGTCTCTGGTCAATGCTGGACACCAAACTCACGAAGTCCACAGCCTTCCATCCTCAAACTGATGGCCAGACAGAGGTTGTCAATAGGATGATTGTGCACATTCTGCGCATGTATAACTCAAAGCATCCACGCACATGGGACGAGAGCCTCCCCTACGTTCAGCACAGCTACAACCGAGCTCTTCACAGCTCCACTGGCCATAGCCCTTTTCAGGTGGGTTTGGGATTCCAGCCACTATGCCCCATTGATGTGGCCATGCCACTTGCAGCTACTCACATGAATTCAGCTCATGTCCAGTCCGAAACAGATAAGGCCACCAGCTTCATTGAGCGCATCCAACATATTCGCCAGCAGGTCCATGACATTCTTGAGAAATCAAATGCCAAGTACAAGCAGCGACATGATCAACATCGGGTGCCACACAAGTTTCAGGTGGGCGACAAAGTCTGGTTGCATTTGCAAAAGGAACGCCTTACTGGAGCCTATCGGAAATTGAGACCACTTCGATATGGTCCTTACACCATTACTAAGGCTATGGGACACAATGCATTTGAGCTCAGCATTCCCCCATTCCTTGGCCTGCACCCAGTATTCAATGTGGACCGCCTTCGGCCATACTTTCCACCATTGCTAGACACATCCGACATTGCAGAACAGCTCAAACCCACAGAATTACATCCAGATTGCATGGAACAAGCTGCAACTGATCGGATCATGGACACACAGATCAAGAACACTCGCCAACAGAATATCCAACTATATCGAGTTGTCAAAGCGGGCCAACTCCTTCAGCAGGGCAAGTGGCTCACCAGGGAACAAGTTCAGCAGAAGTTTCCTCATCTCATGGAGGAGCTCAACACAATGGGGACCATTGCTTCCTAAGGGGGGAGGAATGATCCAGGTGGATATTGGTGGCCACCTGCCAAGTCCACCTGGACCCCCACCATTGTCTTTCTCAGCATTTTCAGTTTCCTTAATTGTAGCACAAATTACTATTTTTAGCAGTTTTTCGGGTCGTGAACTTCCGGAGCCGTTTTGAGGCCCTAAACGACGTTTTTTGGGGAATCCGAGGGCAACACGAGTCCATGGAATGGACTGGTGTTGCCCGTTCCAACAATGATAGTGCTCGGATAGATATTTCTAATGAGCTATTGTACGCGTCAAACGGAGATCATATGCCAAAGTTACGACCCCGGGAAGTTGATGTACCAACTTACCCCCAAACGGGGCCCACCGTTTGGCGTTTCATCTCCTAGGGTTAGGTTTTGGAATGTTAAGGGTTTTTCCATTGTTTCTCAACAATAAATAGGCCTTCGAGCCTCATTGTAACACAGTTCAGAGGCATGTAGCCATCACATCTCTTCTCAGAGATAAGCTACCATCGCCCTAGCTAGTTTATTTCCATTTCTGTCTGTAAGCATATTTCAGTATTTTCCATTAATGAAATGAAGTATTATTTCCGCTGCATCTTTGTGTATATGGTTATCTCTGTAATTTGTTGCGTTCCTGTTTAAATCCGGATCAGTGGTATCAGAGCGGTCTGCTTTTTCTCTGTTTTTCTTTGCATGTCCCCAACAAGGTCGGTATATAAGGAGTTAGGGCTTGAACTGGTTGAACCTTTGCAAGACCAGCCTCGCAAATCCCGACGGCCTCCCATGGCGGACGAGAAGAAAGACGAGGGGGCAGGAGATCCCATCAAAATCTTGCTCGAAGAAGTGCTCGAGCGACAACGAAACGCGATGATGGACAGCTTTGCGCAGATCCTTCAGCGGCTACCCAGAAGCGGCGCATCGGCTTCCAGCAGCTCCTCTGGAAACGCCACACCCTTTAAGGTGTAAGTTAATTTTGAAATCCCCATATTCGAGGGTCAGATAGACGCCGATGCCGTAGATAAATGGTTAAATCTGCTAGAGGGTTATTTTTCTGTTCATGAATTTTCGAGTCGGGAAAAGATTGTTTTTGCTCTTCTCAAAGCAGCCCCCCACGTCAAGGACTGGTGGGAAACCTACTGCGAGCAGAAGGATGAAAGTACTGGCTCACTATTTTCAGCTACACCAACCTGGGATTCGTTCCGGGATGCCATCAAGGAGCAGTACTACCCTGTCGGAAGCTATGAGGATGAATACATAAAGTGGACCACGCTGCGGCAGGGAAGGGACCAAGACGTGCCGGAGTTCACCAATCTTTTCCATACCCTTCGCACAAAGTTGGGTATCAAGGATTTGGAGCAACATTTGATACTCAAATACCGTGGCTGCCTGCACAAGTACATCCAGGAAGAAATACAGTTCCTAAACATCCCCTCGCTCGGCGCAGCATACCGGTATGCCGTCAAGGTCGAGCAGAAGTTTAAACAAAAGAAGCGAGACTTTGGATCTGCGAATCCAAAGCAGGGGAAAGGTGCCCCTAAACCACAGAACAAAGGACAAAGCCAAGGCGGGACAGCCCAAGACAACCAGCCGAAGCTGCAAGCAAAGAGCAACGCCGCGAAGCCGAGAAAGGACACTGGAAAATGGTGCGAGTTCCATAAGAGCTCCACTCACAACACAAGTGAGTGTCGGGCCAAGCAGTCACTGGTGGCTGAGCTAAAGGTTTCAGAATCAGATGCATGTTCCAACTCTGAGTCAGAACCCGATAAGGGGTATGAAAAAGGGAAGCAGATCATTGATGCGGATCCCAGCGCCACTGTTGCTACCGCAAAGATCCAGAAAAATGAACCCGAAGATCCAGAGGAGGAGGAGCGTCTCTTCCACTCCCAGATGTGGGTAAAGGGCTCCCCGATACAGTTCATTGTTGATAGCGGGAGTCAAAAGAACCTCATTTCGGCAGAGGTCGTGAAGCGGTTGGGCTTACCGACCACAGCACATCCACAACCATACACCATTGGGTGGCTTCACCAAGGGCGAGATCTTCGCGTGAGCCAGCAGTGTCGCCTTCCATACAACATCAAGCCCTTCACGGATGAGGTATTGTGTGACATTGCTCCCCTTGAAGTTTGTGATGTATTACTAGGACAACCATACTTGTGGAAGCGACATGCTGTGTATGAATCAAGGCCCCGTGCTGTTATTATTACATTGGGAAATAAGTTGTTCAGGATACCAGAGGTAGCACCACCTGCCGCCATCTCTTTGATTACTGCAAAACAATGCAGTAAGATCATTTCCAAAACCAGGAAATTTGTTTTCCTGATGATACGCCCTCAAGGGAAGAAGAAGACAGTGGCCGCGGCCTCCAAACGGGGTTCCTCTGCACGGCAGCTACAGATGGACAAGATTGTGGAGGAGTACGAAGACATCTTCACCTCCCCGGCAGGGGTTCCTCTGCACTGTCAAGTCAAGCACTCCATCGATCTGACCCCAGGTGTGCCGCTACCCAATGGACCAATTTATCGGCGCTCCGTTCTGGAGAACAATGAAATCAAGAGGCAGATTCAGGAGCTCCTGCAGAAAGGTCACATCCGTCCGAGTTCTTCGCCCTGTGGGAGCCCGATAGTGTTGGTACAGAAGAAGGATGGGACGTGGAGACTCTGTATTGACTATCGGGCGCTGAACAAGATCACTGTCCGTAATAGGTACCCGATCCCGCGGATTGATGACCTCCTAGACCAACTAAAGGGGGCGAAATATTTCAGCAAGATCGATCTGAAGTCAGGATATCACCAGGTACCAATTGAACCCTCAGATGTGTGGAAGACTGCCTTCAAATCCAAGGAGGGCCTCTTCGAATGGTTGGTCATGCCTTTCGGATTGACGAATGCTCCTGCAACCTTTATGAGGCTAATGGATGACATCTTGCGGCCATTCACCAACTCCTTTGTAGTAGTATACTTGGATGACATTCTGATCTTCAGCCAGAGTTGGGAAGAGCACCTCCAACACATCCGACAGGTTCTCCAAACACTGCGGCAACACAAGCTATGTGCCAATTTGGAGAAATGCACTTTTGGCATGACCGAGGTTCAGTATCTGGGATACATCATTGATGAACAGGGGGTGCATGTCGATCCAGCCAAGGTCCAAGTCATTCGGGATTGGCCCTCTCCAACCACTCTAACAGAGCTCCGCAACTTTCTAGGTCTTGCCAACTTCTACCGCAGGTTTGTGTTGGGATTTTCTCATATTTCTTGGCCCTTGAGTCAAGTCACCAAGGGCGGGGCGAAAGCAAAATTCTTTTGGTCTGAATCTCAACAGAAGGCATTCAGGGAGTTGAAGGATCGCCTCTGCACGGCACCAGTGCTCGCGTTACCATATTTACAACAACCATTTGAGGTCGAGACAGATGCCTCTGACTATGCTATTGGGGCAGTCCTTACTCAACATGGACATCCAGTGGCATATCACAGTGAAACACTTTCAGACACAGTCCGGAAGTACCCCACTTATGATAAAGAGATGTATTCCATTGTACAGGCCTGTCGACAATGGAAGCATTACATTTTGGGGAAGGAAACGGTCATCCACACAGACCACCGACCTCTGCAGTTCATACAGACCCAAGGGAAATTGCAGAATGATCGCCATCAGAAGTGGTCTACATACCTGCAACAGTTTCACTTGAATATCAAGTATAAAAAGGGCAGCACCAATAATGTTGCAGATTGCCTCAGTCGACCACCGATCATGGCGCTAACCACCGTGCTCAACTCTTGCGGGCACGAGACTTCTGATTGGCCACTTCTCTACAAAAGCGACCCAGAATTCGGCCACACATACCAGACACTCCTGGAGGGTCGGCAGGTTGCAGATTTTCACCTCCAAGATGCCCTATTATGCCACCTCGGTCACCTTTGTGTTCCTTCAAGCGAGCGTGCCAAGATGATTTGGGAAGCATACTACAGTCGGGCTGCTGGGCATTTCGGGGTCGAGAAAACAGTGGCAGTACTGCAAAACTATTTCTATTGGTCGAATCTTCGACAGGATGTTGGGAAGTACATCCGATCATGTACTGCTTGTGCCATTGCCAAACCGACCATTAAGAAGCAAGGCCTCTATACCCCGTTGCCTACCCCTAGTCAACCTTGGGAATCCATCTCCATGGATTACATGTCAGGCCTTCCTTCCACTAAGCATGGAAATGACTGTGTTTTTGTGGTCGTCGACAGGTTCTCAAAGATGGCCATTATGATGGCCTGCAAGAAGAATATCACAGCAGAAGCCACTGCTAAACTCTTCTTTGAACGAGTGTGGGTGCACTTTGGGATCCCACAGTCTATCATCTCAGATCGGGACAGTCGGTTTCTCAGCACCTTTTGGTCCAGTCTCTGGTCAATGCTGGACACCAAACTCACGAAGTCCACAGCCTTCCATCCTCAAACTGATGGCCAGACAGAGGTTGTCAATAGGATGATTGTGCACATTCTGCGCATGTATAACTCAAAGCATCCACGCACATGGGACGAGAGCCTCCCCTACGTTCAGCACAGCTACAACCGAGCTCTTCACAGCTCCACTGGCCATAGCCCTTTTCAGGTGGGTTTGGGATTCCAGCCACTATGCCCCATTGATGTGGCCATGCCACTTGCAGCTACTCACATGAATTCAGCTCATGTCCAGTCCGAAACAGATAAGGCCACCAGCTTCATTGAGCGCATCCAACATATTCGCCAGTAGGTCCATGACATTCTTGAGAAATCAAATGCCAAGTACAAGCAGCGACATGATCAACATCGGGTGCCACACAAGTTTCAGGTGGGCGACAAAGTCTGGTTGCATTTGCAAAAGGAATGCCTTACTGGAGCCTATCGGAAATTGAGACCACTCCGATATGGTCCTTACACCATTACTAAGGCTATGGGAGACAATGCATTTGAGCTCAGCATTCCCCCATTCCTTGGCCTGCACCCAGTATTCAATGTGGACCGCCTTCGGCCATACTTTCCACCATTGCTAGACACATCCGACAATGCAGAACAGCTCAAACCCACAGAATTAAATCTAGATTGCATGGAACAAGCTGCAACTGATCGGATCATGGACACACAGATCAAGAACACTCGCCAACAGAATATCCAACTATATCGAGTTGTCAAAGCGGGCCAACTCCTTCAGCAGGGCAAGTGGCTCACCAGGGAACAAGTTCAGCAGAAGTTTCCTCATCTCATGGAGGAGCTCAACGCAATGGGGACCATTGCTTCCTAAGGGGGGAGGAATGATCCAGGTGGATATTGGTGGCCACCTGCCAAGTCCACCTGGACCCCCACCATTGTCTTTCTCAGCATTTTCAGTTTCCTTAATTGTAGCACAACTTACTATTTTTAGCAGTTTTTCGGGTCCTGAACTTCCGGAGCCGTTTTGAGGCCCTAAACGGCGTTTTTTGGGGAATCCGGGGGCAACACGAGTCCATGGAATGGACTGGTGTTGCCCGTTCCAACAATGATAGTGCTCGGATAGATCTTTCTAATGAGCTATTGTACGCGTCAAACGGAGATCATATGCCAAAGTTACGACCCCGGGAAGTTGATGTACCAACTTACCCCCAAACGGGGCCCACAGTTTGGCGTTTCATCTCCTAGGGTTAGGTTTTGGAATGTTAAGGGTTTTTCCATTGTTTCTCAACAATAAATAGGCCTTCGAGCCTCATTGTAACACAGTTCAGAGGCATGTAGCCATCACATCTCTTCTCAGAGATAAGCTACCATTGCCCTAGCTAGTTTATTTCCATTTCTGTCTGTAAGCATATTTCAGTATTTTCCATTAATGAAATGAAGTATTATTTCCGCTGCATCTTTGTGTATATGGTTATCTCTGTAATTTGTTGCGTTCCTGTTTAAATCCGGATCAAGCTCACAAAAAGATAGAAAAGATAGATCAATGCCTTCAAATAAGCCTCTTCGAGGGGGAACCTCCTTTACATTACACTAATGAATAATTCTTGGATGATACAAATGACAAGACCTCCTTTCTATATATAAGAGTCTAAGGGGTCATAATGTAATCATAGCCGACATAACAATAATAATGTAAGGGCACAACAATAACAATAAATAATAACAATATGGGGACTACATGGGCACAAAAATATAATAAGGGGGTTGCACTAATAACAATAAGGGGTTACACTAGTAGTATATGGACCTAACACTAAATTCATGAACCATTTAAGAGCTCTATCCTTCAATGTTTCTAGAAAAAATCTCAATTTTTGAGTGTCTAGTAAGTATTTCAAATTAAGAGAGAAAGGTTTCCGGATCCTCTGACCTCGTACCATGGAAGTTGGGAAATATGGAGGGATGTTCTTCATATAAAAAATGACATCAATACCTTGAATGGGAAATCCAAGAGGATCTTCTTCATTGTCATCATCTCCATCCATTTATTCTACCTTCTCTGCCACATATTTTTCTTCTACTTGTAAAAGTGGATGGTGATGTGGTTCATACTGCACCATGTGATCAAATGGGGGGTTTTGTGTTGGAGAAGTAATTTTTTATGCTTTTGTAATTTTTTTGAGTAAGAATAGTAATACAATGCATTTTTTCTTAAATGAAATATGCCTAATACAATTTTTTGTTTTTCATAAATGGGTCAAATAGGGAATAAAAAAAATGCATACTTTGACATGTCCTGACAACGATGCCAAAAAGTGATAATCCCCATTATTGCAACAAGAATGCTACAAATCCCAAGACTACCAGCTTAAATTATCAATCTGAGGTTCGTACAAACTTAAGAGGTGTCGAAAATATATGTGCAGCATACAACGTGTTATTATTTTATTGATCTGATGTAATGGAGTGAATGTTATGAAATCAAAGCCTAAACCAATTGAAGATATGGAAATTTTACTTTTTTTTGCAAGAAATGGGAATGCTACTTGCTCAAATATAAACAGTAATCCTAATTGCAAGAAGGTAAAGGTTATGCTATTTGCAGGAATGAAAAGTACTTTTCTATTTGTAGAATTTAAAACTTGTGCTATTTGCAACAATCTGAATCATTAGTATAATTTAATAATGTGGAAAATTTCCTTGAAAAGAAACTATTCTTAGGCAAGAACAACAATTTGTAATTGAAATCCTAAGAGCATAAATTCAAAGAAATAGGCCTGATCTACTTTGTAAAAAGGAAAGTCGTAAGTGGTGTTTATTCTTCCTCAATCATGGATTTATAGCCTAGGGATCATTATTCAAACCTAATAGACAAAAAAATCTTTTGGAGAAAACATGGTCAGGTTTGAATGCTAGAGGAGGTGCTACAAGAAGCCCTGTTTTGCTACAAGAGGAGATAACTTGCCGAATGCCCAAGTAAATCAAATGGAAATGGGATGGGAATTTTTTTATTATTAATTAATATTCCTTAGAACAATGTTCCAAGTGGAATCACTCTGAAATACCCCTCTTGACACGCACTAAAAAATAGAAGAAAATTACTACTCTAAAGACTGAAAATTCAAGAACTAGTGAGCTAGTTAACCTACCAAATGCGTAACCTAATCAAGTGAAAATGATATGGGGTGAATTTTTTTATGAACTTGAATTTTTTATGACCCAATTCAAGTGGAATAAACTCAAATTAAGCTCATTAACACGTTCTAAAAAATAACATAAAATTACTACTGATTTCCTACAAGGGATTTCCAGAAATTCTAGATTTGTGAACTAGTAAACCAATCCAAGTAGCTCAACGATGAATATGAAATTTCAAAGTTATTCTAAGGATGCATCATGCTTGTTAATTTATAAATAACCTAAAAAACAACTCACTTCAATCGAAATCATGAATAGTAAATGTAGAAATAAGAGATGTAAGTGAAAAAACCAATCAAAGGAAATAAAGAAACTGTATAAGAGGGCTCCTCAGATGGCCAAGCCCAAGGAAAATCAGATTCCTATGAAGAAAACCAAGCTTTAGAAGATAAAAATGGCACAAAACTTCATTATTTGAATCCATCCAAGTACATCCCTGCTAGAAATAAAAGTGGAGCTCCTAAATAACAAGTTTTCTCCACAAGAAGACTGACAAATACATCCCCTTAGAGAAAAATTTGAATTGTTACTTATACAAATTGACGGGGAAGCATTTTCTTTGAAAGAAGGAAGCTTTCCCGTCCAACATACCTCAAATAATGGATTTGGTTCCCAACACTAGGAATTTGCATTAAATGACACAGAACCCATTCCTAGATTTCTCAATCAATGGAGCTCCAGAATTTGTGCAATAATTTCATAATATCTTGTTAATTTATTATCCAATCTCGGTCCTCCTGTAGCTGGGAGAAAGTACCCTAATTATCTCATCCTCCAAAGCTTCATAATATACCCAATATTCTCATAGTATTCTACAAAAATAAATAATATTCAGCACAAATATGCAATTATCTCTAAGCCTTCCTAATGAACATATTAAAGCTAAAAATATGTCATCTAATGCAAAAAAGAGAGGTTTAATGTGTTGAAGGATGGTTATATGGGCTTTAATTTACGTCTAATTTGGAGGCCCATCACCAACCTTACAATATTAAACCTTAATATTCAACCAAATATTGTAAACCATAACATTATAAAGCCCAATATTTTAAACCCTAAGATTATTATATTAAACCTTAAGTATAATATATTAAACCCTAATATTAATGTATAAGCCTTAGATTATAAACCTTGAGATTAATATATTAATATTATAAAACCATAATATTATAAAACTAAATATTTTAAACTCTAAGTTCAACATTATAAACCCTACGAATGTAAACCCTAAGTTTTATATGTTAATCTGTAAGTTTAATATATTAAATAATGTGATTGATATTACAAACCTTATAATTAATATATTAATATTATAAGACCATAACATTATAAATCTCAATATTATAAACCCTAAGATTAATATTATAAACATTAGGATTATTATTATTATAAACCCTAGAAATAATATTATAAACCCTATGATTAATATTTTAAACCTTGAGGTTGATTTTAAACCCTAAAATTGATATTATAAATCTTATTATTAAATCCTAATATCATAAAATCTATTATTAAATCCAATATTAAACCCAATGTTATAAATCCAATACAATAAAACCTAATATTAAACCCCAATTTTGTAATGTTGCAATATGGCGTTGAATAAATTGCAATGTAATGTAACATTGTGACAATGATTGTCTCATTGAGACAATATTTGTCATATTTATGTACCATTCCAATGTCACAATATTAAACCCTAATATAAAACCAAATATTAAACACCCTAAGATTAATATTATAAACCCTAGGATTTTAAACTTTAAGATTAATATTATAATCCTATAACATAGTATCTACATTAAGGCTTATATACATAGTTGAAGTTGTTTTCATTTATGAACAACAAAAACGTTGATTTGATATGAACCATTTAATGGAAATTATCTGGTACAAAAATGATCCTACGACGTAGTATATAACGTATATATCTGGTACAAAAATGTGTTTTGAGGTGAACCAATTGCAACATATATAATGCTAAATATATAAAGATACAAAAGTAGAAAATGAGTTGCAATTTGTGAGTTTAATATGGAGATACATGAGAGACCTCGGATTTGAAAATATGATAGGTTAAAACATTTAATTGAACTTATTTTTTTTTTGACCTTTTCAGTTAATTTTATAGAAATTAAGTAAATATTCATGAATGATGACTTTGATAGGTATAATATGCAAAACATCATAAATAAATATTGTGATATTTATACACAAAAACCAACCTGAATAATTTACATTACATAAATATACCCAGAATGTAAAGATGCAAAGCAACAAAAAAGAATTATGTCTAAAATACATTGACCGTACTATTGATAATCTTGTAACATAATATGAAACAATAGAAAATTTATCAAAACAAATACATAGTCTTTATTTATTTCAAAGATATTTGAATTTGAAATGTACATTTTATGTGAAAATGCAATCTGTTGACAATAAAGTATAAGTACATTTACATAATAAGTAGTTTAAGCATAAAGACAATTTCACACTAAAGTACTAGTACATTTATGTAATAATTAGTTTAATCGTATCGTTAAATATTCAAGGAGCCAAAATATTTTCTAATCGAATAGAAGAAAATTTGCAGCATATTCTTGACATCAAGTATCCATTATCCATCCATTTCTTAAACCAGTACAACTAATTAATGAAAACAACGTATAACCAAAGACATTCAACATTATGATTCACTACTAGCATATTATGATTCTATTGGATCAGTGAGCCTTCCTTTTTTGAGAGAGCGGTCAGTGACCCAGCCTTTTGACGAGAACTTGGCAACCATATCAAAGATTTTATCCCGAAAACAAATTCTACGAAACGAAATAAAATCTATAGATTCTTTGACTAAATTGGACCAGATGCCCTTAATTCCCCTCTTCAAACTCTTTTTGAAATATTTGATTTACGATTGAATTCTGCCATGATACCATGAACAACCTCCAGTTGAACAAATAAGGAGCTCCACATTGTAATTATTTCTTGTCCAACATTAAGATTGGTTCTATCATGCAATTTTCTTCTTGGCGCCATTCTTTAATGGTGTTGTCTATATTGGAGTGTCTGTATCTATGGAGGAAGCGATCAAGTAATGGCATTGATCTGTATTGGATTTAAGGCGAGTGATCTATTAAAAAAAATTTGGTATACGACATCATAATTAATCATTTCCTTGCACAAATTTCAAAAATTCCCTACTAGGTGCTCGAGTCCTCATGTTGGGGCAAGGAGGGAGATGATTCAGTTACCCTGGTCATGAGTGGAGAGCATATGAACAAGAGAATAAGGAACTGAGAAAGATGATGGGTGTTAACTAGGAATAATGGCCAAATATAGAATTTTCTAGATTATTTTATTATTGGATATTTGTTGTGATTTATTATTTTATTATTAGATATTTGTTGTAATTTATTATGATTAGATCTTATTTTTAGGGAATTTGTTCAATTCCTCGATAAATTTCCATCTTATTTATTTACTAATATTTTTTTGGTGAATAATAAAAGTGGCTTGTGCAAGTACTCCTCAGGCTCACCTGATAGTAGCTCATTTTCTCCATATTTTGTCTCTCCTAAATTTTTAGTTGGTATCAAAGCGTTAGGAGATGAGCTTGACATGCATTGAGGCTATTTTACTTTGATTTCTTGTTGTGAGGAAGGAGAGTAGGTTGGAGGAGTGAGTGTATTTGTGATAGTGCTCTTTGAAAGAAATTGCATTGGACGCATATTCTATCCGACTGCGAGATAGGTCGGTGTGTTGGAGTCTTTTGAGTAGAGCTGTGAACATCAGGCAAGTGGTTTTGTTTGTTTTATGGACAATGATAGCATACATAACGATTCTATAATGGGGAATAAACACTTAAAAAGAATCGAAAACTTTAACAATGTTAAATCTTAACTTTAATGCAGAATAAACTTTAATGCCCTAGAAAAATACCTCCGGCCATTGATGCTGCTCATACTTTGCTCTTATCTATGTAGCCGCACTCCAATTCCAGTTCTGGTGCTCCACACTGGCTTAACGTGAATTTCCATAACTAGTTCTCTTTGCACTAGCGGATAAGATCCCCTCGTTCTTTATTACCTTGATCCAATACTACATTGCGTCAAACAATTTCACGCGAGGGGGTTGTACTTTCTATCAAGCTTCAAGCTGGCCCAACAGAAAAACGTTGGGTTCACCAACGCAGGCTTTGTTCTCCTACAGATTCCAACAGTGTCAAGAAGACGATCTACGCATCTACAAGAGGTGGATCTAAACTCGTACCAATCCACACAACACTCAAACTGAAGTGAAGAAGGCAGGGGCTTTAAGGATTATGTAGAGGTAGGTAGATCATTCCCATATCCCATTTAGCACTTCCAAGCTCTGCTCACTCTTACTTGGTGTAATACTGAAGGGATTGAGTTAGTGAGCTTGGGAACCAAACAAAAGTATTTATAACCAAGCTTCTGATGACTATGTGTCAAGTGTTCCACAGATCATGGTAGAGAATTGAAGAGGGAGTAATGGACCACTCCAGAAGCTCCCAACAATAAATTAATTAACTGCAGTTGATTTCCGTAATTTAAGGAAATGACTGCAGTTGGTTTCAGTAAATGAAGGAAATAACCGCAGTTTACTTCCGTAATTGTCGGTGATAGTTGGGAAAACGTAAAGGGAGCTTAACATTCTCCCACTTGGTCTATACTTCCAATCTTTAATGTCTCATCTTAAAACCCATTGATAATCTGTATTAAGTAATAGATACATGAATCATGGCGATAAGTCCTCTAATGACAAGTATTATCTTCCATGTATTACTATGTATTTATTCTTATTATAATTTATGTGGCAACAATTTTTTAATGAATAAACCCTATGTTTATTCTTGGTCCTACACAGATGAGTTTTCTCAAATCAAATTAAGGTGCACATAAATATGAGAAAAACACCACAATGATTAAGAATTTCATTAAAATAACATTATCTATACAATGAGAAACTACATAATGGAACTAAGTCCCATATTCATTACATGATCCTTGAATTTAAATGGTGGCATGCCCTTAGTCAAAGGATCAGTGATCATCAACTCAGTGCTAACGTGCTCAATGACCACTTTCTTTTCTTTAACATGTTCCCTTATAGCTAAATACTTAATGTTGATGTGTTTATTTCGACTCCCACTTTTGTTGTTTTCAGCCACAAAAACAGCAGCTGAATTGTTGCAATATATTCTCAATGGCTTAGAGATAGAATCCATAATTCTAAGCCTAGAAATGAAACTCTTGAGCCATACACCATATAAAGTAGCCTCAAAACAGGAGAAAAACTCGGCTTCAATAGTGGAAGTGGCAATCAAGGTCTGCTTGGCACTCCTCCATGATATAGCTCCACCAACCATCATAAAAATATACCCTGATGTTGATTTGTGTAAATCAACACATCTAGCAAAGTCAGAATCTGAGTAGCCAATTACTTCCAAATTGTCCGTCCGTCTATAGATAAGCATGTAGTTTCTTGTTCCTTGAAGGTACCTCATAACTTTCTTTGCAGCTCTCCAGTGGTCTAAACCTGGATCACTCTGATATCGTCCCAACATTCCTACAACAAATGCAATGTTAGGTATTGTGTAGACCTGAGCATACATTAGGCTTCCGATAGCAGAAGCATATGGAATGTTCTTCATTTGTTCCCTTTCAAAGTCGTTCTTCAGGCATTGGTTCAAATTGAACCTATCACCCTTCACAATGGGAGCTACACTTGGTGAACAATCCTTCATTGGAAATCTCTCTAAAATTTTATTAATATAGGTTTCTTGAGACAAACCCAAGATGCCTCGGAATCTGTCTCTATGGATCTTAATGCCAATGATATAAGATGCCTCACCCATATCCTTCATATCGAAATTTTTAGACAGGAATTGTTTCACCTCATGCAGTAAACCCTTATCATTGGTTGCTAGAAAAATGTCATCCACATATAAAACAAGAAAAAAGATTTTACTCCCACTGACTTTCAGGTATATACATTGATCCATAATATTTTCTACAAAACCGAATGAATAAATTACATTATGGAATTTCAAATACCATTGGCGGGATGCTTGCTTTAAACCGTATAAGGATTTCTTGAGCTTGCAAACCAATTCCTCACCATCACTAGAGGGGAATCCTTCAGGTTGTTTCATGTAAACCTCCTCCTCTAGATCTCCATTGAGAAATGCCGTTTTCACATCCATTTGTTGCAACTCCATGTCAAAATGGGCTACTAATGCCATAATAACGCACAAGGAATATTTCTTAGATACAGGAGAGAAAGTCTCCATGTAGTCGATTCTTTCTTTTTGAGTGAATCCCTTAGCAATAAGTCTTGCCTTGTATCTCTCAATGTTGCCCAATGAGTCTTTCTTTTTCTTAAAGACCCATTTAAATCCAATGGCTTTTACACCATTAGGAAACTCAACAAGATCCTAGACTTTATTACTCTTTATAGAATTCATCTCTTCCTTCATGGCATCGTACCATAATTCTGATTCTTTGCAACTCATGGCTTGTGAAAAAGACTCGGGATCATTTTCGTCTCCAATGTTGTAGTCAGATTCTTGCAGATACACAACATAATCATCAGGAATTGCTGATCTCTTTGGTCTAGTAGATCTTCTTAATGTTGTACCATCATCTTCTTGAGAAGTATGTGGTTCAACTCATTGTTCAAAAGTTCTTGGCAACTCTTGAACTACCTGATCTACTGGAATGTTGTCAGCAGCTTGTGGAACTTCAACAATTGGTTGTTCAACACCAATTTGTACTTGAGGGGTGCTGTGAAAAATAACCAATCTATCACTTGAGGTGGAAGGTTGAGATTCTGAATGATCCTTCTCAGAAACTATGTTCCTGGTTTGATCGCTCCCACTGATCAAGTCATTTTCAAGAAACTTTGCATTTCTTGATTCCACAATCCTAGTGTTGTGAGATGGACAATAAAATATGTAACCTTTATACCTTTCAACATATCCAATGAAATACCCACTAATGGTCCTTGGGTACAACTTCTTTTCTTGTGGATTATATATTCTCACTTCAAATGGGCATCCCCAAATGTGCATATATCGCAAATTCGGTTTCCAACCTTTCCATAATTCAAATAGCGTTTTAGGAACAACCTTGGTTGGAACTCGGTTTAATATATACATTGTCGTCTTAAGTGCTTTAGTCCACAAGGATTTACGAAGATTGGAGCTGCTAAGCATACTCTGCACCATGTCCAATAATTTTTGGTTTCTTCTTTCTGCTACACCATTCTGGTCGGGTGAACTAGGCATGGTTTATTGGGTAACAATCCCATGCTCTTGGAAAAATTTTGTGAATGGCCTAGGTGCTTTTCCATCTTCTGTGTATCTACCATAATATTCTCCACCTCTATCTGATCTCACGATCTTAATTTTCTTCCCACATTGTTTCTCTACTTCAGCCTTAAAGATCTTAAAGGCATCTAATGCTTCACTCTTTTTATGAAGCATGTAGAGATACATATATCGTGAGTAATCATCTATAAAAGAGATGAAGTATCTCTGACCATGTGAGTCCATGTCTGGACTACACATATCAATATATATGATCTCTAATATGTCTGAACTCCTATTGGCACCTTTCTTTAACTTGTTGGTCTGCTTTCCCTTTATGCAGTCCACACAAGTCTCAAAATCAGTAAAATCCAGAGTATTAAGTACCCCTTCATTTACCAATCTTTTAATTCTTTCTATGGAGATATGACCTAGTCTCCGGTGCCATAATTTAAAGGAATCTTCATTAATAACACATCTTTTAGTGCCAGTGTGAACATGCATTGAATCATAAGTGACATTGTTTTGTAAATTAATGCAGTAAAGACCATTAGAAAAAATACCATTCCCAACACAATCAGATTTATAAAATAAATTGAAAGATATTTTTGAAAAGTTGAAGGAATATCCAAAATGTACAAGTCTTGAAACTAAAATTAAATTTCTAGAAAAACTTGGAACATAAAAGGTCTTTTCTAATTCTAAAACAAAGCCATTTCTTAAAGTTAAATAGCATGTTCCTATAGCTTCCACATGCGAGCCCATCTTGTTTCCTGATAATATGCTTTTCTCACTTCCCACTGGCTTCCTTAGGTTTTGCAATCCCTGCAAGGAATTCAAAATGTGCATTGTTGATCCAGAATCAATCCACCATGTGTTAATATTGACATTAACCATATTAGATTCATAACAAACAAACGGGATTGCAAGCCATTTCTGAAATTTGGCGCATTCCTTCTTCATTTGTCCTTTCTTTTTACAGAAGAAACACTTGGAATCCTTCTTGATATCGGCTGGGGGAGGTACTTTACCTTTCCCTTTCCGATCGGTTTGAGATTTGTCCTTTCTACGCATTGCCAGCATTGCACTTTCTCCCAATTCCATCACCAGTCTCTCTTCCTGTTGAACACACATGGTCATGAGTTAATTAATTGAACATTTATCCTTATCTGTGTTGTATGAGATTTTGAAGGGTCCATATTGGTGTGGAAGGGTGTTCAAAATGTAGTGCACCAAGAAGGACTTGGATATTTCAACCTCGAGTTTCTTCAATTGAGCCACAGTGTCCCTCATTTTCATGATGTGCTTGTGCACACCTTTCACACTAGTGAGCCTTAGGGATGAGAACTTCATGATTAGGGTGCTTGCTAGTGCCTTGTCTGAAGTGACGAATTGACCATCAATGGCTTTCTGTAAGTCTTGGACCATTTCATGCTGATCAACGGAACCAGGAATACCAGCTGAAATTTTAGTCTTAATAAACATCATGCTTAGGTGATTAGATAGCTCCCATCTTTCATAAAGCGTGATGTTCGTTGCAGTGCTGGTATTAGTGAGTGCCGGTGGTTCATCTTTCCTAATAGCATAGTCTATGTCCATCCACCCCAAATGAAGGAGAACCCTCTCCTTCGAAACCTTATAGTTCTCCCTTAAGTTCAGGAATATCACAATGAATTTCAGAGAAATTTGCAGGTTGTACAACTGCATAAAATTAAAGATCACATGCTTACGTTAAATTTGAGGCCTAAATAAAATTTCATGCTTTACCAATGTAAATCATGCTTAAAAATTGAATCTAATGACATAAAAATTGTCTGTGGACTAAATTTTCAATTCAAGCAGATTCAATTATTCTTTATGATAGAATTTATCGAATTATTCACTTAATTCATAATTATAAAGGGTATATTATGATTATAATTCGATATAAATTCTATCTTAGATTTGAACTTTATGATAAAACTATTAATTCATAATTCCTATGGGTAAGTTATGAATATTTTATCCTAATTAATTATATAAATATAATAAAAATTCCCGTGGGATAAAATTTATTATATTTAGTATAACTAATTACAATTAATGTCTAAATAATATCTATGTGATCCTAACCAATCATAATATATAATATTATTTAATTAGAGATGCTGTGGCTATTCTCTAATCAATTAAAATTATATGGATCACTAGACATTATTTCTTACATAAAGAAAAAAATTAACTTAATATGAGAATAATGATACTTTGCATAAATAAAACTGAAATATTCATGCATAACATTCTTAAAAACTCTAATTAGGTTCTGTAATAAGAATCTGTTATGTAATGCATTACGTTTTAGTGTTTAGTGAGGAGTCTAGAATTCCCTTGTACATTCTGAAAATTCTTTATATGTCAATTTTTTTTTTTCATTATTTATAAAACCACTCATTGATTTCATTATATTCCTCTTTTTACTCAAGTAAAAACAAATTGTATAATCGCTCAGCTTGTACTTTTACAAGTGACTTTAAATTTAGAGATTCACAATTAAAATAATCCTCCAAACAATGGTGTTAAATTGAAACCTAAGATCTTACAAACGGGTTTCGAACGTAGTTTGGATTGCACTCTCATTACAATTAATTTGACAGATAGACCAAAATATAAAATGATGACAACAGACGAAAACAAGAGACCTCATTGAATCGGGTAAAACACACGAAATCAAGAAACTCCAGAAAACCCTCATTTTAATGGTAAACACCAAGGCATAGATAAAAGATGGGCTCTGATACCAAATGATAGCATAAATAATAATTCTATAATGGGGAATAAACACTTAAAAAGAATCGAAAAATTTAACAATGCTAAATCTGAACTTTAATGCGGAATAAAATTTAATGCCCAAGAAAAATACCTACGACCATTGATGTTGCTCACACTTTGCTCTTATCTCTGTAGCCGCACTCCAATTCCAATTCTGGTGCTCCACACTTGCTTAACACGACTTTCTGTAACTTGTGCTCTCTGCACTAGTGGACAAGATCCCCTTGTTCTTTATTACCTTGATCCAATACTACATCGCGTCAAACAATTTCATGCGAGGGGGTTGTACTTTCTATCAAGCTTCACGTTGGCCCAACAAAAAACGTTGGGTTCACAAACACAGGCTTTGTTCTCCTATATATTCCAACAACATCAAGAAGATGATCTACGCATCTACAAGAGGTGGATCTAAACTCGTACCAATCCACACAACACTTAAACTAAAGTGAAGAACACTCAAACTGAAGTGAAGAAGATCGGGGCTTTAAGGATTATGTAGAGGCAGGCAGATCGTTCCCATATCTCATTTAGCACTTCCAAGCTCTGCTCACTCTTACTTGATGGTATAAAACTGAAGGGATTGAGTTAGTGAGCTTGGGGACGAAACAAAAGTATTTATAGCCAAGTTTTCATCAAGCTCCTGATGGCTATGTGTTAAGTGTTCCACAGATCATGGTAGAGAACTGCAGAGGGAGTAATGGACCACTCCAAAAGCTCCCAACAAGAAATTAATTAATTGTAGTTAATTTCCATAATTTAAGGAAACCACTGCAGTTGGTTTCAGTAAATGAAGGAAATAACTACAGTTTACTTCTGTAATTGTCAGCGACAGTTGGGAAAACGTAAAAGGAGCTTAACGAAGAAGTCAAGGATTCAGTGTTGGGATTGGAAGACCTGGTGAATAAGAATTAGAAAGACCGTCAGGTCAAAAAATTGAAATCCCAACATGGGCAGCAAGGAAAGGGAATTATTGTGATCTAACAGTGTGTCTTCGAAATCCCAGTAAACTGATATTGTAGAGAGTAGAGTCAGTGTAAAGACATGCATCGTTGCGAGCAAGTAAATTGCCTTAATTTTTTTTAACCCAACGTCTAACCAATGTGCAGTTAGCTTCTGTGGTGTGACGATCAGGTGCAGAGGTGGATCTTGAGCGTTGTGTAGAGATCGTTGATGTTCATGCCTTTGAACTCTGGGATGTCAAAGTTCTATATGGAAAGAACCGTTTGAGAAGCTCGTCTGTGCAGTAATTGGGAGAGGAGACAACAAATTTTGGGTGGGTTGCTTGCAGACTGTAGGTTGGAGATCAGATCAGACTAGGACTAGCACAATGAGATCTGATGTAGGTGGAACAATGATCAAGCTCATAAAGGGAACTAAATCCAATTGTAAATTTCATGAAGGCTGCATATGGAAGTTGTAAAAGTGTAGAAAGGTGGAAATAGTGTGGCTGAGGAGAGGCCATGAGTATATTTCAGATTTGATTTCTTTGTGAAGAATGGCATGTTCTTCAAAATTGAAATGTTTCATAGTTGCTTCATTAATAGCGTCTTATGCCAACTGGAGTGAATCAGATCGCTGGTTAAAGGAGAAGGATGTTTTTTGATGAAGAGTTGTTCGATCCATCTCCGTTGTTTAAGAGTTGTGCACGCTTTGTCATATACTGGAACTCTATTGCATACATGGATATTCCTAGATCAGTGTGGAGCTATGTATTTCATATTGTGCCGAGTACGTGCTGTGTGTAAAGCCACTTTCTGGAGGAGTGTTGAAATCGTTTTATCTAGTTTTCTGTGGTAAAAAGGGCATTGAAGCATTCGACCAAGTGGGACATGAACCCACAATCACCCTGTTGTGTGAAGAAGAAGCTTCTGAAACGCTACCAAGTCAAGGATCGAGCGCTGAAGACACAGAACAACTCATGGGTTGAGATTGCTAGCTATTGTTGAGGTGGTCATCATCAAGCTGAATCGTTGTTGGTTTTCTGTGAGTTGACTGGTGAGAGATCTTTTGGAGTTGTTGGGGCGTTGTCATGCTGTGAAAAAATATGTATGACCATGGATGTGTTGATGTTGTATGCCACTTATTGTGTGGACACTTTGAAAATGTGATTAATCATTGGAGAAGAGGGCTGCCTCTAAGTCCGCTGCTTACGAAAATCCTGGGTAGTCTATTCATGTGCAGTGCGTGTGGAGGCAGTGCAGTTGGCTAATATTCCTTAAGCACCTATTGATTGCAGCAGAGTAAAGTTGAAGTTGTGACTTTTTTTTTCCTTGTTATAGAGAGCTCACTTTTACCAGGTTAGTCTAGTTTGATGATGGTTTCACTTATTCATCTCATGCATTTTCAAAAGGAGAAGGAAACCAAACCATGTCAAAAGGAGAAGGAAACCATGGGTAGGAAAATTAAAATTAAACAATTTTGAAGAGAATTTAAACCGTTTAGGAGAAAGTATAATGGGGATAAGGTGGAATATGAAATGATAAATATATATTTGAACCGCTTGAAATGGAATACAGTGAGATAGTTGAAAATGAACGTGTTGTTGAGAGTATTTCTGTTGCTGAATGTGCTACAACTTATGAATTATTATATGATGAGGAACACTTTTCAAGAGAAGGTTAGTTACAAAAGTTGAAGGGAAAAAAACTAATAGATGAAATGTCAAGTGGAAAAGTTCAGTGTTCAGATACTAGTAGTGACAAGGAAGAAATAAAAAAGTTTTAAGAAGAGATACAATTAATTAAAACATGGATTGAAACACCATGGCTTGATAAAAAATGCATAAAATTCACAACTACATATGAAGAATCAATGAATGTCGAAGACTACATGAACAATGAAGAAAGTGAAGAGGTTCATGACATTCTAATGCATTGGAGTCCAAAAGAGATCAGGCATTATTATAAGCTAATGTGGCAGCAATCTACTGAAGAGGGTATTGAAGAATGTAATGATAAAAGCACAACAACCCACTTATGTATGCATTGAAGAACCTGCAACAGTTTTTAATAAAAAAAATGTTATCTTGCAATCAAGATCAAGAAAGAGGAGATCAAGAACTTAAGTGTTCTACCTTTGGGGAAGAAAACCTAAAAAGGAGGAGAAGCTCCACCACTATCTTATGGAAAGAAAGATGAGACATCAAGTGAAAATGAATAAAAAAATGTTATCTTGCAATAAAGATCAAGAAGGCGGAGATCAAGAACTTAAGTGTTCTACCTTTGGGGGAGAAAACCTAAAAAAGAGGAGAAGCTCCACCTCTATCTTATGGAAAGAAAGAAGATGAGACTTCAAGAGAAAATGAACAAGCACAGACACTTTAGCAAGAAGGAAAAAAGAAAACTCAGTTATTAAGTTTTTCATGTATCGTACCGAGACCAACATGCATGTGATTCATGTTATGCTTTGATAAATTTCTCCATTAAGGGGGGAACTTGGAATAATGGATAAATGTAGAATTCTCCAGATTATTCTATTATTAGATATTTGTTGTGGTATGTTTTGATGAGTGAGATTGGATCATATTCTTAACGAATCTGTTGAATTCCTCAACAAATTTCCAATATTATTTAAGTAAGAATGATTTGGTGAATGATAGAGGTGGCTTCAACAGGCACTCTTCAGTTTGAGCTAGGCTCACCTTAGAGTTTCTCATTTTTTCCATATTTTTTCTCTCCTAAATTTTTAGTTGTTAGACATTTGCATAACAAAAAACAATGGTATATGACAAGTTACAGCTATAATTACTTAGGTTGATGGCTCTATAGAGACATACAAATAAGTGCACAACCAACTAAATAATGGTTTTCCTTGATTTTGATTGTAGTGGAGAGTTATAGTGCTTTACATCAATATTTTCCATGACTGCTTTCCTTCCTACTAAATTTTAATCGAATTGAGTGTTGCCCATCAAGAGCAAACTGAGGCTTATTTGCAAACTAAAAAATCATTGGGAAACCTCCTCATTGCCTTATGCTTCCCCATCCATCTTGCACCACCTTTGTTAGGAGCCACCGAAGTACTATACCCTTGTAACTAGTCACACAGAGTACTGTACTCTTGTAACTAGTCACACAGATTATGGCGTCAAAATCCTCTTCACGATTATCTTCGAACTCAACATTGGTGGCCACAGTGCAGTAGAAATTTGGGACAACCCAACATTAAAGTAGTTAATGGTGAGTATGAAATGGCTTTGAAATTACTAGCGAAAAAATGTAGCTGATTTACCTTATTTTTTCCTCCCTTCATGAAATCGATAACTACTCATTTGCATTGAATGTAACTGATTGAAACACATTGGTTGAACACCATAACTAATCCATCCAACTTCAAATTTCCTATGTTTCATTCGTCCATTATTGATGTCTACACTATAAACATGGCCATTTATCGCCATCTTCCAAACAACTCTCTTCTCTGCATATTCGATGTGGGAAAACATGGGGTACAAAGATCCACCAGTTAACCTTAAAGTATTTTGGAATTCAAACAACATGTATCCCCAACTCCAAAGTGCTTCTCTCCTTTGCATCTTTGACATGGGAAAACAGGTGGTACAAAGATCCACTGGTTAATCTTAAAGCATCTTGAAATTGAAGCACACAGATGATGACAAATAGAACCGATTCATCTCACCACCTAACACGTCACCAGATCTATTATTAGAATATGTATTTGAGTTGCTTGCAATGCTTAAGCTGAAAAGCGTATGTGACATCACAACCCTTGAATGCAATAAGATGAAAAAGGTTTGTGACATCACAACACTTGAAGGGTCTATACCAGGGAGAATATTCTGGTGAGGTGAAATCCTATCCATCTATTTTAAAACTATTTATAATTCTATTTTAAATTATACAAAGTCACATATAAAGGTTGAAATAAGTACACCTATCAACATAATTAAAAAAATTGGAGTTTGATCCCACAAAAACAACTAAAATACTATACATTAGGTGTAACATCAATATTATTGCATATATAAAACGTTGTCTAACCTAACTCTAGAATGTGCAAAAAGGACACATTTAAGAACATTTGTTTAAGTCATTGATAAAGTTATTAATATTAAACCTCTATAGCACAAGTTCAGAAACGATAAAAACCTACACCCATTGTAATGTTTCCTTTAAGATCCATTATCCAACCAATATAAATTTTGAGAGCGTAAACTCCATGCCACAAAAATTAAATACAATGTTATTAGGGAAGCAAAATTTTTATGAGGGTTAGTGTTTATTAAGGATCTGTCGCGCCTCCAAATCACTGTCCTGTTGGACACATATCTCGCTACATCTGGAGAGACAAAATATTGCTCATGTGTATGGTAACTAATTTAGAAAAATATTGATGTAAATTTAATGGTCATTAAACTGCACAAATGGGTATGATATTAGAGGATTTGAAACTCCAACCTATATATGCATTATCTAAAGAACACAAGTATAACATCACAAGTAATCTAACAACGAATAAATGACTGCTTGGAACTCTAATTTCCCGATTCCAAGCAAAATTTACCCATGAAATAATATAGTTGTCTTTAGTGAGACATTTTGGAAGTTTTTACTGTTGGTTTTTCCAGTCTAATTTCTATAAAATCTCGCATGAATTTATTGAAATCACAAGTTTGATGGGTAACCTCTACATAATAAAAGTGCCCTAGGGGTTTTTATCATGCTTAATCCATATATAAAGTAAAAAAACTAGTTTAAATAACACAAATCAATATTTCACCTCAAAATTTTCCGTTGGATTCTAACACTGGAAAGTCCAAAAATTCACACTAAAGGAAACTCTTAAATGAAACAACAAGCTTGAAACTATGGACCTCGGGGTTTCAATACGTACGCATTGAATCACCTGAGCATTAAAAAACTTTATTTCTTTATTTTCTGTGCAATATCTCCTAAAGACCTAATGCATGTAATCACCTATGCATGTAATCATCTAAGAATGATAGAGTTCTATTATTTATTTTATGTGTAAAGGTACATGTTGTAATTTGCAGATGAGAGTTACTGTATTTTTATTCTCTTATGATTCATACTCTATCATTTATTTTATGTGTAAAGGTATATGTTGTTTTTTATCTTTCTTATGATTAAAATGAGAACATTAAAGATAGCTTTATAATATTAGTTAAGTAGATGTACATGTAATAATTTTTATATGAGAATCAATATAGTTTTATATTTTATAATCAAAACATCAAAACTATAAGCACCTTTGCAGTTGAGGGAGTTAATTATTTATGCTCCACTTGTAGAATTTCCAAAGTCATTAGAGTTGAAGTACCTATAAAACATGGTAGCAAGAAATACATCTATACATCTATAGAAACATTATTAGAAAAGTTTTATCTGTAGTCTTTGAAATATCTAGACCTAACGAACAAAAAATTTCAAAGATTGTGAAAATGTGAATCATAAGTAGATATCAATTCTCCTCTCCTTCTCTTTCAGTTTAATTCATTCATGCTATGCTTCAATTTTGTTTAATGAATTTGATTTTTGTTGGCCTATATTTGTTGTTAGGATGGTGCCACTGAATGTTTTTTCTTGACGTTAGAGTTTAATTCTGAACTTGCTTCTTTCCATAACATAATTGGTCAGCAGTATTTGGAGTGCTTCGTAATAAGTATCATAGTTCTTCATAAAAATAGGGAAGTGTCACTCACACTGTATCCACCAAGTATTGACATCATTCGGTTGCCCCATTTAGGGATCGAACTTCTAATGTGACGTTACATACCCAATAACATTCTATAAAAATATTTAAAAAAAATCAAAAAATGCCTACACCTACTTAGGCTAACTTAACACACACAAAATTCGAACAGTCTAAGGTCAACTTAACACGCAAAAATCAATCATATACAACAATTCTGTTTGCAAACACTAAAATGTATGTACCACTAGTACAAACTATATAATGGATGGGTGTGTAAGGCATAGTTTATTCATTAAATCTTTTGTGTTAAAAAAATTCTTTATATATATTCAAGGTCAATATTAAATATATAGATTACAAAGACCATTTTATGTGGATAGGCATTCTATTGTGGGGTTTTTTTAGTGATATTATAGATATTTGTCTTCCTCTAACAATTGCCCTTGTCCACCTCATCTTTATTTTCCGAGGTAATCTGGATCAAGATATGCCCTTCTTTTAAGGGTGAAGGTGCATGAAAATGAACATAAATTGACAGCCCTATCCAATGCCTATGGGTGCATGCAAAACTTGATTAGTGAGCATAATCATAAATGCTATGAACAAAAATTCCTGGTTCATTTTTCTTGCTTATTATTTTGCAATATATGGAATTATTACCTTGCAATATTTGAAGTTATTACTCTCATTAGCAACAATGAAGATTGAGAAACTCATCAAATTGTATGATCTAGTCTTCCACAATCTATCACCTATAATAGGATCGCAATATGATCCTAAACTATTATTGATAATTTATTGCTACTTTTATTGAGTTGGTAAACATATCCTTTATTTAGCCTCTCAATCTTGATCTACAAATTCTTATCATTCCTAGTATTAAAATTGTTGTTGTTGTTTCTACCGTGCTATTGCCACTTGTTGTTTTTGCCTCCTACTATTACGTCCTAGAATTGTTGGTTGTTGTTGTTGTTGTTGTTGCTTCTTGCTGAGCCCATACTTCCACTACAAGTGCATCTAATTCAAGCTTATTAAGGTAAGAAGCATTGTTAGTATGCCATAAAAACATATTCCATAGCTTGTTTAATCATAAATACATAATATGTTTAATCATAGATACAACAGTTAGGTTACCTCCATTAAAACGCAACATTTATATTTATCCACAGAATCTTCCCATTATGTATTGCAATCTTTGTTGCTACCTCTATTGCTATATATGTGTCATTGGTGGTCACATATATATGTAAATCTTGAAGTCCTGAAAAGAAAATATATTCAACTCAGCGAGTTCTAAGACAACAACTAAAAAGGAGAAAAATGGGAAAACTAAGTATACAACAATCTTAATTGGTTAACGGGAATACTATTTCAATTTCTTATTCATAGACTTCCTAAACCATATGAAAATAGGCATGATGTTTGGTTTTATAACCTATTTTATTTTTGGAGTATATTCATACGAGTGACACTCCTATTCCAATGTAAACAACTTGCCTACCTATTACTAATATTCCCACTTACCAAAATTCTTTAAGATGTAACGTGGAGTCAAACTGCATCCACTATCAAGTTCAAGTTCTTCTTGCAAAATTGAACCTTCATCATTGCATCTATAATAAGTTTCCTTTCTTGTCTCACAAAGGGTCATTTTCCTTGTCACAAAGCTACACCTCTTCAATTCCTTCATCATTGCATCTATGATCCTTTTCCTTATCTCACAGAGCATTATTTTCCTTGTCTCGCAAACCGTGCCTCACACATCATCATTTTCCTTGTCACAGAGCTATGCATGTTTGTTGCCTTCATCATTGCATATGTGATCATTTTCCTTATCTCAGAAGGCATTTTTTTCCTTCTCTCACAAAGCTATGCCCGTGCATTGCCTTTTTTTAACTTGACCATGAGAAAAATGTTACTTCAGTATTGCGAGTAAAAATGGACTGCCATCTATGGAAAATGATGGGGAAAGTAGGGCCTTTAGGGATGCAAAAATTGATTGTCAACTAGGGAAGAAGTCAGGAAAAAAACCATCATCAATAAGTCTAATTTGACACAAATAATACATGCGAGACAACCATCTACCCCCATATAAGTAAATAAGCATAATAGATCAACAAATACGCATGATATGTGGTTGGGTGGCAAGGTTCAGGACTCGCACCTATGTTGTGAAGATGAATTCATGGGGCAGCTAGCCCTCATGCGATGTCTCACATGGTCCATCCAAGTTGTTTTTAGCATATTTTGATTCCACACTTTATGTTTAAAAACTACATTTTTAGTAGCCCATGCACTCTCTCTATTTTTTTTGTTTTCTTATGTATGCTTCGATTCATTGGAAGTCCATAATTTTGCATGCCTAGTTGTGTGAGTATGCCCACAATAAAGGGTTTATTGTTTCAGTATGGCATTTATGAGAGAATGTAGTTGGAATCCAAATCACAACGGAAAGTTTATGGTGTGGTACCCTTATTGTTGAATTCATTTATATCGCTTTCCTCATGTTCAAGGTATCTTATTTCAATTTCCTCAGACAATCCAAGTGATATCCAAATCACAATAGGAAGGATATGGTATGGTGTCCTTATCGCTGCATTCATTTCTACTACTTTCCTCAAGTTCAAGATTTTTTTTTAATTGTTTTGATGGATGTATGCCACCCTTTCCCTACACCCTCTTTGAAAGTAATAAAATTTAAACATATGCATTTTTTCCATTTCCTCCTCATCACTTCCCTAGGGATTATTTCAAAAGTGTGGGAGTCAATTAGTCCATATTCCCTTCTTTCTATTGCATTTCCCTTAGTTTTGAAGCTTTAAACTAGTTTTTTTCTTTTCCCCCAAATAAGTTCAGGGAAAAGTTGAAATGAATGCACCCTCTTAGAAAATATGAACTATCAATGAGGCAAGACTTCATTAGAAGTTGAAGATTTTGAGCTATGTAGTGAGCCTCTAGATGTTGTTAAAAATTATGGGGAAATAGTTGCATTTCCTCTTATAAATAATATTTTACCTGTATCTCAGCCTAGGCTTTATCGATTTACATTTGGATAGGCTACCAAGCCAAAAGAAATTTTAAATTTACATGGTGGGAAGAACTAACTGAGTGTAGAAACTGGATACAGGGGATAAAATCACATATGCCGAGTGATTGTATGGTTGGTCTTGTGAGGAGGTTTCATCCTTTTATGGTCGGTCTCGGATTAGGTTTTTATTTCATTGGCAATCCCCTATATATTTTATTGATGTTAGGTCCACAAACTATTTACATAGAAAAAAAACTCTTCAGGATCAATGTAACCAGTCTTTAAAATTTCGCTATCAATTTATAGCAACATTTTTCATTTTGATAGTTTCTATGATGATTGATAGAAACTTGTAAAGGTTGTTTCTTAGGGTTTGGATATTGAACCCTTTCTAATGCTCATAGGCTCCTTTTTTAACTTGCTAGGAAAAAATGGAAATATCATGGACATATAAATAGACTTTAAAATGTTGTATAGAAATGTGTCATTAAACTATCAAACTGCCAAATTTATGTGGTGCGAAGAAGTGACTAAGTACAAAAAATTGACACATGGACTAGAATCATAGATTCTCATTGACTCTATGGATGGTCTTGTGAGGAGGTTTTATCATTTTATGGTTGGCTTTGGATTAGGTTTTTATTCCATCGACAGTACCCTATAGATTTATTTTTGTTAGGTCCATATTTCATTTACAGAGAAAACACTAAATAGGCTCAATGTAACACGTATTTAGAAACTAGTTATCAATTTGCAACAACATTTTTCACTTTGATATTTTCTATGATGATTGATAGGAACTTGTAATGGTTGTTTCACAGGGTTTGGATATTGAACCCTTTCCAATGCTCATAGGTTCCTTGTTCAACTTCCTAGGAAAAAAAGGAAATATCATGGACATGTAGAAAAACTTTAAAATGTTGTATAATAATGTGTTATTAAACTATCAAACTGCCAAGGTCCCCACAAATATGATTAATTTCATTTTTTCTTCTAATATAGGTTTTCCATATCACTCTATCTTTCTTAGGCTGGGTACTATGAGGTCAAGTGGTAATTTCAAGGATCATTTTAGCTTGGATCTATGCATGGCTATACAAATGAGAAGATATGGAAACCTATTTGGCTTGGTACTATGGAGGTCAAATGGTAGTTTCAAGGATATTTTTTGGTCGAATCTGCACATGGATATATAATTGAGACAATATTGAATCCTAGTTGGCTTGGATTTGTCTTGGAATTCTTCATCATTTTTTGTTAATAGACATTCTATATATTTGGATCAATTGCATGGATAGCCCTAAGTAACTATTTTCTTTTTAACTTATAAATAATATAAAGCAACATTGAACATATAGCAGTGCTCGAAAGGCTCATTAACACAAATATCCCTACTCATTTTCAATGTGTCTCTTTCATAGATTTCAACTTGAAAGAATTTCAACTTCAACCATTTTGAATTGTGTCAACACAAACATTGTATACGAGCATTATATCATTGTGTTGAGAACACAAACCTTGCTACTCATTTTCAATGCATCTCCTTCATAGATTTCAAGTTGAAAAAAGGTTTCAAACTAAAGCATTTTGAGTTGTGTCCACACAAGCAATATATACAAGCATTATATTTTTGTGTTGTGGGTGAGAACATGGTACCCAAAATCTTAGGAAATTTTTATCCAAAATGAATATTTAGATGTTAAGTTTTGTACCATTCATATGAGTTTAGAATGCACAAATGTTGAGCAAACATAGAATTCTATGTAAGAGAGAAGTTAGCAATGCAAATTAGTTGAGAGATTCATGGAAATATTATGGGAGGTAGTTATACATGTTGCTGAATTAAATATATTATGGGCACCTATTTTTATATATGGTGACCTAATTGTCCAATAGAAATACACATGGGAATGTAATGAATGAATAGGGTTTTCCCCTTTGTTAGTTTCCTGAATGCAAACTCTTGTGTCCTTGGGTGCAAAGTTTTGGTGTCCTTTGATTGGTCTATTCTTGATATTATTTGTTTGGGGGTCATCTAGCTCATATTGGTGCTCATCCCAGTGTTCCACTTCCTTCTATTCTTTGATTGTGAGAAAAAAAATGAACATAGCATGTTGTGAGAGGGAAAAAATGTATATTGTAGAATTGTGTCTTTTTAGTGAAACATAACACCATCCCAAACTCTTCTTTCAAAGTTTTGTAGCAGGCCAAAATAATTGTGTCCATGTGTGGAAAAGCCATGTGACATATTTGTCACATGACACAAGTTTCTAAAAGGAAGAAATCTTACCCTTACAAGGAATCAAATTTGCAGATCTATGAACCTTGAAATGTACTAGAGACTCGAGATTGTCAGCTTGCAAATAACATAACCCAAAGAATAAAAAAACAAAAATTGGTCCATTTGTCTTTAGACTGTTGTGATAACAGATAGATAATGAACTACAAGATTGATGCTGACATTTGCATGTGCTTTAGCACAAAAAAAATAAAAATGTGTACTTATCTTAGGATAAAGTAGACCTGTAGGTAATTTCATTAATTTTTTTTTTAGTGAAACATGACAACAAAAATTAATACACCTTCTAGGAGATAATTTAAATTCTCGAAATTATTTCATGAATTTTCTTTCATAGAACAACTCTTTTTGTTGGCTTGAAAAAGAACTTAAAATATATAACGAAAATATATGTGGGTATTGAGTGACCCGTCAAAAACCTTTACTATATGTTGTTGATAATTTCTAGGTCAATAAAAATAATTATAAATCATCAAAATGTTGGAGTTTACCCCTATATTTTGTGAAACAGAGAAGGATGAAGATGGTCTCCTTGAAGCACATAAAATAGATCACTTTAAATAAAAAACATAGGTTTCAATCTTGCTTGATTAAGAAGACATAGTAAGATGATCGTTTAGGTGGGGATTTATTCTTCCTTTAAAAATTGGAGGATATGACAGTTAGATGGAGTATCAACATTGATCCGAGGATCCGGAGAGACGAGCAACATCAAATATAATACCAATATTTCATGTTATTGTAACTTGTAATAATATTTATAATATGGTCAATTGTGTCTATCCTAGGTGCTTGAAAGGATTGTTATCTTCTCACCAACGTTAAATGCCAACAAGTGACATGTTTTGTTCTTAGTGAGTATATTGTTGTAATTCACTTGAGTCCTATGTTGACAAAGATTTGAGCTTCTATGGGTGGGGTTATTGGAGTATCCACACACTCTAATACTAATGGTCAACATAGTAAAGTCATAAGTAACTTTAACAAAGAGTAGTTAGTTGTAATTTGTCATTGGTTAATAATGTGATTATGTTAATTAAGTGGAAAAACTATCTAATTGATGGAATAAAAGGGTATCCCCCTCATTGTATCGAATGACTCCATTTATACTCAAGTAATATTCTGCAGCTCTTGTGTATATTGCGTATTCGTCTTTCAACAAAATACACAATTTTATATAATTAAACTATGATTTCTTATGTTTGGACTTTCGTTATATTACAAAATTGCTTGGCTACCCAATAACCATCAATCCAAAACTGAGTATTCTTCTTATACTGACCAAAGACACTTGGAAAATAATCCTTTTGTTAAGGGAGTGTGTGTTTTCTCTTCTGCGGAAAGGTAATAGAAAAAATTGTTTGGATTGTTGCAATTTTTGCAGGCTATAGAAATCAACATTCTTTATATTGAAAAAAAAATTGTCTGCCAAAATTAGGAAAGTTTATATCTAACCACTTGTCTAGGAGTAGATTCACTAATTAATTGGAGACTCTTAGTTTTTCTTCATTATTAACTGACTTTTTTCATAGTTAGTTGCTTGCATTTTTTCCTTTCTTCATATGCATCAACTTTTTCTCTTCAACACTTTCATAAGCTTTCTTCATTTTGCAAAGTTGTAAACTCTGTAAAGTAAGAAATCCATTGCATAGATGTTTCAATTATGCATAGTTGTTTAAACCTTAGATTGCAATAAATGTTTGGAAAGAGGTGGTTTTTTTGGTATATTCATAAGAGTGCCCTCCAAAATTTTGGTTGTCATATAGTTATGACTCAAAAAAAACTAAGGGTTGGTGTCAATAGTGGAAGTGAAATAAATGTAAAAATATAGTGGTGTCAAGTTGTTAGCAATATTGAGCTTAGAAATGATTAGGTTTCCAACATTAGATGACTCATTGCAAGAAAAATTAAGCACATGCATAATTTAAAATTGAACAAAGCTAAACTGAAATCCATGGGAGATAAAAGGAGATATTGGGAAGACACATCTTGCCTAAATTTAGAACAACCTTGCATATGTTAAGCTTTAAGGCCTTAGCGGGGTGGAATATAAATAACACTTCTTCCTCAACCATACCACTTATAGCAGCATCAAGAATACAACTATGTTGAACTACCATGCTTTTAGTTCTATCATCAAACTACCCTTCTCCCATAGGCCCCTTGTAGCATGAAGGTTCTAGTAAACAAAACCATAATAAGAAAGGCATACATGTTGTATTCTAACTGAAATTTATCCTATGCACCATTTATGGAATGTATTAATGTAAGAAAGCCCCTCGGGGGTTTCCCCAAAAAAAATTTTATGGGCAAAAAAAAATGTCATTTCCCATATCCAGATCCTGCTTTCAAAAAATATGGCATATCCATAGCTATGCAACTTAGGCTTTGGTTTTTCAAGGACACACCAATCTAGAGAGGAAATAATGTGCCCAACATGCCAACATTTTGCAACTCTATTAGGAATTTGTTGTTGTTTTTAAATAAAACATGACATGGAAAAATTAAAGAGGCAAACCCATGGACAAGTACCCTAAAAATTGAATTGTTATGTCAAATCAAGGTCCTTAAGAAAACAAAATGAAAGGTAATGCATCTTGTTTTATCTTAGTGTTCACATTCCAACATAAATTTTGTAATTACTATCATGATAGCAATGCCATAAGGAACCATGAATCACCAAAAATACTAACCTTTGATGTGTGTTATTTTATATAGAGTGGATATTTTGTATGAAATGGAACAATCGACCTCATAGTCATTAGATGTAGTGAGGCCATTTTTTCAATAAGGCCAAGTCTAGTTCATATAAAATGTTCATCATTCACATTCTTGTTAAGAAACATTTGGAATATACTGTTGTGAAATAATGTAATCCTTTTTCCCAAAGGTGTCATTTTGAAGCTAAATAACATTCATAACACTTAAGAGGTTTAGAATGTTCATCCTTTAAATGAATGAGACTTGCGTTTCACAAGTATATTTTTCCATTCTCCAACGAAAATGGAAAATTACAAACTAAGAAATTATAAAATGAAACAAGTCTCCTTTACCCATGCAACAAGACATTGATCCTCATTCTCCCCATGACCATTGTCAATCAATGAGACTTTGACCACCACAACTTACATATAGTTATGGAATTTAATATTCAATAACCTAATACAAACAAGATCAACCATTTACCTATCAGAAATAAAATAACAAAACATTAATCTCTATTATGAAAGCACAAGATGCAAACATATTCAAGGAATATTCACTTTCCAAGGTGAGATACTCATTTTCCTGGAAAAGAAGAAAATAAAAAATTGCCAATTGCCACTAAGAGGAATTAAAACAGTTGGCCCTCATAATTGGAACTAATGGCATCACACACGCTATGAGTCTTAATGGATAGTGCATTTCTTAGAACAACATACTAATATATGTTACTTGTGTTGTTTAGAACAACAAATGTTCTAGTTTTATCATGTATATTCCAGATAAATGAGTTGCCTTGTATCGATTGTAATGGCAACTACAACTTGCTAATATCCATGGTGGTTATATGAGTTGTTTTTTTTCATGAAATGTACATTGTATTTCTAATTTTATTCTTTCCATCATTTTTATTTAGGGTTTCCTTTTGAAAGTATATGCTATGATGCTAGTTGCACCTACATACTGCCCATGGTGGTTAACTCATTCAATAATTGAGTTGTTGCCTTTCTTCATGGGTGTACTTGTATTTTTTATTTTATTGTTTGCAACATACTCATATTTATTTTTTACAAAATATTTTCAAATCACATGACACTAACTGGAATCTACTTGTCTTTACAATTAACAATGTTTTCTAATCATCCCCTTCATTCCACCCATAGCCTTTTCATTTTACATAATATTCACGAATCATGGAATTAAGGCATACTAATTTAAAAAAGCATCCTTGTGGAAACCATGAACAATTAACCAACTTGCTAAACCCTATGGAATTATCAGTCATGCTCTTATTCAAACTTTTGTATTGATCCTGGACCCTCATGCTTTCATTTATCAGGTTTTCACCTTCTAGGACAACTCTTTTCCTTCTCATCATGGAGCCTACCTTGAAAGAGAATGTCATCATTTTGTTTTTAGTTGGCTCTATATCTCTCCATCCATCCCTCCAAATAGTTGAGCTCGATTTTGTTCCTTTGAAAAATACATTATCCCAATGCTACCACATTTCTCTCTCTGACGATGCCTCCCAACACAGAATTTTTCTGCCATCTAATTACAATGGTCATGTCACCTCTGGTGACCTACAGCTAGGGTCAATTATCATTCTCAAAAAATCCAATTGCACAATTTTTCAAAACTATGTGTATATTCACACTTTTCACATCATCCTTTATGAATTTTTTCCCTCTCTTCCTCACTTCCATTCTAATTAATTCCCCATTTCTTTCCTCTTTATTTCCTTCTCTTCAAGACTATAAAAGTGTTTGAACTCAAAGTTGTTCAATGTCATGCAACTTTGATTAGGGATCTGACCCTTCTTCAAAGTGTACAACCATCCACATTTCATGCGAGTTCTTCGACGTTGCAAGGCCCCTCCTCGCAAACTCCCGCTTCGACATAGGGTTCCACTTCAACATCAACTCACTTATCCTCTGTTGCATCTATTTTCCTACTTTTCATGGTGTTAATCCCCTACTATAAATATTGGTCAATACATGGTAGGGTGGTTGCAAAAAAACCCTTTTCTCATACAACAATGATGGGGGCTCCAGAAAGGTGTTTGGATTTGACCTCGTTAATTGTGCTTATGATGCGATCCATCTCTCTACCTTCGGTGATTTAGTAGATTCCTTGCATTCCCTTGTCTAACTTGGGTAGGTTTACATAGTTTTGAATGGGACAATCAAGCCAACAAACGCAAATTACAACCATCTAAATAGAAAATGGGAAGTCTTCCTCTTGGAAACTTCCATTGTCCAACCTTGCTTGGATGATTCTCTAACTATTCCTTTCCACCATTTCCACTTCAAATATTTAAGTGAAATTAGATTTGCATACCTCATCTCAATTGTGGACATCGTTGGGCCAATGAGATCCACTTCCCCTACCTCCACCATTTGTCGAAGATATGGTTCTGAAACACCTAGAAAAATTCTTATCTTGGAGGACATGTTCGGGTATAACATTGACATCACCTGATGGGGCATACATTGCCACTCTATAGGTAAGGAAATGACTCCACTCCGCTCTTCTAGTGTGTCACCTATGCTTGCAATCAAAGGGGACCACATAGATGAATTTAATGGAAGGGCTATAGGAACCATCTCCACTAGTAGTCTCCTCCCGAATATAGGCATTCTAGGGACTCACCAGATCTAGTCCTAGTTCCGGGAAAAATCCTACTTGATTTCTTCGCCATCATTAAGTATAAAGTTCTTTGGGTCTTCCAAGTGATCCCACCCACACCGCATAACTACTGACCTTATTGAATTGTGTCCCATCAGAAAAGCATCATGGTTCTCTATTCATGTACCCATCACCTCTATTGACATGCAACATTTCTACTTCCTTGCATGCCCTCTCTCATTTGATGGCATGTAGTGCATGAAAAAGGTTTTCCACCACTCATATGGAATATGGTATTGCATAAAATGTGGTGGGGACATACTGGAGTGTGATTATCTCTATGCGATGAAACTTGAAATGCATGAACACACAGGGCTATCAAAAAATGTCAAACTGTGGATTCTCCGATCACTGATTCAAAAGACACAAACCACAGATCTCTTAAATCCAAAATTTCATATATTTCGATGATGCCACAACTGAGCTCATGGGTGTCCCAATGAAGAACTTGTCCATACTTTGCATTGATCTTGATGCTATCCATGAATTTTTTTAATGGTTTTATGTCATCATTCCTCTTTACGTTTTTTTTTAAATAGATAACTTCAATGGTGTTGACCACTTGAAGGTTGTCCTGGTCAATTCAGAAGAAATATCCTATGGCATTACATGTGGCCTTGTCCTCGAAATGAAATGTAGACAACATCTTCTATATGTTTCTCCATTTATTCTAATTTATTCCCCTTACCACTCTCTTCTTCTATTCACACATGATGTTATATGTTCAGTTCATCATTCTATTCTTTTCTCTTTGTATCTACACCTGTGTTACATGCTGCAATTGTTACCTTTAAATATAATATAGATGCTCTTTTTTTCTTCCTTCTAAGAGATGTAGTATATTTGTGTCCATGATTTTTACAATTCCCACTCCCATTATTTCATTTATCCCCTTCCCTATTGCATGAATGACTTCCTCCTTTCTCTCTTATTCAAAGTACTCTCAAGCATAATTCTTCTTTCTCTCCTTATGAGATTTTAAAGTATTTGTTGTGTAATAAAAAAAATCGTTAACTAGTAATTGATATTTAGTTATTTTACATCTTGAATATTTTTACTTCTTTCCTTGTACATGTCTTCATGTAGCACAACTAATATGTGAATGTACACATCTTTCACAATTTATGAAAAAAAGAACTAATATGTGGATGTACACACTCTTTCATAATTGCAAAAAAAATAAAAATAACGATTTCTTCTATTTCCTTTCCTTTTGAATTAATAGTTCTTCCCTTCCATTCCATTAAAAATTCTTCCTTCTATGTAAAATCCTCCATGCGCTCTTTCTTTGCAATCAACACTACTCTCTCTTAGCTAATGTATGCACTAATATTCATGTCCCTGTCTTTGTATCAGGATGGACATGGTAGAGTCTCCTGGAAACCCCTTGAGAAATGTTCACAGGATAATCCTCTATGAATAGAATAAATAAACATCCAACAAACAAAAGCATCTCAAATATAGAGCTAGGTAAACCCCCAATCGTGTCAAACTATGTCCCTAGGTAATGTTGTTCATCCCCAACATCTCCAAACTTCGCTTGAAATCCCATCTTCTTTAATGTTTCCTACTCTCAATCTACCTTCCCTTCACCTTCCTACCTTCACTACCACTGATTTCCCATTTACCTCACACACCGTACCATCGACCCATGCCGCTTCATCCTCTCATCGCCAAAATCTATTCAACCCCACCCTTAGCCATGCACACCACCAATTCTATGAAAGGATAGATGACTTCTCTCCCTTGCATGCCTGCTCCATATGCAAGGAATCATACCCAAGTATGAAAACAAGGTTCTTGCATGAAGTAATTTGTTTCTTGCGATATGCAACTACAGATTCCACCCACTAATTCTCCCTTGCAAACAACATGGACCCATTCAATGAACTATTTTTCCTTGTTGCTCTAACCCAAACAGTGGAAATGGTCATAGCGCATGTTAAGCCAATCTTGCAAGTCACCCATGCACAAGGTGTCTAGTACAAGTACATTGGTTATACTATTTGTTTCCCCCTAGTCATAACTGCTATTTCCAACAACTAACCATGCTTGGTTTTTGAATTCGACATCATAGTTGTTGCTAGACATGGTTCATTACGAGAATTTTGAGGTCTAAAATGGGCCTCCTAAGAAAAATGTACAATGAAAATAAAATGTATAAGAACTAATAGGATTCAAGATGATGATGTCAACCATGGGGGATGATTCACCATTTTTGGAGTAAAAAGGTAAAAATAATAAAAATATATTTTTTTTAAATCGTATTTTCAACTTATCTCCTTAAGGTTTTACTCAAATTTTGAGTGGGAGTACTTGTTGTATGCAATTTAATTCCTCATCCAAGGAGTACCCATGTTGCATACATTCAATGGACCCTGCTACACGAAAAATGAGAAATACATGGAAAAACGTGATTACAATCATGTTTTTCATATATTTCTCATTTTTCTTGTAGTAGGGTCAATCAAAAGTATGAAACATGGGTACTCCTTGGATGAAGAATCAAATTTTTCATCCAATGGGTGTTTATGCTCGAAATGTGAGTAAACCCATACGGAGATAAGTTGAAAATACGAGTTGAAAAAATAGTTTTTCTATTTTCCCTCTAACATTTGATGATATAATCTAACCTTATTTTATTATTTCCACTATTATTTTTATAATTTCCTTAGGATGCCCATTTTATATCTCAAAATTCCCCTAATGATTACCATAGAACATATGATTTCTTTGTAAGCAAACCACATGTTGTTGCGTCTTTGGAGTACAAGCTAGCACATGATCCCTACTACAAGGATGTCCATGTGGACCAAGATGCAGTAGTTTCCTTGCTGACTGACCCTACCGATATCTCTTCTCTCCCTTGTCACATCAGCCCCTCCTCTCCTGACCCAAGAATTGGACTTCCTGATTTTGATCATGACATTCCTACACCACCAACCCAAAAAATCCTCCAACCATCCTATTTTGTATCAACACTCCCAGATTCACATAATGAGATTGAAAAAATATGCACCTACTTGCACTCTTCCCATCTCGATTCCACCTCTTTGATTTTCTGTCCAGTTGTTTCCCTCTCTACCATCAATCAATTCAACACAAAATGAATTTTTTCTATGGCCTTCTGCACACTCTTCCCCACAAGGGTTTCCATGATCACTTAACCATGAATTAGAAAATTTGAAATGTAAGATTATTCTTTTCACCTCATGCACTACCATGCTAAATGTTTTGCCCAACATCTAATATTTTGGTATTACTTGTACAACCTTATGTTGTGGCATCATAACCAAGAAAACATTTCCAGTTTTGTGAAAATAAACCTCGAGCATGGATTTCCAGTGATTGTTGTAGACCTTTGTGCATGCCTCCATGACATGCCTGATTTGATGCTCCTTGAGCAGATTATCACTTTGTGTCAGGCCTTAAGGGGACATGCTCTTTCTATAAGAAGCGTAGAGGTGAAATCACTAATATGATCACATAGATAGGTAGTCCTACTTTCTTCTTCACCCTTAGTGCATTTGACACCAAATGGAATGATCTGCACATGGTCATGCCTGGTGACCGCCCCTGATTCAACCGAGTTTTCTCGATGGAGATTCAATAATATAATCAATAATCTACATCTTACATCATAGTACATTCATTTTTTATTCACATTCTTCCTTGAAGAGGTCTTGCAAAAAGGTTTTCATGCAATTGACTACTAGTGCAAGTAATCATCTAACCATCCTTCTCTTCTTTATTTCTAATTCTACATATACACTCGCCTCACAATTTATCCTTTATCATATTTGAAAATATGAGTGGAAACATAAAGGATTTGAACACATACATGGTTTGCTCTAACTGGAAAATGAACTTGATGTGGACAGCCTCAACTAGAATGACCGAGTTGAATTTGACAAAGAAAAGTCCTATTTCAATCAACACATTTGTGATTGGAACCCTTGACCTACTTATCAACGTGAACCTTATGTACATATTTCTACAGAGAATGACCCATGCATCCTCATGTCACCATCATTATTTTCATCCTCTCACATTTAAGACAACAAAGAGATTTTTAATTGCATTCAATGACATACAAAATGCCACTTTTCATACCGTCTTCGTAAAAAAATTCCTACTCTTAGTTGTCACTCTGGAGTTATGTGGGATTTGCATCCCACATATTCTTTGACGATTGATGAATATGGATGAAATAAATACATCCCGACTCATAATAACAATAGTTTAAACGTTCACAACTATGACCTGTTTTCCATATGGAGAGCAAACATTGACTATCATCTAGTTTGTCTCGACACATTGTTCTCAACTACATCTCGAAATATGTGATGAAAGTAGAAACACAATTAGAAATCCATCATTAAATGTTGTCTTGCCTCTCACAAAATGTTCATCATGAAGCACCTATATTTAATGTTGTCCAAAAAATCTTATATAAATAGTTGTCGATATGGACATTGGCATGCAAGAGACATGCCGCACGCTATAAAAACTTCACCTTTCACTCTATAGCCACTCATTTTTTTCCTTCAATGTTAGTCAAACTATTTTTATATGTGTTTCTCATGTTAGGGGTGCCCCCTTCCTAACATTTCCCTTCATTATAGCATACATGGATAGACCACCTTCGCTTGAAGCATTGCCTCTTCTTGAAGCTACACGTTCCTAGTTCTTCTTTGCTTGTGGAGAGAAAAACCAGTGGAAACACATAGACCATTCCAATATTGTTCATGTCATGCACTGCTATAATTCCATCCCTTCTCCTACCGATTCTTGCTATGATTCTTTCTATTGGAGTGAACTACTTCTATACTTCCCTTTTTCGCACACTCCCATCTAAAATTGACTCCATTGATGATGAAATCACTTCACATTGGCAAGAAAAAAGATGACGATGATGATGGTGGTGGTTAACGTTCACTGAGACCAAATTGGTCTATTAGACCTATAATTTTCTTAGTTCTTAATTGTTTGGCTTCTCGTCATTCTTGGTGAGAATGGTGCTATAGCTTTCTTTTTTTTCTCTACGGTCTTCCAACTTCCTTTATCTTGCATCTCCTTCATCTCTTCTGGTTCTTGGGTCATTGGTGTCTTAGCTTCGCGATCTGTTTTGTTCATCCTTTTGAAGATAGTTGGAGAAGAAGTTTGGTCTGGGAGATCTGCTTTGCTGTTAAATGAAGATTTATTTTGTGCAGTATTCGAATCCTCATAACTATTGATGCTTGAGGGGTTGTCGAGTTCAATTTTTTGCTGTTGGGCGGGGCTTTCCTCATGCTTGTATTGAGAGTTGTTTATTTCTTGCCCGATTTCTTGTGATTCAGAGTTTTCCAGAGAGTATTCTTCCTTGATGACAGTGTAATGTTCTTTTTGTGCTCCTTCCCACCATGTAGATTTGTGGTGATTCTTTCTAGCATAATTTTTCTGGGAGGCTTTCGGGCAATTTTTGGCTAGATGGCATGTCTCAAAGTAGGATCGACATCTAAAGAGGACACTTTCATAATCGAGTTTCTGGTTCCACACATAGTCTTTACTTGTTAGGTTTATTTTAGCTGGGAATCTGGCGCTGAAGTCCATTTCCACACAGATGCATTCATAGGTGGTTCTTGCATATTCCTCTGTTTCTGGGCACCTGCAGTAAAATTTCCCAATTACATTTCCAATGGCTTTTAGTGAGGAGAAATTCCAGAGATGTAGTGGTAGGTTTGGCAATTTCACCCAAACTGGTGTTGAGGTTATGACTATTGTTGAGGGATCGAATGATGGGTTCCATGGCTTCATGAATAGGCCTGAGTTTTCCCAAAACCAAGGGCTGGAATCTAGAATACATTATCTGCTTTGAGGGTTTTCAAAATCCACTATAAAGAAACCCTTAGCATAGGGGTAGATATTAATTTCATCAGAAATGATAGGCTTCCATACCTTCGAGATCCAACTGTGGAGAGATGTTAGCCATTACCAAAAACCATTGAACCGATAGATTAGGGCACTTTCAGAAAACTTCAAAGCCTCATCAAGTGAGGCATGGACCACCTAGATAGTGGGAGTTAGGGCTTCACTGATGATATGGGTAGGAGCTTGCCCCCCAAAGGCGGACAGAGCTAAACCAGCAACTATCTTCACGAATTTGGGATCCATCTGGAATTAGAGTCAAAGTGTTTCTTACAATGTTGTCCCTCTGTTGTTTAATGAAGCCCAGATCACCAAGTAGAGAGCTCAGGAGATCGTGGTGAGACTCGTTAATAGTGCCAATAATAATATCGATGCCAAGCATCCCAGGGTGGAATACTTCGACGAAGATCGTCATGCTCAAAATGGTTCAAATCTCATCAACCACCATCATGCTCAAGCCATCAGATTTGAAGACAAAGCCCCGAATCTAGCAGTAGATCGCCTAGTAGCAACGCTTCCTCTCATAGATCTCGCAGTAGTAGATCACTCGGCCCAATAGTGGACCTAGCCCAGCAATAGATCACCCAGTAGTTTGCCCAGCCCAATAGTAGATTGCCCAGCCCAGAAATAGATCACCCAATAGTTCGCCCTCATGGCAGTAGATCGCCCTCGCGGCAAGAGATAGATGGGAAAAATAACCGTGAAAAGGATAACCCTTGCGGTAGTACAGTAGATCGCCTTGGGTTGATCACCCTCACGGTAGTACAGTAGATTGCCCCTTAATAAAAACTAATTAATAAAAAAAATATCCACAATTTCCCAATAACATTCTAAAGCAGGTCATCCAAGCCATGAAATGCTGCGTCGAGGACAACATTTGCAGACCCCACTGTAATTGAGACGAAGATGATCTCCTTATACTCGGTGAACAGGAGCACCACAGTTGTGAGCATACCCAACCAGGCTAGCGTCGTCCAGTTGAAGATCTGGGGCAGATGTCTCTGTAAAAGGTACAATTCGTACTGAAAGACGACCAACGCCAACAACAAGAGCAACAAGATGAGATCCCGGGGAAGCTGCAGATAGCAACGAGATAAAATATAACGAGATGAGATCTCGGTCGCAACGAGATTGCAACGGGAGATGCATATGTCACATGACGTGTTCATTGTGCCCCTAAAGACCCTATTTCCCCTTGCTTTGATGACAAGTCCACTCATGCTATGCCCCCCATGATTGAATAGACATGGATGAATGGAAATTCCTTTCTCAACTACACCCAGGGAACAACATGGAAGTTAATGACCTTGTCATGTTTGGTGATTATGACTTTGAACTAAACCACAATTGGACCCATACTACTATCCATTCAACTTTGCAAGAGACAACCATAAGTTTCATGGAGTTCATATTCTCATCCGCTGAAATCCATTCTACCCCCTCTCTAGTTCCTCTCTCCCTTGATTTGTTCTCGCCCACCCAACAAGTTGCTCTCAACATTGTTCTCACCCACTTCAAGACCACTTCCTCCATTTCTCTACTTAGAATGATCATCCAAGGCACTGCTGGCATGGGGAAATCTTACTTAGTTGATTGCCTAAAAGATACCATAGTTGTCAGCACTTCACATGGTAATGCCCTTTAGCGCATCTTTGACATGGTCATCACACTATCTCCCATCTTTCATCAATAAGGGTTTGACCCTGCTTAGGTTTCATTTCGCTAGATGCTTGAAAATGTAAGGAATGTAACACCTACTTCAAGGATTGGAACCTTCTCACGTCAAGGAAAAATTCCTTTTTGTCGATGGATGACCAACAAGAATTCAACAATACAATGCACATATATCCAACCAACCTAGCTATCACATTGCATAACAAATAGATGCTAAAAAAATGAACATTTCCATTGCATGATGCTACACAGAGAAAAGGGACCACCATCCCGTTGGTACAAAAGAAGAAGATGAACATAGTTTCCAATAAAATGAAAAATTTATTGAGTACCCATATTTTTTGAGGCAGCAAAAAATCTCCAGATTTTGTAAAGTGTTGATTGAAAATACACCTTTTTTCGGAGCAAATTTTTGGCACTTTAAATTTTATAATTCCTCCTTCTTCCCTAAGATGTTTATTTCTAAGTTTATTTATTTATGTGTTTTTTTTATTTTTCTTTTCAATTGTTTTTGTAATGAAATCTTCGTTTATTCGCATAGTTAAAAAAATAAAATAAAAAGTAAATATTTTAAAAGTTTAGATTTTCTATATGTTTATGTATCGTTAATTAATATTTCAATCCACATCAAATAATTGTCACTAAAAAAAAATTATTTTAAACATTTGACAAAAAAATACACATTTTCAATATAGATATAATGAAAAAAATACACATTTTGAGACATTTTTGTTAAAAATGACATTTCAAATAAATGATTTTTATGGGAATTCTTAATAAAAACTTTAAAAAATAACATTTTTTATTTTTTTTTTATGAATTTTATGTAAAACATTAATAGCAATTATCACAGTTTTTTAACAAAAAGTAATGATTTACATATAAGTTAAAGTGAAGAATCATATAATACAAATATTAAACATATAACAACAATAATTGAATACATATTCTTCTCATAAAACCTCAAAGTCAAAACATTACAAGTATAACTAATGAATAGTTCTCAAAATTGAGCTTTATTTGTAAGCATAACTTAAAATTAATCAATAATATCATATAATCGATGTTCATCATCTTCTAGAGCTTAATTATTGTCTTCTTCCACAATTTTTTCTGCTTCTGTCTGGTCATTTTCCGCTTCTAATGGATCTTTCATGTTTGAAAATCTCTCAAACTATCATTTTCCAATCATTCCATCTAATGGTGGTTGAGGTTCCTTTGACTTTTATTCCACATGTGATTCATTAAAATCACCTTTCCTCAAACCAACTTCTTCCATTGCATATGGAAGAAATTGAAGATCATTAATTCTTTGTTGAATAAAATTGCATTTTAGTGAGTCATTTTCAATCGAAATGCAATTTCTTCCTTTTCGTAGGCAGCATGCTAGTGTTTTTCCTAATCATCAAGAACAAAAGAAATAATTAAGTAAATTAGTATAAACACATAAAACTTAAGAAAGAAAATATTAAAATTCAATTTTATATAATAAAACCTAATGTACCTGAGAATAAATCCAAAACCCAATCTCCTTCATTTGAACATAAATCTATAAGATAGTTAATCAATGCTCGTGGTTTTTGATAAATGTTAACCGTTTCTCTTTTGACATCTTTATCCTCATATGTTAGTTTTCTTACGACAACATCATGAACTAGTACTTAGATATGACTCTTGTCATCTACTTGATTCAGAAGAATAGGCTTACAACTATAATATTTTGTCCAACATTCAACATGGATGAGCTCACAATTACTTATAATTGGTTGATCTTCAAAACAAATAAAATTTGACTTTTTGCTGTAACATGATATAGTAAAAGTTCAATTAACTTGTACATAGATATTTTTTTTAACATTAATCAAACATATAATTTCAACGTCTTACCATGTAAGCTACATCGTTGAGTTTTCTTTTCCCTTGAAGCTTGTTAATAACATTGAAAATTGTGTGTCTGAATGAAATATCACAAATATCTAAAGTGACGATATTATGATTTCTTGCATGCCCATAACCACTTTATTAAAAGTTTGATAACTATAAGGCTCACTATCATATCCAATGTCTGAAAAATTAAAACCACGAGGAATATCTGCAATAACTAGGGAATATTCCCTTTTAGGTATGAGTTTTGTAATGACTTCATAATCACCTTGTATTATATGATATTGGATAGTGTCAAGTTGAATCTAAATGAAATGATTCAGACTAGGTTCAAGTTCAACATTCCTAAGACACTACTTTCTCAACCTTTCTAGCTTAATCTTTCAATAAATATTTTGAAAGTATTTGGTGCTCCATCTACATCCTTCTTCAACATCTTTAATGAAATAAACAAATGTATGTATAAGTAATAAAATAAAAATATTTTACATATGAATGAAATGAATGTATAAATTAGCATACCTTTTTGAATGCAAGATAAAAATATTTAAGTGTTGTTGTAGAACTTGATTTTGGGTAGTTGCCTACGACATCATCCCAACTCTCTTCATTCAACATTTTAACCATTCGTTCTTGAATTTTCATATTAATATTATAACTAAATAAATAATTTTTTTTTTTTTAATATAGTGATATTGATAACAAATAATACCAACAACACATGTCACATTTAAAAGAAAATTATAATATGTTGGCTTAGGCGGTCCTCACCCAGGTTCAGAGTTAGTTGCACCAACCAACAAATCCCTACACTATTGGCCCTTTCGGAAACAACCTGTGTAGCGCAGGCTGCAGTTTCACCTGAATCAATATGGGGGGATGCAAGAACCAATTTTATGCATTGAGAGACGAGTTTGATGTCTTTTAGCACCTAAGATCTTCCTTCGCACAAATTGATAAGTGTTGGAGAGGTAAATCCCCTCTACGGATAGAGGCGATCCCTACTAGCCCAGAATGGGTCTAGCAACAATCAATCAATGCTACTATGCAAGTTCCTAATTGCAAATAAAAGATAGGCAACGAACACCTACTTGGATTCCAACGCTATTGTTTGATGAAGAGATGTCGTTCTCGCTCCTTCGCTTTGGCTGGTCACGATCTTCCACGATCCCCGTATATAGATACCTGCACACACGAAGAGAAACACAAACACAAGCGTGAAATCTAATAAATGCAACTATACATCAGTCAAAAAGGATGTAATTCACATTAACCATTACAAAGACAAATGAGAATGGAACCATAACAGTAGTCATCTATTATTAATCAATAACAGAGAAAGGTACAACCAAAGTTCTGACGTTGAGTCCTTCTCAAGAGGGTCCAGCCAACAAGTCTCTTAAGCATTCACCCTTGGAGGTAGATCTCCCAAGACAAAAACTCTCTCTCACACAAGCAATACTCACAACCTTCCTTAAGCTCTCTAGCAAATCCACACTTGTCACACCAACTACCTACTAGCAGCAACACTCTAAGCACTATGAATTCCACACTATCCAAACTAGCTGCTCATGACCATGGTAGAGGCTTAAATAGGAAGGAGTCTCCATGAATGGTGGGAGGATGAGCTTATCTCCAAGGAAGGTGGTTCAAATGAAGAATAGACATGCCATAGAAGGGAGGGCGACATTTACAAGGCCAACAACCAGGTCTGGAGTCATCTGGAAGGCTGGCTGTTAGAACAAACTCGCCCAAACTTGATCAGCGCGGGTGTATAACTGCACTGGAGCGCTGACATCACATCTTAATAACAGAGAAGGTTGTGTCAGCGCGACTCAATACAAACATAGGATGCGCTGGCTCATGAAATTCGACCAGCGCGGAAAACACGTGTGCTTCCGTGCTGGCAGCGCATTCGTTGCACTATGAGGCGCCAGTCAGCGCGGTTATTTTAATAACAGTCGCGATGATGGAAAAAACTTTGGCAAAGTGGGTCATTTTGCCAGATTAGAGAGCATGAGCATGATTGATTTGATTTCATGACACAGTAGGGAGATTGGCAGAGAGACAGTGACAAATTACTTTGTAACAGATGCCCCCTAAAGCATGAAGCCCGAGAGAGTGGGAGGGGTGAAATGCTTTACAAAACTCGCTGAACTGGAACACCACCAGGAAGAACCTGCATGTACGTACAACTGATATCTCTATTACACGTAGTCTAGGCATGGGCGCAGCCATCCAAAAGACATACGAAAAGGTCTGTGGTATGGACGCAGCCAACCAGCTGAAGAGACCATGATGATAATAAGGTATGGTCGCAACCATCCCAAAAGACTCAGGTATGGGCGCAACCATCCATCAATGAGTCATGTAATAACAATCCACAAAATCGCAGCCTGGTTCGCAATAGACAAAAACCGGGGTCTTGCGCTCCATCCCAACCCAAACAAAGTACAAGTCCAAGCATGTGAATACATGAGATGAAGTCGAACATGCATGAACATCGTCTGATTACCAGCCAATAATGAAAACTGTTAACAGACGCGAGAGGTACCACCAATAATGACAATGGTCCTCAAGGTACTTATAGGTACAATCCATGGCATGTGAATCAATGAGCTGGTGTCGAACACCCGCAGAATCATTTGATCGGAGGTCAATGATGAAAACCTTGCATCGAACACGAAGAACCTGCCATTGAGGCATGCAGGCTCTAAGGCACCTGAAGGGAGTCTCTAGGTCATTTTCCTGGATAATGAGCTGATGTCGACAGGAAGTAACCTTGATCGAAGGTGGGCCATAATGTTTCCCACATCATTGACACGAGACAAAGAAGGATAAAATATTTTGTGTGAGACATCAGAGGGAGGTGGTAAGTTTGCAGAGGTCAAATTCTCTTGAACATATCGGCGGCACGACAGCGGATTTGGCAGTATCTGACATCAAATGAGCAGAGGTCATGGTGACAAGGCAATGAGTAGATGAGAGGTCAAAATAGGATAACCCAAACCCATGGAGGCTAGTGTACAACAAGATGAGAAATCCCCACCCAGACACGAATGCAGACGAGTGCCACGTTCAAGAGCGACATATTGCCGATACGACCATTATTACAGTTCCATTTTCCCCACCATTTCTGGCAGGTACCCCAATTATTTTTGGGTGACAAGCTTGACGGGGATAGCATATGCTTGGGAAGCGTCATTTCGATGGTGTCCGATGTCATTAAGTTTTAACGAGTCTGACAAAGGAAGAACTCGGCGTCTTTTCCTGTTTAGAGAGTCTGAAAAGACAGTGGAAAAGAAAACTCCAGGGGGGTCCTTTTTCGTACAGTTGTGTCTCTCGAGCCCGAAAAAGTATAAAACAATGCTTGAAAGAACTGCCCGACCGGTATGGTCGAGGAGTACTTTTCGTGAATAGTGACTTCGACCCGAAAAAGTAAAAAAGCGGTCAGAAGTACGTCGTTTTGGAGCCAATAACGAGTGCGAAATGACAAACACCCTGCAATCTTTTTAAGCTAAACGGTCGAAAAAAGAGCTTTAAAAGCGACCGCCTCTCATTCCTTTTAATGAGCCGAAAGGAAGCTCGGCCATCTTTTCTTGCTTTATGTCGAAAAAGAGCTTAAAGACGACATTTTTGGGATCAAGTGTGTATAGGATCGTTGTGACCCCGCCGGTTACTAGAATCTGCACAAGAACACCGCTTGCGTAACCCTGTTCGACATGTTAAAAAACATAGTAAAACATGCATAAAAGCATAATATACTGACATTAGCACTAAATTCATGGTAAAAACATGACAAAAACCCACATTTATAAAAAACCATAGTCAATTATAAATTTTTTACCATAAATAGGGGGGTAAAAGACATTTTTTACCATTGTTACCATTTTGAGTTGTGGAGAACGTTGTGGAGCTGCGAGGTTGACGGAGCGATTTCCATCCCGTGCGGACACCATCCATCCTGCAACTTGTTCCAGGTAGGTTCTCCTTCTCCTGCGCTTCATTTTGAGTCCTTTTTGCAGCATTTCCACGGTGGGAATTGGCCATTTGGGCAAATTTTTGGAGCTTCAATGCGCTCTCGGTCAGCGCGGATTTCCTCATCGGGTCCGCGCTGATCGATTAAATTTTACACACACCACCTCCGGATCAGCGCGGAAAACACGTGTGCTTCTGCGCTGACCCAAGGAAAAAAAACAAAGGGGCTCCATGATCAGCGCGACTGTTTTAAAAACAGCCGCGCTGACGCCGTGAAATTAAATTTTTATTATTTTGAACATATAGACTTCAACGGTCAGGGCTCTAATATTTTTTTATGGTCATGCAGGACGCAATGGAATTTGTTTGGCAAGAGAGAGCTCACGATAACGAAGATATAGCAGCTTATGCCAATGCGAAGTGCCCAAATGCAATGCGGGCATGCGGGTTCCTCAAATTTTTCCTCACTCCGTGCCTGAGAGCACAACCTGATCTCCTCGAGCTCTTAATCAGAGCCTGGAACCCAGTTGACGGAAAATTCACAATCCGAGGCCGTGATATCGAGTTCGATTACACGGATATTTATTTTTTGACTGGGTTATCACGCCGGGGTGAGATGCCCATTCTGGAGGGGCAACGACCCAGTGGTGAGACCCTTGACATGCTCATGGCTCGAGTGCCCACGGGCATGTAAAACACGGAGTGGGAAGGTAGGTATTCCCACGGTGGAGGACATCGTCCTTCGATCCATACTCTTCCTGGTGACCCAGGCAGCGGGCTATTTGGCCAATCACGAGGCCTCAAAGACCCATCTACTATTAGCTCTCGAGTGTTTATAGCCCACCATATTCAACTGGGCAGCAGCAGTAACGATCAACATGAAGAGACAACTGAGCAACTGTCGACGCGGAGAGTCGAAGCAGTTCGGTTATGGGTCGCTCTTACTTCCGCTCATGCTGGAGCAGGTGCCGGCCTTACAGCTACAAGATATGGTAGTGGATCCACCCAGAGGTCCCCGGGAGATGAGGGCCAGTCGATGGGGCCATGTCATGCCGCGCGGAGGTGGCGGCCGCCCAGTGGCATGGGGTGTTTATTTTCGAGAGTGGCTGGATCGACAGGTTATTTTTGTAGAGGACTGGCGATATGCTGGCATAGACTTCCGCGGTGATCCAGACATGCCACTACCCGCGGGAGAGCATTGGGACGATGGTGGTAAGACACTTGATTTTTTTTTTAATTTTTTATATTTTATAATGTTTTTAAATTTTTCATGTACATGTCTTGATGAATGCTATGATATGCAGATGTGGGACCCACGAGACCCCTTGGTCTAGCTCCGGAGGCACGGAGAGAGGGACAAGGCACTGGAGTTCTAGCCCTGGCTCCTCCAGGAGGCGATACGGTGGAGACTGCGGCGCACAACCTCGAGGGCTTACTGGCGGGGGTGCCAGATTACCAGGGGATAGAGGAGGTCCCCATAGCATCTCAGATCCACACAGTGGGGGTGGAACCCAGGATGCACCGCCTTTTGAGGCTGGTGGCACGGGCAGTTGTGTGCTACAGAGAGCATAACCCACCACAGTAGACATCTAGGTTTTATTTCCACTGATTTTTTTGAGAGACATACGTCTCAAATATACTGAGGACACCGGCTTTACTTTAGACATATACACTTATTTTTGAGCGCCTTAGTGCGCCACACGATATATATATATAGACTGATTTTGGATGGATCTTTTACATATGATGATGTTTTTATATGCTATGCAAATGTCTAACACAAATGTGATCTAATGTATCAGTTGCACAACATACGATCCACATATTTTAATTTTTAATGCAAGCTTAAAAGCACACATGACAACACACATGCAAACTATGCTTGGAAAAGAATTTATTTACATATGCTTATTCTATGGTCTTATTATGCTTTCTATGTCTTCTTGTATGATGTTTATCTATTACGCAAATGTCTGTCTAATACATGGTTTGCCAATGCATCAGTTAACGTATTTAATCGTCTCGGAATGTGTTGATATGTGATGTAATCAAAATTCCTTTCTAACAATCTTACACATAAATACAACCTTAGAATGCGTTGGTCTCTGACGGAATATCGCCCGTTGAGTTGATGGACGACAAGTTGAGAGTCCAGGTTCACCTCCAATGTGCGAATGCCGAGATCAACTGCTTCGGCTAGTAATTCAATTACAGCATTGTATTCGGCAACATTGTTAGTGGTACGACCCAAGCACACACTTTGAAGGTCTATCAACTCTCCGTGAGGATCATAGATCGCCCACGCCGCAGAAGACAAATTGCAAGTGCTATGGCAGGCGCCATCAGCGAAACCAACATAAGGTGCACTGGACATCTGCACAAGGAGCAGAAAACACAATAAGAGGCAAACACGCCTTCACACCAAAGTAAAACGCGAAATCATGGACACATAACAAACTTGCTAAAAAAACACGTATGTACAAATTAGGTGAACGAAATCATGCATAGTATTTTTTCAAATAGAGCCCATTGTGGGGCTTGTTGAGAGGATTTCCTTCATAGTCGATCAGCTCATATGCCCCCTTTTGCAGAACTTTCTTCACGATATAGGGGCCTAGCCACATAGATTCGAGTTTGCCTGCCCCTAGCTTATCCTTAGCTTGATCATAGAGCAGTACTAGATCTCACTCAACAAAGGAACGAGGCCGAATGGTATTATCGAAGTGAGCCTTAACCCTCTTCTTCTGCGCTTCAATGGCTAGAGAAGCTAAGCGACGGGTCTCGTCTAGCCGTTCTAAGTAAAGAAGCCGTTCCTCCACCGGAGTGGTGTTGGGAAGCAACTCGACAGCTAACTTTAATGAAGGAATCTCACATTCAATAGGAAGGGTGGCCTCCAGTCCATAAACTAGCTGAAAAGGGGTTAAACCGGTGGCGTCCTTCACAGAGGTTCGGTAGGCCCACAAGGCAGGGAACAACATCAGATGCCAATTAGACTTGTGTGTACCAACGGTACGTTGGAGCATTGTGATCAAAACTTTGTTCACGGCTTCAACTTGGCCATTGGATTGAGGGCAGTATGGTGTTGAACTATCTTGACGCAAGCCTAGTTGGGTCGTTAGTTCCGTCATCATGTGATTACGGAAATGTTTTCCGTGATCCGTGACGATAGCCTGGGGGACTCCAAACCGAGTAATGACATGATTAAACAAAAACTGCGCCACTGTGTGACCGTCTTCGTTCAATGTAGGCATCGCTTCGACCCATTTGGTGAAATAATCCACGGCAACGATGATATACCCATGCCCCCCGGCCGAACGAGGGTTACAGGACGTATAATCGATGCCCCATTTGGAAAATGGACCTACGGTAACAACAGGGTGCAGCGGTGTAGGAGGTGCACGCATTTTCCGGTGGTAGATCTGGCATTCATGGCATGCACGGATGGCAAGGATGCAGTCCTTGAAGATAGAAGGCCAGAAATAACCAGCACGAAGAATTTTCTAGGCGGTGGCATATCCGGACATGTGGCCGCCACAAGCACCGGAGTGGCAGTCATTCAACACCCGCTCAACCTCCTCGAGAGTCAAACATCGGCGGAGAACAGAATCAGCGCCGAAGTGGTACAGGGTATCGCCAATAATGCGATAGGGTTGAGATTGGTGACGAATCCTCCGTCGAGCATATTTCGATACATTGGGACGGAAGGAAGACCTCTGCAAATATACTATAATGTCCCCATACCAAGGGTCGAGGGTACTGATTAGAAACAATGTTTCATCCGGGATATGCTCTTCCGAACGAGAAGGTGCAGAATGTGATGGCAAAGAACAGAGCAATTCAGCAAAGACCAGAGACTTCTTAGACTTGGCAGCAGTAAATTCCAAGTCAAACTCTTGTAGGATTACGATCCATTTCGAGTACTTGCCCCCCAGCAGCTGACGCGACAAGATGTACGTCATTGGGTTGCAGTCAGAAATCACAGTTGTGGTGCGCAACAGGATATAGTGCCGGAAACGTTGGATGGCGCAGACAGCTGCCAATGCCAACTTCTCGACATAGGCGTAGCGAGTTTCCGTATCCAAGAGGTTGCGACTAAGGTAATAGATAATGTGCTCATTGCCGTCATCATCATCCTGCACCAGAACCATGCCGATGGTGGTGTCAGCGGCAGCTAGATAGAGAGTATAATCACGGTGGTAGTTCGGAGGTCTTAAGAGTGGAGCCGAGACAAGGAGGTCCTTGAGTCGCTCGAAAGACTCCTGAGCGATGGCATCCCAACGAAAGGGTGTGTCTCGTTTCAATAACCGTGTGAAACCCTTAGCCACCTCGGCATAATTCAGAATGAATCATCTAAGAAAATTTGCTTTGCCCTGCAAGCTCTGCAATTGCTGCAAAGAGGCAGGGGGAGGAAGATTCAGGATGGCCTCAACTTTGAGGGGATCCAGACGGATGCCTTCTCGGGAGACGATGAACCCGAGCATTCGGCCTGATCCTACGCAGAAGACACACTTATGAGGATTGAGCCTAATGCGGTAGTGTCGACAGTGGAGAAAAATTTCGCGAAGATGAGAGGGATGGTCCTGACGCTTGGCTGAATGAGCTGGGAGGTCATCCAGATATGGCTGTACAATGTGACGAATGTCATGAAAGGCATAAGACATTGCACGTTGAAATGTAGCGCCGACATTCTTTAGACTGAAAGGGAGATTCTTATAGGCGAAAGTGCCCCAAGGACAGATAAAAGCTGTCTTATGTTGATCTGTTAGTGTAATGTTGATCTGGTTATAGCCAGAGAAGCCGTCCATAAACAAGTAAATTTCGCTTCCTGCACACTCATCAATAAGCTGATCGATGAAGGGTGTAGGGAAGTTATCCTTCGGACAGGCACGATTGATATCACGGTAATCAAAACAGACTCGGATAGTACCCTGCTTTTTATTCACAGGGACTATATTAGAAACTCAATCCGTAAGTGGAATGGGGTAAATAAAACCGGCCTTGAGAAGCTTTTCGACCTCTGCTTTGATAGTTGCGGCCTTTCGGGGGTGCACAGGGCGTAAGCGCTGACGAACAGGCTTAGCACCTGGATACGTAGGTATTTCATGCACCACTATACTAGGGTCGATGCCGGGCATTTCCTCATAGGACCATGCGAAGACATCACGAAATTCGCGAAATAGAGCAGTGTAGAGTTGAACTTCCTCTGGAGTGCAAGTGACTCCGATATGAATGTGCTCGACAATCCCTGGTTTGACAGAGATGTCAATCGGTTGGGTTTGCGTGATGTTTCCCATATTTCCCTCAGAAGACACTTGATAAAGCTGAATAGGTGTTTGGAGGGGCGGGGATGGGACACATGAAGCAAATCGCTCGAGACATGTGATCATTTCCGGATGGGGAGGGAGAAACGAAGAGCGGTGGTGGTGATCTGACCAAGGGAGCTCTTCGAGAGATATTGTCTCTAAGATGGCCTCATCGGAAGGAAATATTTCCTTCAATGGATCCGAAGTAGCCTCATCTCCTAGCCAAGGGAAATGAACATATGAATCGGGAACACTGCTCGGGAGAGCAGGCTCAGCAGGGGGAGCCGATGCAGCGACGATTTCGATGTAGTTGAGCTCGGCAGGACTCAACGGCATCATATCACCCCAATAATCTTCCTGATTCACGGGAGGAAGAACCCACGGGTCAGAGCATACAAAGATCATGTTAATAGGGGCGAGATTTGGAGGTGGGAGGGGAAAGACTCCCATTAAAGTGGGATCTTTGAAAAGTTCGGCACCCACGCTCTCGAGTGACTTAGAGGTATGCTCCACAAATGGCACATTACCTTCAAAAGAAGAGGCGAAGAAGGAGAGCTGGTCCACCGTGACAATCTTCCCCTGGTGAGGGAAACGAATGACACGAAACAGGGAGGAAGCCACGGCTTGCATGGCGTATGTCCAGCTCCGTCTGAGGAGGAGGTTGTAGGTAAGATTGGCATCAACAACTTCGACCTCCACTTCTACGGTCTTCCCTTCCAAAGAGATGGGCAAGCGTTGGAGGATACCGTAAGGGCGGGACTCTCTGCCATCGAAGGCTTCTAACGTCGTAGGACACTGACTCAAAGTAGGAGAACCAATAGCCTTCCAGCAAGCAACAGACATGATGCAAGTTGAGGCACCTTCATCAATGACCGTATGATGAATCGTTTTGCCATTGATGATGACCTATATAAGGAAAGCGACTTGGTGAGGCAATCTCTGTGTAAAACCCTCGAGATCAAAAGAAATCAAATCTGAATCTGCCGGGTCGATGCCACTAATAGCTGATAGCAAGGACTTCCTCTGGGAGAGGCAGCTCTGGAGGACTTCTAGAGTGGACATAGCAGACGGAGCCTGAGCTAAGTCCTCAACAATGCTATAATGCTGGGCAGCACGAGCATTAGGGTTGTAAGACAACTTCCTGAGTACACCTTTTGGAGGGGGTCGGGGGATCGTCTCAGTGCTGGGCCGTTCGATGTGGAGAGGACCAGAACTGGACGGAGGAGCGTTGGAGGGAACCTCCAGCTCTTTCCCGGCATGAGATGGATAGTCTTTTGCTTGAGTTGAAACATGGATGGGAATCGTTCCAACCATGAACACTTGAGAACCGAACGAGGAAGAGGGTTGAGATGGGTCTGCCACCATTTGAGTCTGCTGGGAAGGGAAAGGCTCTTTAAGCATGGCAGGAGGCCCAGGAGTGCCTTTCAAAAGTCGACTAACTTCAGACCGCCTTGGGCAGTCCTTAGTGTAGTGATCCTCATCACAGATGAGACAAGGATACTTAGGTTTTCGTTTAGCTCCTTCCTCGGGTGGAGGCTTAGGGGAATCCTACTTGGGCTGTCTGGTTTTATCCTTAGCTTTCCCTTTCTTTTTCCCTTTTGAGGATTTATCTGCCGCGGTGGACTGAACGGCATTTACCTCGGAGGTACTTCCAAAATTAGATTGGCCCTGAGAAGCATTTCCATTAGAAGCGTTCTGTTTTTGCTTCCCAGGGTTCGCGGCCGATTTCTTTGATGACGAGTTTACAGAGCCAATGACTCTGTCAACAGATGGTTTTGGCGGAGCTTTGGGCTGTCCAGGCCTCGGGGCATCTGGCAAATAATCATATAAAGTACCCGACTGAGAGTATACTAAGTCTAGGTACTGAGCACGCGCGATAGCTTGCTCTTCACTTACACAAGCTCCCATCGCGATGTCTCACGCAATCGCAGGGACAAAGGAAGTTGTGAACCAATCAGTTAGGAGTTGATCAGGAATCCAGAATTTGATCAAGCGACGACGCCTTCTCCATTCATGTATATGATCAGATATATGCGTAGCCGTGTCCTGTTTGAGAGACATAAGGAGATGCGTCACCGTCTCGTACCGAATGGGTAACTGAAAATGAGTTAAGAACGCCATAGCCAGCAAGTTGAAATCTTGAAACGTGCCGTGATTCAGCTCAATATACCACTTAGCGGCTAAGTCGGTGAGAGTTCTCTGAAAGAGGTGGAGCCGGATAGAGTCATCAAGCCATGAGTTCGATGAACACCAGAGGTGATAGGTCATGACATGGGCTTGAGGATCTTCACCAGCTTTGCCATCAAATTTTGGACAAACACCGGGTATTTTAGTTGGAACTGGTGGCCAATACGGATTATGCAGAATGGGGTCATTCGTTAACTTGGACACATCTGGAAGTTCCAACGTCGCTAAGAAAGGCAACTGAGGGTTAAAGGACATTTGTGGCTGTGGAAGAGAGGCAGTACCGGGGTTCCAACCAGGTGGTGGTTGCCCCAATGGACTCTGTCCAGATGGGCCCGGCCCAAAAGGGCCTGGTACATAGGGACTTTGCCCGTAGGGCTTCTGTCCATATGTATTCTGCCCATACGGATTTTGTCCATATGGATTTTGTCCATATGCAGACAGTTGACCCTGGGTCTGCCCCCCAGCACCCCATGAATTAGCAACTTGACCTGCAGGTGCAGCGTACTGATAATTTTGGTAAGGAGTGACCTGCATCTGTTGATAATTTTGATACGGGGTAAACTGAGTTTGCCCCTGGGGTTGCTGGTAGCCATACGCTTGCTGAGCTCCATACTGAGCCTGATAAGAAGGCTGCGTTTGGTAAGAAGGTTGAGGCCGTGGCCCACCTTGCATTTGATAACCCATTTGAGTTTGGGGCCCAGAAAGGTGTCCTTGAACAGGTTGGGCTGGGACCATCTGGTCGGAAGGTTGGCCTGGTTGGGTTTGGGATGGACCTGTCTGTCCAGAAGGATGTACTAGCTGGGTACCAGGTTGTCCTTGAGCAACCAAGGGTTGTCCTTGCGGAACAGATGGTCGAGCAGACTGGACGGCCGGTTGACCTTGAGGTTGGCCAGCCTGTCCAGAAGGATGATTAAGACGGGCAGTGGGTTGGCCTTGCTGTGTAGAAAGATGGCCCATTTGCCCGGAAGGATGCATAGACTGAGCAGTGGGTTGGCCCTGCTGTACGTAGGGTTGCCCCCCTTGCCCAGAGGGATGACTAGACTGAGCAATGGGTTGGCCCTGCTATACGTAAGGCTACCCCCCTTACCCAGAAGGATACCCCTGTTGGACTGCCGGTTGAGCTTGCGGAATAGATGTTTGTCCGGCTAGTCCAGAGGGATAGCCCTGCTGGAGACCAGGTTGGCCTTGTTGGATGTAAGGCTGTCCTGGTTGTCCAGATGGGTAACCTTGCTGGGTACCGGGTTGCCCCAGATAGCCAGAAGGTTGACTCTGATAGGTAAACGACGGACCACCAGCGGCCGAAGGTTGTCCCTAATAGGGTTGTCCTTGTGGGCCCCCATATTGACCTGGGTAAGACTGGCCATAAAGTGGTTGCCCTTGGGGGGCTTGCACATAAGGTGGCTGGCCTTGATTCGGCGGTCCTTGAAACTGCCCAGGGATTGCTTGGCCCCCATGAAAAGAGTGAGTAATCCCCTCTACGAATAGAGGCGATCCCTACTAGCCCAGAATGGGTCTAGCAACAATCAATCAATGCTACTATGCAAGTTCCTAATTGCAAATAAAAGATAGGCAATGAACACCTACTTGGATTCCAACGCTATTGTTTGATGAAGAGATGTCGTTCTCGCTCCTTTGCTTTGGCTGGTCACGATCTTCCACGATCCCCGTATATAGATACCTGCACACACGAAGAGAAACACAAACACAAGCGTGAAATCTAATAAATGCAACTATACATCAGTCAGAAAGGATGTAATTCACATTAACCATTACAAAGACAAATGAGAATGGAACCATAACAGTAGTCATCTATTATTAATCAATAACAGAGAAAGGTACAACCAAAGTTCTGACATTGAGTCCTTCTCAAGAGGGTCTAGCCAACAAGTCTCTTAAGCATTCACCCTTGAAGGTAGATCTCCCAAGACAAAAACTCTCTCTCACACAAGCAATACTCACAACCTTCCTTAAGCTCTCTAGCAAATCCACACTTGTCACACCAACTACCTACTAGCAACAGCACTCTAAGCACTATGAATTCCACACTATCCAAACTAGCTGCTCATGACCATGGTAGAGGCTTAAATAGGAGAAGGAGTCTCCATGAATGGTGGGAGGATGAGCTTATCTCCAAGGAAGGTGGTTCAAATGACGAACAAACATGCCATAGAAGGGAGGGCGACATTTACCAGGCCAACAACCAGGTCTGGAGTCATCTGGAAGGCTGGCTGTTAGAACAAACTTGCCCAAACTGGATCAGCGCGGGTGTATAACTGCACTGGAGCGCTGACATCGCATCTTAATAACAGAGAAGGTTGTGTCAGCGCGACTCAATACAAACATAGGATGCGCTGGCTCATGAAATTCGACCAGCGCGGAAAACACGTGTGCTTCCACGCTGGCAGCGCATTCGTTGCACTATGAGGCGCCAGTCAACGCGGTTATTTTAATAACAATCGCGATGATGGAAAAAAATTTGGCAAAGTGGGTCATTTGGCCAGATAAGAGAGCATGAGCATGATTGATTTGATTTCATGACACAGTAGGGAGACTGGCAGAGAGACAGTGACAAATTACTGTGTAACAATAAGCCCCTAGGGATCAGTACTGCAACTCTACTAAAACATCCTTTAGACCTTCACGAAGGTCCACGACGGTCTTTGCGTACCCTTAACAGCCTGTTTATCCACTTACGTGCATCAGAGAATAATTCTAGACTAGGGCTTGTGTAGATAAGATTGTGTTATTTATACACATTAGATAATTCATCAAAGTCTTCGTGGAATTACATAAACATACTTGCATACATCACCTAACAATTAATCAATAGAATCCCGCATCATTAAATCAATATTTCATAAACATATTATTCATCAACAACATAATTTATAAATAGAAGTAAACAACAAGACACAAGATTTCTCGAGAAACAACTTCTTTATTGATTTCCGGTTCAGAATATAGAATTAGATCTGCACACTCAACTGCGGACTCTACCTAAGACTCTTCACACTAAGCTACAAAGCCTTTCTCTCCTATATGACCCACTTTTCCACACAAGACATCCAAGGCTTCATTCATTTCCTTCATGACCTACCTCAAACTCTCTAAGGCACACCTATTTACAGCTTTTTACATACAATCCCACGGTCAGCGGAAAATGGGTGGATCTCAAAACCAACTCGAATTTTACATAAACAATGGGCTAAAACCCCTTTGACTCGTAACCATCTACGCGCTCTGCATCGACTTTACATTACTTACAAAAATTTGGTTATTTTAACCCCAAAACTGACCCAGGGGACCCCATCCCAATAGGCCGCCAACAAAAAGATCGTGACTCGCCCTCGAGTCACTCGGCTGGTGCTGCGATCTTGTTGCGAGGATCCCCTGGCTCTACCTGAACTACTACAACTTCAACAACGCTCTGAGTGGCTGCTTGCTTGATCTCTTCCACTAGCTTACCTATAGCTGGTCCTTATGCAACTAGCTTCATTGTCTGTTGCAAGCCTGTCAGCTTCTCCTGAATGTTGCTTGTGACCTGGTAAGTGTTATGCTATTGACCTGCGAGAAATTCCAAAATACCAAATATGTGAAGAAATACAACCTAGAACACAGAATAAAATAAGAAAAACAACAAGAAACTTATTATTCAAAGATGAATGCAATGTTCACTTGCCTCTTCGAGGGGGCAACCTCCAATAGAGTAGAGCTCGATTACAAAATAAGACTCGATAATATTTCCCTTCTAACTATGACTATTTATAGTTAAATGACCTTCAACAACCTAACGAATAGTGGTCCTTTGGATAACATGGGTTAACCACTTTATTTATTGATTATGGCCCATTTTCAGCTAACTATGGTCCCTTTCTTAAATGCAGGTCAACCACTTACAATTATTAATATGGGATTATTGACTCTTTAACTAACTATGACTATGAATCGACCCTATTGGGTTTATTACATAAATAAAGGGGTTAGGGTTGGACCCTAACATGCCCTCCCCCATCAAAAGAAACCTTGTCCTGAAGGCTAAAGCTACGGAAACTGTTTAAGAATAGTGGTTGGTTCCCAGGTCGCATCTTCTGGAGAGGTATATTTCCACTTGATGAGGACTTCCTTGATCATGCAGCTGTGCAGATGTCTTTCACAAGTGTCAAGGACCTTTTCTGGTTGGAGCCAGAGTGAACCTTCCTCATCCAATTCAAGTAGACTGGTTTGAATTCTACAATTCTTTCCCACCACTTTCATGAGGCATGATACATGGAAGACTCGATGGATTTTTGAATTTGGTGGCAAGGCCAACTTGTAGGCTACTGCTCCAGTGTGCTGAAGGATTTGATAAGGTTCGTAGAATTTTGGAGCTAATTTATGGCAACACTTTTCTTTGAGCAATGTTTTCTTATATGGTTACAACCATAGGAATACTGGATCCCCTTCTTGAAATGTACGCTCTGAACGATGTTGGTCTACCTGTTGCTTCATTTGATTTTGAGCTTGATGGAGATTTCCTTTGAGACGAGCTAGCATGGCAGCACGGTTTTGTAGGGGTTGATCAACTGATTGCACCTTAGAGCACCCAGGGATATAAGAAATAGGTGAAGGTGGGAGTTGGCCATACACTACTTCATATGGAGTCATCTTGGTCGCTTCATGATAGTTAGTATTATACCACCATTCAACTAAAGGTAGCCACTATACCCATTGATGCTTCTTTTCTGAAGTGAAGCATCGTAGATATGTCTCCAAACATTTGTTGACTGCTTCAGTTTGACAATCGGTTTGGGGATGATAGGCAGTACTTAGTTGGAGTTGGGTGCCTTGTAGCTTGAAAAGTTATTGCCAACATTTGTTGGTGAAAGTTAGGTCACCATCAGACACAATGGAAGTTGGTATGCCATGTAGTTTGAAGATCTGGTCCATGAAAGCTTGAGCCACCAAAGGGGGGGTAAATGGGTGGGGTAGAGCACAAAAATGAGCATATTTAGAAAGTTTGTCCACAACCACCATGATGATGGATTTGTTACCCGACTTTGGGAGACCAGTAATGAAATCCATGGAAATATCCGTCCAGGCGGAGGCAGGAAGTGGAAATGGCTGTAAGGTTCTTGGTAACCTAAATGCTTCTCCTTTGTGGCATTGAGACACATCACATTCAGCTACAAAAGTAAGAATGTCATTTTTCATGTCTTTCCGAAAGAAAGAACGACGAGTGCGAGCATAAGTCTTCTGAAAGCCTGCATGCCCTGCAGTGGGAGATGAGTGAAACTTTGCCAAAATGTGAGTTTTGAGGGTTGATGTCAATGATATAACTACTCGATCCTTGTAGCGAAGAATCTCATCCTTCCAAGAGTATTCGACCGAGGAATTAGGATCTGATCTCAAGTTATTAATAAATTGGGAGAGAGGGGTGTGAAAACCATTCCTTGTGGGCTTCTTCAATCCAGTCTGGTATGGAAAGAGATATTGATAGCAGGGTGATTTCATCCTCAAATTGGCGTGATAAAGCATCTGCTACTACATTGTCATGCCCTTTCTTGTAAATTATCTCATAATCATATCCCAACATTTTGGCTAGCCATATATTTTGTTGTGGCGAGGAGAGACGTTGCTCCAAAAAATATTTGAGGCTTTGATGGTCTATGTGTATTTGGAAACATCACCCCAATAAGTATGTTCGCCAGGTATCTACTGCGTGTAAGATGGCCATCATTTATTTCTCATAGGTAGATTGACCCATATGTTTCCCACTCAGTTGTTGGCTGGTGAAAGCCAAGGTTCGACCTTCATGCATTAAGACAACACCAATATGAGTACCTGAAGCGTCACATTCAATCACAAAATATTTGGTGAAGTCCGGTAGTGCCAAAAATGGAGTGGAAAACATGGCCTGATTGAGAGCCACGCATGTCTATTGTGTTGTATTAGTCTAGAGGAATGAATTTTTCTTAAGAAGGTTAGTGATAGGTCTAGCAATGCGACCATAATTGCGGGAAAATTTGTAATAGTAGCTAGTGAGACCTAAGAATCCCCTCAGACTCTTCAAGGTTTTTGGTTGGGGCCAATATTGCATTTCCTGTATATTCTTTGGATCAAACCTCACACCTTCACGACCCACGATGTGTCCCAAATACTCGACTTCTTCCATGCCAAAAGAGCACTTGGACAATTTGACAAATAATTTGTGATTCTGAAGAAGTTGCAAGATTAGGTCTACATGTTGAAGATGTTTTTACCAAGTTAGGTTGTAGATGAGAATGTCATCAAAGAAAACAAGGACAAAGTTTCTGAGATATGGTTTCAACAGGTGATTCATGAGGCTTTGAAAAGTAGATGGAGCATTATAGAGATCAAATGGCATGATCAAAAATTCATAATGGCCTTTATGAATTCAGAAGGCAGTCTTGGGAATCTCTTCTTCTTTCATCCGTATTTGGTGATAGCCAGAGCAAAGATCTAACTTGGTAAATACTTGAACACCATGTAGTTCATCAAGTAGACCATCAACAACTGGAATAGGGAATTTGTCTTTGACATTGAGCTTGTTGAGGGCCTGAAATTCTGGACACATGCGCCATTCTCCATCTTTCTTTAGCACCATGACCACTGGTGGTGAATAAGGAGTGATGTTAGGACGAATAACCCCTACTTCAAGTAGTTCCTTGATGATTTTTTCAATTTCATTCTTTTGGGTGAAAGGATATCGATATGGGCGCACATTAGGCGGTTGGGCCCCCGTGACCAAAGGGATGCTATGATCATGTTCTCCTCTAGAGGGTGGAAGCTCTTTAGGTTTTTCAAATACCTATTAGTGGTGGTCTAAGACCTATTTTTATCTTAGGATGAATATGAAGAGTAGTGGATTCTATGGCCTGGATGGCATTAAACTAGATGATGACTCCATGATGGCCCCTTTTCAACAACTTTTCCATTCAATGCGAGCTGATGATAGTAGGATCACCTGCCCGGAGTCCACATAGTGTATGAATGTGGTCATTTTGCTTAAGTCTCATATATAAATCCTAGAAATCCATTATCATTGGGCCTAGTGTGAGAAGCTATTCAACACCTAAGTCAATTTCACAACAACCCATATTAATTGCAAAGGTGTGGGTCTTTAGGTGGTAGTCTCGCATCTGAAGTTTAATATTTTCGTAGTGGCCTTCACATTTCATTGTCCCTCCATTAGAAATAAGGACTTGGAAATTAGAGACTGCCCATGCAAAACAATGAAAAGCTTTGGTGACTGACTTATGGATAAAATTATGAGTGTTTCCACTATCAATCAATACCACTACATGGCAATGTTTAAGAAAGCCTCTGATTTTGAGAGTTTGGACGCATAAATTCCCGCCAGAGCATGTAGTGAAATAACTGGTTCATTTGGTGTAGCTGTGAGATCATTGTTAGGTTGGGTTTCCTCAGATTCGTCCTCTGGTCCCCCAAGGGGTGGGGCTTCCTTAAATGAGCTGTGATCAGTAACATCAATTTGAAAGTATTTGGGTTCCTTGCGTTTATGCCCCGTGGAGTATTTGTCATCACAGTGGTAGAAAATCCTTGTTTTTGTCATTCTGCCATTTCTGCTGGAGAGACCTTTTGAACCTTAAGTGTTTGGGTAGGGCCCTAAGCCTAGTTGGGATGCCCCTTGGCTACGAAACTTGGATGAGTAGACTAGGCAGCTAAAGCAATTTCCACTTTGACAGCTTTTGTGCAAGCGTCTATCAATGTAGGTGGGTGGTGCATCCGTACATGTGCTTGGATGGTTTCTTTGAGACCACAGATGAAACACTCCAAGTAGAATTCATCTCCTAGAACTTCTGTTTGGATGGACAATGTCTCAAAGGCTACAATTTGACAAAGAAAAGTCCTATTTCATTCAACACATTTGTGATTGGAACCGACCTACTTATCAACGTGAACCTTATGTACATATTTCTATAGAGAATGACCCATGCATCCTCACGTCACCATCATTATTTTCATCCTCTCACATTTAAGACAACAAAGACATTTTTAATTGCATTCAACGACATACAAAATGCCACTTTTCATACTATCTTCATAAAAAAATCCTACTCTTAGTTGTCACTATGGAGTTATGTGGGATTTGCATCCCACATCTTCTTTGATGATTGATTAAAATGGATGAAATAAATACATCCCGACCCATAATAACAATAGGTTAAACATTCTCAACAATGACATGTTTTCCATATGGAGAGCAAACATTGACTATCATCTAGTTTGTCTCGACACGTTGTTCTCAACTACATCTCAAAATATGTGGCGAAAGTAAAACAAAATTAGAAATCCATCATTAAATGTTGTCTTTCCTCTCACAAAATTTCCATCATGAAGCACCTATATTTAATGTTGTCCAAAAAATCTTATATAAATAGTTGTCGATATGGACATTGGCATGCAAGAGACATGTCACACGCTGCAAAAACTTCACCTTTCACACTATAGCTACTCATTTGTTTCCTTCAATGTTAGGCAAACTATTTTTATATGTGTTTCTCATGTTAGAGGTGCCCCCTTCCTAACATTTCCCTTCATTGTAGCATACATGGATAGACCACCTTCGCTTGAAGCATTTCCTCTTCTTGAAGAGCACGTTCCTAGTCCTTCTTTGCTCGTCGAAAGAAAAACTAGTGGAAACATATAGACCATTCCAATATTGTTCATGTCCTACACTGCTATAATTCCATCCCTTCTACTACCGATTCCTGCTATGTTTCTTTCTATTGGAGTGAACTACTTCTATACTTACCTTTTTCACACACTCCCATCTAACATTGACTCCATTGATGAAGAAATAATTTCACATTGGCAACAAAAAAGATGCATATGTCACGTGACATGTTCATTGTGCCCCTGAAGACCTTATTTCCCCTTGCTTTGATGACAAGTCCACTCATGCTATGCCCCCCATGATTGCATAGACATGGATGAATGGAAATTCCTTTCTCAACTACACCTAGGGAACAACATGGAAGTTAATGACCTTGTCATGTTTGGTGAATATGACTTTGAATTAAACCACAATTGGAACCATACTACTATCCATTCCACTTTGCAAGGGACAACCATAATTTTCATAGAGTTCATATTCTCATCTGCCCAAATCCATTCTACCCCCTCTCTATTTCCTCTCTCCCTTGATTTGTTGTCACCCATCCAACAAGTTGCTCTCAACATTGTTCTCACCCACTTCAAGACCACTTCCTCCATTGCTCTACTTAGAATGATCATCCAAGGCACTGCTGGCATGGGGAAGTCTTACTTAATTGATTGCCTAAAAGATACCATATTTGTCAGCACTTCACATGGTAATGCCCTTTAGCGCATCTTTGACATGGTCGTCACACTATCTCCCATCTTTCATCAATAAGGGTCTGACCCTGCTTAGGTTGCATTTCGCTAGATTCTTGAAAATATAAGGAATGTAACACCTACTTCAAGGATTGGAACCTTCTCACATCAAGGAAAAATTCCTTTTTGTCGATGGATGACCAACAAGAATTCGACAATACAATGCACATATATCCAACCAACCTAGCTATCACATTGCATAACAAATAGATGCTAAAAAAATGAACATGTCAATTGCATGATGCTAGGCAGAAAAAAGGGACCACCATCCCGTTGGTACAAAAGAAGAAGATGAACATAGTTTCCAATCAAACGAAAACTTTACCGATTACCCATTTTTTTGAGGCATAAAAAAATCTCTCTATTTTGTAAAGTGTTGATCGAAAATACACCTTTTTTTGGAGCAAGTTTTTGGCACTTTAAATTTTATAATGCCTTCTTCTTCCCTAAGATATTTATTTTTAAGTGTATTTATTTATGTGTTTTTTTTTTTTTCTTTTAAATTGTTTTTGTAATGAAATCTTCATTTATTCGCATAGTTAAAAAAATAAAATAAAAATTCAATATTTTAAAAGTTCAGATTTTCCATATGTTTATGTATCGTTAATTAATATTTCAATGCACATCAAATAATTGTCACTAAGAAAACAATGATTTTAAACATTTGACAAAAAAATACACATTTTCAATATAGATATAATGAAAAAAAAATCAAAGAGATATAGAACAGTTGGTGAAGGAGAGCGCTGTTAAGGCGCTCCGTATGCAAAGGTCACCGGTTCTAGTCTCGTCGATACCAAAAATCCAGCATGGTTTCCACTGGTGCGGCTCAGGCCGGGTGCGATCCCCAGGTGACTTTGACGGCTTAGATGCCCCTGAGTCGTGGCCTCTCAGCCACAGGGTAAGAGTGATTTTCAGGATTCACCCACTTATCAACAAAAAAAAAATAATGAAAAAAGAACACATTTTGGGACATTTTTGTTAAAAATGACATTTAAAATAAATGATTTTTATGGGAATTCTTAATAAAAATTTTAAAAAATAACATTTTTTTTATGAATTTTATGTAAAACATTAATAGTAATTATCAGAATTTTTTTACAAAAAGTAATGATTTACATATAAGTTAAAGTGAAAAATCAGATAATACAAATATTAAACATATAACAACAATAATTGAATACGTATTCTTCTCATAAAACCTCAAAGTCAAAACATTACAAGTATAACTAATGAATAGTTCTCAAAATTGAGCTTTATTTGTAAGCATAACTTAAAATTAATCAATAATATCATATAATCAATGTTCATAATTTCTAGAGCTTAATTATTGTCTTCTTCCACAATATTTTTTGCTTCTTTTTGGTCATTTTCTGCTTCTAATGGTTCATTCACCTTTGCAAATCTCCCAAACTATCATTTTCCAATCATTCCATCTAATGGTGGTTGAGGTTCCTTTGACTATTTTTCCAGATGTGATTCATTAAAATCACCTTTCCTCAAACCAACTTCTTCCATTGCATATGGAAGAAATTGAATATCATTAATTCTTTGTTGAATAAAATTGCATTATAGTGAGTCATTTTCAATCGAAATGCAATTTCTTCCTTTTTTTTAGGCGACATGCTAGTGTTTTTCCTAATCATCAAGAACAAAAGAAATAATTAAGTAAATTAGTATAAACACATAAAAATTAAAAAAGAAAATATTAAAATTCAATTTTATATAATAAAACTTAATGTACCCGAGAATAAATCTAAAACCCAATCTCCTTCATTTGAACATAAATCTATAAGATAGTTAATCAATGCTTGTGGTTTTTGATAAATGTTAACTGTCTCTCTTTTGACATCTTTATCCTCATATGTTAGTTTTCTTACAACAACATCATGAACCAGTACATAGATATGACTCTTTTCATCTACTCGATTCAGAAGGATATGCTTACAACTATAATATTTTGTCCAACATTCAACATGAATGAGCTTGTTAGCACTTAAATCTGCCTTAGGCTGAAGGAAGGCAAAAATTAGGGTAACCACAAACCACGCTCAGTCTGGTAGCTAGCCCTACCAGAATAGGAGAGGGCTCTCTCCGAGTCACGCTCAGTGAATAGATAAGCAAAAAATGGTCTGAGATGACTTACAGTGGAATATTGACCTTAGGCTAGTAGGTGAATAGGGATTCGGGAAAAAAATTTCATGAATGATCGAGCTTCTGGGATGGTGTGGGGCCAACGGTCAGCAAAGAACAGAGGATTTAATACAAAGGCACATATTATTCTGTGAGGCAAGGTAGGCGGAAAATGTAACAATTTAGTTTTAGGTACCGCGGCATGAATAGATTGCTGAAGAAAATGAAAAGGGCATAGTGACATGAATCTTTTTCAACAGAAGAATAACACTGAACATGAATTTTTCCCACAGGAAGAGCAACAAAAATGAATTCTACCTAATCTCACTCAGAAAATTTCACTGGAAATGAACATGAATTGAATTATGAAACATAACGAAATACATATGAAAACATAAGAGACACATTTGCTACACTCACAACCACAAGAATCTCATGAAACAGAGCCGCTGCCTTTCATTAATTCTCTGTCAAAAATACACAGTGAAGAAACAAAGTTTCTTTCCCACAGTCTCCCAGAAGTTACAAGCCAACCCTTTGCAAATAACTTTCATACAATATATAGAATTTGTGAGGAAGAGATAGAACGCCCAAGGGTTGGGGAGTTACTCGAATCATTGCAAAATGGAGATGGAGAGCCAACCATCATCTACAGGTGCAGCGCTACAAACATGACATTTGGCTTGGGTGACCGTTTGCCTTCCTTCGCCACTTGGATAGAAGCCAATCTGGAGAAAAAACACTTTGAATGTCACCTTTGGTGCCAAAAAAACGAAGTGTAGATGAGCGGGCCCACTTGGAGAAGTCGCGAACCGAAATTTCGTGAAATGGAAGCAAATTGGGCAATTTTTCCTCTGTGCACTGCGCCATTTTCTCTGTGCGTCGCGCTACTTTGGGGCCTGGTTTTGGGCACTTTCAGGTGTCCAAAATGTGTTCAAGTGGGCTTGTTGGAAATCCTGTCTTGTCTAATTTCTAACCCCACTAGAATATTTGAATTTGGTGCTCATTTGCCCCTCCAAATATTCATTCTCCCAAGACTGCTTCCTGTGTGTCAAAAAGGTGGCAGAGAGGCCATTTTTGGGTGTTTTTTGACCTTTAGGAGACTCAGATCTTGTCAAAATTTCTTGCCCGAACACCAGTAGTCATGATTTTCCATGTTGAATCCAAAAATGCAAGCCATTCCTCATTTGGAGCTCTATATTTTTAGCGTCGCGCCAGTGGCACGGCGCACAGGGAGAAAATCCCTGTTTTTTGCCCAAAAAATTACCATGTGACCAAAAATTCCCCAAATTTTTTGAAATTTAGGTTGGAGGTTCCCTATGGGGTGTTATGATGGGCTAAGGAAGCCTCAGCCAAGATTCAAAGCTGATCTTGCTCTTTTGCCTCTTTTTCCTTTCTTGTTGCTTTCCTCAATTTCGCTTTCAAACTCTTTATTCGAGCCTGTGCACTCATGTTTCGCACCCTGTAACGGAAAGCCATATGTCTCAGTAGAGCAAGGTCCGGTTAGCCTTGTCCAGCAGCCTCTCCAAATGCATGTTGACCCTCTCGATATTGGCCTCCCGACCTTCATTGATTTCTTGCTCCAATGATGTGAGCTCGATCCTCCTTTGTTGGGCAGCTTGTAGATTCTCAAGGATGTTTTGCAGCTCCATGATCTCATGCTGGTCCTCAAGCTACTTGTTTCTCTGCTCCAAATACGTGATGATCCATTTTTCCCTCTCCAAATTGAGTGAAAAGTCTTGGATCTCCATGTTCTGCTCCTGAATAGTCATCCTAAGTCGGGCGCTCTCCACATCTGCATCATCATCCTAAATGAGGATGAAATCGGCCTCCTTTTCACCTGATGGCCCCTCGTCATGCATGGGCTTCTTGTCCTTGTCCTGTACCTATGTTGTCGATGTAGGAAGTGAGGCCCCTTCCACCCCGGGTGGAGATAACACTCGCTTTGCTGCTGCAAACAAGTGCCTACTGCCTCTCTGATAGGTGATGGATACTGGCATAGCAAGAGGGCATGCCTGCAATTCAATGAGGGTGTTTGGCTCATCCCTAACATGTTTGCCACTCCTGTGATGTCTCCTGGGAGCCTATTCTCCTGAAGCTATATCGTTGTGAGTTTCCACCTCATACTCTGATGAAACCTCGGATGCCATGACTGTTGTTTGTAAACTGAATTTAGGCTACCCTTTGATTATAGTGAAGCTGGAGTTTGCTTTGACAATCTGCCACCAAGGGGACAATTAAAAAGGGAGTATTAGGAGGGGGACAACATAATGGGAATAGGGGTTTATAGGAGAATTTTGTTTAGGGATATACAAGGGGTTTTTGGGTATTTTGATAGGGTAGGTTTTGTGTTTTGGGCAAGGTAAGTTTTTAGGGTTTGTAAGGTAGGGTTTGGGATTTATTTAGCAATAGGAAGAGGGGAAAGGGAGTATGATTTTGGTAGGGTTAGGGTAGTGATTATGGGGACAATGGTATAGGGGAATAAGGAACAGGGGTAGGGTAGGAAGAATAACCTTGGCAGAAATATCAATGTAGCACAAACCCTAGCACAATGGTTTTCTTTGGTGTCTTCTTTGTGCTTGCTTTATGAAATTTTTTTGCAATTTATTACAGGCATAAAATCATCCTATCACCCATAAAATTTGATGAAAAAGTGATGTTATAGAGCCTACCTTGCAATTTGATGGGCTTCACAAGAAACTTGAGGAAATTTGGCACAATTTCATGCCTTTTAGCCCTGTGCGCCGCACTCTCTATGTGCGCCGCGCCAGTGTAAATTTACACTGGAAATTTTCTCCGAGAGCGCCGCGCTCTCTATGTGAATTGTGCTATTTTCCAGGTGACTTTTGGAGGCCTTCCCGGTGTCCAAATTAGGTGCAGGATAGCTTTATGGAAAGGTATTTGAGTCTACCTTCCAACCCAACTATAATTTTTCGATTTGGAGTTCATTTGTGCTATAAAAAATCAAATCTCAAAAGACTGGTCAAAATGTGCCAAATGAGGCTGCCTCAAGGCAGAGTGCTGTTACAGTCAACTTTTGAATGCCTTCCTCAACTCCAAATTCCACTCATGATAGCTCATTAGATATATATTTGTGTCTAGTTATCATTTGACTCATCAAGAGAGTCATTTGGCCAACTGATCTAGGAGAAACTTTGGTTTTCCCAAGGTCACTTTAGAGGTGCATCAATTCTCCTGAGACAACTATATTTTTGACATTTCTCCAAAACCATGACACCTGTGTAAAACTTGAAGGATTTTTGTCTTCCTTGGCATGTTTTGGACAAAAACCTCTCTCATTTTTCCGAAATTCATCTTTTATTGCTCAGAAACCTCATTTGCGTGAAACCTATCCCGATGTGTGGAACAAGGGATTTGTCGAAATGAAGGGGATAGGGAGCTTATAAATTCTTGAGGAAATTTTGGGAAGCAGGGAGGGATGTTAGGAAGTAGGGGAAAGTGTAATCTCAGAGATTGAGTGAGGGGAAGGGGTCCAAAAAGGAAAAACACAGGTCCAACCTAGAAAATTGCCAGGTTGTAGCAAGAAACTAGGGTTTGTGCGAAAATGAGGAATTTGGGGGATCACAGTGATGGGAAGTGTTTGATAAGGTACTTTAAGGATATAGGAAGGTGTATGAACATCAGGATACAAGTTTTGCTGATGATTTGGCCGTCCAAGAGAAATTAGCTTCAAAACCCTAGGAGAGGGAAATGAACCTTGCCTAGGCGCAACTGAAGCATTAACAAGTTGTAAAATGACCCAATGGAACTTGACATGATGATGAAAACACTTTGAATGATGGTACGCTCAGTTGAATGGTGACATGAAACGTCATTTGGACAACTTTGACAAGGGTAAAATCAAACCCTAGACCTAATGCCTAGTGACCAAATTTTTCTTGAAGACTCACTGAAATGACAAAATTTGACGTTAACACCTTAAAATCAATTTGTAAGAGCATGTTTGGTCACTGGAGGAAGGCGGTAAAGACTAACAATAACAGAGCTCACAATCACTTATAATTGGTTGATCTTCAAAACAAATAAAATTTGACTTTTTCTTGTAACATGACATAGTAGAAGTTCAATTAACTTGTACATAGATATTTTTTTTAACATTAATCAAACATACAATTTCAACGTCTTACCATGTAAGCTACATCGTTGAGTTTTATTTTCCCTTGAAGCTTGTTAATAACATTGCAAATTGTGTGTCTGAATGAAATATCACAAATATCTAAAGTGATGATATTGTGGTTTCCTGAAAGCCCATAACCACTTTACTAAAAGTTTGATAAGTATAAGGCTCACTATCATATCCAATGTCTGAAAAATTGAAACCACGAAGAATATCTGCAATAACTAGGGCATATTCCATTTTAGGTATGACTTTTGTAATGTCTTCATAATCTCCTTGTATTATTTGATATTGGATAGTGTCAAGTTGAATCTAAATGAAATGATTAAGACTAGGATCAAGTTCAACGTTCCTAAGACACTACTTTCTCAACCTTTCCAGCTTAATATTTTCAATAAAGATTTTGAAAGTATTTGGTACTCCATCTACATCCTTCTTCAACATCTTTAATGAAATAAACAAATGTATGTATAAGTAATAAAATAAAAATAGTTTACATATGAATAAAATGAATGTATAAATTAGCATACCTTTTTGAATGCAAGATAAAAATCTTAAAGTGTTGTTGTAGAACTTGATTTTTGGTAGTTGCATACAACATCATCCCAACTCCCTTCATTCAACATTTTAACCATTCGTTTTTGAATTTTCATATAAATATTATAACTAAATAAATTAATTAAATTTTTTTAATATAGTGATATTTATAACAAATAATACCAACAACACATGTTCTATTTAAAAGAAAATTATAATATGTTGGCTTAGGCAGTCCTCACCTAGGTTCAGAGTTTGTTGCACCAACCAAAAAATCCCTACACTACTGGCCCTTTCAGAAAAAACATGCGTAGTGCAGGCTGCAATCTCACCCTAATCAGTATGAGGGGATGCAAGAACCAAGTTTCTGCATCGAGAGATGAATGTGATGTCTTTTAGTGCCTGAGATCTGCCTTCGCACAAATTGATAAGCCCCTAGGGCTCAGTACTACAACTCTACTAAAACATCCTTTAGACCTTCACGGAGGTCCACGATTGGTCTTTACGGACCCTTAACAGCCTATTTATCCACTTACGTGCATCATAGAATAATTCTATACTAGGGCTCACATAGATAAGATTGTGTTATTAATAAACATTAGATAATTCATGAAAGTCTTCGTGGAATTACATAAACATACTTGCGTACATCATCTAACAATTATTCAATAGAATCACGCATCATTAAATCAATATTTCATAAACATATTATTCATCAACAACATAAGTTATAAACAAAAGTAAACAACAAGACACAAGATTTCTCGAAAGACAACTTCTTTATTGATTTCCAGTTCAGAATACAGAATTAGGTCCGTGCACTAAACTGCGGACTCTACCTAGGACTTTGCGCACTAAGCTATAGAGCCTTTCTCTCCTATATGACCCACTTTTCCACGCAAGACATCCAAGGCTTCATTCATTATCCATCACAACCTGCCTTAGACTCTCTAAGACACACCTATTTATAGCTTTTTACATACAATCCCACGGTCGGTGGAAAATGGGTGGATCTCAAAACCAACTCGACTTTTACATAAACAATGGGATAAAACCCCTTTGACTCCTAACCATATACGCGCTCCGCATTGACTTTACATTACTTACAATAATTTGGTTATTTTAACCCCAAAACTAACCCAAGGGACCCCATCCCAACAGGCCCCCAACACAAAGATCGTGACTCGCCCTCGAGTCACTCGGCTGGCGCTGTGATACTGTTGCAATGATACCCCAGCTCTACCTGAACTACAACAACTTCGACAATGCTCTGATTGGCTGCCTGCTTGATCTCTTCCACTAGCTTATCTATAGCTGGTCCTTATGCAACTAGCTTCATTTTTTGCTGCGTCCGTTGCAAGCTCGTCAACTTCTCCTGAATGTTGGTCTTGACCTGGTAAGTGTTATGCTCTTGACCTGTGAGAAATTCCAGAATACCAAATATGCGAAGAAGTACAACCTAGAACATAGAACAAAATGAGAAAAACAACAAGAAATTTATTATTCAGCAATGAATGCAATGTTCACTTGCCTCTTTGAGGGGGCAACCTCCAGCAGAGTAAAGCTTGATTACAAAATAAGACTCGATAATATTTCCCTTCTAACTACGACTATTTATAGCTAAATTACCTTCAACAACCTAACGACTAGTGGTCCTTTGGATAAAATGGGGTAACCACTTTATTTATTAATTATGGCCCATTTGCAGCTAACTGTTTTCCCTTTCTTAAATGCGGGTCAACCACATACAATTATTAATACGAGATTATTGACTTTTTAACTAACTATGACTATGAATTGACCCTATTGGGTTTATTACATAAATAAAAGGGTTAGGTTTGGACCCTAACATGCCCTCCCCATCAAAAGAAACCTTGTCCTCAAGGCTAAAGTTGCGGAAACTATTGAAGAATAGTGGCTGGTTCCCAAGTTGTATATTCTAGAGAGGTATATTTCCACTTGATGAGGACTTCCTTGATCGTGCAGCTCTATAGATGTCTTTCACGAGTGTCGAGGACCTTTTCTGGTTGGAGCCAGAGTGGACCTTCCTCATCCAATTCAGGTAGACTGGTTTGAATTCTACAATTATTCCCCACCACTTTCTTGAGGCATGATACATGGAAGGCTCGATGGATTTTTGAATTTGGTGGTAAGGCTAGCTTGTAGGCTACTACTCTAGTGTGTTGAAGGATTTGATAAGGTTCGTATAATTTTGGAGCTAATTTATAGCAGCCCTTTTCTTTGAGCAATGTTTGCTTATATGGTTACAACCATAGGAATACCCGATCCCCTTCTTGAAATGTGCGCTCTGAACTATGCTGGTCTACCTATTGCTTCATTTGATTTTGAGCTTGATGGAGATTACCTTTGAGACGAGATAGCATGGCGGCATGGTTTTGTAGGAGTTGATCAACTGCTTGCACCTTAGAGCACCCAGGGATATAAGAAATAGGTGAAGGTGGGAGTTGGCCATACACTACTTCATATGGAGTCATCTTGGTCACTTCATGATAGTTAGTATTATACCACCATTAAGCTAAAGGTAGCCACTATACCCATTGATGCTTCTTTTCTGAAGTGAAGCATCGTAGGTATGTCTCCAAACATTTGTTGACTGCTTCAGTTTAACCATCGGTTTGGGGATGATAAGCAGTACTTAGTTAGAGTTGGGTGCCTTGTAGCTTGAAAAGTTCTTGCCGACATTTGTTGGTGAAAGTTGAGTCACCATCGGACACAATGGAAGTTGGCATGCCATGTAGTTTCAAGATCTGGTCCATGAAAGCTTGAGCCACCGAAGTGGGGATAAATGGGTGGGGTAGAGCGAAAAAATGAGCATATTTAGAAAGTTTGTCCATAGCCACCATGATGATGGATTTGTTGCCCGACTTTGGGAGACCAGTAATGAAATCCATGGAAACATCCATCTAGGCGGAGGCAAGAAGTGGAAATGGCTATAAGGTTCTTGGTAACCTAACTGCTTCCCCTTTGTGGTGTTGACACACATCAAATTCAGCTACAAAAGTAAGAATGTCATTTTTCATGTCTATCCAAAAGAAAGAACGATTAGTGTGAGCATAAGTCTTCTGAAAGCCTGTATGCCCTGTAGTGGGAGATGAGTGAAACTTTGCCAAAATGTGAGTTTTGAGGGTTGATGTCGGTGATAGAACTACTCTATCCTTGTAGCGAAGAATCTCATCCTTCCAAGAGTATTTGACTGAGGAATTAGGATCTGCTCTTAAGTTATTAATGAGTTGGGAGAGAGAGGGCTATGAAAACCATTCCTTGCGAGCTTCTTCAATCTAATCTGGTATGTAAGGAGAGATTGATAGCAGGGTGCTTTCATCCTCAAATTGGCGTGATAATGCAACCGCTACTACATTGTCACACCCTTTCTTGTAAATTATCTCATAATCATATCCCAACATTTTGGTTAGCCATTTATTTTGTTGTGGCAAGGAGAGATGTTGCTCCAAAAAATATTTGAGGCTTTGATGGTCTGTGTGTATTTGGAAACGTCACCCCAATAAGTATGTTCGCCAGGTATCTACTGCATGTAAGATGGCCATCATTTACTTCTCATAGATAGATTGACCCATATGCTTCCCACTCAGCTGTTGGTTGGTGAAAGCCAAGGGTCGACCTTCATGCATTAAGACAACACCAATATAAGTACCTGAAGCATCACATTCAATCAAAAAATATTTGGTGAAGTCTGGTAGTGCCAAAAATGGAGTGGAAAACATGGCCTGTTTGAGAGCCACAAATGTCTATTGTGTTGTATCAGTCTACAGGAATGTATTTTTCTTAACAAGGTTAGTGATAGGTCTAGCAATGTGACCATAATTGCAGACAAATTTGCAATAGTAGCCAATGAGACCCAAGAATCCCCTCAGACTCTTCAAGGTTTCTGGTTGGGGCCAATATTGCATTGCCTATATATTTTTTGGATCAATCCTCACACCTTCACGACCCAAAATGTGTCCCAAATACTCAACTTCTTCCATGCCAAAAGAGCACTTGGACAATTTGACAAATAATTTGTGATTCTAAAGAAGTTGCAAGATCAGGTATACATGCTGAAGATGTTTTTCCCAAGTTAGGTTGTAGATGAGAACGTCATCAAAGAAAACAAGGACAAATTTTCAGAGATATGGTTTCAACAGGTGATTCATGAGGCTTTGAAAAGTAGATGGAGCATTACAGAGACCAAATGGCATGACCAAAAATTCATAATGGCCTTTATGAATTCAGAAGGCAGTCTTGGGAATCTCTTCTTCTTTCATCCGTATTTGGTGATAGCCAGAGTGAAGATCTAGCTTGGTAAATAATTTAGCACCATGTAGTTCATCAAGTAGATCATCAACAACTGGAATAGGGAATTTATCTTTGACATTGAGCTTGTTGAGGGCCCGAAATTCTGGACACATGCGCCATTCTCCATCTTTCTTTAGCAACATGATCACTGGTGGTGAATAAGGAGTGATGTTAGGACGAATAACCCCTACTTCAAGGAGTTCCTTGATGATTTTTTCAATTGCATTCTTTTGGGAGAAAGGATATCGATATGGGCGCACATTAGGCGGTTGGGCCCCTGTGACCAAAGGGATGCTATGATCATGTTCTCCTCTAGAGGGTGGAAGCTCTTTAGGTTTTTCAAATACCTATTGGTGGCAGTCTAAGACCTATTGCATCTTAGGATGAATATGAAGAGTAGTGGATTCTATGGCTTAGATGGCATTAAACTGGGTGATGACTCCATGATGGCCCCTTTTCAACAACTTTTCCATTCAATGCGAGCTGATGATAGTAGGAGCACCTGCCTGGAGTCCACGTAGCGTATGAATTTGGTCATTCTTCTTAAATCTCATATATAAATCCTAGAAGTCCATTATCATTGTGCCTAGTGTGCAAAGCCATTCAACACCCAAGACAATTTCACAGCCACCCATATTAATTGCAAACATGTGGGTCTTTAGGTGGTAGTCTCCCATCTAAAGTTTAATATTTTCGTAGCAGCCTTCACATTTCATTGTCCCTCCATCAGAAATAAGGACTTGGAAATTAGAGACTACCCATGCAAAATAATGAAAATCTTTGGCAACTCACTTACAGATAAAATTATGAGTGTTTCCACTATCAATAAATACCACTATGGGGTAATGTTTAAGAAAGCCTCTGATTTTGAGACTTTGGGTGCATAAATTCCCACCAGAGCATGTAGCGAGATAACTGGTTCATCTAGTGTAGCTATGAGATCATTGCCATGTTGGGTTTCCTCAGGTTCGTCCTTTGGACCCCCAAGGGGTGGGGCTTCCTCAGATGAGTTGTGATCAGTAACATCAATTTGAAAGAATTTAGGCTCCTTGCGTTTATGCCCCATGGAGTATTTGTCTTCACAGTGGTAGAAAAATCCTTGTTTTTGTCGTTCTTCCATTTCTGTTGAAGAGACCTTTTGAACCTTAAGTGTTTGGGTAGGGCCCTAAGCTTGGGTGGGATGCCCCTTGGCTACGAAACTTGGACGAGTATACTGGGTAGCTAAAGCAATTTCCACTTTCACGGCCTTTGTGCAAGCGTCTATCCATGTAGGTGGGTGGTGCATCCAGACACGTGCTTGGATGGTTTCTTTGAGACCACAGATGAAACACTCCAAGTAGAATTCATCTCCTAAAACTTCTATTTGGATGGCCAATGTCTCAAAGGCTGCAATGTAGTCTTTCATTGTGCCTGTCTGTCGGAGCTTAGTAAGACGACCCAAAAAATTAGGTTCTTTGTCAAAGCAGTCACAAAGGGATTTTGAGAATGCATGTCAAGTCATGTACCCCGGGATAACATTTCACATGCCACTGCCACCATTGCCATCTTTCTTGGTCCAAGTATAGGTCTCCCACATGTAGTTTAGTTTGATCATCACGGATATCATTCAAAATGAAATATTGTTCCATTTGTGCTACCCATACTACCAGATTAGAGCCATCAAATTTATACATTTCCAGCATGGGTGGATTAGAGTGGGAATGTTGGTGATTTCCATGGAAGTGACTATGATGGCTAGATTCTCCTTCAAGGTGTTCATCAATACTATGCACCTCCTGATGAAACCTTGGCGTGCTCTTAGTGAGGTGTTCCATGAATGCTGAAATTTTGTCTAGTTGTTCCTTGAAATCATCCAAACTTGTTTCAAGGTGCTCGATATTCTCATTGGCCATGAATTGAGCTCTGGTTTCTACCATACATAGATCTCGGTCACTTAAAGTCACTTCGAAAATATTTGGGACCGCCAGAAAATTGAAGCTGACAAGTGAATGGTACCACTGCGATCAGCTCGTCATCCTGAATCTTATGGGCTAAGTCTCTTGTAAGCATCCTTGGAAGGCCTCAGACTATAGACCGAACTATAGAAGTAGCAAGCCTTACTGTGTAGAGAGTCGGATCTGCATGTGAAACCCCAACTGCTGAATGTGATGTGCACTATGGTGGCAAAACCCCAACTGTTGGATCTGATTGGTGTGGTGGTGAAATAACCCCAACTGCTAGATCTGAATTGTACTGTGGTGGTAGAGCCCCAAATGCTAGATCTGATATAGAAAATAAGATAATGGGTGATCTTCAGAGAGCAGAGGGAACTATGGTCATAAAGGAGTGTCAGGTGCTACAGATCGCAATATACATAAGGGTCCAACAATAGTACTCGACCGAATCTTTCAAAGCAATAACTAAGGAGGATTAACCATACCCTTATCTGTACTACCTAACTACCCTATCATACGTGCGAGTAATCTCCCAGAGTGTTGTTCTCAGTGTATTGTAGCAGCAATATGGCCGATGACCTATCTAAGGTGACGTTTCAGGTGAACTTAGGGGGCTTACGATATACCCAAACGGTACGTGGAAGTGCAGTTTGTGCATGGTTCTGTCTAATGTGCTACTACTTGTAGGGGTAACCACAGGGGTTACAAGGGAGTCCAATAAACATGACCACCTCTTGTATTTCCTATGTGCATGCCTCCCCAAATCCACAGGTTTATGCACTCAATGATAGATCCTTGGTTTAAATATGACGGAAAACGTCTCTAGCCTAAAAAACAATTATTCTAAAATGGAGGTACCACTGGCCTTGGAAAGTGCTCTGATGCCTCTTGTTATGATCTTGAGCTGCGAGAAATTCCAAAATACTAAATATGTGAAGAAATACAACCTAGAACACAAAATAAAATGAGAAAAACTAAAAGTAATTTATTATTCAGAGATGAATGCAGCCTTCACTTGCCTCTTCGAGGGGGAAACCTCCAGCAAAGAAGAGCTCAATTACAAAATAAGACCTGGTGATCTTTCCCTTCTAACTCTGAATATTTATAGCTGAATTACCTTCAACAACCTAATAACTAGTGGTCCTTTTCATAACACAGGTTAACCACTTTATTTATTAATTATGACCCATTTGTAACTAATTTTGGTCCCTTTCTTAAATGCGGGTCAACCACTTATAATTATTAATACGATCTTATTGACTCTTTAACTAAGTATGATTATGACTCAACCCTATTGTGTTTATTACCTAAATAAAGGGGTTAGGGTTGGACCCTAATAGTAAGCCTCGTCTAACCAGGGCTGGAGTCTAGCCTTAAGAAAGGCATCCTTTTTCTGTGTCACGTCTACCTATGCGAGGAGATGCTTCCCCTCCTACAATTTGGCTAGGCACTGTGCTGGTGCAATGGATCGCGTCATTGCCATGACTTCTTCATACTTTTTCTATAGCTCCTTGACCTCTATATTCAATATTTACAGGTTTGGGTCTTCCTGCAGAGTTGTCACCAACTCCATTTCTTGCTCAAATAATGTCTAATATTATATCCCTTGCGTGGAGGGATATAGTCAGGAAGCTTTGTGATGGGCTCCACTCCCTCGACATCTATGTCTTATGTGCCCTATCCTTCCTCTGCCTCCAAATCGATGACCTTCTCGGGCTGGTTGTCTTTATTTTTTTTTGTTTTGCAGAGTGCTTGTTGGGTGATATGAGCACTGGCACCAACTTCTTCTGTTTATCCTTCTTTGGTTTCTGTGTTTCTCTAGTAGGGGTAGGCTTTGGCCTAGGTGACCTCAGTGTCATAGCCACAGGAGCCAAAGCTTCCATACTTACCTACTCTGGGGCAACTCCTTTAGAAGCAACATCACCATCAATACTCACAGTCTCTGTAGGGCTTGGTCCAATTTTTTTTTCAAGGATGACTTTCTGATTCAACTCAGACAACTTAGAAAATGCAGGGTTCGTGACTAAATCCTCCCAATGCGAGCAGTTGATAGGTGACAGACAACACGGCTCAACAAAAAATCTAAGGGTGCAAACTATTCTCTATTGGACCGGAACACATAAGTTATAGGGGTTTTTTAATTCAAATCCAAGCGTTCCCCCAAAATTCTGAAAATTAATGTTGTTTTGGCGACAGACCTTCAAAGATTTTGGCATTAAATGCTACTAGCCCACTCCTCTTAACCGTATTTTGGCTGTCAAATCATGAACAGTGACTCCAACAGTCACTTTTTTGCTGTGTTGCACGACATCTCCCTCCATAGTGCAACTTCCCGTGCACAACTTAGTTAGTCATATCTTCATCGTTTTCCACAAATCCCTCTTGTTGCGTAGTCCCTTGACCTTGGCACTATAGTTTATAGTCCTGTGCTCCCTTGCAACTTCCTAGAGAACTAAGACTCTCCTGCTGCCATATAGTCATTGTGCAAGATCCCTTGTATACATTTTTAATCAGCTCCCATTCAATCTTCTCGAAAAAGGTTCTCCATTCAGCTTCACAAGCTGAATTGTGCCTCCATTTGTAATTTCTTTGATAATAAATGGCCCCAACCAATGCATTTGAAATTTACCTGAAAATTTAGTGAACTTACTGTCATATAACAATACCATATCGTTTACCTTCAACGTGCGAATCTTGATGTGTTGATTGTGCCATACTTTTTCACATTGCTTTTGTACTTGTTGATGGAATCTAGCAAAGAATCGGTCCTCTTCAAGCTCCATTAGCTGTACGAGCCGTTCCTCTAGGGCTTCGTGATCTTCCATACCTGTGAGAGCTATTATGCACATACTAGGCACAATATATTCCATTGACATCACAACTTCTACGCCATAGACCAATCTGAACGGCTTTTGTCCTGTCAGCTTCCTGCAAGTAGTCCTATACACCCATAGTATTGTAGGTACGCGCGCATCCTAGTCATTTTGCTGTGCATTGCAGATCTTCATCAGCACGTTCTCCAAAATCTTGTTAAAGGAATCAATAGTTCCATTCACTTGTGGGTGATATGGTGTACTCTTCTGATGGTGGACTTGGAATTCCTCTGTTAATGCATTGATTGTTTCATTCAGAAAGTGCATACCTCAGTCTCTCATTAATACTTTCGAGTCGCCAAATTTGGTTAAGACATACTCAAACAAAAATTTTGCTGCTATAGCCCCTGCATAATCCTTAACCAGTTGTGCCTCTTCCCATCTGGTTAGATACTCCATTGCGGTGATGATGTAGCGTGCACCTGTTTTCTTTCTTGGGGGCTAAATTGGCCAAACAAGATCAATCGCCCATTTTTCAAATGGTTTCAATGATACTTGAGGTTGTAACAACAATTCATCCCTTCGCGATGGTCTGCCCATTCTCTCACATGCATCACATGTGTTACAATACGCTTTAGAATCCTTGTGCATCATTGGCCACCATAGACTTGCACGCTGCGCAGTTGCCTTTCTTGCATAATTTCCTCCCGCAGCCCCTCCATGAGCTTCAACGAGAATGCTACTTCTCTCAAAATCAGGCACATATCTTCACAATATTTCATTAGCACCTATCTTATACAGATTTCCCGCAATCACTGAAAAGTCTGCCCCACACACTACTAGCTCCTTCTTTTGCTAACTTATACCCTTCCAGTGCCATCCCCATAGTCAAAAAGTGAATAATATCTATAAAGTGGTTATCCACTACACGCACTATGAAGAGCTGCACATCTGGCAAGCCTTCCTTCAAATTAGTAGGCTCCTCTACTATTTCGATCCGTGACAGATGGTCAGGTCCTGCATTCAACCTCCTTGGCTTCACAATGACCTCAAAGTCATACTCCTGGAATAGCAGTAACCATCGGCAGATCTCTCCCCCCCAACAGAGATTTGTTGACCAGGTATTTCATGGCAGAATGATCCATGTACATCTTGAAATTCCCTCCTCACAAATAGTTCCTGAACTTTTGCAGTGCGTACACCATGGCCAATCCTTCGCACTCCATTGTTGAGTAATTATTCTCAGCCTTTGATAGTTTCCTACTCACAAAAGCTATAGGGTGGTCCATTTCTCCTTCACCAGCATGCGTTAACACTGCACCCAACGCAATGTAAGAGGCATCAACGTGTATGTGAAATTCCTTCTTCCAATTTGGAAATATCAATAGTGGTGCGGTGACCATATTTTCTTTCAAAACATTTGAGCTACGCTGACATTCTTCGTCCCAATAGAATGTTGTGTCCTTCTTCAGTAGCTTCTCTATAGGCACGGTAATCTAAGCATATGCCTTGATAATTTTTTTGTAATATCATGTATGTCCCAATGTTGCGTGCAACTGATTTACGTTCTTTGGGGCCTCCAAATTCACTATCGCCACAATCTTGGTAGGGTCCACCATCAACCCTTGCTTGCACACCACATGAACCAGCAGGTTCCAAAGGGAACACAGAAGATGCATTTCTTTAAATTCATCGTAATTTGGTATCTGCGACACGTATCCAACATTAAGCGCAGACTTGCTACATGGAACTTTACTAGTCCAAACACCATCGAGGCATCAAAGTACATTTCCAAGAACTTATGAATAAAATCCTTAAATGCTGCAATGGCTACGCGATAAAATATTGCAGGCATATTCTTGAGTCCAAACGACATTACAGTGTATTGAAAACAACCCTATTCCATCGTGAAGTTCATTTTTCTCCTATCTTCAAGCGTGATCTTAATATGATGGTACCCCAAAAACCCATCAGTGAACGAGTAGGCCTCCTGCCCTCCAACATTGTCTAATACTTCATCAGTAAATAGTGTTGGAAATGGATCATGGACACAGGAATCATTAAGCTTCCGTAAATCTATGAAAATCCTTATTTCTCCCTTCTGCTTCTTCTCCTGAACCACCATTGGCTCACCCAATCAGATTCTTCAACTAGTTCTATGATGTCTGCTTCTGGCATTTATCCAACTCCAAGCGAACCTTTTCCTTATACTTAGAATTCAGACGATATGGCCTCTGCTTAACAGGCTTTGCATCTGGCTTTAGAGTAATTCTCATAACGCCCAAGTCTCCTATTATGCCCTTCAAGTCCGAAAACTTGGTAGGGAACATATCTTGATATTTGCGGAGTAACTCAACAACTTTATCCACAATAGAGTCATCCCAATAATCTCCAATCTTTGTAAACTTTGGTTCTGCTTCAGTCCCAATGCTTGCTTGCTTGGTTTTCAACGACGCAATGATGTCCAAGTTGTCTATCTGTGGGCCCTCAACTTTGCGATGCCCTTCTGCCTATGGAATATTGATATTTATTGGATCTTCATCCTCCTCCTCAGTAGTTACATTATAACATTCCAGTGCATGGAGCAGCTGGGTGCCCCAATTTGGCTAGACCCATTCCAGAGGTTCTTTCGGTGTTCGGAAGATCACTGCCTTAATCCTTGTAAGGATTCATCAATTCTCATGAAACCATCTTTGAAACTAAAGGTAAATAAGAATCCTTGCCTCAATATATCCCACTTCATGGTGCCATGGTGGAGCTCTCTTTCCAAATACCAATTCATGGGGATTGTATCTAAAGTATGGAAAAACAAGTGTACCCATTCCGACTATGGCTCCTTTTCATAAGCTTTAGTCCACTTTGGTAGGTGATCGCATGGTTCATCCCTTCCATCGTATTTCTCAGCCAATCGAATGTTAGGAGTTCCAAAATGTAGTCTCATGATTCTTCTGTAATCAGGCCATCCATTAAAGTTGTCCTTGTACGTACCCCACCATCGTGAGGGCATAGCATGCAGTGCCAAATCTAATGCTTGGAAGCAGTGATATTCAGGAACTTCACATTCAAATGCATCCAAAAACTTATCCATGTCAGTTAAACCATCATAATAAGGTAATTTCCTTACCTCCAATGAAATTCAGCGAAACGATTTAGTCATCATGTTGTAGCGTAGTGTAGATACTTAATGCAATCGATTATGCTAATGTTCTAATTCCTCATCTGAATCAAAGGTACAAGAACTCTCATGATCCCATGAAATATGTCCATCTGTTGTTGGATTGATCTAATATTAGTCTCACATTGTTATCTTGTAAATCTATTCTAGCTTATCTTCACTTTCTTCATAATCGCGAACCAGTTTAGTGTAGCATGCCCCATCTACAGGGTCCAATGACATGACAACTCGAAGTGTTTTCTTTTCAAATGACATTGTCCTATTCTTCAAGTTGACGACTCCATTCATTTCAATGGCCCAGTCAATTCTGAGGAGCGCGGGGTATGGATTGTTGTCATCAAAAATCTCTATCACTTGAAAGTTAGCCATCACACTCACACCTTCTATATCAACTATTACTCCATGAAGTCATCCCATATGAATGATATTCTATTGGTTTTCCATTCTAAGCTAGATTGGAGACCATTGCAACATGGGTCTCACCATTCTCTCCCATGTTTGTTTTGATAAAACATTCGCATCCGACCCCAGATCCAAGATGACCTGATCCATCTCATCATCTCCTATTTGCGTTGTGAGCCTCATTTCACACCCTATTCTTGCCTTGTGTTTGCCAATTTTTCTAACTACGTGGTGTCCATTAGGGCCATTGTCTTTGCCATCGCATTTGTTTAAGAACGTGGTAAGCACAAAGGGAACAACCACTTTAGGCACGCTGGGTTCTTGTACTTTGTTCTGGCTTCCTGAGGTGGAGGCCTCAACGAAGCTTTTCTTGGATTCAATAAAAGTTTCCTTAGTGGGCACCAAATCAAAACCATCTTCCTTTTTCGGGGCCTTGTGGACCCATCTGTCCTCTTCAGGTTTTTTTCCTTTATCATCACTAGTTGTTATCCCGCTTCTCATCACTATATTCATGCTCTGATCTCCTTGCAGTGCTCAGCTCTCATCATCTGTAAGTTCTACATGGGTTATTGAGGGTGCACCTTCTTCTCCTACATCTTAGCTATCAGCACCGGGCATTCCTCTATAGTGTGATCAAACTAGCTGTAATACTGACATGATGGGTGTGTCTGATTCTAACACCCATGCGCATAGTGCCTTGATGTCCTACAGTTGTAACAAATAACATGACCCCGACCTCTACTACGTCCTCATCCTCCTCGGCCTCTCCCTCATCCTTGATATCCTCCATGCGCTCCTCTAGTGCCCTGCTCTGGAGGTCCAGTTTCTGCTTGCATTCGGTAGGCAGGTGTTCTTTCCATAATCAGCGCATTGTTGAAAATACAACAAGATGATGGAGCTTAGTGGAAAGGAGTCACCTTCACTAAGTGGGCCCACATGCTATTTTTGGCGCAAAGTCTATTTTTAGACATATGGATCATGGTCTATGAGTTGCAGTATGCTATTTGTGGATGATTGGTCATGTTGGTAAAAATAGATGGACTTATATTTTTAGACATATGGGCGGATTCTATTTTTAGACTGCCAGGCTAAAAATAGAACAACCAAATATTATTAGCTCATAATAATATTTGGAATATAAACATTATCTTATCCTCTTGGAGCACTTCAGTTTGAGCTACAGATGTGGCACATGCAGCTGTCAGAAGGAAATACGCTTTTCTTATGAGTCAGTTGAGCTATTGCATGGTGGACTTCAGTTAGAACTCATGTGGTTGAGTTTGGTGGAGTTGGTTGAGGAGTTGATGGAGTTGTGTTCAGTTTGACTTGGTTAAACTAGTTGTATTTAGTCTAACTGCAGAATACACTAGTGATGAGTGATGTGAATTAATTATTAATTAATTCATTGATTATTAACTCATAAATTAACTCAAGAATACATCAGTTAACTCAGTGCATGGACAGTTCAGTGAAGACAAGTGTTAGGGTGAGTGAAAGGGTAAGACATCTGTCAGTTGTGACTATAGTTGTGCATGATATTTGCACAATCAATGGATTGACTAATGCCAATGAGGATCGCATGGTTCAGCCAAGGAAATACGAGTTTGGTTCAGCCATTCATCATTATTCTCATGCAGGATTGCACAGTGGACGCAGGCAAACACTGGAGGATATTTGAGGCATCAGATCTGAGCTAGTTTGTGTGTAATAGGTGGAGATAGTACTGAGTACTTGTGAGGAGTATTTTACTATGTATTGTTACATGTTCTCAATCATTATAATATACAGATAGTGTGGGGTTTTCATTTGTATGCTTTCCCCGGATTACATACTGTGTTAATGTGCGCATGCGATTGATGTTTCATTGTTTTTAATGTTGCAAGATTGATGATTAACGTAGAGAAGGTTATGTATTATGCATGTATTCCGCAATAGTGTATAATCGGGATAATCTCTGTGAATAAGTGTTTAATTATTCAAAATTTCTACATGCATAGCTGCGACAGTGGCACTCATCATGGCCCACTAATTTGTAGAAGTTACAAAACAACTACTACAGTGTTTGGATGACCTTTTGAAGAAGATGACATTTATCTGTCGTGTTTTCTCTAGCAGCTTGACAGATAGTGCACCATAGCACAACTTCGACACTCAGTCCTGCTCAGACTTCAGGCCTCAGGGGAATTGGTCCCCCTCCAGTGACATAGTTTGCAAATACAGGTCAATGGTCTTTATCATGCCCATAGCTCTTACACTTCATGCACTTGACTTCCATATGCACCTTTGGCTTAGTCTCCTTGTATTTCTTCAAGCTTTTCAATTCTAAGCATAGGCTTTGTAACTGAGAGTGAATTCATTGTACCCGCAAGGTCGCATCCTGAATAGGCTTCGCATGCAACCTCATCGTGATTTCTAGGGCTTCTACCTGAGTTCCTATCTTCTGTTGCGACAGAGAAACCCTCAGGTGGGGAAAAAGTGAAGCTATAAACCACTCACGATGTTGACCATCTATAAGTTGCATATTAACTTCGCAAATTACACACTTCAACCTTTGATCTAACTCCCAAGGTGTCTCATTAACCCTCATCATGTTCTCCTCCTTGAATCCAACTACTAATTGCGAGTCAGACATAGGCTTACTAAACTCTTTGTTTAAACAATTCTTAGTTTCTACTAACGTTGCCAGAGGATTATCGGAATAGTACTTAATATACCAGGTCAGCACAATCCTGCAGAGAGGAAACCAACTGCGTCTTCTTTATATTATCATTAGTAATCTACTGCATTGTTCACACAATATTCACAATAAACCAGAACTGATCTGTGTCTTCACTCCCTCTGCCCTTGAAAATCGACAGCTTCATTGTGTTCGGCATGTTGAATGGAGGTGGTGGTGGTGGAGGTGTGGGTGAAGGTGTATGTGGTGGAGGTGGAGGTGGAGTTGGTGGATGATGTGTCTATTGAAAAATTGTCTTATCAACTAGACAATGCTCTGCAGTGAGGTTTGTACCACTCCCTTATCATTGCTCGAAGGGGGTCTAATTAGTGGGCTATACTCTGGACCTGATTTCTCTCGATATTTAAAGAGTTTCCCACTTCGCGTATCTTCGAACATCAAGGCAATGGCATAACCCGTTTTTCACACAAAAACATTTTAATCCAAGTATTCAAAGATCTTAAATACTTACCTTGCTGTCCTTTGAAAAATCGTCGCTCCACTTCGCTGTCACTGACTGATGTATCAACTAAGAATTCTATAACAAATCCTCCTATAATTCGATCAAGCTAATGATCAAAAACCTGTGCGATTTTGTCTTCAGAGGCTTCTAATTGTCATACCAACTCTGGAGTCCACACTATTGGATCGTCAAGCTAACACCTTCCTTGACCATCTGTGAACTTAGCGAGCCACTCATATAATTCGATTGGAAGGTGGAGAAGAAAATTTTGTGTATCTCTGTATACAAATACCTATCCAACCACTACTCCTTTGACATGTACGCTTCCTGTTTTCCTGCGCCGCAAATTCGTGAGTTTTCCATCTAGTAACTTCTCAATTTCTTTCTTCATCAGATTCCAGTGATGCGACATGACACATCTCCTTCAAGAAGATCTTGGTCCCAACAACATAACCATTTGTTGTCTTAGGGGCTCCTGACCCAGGTTCAGAGTTAGTTGCACCAACCAACAAATCCCTACACTACTGGCCTTTTCGGCAACAACCCACATAGTGCAGGCCATAGTCTCACCCAAAGAAGTATGGGGGGAGGAAAGAACCAAATTTTTGTATCCAGATATGAGTGTGATGTATTTTAGTGCTTGATATCTGCCTTCGTGTAGATCGATAAGCCCTTAGGGCTCGGTGCTAGAAATCTACTAAAACCACCTTCAAACCTTCGCGAAGGTCCATGATCAGTCTTTGATGACCCTTAATAGTATGTTTATCCATTTATGTGCATCAAAAAATAATTCTAGACTAGGGCTTACGTAGATAAGCTTGTGTTATTAATAAACATTAGATAATTCAGTAAAGTCTTCACCGAATTACATAAACATACTTGTGTACATCATCTAACAGTTATTCAATAGAATCACACATCATTAGATCAATATTTCATAAACATATTATTCATCAAAAGAATAAGTTATAAATAGAAGTAAACAAGAATACACAAGATTTCTCCAAAAATAACTTCTTTATTGATTTCCAGTTTAGAATATAGACTCAAAACTTCCCATGTGCACTTAGCTGCGAGGGTCCGTGCACTCAGCTATAGACTCTACCTAGGCCTCTGTGCACTAAGCTGTAGAGCCTTTCTCTCCTATCTGACCCATTTTTCTGCGCTAAGACCTCCAAGACTTCATTCATTATCCATCATGACCTGACTTAGACTCTCTAAGACACACCCATGGTCTATGGATAATGGGTGGATCTCAAAACTGACTCGACTTTTACATAAACAAGGGGCTAAAACCCATTTAACTCCTAACCATCTATGCTCTCTGCATCTACAAATCACAAATACTTTACATTACTTACAAAAATTACATCAACACGGGTTATTTTAACCCCAAAACTGACCCAAGGGACCCCATCCCAACATAATCCAAGAAAATTAAAAATACTTCAACATGCTTACTTTTGAAATTTTGAACACATTTCATCCGATGATAATCCACCTGTCTTCACACGAGATAGTATTGATTTGACTAATTTTTCATTCTTCACTCATTGCATTGTTATCCAAGGTGTGATAATGATATCATCTAGAAGATTATTCATTTTAGGACCTGTCTTACTGCTGGTACATATTAAGGGTTTAGAATTTTCAACCTTATGATTTTTTATGGCAATATTCTCCCACATGTTGAAAATCTCATCAATCAATTCCCATATCTCCCTAGTTCTAAATGCCAACTAGAAAATGTTATCCGTGCCTCTAAATAAATGTAAATTTACTTCATTACCTTTTGAATTGATTTTATCCTCAATTTGATACCCTATTTCCATATAACATTCCTTCTGAAGGCTTATATTGAATTTTGTCTTATCCTTGCCACATTTTTCTTCAAATTAATTATGAGTAAATCTGACCCTTTGGATGAAAGTCATAGACATTCTATACTCATTATCTGTATTATGATCCCATGCCACTAAATTTTCTTACATTTCTGTTAAACCAACATAAATGATGTATCTCATTGTTTAAAAAAGAGAGTTATTGGGATATTCCTTGATCAATTGTCTTCTAGACTCTGTAGAATAGTTCCCTCTCATTACATAATATTTTTTTTCAGGACATCGTGTCCTCTCAAATGACTCTTTGTTGGGAACTTGATTTGGATCAACAAGAACCACATAATTCACCACATGTGCATATGGATTGTATCTTAACAATGTTGTCAAGTTATGAACATGTAGGTGATGTGGATTTCTAATTTGATATTCAGATTGTCCTTCATTTGACCTATAGAATTAACTGACATTAAGTTGAAATGTTTTGCCTCCATTATTTAATTTATTATTCACCAAGTGATCTCAAATGACATTTTTTTTAATAATGCTATCCTCTAGATCAACACGTTATGATTTCTCTCCTGTCTTAAAAGATTTCACTCTCATCTTCACAACTACCCATGATTTTTACAGATTGACCAACTTTTGATTTCTTCTTCTTACTGGTTAAGATATTTTCTTCTAGATAAACAATCTTCTCATCATCAACTAGAATAGAGACATCCATGGACATTTTTCTTTTCAGGGTTTTATTTCTTTTCTCCTTTTGAATAATAGTTCTAATCTCCTCCTCACTAATGGAAAAAAATTAGCTTCAACTTCCACATCGTCAAACGAAACATGTTCAACTTTACTAGATTGATCCACTTTAGTGATTATTTTTTGATCCCTTGTATGTACTATTTAAGTTTCATGAACTATTGCTCTACTTCCTTCTCCTTTATTATTTTGTCTCTATGTGGAAAATGTTGATCACATTCATAATATTTGGCTCTAGATAATAAATACCCTCCAACATCATTGAAATACTCTCAGCAAAATCATGTAAAACAAAATATAATATGTCAATGATCAATAACTTATAAAAATGATAATGATCCTTAAAATAATGCATAATACATAAATATAAATAAGCATACTTACAATATTATTTGCAATGTTGGTTGTGATTTCTTCACACAACTTTTTAGATTCTTCGTATGTGCCATACTTTTTTTTTAACAAGATCGGTTACTGTGTTTTCTATTCCAAGAGAAAAAAGGAGCAAGCTACCATTACAAAGGAAATTTTGAATAATAGTATGCAAATGGAGGAAGATGAGGGAGTGTAGTCTTGGGTTTCCCAAGCCTTACATCTAAAACTACCAGGATTTCCAACTACATTATTCTTATAGAACCTAACAAACTGATTGAGCATATATTTACGTTTACAACACATATGAAATCTTTGAAAACAATGGCTAAGTGTTAAAGGAAATACTAAGAGGTCTTCTAAAACTAGTTGAATTAAGGTTTCGGTTGGGATCAGATTCTGCAACCCTGATAGTTGGAGTTATCATCGGTCTGGTTGATGATTAAGCCCTTGAGATATAGTCCTCCATGTGTTGGCACTTGTCCTTGAGAGTTGTCATTTCATAGTTCTGGTCATTAAGTTTCTTTCTCAGGAGAGCATTCTCAGACTTAGACTGAATCCTGTAGTCCTTAATTGTCTCGTGAAGCTGATCAATCGTGAATTTATTTTCCTTACAAACCACACATTTGTCATTTTGGGAGGCTCTGTCTAACGGGTTCATATCCATGGTTGCGCTGAGATCTGATCGAACACTCCTTTGATGAACGAAGAAAGAACAAGGTAACTGCAATAGAGAGATGGAGGGGAGATGAAAATAGGGGAGGCTCAACAAGGAGGGGGAGGAAGAAGGGGGGCAGGGAGATTAAAAGGAAGAAACACAGGGAGATGCAACAAGCAAGCTGCACCTGGAAAGGAAGAGCATAGTAGAGAGGGACTGAGATTTAGGGAAGTAGATGGAGATTAAGAGCAGGAGAATAGTCCTGCTGAAAAAGAAGACACACACAATAACACAAAATGACGGGAACATGAAGAAAAACGTAGATGGAGGATAGAGAACAGAGAAGACAGGGAAAGAAAAAAACAATGGGAGATGAGGAAAAGCGAGGAAGGGGAATGAATAAATAGAAGTGCAGAGGGGCAGATCAGGAGGAGGATCAAGACAACATCTGGGAGATCACAAGGAGCCTAAGGGAGCATGATATTCTTGGGATTCGAGAAGGGACATGGATAGAGGACAAGGAATATTTGAAGGAGATTTGAGTTCAGAGAATAAGGAAGATTAGTGGAATTTGTCAAACTACATTCCATATGCCAAAGTGACATTGGTAGGATTTTCCTGTAGGGAGAATTATGGGATTGGGATTTGAACAATATCATGAGAAATTCGAGACTCATTGGGAGACCGTGTTACTACTATGTTGGCTTGAATGTTTGTTGTTTTATTATTATCTCCCAAAATATTTTTTAATGAGACCTTGCCCATATTAACCAAAATTTTCCTGATTATTCTAATGATTTGACTCAATGCATTGTTTTTTGGAGTGCTTCACTCAAGAATCGCTTGAATTATTATGGCTGAGTCACCCAGAATTACTGGGTTCTGCATTTTCCTTTTTTTAGAATTGCTGTGCCTAACAATAATCCGTAAGCTTCTGCCCCGTTGTTTGAAATTTCCCTAAGGCCCCATTCATAAGTAATTGGATTATTGCCACTTGATTCAAAAAGGATGCCTCCAACTCCATCTTTGCTAGGATTTGATTTTTGGAGGCACCATAAAAAAGGAGGTAGGGTCTATTTAGATTTTTCATCCACATGATGAATTCATCACTTTTTAATCTTATTTTCTAGTTCTAAATATTAGGATTTAAATTGATGATGCTTGTCCTATTAGGACCACTCATCACATATTTAATCCAGATTCTTTCCTCTTATTGAATCTGATTGGTTTCTATTGGTTTTACTCCTTTTGAAGATAATAATTCAGTTGTGAAGCCCCAGGGCCTTGACAATACATTACTGATGTTTGGAGGTCGATCATTGAAAATTGGCTGGTTTCTTACCAACGAAATCTACCAACACATAAAGGAGGGAAGATTATTCCAATACCTTTTGATGGTTTCCTTTTGTTTTAGGGAGTATGGGTATTCCCTTTTCTAGGTTGTGAAGAATTCATTAAATGACTGAGATAGAGGCAAATTGGCCTCTAGAGGACTTACTAGAAGGTACCCGCATTCTTGTGTGAAGGAGCAGTCAAGAAAAAGATGTTGGATGCTTTCTTCACTTATTAAGCACATTGAACATCTGGAAGGACCTATGAATCAATTTTTTTTAATATTATTAGCAGTTAGGACTTTACCTTTTATAAGTGTCCAAATGAATATTTTGACCTTTGGTAAACTTTCAGATTTCCACATAGTTCTCTAATGAATCCAATCTTGTTTATCTTTTTGAGCTTGGATGGTCAGATAACCTGATTTCGTCGTTAACTCTCCACCATTGGGGTCCCATTTGAATGAGTCTCGTGAATCAAGGCTAAGAGGAGTAGCTCCATTTAGAAGGTTTATTAATGATTTCCATTGAGATTTGAGGCTTCAAGGAAGATTAAGGGTCCTCCATTCCGCCTAATTACCATTTTTCCATAAAGAGATGTCATTCAAGGTGAAAATTCTGTTTGTACTCATCCATCCTCTTAGGTTTTGGATATTTATTTCGTTGGCTACAGGAGGATTCCCCATTAGGCTATCTTCCCAAATTTTGATTCATTTTCCATTCCTGGGAAGCTTAGATGATTTCTCTTGATGAGAGGAAGAGATTTTTTGACTAAGTTCCATACTTGAGTGCATGAATTGATCTGGAATCCTTCTTCTAGAAGGAGAGATTGAGAATGATTCATATATTTAGCTCCCAAAACTTTCTTCCACCAACAATCCTTTCCTATGATAAACCTCCATGCTATTTTTTCCCTAAGAGCTAAGTTCAGGTAAGCATGGAGTCTTATGGACAAGCCTCTTTTTTCATAAGGCAAGGTGACTTGATCCCATTTACTAAGATGATTTTTTTGAGTCATATTTCCCTCCTTGCCATAGAAATCCCCTTATTATTAACTCAGTTTCCTTATGGATGCTTGCTAGAGCTAAGATAGCTACAAACTGATAGATTGGAAGGGCTGTGAGCATTGATTTGATTAAAATCACTCTACTTGCTAGGTTGAGCCAGTTCATGTCCCAATTTTTGAATATTTTTTTCATTTTCTCTATATGTTTATTCCACAATTATGTATTCAGGTTTTCTTTAGATATTGGAAGGCCAAAATAGTGGAAATGGCTCCATATTGCTTGGAAGGGGATATCCAAAATTTAAGATATTCTTTGAAGGGTGTGAGGAGAGGTATTCCAACCATATATTCTACATTTTTTTTTTTTTAGGGGACCTCCTGAGACTTCCAGAAAGTTGTTGAGCACTTTTTTATCTGTCTAGAAACTATACATGAGGCACCTCCCATCACTAGAGTGTCATCTGCAAATAATGAGTGGTTCATGTTTTTTACTCCAGATGAGATAGAGAGCACTGTTAATATGTGATTTGTCCTGCACTTTTCTAGATGTATACTCAATGAATCTACCATGATTATATAAAAAAAGGGTGAAAGAGGACAACCATGTCTCAGATTCCCATGAGCTTTGGAGAAACTCACTTGGCCTGCCATTGATTAGAGGAGCGATCCAAGGGCCTATTGTGCAAACTTTGATTATATAAGTTATCTTGGAAGAGAATCCAAATTTATTTAGAACAACAGAAAGGAAGGATATATTCAACCTACTGAATGCATTTCCCATATCTAGATTTAAAATAATACCCTACTCTTTCCTCATTAAACTAGAATGCATGGATTCTTTCACTCTCATGGTGTTTTCGAGGATTTGTCTACTGGGCACGAATCCTCCTCGATTTTCATAAATTAGATCAAGGATGATAGGATTTACTTTGTTTTCTAAAATATTTGTGATGATTTTTTAGGAAGAGTTACACAAAAATCGGCTAGAATCGGATGAAAGAAGAGGGTCTTGCCTCTTTTGGAACAAGAGCTAGAAAAGAAGAATTTGTAAATCCTCCTAGATTCATTTTCTTGAAGACATTACTTATCATTCTGATAAAATCCTTTTTGATTAAACTCCAATTGTTACAATAGAAAGCAATGGAAAATCCATCTTGCCCTAGAGCTTTGTTCGGATGGAGATCCCAAATAGCTGAATAAATCTCTTTCTCATCCACTTCTTTAGTGAGTTCTCAATTTATTTCTTCACTAATGTTTTTGGGAATATGCTGGGTGAAGACTTCATGATCAATATTTGCTGCATTTGTTGTTAGGATGTTTTTAAAATGGTTGTGTGCTTCCTTTTTAAACTCCTATTGTCCTATGATTTCTCTGCCAATCATCCTTTATGCTATCTCTTTGGTTAATAATTCTCCGCATCCTTGTTGAGTTATGAAAGAAGACAACATTTTTATCTCCTACCTTCATCCAGAGGCTGCGAGATTTTAATCTCCACTCCTCTTCCTCAACTCTATTTTCTCTATATATTTCCCAATAAATTTTATTTTCCTAGAGTTGGATTTCTTTTGTTTCTTCATGTTGTTCTTTTGTTTCTTGGGCTATCTCCATTTTTTAATTAACTTTTCCTTCCTTTTCTGTTTTTCTTTATGGTTGTTCTTTGCCCAAATTTTCATTTCCTTCCTCAACGTTTTTAGTTTGGTTTTCGAGACAAATTTTGGAGAGCTTATAACCTTTTGTGACCACACCTCTGTTGTTAACTTTTTTTCTTCATCGTTGTTGTTCCATATTGAATTGTATCTAAATGGTGTTGGGCCTAAATTACCCATATTCCCAAGAGTGATTACCACTGACTTGTGATTGGAAGCTGAGGTATGAATGATTCTTGATATAATTGAGTTGAATTTATTGGATATTTTGTCTTGGACTAGGATACGATCAAGCCTTTCCTTGATGTTGTTTTTTCCTATTGTTTTATTGCTCCATGTGTATTTTCCATTATTGGGAGGAAAATCTAGAAGGTTGTAGGAGTCCATAATGAGTTCGATAGAATCCCTTGATGGATCTACATGGTAAGATCCTTCAAACTTCTCAACTACATTCAAAACTAAGATGAAGTCTCCTCCAACTATAAAGCTGCTATTTTGTACGTGTGGGAGAATTTTTTTAGAGTATTCCAGCAGACTTCCTTCTTTCTATAATGATTCAGAGAATAGACATTTATTATGCAGTATTGTTCTTTGTTTTTTTTTGTTCCTTAGATTTGTTTTAATCCAATGCTATTCTTTTAGTTGGTGGACTAACTCCCATTTAACTTTCTTCCACAGAGTGCAGATACCTCCTGATGCCCCTAAAGTTTGGAGAGATGTGCCTTCATAACTCCTTATTCTTTGGATCATTTTTCGTGTATCAAGTTCATTTATTTTTGTCCCTTGGACAATGAGGATATCTAGATTTTCCACTGATATTAAATCTTTAATTTCATTGAGTTTTAAAGGGCTTCCCATTCCTCTATAATTCCAAGATACAAGATTCATTAAATATTTTGATTGGGGGCAAAGGGGCCTTCCCCTCTGGAAGGATGGGGGGTTTTCTCCTTGTTCTTTGCTAATAAGGTATCCATAGGTTGTTGAGTAACCATATCCATCTCCTTTACAACAACTTTGTCTCTTAGTTCTCTATTAGATGTTCATCCAGGTCTTTCAGGATGGTTAAGGGAAGAGAGAGAGTCTTTGGATTGATTCCTTATGATGATTTGATCAAAATAAGGAGGAGGAGCGATAAGGGAGAGGATGGGGGAGGAAGAGGTGGGAAAGGGATGGAAGGGGAGAAGGGGAGGGATGGGGGAGGAGAGGAGGGGATAAATGGATCTTCAAGTGGATTGAAGGGATTAGAGACCAGTAGGGAAGAGGAGGAATGAGAGCAGGTCAAGGAGAAGAGCGGGAAGGAAGGGGAGTTGAGATAATAGGGACAGAGATAGTGGAGTTATGAGAGGGCTTTTGAGAGAATGAAGAAGGTTGAGAAGAAGGTTTATTTTCTGTCTTTTTCTTCTTAACCTATTCCCATTTTGGATCCTAAGATTTTATTACTTAACTTTCTTGTTATTTCAGACATCTGTTAGCAAAATGACCATATTTGTGGCATACCTTGCATTTTAATGGTATTTTATTGTAGTCAAGTTGTTGAATGTAAACCTAGTTGTCGATTTTTATCTTTATTGCTTCGCGGAGCCCTTTTCCTAGGTTAGCTTCAACACATATTTTTGCGCATGCATGCATATTCTCCTTTGGCTCTCTTCTGTCAATGTATTTTCCCACTGCATTTGCTATTGCTTTAACCGATTTGTCTCCCCAACAATGGAGGGTGGGGGGTGAGGGAGTCGCACCCAGATTAGCGCAAAATTAGCACATCCAACTCTGGATCAAAATATGAAGTCCACCTGTTTAGATGGAGGCCCCTAGTGTCCATAAAATATAATCCATTCTTGAATATCAGGTCTCTATCTTCTTTTGTTTCAAAGTGGAAAGTACAATATCCTCTTCCATAGAACTTGATTGATATTTTTCCACTAATAAAGGAGGACTAGTTTCGTTCAACCCACTTCTGGATAGAGCGAGGGGAAGGCCATAGACTAGTGAAATGACCAACGAGGCCACTCTCAGAGAGAGAGAGAGAGAGAGAGAGAGAGAGAGAGAGAGAGAGAGAGAGAGCAACACGAAGAGGGAGGGAAGGAGGTAAAATGATTTTATAGAAGAGAGCAGGGAAAAAACATGCTAAAGCGTTTTCATCTTGCTAAGATAAGTGAGAAGAGGAAGGGAGGGAGTCACCATCCAGAGGAGGCTCTAGAGGGACCATCGGGAGTAGAGGGATTAGGCCGAGCCCACTTGGAGCAGGGGAACCCGTGAGCTAGAAAGCGTGCGATCTCCTTAATTCAAACATAGTGTAGCAGGAAAATTGTCAACACTTATAACGTTACTTAGCATCCAAGATAAGATTGTATATATGTGTCATACTTGGCCTTTAAGAGATGATATCTAACATTTTCATGTGTCTTGAGAAATTTTGTAAGAACATAAACAGTGTCTGTATTTTACACCAAACATATGTCTTGTAATTTTCCTATCACCTCATATGGTTCACCAAAGTTAAGCATACCACAACATAGAGAGATATGTATACCTTATTCGCTTTTACTAGCTTTAACATGACATGTAAAATTTGTTTTATTTATTCTTGCACATTCCTCCATTATAAAATAATCTTGAATGTATTTGACAAGCCAGTTTCTTTACTTTTACATTGTTTTTCAATTCGAGTATGTTTAGTACTATTCATAGAGAATTCAACTGCAACTTTAGATGATTTAGTTGTTGCCCTTGTTCCAAAAACATTCACAAAGACCTTATTTGATGTCATCTTCTTGATATATATATGTATATGTATATGTATATGTATATGTATATGTATATGTATATGTATATATATATATATATATATATATATATATATATATATATATATATATATATATATATATATATATATATATATATATATATATCTAAGTTAATGAAGAAAAAACATATCTTAATTAAAAAACAAAACAAAAAAATGTTTAAAAATAAAAAATATAACTCTTAATTTAATTCAAAAAATGAAATAAAAAAAAACATTCCAAATATTAAAAAAAACACTTAAATTATAATTTCATAATCAAAACTAAAAAAAGAAAAAAAAAAAAAAAAAAAAATTCCTCGTTGGGCCTTCAGCCGCCCATTGGGCCGAAGGCCCATGGAGAGCATACCACGCTCATGAAAAAAATTGAAATTAAAAATGAAGATAAAAAAATCATATCTATATATATATATATATATATATATATATATATATATATATATATATATATATATATATATATATATATATATATATATATATATTGTGTGGTTGACGACCACCCTTGGTCACTGGGTGGCCGCTACATCCACGGCTTAGAGACTAGGCTGATCTGCGAGGGATCAAACCTTTCGGCCATCAACAGACCTAACCCCAAGAGCTTACGGGAATTGACCCTATGACCTCCCATCTGGCGAGGCTCCAACTTGACTGATTGAGCTAACTCTTGGGGTATATATATATATATATATATATATATCTAATTGTTTCACATTTTATTTTTATTTTGAATAGATAAATAAATTAATTTTTCCTAAAGGAATATTTTTTTTTGGGTATCATGGAGGAACCCAACAACCCGCCTGACATGTAATTAATAGTAAATTTCTAGGGGTTTACCACCTATTTTTCTTGTTGTAAATTAGTCACCTCAAGGGGATTTGAACCCAGGTCTTCTTTGTTTCAACGATTTCATAAATTTTGAATCAATGAATTAAAATTACCCCAGACAAATTACAAAAAAAAATATAAAAAAAATTGAACACCAGTTTTTTCATTTCAAAGCCCTAAAAAATATCTTTTTTCTTATTTTTTTCTCTTAAAAATCCTACAAAGTTGAGTTTTTTTTTCCATCTTTTTCGCTAAAAAAAAAATTGAGTTTTAATGTGCTTTTTCCCATAAAATGTGATATAAAAAAATTCTTCAAAAAAAAAAAAGAAAACCAGAATTTTTTTTAGTTTTGGAGCACAAAAACCATAAAACAACAATTTTTCCCCAAATTCATCTTTAAATGGTCAAAATACAAGGAAAAATAACCTTTGAAATGTGAAATTTTTTTGTTGAATATGTGATTGACGACAATGCAGCTCCTGCGCAAAATTTCTCTGAAGTTTTTAACAGAACCCAGAAGACTTGATGTGGTGTGAGGAATAGAAACAACAAATGTTATTATATAGCGATGATTGTGGGATTGCTTTAGCATTTCTTGAATGTAGGATTAAAATTAAAATTAAGAAAACTAATATATAGTTAATATTATAGGTGTATATTAACTTTTATTCAATGTGGAATAAAAAATAAAATATAAATTATAAAAATTAATTTAGTTGCATTGTTAATGTTAAATAATTTAAGTAAAATATTTATTTTAATTTCGAAGGAATGTAATAAAGGAATATTTTTGTGGATATTTTGAATAGAAAGTAGGGTCAAAATTTTCAACACCAAAAGTTTAGCAAATTGTTTTGAAATAAATTTTAGGCAAAAATTTTAGAGGGAAATATTTCAAACAAAAATTTTGGAGGAAAACTTTTCAGCATAAGCTTTTTGGGGGGGCGGTGGGACTTTGGAGGGAAAATTTTCAGTGAAATTTTTTTTTTTGGGGGGGCGGGGGGATTTTAGAGGTAAAATTTCAATCCCTAAGCTATAAATTCTCGTTGGGAGAGAGTGCATTTGTATCATTCAACATCTTCTACTTGAAATTCATGGATTCTTCTGATAGTGAAGTTTTTCTTTCTGCAAAATCAACATCTTTGTAACATAACAAATCTATTCATATTGATGAATATAACAAGAATTCTTTCACTATGAATAGAGAGTCAAATTTTCCACTTGGTCCTAATCCTAGCGATAATGAGAGAAACATTGATGAAGGGAATCAAAAATAGTTTCTTGTTAATAGAGAGTCAATTTTTCAACTTAGTCCTAATCCTAAGGATTATGAGAGCACCATTGACGAAGGGTAGGAAGAAGATAGAGAGTCAATTTTTCCACTTATTCTTGATCCTAGAATTATGAGAGCACCACTGATGAAAGGGGGATGAAGAATTTCTAGAGTCAAATTTTCCACTTAGTCCTAATCTTAAGGATTATGAGAGCACCACTGACGAAGGGGAGGATGAAGAATTTCTAGTAAATAGAGATTCAAAATTTCCACTTAGTCCTAATCCTAAGGATTATGAGAGCACCACTTACAAAGTGGAGGATGAATTTATTTCAAATGATACTTTTACTATGAATAGAGAGTCAAAATTTACACTTAGTCCTAATCCTAAGGATTATGAGAGAACTAGTGATGAAGGGGAGGATGAAGAATTTCCTGCAAATGATAATTTGACTATGAATAGAGAGTCATATTTTCCACTTAGCCCTAATCCCAAGGATTATGATAGCACTAGTGATAAAGAGGAGGATGAAGAGTTTCTTGCAAATGATAATTTTAGAGGCACATATGTGAATAATGCATTTTCTCTGAGTCAGAGTTTCAAAGGCACTCATGGTGATGATGAATTGAATCCTCCAAAGGAGTAATTTAAAAACATGGATGAATATGTTGCAATTTTCTGTCCAAGTCAGATTTCAAAAGCGCAGATGATGGTAGTGAAGATTTTCCTTCAAGTGAGGACGGTAATGAATATTTTCCATGAAATGATGGCGATGAATTTCCTAACTATGTTTATATTGATCAATTTGAGGATAATATTCCTCCTAATGATGATGAAAATGCTTCTACATAGGATAATACAATGATGGAGACATTGCAAGCAAATATTGTATCTATGAGTAGGAGTAGACCTTTTCATATCAATCCAAGATATTCTAGTTATACAAGGATTAAGGAAAAATATCTCATAAGAATAATTTATATTAGTGATCTAATTTCAAATGAATGTTGTCAAAAGGATTGCTTGAAACATATGGATTCCAAGTTTTCTTTGGAGAAAAGGAAGAGATATTTGTCAATGAATAAAAGCATGAAAAATTCATATTTAGTGGGTTGCATGAAATCTACACTAGCATGTTATGATTATGATATTGGGAATGTATTGCTATGTAAAAATGCGTTCAAAATGTTTCATTCAATTGGTAATTTTCATCTGTCAAGAATCCACGCAAGACTAGAAAAATATCCCACATTTTATTTAGAAGTATGTCATAAATGAGAGGTTGGTCCATTAGAAAATATTGCAATTTCATTGATCAAAGACTTCTTTTCAAAGCATGGAGAGTGTATAATAAATAAAGACATAATACATATTCCAGATATTCCTCAAGATGAGAAATCTACATCTAATACAAATAATATATAGAAGATGCTGAAGGAGATGGTAATTTTATTGCATATTCATATTTAACAAGGATATGAAAGAACGAATTCAACAATGTTCATATTCCTAAGAAGACAAGGACAGGGGTTTGTAGTACATGTGCTTCTCTTAAATAAAAAATGGATAAACTCCAAGGGGAAGAAAGAGGTATGCATTCATAAAATTATTTTTAAAAATTGGATAGTTATCAACTATGAAAATATAAATTATTAATATGTTTCTTTTATGTTATGTGTAGATTCCATTATCAAAGCACTTCAAGAGCATCATAATCAACAAACAAGTGAAAGGAAAAAATTGTATAAGTATCAAAATAAGTGTTATGATAATCCAAATAAATATTTGGGTTTGATAATTGATGGTATGAGCCAAAAGAAAACACTTCTAACACATTTTTTCCACACACCAAAAAAAATAATATGAGGAAAATGTTATTTAGTTTCACTTGGTTGGTTGTATGGTCTTTAACAGGAAGATGTTGCCAATGGTTTACTTCACAACTCCAAATATTCAACATGATGCAAATATGACCATAACCATAATTAATGATGTGGTTTCTCATTGGTTTGATAATCTTCGTGAAGCTTTGTATCTGTAATTAGACAACACAAGTCGTGAAAACAAAAATCAAGTTATTTTTGGATATCCAAACTTGTTCATTGAATTGGGAATTTTAAACAAGGTAAAGGTTTGTTTCCTTCTTGTTGGGCACACTCATGACCATATTGATCATGTGTTTAGTAATTTTTCAGTAACATTGAGGAGGAAGAATGTTGGGAGCATGCCATCATTAATTGAATCTGTTTTTCATGTGTTGAAAGAAACTATTTACATGTGAAGGTTTATTTTGGGATCGCATGGTGAGGAGAAATGTATTGAACGACTTAATGACATTAGCTTCCAACATCAATTTTGTATCAAAAAAATTGATGGGAAAACACTTATATGGGGCAAGAATTGTTCAACTACTGCAAAATGGGGGTCATCATCAGGTTTAGCATTTTTGAATTTCATTCTAGATCATCTGATATTTGCATTAAAGGTATTTTTATTACAATCAGTTCTTGAACTCCATAATGCACAAAGGAATAAGAGAGATATAAATTATTCCGAATCCTTAGAAGAAATTAAAATATCAATTAGAGATACACATGAGTACTTTGATGTTGCCGATTCAGTTTGGTGGGAGATTTTTTTCAATAATCAAAGTGATATCAATTCAAGATCGAGAAATGAATATATACATTTGAAGACTCCATTTATTTGGCCACAAAAAATGCCCAATGAACATGAGGAAAAACACATTATTAAATAACAAAAATCTCAAGGTATTATTAATTCTCCACAGGTAGAGTAAAGAGAAATCTATATTGGTTCTAGAAGATCATGTTCACAATGTGAAGCCATGGAAGACCTTTACAAGGGTTTTGTGCAAGATGTTAAGGAGGGTTGCATGATTGTAGTGTTAACAGATGGAGATCCACATGGCTATTGATTCCGGGTTGCCAATGGTATAAAGGTCATTAAAGAAAATAAAGATATTAAAGTTGTCGAGGTACATTGTTACACCACAAATACCCACCTATTCAATGGTGTGCACAAGCCATAGATGGTAGTTGATAAACAAATTGGAAGAGAGAGAAAAAGAAAGGGTACAAATATAAATCGTTGTCGCACAGACCTCTTAAAATTGGAAGATGTTGACATACTTGTTTATGAGTTCAATTTAACAAAGAGGAAATCTTCACTTCATGACCATAGAGATTTTGAAGAAGTTGCTACGAGAAGAAACAATGTTGAGATGGGAGTCTACTGAAACTAGTCATAGATCTAGAAGATTTCTTAAACCTAAAATGGTGGGCATGCATGTTCACTCAAATGGGGCACTAATTGAAGAAAGAGAGGAATATGGGTCATATTCATTTGCATCTAGTCATTCATATGAAGATGTTGTATATTCTGATGGTGTGCCAGAACCTATGAGTGATTTTGAATAAATGTCTAAGACATTTTACGTAAATGATGTTTGCATGGTAACTTGAAACAAATATTTTGACTTCCATAAGATCTTACATGAAGTTATGAGTCATTTCTAAGTTTTTTGGATCATATGTTTTAATTATAAATAGTTCATATATTTATAATATCCACAATGCAAAAATGACTTACAAAAATAATTTATGTTATATTCAATCTACCAAAGTTGGTATTTTATTTAAAAGTAAAAAAATATTAGAAATCAATGTTGAATTTCTAAATTATACAATGACATTGCCATGATATTATTTATTGTTATCATTTGTTAAAGATAGTTTTAAATAATGTTTCAATTTTAATGCCTCATTAAAGGAGGGCACTTTGTTTTGATGGTTGATTTTTAGGTTTTTGTTGCAATCGAATAAGTTGCCTTAGGCTAAGGTTTGAAAAGAGATATACTTTTATCCTTTAAAATAAAAATTAATCTTGAAATAATGAATATTTCGTTGAAGTGTTCATTTTTAAAAATTGTTTTATTCATATATTTTTTTACATAATGTCATGGTTGAAATATGTTGAAAGCTTAAGGTTTTTAATTCCATGGTTGAAAAATTGTCAAAATGTTAAGGTTTTTCTGAGTTATGATATTTTATCTTTAATGTTATGGTTGAAAACAATTACAATGATCCGGATTTAAACAACAACACAACAAATTACAAAGATAACCATAAACACGGAGATGTAGTGGAAATAATACTTCATTTCATTAATGTAAAATAATGAAATATGCTTACAAACAAAGTTGGAAATAAACCAGCTAGGGCGATGGTAACTTATCTCTGAGAAGAGACGTGGTGGCTACATGCCTATGAACTGTGTTACAATGAGGCTCAAAGGCCTATTTATTATTGAGAAATAATGGAAAACCCTTAACATTCCAAAACCTAACCCTAGAAGATGAAACGCCAAACTGTGGGCCCCATTTGGGTAAATTGGTACATCAACTTCCCGAGGTCGTAACTTTGGCATACGATCTCCATTTGACATGCACAGTATCTCGTTAGAAAGATCTATCCGAGAACTACAACTTTGGGAAGAGAAAAATCAGTCCATGGACCCATGTTGCTCCCATTTTTCCCAAAAAACATCGTTTAGGGCCTCAAAACGGCTCCGGAAGTTCAGGACCCGAGAAACGGCTAAAAATAGTAAACTGGGCTACAATTAAGGAAACTGAAACACTGAAAGAAATAATGGTGGGGGTCAAAGTGGATTTGGTAGGTGGCCACCAATATCCACCTGGATCATTCGTCCCCCCTTAGGAAGCAATGGTCCCCATTGCATTGAGTTCCTCCATGAGATGAGGAAACTTCTGTTGAACTTGGTCCCTGGTGAGCCACTTTCCCTGGTGAAGGAGTTGGCCTACTTTGACAACTTGATACAATTGGATATTCTACTGGCGAGTGTGCTTGATCTGTGTGTCCATGATCTGATCAGTTGTAGCCTGTTCCACGCAATCTGGATTTAACTCTGTGGGTGTGAGCTGTTCTGCAATGTTAGATGTGTCTAGTAATGGTGGAAAGTATGGCTGAAGGCGGTCCACATTGAACACTGGGTGTAGGCCAAGGAATGGGGGAATGCTGAGCTCAAATGCATTGTCTCCCACAGCCTTGGTAATGGTGTAAGGACCATATCGGAGTGGTCTGAGTTTCTGATAGGCTTCGGTAAGGCGTTCCTTTTGCAAATGCAACCAGACTTTGTCACCCACCTGAAACTTGTGTGGCACCCGATGTTGATCATGTCATTGCTTGTACTTGGCATTTGATTTCTCTAGAATGTCATGGAACTGCTGGTGAATATGTTGGATGTGCTCAATGAAGCTGTTTTCCTTATCTGTTTCGGACTGGACATGAGCCGAATCTGCGTGAGTAGCTATAAATGGCATGGCCACATCAATGGGACATAGTGGCTGGAATCCCAAGCCCACCTGAAAATGGTTGTGGCTAGTCGAGCTGTGGAGAGCCCAGTTGTAGCTGTGCTGAACATAGGGGAGGCTCTCGTCCCATATGCGTGGATGCTTTGAGTTGTACATGCGCAGAATGTGTACAATCATCCTGTTGACAACCTCTGTCTGGCCATCAGTTTGAGGATGGAAGGCTATGCACTTAGTGCGTTTGGTGTTGAGCATCGACTAGAGACTGGACCAAAATGTACTGAGAAACCTGTTGTCCCGATTTGAGATGATAGATTGTGGGATCCCAAAGTTTACCCACACTCATTCAAAGAAGAGTTTAGCAGTGGCTTCTGCTGTGATGTTCTTCTTGTAGGTAGCCATAATGGCCATCTTCGAGAACTTGTTGATGACCACAAAAACACAATCGTTTCCATGCTTAGTGGAAGGAAGGCCTGACATGTAATCCATGGAGATGGATTCCCAAGGTCGACTAGGGGTAGGCAACGGAGTGTAAAGGCCTTGCATCTTGATGGTCAGTTTGGCAATGGTGCAGGCAGTGCATGATCTAATGTACTTCCTGACATCCTATCGAAGATTTGGCCAATAGAAATACTTCTGTAGTACTGCCATTGTTTTCTTGACCCCAAAATATCCAACAACCTGACTGTAGTGTGCTTCCCAAATCATCTTGGCACGCTCGCTTGAAGGAACACAAAGGTGACCCAGGTGGCATAACAGGGCATCCTGGAGGTGAAAATCTGGAACATGCTGACCCTCCAAGAGTGTCTAGTATGTGTGGCCGAATTCTGGGTCGCTTTTGTAGAAAAGTGGCCAATCAGAAGTCTCATGCCGACAAGAGTTGAGCATAATGGTTAACGCCATGATCGGTGGTCGACTGAGGCAATCTGCAACATTATTGGTGCTACCCTTCTTATACTTGATATTCAAATGGAACTGTTGCAGGTATGTGGACCACTTCTGATGGCGATCATTCTACAATTTCCCTTGGGTCTGTATGAACTACAGGGGTTGGTGGTGTGTGTGGATGACTGTTTCCTTCCCCAGAATGTAATGCTTCCATTGTCGGCAGGCCTACACAATGGAATACATCTCTTTGTCATAAGTGGGATACTTCCGGACTGTGTCTAAAAGTGTCTCACTGTGATATGCCACTGGAAGCCCATGTTGAGTGAGGACTGCCCCAATAACATAGTCAGAGGCATCTGTCTCGACCTCAAATGGTTGTTGCAAGTCTGGTAATGCGAGCACTGGTGTCGTGCAGAGGCAATCTTTCAACTCTGTGAATGCCTTCTGTTGAGATTTAGACCAAAAGAATTTTTCTTTCACTCCTCCCTTGGGGACTTGACTCAAGGGCCAAGTGACATGAGAAAATCCCAACACGAACCTGTGGTAGAAGTTGGCAAGACCTAGAAAGCTGTGAAGCTTTGTTAGAGTGGTTGGAGATGGCCAATCTTGAATGGCTTGGATCTTGGATGGATCCACATGTACCCCCTATTCATCAATAATGTAACCCAAATATTGAACCTGGGTCATGCCAAAAGTGCATTTCTCCAAATTGGCACATAACTTGTGTTGCCGCAGTGTCTGGAGAACCTGTCGGATGTGGTGGAGGTGTTCTTCCCAACTATGGCTAAAGATCAGGATGTCATCCAAGTATACCACTACAAATGAGTTTGTGAATGATCGCAAGATGTCATCCATTAGCCTCATGAAGGTTGCAGGAGAATTCATCAATCCAAAAGGCATAACCAACCATTCGAAATGGCCCTCCTGGGCTTTGAAGGTAGTCTTCCACACATCGAAGGGTTCAATTGGTACCTGGTGATATCCTGACTTCAAATCGATCTTACTTAAATATTTTTCCCCCATTAGTTGGTCCAAGAGGTCATCAATCCGTGGGATTGGGTACCTATTACGGATAGTGATCTTGTTCAGCACCTAATAGTCAATACAGAGTCTCCAAATCCCATCTTTCTTCTCTACCAACACGATCGGTCTCCAACATGGTGATGAACTTGGATAGATGTGACCTTTCTGTGGCAGCTCCTAAATCTGCCTCTTGATTTCATCATTCTCCATAATAGAACGTTGATAGATTGGTCCATTAGGCAGTGGCGCACCTGGGGTTAGATCGATGGAGTGCTTGACCTGACAGTGTAGAGGAACTCCTACGGGGGAGGTGAAGATATCCTCGTACTCTTCCACAACCTTGTCCGTCTGTAGTTTTCGTGCGGAGGGGCCCTGTCTGGAGGTCGTGGCCACCATCTTCTTTGTTCTTTGAGGATGTATCATCAGGAAAACAAATTTCCTAGTTTTGGAAATGAGCTTACTGCATTGTTTTGTAGTAATCAAAGAGATGGAGGTAGGCAGTGCCACCTCCGGTATCCTGTACAACTTATTTCCAAAAGTAACAATAACAGCACGGGGCCTTGATTCATACACAACATGTCACTTACAGAAGTAAGGTTGTCCTAATAATACATCACAAACTTCAAGGGGATCAATGTCACACAATACCTCATCCGTGAAGGGCTTGATGTTGTATGGAAGGCGACACTGCCAGCTCACACGAAGATCCCGTCCTTGGTGAAGCCACCCGATGGTGTACGGTTGTGGATGTGTTGTGGTTGGTAAGCCCAGCCGCTTCATGACCTCTGCTGAAATGAGGTTCTTTTGGCTCCCACTGTCCATAATGAACTGTAGTGGGGAGCCCTTTACCCACATCTAGGAGTGGAAGAGATGCTCCTCCTCCTCTGGATCTTCGGGTTCCTCCTTCTGGATCTTCATGGTGGCAAAGGTGGCGTTGGGTTCTGCATCAATAATCTGCTTCCCTTTATCATTCCCCTTGTTAGGTTCTAACTCAAAGTCGGAACATGCATCTGATTCTGAAACCTTTATCTTGGCCACCAATGACTGTTTGGCCTGACACTCACTTGTGTTGTGAGTGGAGCTCTTATGGAACTCACACCACTTTCCTGTGTCCTTTTTCAGCTTCATGGCATTGTTCTTTGATTGCAGCTTGGGCGGGTTTTCTTGGGCCGCCCTGCCTTGGCTTTGTCCTTTGTTCTACAGTTTGGGGGCACCTTTCCCTTGCTTCAGATTCGCAGATCCAAAGTCTCGCTTCTTTTGTTTAAACTTTTGTTCGACCTTGACGGCATATCGGTATGCCATGCCGAGCGAGGGGATGTTCAAGAATTCAGTTTCTTCTTGGATGTACTTGTGCAGACAGCCATGGTATTTGAGTATCAAATGCTGCTCCGAATCCTTGATACTAAACTTTGTGCGACGGGTATGGAAAGTATTGGTAAACTCCGGTAGGTCTTGGTCCCTTCCCTGCCGCAGCGTTGTCCACTTTATGTATTGATCCTCATAGCTTCTGACAGGGTAGTACTGCCCCTTGATGGCCTCTCTGAAGGAATCCCAAGTGGGTTCGGCTGAAAATAGTGGGCCCGTACTTTCATCCTTCTACTCGCAGTAGGTTTCCCACCAGTCTTTAATGTGGGGGGCTACTTTGAGAAGAGTGAAAATAATCTTTTCTCGACTGGAAAAATCATGAACAGAAAAATAACCCTCTAGCATATTTAACCATTTATCAATGACATCTGTGTCTATCTGACCCTCGAATATGGGGATTTCAAAATTAACTTGTACCTTAAATGGTGTGGCACTTCCATAGTGGCTGTTGGAAGCCGATGCGTCGCCCCTGGGTAGTCGTTGAAGGATCTGGGCAAAGTTGTCCATCATCGTGTTCCTTTGTCGCTCGAGGGCTTCTACGAGCAAGATTTTGATAGGATCTCCTACCCACTCTTCTTTCTTTTCATCCGCCATGGGAAGCCATCGGGATTTGCGAGGCTAGTCTTGCAAAGGTTCAACCGATTCAAGCCCTAACTCCTTATATCCCAACCTCATTGGGGACATCCAAAGAAAAACAGAGAAAAAGCAGACTACTCCGATACCACTGATCTAGATTTAAACATGAACACAACAAATTACAGAGATAACCATAAACACAGAGATGTAGCAGAAATAATACTTCATTTCATTAATGTAAAATACTGAAATATGCTTACAAACAGAGTTGGAAATAAACCAGCTAGGGCGATGGTAGCTTATCTCTGAGAAGAGATTTGGTGGCTACATGCCTCTGAACTGTGTTACAATGAGGCTCGAAGGCCTATTTATTATTGAGAAACAATGGAAAACCCTTAACATTCCAAAACCTAACCCTAGAAGATGAAACACCAAACTGTGGGCCCCGTTTGGGTAAATTGGTACATCAACTTCCTGGGGTCGTAACTTTGCCATAAGATCTCCGTTTGACGTGCACAATATCTCGTTAGAAAGATCTATCCGAGAACTACAACTTTGGGAAGAGAACCTTTAGTCCAAGAACCCATGTTGCTCCCAGTTTTCCAAAAAAACTTCGTTGAGGGCCTCGAAACGGCTCCAGAAGTTCAGGACCTAAAAAACTACTAAAAATAGTAAACTGGGCTACAATTAAGGAAAATAAAAAGCTGAAAGAAATAATGGTGGGGGTCCAAGTGGATTTGGCAAGTGACCACCAACATCCACCTAGATCATAAAATTTTAGGATTTTTTAGAGTCAAGATATGTTATCTTTAATGACATGGATGGAAACAGTTGGAATTTTAAGGCTTTGAGAGAAGATATTTTATCTTTAACATGATGTTTGAAAATTGTTGGAATTTAAAGGTTTTTCAAAGTCCTGATATATTATCTTTAATGCCAATCCTGAAAAGTATTAAAATTATAACCAAACTTTTTGTTTGTTTGTTCTAGCACCAACATTTTCTGTTTTGAGGGTGTTTTTTTCATCTTTTTTGCAAACAAAAATTTGATTTTTATTGCCATTTAAAAAAGATGTTGAAAATTTACCCTAAAAAGAAAACATCATTCCGACATACACACTTTTTATTTTTATTGTTTTTCATGTCTTTTGGGCTAGAGTTCGTGTTTCGAGGTAATAGTTCTTGTTTGATTGATAATTTTGTTGGTGAACAATTGGATGAAACATTTCTTATTTGCAATGGACAATAGATTTTCCTCACATGCAACTTGTGGGTTGAATTAGGTCTTGTCGATGGATCCCTTGGAAAAATTTCCATTTTCTATGAACCTAGGTCAAAACCCCTTGAGTTGCCATCATTTGTTGCTGTTGACTTCTTCCAATACAAAGGCCCATCACAGGATGCCTTAAACCCAACTTATGTTCCACTCCCCCCAATAATGCGAGATCTCTTCATTTCTCCACCATTTTATTTCAGGCACTACTCCCGCATGTAGGGAAATGACCACATCAAACATAGGAAAAAATAGGAGTCCATGTTAACTTCTAAGTCTATACAACCAGGTACAATGTGATTGCTACATATAGTACCTTCTGATCCCCTTTCAGTAAGTATAGCTTTAACTCAATTTCCCCTCACCCTCCTTATCATGGTTTCCACTTCTCTGTCCATCCACCATCTACACTACTTCACCACCTCTATACTTCCATTTTAGTGTGAGGAAACATACTTGCCTTCTTTTACAAAAAATTGCTGCAAACCTCACTTACATTTTCAATATATTTTTTCTTTGTCAAATAAATAAAATCCTCCTCTTCCACAACATGCTATCCTTGTAGTACCTTTTACATTTCATCAATTCTTTACACTTTCCTTTACTTATAGTAGAAAAATTATAATTTACACTTATGGAATTCAACCAATTCAACAACTCTTATTTTTCCCCTGTTTTAGACTATCAAGATGAGTAACAAGTACCTCTCCCTACTATATGGATATTGTAAAGAGACAAATTCCCAACACAATTTCTCTTCTTCACATAAAGGTCAGAAACCTTTCATGCCCGATCTTCCTTATCCATTGTCTACAACCAAATTTTGACCTTCTTAGTAAGTTGAAGGCCTTCCTACAATGCCTTATACATATTCATGAAAGAGATATTGTAAGAATGTTTTAGTTGGATTGGTAGTCCCATCATTCTCATCTTGGTACTGTCATAGATAAAAACTGGTGTTTCCATTTCCATTGTTCGCTCTGTATATATGAATAGTTGCTCGTGCCATAACATTGCTTCAAATCCAATGTAAAAAATAGAAAATGTTGTGACCTTCGTTCCATCGAATTTTTTATAGTAGTGAATGCAAGATATTGGACTTTTGTTTGCAACTCTTCCCTCACCAAAATTTATGCAATTTTTTTGCACCTCTTCCTCTCTTTGAATACACGTTACAGAAATACATCAAGGACTAAATAAACCACTTTTATAAGCTATTTAATCTTATAAATGCATAATGTTTCCTTTTGTTAATCTAAATATCAAATCATAACTTATTTCCATCTGATGAGGCCTACTATTATTGTTATTCCTTTAGAAAAACTTATATATTTTCTTTATGATATAGAAATTAAAGGTTAATTATTGAATGTAAATACAACTAAGCATCATGTCTTGAAATTTATAGGTGCTATACTTGTTTCTTGGTAATTGGTTTTAGATTCATTTCAACTAAATACTCAAGTTCATTATAGTGTTATTACATGTTCATTGCAAGTTCATTATAATGTTGACACATGTTACTTTGTTGTATATGATTCAATTGTTAATCATTTCACTATTATTTCTCACCTCTTAACTATTCTTTTAGGCAGAGGCTTATAGTCCTCATATCACATGTATAGTTGAATAATGGTGTTTTCACTTTCAAGACCACAAACTATCCTTGCTGGTTGGAGTGAAATTATTTGACTTAGTTATTGGTAAAAAGGGGAGTTCTTTTACATATGTTATTCAATGTTTTTTGCACAAAAAAATAAATTAATCCAGGTGCCAGGGAGTTCAAAGAAATAAACATCTAAAACTCCAAATATAAATGCATTTTCAACTCCGTGTATCTAATTATTTTCCAAAGTAGACTTTGTAACCTAATTTGTGCCATAACTCCAAAAGGACTTATTATACTCTGAAATTGGCACCAGACTTTGTCATGTGTGCATGAGAGGATTCCAATGGATCGAGCAAGTCCTAACCTTATCCACGTACCATCTTTTTACTTAAAATCCTGCCAAAAATTCTCTTCATGTTTATCACTTTTATCTTGATTCATTTCTTACTCAAATTGATTTCATTTCAGGGAGTGGATATCTAATTTCCTTGATTGAACTCCATGATGTTGTGCAGTGGCTTGCAATATTTAGCCTTATATCATTGTCAAATTTGTGAAGCTCCATATTGGTGGCTCAATTGGTCTTGTTCATTCACCACAAGAAATGATTGCAGATACATCCCTTTTAGTAATGAAAGTACTATGTTTCTCATTTAAAATAAAGAAAAATCTTTCTTTACACTTTGATGGCACAAACAAGTTGATCCCATATTTTTTATGCTAGCTCTCCATGGATTTATTAGCAATATCATTCTCCCTTTCACAGGAGAAAGCAAGAATTGCATAAGAGTGAAATTATTGTTTCTTTCAAATCAGAATTACAACATTATTTCATCTAATTCCTCTCTTGTGCAATGAGTCATGCATACTTTTCTTTCTCGTACAAAATATATAACAATTTGTATGAATTTGTTGCAGCATTAGCATTTTACTGTAGGGAATCTAATGCACTTTAGAATTAGTTTTGCATTGACCAGTGCCTGAAAATGATTGATGTATTACTATGGATGTATTTATATAAAATTATATATACCGACTTCACTGAGGCATAAGAAACTTTGTGGAGGAATTTTGTTGAGGTCTATGTTTTTAGTTATTTCTTATCCATAAGAATCTATTTTAATGTATAAGTTTCATGTCTTATCCTATTCAATATTGATAATGCTACTTAAATTCCACTTTGGATAGTACCACTCTTACCACCTTTCTAAAATGAAATCACACATCACAAGAAAATTTGGAAAATGTTTGGAAAGGACTTTTGACTATTTTTGTAATGGAAACAAGGGTAGTAGATCGAACAATTCAGTGTGCTAGGATTGTTGAACTAGAAGTAATTTTAGAAATTGTTTCCATCATGAAATTAAGTTATTGAAATTGAAGATGATAGATGACAATTGGATTGATGACATATTGAGGTCCTTACTAGGTTTCATGTAGGCCAAAATAATTTATTTTATTTTGAATATTGGAATGTATGGTTCACATGTCAAAATTTGCAACACGAAATTTTGAAAAGGTATTTCTCAGGGACCATATATGCTCTTGGAGAGATGGTACCATAGATTTACCTATCTAATAGAAACTATGTTCATATTTTCACATGGTTACTCCTTTTCCTACAAGCAACTCTTTGTTTTGCATCTCTTAAATTCAAGTTTCCAAATTTGGTAGTTGCTGCATGGAAATATATATAATTGATTCTAGTGACAATACAATTCAAGTTCCGTCACAATGAAAACATGGTTATGTTGGGCGCAACCCAACTTGGCCTAGATTTTGGTAAAAACTCTGCATTTTGTGGAGTGGAGTGCACAGTAGATCATGCAGTGGAGTGCACAGTAGAGTAGTAGAACGCGAAGTGGACGGTGCAGTAGAGAATTTTGAATAACACGTGGTATACGGGCTTCAGGGTGGGTCAAAGCCCATCCTTTTTGTAAAAGAACACTATTTTATAAGGGATCAATGGTTTTCAAACCATAGTAGCTTGTTTTTGGGGGTCCATGGTATTTCGACCATGGTATTTGATGATGTAGCCCTCTATGTAATAATATATATAGGGTAAATTAATAAATAAGAGAATCATATTTTATGATCCAAATTAGTGGCATGATTGTATTATTGTGATCTATAGTTTTGTGGCAAGGAAGAGGCTCTGCAACTGAGTGTGCAGAGGACTGAGTTTGTAGTTGAGTGCGCAGACAACATGAAACTTAGTGCACATGCCAAGAATTGTTTGTTGTACAAGATTTATTATATTAAGCAACAATTCTTGCAGACATAGCCCCACATTGGGGTGAACCATAAATTGGTGTTGTCATGTGTATATTTTCTTACTATCTATTGTAGAGTAGACATTTATAACAAATGCACTTTATTTCAGCACAGTGATGATTTATGGCTTTATATGATATTTTTAAATGATTAATGTAATGTGGTGAAATGACTTATGAATGTTAATAATAAAGGGACATAATAATACCACATCTCCACATTGTTCAAGGCTGTAGAAACCTAGTTATGTATCCTCCCATAGTCACTTAGGGTGAGACTGTGATATGCTTGTAGGTTGTTGCCGAAAGGGCCAATGATTGAGAGTTTTGTTGGTGCGCAATATAGATCGAACCTAGGTAAACCCAAACCAAGCAAACAAATGGTTCCTTTTCTAGGACAGGGATCTATTTCAGGGATATGTGGATGTGGCACCCATTGGAAAAGGAGAATGAAGACTGGATAGAACTAAAAGAGCGAGAATTTGTGGATCAAGAAAACATAAACCCTCGTCTGGCAGCCGAAGCTTGGTTATAGAAGTATATTTTTACAGACCAATATGAAATTTTCTTCGCATCATTTCTTGTCCAGCTGTACGAGTGGATATCGAGGTTGACCAAGAGGAAGAACTATTTTAAAGGTGAAGAACCTACAGTATGGACTCCTGAATTGATACACCGACTCAAAAGAACTGATAATAGGATTTCAAGGGCTATTGATTTATGGATTGATAGTATCTTGGGAGGATACATTATTGAGTGCACATTAGACTGGACTGTGTCTTACAACGAAGAAGAGTGATGATTTTTCAAAGGACCACAAGGTAAGTATTTGAAATATTTGAAACTTTGGATCAAGATGCTTCTGTGTGAAAAGGGAGTTTTACAGATGCAATCAAATTTCTAGTTTACTTATGTTTGGAAGAAGAGGGAATAGATATCAACAAGATATTAGAACAATGTGAAGTTGAAAGAAATGTAGAATAGATACTAGAAAGAAATCTCATGGACAAGACCCAAAGAATTTCATAGAGACTGATTATAGTCCTATTTTAAGTGAAACTGAAAGTGAAGAAAGCCTCCCTGATAATCCTCAGGTAACTCCGCAGTATTCACCCTTACACCTTGAAAGTTTGCCAAAGCCAGAATCCAGTAATATCTAGGGTGTTTTTGGCTCTCTCCCTCCCCCTCCCTCTACCCCCCGTAGCCCCCATTCTCCTCCCCCTCCCCCTCCAAGAAGAAGTATGGATGATGATATTAAGCTACCAGTTTTCAAAGGAACTGGATTGGAGGATCCGATTTTTTTTTGGTTTTTATGTGAAGTAGTATGGACAACGAAGCAGATCAATGATGAGAATATAAAGAAAGTATAGCTCATTATGGTGTTTTGAGATAGATCATTGACATGGTATATAAAGTATTCAAATAACTAGATGAGAACACTTGCGTATATTAAAACAACATTGATAAAAGAGTTTAAGAAGTCGAATTCTGAGTTGTAGTGCATCATCGAGTTGAAAGAGATTAAAAATAAACCTACTAAGTATGTTTAGGTGTTTGATAAGAGAATTAAGGTGTTATTGGATCAAGTAAGCTTTGACATAGCTCCGCAGAAACATCAAGAATGGTTTATAGCTGCACTGCTACTGCATATATTTCCATTAAGGCAATAAAAGATAGGAACTCAAGCCGAAGCTCTAGAAATTGTGATGAAATTAGAAGCTTCACCTGTAGGAGATACTAATGAAGGTATGCAATAGATTTAGAGTCAGCTGGTGAACCTAACCTTACAATTACAAGACATCAAGAAAAGAAAATAAGTTAGAGAAGAAGTATGGTGTACGAAGTGCAGATCAAAGGGCCATTCTAAAGAACGATTCCCTATCTTCAGGAATTATATGGGTAGTGGGGCACCGAAGCCCTTGAATGCAAGATCTAGCCTGCAGTGTGAAATATGTAAGACTAGAGGTGAACATTGTTTAGAAGACTATTACTTGTTACGGAAATATGTACAAACTCTAGGAAATTTTTATTGCAAATTTTGTAAATCAGTAGGACATGATGAGAATAATTGTCGAGCTTACAAACTAATGATGGAGTGCAGTGTTGAAACTTATAGAATGAAATAAAAAGAGCATGGAAAAGAGGAAAATAGACAACACGGTGGTTGAGGAGGTTACCAACGAAGAGGACAAGGTGGTGGAGCTGGTTGAGGACGTGGATAAATCATTTGCTATAACTGCAACCAGCCAAGTCATTTTGCGAGAGACTGTCAGAATCCATTAGGGGAATTTTGAGGTCTAAAATGGGCATCCTAAAGAAATTATATAATAATAGTGGAAATAATAAAATAAGATTAGCCTTACATCATCAAACTTTGTGGGGAAAAGATAAAAAACTTGTTTTTTAACTCGTATTTTCAACTTATCTCCCTATAGGTTTACTCCAATTTCGAGTGGAAACACTTGTTGGATGAAAAATTTGATTCCTCATCCAAGAAGAACCCATATTTCATACTTTTAATCGACCCTACTACATGAAAATGATAAATACATGAAAAACTTGATTGTAATCACATTTTTTGATGTATTTCTCAATTTTCGTGTAGTAGGGTCCATAGAAAGTATGCAACATGGGTAGTCCTTGGAAGAAGAATTAAATTTTACATCCAACGAGTACTCCCACTCAAAATTTGAGTAAAACTTTATGGAGATAAGTTGAAAATATGAATTGAAAAAGTAGTTTTATTATTTTATTATTTTTTAATCTTTTTACCTTTTTACTCCAAAAATGATAAATCATCCCCCATGGTTGACATCATAATCTTGAATCCTATTGGTTCTTATAAAGTTTATTTTGGTTGTACATTTTTATTAGGAGGCCCATTTTAGACCTCAAAATTCCACTAATGCCACAACGACATGTAAGTACTATAAATCCTTTGAGCATGTAATTGAATAATGTACTATACTTATGGTGAAGATGAAAGAAAAAAGGAATCAAAAGCCGACACAAAATATTCAAATGATGACTTTTGAAAGGAGGACCAACGAACCTCGAATTAGTATTATCACCAAAAGTGGATCTATGACTGGTAGTGATAAAATGGATGAATAGAAAGAATCTGAAAGTACATGGGTCAGAAAGATTGCTGAAAAAGTCCCTGTTTTTTATATTCAAAAAGAAAAAGAAGTATTTATGGAAGCAAAGAGTAATTTTATGGATTTTGGAGCTTTGACATCTAGTGCACAACAAAAGCCCGATCAGAAGAGTAACTACGACATGTCATTAGATTTGACAAAGCACCAAGATCTAACATAGGATCGATCTCAGACACAAGACCAAGATTCAACAAATGAAGAAGGTATTTTAAAGTCTTTTCTATAGACTTGTATGAAATTATTAAGAGATCAAAAGGCTGTCTAAGGGCTTTAAGGGTTGATAGATTCCTATGCATTCAAAGAAACACCATGAAGTGAGATGCACATAGTCAATAATTTTCATCAACAAAAGAAAATTGGAAGAGAAATGAGGCTTAGTGCACAGATAGGAGTATATGAGATGGATCAAGTCATTCTAGATCTGGGATCTGATGCAAATGTCATGACGAAGTAGACATGGAAATTAATGGGTAAGCCAAAGCTATAGTGGTCACCTATTTAGTTAAGAATGGAAAATCAACAAAAGATCTTCCCTCTAGGAAGACCACTAAGTGTTACAGTACATATTGAAGGAGTTCGCACTATTGTTGATTTTGAAGTAATAGAGATCATTGATGATAGTAACCCTTATCCTGCATTCCTTGGAATTGATTGGGAATTTGACAATATGGTCATAATTAACCTAAAGAAGATACATATGATATTTGAAGGAAACAATGTAAGAGTAATTGTTCCCTTGGATCCATCAGAAGGAGTAAGATACACTGAACCAGTCAAAGAAGAATATTGCGCAATAGACATAGACAATATCTATCAAATGACAACAAAGGAACAAGATTTTGTTAATGCGATTGTAGAGGGCAAGTTGATTTGGGAGTGTGATAGTTCTTGTACCTCAGATTCAGAAGAAGAATTGGAAAACTGGTAGAATAAGCTACATTAAGTATCCACAAGGTGATGATTACCAAATCAATTCTATGTATGACATATGAAGTATGTAACCTACCTTCTTAAGATGGTTTAGATAATGCAAATACTTTTCTTAATGATTATGAAGAACAAGTTCCAGAAATTCAAAGGTTACCAGCCTTAGATATAGCCCTAAAAGCTACCCCTACTAGATGGTGGATTGCACACAAGAATAATATAGGAGGTTGGAAAGAATGTCGAAGATTGATGTGGATAAGGTTTGGATAGATAGATACAAATATAGTGATAAAATATGATGGTGAAACTAATCCTAGAAATCATATCCATCTATGCAATACAACATGGAAGGAGATTCCATAACAAGAATGGGTACATGAATTCATTCATACATTAGAAACAATCCCTAAGAATTGGTACTTAGAAATGGAGCTTCGACATGGTACAATAAACTAGGCAGACATGGTTGATGGCTTCATATTGACATTTAGTTGTGAGAATGATTGTCCATAAATAGATTTGGCTCTTTAGATAGTCAAGAAGAAGATATTTGAGAATATAACCCCACTAACATTGGTTGAGGGGAAAGTACCCCTAGGGTCCTTTGGGTTAAGACTCTACCAGACTGAAAATTGCTTATTCAAAGAAACACACACACAGCCATTATCTTTACTTTAAGCAAATTCTAATGTTGAGGGTACGTACCTAAGGTCCTACGTTCGAGAAGGCCTTTAGGGTCCAAACCCTTCTTGGAGTTCCCTTCTTCCTCTTTGACCTGTAAGAAAAACAAATCAAAGCACACAATAGTACATGGACAAATACTTATATGAAAACCATCTTCATGCTATAAAGTTAGTTATAAAAACCTTTAAGTAACTACTTGCATAAGAATCCAAAACATGAATCTCATAAGCATAAAGAAAGATTGTTTCGGGAACAAAGACGTGTTTCTTTATATAAAGGCAAGTAAAGTACATATAACGGGAAGATATCACCTGAAACACCTTCAGCAGGCTCCAAGCGAAGCTTCCTCCCGGATTCGTTCCAGCCTCAAGCCTCCAACAAGAGCTCCTTCCAAGTCTTACTCAATGATGACATAAAGGATATATGATCACCAATACACATGGAAACAAGGGTTTCCTATGCAAAATGGGGGAAGTACAGAATGCACCAAGGACTTCAGACCTGGTCTAAGGGGAAAATCTCAGCATAATAATCTTGCTCTTCTTTTCTCTCTCCCTTTGGCCTTCCCTCTGATGTCTTTTTATACCATCTCCAAAGTAGTTTTTTAGTTAGGAGTTGGTTGGGAAAAGTTGGGTCACGGGCACTAACAGGTGATCCAGCAGGTAAAACCCACGATCTCCGCCAGAAAATGAGGAATTTATTATTTTTTTAAGTGTTTTAATACATACACGTGGGTTGGGTATAACAGACCCGCGTGTACACGCGTTTAACTCAGGGAAATGTCGCGTATAGGGAATAAAACACTGTTTTTTAAATTTTAGGACCAGGTCTGGAAGGAGGGGTTGCCCTAGGCCATGAGTGCAGCATCACAAACCATAAGAGTGAGATTTGGAGCTATAACAGATGCCCCCTAATGTATGAGGTCAGAAGGGGAACATGATGGCCGAAATATATTAAGTAAGTACAAGGAAAGGAACTCTGCCGAAAAACCGAGGAGGACTTCACCAGAATTCAGCTTGCCAAGCCACCGAAAGGAGATCAGAAAGAAACACTGTCTGAGGCGGGCATACGCATGCTCAGGAAAAGTAAAGCATGTCCGCATATCAAGTACAAGTGGATCCACTAAGTATACAAGTATAAATGACTGGAAAATACATAATGGATCATCTGATCATAATGAGTAAGTACATGTCTGAATATCACATATAACACTGTCAATGATGCTGAAAGATGTAACGGATCACTGATAGCAAAGACTGATCCCAAAAGGTACCAACTGAACATGATGGAATAGGATGGTACTACACTGCAAACTCAGGTGCCAGCATATAGAATGTCGCCGTGACTGACTGCAACATATAAGGTGGAGTGGTATCAACTAGCAGCAACAGGAGCAACTGTCAAGTGAACCAATGAATGCTGATACAACCTGAGGTCTTCACCGACCGCCATGGTACATTTCTACACCATGGGAATAAATGATCTGAAGTCGACCATGTGAGAAATCGTTTGATTACCAGTCATTGATGTATACCGTTAACAAACGCGAGACTACTCACCGATAATGATAATGAGCGTCAAGGTACCCAGTACAATCTAACAAGTGTGAATAGATGAGTTGAAGTCGAACACCTGTAAGAATCTATCAATCAGGAGACAATGATGGTTTCCCACTGTCGATAGCGAGGAATCTGCCACTAATGACTGCAAACCCCAAGGTACTGCCAAATGGACTCTAGATCTTTGCCCCAGAGCAATGAGTCGGAGTCGATAGGGAAAGATCCGCTAGAAGGAAGGCATTAAGGCATCCTCCATCAATCTAGCGCGAGTGTAACCCGTAGGCCAATAATGTGGAAGGAATCGGACGAAAAAAGATGTAATAACCCAACCGAAGTACGTTTCCGGCGTACACAAGATGTGGCTAGCGCACGACAGAAACCCTCTGAACCAACCAATAATGAAAGCTGACACAGAGGCGAGGTATCCACCAATAGGGTCAAATGGAAACCAAGGTACTGCACGAATCCCAATGTGTGATAATGTATGCTGACGTCGAACACAAGGGAAACCACTCAGTCAAAGACCCATGATACTGATCGATGCTGAGCACAAGGTGACCTATCAATAATGAAAATAGGGCCAGGGTGCGGCTCTAGGCCTGTCCTCAGAGCAATGTGTCGTCGTCGATAAGGACAAGACCCGCCAGCAAGAAGTCAATGGGGACCTTCTCAAACCGGCACGAGTAAAGGACCAATATAACTGATGTGATGAGAGACATGATACTGACAACCGGGGATGGCCGACTGAAAAATGAGTCAAGAGACACCGCAGAAAGGTCGACTCAGGCTAACTTCCCTTGAACAAAAGCATGACTCAATGTGACTATGTGGCAGCATATGATGACTCTGTATAAGTTCGCCATGCAGGAGGCACGAACGAACCCTCCATATGATTGGAAGAGATAACCAATCGGGGGAGGACTGACTCAACAACAAGGTTATGGCATACCTAAGTCAAACTAAATCCCACCCATGCGGAGGAGACTTTGTTTTGAGTGCTTTGTTCAAGGGCGACACAACTGACTCTAGCTGCCAACAATAGATGGAAATAATGTCCCTGTTCCCGCTCTTTTTTGGAATATTTAATTTTTTTGTCTTTTTCTGATAAGCCGGAAAAAGAATAAAAGAATGCTATGGTACAGTGGAAAGAACGAGTGTCGGTGAAACAGATGGTCTAGTTCCTGGGAAGGGAACGTTCCTATGCTCAATGCAGGGAGGTGAAAACTGGTCGGTGACACTCAGAGGTATGTTCCTTCCACGGATCAGGGTATGTCAAGCTGCAGAAGTCAAAGGTATGCAAGGTTGATTTTGCAGACGTCATGGTCAAAAGTTGGCTTAAACATGAGTCCAAGTGAAGCCGGCTCTAGGCCAAGAGGTGCAAATAGTCAACATGCAATGCAGAAGTACAACTCAACACACGTAGGAGCCTCTAGGGTATAAAGCCAGAACGAAGCGGAGAGGAACAGAGGAATGAGTCTTCAACGCATAAGTCATGGCGGGACTACAGAGGACTCCCGAGCCTACTCAAAACAAAGCAGCATGGGCAACAAATGTCAGTGAGGTGCTAACTACGATGCCCATGTAAAGGGATGGCTCTACCATCGTGTCATGGTTTAAAGAATCGGCGAGTGAAAATGGTTTACGAACCATAATACGATGGGATCGACCCTATGGCAAATGTATCGGTCAAATGGAGGCTAGTATGCATAATGCAACGGAAAAAATGGTGTCCCTAACCTATATGCCAGTGAGAACACGATACCTGCCATGACGGGTCAGCAGTCATGGAACCGCCTCGAACTGTCGAAAAATGTCCAAAATGTCCTGAAAAACAACCCGATCTTGACATTCCAAGCTCCCAAGTTAAAAGTGACATGAAACCAAACAAAATAAAATTTTGAAAAAATTTGACATTTTCAAAACTTATAAAAAGCATTTTTAACTTACCATTTTCACCATTTGACTTGGAGAGCAAAAATTGTGGAGCAAAAGGAGCAAACTTCCCGTGACCAATTCAACCGTTCAAACTTGCCGAAAACTTCCAGGTAAGCCTCAAACTTGTCTTGCAATTAATTGTGATAGTTTTTAGGATTTTTAATTAATTTTTACCGTTGGATTTTTGCAAAAAATTCTTTCGCGGCGTACACGCGGGTTGGGTATATTGAACTCGCGTATACGACGGCCTACACGCGACTGTATATAAAGGAACCTGCGTGTGCGCAACGAACTAATTTTATAAACAAAACTAACGGATGAAAATGATTTTTTTTCTTCCAGGATGACTCTCACATGGCGTGAAACAGAGCACTCAGCCGTGGATAATGAAGTTATGAACAATGATGAGGCATTAGATGCCCTACGGGGATGCAGATTGCTAAAGTTCTTCAAGTTACCAAATATGAAAGAAAACATGCGTCTTCTCGAGAGACTCATTGATTATTGGGATGTCGAGGAGGAAGCTTTTGTGATTGATCAAATGCCACTCAGGATAGAAGTGGAAGATATATATTTTATCACGGGCCTTTCCCGAAGGGGAGAGGTAGTACATTCCCGGGGCAGGACCCGGAATAGCCTCAGCGTGGACGACTATGTACAACTTTACTGCCCAGGTCATCGGAAGGTCGGGAGCCAGATCTCTATCCCACACGTGGCGAGTTTGTCACTCCGGATAATCTTGTTCACCATAGCTCGAGTGAACGGATCATCCTCACTACATCAGGCGTCACGGGTAAACATGAGCGTGGCAGTGGACTGTCTCACCACGGTGTTTGACTGGTGTACTCCTCTACTTGCCAACATGAAGGAACAACTTGCTTCTATCAAGAGGGGACAGACCAAGAACTTTGGGTACGGAACCATTTTGTGCACTTTCTTCTTCGAGAAGGTTCCCGCACTCCGCCCCAGGGTAGCAGTTCCCATCAGTAGTCCACGTGATCCACGCATGGGCCGGTGGGCTGACTTGATGAAACGTCTGGGGGGTGGGGAAGTCCCTAGGAATGCATTCGACGATGACTTTTTTGCTTGGTGGGAGCAACAAATCATCGCCATAGACGACTACCCCTATGCTGGACTGGATTTCCGAGGAGATCCTGATCTAGTGTTACCACCAAACGCAGCATGGGGCGAGATAGGTAAGATTTTTGATTTTTATGATTTTTTTTTTGGATTTTTCAAATATAATGACAAATTTTGAAAAATATTTTTTGATGAGATTCAAATGACTAATATGATGATCGTGTTCCAGACATTGGGCCAGTACGACCAGATGGATTCCCACGGCATGGACGGCGTGGCCGAGGAGCCGAAGAGGCGGCTGCGAATACGGAACGGACCTTAAACAACATCCAGCGGCACTTGGCGAGACTGAGTCACCGAGTACCGATGGCCGAGATAGAGGACCTTCCTCCAGATATGCAGCGTCATGTGGTTGGCATGCCACGTGACTGGGTTCGCGTCTTTCGGCGCGTGGCCAATGCTATAGTGACATACTTAGACGCTCATCCTGAGCCGAGGCATTAGATATGCCTGACATGATTATGGGCATTTGAGTCCCAATTTTTGTATATTTTTGGACACACATATGTACACTCGAGACGCTTTATGATATATATATATATATATATATATACAGTTTGACTTTTTGATGTATGATTTTATGATGATGAATGATTGATATGCCAGTCTAATGCTTGATTAGCGATAGAATCAGCTAACCAATTTTGAGATCTTGGTATGTGCAAATAATTAATGTAAATAAATGATCTTTGCAACAACCTCACCCTTAAATATTGGCGATATAATGATGGATCCCTAACCCGATAAATGTTATTCAAATGAGACACTATCAATTGAGAATCAAGATATACTACCAACGAGTCGATCCCATAAGAGATTGCCTCGGATAATAAATTGATAACAGCTGTATACTCGGCCATATTGTTTGAAGCGGGACCGATACACACGCCTCTCGATACCATCAATTGACCAGTTGGATAATAAAGTACCCAAGCTGCGGAAGCAAGATTCCGAGTGTGCCGACTAGCACCATCGGCGAACCCATAGTAGACCAAATCATCCATCAGCACCTGCCACAGCAGACCAAAAAAGCACTGATATCAGAAAACGCTCGACGATCTATGTATAAAATATATACATAAAATACAAAGAAGTCATTGCCCAGCCTGAACTATGCAAAGTACTTCTTTAGGTAGAGCCCATTTCTGGGCTCCGCCAGCTTGTTCCCTTCAAAGTCGATTAACTCATACGACCCTTTTTCTAATACTCGTTTGATAATGAAAGGACCGTACCACATAGGCTTGAATTTGCCTGCCCCCAAGGCGTCCTTATCTTGGTCGTAGACCAAGACAAGGTCACCTTCAGAAAAGACTCGAGGACGGACAGACTTATCATACTGCGTTTTCACCCTTTTCTTATGGGCCTCGTTCATCGTGGCGGCGTCTCGACGCTGCTCATCGAGATGTTCCAAGTGAACTAAGCGCTCTTCGAGACTCGAAGTCTCTGGAAGGAGTTCCACAGCCAACTTAAGGGATGGAATTTCACATTCGACCGAGAAGATGGATTCCATCCCAAAAACCAGCTAGAAAGGTGTAAAACCAGTAGCCGTTTTGATGGAGGTTCGGTATGCCCATAGAGCCGGATACAACATAATGTGCCAATTGGACCGATTTTTATCAATTGTCCGTTGGAGTATCGTCTTAAGAGTTTTATTAACTGCCTCGACTTGCCCATTGGCCTGAGGATAATAAGGAGACGAATGCTCCTGACGGAAGCCTAATTTACGAGCCAATTCGGACATTAGTTGATTTTGGAAATGACTGCCATGGTCAGTGACAATCTCCCTTGGGATACCGAATCTTGAGATAACCTGATTGAAAAGAAACAAGGCTGCCGTGTCACTATCGTTCTTATAAGTAGGCATGGCTTCAGCCCACTTCGTGAAGTAGTCTACAGCCATGATAATGTACTTGTGATTCGCCGCTTCCTCTAAAGTCAATGCCCCACTTAGTAAAGGGACCAACAGTGACAATGGGAAAAAGAGGAGCTGGATGAGCACGCATCTTGCGCGTAAAGATTTGACATGGGTGGCAGTGTTTGACTGCTTCCACACAGTCTTTAAAAAGAGAAGGTCAAAAATAGCCGGCACGTAAGATGCGCTGGGCTGTAGCAAGCCCTGATAGATGACCGCCACAAGATCCACTGTGGCAATCATTGAGCACGGACTCTGCTTCCTCTAAGGTTAAACAACGTCGAAGGATTGAATCAATTCCTCGACGATATAATGTGTCACCAACAATAACATAGTTTTTTGCCAGGTGACGTAATTTGCGACGTTCATCCTTGGAGAAAGTAGAGGGGCACTTCGAAGTCTGGAGATAAACAATGATATCTCCATACCAAGGGTCTTGTGAAGAGATGAGGAATATATGTTCGTCGGGTAAACTTTCCTCATAAACAATATCATCTCCACAAGGTAGCTCCGAGATAAATTCCGCAAAAACCATGGATTTCTTAGATTTGGCAGACAAGAACTCGAGATCGAATTCTTGTAAAATGACTATCCATCTATTATATTTGCCCCCAATCACTCGCCTACTGAGGAAAAATTGAAATGGATTGACTGCCGCTAAGACAAAAGTTTTACGTAGCAGAATATAATGACAGAGTCGTTGGACAGCATGGACAGCTGCCAAGGCCAACTTCTCGACCGGAGAATAGCGAAGCTCAGGGCCTATTAAGCCTCGGCTCAAATAATAAATGACGTGCTCGGTGAGAGCATCGTCCTCCTGAACTAGAACCATACCAATGGTTGATTCTGCTGCTGCGAGATATAAAAGGAAGTCTCTACCATAATCCAGTGGACTCAAAAGCGGGGCAGAGACTAATGCTTTTTTCAAAGCATCAAACGACCGCTGCGCAAAGTCATCCCATACAAATGGAACTCCTTTGCGAAGTAAACGCATGAACCCTTTAGTGATCTCGGCGTAATTTGCTATAAACCGTCTCAAGAAGTTAGCCTTCCCTTGAAGACTTTGAAGTTGCCGAAGTGAAGACGGGGGAGGCAACTGAATTATTGCCTCAACCTTGAAGGGATCAACCCGAATCCCTTCATTGGACACAATAAACCCTAACAGCCGACCGGATGTAACTGCGAAAACGCATTTATTGGGATTCAACCGGATTTTATAGAAACGACATCGCTCAAAGACTAATCGAAGATGACTGGGATGATCAGTTCTCTTTCGAGAACGAGCAGCGAGATCATCTAAGTATGCCTCGATGACATGTTTGATGTCGTGGAAAGCGTATGACATGGCCCGCTGAAACGTAGCTCCAGCGTTTTTAAGACCAAAAGGCATCTTTCGATATGCAAAGGTACCCCAGGGACATATAAAGGCAGTCTTATGCTGATCCTCAGGACGGATAGAGATTTGATTATAACCTGAGAAACCATCCATGAAGGAGAAAATTTCATTACCCGCACACTCGTCAATAATTTGATCAATAAATGGCGTGGGGTAATTGTCTTTTGGACAAGCCTTATTTAAGTCCCTAAAATCGATGCATACCCGGATTGTTCCTTGCTTTTTATCTACAGGGACTGGATTAGAAACCCAATCCGTAAGAGGAACAGGGTATATAAAACCCGCCCTTAGCAGCTTCTCAACCTCAGCTTTGATAGCCGCTGCTTTCCTAGGGTTAACCGGCCGAAGCCTTTGACGAATCGGTTTTGCGTTTTCGTACGTCTTGATCTCATGTTGGACTATAGAAGGATCAATGCCGGGCATTTCCTCATAAGACCAAGCAAACACATCACGATATTCCTTGAATAGGTCGGTGTAAATTTGAATTTCTTCAGGGGAACACTCGATTCCGATGAAGATATTCTCAATGATGTTAGGGTCCCTAGAGATGTTGATAGGTATCGTTTTTGAAATTACCGACATATTACCTTCGGCACGAATGTGTGCTGGAGCCAAAGGGTTCGACACCGTATCAACATCACTAGCACAGAGCTCGGAAAACCTAGATTCCACTTCCTGCAATGGAGGAAGAAAATATGAACGATGGTGTAAGTCTTCCCAAGGTCGATCTATACCCATCATTACTTCGAGGATTGCCTCTTCAGAAGGTAGAACCGAATCTAAGCAGTCCAAGGCAGAGGTAGAATCAAAGCTCCAAGCCAGGGCCACATGACCATCTAACTCCTCTTCGGAAAAAGGAGTAGAATGGTTATCTACAGAGTCTACGATGGACTGATATCTAAGCTCAGCTGCAGATATAGGAAACGCCATTCCATTAACTTGTCCTTCAACTAATGTGGCCGTAGGTGAAGGCAAGGTCCAAGGGTCAGAAAATTAATGAGTTCGAAAGAACTCTTCTCGAGGAGACTCCTTGGATGATGAAATAGCATTGATTCTTGCAAAAGGAGAGGGAAGATCAAACGTACCCATCAATGAGGAATACATCCCTACTCCTAAATTCTCAGTCGGCGGGCGAGGGTTATCCACCAAAGGAACAGTAGAGTCGGGGCTTGCTTGAGGATCGATTGGGGAATAGTCCAATTGATCAACCTTAACGATTTTCCCCTCATGAGGAAAGCAAATGACACGAAACAGAGTCGACACGACGGCTTCCATCTCGTACACCCAGTTCCTTCCTAATAGGAGATTATAGTCTAGGTTAGCATCTACGACTTCAACTTCGATATTAATGACCTTCCCTCCAACACATATAGGGAAGGCCGAGATAATCCCATGCGGCTTGTGAGAATGACCATCAAATGCAGTTAAGACGGTTGGTGAAGGAACAGCCGAAGGTGAACCAATAGCCTTCCAACATGACATGGACATGACGCATGTAGAAGCTCCTTCATCTATAACGGTGCGAAAAATATTGATTTTCCGGTATGTTGACTTTATCTGAAAAGCCATATGATGAGGGAGTCTCTTTCTAACATTTGACATGTCAAAAGAGAGCACTAAAGAGTTGGCTGGATCGACTGCTCCAATGGCGGAGAGTAAAGCACTTCTCTGAGATGGACACGACTGGAGAACTTCCAAAGCGGACATAGCACATGGGCTTTGAGCCAAATCCTCCACAATGGAGTAATTTTGGGCGGCCCTAGCATTAGGGTTAATCGTCGCACGTTTGGCGGAACCTTTCGGTATCCTAGGTATAGTCTCAACAGGAGGTCGCTCAATATGAAGGTCATTACCTCCGGGAACCGTTTTATCCTTAGATGTTTCGGCTTCACCATAATCATGTGACCGAGTAGTCACATGGACATTTGAACCCATCATAAAAACATTTGATGCTTTTTCCCCTTCCTGGTTGCCCCCAGAAGAGGTCCCAGGATTCGAATTCGCGCCAGCAAGAAGTTGCTGCCCTTGGGGAAACGGGTTAGTTAACACAGCTTGCGAACTAGAAGTCCCTTGCTTTCCTAACAAGCGCTGAGCGTCTTCAATTCTAGGGCAGAGATGAGTTAGATGGTCCCCACTGCATAACTTGCAAGGGAACTTAACTTTCTTTCTCGACTCACCTTTACCACCACCAGCGTTGTTGCCAGATTTATTTGCATCGGGCTTCCCATCCGAGTTCTTTTTCTTACCACGTCCTTTCTTTTTCCCATTGGAATTTTGATTTCCTTTGGGATTATCGGATTGGACGGCGTTAATTGAAGAAGTTTGGGAAGCGGGAGGATTAGACAATGTGACTTGGTTGTTAGAAGCAGTTTGCAAAGACAACTGCTGCAATTGATTCAACAAGTTCACTGTAGATGTGTCTACTGACCCAACGATACCATCCGCGTGCGGACCTGGCTTCGGCTTAGCTAAATCAACCTTAGATCCAGGAGTATCTGGCAAGTACTTTTGGAGGATCCCAGACTGAGAGTAAATCAGTTCTAACTGCTGGGCCCTGAAAATGGCTTGCTCCTCAGAATAGACACCAGACATGGAGACATCCTTGGAGATCTCGGGTTGTAAAGACTTCAAAAACCACTCTAGACGGTACTCCGGAGGGATTTCGGCTTTAATGAGCCTCTTTCTTCGTCTCCATTCCTGAATGTGATCAGAAATGTGGGTTGCCTTATCCTAACGAAAGGTAGCCAGAAGTTCAGTTCCGGTGTCATAGCGGACAGGCAACTGAAAGTGATTTAAGAAAATATTGGCTAAGTCAGCGAAGGATGAGAAGCTGCCCCCTGGCAACTCTATATACCACTTGGCCGCGTTGCCAGTTAAGGTGCACTGAAAGAGCCTCAACCTAATCGAATCATCGATGAGGGAGTTGGATGAGCACCACAGATGGAACGTGGTTACGTGGTCGCCCGGGTCCTCACCACTCTTCCCTTCGAATTTTGGAATGTCCGAAGGGAGTTTGGTAGGGACCGGAGGCCAGGCCGGATTATATTTAATTGGGTCGTTTGTTAACTTTTTGAGATCTGGCAAGTTTAACGTTGCCAGAAACGGAAGCCTAGGAGGACCTAAGGGATTCCATCCAGACTGGGCAGAATTCCCTAAGCTCAGAAAAGATTGTCCTGGAATTTGTGAGGCACCAGGCTGCCCGAAGTAACCAGTAGAACCAGCCGAACCAAAAGGCAAGCCTTGAGATCCAGCAAAATTCGGAGTTTGACCAACTCCTGCCGTATAACCTCCATAACCTGCAAAGTTTCCTCCTAAAGAATGGTAAGGAGTTGATAACCCCTGATATGGATTCCAAGCCGAAGCAAGGGGAGGAATACTTTGAAATGAACTAACCGTGGTGTACGGCCTATTCCCTTGTTGGTCGATGAACGGATTCCAAGTTCCTGCGTTACTAACCCTAGGGTTATTCCAACCTTGGAAAGGATTATTGCTTTGTCCTACTGAAGAAAAAGGCATGGATCCTATCGTCAGGTTGGAATGTGGTATATGACCACTTCCAAAAGGAAAACCCTGGAACGAAGCCGATCCGCTCGCCATAGACGTAGCGGCACTAAACGGGACCGACGGAATACCCTGTGATTGGGTGCCAAATGGGAAAAATCCTGTACCAAAAGCATTGCTTTGGGTATTTCCACTCGTAGACGGAATGGAGGTAGACCCAAGTAAAGATGTGCTCGCAAAAGATCCAAACAAGGAAGTGGAGGGGATGGAAATGGTTCCTCCCCCTTGCACAGATGTTGGGGTTTGCATTGTCGTAGCACTCGTAGAAGCCATGCTTCCAGTAGTAGTCATGAATGGTAAGCGCGTAGCGTAACCTGGACTTGCCGGTCTATGTGACGGAGTCCCAACGTATTGCAATACGTCTGGATGACTAAATGGTAGGGGAGAATTCGGAGCCCCCAACGACTCAGAGAATTCTTCTACCTCTACGTTATTCTCCGCTTGAAAGCGAACTCGAGAAAAGATTGGAGTATCCCTCTCTTGTTCAGAAGTACCAGGCCTTGCTGGGACAATAATGCCTCCGCTAGGAGGATCAATCTCCGATGCGTCAACCGGCGTAGGACGAACCCCACCGGTGATATTCCCTCTGCGCCTTCTTGGAGAAGGCTCTAAACTCGGCGGTGAAAGACCACGAAGTCTTCGAGACCGTCTAGGAGATCGGTCAGCCACTTTGAATTTTTTGTTATGATCTAACTAAAGACTCAAAAAATTGAAAGCTAGGCCAACTAGGAGCACAGAGCACACACTACAAAGTCCCTAAAGATACAGCCAGTCAAACAACTTCCAAGTATTTCCGCTCCGGGTGATTAAGACCGGACACCAAAATACGAGAAAGTGAATCAAGGGGCCTTCCGAAGATAGTCTGGGATGATGAGGGCCCAGTCCTATCAGCGAAGGTATCAGAGGAAGTTACGCTGACCTCCTAACAACAGCCTGCGCCGGTGCAAGCCCCCAAGCTTCGCAAGGGTGCCCTCCAGTAGTACTGTCGAGAGTGATACAACGTCGACCTCAGGTGCCACGGGATTCCCCTCCGCAGCCACCTATGCAGATCCCTAGGAGAGGCAACTATGGGTACCAACTCGTCGCAGAAGCCAGGCGGAACAATCGTGAGGTAAGTTCGGACAAGTAGGAGAGGGGGTATCTCTCTTCCCTGTCTTCACAGACCCTCGTGCTTAACTCCCAGATCCGGAGCTTTCCTGGTCTCCCTAACGCTATTGGATTTACTCTCGTTAATCAGACTCTTATGTTTGACGTTTTATGTGGCCTTGGAGAGTTAACTCTCCACTCGCCTTATCCAAGGCCCTAAAATCCTAAACTTGTTGGTGTAACTGACTAAAACAAAAAGTTCTGGTGGATTTTAATTTAGCGCTTGATTTTATTAGGCTGTTCTTTAAGTCACAAGGTAATGGAGATGAAACTTGTGGTGTTTTTATGGACGCAAAAGAAATTAATAAAACTTAGCTACATGCACATGCACTTTTTGTTTTCGATGAAGAGCAATTTCTATGAGGTTCAGAGATACTTCTAATGTAAACAAATTTTCTTTTCTTTTCAGACTCCACACTCACAAAAACTAACAAAACTATATATGCCTAAAAAGAGATGCAAATCTATCCTAATGCAAGAACTATATGTGGATGCAAGATTTCAAAGACTACTCTAAAAACAAAGAAGGAAAGGTGCTTTCTTATCAAATTTGTCTTGCCACTAAGATGCTTAGATAGAAGATGATGTGTTACCAATCATTTCGTCCAAACAATAAAAACAAGTTCAAAGATAAAGACAAAGCACTTTCACTTCGCAAAAAAGGAAATCAAATGAAAAGCAAGTTTAAGAAAGCGAAACTCAAAACTTTCAAAAGATTTTCTTTCAATCAACAAAGAAGTCTTTTTCAAGGAATGCTCTCAAAAATACTGACACTAATGATTGAAGAAAAAGCAACCGAACACTTTTGCGAATTCACACCTTTGGAATGATGAAAACCCAACAAAAATAGATGTGTTCAAAATCACTCTTGAAAATCAAAAGCAGCAATGAAAGTCCAAAAGATCAAAAGACAAGTTTCAAGAAAATGGTAACAAACAACTTTCCCAAAACAAAGGAGCAAATGGTCACAAAAAAGGGTTTCGTTAAGCAAACAAAAAGGGTCATGAAAACAAAATGAACACAAAGATTGAATCCAACCTTCCTACTCTGCCAAAACAGAGCAGTCAAGACTCTTAACCAGAAATCTTGTGTGTCAAAATCAATGATGCTTGCAATTAACGAAAACAAGACTAGTACTCCTTATAACTAGAAAGAGTTCAGAACAAGATGCCCCCTGTCAAACAGAGAACTGTTACTGGAAAATAACTGTTTAAAACTCACCCAAACCACCAGACAAACATCCAGCAAAAAATAAAATTTACAAATCTTGAAAATTATATAATATACGCGCCTGCAGTGATGTGCAGAATGCGTGTACACGCGACTGTAACTGAGGAAACTCGCGTATACGCGGGTTTACTTAGTACAACTTGCGTATATACGCTTCTGTAATCCAGAAAAAGGGCGTATCTGAAGATTTTCAAGAAAAATAAAAAATACAGACTGGAAAAAACTGGAAAATCTTGGAGTTCAAGAACAGATCAGACAGTCAGAGCCAACAAACAGAGGGGCTGAGTCTTGATTGGCTTGATGACTACCCAAACTAGGAACAACAAGAGTGTTGTTCCCCAGCGGAGTCACCAATTCTGGTTGAGGGGAAAGTACCCCTAGGGTCCTTTGGGTTAAGACTCTACCAGACTGAAAATTGCTTATTCAAAGAAACACACACACAGCCATTATCTTTACTTTAAGCAAATTCTAATGTTGAGGGTACGTACCTAAGGTCCTACGTTCGAGAAGGCCTTTAGGGTCCAAACCCTTCTTGGAGTTCCCTTCTTCCTCTTTGACCTGTAAGACAAACAAATCAAAGCACACAATAGTACATGGACAAATACTTATATGAAAACCATCTTCATGCTATAAAGTTAGTTATAAAAACCTTTAAGTAACTACTTGCATAAGAATCCAAAACATGAATCTCATAAGCATAAAGAAAGATTGTTTCGGGAACAAAGACGTGTTTCTTTATATAAAGGCAAGTAAAGTACATATAACGGAAAGATATCACCTGAAACACCTTCAGCAGGCTCCAAGCGAAGCTTCCTCCTGGATTCGTTCCAGCCTCAAGCCTCCAACAAGAGCTCCTTCCAAGTCTTACTCAATGATGACATAAAGGATATATGATCACCAATACACATGGAAACAAGGGTTTCCTATGCAAAATGGGGGAAGTGTAGAATGCACCAAGGACTTCAGACCTGGTCTGAGGGGAAAATCTCAGCATAATAATCTTGCTCTTCTTTTCTCTCTCCCTTTGGCCTTCCCTTTGATGTCTTTTTATACCATCTCCAAAGTAGTTTTTTAGTTAGGAGTTGGTTGGGAACAATTGGGCCACGGGCACTAACAGGTGATCCAGCAGGTAAAACCCGCGATCTCCGCCCGAAAATGAGGAATTTATTATTTTTTTAAGTGTTTTAATACATACACGCGGGTTGGGTATAACAGACCCGCGTGTACACGCGTTTAACTCAGGGCAATGTCGCGTATAGGGAATAAAACACTGTTTTTTAAATTTTAGGACCAGGTCTGGAAGGAGGGGTTGCCCTAGGCCATGAGTGCAGCATCACAAACCATAAGAGTGAGATTTGGAGCTATAACAAACATGGCAACAACTTGATTGGGCTGTGCAGATAGAAAATGCGCTAGAATGATATAACCTTACTACAAAAGAAGAAGAAGATCCTCACAACATCGAAATAGCAAAATTAGAAGGATACCACGAAGTAAGTGGGCCTGAGATAGATACTAGATATAATGAAGCCGCTGAAGACTAAGAAGGTGAACATATGATCATATAAAGAACCTAAGTTTGCAATAATAGGAGACCACTGGGATGAGGATACAATCAGTAAAGTACAAAGTTACTTCATGAATATCAAGAACTATTCCCCACTAAGTTTTCAGAGATGAAGGGTATAATAGGAGATCTAGGAGTCATGAAGATTCCTCTTAAGCCTGACACAAAACTAGTCAAACAAAGACCTTATAGGTTGAACCCGAAGTATAAGGAGAAATTAAAGATAGAGCTTGATAAGATGATAACAATAGGAATTATTGAACCTGTAGAAGAATTTGAATGGATGAGTCCTATGGTGGTGCAAGAAAATAAGACTCAAGGAGAAATTAGGATCTGTGTTGCTTTCCGAAAGTTGAATGATGCATGTTTACATGATCCCTTCCCTACCCCTTTAATAGATGAGGTGCTAGAAAATGTATGAGGTCAAGAAGCTTACTCATTTACATATGGATTCTGAGGTTATCATCAGATTAGGATTGCACCAAAAGATCAACATAAGACGACATTTTCTACAAAATGAGGCTCATACCAATACACAATAATGAATTTTAGATTGAAAAATTCCCTTGCTATATTTTCTAGGGTGGTGGTTGTAGCTTTTAAGGAACACATCGACAAGTTTTTAGAGTTATATTTTAATGATCAGATAATATTTGTATTTTTGAGCAAAAATGTTGGAAGTTTAAGACTTATGCTCGACACATATAGACAATATCATATCTTTTTGAACTTAAAGAAGTGCATATTTTTTGTACCTTTTGGCATATTGTTGGGACATATTGTCTATAAACAAGGATTAATGGTGGACCCTACTAATATTTCTATCATTGTGAACTTGCCTCCACCTAAGATAGTAACACAACTTCACACTATGTTGGGACATACTAGGTATTATAGAAAGTTCATCAAGGGGTATGCTTAAATTATTGCGCCTATGGAGAAATTGTTGAAAAAGGATGTAACTTTTCAGTGGGATGAAGAATGCCATAAGAGCCTCGACATATTGAAAGAAAAAATGGTAGATGCACCTATACTAGTGTTCCCTGATTGGAATAAGGAATTCCATGTCCATGTGGATGCCTCTTGTATAGCTTTGGGAGTAGTACTGGCACAACTTGGTGTAAGAGAGATTGATCAACCTATAGCTTTTGCAAGTAGAAATTTATATAAAGCAGAAAAGAATTAGACCAGTACATAAAGGGAAGGATTATCTATGGTATATTCTTTGTAGATGTTTAGACACTATTTGTTGGGATCACACTTTAAAATGTTTACAGATCATTCTACATTGAATTATTTGGATAAGAAGCCTGTCTTAGGAGGAAATATTTGTAGATGGTTACTGTTATTCCAAGAATATGACTTTGAGATCATTATTAAATCAGGGAGACTGAATACAGGACCTGACCATCTGTCAAGGTTGGAAACAGGTGAAGAACCAACCAGCATAGAGGATAATCTCCCTAATACACATTTATTTGCAATTAGAGTCGTAGATGGCCATTTCGCAGATATCATTCTATTTTTTACCACAAAAATGGCTCCTTCATAGTATAATATGCAAAAAAAGAAAGAATTAGTGGTTAAGGAAACTAAATTTCATTAATAGCAGGGCATTTATATAAGATGGGACTAGATGAGATACTATGCAGATATGTTCCTAAACATGAAAGAAAGATGATTCTTGCAGAGGCTCATGGAGGCACAACCGGTGGACACTACGCAGGAAAAACTATTGCGCAAAATATTTTGAGAGAAGGATTATGGTGGCCTACAAACAATGTAAACTTTGAAACGGGAACTATAAACTCAAAACGGGAACTCTCGCCAAAAAACCCCGAAAGACATCAAAAACAGTGCTAAAAACGAAAAGTGTGTATACTGGAACGATGGTTTCTTTTTTAGGGTCAATTTTGAACATGTTTTAAAAATGGTAGTGCAAACAAAATTTTCGTGCAAAAAAAAACCTGAAAACAAAAAAGTGTTGATACTAGAATGACGATTTTTTTTTTAGGGTCAATTTTGAACATTTTTAAAAAATGCTAGTAAAACCAAATTTTTATGTGCAAAAAAACAGTTGTTTATGAGGAAAAAAACACACTAATGTTTTTGGTAGAATAACATTTTTCTTTCCTAAGTATAAATTTAACATTTTTACAACTATAACATGCTAGATACAAAAGAAATTGGAATTTTTTCAACGATAAAATTAAAAAACCATGACATTATGAACAAATTACATGACTAAAGGAATCAAAATGTCATTATTTGTATATTGAATGAAACATACATTATATCTCTAATCTAATGTTGCATTGTAGATATTCTAAACAATAAAAATTATCATAATTAAGACATATAATCAAACAACATAAAAATGACTCATAACTTCTGATTTAACACCATATGCGAATCAAAAATTTTATTTCAAGATACAATGCAAACATCACTTATATGTTGGCATTATGTTTTTGGTATGGCTATATATATGTTACAGATGTTGTGCTTGATGGCAACCCCCATGGCAAGGCTCTCAATATATTGAAAATTAAGAAGTACGCAGGAGATCAGTTCAGAAAGTGCGTACCCGCAGCTACACCGGGAAGGGACCGCGGCCTGATACGCAGATAAGCCGTCCAGGAGGTGCGTACCCCCAGTGCACTCATTTCAAGGCAGAGAAAAGCACACGTGGGGTTTCTTATGTTTAATCTTTGATATTTAGCCGACGGTATTTGTGTTATTATGGTGTCGGCCCGTGGTATTGATCCATGATTTGAGGAAGAGCTTTCCTATATAAAGCAAAGGAGATCATTTGGCTTGGGATGTGCTTGGGTTGAACATCTTATGAGAGCTAGATCTGAAATATTATGATCTCTTGGGAGTAATATCTAGATCTAAATAAGGCGAATCTACTGATGGATTGAGATCTCTTCGGCGCATGATCAGATCTGTAGATCTGACTGTCTGGGTTATTCTTGAAGTCTTGAAATCATCTATGCCCGAAGGTACGCAGGTACAGTGAAAGAAAAGTGCATATATACGCTGGAACGAAGCGTTTCATGTGCACCGGTACGCAGGCATAGAAGGGTTGCAGTTGCGGAGGTCCGCAGGCAGATCAATGGACACAGAGCGTAGGTAAGCAGGTGAGCAGTTGAGTACAGTGCGTACGTAAGCAGGTGAGCAGTTGACTATAGTGCGTACGTAAGCAGGCGAGCAGTTGAGCAGGGTGCGTACTGTAAGCAGGCAGTACATGGGTGAAGTTGCTTACTTCTCTTGAAATCTCTGTTTATCATTGCTGTGTTCTGGGTTTGGTTCTATTATTGTTGATTTGGTTACTACAGTTGACTAGGTGATTCTCTTATACTTGATGATCATTTGATGCTTATGGATCCAGTTTGAAAATTTATGAAAAGTGGTCCTTGTAAGAAAAGAAGTAGGGGGTTGTAGCTCCCTTCCAGGAGAGACTGGAAAACGAGAGAGAGTTGTAGCTCTCTGTAGGTTGCAGCCTGTGTACTGGTAAAGGACTGCACCAGTACAAAACCATTGTAAAAGGAGTTTCTAATTTGAAAGAAGATAGAGACATATTGCAGCAGGTGGTTTTCACCCACATTGGGTTTCCACCTTACATCTTGTGTTCTTTGGTGTGACTATCTGTTTTCTTTGTTCATGCTCATTATTTTATGGTACTGACATGCAAAAATAATTCAAAGAACAAATAAGGAAGATTTATTAAAAGAATTAGATAATACTGATTCACCCCCCCTCTCAGTATTATTTCCAACAATTGGTATCGGAGCAGGTCCTTCAGAGAAGCTTGATCGCTTGAAGGTAGATCGTTCATCATGAGCAACTACGAGAGAGAAGCATCAATCAGGCCACCGGTTTTTGATGGGACAAACTTCAATTATTGGAAGGTAAGAGTTACTGCCTATCTTCAATCTCTTGGTACAGAAGTTTGGGACATCGTAGAGACAGGCTACGCTTTTCCTTCAGCCACTCCTACAGATGCAGCCGAGAAAAAGAAGTATGAAACAAATGCGAAAGCAGTCAGTACTCTATTAGGATGTATATCTCAATCAGAATTCATGAAGGTAATGCACTATAAATCTGCAAAAGAGATATGGGACAAAATTGTCACGAGCTATGAAGGAGATGAACAGGTAAAGCGTGCTAAACTTCAAACTCTCAGAATTCAGTATGAGACTCTCAAAATGTATAATGATGAAAGTGTGGCTAACTATTTTCTTCGGGTGGATGAGGTTGTTAATTGTATGAAAAATTTGGGTGAAGAAATAAAAGAGGCTATTGTGGTTGAAAAGGTTCTAAGATCATTGTCCCCCAAGTTTGAATCTAAAGTATCTGCAATAGAAGAAAAGGAAAATCTACGAATTCTTACTATTTCTCAGCTACATGGAATTAAAACTGCTTATGAAATGAGAAAGGGAGGTCCATCAGACAGAAGAGAAGCTGCTTTCAAGGCATCAGGCAAAGGAGATTATTATGAAGCAAGCCACGTCCCAGAAGAAGAGGAAGAAGAATCAAATTTTGTCAGAAATCTTCAAAGGGGTTCTGGAAGGTTCAGAGGTAAGTTACCTTTTAAATGCTTTGCTTGTGGAAGAGTAGGTCGTTATGCTGCAAAATGTCCTCATAAGGATAAAGGAAAGGAACCTGCTAGATGGAACAAGAAACAGAACGCAAATAAGAAAAGCTACTACACTCATGAAGATAGTGATGGTCTATCAAACAGTGATGAAGATGAACAAGGTAATGAATATAAGTTGTTAATGGCATTTGAAGATGATGATTATATGGATGCTATAGATGTGGATAACATTTATGATGAAATTACTAGACTCAAGAGATGTATAGAAGAAAAGAACATGATCATTGATACTCTACAATTTCAAATTGATGAAAAGGAAAAACATCTTGAAAAATTAGAAGGTGAAATTGTTGGTCTTAGAAAAGAGATTGAGAAAACAAAAGCTATTAATCTCAAGTTTGTCAAAGGATCTGAAACTTTGGATGAGATTATCAATGTGCAGCGGTCTCCACTAAACAAGACAGGTCTGGTCTATAATGGAGAAACTTCTCAAGCATCCACCTCAAAAAGTTATCTTGATGCAGCAAGAAGAAATGAGCAAAAGCACAATGAAGATCATCAGGTAAAGCAGGGACGAATTACAAACAGAAACTATCAAGGGCAATCCATCTTAAGGGTGAACAAAAGCTACAACCAGCCACAGGTAAAATCTTCTCAATTTGGTTCAAGAATAGATGACAATAGAAATTACAATCAATTGGCTGGTAGATTCGATAACCGCAGAAGTTTCTTCAATGGACAATGCTTTTCTTGCCATAACTTTGGTCACAAAGCAGCTCAATGTGTTGCATATAAAACAATCATGACTAGGGAAGCTCAAAAACAAAGAAGTATGACCGGGATTACAAAAAGGACCTATAACAACTTTTCGGTTCTTGAAAATGAAGTTGAATGTTCTATTTGCAATAACTTTGGTCATGAAGACTCTGAATGCAGGAGCAGGTTTCAACAGAAAAAGGAACAAGCCTCAAGCACCAAAACATGGAGAATAAAGGAACCACAAACAGAAAGATGTGGGATAGCATTTTATGCAGAGGGACAGGAAAATCTATGGTACATTAACAGTGGATGTTCGAACCATATGACAGGGGATAAAGAAAAACTTGAGTCATATTCTGCTCTAGAAAAAGGAAAGAAAGTCTCTTTTGGAAATGATACTCCTGCAACTATAAAAGGAAAAGGCATTGCTCAGTTAAAAGAAAAGGTCAAGGCTGGAAATGTTTTGTATGTTGATGGATTGAAGCATAATCTTCTAAGTGTCAGCCAGATGTGTGACCAAAGAACCGAGGTTATATTCAGATCAAATGGATGTCTTGTTCGTGATCTTGATACAGGTAAAACAGTGATCAAAGGCAAAAGAACTCCAAATAATCTGTACATATTTGAAGAAGGACAACAACAATGCTATCTGAGCAAGGATGATGAGCACTGGTTATGGCATCGGAGGTTGGGACATCTAAGCTTTTCACAAATAAGGAAAGCATGCAAATATCAGGCAGTTCGCGATCTTCCAGATATCAAAATTCCTGACAACACCATATGCAAATCATGTCAGTTTGGAAAACAAACCAGAACTAACTTTCCAGAGAAAGAAGGATCAGCTAGCGTGCCTCTTGAGCTAGTACATACAGATACATGCGGTCCTTTCAGGAAAAGAACACCTCGAGGAGAAGAATACTTGATATTATTCATTGACGATTTCTCCAGGTTTGTCTGGTTAGGACTTATGAAGCACAAAGATGAAGCATTCGAAAAATTCAAATCCTTCAAAGCCTTGGTTGAAAATGAATCAGGTCACAAAATTAAGTGCCTCAGATCCGATAGAGGTGGGGAATTTACTTCAAATGAATTTTTCGATTTCTATGAAGAACATGGGATAAGAAGAGAATTCTCTACAGCAAGAACTCCTCAGCAAAATGGAGTTGTGGAAAGAATGAACAGAACAGTCCAACAAATGGCTCGTGCTATGCTTGATGAATCAGGAACTCCCGCAACTTTCTAGGGTGAAGCTGTACATGCTGCGGTTGTTATTCTCAACAAAACAAATGTCCGGGTGAACAACACTCAAACTCCTCATGAGCTCTGGAGTGGTAGGACTCCTTCGGTAAAGCACTTCAAAATCTTTGGGAGCAAATGCTATATCAAGAATACTGATGAGCAGCTTGGCAAACTTGAACCTAGAGCAGATGAAGGCATTCTTCTTGGTTACTCTCCACATAGCAAAGCATACAAATGCTACAATAAAAGACTTGGTAGAATTGTTGACAGCATTGATGTAGTGGTTGATGAAAAGGGATACATTCCTAGGCAAGTTCATCATGAATACATCGAAGAAGATGAAGGCTACCCCCAACGACAGAATGATGAAGAAGAAGAACCTCAAGAAGAAACTCAAGAAGAACCAGAGGAGAAAACAAGAATAGAAGAAAAGACTCCATCCAGATATGTCCAGAAGAATCATCTAGAATCTTAGATTATGGGGCAGAAAGAAGCAGGTGTACAAACAAGAAGAATAGTTGCAGAAGCTTCAAGCTATTTGGCATTACTCTCCTCTATTGAACCACAAATTGTGAAAGAGGCATGCAAAGATGAATGTTGGGTGAAGGCAATGGATGAAGAACTTGAGTAGATCGAAAAGAACAACACTTGGGAGCTGGTTCCTAGACGAAAGGATAAGAATGTTATCGGAACAAAATGGGTCTTCAAAAATAAATTGAATGAAAATGGGGAAGTAATTAGAAACAAAGCCAGACTTGTTTGTAAAGGGTATGCGCAGCAAGAAGGAATAGACTTTGAAGAAACCTTTGCTCCTGTTGCAAGACTTGAGGCCATCCGAATGTTCCTTGCTCTCTCAAGTTTTCAAAACTTCAAAGTATTTCAAATGGACGTGAAATCAGCCTTTCTGAATGGAGACTTGGAAGAAGAAGTATACATTGAACAGCCATATGGGTTCATTCTTGGAAATGATCCAAATCTTGTATGCAGATTGAAAAAGGCTCTCTATGGTCTCAAACAAGCTCCAAGGGCTTGGTACTACCGTTTGGACAAATATCTTCATCAACAAGGCTTTTCAAAAGGATCAGCAGATAGCAATCTTTATATAAAAGTTGAAAATGACAAATTGCTAATACTTGTTGTGTATGTAGATGACATTATTTTTGGTAGCAATGAAGAAGCTATGAGTCAAAGCTTTGCCTTGGTCATGCAGAAAGAATTTGAAATGTCCTTGCTAGGAGAACTGACATATTTCCTTGGTTTGCAAATCCAACAAAAAGAAGGAGGAATCTTTTTATCTCAAACCAAGTATCTCAAACAGATTTTGAAGAAATATGGTATGGAAGATGCAAAACCAATATGTACACCCATGGTCACAGGATGTAGCCTCAGTGCAAATGATGAATCTGCAGCAGTACATCAACCAACCTACAGATCTATGATTGGAAGTTTACTTTATTTGACAGGTACCCGACCGGACATCATGCATGCAGTTGGAATAGTTGGAAGATTTCAGGCAAATCCGAAGGAGACTCATCTTCAGGCAGTGAAGAGAATTTTCAAATATCTTCAAGGGACTCAAAATTATGGCTTATGGTATCCTAGAGATACGGATCTTACACTTCATGCTTATACAGATGCAGATTGGGCCGGAAGCGTGGATGACAGGAAAAGCACAAGTGGTGGTGCATTCTTTATGGGTTCCAGACTGGTATCTTGGTTCAGCAAGAAACAGAGTTCGATTGCCTTATCTACAGCTGAAGCGGAATATGATGCTGCTGCATCTTGTTGCACCCAACTCCTTTGGATGATGCAGACTTTGCAGGATTTTCAAATCACTTGTACACCACCAATCCCCATCTTATGTGATAACACAAGTGCAATCAGCATCTCAAAGAATCCTGTTATGCATTTAAAAACCAAGCACATACCAATCAAGTATCATTTTCTCGGGGAACAAGTGCTTGAACAGAAGGTCAAGTTGGAGTATGTTCCTTCTAAGGAACAAGTTGCTGATATACTCACCAAACCATTGCCTAGGGACACTTTTGAATACCTCAGTCAAAAGCTGGGGTTTGTTGATGCATCATCTTATTGTTGAACCTCTTCTGATTGATGGTACAGGTTCAGGGGGAGCATATAATGCATTGTTGGCATTATGGAGGATGTGCAGAAGGAGATCTTGGAAGTAGCTGCAATATGTCTCTATCTCTTTCATGGTGGTTTATGGTTCTTCGCTACAGATCTGGTTCATATTCAGGGGGAGCATGTTCTTAGGGGGAGCATAACCCTTTGCCCTTGATGTCAAAGGGGGATAATGAAGCTGAAGTTTGTGAGGTTGCCATCAAGTCCAAAGGGGGAGATTGTTGGCATTATGTTTCTGGTATGGCTATATATATGTTACAGATGTTGTACTTGATGGCAACCCCCATGGCAAGGCTCTCAATATATTGAAAATTAAGAAGTACGCAGGAGATCAGTTCAGAAAGTGCGTACCCGCAGGTACACCGTGAAGGGACCGCGGCCTGATACGCAGATAAGCCGTCCAGGAGGTGCGTACCCCCAGTGCACTCATTTCAAGGCAGAGAAAATCACACGTGGGGTTTCTTATGTTTAATCTTTGATATTTAGCCGACGGTATTTGTGTTATTATGGTGTCGGCCCATGGTATTGATCCATGATTTGAGGAAGAGCTTTCCTATATAAAGCAAAGGAGATCATTTGGCTTGGGATGTGCTTGGGTTGAACATCTTATGAGAGCTAGATCTGAAATATTATGATCTCTTGGGAGTAATATCTAGATCTAAATAAGGCGAATCTACTGATGGATTGAGATCTCTTTGGCGCATGATCAGATCTGTAGATCTGACTGTCTGGGTTATTCTTGAAGTCTTGAAATCATCTATGCCTGAAGGTACGTAGGTATAGTGAAAGAAAAGTGCGTATATACGTTGGAACGAAGCGTTTCAGGTGCGCTGGTATGCAGGCACAGAAGGGTTGCAGTTGCGGAGGTCCGCAGGCAGATCAATGGACACAGAGCGTAGGTAAGCAGGTGAGCAGTTGAGTACAGTGCGTACGTAAGCAGGTGAGTAGTTGACTACAGTGCATACGTAAGCAGGCGAGCAGTTGAGCAGGGTGCGTACTGTAAGCAGGCAGTACATGGGTGAAGCTGCGTACTTCTCTTGAAATCTCTGTTTATCATTGCTGTGTTCTGGGTTTGGTTCTATTATTGTTGATCTGGTTACTACAGTTGACTGGGTGATTCTCTTATACTTGATGATCATTTGATGCTTATGGATCCAGTTTGAAAATTTATGAAAAGTGGTCCTTGTAAGAAAAGAAGTAGGGGGTTGTAGCTCCCTTCCTAGAGAGACTGGAAAACGAGAGAGAGTTGTAGCTCTCTGTAGGTTGCAGCCTGCGTACTGGTAAAGGAATGCACCAGTACAAAACCATTGTAAAAGGAGTTTCTAATTTGAAAGAAGATAGAGACATATTGCAGCAGGTGGTTTTCACCCACATTGGGTTTCCACCTTACATCTTGTGTTCTTTGGTGTGACTATCTGTTTTCTTTGTTCATGCTCATTATTTTATGGTACTGACATGAAAAAATAATTCAAAAAACAAATAAGGAAGATTTATTAAAAGAATTAGATAATACTGATTCACCCCCCCTCTCAGTATTATTTCCAACATTATATAACTGTCTTAGACAACTATTAAAAATCACTCATATTTTCTTACACACCATTATAATTCACATCTTTAGATGAATGACTGGATGTAGATGAAGATGTTCCATATTATTCTCTTGCATAAACTAGTGCCCCATCTGAGTCCACATGCATGCCCACCATTTCAGGTTTCAAAATTCTTCTAGTTCTATGACTGGTTTCAGCAAACTCCCATCTCAACATTGTTCCTTCTGGTAACAAACTTTTCAAAATCTCTATCGTAATAGCCAAGCCAAACACCAAATTGGTGTATGAAACCCCCTTGTTTGTGAGACAAGAGACCCACCTCCACGCAACGATTTGATTATTGTCTACGAAGGCATACCTACTCTAACCCCTTCTAGCTTTTGAACCTGAGACCTCTTACGAGGAAACACATGCTCTTAACCATTAGGCCTATTCATGCTCTAATAAAGTGGATTTGATTAGCTAAAGATAGTAATCTAGAAACTCACAATTATAACTCACGATCACAATATATAACACACATGTAACACACCTGTAAGATTACAAATTATGATAATATGTTTGATAATACAAGCATAACTATTTCGTTTTATGCGTCTCCAATGGGAATGTAATTATGAACTAGAATATAGCCTAGGATTGGAGGTTTTGTTTTAAAAATTGATGCAGTAATAAAGCCTATATGTGTAATCTTAAATGTATAAAATTGTATTTTATGCTATTTCAAAAAAAATGATTTGAACGTTCATTTTGTTAGGTTTAAAGGTTACATAATTTAGCACAAAATTTAACTTTGATTTCCAAGTTATTAATTTGTTTCAGTTTACAAAAAAATTACATATTTGAATATTGATATAAACTATATTAACACTATCTATCTATCTATATAACATAATATTACATTAGTTTAATTTAATGATATATATTTAACATCTTCCCACATAACATTTCCAAGAGTCATTGCTACCGTCATATAACTTTGAAATATACTCTAAAATATCTATAGAAATCTTTTACTTTTCACAAAATCTCATATATATATATATATATATATATATTCTCAAGGAACTCTTAATCATAAATGCACAAATTCATTACAATCATGGTATTATAGTCATCATATCACTAGTAAGAAAATAATAGCATTTCACCCACCACTCCCAATTAACCTTTTGAATATATATATATATAGATATATATATATATATATATATATATATATATATATATATATATATATATATATATATATATATATATATATATATATATATATATATATATATATATATATATATATATATATATAATAAATATCTAACAAGTTAGTTAATATAAATATCTAAAACGGCATTGGCATCTGGGGAATAACTACTCAGCTTTGTGTACATGTCATTGACATCATGGGGAATAAGAACAATGATCGTTCTGTGGGGTGGACCATCGAAACCGTTAGCAGTAAATTTCTCGCCACTGGAAATCTAAATTGTTAGAGATTTCTAAAATAACATTGTGTAATATATGTTATCCATTTTATCCATCCATACTTTCAGTACTTGCCTACCATGATAAGATGGATCTTAATGTTCTGTAGCCTGATTTCCTAACAAATGCCAAGCAATGCGATCATGCGATATGCCAAGTTTATCTTGTAACAGACCACATCTCAGAAATTGTTTCCGGAGAAAATCAACAACCAACCACGCCCGTTGGTTATAGCAGGAGAATATAATTGACCTAATTTCGGAGATTCATATGATACACTCAAATATATCCCATGTTTGACTATAACGTTGTCAATCCAAAAATTCTAAGAATTTCCATTGCTCAGATTGCAATTTGAACTAAACTATTCGAGTGCTAACGAAATTCTCAAATCACAGTTGCAATCATAATTTGCATTGTTGACACTCCAGCTGCAAGATTCACAACCCTGCCAAGAAAACGGTGTGAAAAAAGGGTAGAAAGGATAGTGTGAGTGTACGAATATGCTGGACAGAAAGAGAATGGTCGACGTATGTTATAAAGCTATCTATGATTCTCCCGTCGACATCGACCCCCATTCAATTCTTTTTCCATGTCGGCTTTCTCAAACGTTGATCGTGAGGTTCAGTTGCATTGTAAAATTTTGATGGACTGAGGGAGAAATTAGAATGTTACAATATTTAATTATTGTAATAGTTTTTTGAGTTTTACATTCAGGTTTGAGTGCAGAAACTCTTTCCTCATTTCATTACTCCATCTCATATATTTATATTGTTTTCTTGATAGATATTTCTATTTGTATTAACTAACTTGTTAATGGCTTCATTCATATATATAAAACAAAAAAAACAACACCAACACACAATATTCATAGTTTGAAACCAATTTGACGAGAAATTATTAGAGTTAACTAATTTGACAAAAAATTAAATAGAATGAAGCCATTAACAACGCAAACACTATGTTCATGGTATGAAACTCATTTTACAAGAAACAGTTCGACATGAGATCAGAGATTTGCAAGAGGGAGTTGTAAACAATACTATACAAATTCCCATACCCACGTGCACCTCCTGCAATACAAGCAGATGATCATGGTCATCAGTTTTTAATTAAATGATAACAATTAACTGAAACAATGTATAGTAGTTTCGACTATAATGATGTTGGGGTGATTCTGAGAATCGCGGGGTGGTGAGGCAATTCTCAGAATCACCCCGATGGCTCTGATGTTTCAAAATCTTCATGTATTTCAAAAGCATGACCCAACAAATTAAATTTCGTGAATGATTAAAACATTGATGATTACCAGTACTTTGGGTTGATAACGTTCAGCAAATTTGATTAGGTGAATAATTAGAGCATGTGGATATTTTATGAATATCAAAGATGGCTCTGATGTTTCAAAATCTTCATGTATTATTAATTTAATTGTTTTAAATTGAAAATATTTTTTAATTTAAAAACTGGGGTGGCAGAGGTGGATGTAAATGTGTAGAACTTTGAGTGGATTCCATTCGGAGCGGGAAGGAGAGGATGCCCCGGACAACAACTAGGAATGCTTGTTGTAGAGTTTGGGATGGCATAGTTGCTGCACTGTTTCAACTGGAGGCTCCCGGAGAAGATGAATGGGAAGGAGGAGTTGGATATGAGTGAGAGGTTTAATGGACTGACACTGCCCCGGGTGCATGAACTCGTGGCTGTTCCAACTCCTCGACTTTCTGTACTCTGATTTTATATTGACATTACCAACTGTGTTTTCCTTCATTCCATAAAATAGGTGAGACAGATAGATAGACATTCTATAGCATGTTTATTGTGTTTGTATAACGTTAATATGGTGCTGAAATAAGAGACCTTTCGAAGCCGATATTTTACATATGATCGCGAAGCACTGTGACGTGTATATTTTGATTATCCTAATATATATGGGGATAAGAATGTGGCTTGATTAATATCCGTTTATTGATTTTCAATTTTTAATTGTGGTAGATGATATTATTTGGTTTATGATTATACTTACGGATTAATATATTGGTAGTGATTTACTGTTTTTGAAGTTTTACTCGTTTGTAACTGATATTATTTTGGTTATGTTTGTATTTATTTATTAATATACTGAGAGTGAAACTGCTTAAAACTGAAGTTTAAAATAATGAAATTTAATGATAAGAAAGCGATATATGTTTTATTTTATTTTAGTTGTGTCAGTGTCTGTATATATATTTGAATTAAGTTGTTTTTACTTTTAATTTTAATATGAGATTTATGCCATTTTATTATATATACACAAAGTTAAAAAAATATTTTTAATTTAAAACAATTAAATTAATAATACATGAATATTTTGAAACATCAGAGCCATCGGGGTGATTCTAAGAATCGCCCCGATGGCTCTGATATTCATAAAATATCCACAAGTTATAGTTATTCACCTAATTGAATTCGTTGAACGTCATCAACCCAAAGTACTAGTAATCATCAATGTTTTAATCATTCACGAAATTAAATTTGTTGGGTCATGCTTTTGAAATACATGAAGACTTTGAAACATCAGAGCCATCAGGGCGATTCTGAGAATCGCCCCACCACCCCATGATTCTCAGAATCTCTTGGTGGCAGGGTGATTCTCAGAATCGCCCCGATGGCTCTGATATTCATAAAATATCCACATGTTCTAATTATTCACCTAATCGAATTCATTGAACATTATCAGCCCAAAATACTAGTAATCATCAATGTTTTAATCATTCACGAAATTAAATTGGTTGGGTCATGCTTTTGAAATACATGAAGATTTTGAAACATCAGAGCCATTGGGGTGATTCTAAGAATCGCCCCACCTCCCGGCAATTCTCAAATCGCCCCAACATCATTATAGTCGTAGCTACTATATATTGTTTCAGTTAATTGTTATCATTTAATTACAAACTGACAACCATGATCATCTGCTTGTATTGCAGGAGGTGCACGTGGGTATGGGAATTTGTATAGTATTTCTTACAACTCCCTCTTGCAAATCTCTGATCTCATGTCGAACTATTTCTTGTAAAATGAGTTTCATACCATGAACATAGCGGTTGCATTGTTAATGGCTTCATTCTAATGAATTTTTTGTCAAATTAGTTAACTCTAATCATTTCTTGTCAAATTAGTTTCAAACTATGAATATTGTGTGTTGGTGTTGTTTTTTTTGTTTTATATATATATGAATGAAGCCATTAACAAGTTAGTTAATATAAATAAAAATATCTATCAAGAAAACAATATAAATATATGAGATGGACTAATGAAATGAGGAAAGAGTTTCTGCACTCAAACCTAAATGTAAAACTCAAAAAACTATTACAATATTTAAATATTGTAACATTCTAATTTCTCCCTCAGTCCATCAAAATTTTATATTGCAATTGAGCCTCACGATCAACGTTTGAGAAATCCAACATGGACAAAGAATTCAATAGGGGTCGATGTCGACAGGAGAATCATAGATAGCTTTATAACATATGTCAACCATTCTCTTTCCATCCAGCATCTTCGTAAACTCACACTATCCTTTTTGCCCTTTTTTCATTCCGTTTTCTTGTCAAGGTTGTGAATCTTGCAGCTAGAGTGTCAACAATGCAAATTATGATTGCAACTGTGATTTGAGAATTTCGTTAGCACTCGAATAGTTTAGTTCAAATTGCAATATGAGCAATGGAAATTCTTAGAATTTTTGGATTGACAATGTTATAGTCAAACATGGGATATATTTGAGTGTATCGTATGAATATCCGAAATTAGGTCAATTATATTCTCCTGCTATAACCAATGGGCGTGGTTGGTTGTTGATTTTCTCCTGAAACAATTTTTGAGATGTGGTCTGTTACAAGATAAAATTGGCATATCGCATGATCGCATCGCTTGGAATTTTTTGGGAAATCAAGCTACAGAATATTAAGATCCATCTTATCATGGTAGGAAAGTATTGAAAGTATGTTATCCTTTGTTAGGAAATCAGGCTACAGAACATTAAGATCCATCTTATCATGGTAGGCAAGTATTGAAAGTATGGACGGATAACATGGATAACATATATTACACAATGTTATTTTAGAAATCTCTAACAATTTAGATTTCCAGTGGCGGGAAATTTACTGCTAACGATTTCTATGGTCCACCCCACAGAATGATCGTTGTTCTTATTCCCCACGATGTCAATGACATGTACACAAAGTTGAGTAGTTATTCCCCGGATGCCAATGCCGTTTGAGATATTTATATGAACTAACTTGTATATATATATATATATATATATATATATATATATATATATATATATATATATATATATATATATATATATATATATATATATATATATATATATATATAATTAGTATATATATATAATTAGTATATTCAAAAGGTTAATTGGGAGTGGTGGGTGAAATGCTATTATTTTCTTACTAGTGATATGATGACTATAATACCATGATTGTAATGACTTTGTGTGTTTATTATTAAGAGTTCCTTGAGAATATATATATGAGATTTTGTGAAAAGTAAAAGATTTCTATAGATATTTTAGAGTATATTTCAAAGTTATATGATGGTAGCAATGACTCTTGGAAAAGTTATGTGGGAAGATGTTAAATATATATCATTAAATTAAATTAATATAATATTATGTTATATTGATAGATAGATAGTGTTAATATAGTTTATATCAATATTCAAATATGTATTTTTTTTGGAAACTAAAACAAATTAATAACTTGGAAATCAACGTTAAATTTTGTGCTAAATTATGTAACCTTTAAACCTAACAAAATGAATGTTCAAATCAAATTTTTTGAAATAGCATAAAATACAATTTTATACTTTTAAGATTACACATATAGGCTTTATTAATGCATCAATTTTTAAAACACAACCTCCAAACCGAGGCTAGATTCTAGTTCATAATTACATTCCCATTGGAGATGCATAAAAGGAAATAGTTATGCTTGTATTCTCAAACATATTGTCATAATTTGTAATCTTACAGGTGTGTTATATATTGTGATTGTGAGTTATTATTGTGAGTTTCTAGATTACTATCTTTAGCTAATCAAATCCACTTTCTTAGAGCATGAATAGGCCTAATGGTTAAGAGCATGGGTTTCCTCCTAAGAGGTTACAGGTTCAAAAACTATAAGGGGTTAGAGTAGGTATGCCTTCATAGACAATAATCAAATCGTTGCGTGGAGGTGGGTCTCTTGTCCCACAAACAAGCGGGTCTCATACACCAATTTGGTGTCTCGCTTGGCTATGACCTTAAAATTGGACAATAATAATAATTAGGATATAGATTGTTAGAAATTCATAATATATAATGGTGAAAGCATGGAGCTCGGTTACACTTTTTTCCAAGAGATGGCACGTTTGGGTGGAAAAATTGATTACTTGATTGAGCCCTTTTTAAGCGCTCAATCAAGTCGTTTGAGCACTTAAACAATGTAACCCAATTTTATTTAGGAGCTCGATTTAGCCATGTCTTTGCGGCAATCAAATGAAGGAGATTGGGTTTTGGATTTATTTTCTGGCTCAGGTAAGTTTTATTATATGGAATTGAATTTCAATATGTTATTTATTAATTTATATGTCATTGTACTAATTTACTTCATTATTTATTTTGTGCTTGATAACTAGGTACAACACTAACATGTTGCCTTCAAAAAGGAAGAAATTGCATTGCCATTGAAAAAGATCCAATACAGTGCAATTTTATTTAGCAAAGAATTAATGCTCTTCAATTTCTTCCAGATTCAATGAAAGAAATTGGGTTGAAGAAAGGGGATTTTATTGAATCATGTGTGGTGAAAAAGGCAAAGGAACTCCAACCACCATTACACAGAATGATTGGAAAGGCATACATTGGGAGATTCGCAAACATCAAAGATCCATTAGAGGAGGAAAATGAGCAAAATGAAGCAGAAAATATTGTGGAATAAGACAATGATGAAACTCCAGAGGACAAAGAGTTTGGATTACGTGACATTGCTGATTAAATTTAAGTTAAGCTTGTAAATCAAGCTCATTTTTGAAAACTATTAATTAGTTATACTTGTAATGTTTTGACTTTGACATTTTATGAGAAGAATAAGCACTCAATTAAGGTTGTTATGTGTTCAATATCTGTATTAGGTGATTTTCACATTCATTTTTATGTTAATCATTATTTTTTGAAAAAAAATAGTGATTATTATTATTTTTTGACATGAAATTCATAAAAAAACTATTATTTAACCATTTTAGTTAAAATTTTCCTATAAAAATTGTGATTTTGACATGTCATCTCTAGCAAAAAATTACAAAAATTATCAAAATGTGTAGTTTCTTAGTTATATTTATGTTAAAAATGGTTATTTTTTTTCAATTGTTAAAAATTATTGTTTTTTAGAGACAATTATTTCATTTGGATTGAAATATTAATTAACGATGTATAAATATGTAGAATATCGAAAATTCAAAATATCGACCTTCTTCTTTAAATATGCAAAACAATAAAAACCTCATTACAAAAAAAATAAAAATAATAAATAAAAAAAACAAGAAAATATGAAGAAGACCACTTCAAAAATTATTAAATTTAGAAAATAATTATTTACATTTCATACATTAGAAAATTTAAAGTCAAAAAATAGGTCTTTTAAAAAAATGGCCTGATGCAAAATTACCACTTTTTAAAATCAGCATGAAAATCACTACCATTCTAAAACGTAATGTACATAAAAAAATTTAAAGTGCCAAAAACTATGCTCTAAAAAAGACATGTGTGTGCTGCATCACCCCTTTTCAAAATCGGGTCACTTTTTTTCTCTCTACAAAACGGGTAACAGTATCAGTTCCCATTTCAAAGTTTACATTCTTTACACTACACAAATATGAAAAGGAGTATTGTCAAGCACGGGATGTGTGTCAAATAATAAGAAAGCCTTCAGGAATAGATGAAATTCCATCAGTACCACACTTTACATTACAGGCCTTTGACAAATGGGCTATTGATTTTGTTGGACCCATCAACCCACCTGGAAAAAGTATTGGTGCAAGGTGTTATCACTGTAAAACTTCCTTAAAAAGTTTGGACAACTTACATGGTTTCTCAATTCTTGTATCAGTCATGGTCAAGTCATGGTCAAGTCATTTTTATGTTTTAAAGTCTAAGTCATAGGGTTAGAGTCTCATGTCCATCTTCAAATAAAATTTGATAGCCTCATTCCATGTCCTAGAAGCCTCACCATGTGTTTAGAAGACATATCTCACATAATTTCGGAGAAATTTTGAAACTAGCTACGAATCCACGTTTTCGTAGCGCAGACAGTGTAAAAATCTTGTTTTGCGCTACGAAATCAGTGTTTTCGCAGCGCGCTGCGAAACCCCTGTAGCAGCCTGTTTCAGCAGAAAAAACTGTTTTACTAGGTAACTTCCAGAAGCTTTCCAGAGCAGCTGAGAACTCAATTTTGCAAACTGAAAGAGGCTTTTCTTCCTAACATATTGAATTACAAAAACCGCTTTCAGTTTCTTCAATTCCATTCTGAGGTGGGAGAAATGTGTGGTTAAACTTGCGCTACGAAACTGTTGTAGCTGCCTATTTTGCTGTAGCTGCCTATTTTGATGTAGTTAACCAATTTTGAGGGACAAAAGGGAAACCTTTTTTGAAAGGGAGTTTCTGAAGAATGATCATTTGCATAATGCAAGCATCCAGCAAGGGAAAAACGGGCAAAGGAAAAGCATATATGAACCATAAGCCATTTGTTATAAAAGTGATCACAACTACTATTGTTCATCATACTTCAGGCAGCGTTGAAGAGGTTTTATTTTCACAGGGATGCATGAACAAGGTCTACAGCACATGAAGAACATGGCACTTCAATACATTTTTGTGTAATCAAAGAAGATCCTTGTGGAGACCAAAAGCAAAAAAGGAGAGACATTTTTGAACTCCAAACTTCATCAGTCAACTTATCAGTCAAACTGTCTTCTTGTTTTTACCAGTCAACGTCTAGAAGAGTTTCTGAGCAGTTGAAAACTTATCTCTAAAAAGTGAAAGAGATTTTAATTCCTAAGATACTAAAGTGCAAAAACCTCTTCCACTTTCTTCAAATTGATTATGAGCTGGGAGAAAAGGGTGACCAAATTTGCGCTACGAAACTGCTGTAGGTGCAGTTTTTCATCTCCTGTTTGACAACTGTTTTTCAAAGACTTATTCTGGGCAACTGGAGTAGTGTTTCAAAAAAAAAAAAAGGTTTTTGTTCAGCATAGATTCTTTCACAAAAACCTCCTTCAGTTTTTCCAAATACATTTTGTACGAGAAGTTATGACCTCTGTCCCAAGACCTATTTTTCAGCCAGAACAGAGCAAGGGACAGTTTCCTGTTTGACACGTGTTTTTCAAGGACAGATTCTGAACAGCTGGAGGAATTTTTTAAAAAACCAGGAGAGGTTTTTGTTCTAGACAACATGGGCTACAAAAACATCCTTCAGTTTCGTAAAATGTGTCATGGATGAGGAGATAAAGGCTCTGTCCCACGTGCCATTGTCAGGGATTCTAAACCTAAAAACAAGGAAACATGTTCCCTAATTTCTAGGGTTTGTCATTAGCAGTTGGGTGACCACGTGGGAGGCTTCATCAAATTCGACTTCATGGAGTTTTAGGTGTCAAAGAATGCTTTAAATGCTTAGATAAGGTTGTTGAATCATAATAAGGAGTTACACTCCTAGTTGTATTAGGTCACTAGCACTCCTAGTTAACAGCTAGTTCTAATTAATGGTTTGTTTTATGGTTAGAATAGGTGTCACTGATGGCAAATTCGAATTCTCTTGAGGAGAGATGATGGAATCCTAATTGTAAATGCTTTATATAGAGCAAGAGGTCGAATTAGCAAGGGGTTGGAGACTTTTTGGCTCAGCTGCTGCTCTATGTGCAGACTGTGTATATTTTTAACCTAATGCAGATTTCTACTTAGACAACTCAACATTCATGAAGAGTTCTTGTATGTTCTTGTTATGATGGCATCTTCCAATACTTACATTGCGGTGGTGTTTACTTATGATACTCAGAATTCATCATTCATGCTCTGACTTCCTTCATAGATAAACTTACTATGTTTCACTGTTTTGTATTGTCATTTCTACACTCGAACTCTATAATGCCTTGACTTCCATGCTAGGTAGAATGCTTTGGCTTCACTACTCAGGATTCATGAAGGATTTCTTATATTCAGAATGTGTGTTGTCCTTTCCTTAGTTTTGTTTACAGTTGCATAGGTGTACAATCACTCAGAATTCACTGATTGTGCTCTGACTTCCTGTGTGCACTTATGAGCTATGGTTCCATATGTGTGTTGTGTTCTGAATATTCAAATGCTGAATGCCCTGACTTCATGTTAAGCTGATCTTGTTGTGGTACTGAAACATACTTTGACTCCATAGCCCAATGGTAGCCAGCCTTCATCTTTCAACCTATAAACATATACAATTACAAACCATAGAGTTAGCCATCTATTCATATCTTTAATCTAAATCATTAACCCTTTGAGAGAGCCCTCTCAGGCTGAGGAGGCTAAGCCTCAGCCAAAAGTTTGGTTTGAAATAGTTACTCAAAGTCTTCCTGATCAGCAGCCTTCCAGGGCTTGATTTTGAGATAACATTTTGGTGCGTCTGCCGGGAGCCTGAAGATTATTCATTCCCGAAATCATGAAGCTGAACTTCTGAAGGTAGCAGGAGCTCAGAAGGTTTTCGAGGCTGCAAAACTACCTTGGCGACTCCACACATCGAATAAGAAATTAGAAGGTGACTCCACTGCTAGAAGATCAGTAGCTTGATGAAGTTTCAAAATGAGTTCCACTGCAAGAATGAATGCCAGGTATGCTCCTATGAATCGGTCTCATATCCCTGGTTTTCCAAATCCTATGCCAAAGGTTGATTGGTTAGAGGATCTTCCAATATTCAAAGATGAAAAGAAAGATGATGCTGCTCTTCATTTGGTTAGGTTTCATATGCATGTACGCAGTCTTAAGGTTCACTTTCCTGAGGATTATCTCATGAAGATATTTATGACCACTTTAGAAGGAAAAGCATGGTCTTGGTATAAAAGTTTGGAAAATGGTTCATTATATTCTCTTGCTGATTTCCATGATGTGTTCTATGACATGTATAAAGAATGTCATCCTTCCTTATTGTTGCTCAAAGATTGTTGTAGACATTCTTTAAGTCTTATTCAGTACTTGGAGGATTGTTATGATGATGATGAATTTATGGATGAAGAAATTTTAGAGGCTCTTCATAACAATGCATTTCAGCACCAAGAAGAAAGTATAACATCTCATGAAATGCAGCATGAAGATCAGTAGGGGTTTACTTATGAAAATCATATTACATCCTCTGAGATTGATGTAGAGATGCAGCGTACTTCTCAGTCTTCGAATCATAATGAAGATGAAAATGATTACACACAGCAAGAAGAAATATTGGAGGAAATTTCCTATGACCCTGAGGCGGAGGAAAAGGTTGTTCATTTTTGTGATTCCTTGCAGCAGCTTGCATCAAAGAATGATCTTTATAATGAAGAAAATTACATTTTTTGTGGGTATCATTTAGAAAGGCAGTTGGATAGCATATCAAATAAATTTGGTGTGGCTGAGGATCAGTTGTTTGAAGATATAGAATGCTATGAGAATCATCAAACTAACCATGTGTTTTTTGACCCTATAGCTGACTACATGGAAAAGATTTACTGTTCAGGCTTCCAATTATATGTTCATCTTGAAGAACAGTTACACCTCATGCTTCCTTGGTTATTTCAGTATCTGGTTTATTTATGCTTCAAGCACAGTAACGAGATCCAAGTTTCAGATCAGATTGATTATTGGCTTCATTGGAAGTTTCATGTTCCTTGAGCTACAATTGGAGAATGCAGCTGATAGGGTAGGTAGGAATGTGCAAATAAGCTCAGGGTAGGTTGACTGAGCATCTGTTTCAGTAGGTGCAGTTGGAATTCTTCATTCAGAAATAATTAAAGGCTTGAGGAGCAAATTGGGCAGAAGTTCAAAGTTTTCTTCTAAAGGATGGATAGCGGCACTGGAGCTACAAGTTCTTAGTATACCACAAGGGCACACTATCCCTAGTGGAGCCACTGTTATCACTGTAAAACTTCCTTAAAAAGTTTGGACAACTTACATGGTTTCTCAATTCTTGTATCAGTCATGGTCAAGTCATTTTTATGTTTTAAAGTCTAAGTCATAGGGTTAGAGTCTCATGTCCATCTTCAAATAAAGTTTGATAGCCTCATTCCATGTCCTAGAAGCCTCACCATGTGTTTAGAAGACATATCTCACATAATTTCGGAGAAATTTTGAAACTAGCTACGAATCCACGTTTTCGTAGCGCAGACAGTGTAAAAATCCTGTTTTGCGCTACGAAATCAGTGTTTTCGCAGCGCGCTGCGAAACCCCTGTAGCAGTCTGTTTCAGCAGAAAAAACTGTTTTACTAGGTAACTTCCAGAAGCTTTCCAGAGCAGCTAAGAACTCAATTTTGCAAACTGAAAGAGGCTTTTCTTCCTAACATATTGAATTACAAAAACCTCTTTCAGTTTATTCAATTCCATTCTGAGGTGGGAGAAACGTGTGGTTAAAATTGCGCTACGAAACTGCTGTAGCTGCCTATTTTGCTGTAGCTGCCTATTTTGATGTAGTTAACCAATTTTGAGGGACAAAAGGGAAACCTTTTTTGAAAGGGAGTTTCTGAAGAATGATCATTTGCACAATGCAAGCATCCAGCAAGGGAAAAACGGGCAAAGGAAAAGCATATATGAACCATAAGCCATTTGTTATAAAAGTGATCACAGCTACTATTGTTCATCATACTTCAGGCAGCGTTGAAGAGGTTTTATTTTCACAGGGATGCATGAATAAGGTCTACAGCACATGAAGAACATGGCACTTCAATACATTTTTGTGTAATCAAAGAAGATCCTTGTGGAGACCAAAAGCAAAAAAGAAGAGACATTTTTGAACTCCAAACTTCATCAGTCAACTTATCAGTCAAACTGTCTTCTTGTTTTTACCAGTCAACGTCTAGAAGAGTTTATGAGCAGTTGAAAACTTATCTCTGAAATTGAAAGAGCTTTTCATTCCTAAGATACTAAAGTGCAAAAACCTCTTCCACTTTCTTCAAATTGATTATGAGCTGGGAGAAAAGGGTGACCAAAGTTGCGCTACGAAACTGCTGTAGGTGCCGTTTTTCATCTCCTGTTTGACAACTATTTTTCAAAGACTTATTCTGGGCCGCTGGAGTAGTGTTTCAAAAAACCAAAAGAGGTTTTTGTTCATCATGGCGTTTTGCACAAAAACCTCCTTCAGTTTTTCCAAATACATTTTTTACGAGAAGTTATGACCTCTGTCCCAAGACCTATTTTTCAGCCAGAACAGAGCAAGGGACAGTTTCCTGTTTGACACGTGTTTTTCAAGGACAGATTCTGAACAGCTGGAGGAATGTTTTAAAAAACCAGGAGAGGTTTTTGTTCTAGACAGCATGGGCTACAAAAACCTCCTTCAGTTTCGTAAAATGTGTCATGGATGAGGAGATAAAGGCTCTGTCCCACGTGCCATTTTCAGGGATTCTAAACCTAAAAACAAGGAAACATGTTCCCTAATTTCTAGGGTTTGTCATCAGCAGTTGGGTGACCACGTGGGAGGCTTCATCAAATTCAACTTCATGGAGTTTTAGGTGTCAAAGAATGCTTTAAATGCTTAGATAAGGTTGTTGAATCATAATAAGGAGTTACACTCCTAGTTGTATTAGGTCACTAGCACTCCTAGTTAACAGCTAGTTCTAATTAATGGTTTGTTTTATGGTTAGAATAGGTGTCACTGATGGCAAATTCGAATTCTTTTGAGGAGGGATGATGGAATCCTAATTGTAAATGCTTTATATAGAGCAAGAGGTCGAATTAGCAAGGGGTTGGAGACTTTTTGGCTCAGCTGCTGCTCTATGTGCAGACTGTGTATATTTTTAACCTAATGCAGATTTCTACTTAGACAACTCAAGATTCATGAAGAGTTCTTGTATGTTCTTGTTATGATGGCATCTTCCAATACTTACATTGCCGTGGTGTTTACTTATGATACTCAGAATTCATCATTCATGCTCTGACTTCCTTCATAGATAAACTTACTATGTTTCATTGTTTTGTATTGTCATTTCTACACTCGAACTATATAATGCCTTGACTTCCATGCTAGGTAGAATGCTTTGGCTTCACTACTCAGGATTCATGAAGGATTTCTTATATTCAGAATGTGTGTTGTCCTTTCCTTAGTTTTGTTTACAGTTGCATAGGTGTACAATCACTCAGAATTCACTGATTGTGCTCTGACTTCCTGTGTGCACTTATGAGCTGTGGTTCCATATGTGTGTTGTGTTCTGAATATTCAAATGCTGAATGCCCTGACTTCATGTTAAGCTGATATTGTTGTGGTACTGAAACATACTTTGACTCCATAGCCCAATGGTAGCCAGCCTTCATCTTTCAACCTATAAACATATACAATTACAAACCATAGAGTTAGCCATCTATTCATATCTTTAATCTAAATCATTAACCCTTTGAGAGAGCCCTCTCAGGCTGAGGAGGCTAAGCCTCAGCCAAAAGTTTGGTTTGAAATAGTTACTCAAAGTCTTCCTGATCAGCAGCCTTCCAGGGCCTGATTTTGAGATAACATTTTGGTGCGTCTGCCGGGAGCCTGAAGATTATTCATTCCCGAAATCATGAAGCTGAACTTCTGAAGGTAGCAGGAGCTCAGAAGGTTTTCGAGGCTGCAAAACTACCTTGGCGACTCCACACATTGAATAAGAAATTAGAAGGTGACTCCACTGCTAGAAGATCAGTAGCTTGATGAAGTTTCAAAATGAGTTCCACTGCAAGAATGAATGCCAGGTATGCTCCTATGAATCGGTCTCATATCCCTGGTTTTCCAAATCCTATGCCAAAGGTTGATTGGTTAGAGGATCTTCCAATATTCAAAGATGAAAAGAAAGATGATGCTGCTCTTCATTTGGTTAGGTTTCATATGCATGTACGCAGTCTTAAGGTTCACTTTCCTGAGGATTGTCTCATGAAGATGTTTATGACCACTTTAGAAGGAAAAGCATGGTCTTGGTATAAAAGTTTGGAAAATGGTTCATTATATTCTCTTGCTGATTTCCATGATGTGTTGTATGACATGTATAAAGAATGTCATCCTTCCTTATTGTTTCTCAAAGATTGCTGTAGACATTCTTTAAGTCTTATTCAGTACTTGGAGGATTGTTATGATGATGATGAATTTATGGATGAAGAAATTTTAGAGGCTCTTCATAACAATGCATTTCAGCACCAAGAAGAAAGTATAACATCTCATGAAATGCAGCATGAAGATCAGCAGGGGTTTACTTATGAAAATCATATTACATCCTCTGAGATTGATGTAGAGATGCAGCGGACTTCTCAGTCTTCGAATCATAATGAAGATGAAAATGATTACACACAGCAAGAAGAAATACTGGAGGAAATTTCCTATGACCCTCAGGCGGAGGAAAAGGTTGTTCATTTTTGTGATTCCTTGCAGCAGCTTGCATCAAAGAATGATCTTTATAGTGAAGAAAATTACATTGTTTGTGGGCATCATTTAGAAAGGCAGTTGGATAGCATATCAAATAAATTTGGTGTGGCTGAGGATCAGTTGTTTGAAGATATAGAATGCTATGAGAATCATCAAACTAACCATGTGTTTTTTTGACCCTATAGCTGACTACATGGAAAAGATTTACTGTTCAGGCTTCCAATTATATGTTCATCTTGAAGAACAGTTACACCTCATGCTTCCTTGGTTATTTCAGTATCTGGTTTATTTATGCTTCAAGCACAGTAAGGAGATCCAAGTTTCAGATCAGATTGATGATTGGCTTCATTGGAAATTTCATGTTCCTTGAGCTACAATTGGAGAATGCAGCTGATAGGGTAGGTAGGAATGTGCAAATAAGCTCAGGGTAGGTTGACTGAGCATCTGTTTCAGTAGGTGCAGTTGGAATTCTTCATTCAGAAATAATTAAAGGCTTGAGGAGAAAATTGGGCAGAAGTTAAAAGTTTTCTTCTAAAGGATGGATAGCGGCACTGGAGCGACAAGTTCTTAGTATACCACAAGGGCAAACTATCCCTAGTGGAGCCACTGTTATCACTGTAAAACTTCCTTAAAAAGTTTGGACAACTTACATGGTTTCTCAATTCTTGTATCAGTCATGGTCAAGTCATGGTCAAGTCATTTTTATGTTTTAAAGTCTAAGTCATAGGGTTAGATTCTCATGTCCATCTTCAAATAAAATTTGATAGCCTCATTCCATGTCCTAGAAGCCTCACCATGTGTTTAGAAGACATATCTCACATAATTTCGGAGAAATTTTGAAACTAGCTACGAATCCACGTTTTCGTAGCGCAGACAGTGTAAAAATCCTGTTTTGCGCTACAAAATCAGTGTTTTCGCAGCGCGCTGCGAAACCCCTGTAGCAGCCTGTTTCAACAGAAAAAACTGTTTTACTAGGTAACTTCCAAAAGCTTTCCAGAGCAGCTGAGAACTCAATTTTGCAAACTGAAAGAGTCTTTTCTTCCTAACATATTAAGTTACAAAAACCTCTTTCAGTTTCTTCAATTCCATTCTGAGGTGGGAGAAATTTGTGGTTAAACTTGCGCTACGAAACTGCTGTAGCTGCCTATTTTGCTGTAGCTGCCTATTTTGATGTAGTTAACCAATTTTGAGGGACAAAAGGGAAACCTTTTTTGAAAGGGAGTTTCTGAAGAATGATCATTTGCACAATGCAAGCATCCAGCAAGGGAAAAACGGGCAAAGGAAAAGCATATATGAACCATAAGCCATTTGTTATAAAAGTGATCACAGCTACTATTGTTCATCATACTTCAGGCAGCGTTGAAGAGGTTTTATTTTCACAGGGATGCATGAACAAGGTCTACAGCACATGAAGAACATGGCACTTCAATACATTTTTGTGTAATCAAAGAAGATCCTTGTGGAGACCAAAAGCAAAAAAGGAGAGACATTTTTGAACTCCAAACTTCATCAGTCAACTTATCAGTCAAACTGTCTTCTTGTTTTTACCAGTCAACGTCTAGAAGAGTTTCTGAGCAGTTGAAAACTTATCTCTGAAAAGTGAAAGAGGTTTTCATTCCTAAGATACTAAAGTGCAAAAACCTCTTCCACTTTCTTCAAATTGATTATGAGCTGGGAGAAAAGGGTGACCAAAGTTGCGCTACGAAACTGCTGTAGGTGCAGTTTTTCATCTCCTGTTTGACAACTGTTTTTCAAAGACTTATTCTGGGCAGCTGGAGTAGTGTTTCAAAAAACCAAAAGAGATTTTTGTTCAGCATGGATTTTTTCACAAAAACCTCCTTCAGTTTTTCCAAATACATTTTGTACGAGAAGTTATGACCTCTGTCCCAAGACCTATTTTTCAGCCAGAACAGAGCAAGGGACAGTTTCCTGTTTGACACGTGTTTTTCAAGGACAGATTCTGAACAGCTGGAGGAATGTTTTAAAAAACCAGGAGAGGTTTTTGTTTTAGACAACATGGGCTACAAAAACCTCCTTCAGTTTCGTAAAATGTGTCATGGATTAGGAGATAAAGGCTCTGTCCCACGTGCCATTTTCAGGGATTCTAAACCTAAAAACAAGGAAACATGTTCCCTAATTTCTAGGGTTTGTCATCAGCAGTTGGGTGACCACGTGGGAGGCTTCATCAAATTCGACTTCATGGAGTTTTAGGTGTCAAAGAATGCTTTGAATGCTTAGATAAGGTTGTTGAATCATAACAGGAGTTACACTCCTAGTTGTATTAGGTCACTAGCACTCCTAGTTAACAGCTAGTTCTAATTAATGGTTTGTTTTATGGTTAGAATAGGTGTCACTGATGGAAAATTCGAATTCTCTTGAGGAGGGATGATGGAATCCTAATTGTAAATGCTTTATATAGAGCAAGAGGTCGAATTAGCAAGGGGTTGGAGACTTTTTGGCTCAGTTGCTGCTCTATGTGCAGACTGTGTATATTTTTAACCTAATGCAGATTTCTACTTAGACAACTCAAGATTCATGAAGAGTTCTTGTATGTTCTTGTTATGATGGCATCTTCCAATACTTACATTGCAGTGGTGTTTACTTATGATACTCAGAATTCATCATTCATGCTCTGACTTCCTTCATAGATAAACTTACTATGTTTCACTGTTTTGTATTGTCATTTCTACACTCGAACTCTATAATGCCTTGACTTCCATGCTAGGTAGAATGCTTTGGCTTCACTACTCAGGATTCATGAAGGATTTCTTATATTCAGAATGTGTGTTGTCCTTTCCTTAGTTTTGTTTATAGTTGCATAGGTGTACAATCACTCAGAATTCACTGATTGTGCTCTGACTTCCTGTGTGCACTTATGAGCTGTGGTTCCATATGTGTGTTGTGTTCTGAATATTCAAATGCTGAATGCCCTGATTTCATGTTAAGCTGATCTTGTTGTGGTACTCAAACATACTTTGACTCCATAGCCCAATGGTAGCCAACCTTCATCTTTCAACCTATAAACATATACAATTACAAACCATAGAGTTAGCCATCTATTCATATCTTTAATCTAAATCATTAACCCTTTGAGAGAGCCCTCTCAGGCTGAGGAGGCTAAGCCTCAGCCAAAAGTTTGGTTTGAAATAGTTACTCAAAGTCTTCCTGATCAGCAGCCTTCCAGGGCCTGATTTTGAGATAACATTTTGGTGCGTCTGCCGGGAGCCTGAATATTATTCATTCCCGAAATCATGAAGCTGAACTTCTGAAGGTAGCAGGAGCTCAGAAGGTTTTCGAGGCTGCAAAACTACCTTGGCGACTCCACACATCGAATAAGGAATTAGAAGGTGACTCCACTGCTAGAAGATCAGTAGCTTGATGAAGTTTCAAAATGAGTTCCACTGCAAGAATGAATGCCAGGTATGCTCCTATGAATCGGTCTCATATCCCTGGTTTTCCACAGCCTATGCCAAAGGTTGATTGGTTAGAGGATCTTCCAATATTCAAAGATGAAAAGAAAGATGATGTTGCTCTTCATTTGGTTAGGTTTCATATGCATGTACGCAGTCTTAAGGTTCAGTTTCCTGAGGATTATCTCATGAAGATGTTTATGACCACTTTAGAAGGAAAAGCATGGTCTTGGTATAAAAGTTTGGAAAATGGTTCATTATATTCTCTTGCTGATTTCCATGATGTGTTCTATGACATGTATAAAGAATGTCATCCTTCCTTATTGTTGCTCAAAGATTGATGTAGACATTCTTTAAGTCTTATTCAGTACTTGGAGGATTGTTATGATGATGATGAATTTATGGATGAAGAAATTTTAGAGGCTCTTCATAACAATGCATTTCAGCACCAAGAAGAAAGTATAACATCTCATGAAATGCAGCATGAAGATCAGCAGGGGTTTACTTATGAAAATCATATTACATCCTCTGAGATTGATGTAGAGATGCAGCGGACTTCTCAGTCTTCGAATCATAATGAAGATGAAAATGATTACACACAGCAAGAAGAAATACTGGAGGAAATTTCCTATGACCCTCAGGCGGAGGAAAAGGTTGTTCATTTTTGTGATTCCTTGCAGCAGCTTGCATCAAAGAATGATCTTTATAATGAAGAAAATTACATTGTTTGTGGGCATCATTTAGAAAGGCAGTTGGATAGCATATCAAATAAATTTGGTGTGGCTGAGGATCAGTTGTTTGAAGATATAGAATGCTATGAGAATCATCAAACTAACCATGTGTTTTTTGACCCTATAGCTGACTACATGGAAAATATTTATTGTTCAGGCTTCCAATTATATGTTCATCTTGAAGAACAGTTACACCTCATGCTTCCTTGGTTATTTCAGTATCTAGTTTATTTATGCTTCAAGCACAATAAGGAGATCCAAGTTTCAGATCAGATTGATGATTGGCTTCATTGGAAGTTTCATGTTCCTTGAGCTACAATTGGAGAATGCAGCTGATAGGGTAGGTAGGAATGTGCAAATAAGCTCAGGGTAGGTTGACTGAGCATCTGTTTCAGTAGGTGCAGTTGGAATTCTTCATTCAGAAATAATTAAAGGCTTGAGGAGAAAATTGGGCAGAAGTTCAAAGTTTTCTTCTAAAGGATGGATAGCGGCACTGGAGCTACAAGTTCTTAGTATACCGCAAGGGCACACTATCCCTAGTGGAGCCACTGTTATCACTGTAAAACTTCCTTAAAAAGTTTGGACAACTTACATGGTTTCTCAATTCTTGTATCATTCATGGTCAAGTCATTTTTATGTTTTAAAGTCTAAGTCATAGGGTTAGAGTCTCATGTCCATCTTCAAATAAAATTTGATAGCCTCATTCCATGTCCTAGAAGCCTCACCATGTGTTTAGAAGACATATCTCACATAATTTCGGAGAAATTTTGAAACTAGCTACGAATCCACGTTTTCGTAGCGCAGACAGTGTAAAAATCCTGTTTTGCGCTACGAAATCAGTGTTTTCGCAGCGCGCTGCGAAACCCCTGTAGCAGCCTGTTTCAGCAGAAAAAACTGTTTTACTAGGTAACTTCCAGAAGCTTTCCAGAGCAGCTGAGAACTCAATTTTGCAAACTGAAAGAGGCTTTTCTTCCTAACATATTGAATTACAAAAACCTCTTTCAGTTTCTTCAATTCCATTCTGAGGTGGGAGAAATGTGTGGTTAAACTTGCGCTACGAAACTGGTGTAGCTGCCTATTTTGCTGTAGCTGCCTATTATGATGTAGTTAACCAATTTTGAGGGACAAAAGGGAAACCTTTTTTGAAAGGGAGTTTCTGAAGAATGATCATTTGCACCATGCAAGCATCCAGCAAGGGAAAAACGGGCAAAGGAAAAGCATATATGAACCATAAGCCATTTGTTATAAAAGTGATCACAGCTACTATTGTTCATCATACTTCAGGCAGCGTTGAAGAGGTTTTATTTTCACAGGGATGCATGAACAAGGTCTACAGCACATGAAGAACATGGCACTTCAATACATTTTTGTGTAATCAAAGAAGATCCTTGTGGAGACCAAAAGCAAAAAAGGAGAGACATTTTTGAACTCCAAACTTCATCAGTCAACTTATCAGTCAAACTGTCTTATTGTTTTTACCAGTCAACGTCTAGAAGAGTTTCTGAGCAGTTGAAAACTTATCTCTAAAAAGTGAAAGAGATTTTAATTCCTAAGATACTAAAGTGCAAAAACCTCTTCCACTTTCTTCAAATTGATTATGAGCTGGGAGAAAAGGGTGACCAAAGTTGCGCTACGAAACTGCTGTAGGTGTAGTTTTTCATCTCCTGTTTGACAACTGTTTTTCAAAGACTTATTCTGGGCAGCTGGAGTAGTGTTTCAAAAAACACAAAGAGGTTTTTGTTCAGCGTGGATTGTTTCACAAAAACCTCCTTCATTTTTTCCAAATACATTTTGTACGAGAAGTTATGACCTCTGTCCCAAGACCTATTTTTCAGCCAAAACAGAGCAAGGAACAGTTTCCTGTTTGACACGTGTTTTTCAAGGACAGATTCTGAACAGCTGGAGGAATGTTTTAAAAAACCAGGAGAGGTTTTTGTTTTAGACAACATGGGCTACAAAAACCTTCTTCAGTTTCGTAAAATGTGTCATGGATGAGGAGATAAAGGCTCTGTCCCACGTGCCATTTTCAGGGATTCTAAACCTAAAAACAAGGAAACATGTTCCCTAATTTCTAGGGTTTGTCATCAGCAGTTGGGTGACCACGTGGGAGGCTTCATAAAATTCGACTTCATGGAGTTTTAGGTGTCAAAGAATGCTTTAAATGCTTAGATAAGGTTGTTGAATCATAATAAGGAGTTACACTCCTAGTTGTATTAGGTCACTAGCACTCCTAGTTAACAGCTAGTTCTAATTAATGGTTTGTTTTATGGTTAGAATAGGTGTCACTGATGGAAAATTCGAATTCTCTTGAGGAGGGATGATGGAATCATAATTGTAAATGCTTTATATAGAGCAAGAGGTCGAATTAGCAAGGGGTTGGAGACTTTTTGGCTCAGTTGCTGCTCTATGTGCAGACTGTGTATATTTTTAACCTAATGCAGATTTCTACTTAGACAACTCAAGATTCATGAAGAGTTCTTGTATGTTCTTGTTATGATGGCATCTTCCAATACTTACATTGCAGTGGTGTTTACTTATGATACTCAGAATTCATCATTCATGCTCTGACTTCCTTCATAGATAAACTTACTATGTTTCACTGTTTTGTATTGTCATTTCTACACTCGAACTCTATAATGCCTTGACTTCCATGCTAGGTAGAATGCTTTGGCTTCACTACTCAGGATTCATGAAGGATTTCTTATATTCAGAATGTGTGTTGTCCTTTCCTTAGTTTTGTTTACAGTTGCATAGGTGTACAATCACTCAGAATTCATTGATTGTGCTCTGACTTCCTGTGTGCACTTATGAGCTGTGGTTCCATATGTGTGTTGTGTTCTGAATATTCAAATGTTGAATGCCCTGACTTCATGTTAAGCTGATCTTGTTGTGGTACTGAAACATACTTTGACTCCATAGCCCAATGGTAGCCAGCCTTCATCTTTCAACGTATAAACATATACAATTACAAACCATAGATTTAGCCATCTATTCATATCTTTAATCTAAATCATTAACCCTTTGAGAGAGCCCTCTCAGGCTGAGGAGGCTAAGCCTCAGCCAAAAGTTTGGTTTGAAATAGTTACTCAAAGTCTTCCTAATCAGCAGCCTTCCAGGGCCTGATTTTGAGATAACATTTTGGTGCGTCTGCCGGGAGCCTGAAGATTATTCATTCCCGAAATCATGAAGCTGAACTTCTGAAGGTAGCAGGAGCTCAGAAGGTTTTCGAGGCTGCAAAACTACCTTGGCGACTCCACACATCGAATAAGGAATTAGAAGGTGACTCCACTGCTAGAAGATCAGTAGCTTGATTAAGTTTCAAAATGAGTTCCACTGCAAGAATGAATGCCAGGTATGCTCCTATGAATCGGTCTCATATCCCTGGTTTTCCAAATCCTATGCCAAAGGTTGATTGGTTAGAGGATCTTCCAATATTCAAAGATGAAAAGAAAGATGATGCTGCTCTTCATTTGGTTAGGTTTCATTTGCATGTACGCAGTCTTAAGGTTCACTTTCCTGAGGATTGTCTCATGAAGATGTTTATGACCACTTTAGAAGGAAAAGCATGGTCTTGGTATAAAAGTTTGGAAAATGGTTCATTATATTCTCTTGCTGATTTCCATGATGTGTTCTATGACATGTATAAAGAATGTCATCCTTCCTTATTGTTGCTCAAAGATTGCTGTAGACATTCTTTAAGTCTTATTCAGTACTTGGAGGATTGTTATGATGATGATGAATTTATGGATGAAGAAATTTTAGAGGCTCTTCATAACAATGCATTTCAGCACCAAGAAGAAAGTATAACATCTCATGAAATGCAGCATGAAGATCAGCAGGGGTTTACTTATGAAAATCATATTACATCCTCTGAGATTGATGTAGAGATGCAGCGGACTTCTCAGTCTTCAAATCATAATGAAGATGAAAATGATTACACACAGCAAGAAGAAATACTGGAGGAAATTTCCTATGACCCTCAGGCGGAGGAAAAGGTTGTTCATTTTTGTGATTCCTTGCAGCAGCTTGCATCAAAGAATGATCTTTATAATGAAGAAAATTACATTGTTTGTGGGCATCATTTAGAAAGGCAGTTGGATAGCATATCAAATAAATTTGGTGTGGCTGAGGATCAGTTGTTTGAAGATATAGAATGCTATGAGAATCATCAAACTAACCATGTGTTTTTTGACCCTATAGCTGACTACATGGAAAAGATTTACTGTTCAGGCTTCCAATTATATGTTCATCTTGAAGAACAGTTACACCTCATGCTTCCTTGGTTATTTCAGTATCTGGTTTATTTATGCTTCAAGCACAGTAAGGAGATCCAAGTTTCAGATCAGATTGGTGATTGGCTTCATTGGAAGTTTCATGTTCCTTGAGCTACAATTGGAGAATGCAGCTGATAGGGTAGGTAGGAATGTGCAAATAAGCTCAGGGTAGGTTGACTGAGCATCTGTTTCAGTAGGTGCAGTTGGAATTCTTCATTCAGAAATAATTAAAGGCTTGAGGAGCAAATTGGGCAGAAGTTCAAAGTTTTCTTCTAAAGGATGGATAGCGGCATTGGAGCTACAAGTTCTTAGTATACCACAAGGGCACACTATCCCTAGTGGAGCAACTGTTATCACTGTAAAACTTCCTTAAAAAGTTTGGACAACTTACATGGTTTCTCAATTCTTGTATCAGTCATGGTCAAGTCATGGTCAAGTCATTTTTATGTTTTAAAGTCTAAGTCATAGGGTTAGAGTCTCATGTCCATCTTCAAATAAAATTTGATAGCCTCATTCCATGTCCTAGAAGCCTCACCATGTGTTTAGAAGACATATCTCACATAATTTCGGAGAAATTTTGAAACTAGCTACGAATCCACGTTTTCGTAGCGCAAACAATGTAAAAATCCTGTTTTGCGCTACGAAATCAGTGTTTTCGCAGCGCGCTGCGAAACCCCTGTAGCAGCCTGTTTCAGCAGAAAAAACTGTTTTACTAGGTAACTTCTAGAAGCTTTCCAGAGCAGCTGAGAACTCAATTTTGAAAACTGAAAGAGGCTTTTCTTCCTAACATATTGAATTACAAAAACCTCTTTCAGTTTCTTCAATTCCATTTTGAGGTGGGAGAAATGTGTGGTTAAACTTGCGCTACGAAACTGCTGTAGCTGCCTATTTTGCTGTAGCTGCCTATTTTGATGTAGTTAACCAATTTTGAGGGACAAAAGGGAAACCTTTTTTGAAAGGGAGTTTCTGAAGAATGATCATTTTCACAATGCAAGCATCCAGCAAGGGAAAAACGGGCAAAGGAAAAGCATATATGAACCATAAGCCATTTGTTATAAAAGTGATCACAACTACTATTGTTCATCATACTTCAGGTAGCGTTGAAGAGGTTTTATTTTCACAGGGATGCATGAACAAGGTCTACAGCACATGAAGAACATGGCACTTCAATACATTTTTGTGTAATCAAAGAAGATCCTTGTGGAGACCAAAAGCAAAAAAGGAGAGACATTTTTGAACTCCAAACTTCATCAGTCAACTTATCAGTCAAAACGTCTTCTTGTTTTTACCAGTCAACGTCTAGAAGAGTTTCTGAGCAGTTGAAAACTTATCTCTGAAAAGTGAAATATCTTTTCATTCCTAAGATACTAAAGTGCAAAAACCTCTTCCACTTTCTTCAAATTGATTATGAGCTGGGAGAAAAGGGTGACCAAAGTTGCGCTACGAAACTGCTGTAGGTGCAGTTTTTCATCTCCTGTTTGACAACTGTTTTTCAAAGACTTATTCTGGGCAGCTGGAGTAGTGTTTCAAAAAACCAAAAGAGGTTTTGTTCATCATGGATTTTTTCACAAAAACCTCCTTCAGTGTTTCCAAATACATTTTTTACGAGAAGTTATGACCTCTGTCCCAAGACCTATTTTTCAGCTAGAACAGAGCAAGGGACAGTTTCCTGTTTGACACGTGTTTTTCAAGGACAAATTCTGAACAGCTGGAGGAATGTTTTAAAAAACCAGGAGAGGTTTTTGTTATAGACAACATGGGCTACAAAAACCTCCTTCAGTTTTGTAAAATGTGTCATGGATGAGGAGATAAAGGCTCTGTCCCACGTGCCATTTTCAGGGATTCTAAACCTAAAAACAAGGAAACAAGTTCCCTAATTTCTAGGGTTTGTCATCAGCAGTTGGGTGACCACGTGGGAGGCTTCATCAAATTCGACTTCATGGAGTTTTAGGTGTCAAATAATGCTTTAAATGCTTAGATAAGGTTGTTGAATCATAATAAGGAGTTACACTCCTAGTTGTATTAGGTCACTAGCACTCCTAGTTAACAACTAGTTCTAATTAATGGTTTGTTTTATGGTTAGAATAGGTGTCACTGATGGAAAATTTGAATTCTCTCGAGGAGGGATGATGGAATCCTAATTTTAAATGCTTTATATAGAGCAAGAGGTCGAATTAGCAAGGGGTTGGAGACGTTTTGGCTCAGCTGCTGCTCTATGTGCAGACTGTGTATATTTTTAACCTAATGCAGATTTCTACTTAGACAACTCAAGATTCATGAAGAGTTCTTGTATGTTATTGTTATGATGGCATCTTCCAATACTTACATTGCAGTGGTGTTTACTTATGATACTCAGAATTCATCATTCATGCTCTGACTTCCTTCATAGATAAACTTACTATGTTTCACTGTTTTGTATTGTCATTTCTACACTCGAACTCTATAATGCCTTGACTTCCATGCTAGGTAGAATGCTTTGGCTTCACTACTCAGGATTCATGAAGGATTTATTATATTCAGAATGTGTGTTGTCCTTTCCTTAGTTTTGTTTACAGTTGCATAGGTGTACAATCACTCAGAATTCACTGATTGTGCTCTGACTTCCTGTGTGCACTTATGAGCTGTGGTTCCATATGTGTGTTGTGTTTTGAATATTCAAATGCTGAATGCCCTGACTTCATGTTAAGCTGATCTTGTTGTGGTACTGAAACATACTTTGACTCCATAGCCCAATGGTAGCCAGCCTTCATCTTTCAACCTATAAACATATATAATTACAAACCATAGAGTTAGCCATCTATTCATATCTTTAATCTAAATCATTAACCCTTTGAGAGAGCCCTCTCAGGCTGAGGAGGCTAAGCCTCAGCCAAAAGTTTGGTTTGAAATAGTTACTCAAAGTCTTCCTGATCAGCAGCCTTCCAGGGCCTGATTTTGAGATAACATTTTGGTGCGTCTGCCGGGAGCCTGAAGATTATTCATTCCCGAAATCATGAAGCTGAACTTCTGAAGGTAGCAGGAGCTCAGAAGGTTTTCGAGGCTGCAAAACTACCTTGGCGACTCCACACATCGAATAAGGAATTAGAAGGTGACTCCACTGCTAGAAGATCAGTAGCTTGATGAAGTTTCAAAATGAGTTCCACTACAAGAATGAATGCCAGGTATGCTCCTATGAATCGGTCTCATATCCCTGGTTTTCCAAATCCTATGCCAAAGGTTGATTGGTTAGAGGATCTTCCAATATTCAAAGATGAAAAGAAAGTTGATGTTGCTCTTCATTTGGTTAGGTTTCATATGCATGTACGCAGTCTTAAGGTTCACTTTCCTGAGGATTGTCTCATGAAGATGTTTATGACCACTTTAGAAGGAAAAGCATGGTCTTGGTATAAAAGTTTGGAAAATGGTTCATTATATTCTCTTGCTAATTTCCATGATGTGTTCTATGACATGTATAAAGAATGTCATCCTTCCTTATTGTTGCTCAAAGATTGCTGTAGACATTCTTTAAGTCTTATTCAGTACTTGGAGGATTGTTATGATGATGATGATGAATTTATGGATGAAGAAATTTTAGAGGCTCTTCATAACAATGCATTTCAGCACCAAGAAGAAAGTATAACATCTCATGAAATGCAGCATGAAGATCAGCAGGGGTTTACTTATGAAAATCATATTACATCCTCTGAGATTGATGTAGAGATGCAGCGGACTTCTCAGTCTTCGAATCATAATGAAGATGAAAATGATTACACACAGCAAGAAGAAATACTGGAGGAAATTTCCTATGACCCTCAGGCGGAGGAAAAGGTTGTTCATTTTTGTGATTCCTTGCAGCAGCTTGCATCAAAGAATGATCTTTATAATGAAGAAAATTATTATGTTTGTGGGCATCATTTAGAAAGGCAGTTGGATAGCATATCAAATAAATTTGGTGTGGCTGAGGATCAGTTGTTTGAAGATATAGAATGCTATGAGAATCATCAAACTAACCATGTGTTTTTTGACCCTATAGCTGACTACATGGAAAAGATTTACTGTTCAGGCTTCCAATTATATGTTCATCTTGAAGAACAGTTACACCTCATGCTTCCTTGGTTATTTCAGTATCTGGTTTATTTATGCTTCAAGCACAGTAAGGAGATCCAAGTTTCAGATCAGATTGATGATTGGCTTCATTGGAAGTTTCATGTTCCTTGAGCTACAATTGGAGAATGCAGCTGATAGGGTAGGTAGGAATGTGCAAATAAGCTCAGGGTAGGTTGACTGAGCATCTGTTTCAGTAGGTGTAGTTGGAATTCTTCATTCAGAAATAATTAAAGGCTTGAGGAGCAAATTGGGCAGAAGTTCAAAGTTTTCTTCTAAAGGATGGATAGCGGCACTGGAGCTACAAGTTCTTAGTATACCACAAGGGCACACTATCCCTAGTGGAGCCACTGTTATCACTGTAAAACTTCCTTAAAAAGTTTGGACAACTTACATGGTTTCTCAATTCTTGTATCAGTCATGGTCAAGTCATTTTTATGTTTTAAAGTCTAAGTCATAGGGTTAGAGTCTCATGTCCATCTTCAAATAAAATTTGATAGCCTCATTACATGTCCTAGAAGCCTCACCATGTGTTTATAAGACATATCTCACATAATTTCGGAGAAATTTTGAAACTAGCTACGAATCCACGTTTTCATAGCGCAGACAGTGTAAAAATCTTGTTTTGCGCTATGAAATCAGTGTTTTCGCAGCGCGCTGCGAAACCCCTGTAGCAGCCTGTTTCAGCAGAAAAAACTGTTTTACTAGGTAACTTCCAGAAGCTTTCCAGAGCAGCTGAGAACTCAATTTTGCAAACTGAAAGAGGCTTTTCTTCCTAACATATTGAGTTACAAAAACCTCTTTCAGTTTCTTCAATTCCATTCTGAGGTGGGAGAAATGTGTGGTTAAACTTGCGCTACGAAACTGCTGTAGCTGCCTATTTTGCTGTAGCTGCCTATTTTGCTGTAGCTGCCTATTTTGATGTAGTTAACCAATTTTGAGGGACAAAAGGGAAACCTTTTTTGAAAGGGAGTTTCTGAAGAATGATCATTTGCACAATGCAAGCATCCAGCAAGGGAAAAACGGGCAAAGGAAAAGCATATATGAACCATAAGCCATTTGTTATAAAAGTGATCACAGCTACTATTGTTCATCATACTTCAGGCAGCGTTGAAGAGGTTTTATTTTCACAGGGATGCATGAACAAGGTCTACAGCACATGAAGAACATGGCACTTCAATACATTTTTGTGTAATCAAAGAAGATCCTTGTGGAGACCAAAAGCAAAAAAGGAGAGACATTTTTGAACTCCAAACTTCATCAGTCAACTTATCAGTCAAACTGTCTTCTTGTTTTTACCAGTCAACGTATAGAAGAGTTTCTGAGCAGTTGAAAACTTATCTCTGAAAAGTGAAAGAGATTTTCATTCCTAAGATACTAAAGTGCAAAAACCTCTTCCACTTTCTTCAAATTGATTATGAGCTGGGAGAAAAGGGTGACCAAAGTTGCGCTACGAAACTGCTGTAGGTGCAGTTTTTCATCTCCTGTTTGACAACCGTTTTTCAAAGACTTATTCTGGGCAGCTGGTGTAGTGTTTCAAAAAACCAGAAGAGGTTTTTGTTCATAATGGATTGTTTCACAAAAAACTCCTTCCGTTTTTCCAAATACATTTTTTACGAGAAGTTATGACCTCTGTCCCAAGACCTATTTTTCAGCCAGAACAGAGCAAGGGACAGTTTCCTGTTTGACACGTGTTTTTTAAGGACAGATTCTGAACAGCTGGAGGAATGTTTTAAAAAACCAGGAGAGGTTTTTGTTCTAGACAACATGGGCTACAAAAACCTCCTTCAGGTTCGTAAAATGTGTCATGGATGAGGAGACAAAGGCTCTGTCCCACGTGCCATTTTCAGGGATTCTAAACCTAAAAACAAGGAAACATGTTCCCTAATTTCTAGGGTTTGTCATCAGCAGTTGGGTGACCACGTGGGAGGCTTCATCAAATTCGACTTCATGGAGTTTTAGGTGTCAAAGAATGCTTTAAATGCTTAGATAAGGTTGTTGAATCATAATAAGGAGTTACACTCCTAGTTGTATTAGGTCACTAGCACTCCTAGTTAACAGCTAGTTCTAATTAATGGTTTGTTTTATGGTTAGAATAGGTGTCACTGATGGAAAATTCGAATTCTCTTGAGGAGGGATGATGGAATCCTAATTGTAAATGCTTTATATAGAGCAAGAGGTCGAATTAGCAAGGGGTTGGAGACTTTTTGGCTCAGCTGCTGCTCTATGTGCAGACTGTGTATATTTTTAACCTAATGCAGATTTCTACTTAGACAACTCAAGATTCATGAAGAGTTCTTGTATGTTCTTGTTATGATGGCATCTTCCAATACTTACATTGCAGTGGTGTTTACTTATGATACTGAGAATTCATCATTCATGCTCTGACTTCCTTCATAGATAAACTTACTATGTTTCACTGTTTTGTATTGTCATTTCTACACTCGAACTCTATAATGCCTTGACTTCCATGCTAGGTAGAATGCTTTGGCTTCACTACTCAGGATTCATGAAGGATTTCTTATATTCAGAATGTGTGTTTTCCTTTCCTTAGTTTTGTTTACAGTTGCATAGGTGTACAATCACTCAGAATTCACTGATTGTGCTCTGACTTCTTGTGTGCACTTATGAGCTGTGGTTCCATATGTGTGTTGTGTTCTGAATATTCAAATGTTGAATGCCCTGACTTCATGTTAAGCTGATCTTGTTGTGGTACTGAAACATACTTTGACTCCATAGCCCAATGGTAGCCAGCCTTCATCTTTCAACCTATAAACATATACAATTACAAACCATAGCGTTAGCCATCTATTCATATCTTTAATCTAAATCATTAACCCTTTTAGAGAGCCCTCTCAGGCTAAGGAGGCTAAGCCTTAGTCTAAAGATTGGTTTGAAATAGTTACACCGAGATAGTCTGATCAGCAGCCTATCAGGGTCCTATTTTGGTGATAACACAAGGTACATAATTACAACGACAGATTATCTAACAAGATGGGCTGGAGCACAACCAAAGGGACTACATCATGGAGACTACTACGAAGTTTATTTTTGAGTACATATTTTCTAGATTTGAATGTCCAAATATTTTGATGAGTGACCAAGGCTCAAACTTCCTAAATAAGACTATTGAAGCATCGACTGAGGAGTTCCATGTTTATCATTAGAAGAGTACCCCTTATTATCCTCAAGCCAATGGAACCGTAGAAGAATTTAATAAGATTTTTGATAATGAACTTACTAAGATATGAAATGTGGACAGAGATGACCGGGACCTTAGAATTCAACAGTTTTATGGGATTATAGGACTGCATGTAAAAAATTGACAGGTCAGACACCCTTCAATTTAGTTTATGGGTAAGAAGATGCGATGCCCATGGAATACATCATGTCTAGCTTGAGGATTGCATCTTTTACAGATATGGAAGACCCTGATATAATGAAGGAAAGAATGTCACAGTTTCTTGCTTTGGAGGAAGAAATTTATAGAAATATTCCATCAATAGGTACAAAACGAAATAGAAAAATCCTGGCATGAAAAATATATTAAGCAGAAGAAGTTCCAAGTAGGAGACCTTGTTCTCCTCTATGACAGTAAGTTTGTATAATTTCCACGAAAATTCAAAATGCATTGGTTGGGACCATACATTATCAATGATATTGCTAATGGAGGCGTAATTCAATCAACAATGTTAAATGGAGAATTGGTTCAGGGAAGAGTAAATGGTAGCAGGTTGAAGTTGTATAGGGACAATCCTGACCCTACAACTTCACTCTAAAGAATAAAGGAGAAAATTCTTAGTGCCACCTGCAATTGAAAGTGGGCACTGGACTATAAACTATGTTGCAGAGAGCTTCGAAGTAGGAAGTTACTTCGCTACAGTCTGGATTATGTTGAAGTTCATAAGAGTTGTGATGTAATAGGGGTTGCTGGCTGCACTATAGGATGAGTCGAAGTTCACTGGAAAAATAAGACATTAGAATGGAAAATTAACGTTAAAACACGCGAAAGGTTGCATTTATGAGGACAGATTGATAAGATCTAGGATAGATCTTGTTAATTCGTTGCGTAGTGCACTAATGGGATTCAGTACAACTGGACCATATATCTATGCTAGGTGTTTCTGGATGACTGCCGCAAGGTTCAGTATAAAGGTACCACATTTCATTATGCATGGTTATGCTAGCATGGAGAGAGTTGGAGGATTCACAGTTCCCTTCAGTGGCTGCAGATGTTTATGAAACCGCACGGTATGCCTCCCTGTGGTATGCCATTAAAGTGTCGCGAGCACATGAGAACAAGATTTTTTTTTTGTTATATCATATGGACTTACATATGTTAGTGAAACAACATCCTTACCTTTCACTGAGCTTATACGAGATGTATAGCTCTGTTGTGAATTTTAAGGTCGATTTCCACAAAGTGTATACATAGGCTCGCAAGGACACAAAGAAGGAGTGGCATCCCTTACCATATTTAGTAATAGAAGATGATCTCCTCACACAAGTACAACAGTGGCCCACAGAATGGATGACTGCACTAGAGGGAGAGGCAGAAGATAGTGTGACAGAGGAGGACACATTGCAGCATGGAGAAATGAGTGGAAAGGACAAATACAAGGATAATCATGGCTCAGATGAAGAGGAGAAACAAATTAGGGTCACCAAGATCCTCCCAAAGGTCATGAGAAGAATAAATAATCTTGAAAAGCAAAGACATACCAAGTTGTTGCAGAGAAAAGGAAGGCACAGGGCGAAGCTGCCACAAGAATAAAAAAGAAACAGAAGGCAAACAAAACAAAGGATATCATGCCAGTGGTCCTTACTGATGGGGACTTGGACCAAATTAGGGATAGGATTCAGGAGGTGACAACAGAATCATGGAATAAGTTGTAAGATCTTTATGGCACACGTCTAACAGGTGTGCAGGAGTGCATCACAAAACTTAAAATACTGGCACAAAGAGTTAGACAGTCAATGCTGGTAGTGGAGAAGATTGGAGAAGAAAGGAAAATAGAGCCTACACTTGTAGCGTAGATAACATCGATACATGCCAGAGCCCTGCGGTTTGACTCCACTGAGGTTCAGGAGCAGGCTAAATAATGGAGGAATGTAAACATGAACATCGTAGCAATACCATTGCAGAGATTACACAAGCTTCACCTAGAGATAATAGAGGAGCTCAAGATGCATGAACAATAAACTTGGTAGTTGAATATTTAGGTAGAAAGAGAGTGAGCTTTTTTGTAGTAGAAGCTCAACCAGATGATCCAGGAGAGGGATCAAGCAGTTCAACAACAAAGAAAGATCAAGAAGGTGGTTGAAGTTGTTAGCCTCCTATTGCAACAGGGTATCATTTTTCATGATTGACATTTTCACATGCCAAATATGTCATACTTTGCAAGCTGCAGTGTTCCATATTTCCAGAAGAGACCAAAGAAGAAAGCCATGAAGTGTACTAGTCCAAATGCCATTGCTGATTCCAATTTTTGATGAGTTGTTCCAGTTTTGAAGAGTTTTTCATTTAAGGGAGGTCCAAACAGTTTAATCTTGGTCTCCCTAGGTTTCAATTTCCTGTTTTAGAATATAGAGAATGATATCTATCTAAACAGTTTAATCTTGGCAGATCTGTAGATAGGTAGAGAATCAAAGGGACCCAACTACTTAATCTGGGCCCTGGCAGAAATAAGTGTAGATTTAGATAGGAAAAATTCAAAAGAAAAAATTGTAAATCTGGGTTTGCAAGTCTAAGTGCACCCAAACCAAAAAGAAGAAAAAATGTTAGGAGAGTAGGCTGGGTAGGTAGCTGTGTGGTTGCAGAATGATAATTTATGATTTTACAGATCACAGTGCAGGCAGTGTTCATGCAAAGGAGCTCAAAGGTGGACATAACTAACTCCCCCCTTCTTCTAATTCCCCAAGTCCCTTACTAACTTCCCAAAGAGGTCAAGATCTGCTTGATTCCTCTTAGTTTCATCATCATCCATATCAGTTGCCTTGGTGAAGATCTGCTTCACTCAAGGACTCCATTTCTGTACAAGTCCTTTTTCCCAAATTTAGCCTAAGGTCCCTGACCTTAGCACTTGCTGATCACCGTCATATTAACTACTAATAGTATTATATAATTCCCTATCAGTCTTCCCCCTTCCCCTACTAAAACTTTGTATATAAAATTCCCCTATGTGAATATCCCCTCCCTGGCAATATAGCCATATTTTTATAAGTCTGGGAAAAAACGGTCCATCCGGGGCTGTTTTTAGCGCATCCGAGTCATCACAGGGGTTAGATGACACCTGGTCATGCTAACAGCCTCTTCCCTAGCCCTAAAACCCTCAAAACCCCTTTTTTCCGCCCCTAACCCAAAGTTTTTGCATAAATACATTAACCCCGCACATTTTTAACCCAAAAACCTCCATTCCCTAAGTCTAAAACCCACCGCGTGCATATTAAAAAGCGAATATTCTCTGTATATTCTCCGCCCATATCCCCCCGCCATATTATCTTGGCTGCTAGCCGTCGGATCGTCTGCCCCGTAGATCAACAGTGGGCGGGCCGCCCCATCTCCAAAATGCCCGAGCGTTAGCGTCCGGGAGATGGGCGGTATTCCTGCCGTACCTCCCGCCACGCGTCAGCTCCTGGGCTGTGGCGGAGCCCCCTCTGACAAAACCACTCCCCCCACAAAGGTGGTGCACCACAAAACCACTTACCGCCTCCTACCCGATGACGTCATCGCTTACGTCACCCCCCTACACAGTCACCGCTTACGTCACCCCCTCTGCCCAGTCACATGTCGAGTCATCTGCCTGCGTGGCCCCTTGCCACGTGTCATACCACGTCACCGTCCATACATGATGACGTCATGCTAACGTCATCCCGCCACGTCATCATGGTGACATCATCGCTGACGTCACCCACCGTACAACGTCACGTCATGCTGATGTCATCAGCACTTTTTTGGCACGAAGGGAAAAAATCGCACTTCGGAGCCCTGGAATCAGATTCTGAGGCAGTTTTTGATGAGCGATTTGCGCTAGATTTTTTGGGCCTGAATGGGGAATCTTTAGGGAATCTTTTCATTCTGCGGCCCCCAGCAGGCCCGAAAGGCGCCGAATGACCCATTTTTCTTCGCGAAGCTTGCCGGGAGGACCAGAAAACAATTTTGAAGAAAACAGAGGCTGAACAACGGCCATTAAATGATGATTTAACACACAGCATGTCAGTAAAGCATCTGTTTATTGCCAAAGAGTATCAGAGGAAGAAGAGAAGCCAAAGAGTATCAGCCGAAGATTTTTAGGGGCTCGAAGCACCTGAACATTGATGAGCCCCGCCAGAAAGTCAAATCAAGAGGCATAAGCCCATCCTTGCCCTCAAATCACAGTTAAAGCTTTAAATGCAGACAGACACCAGAGATGCATAAACCCATACACATTTATTTCAGAAAACACTGCAGCAAGCCACCAAGGACAGCATCATTTATTCAGTTTTGATACGGCGGCCCTGAGCGCAGGCCGAGATATTTCATGCATTTATTTCTGGATAGGATTAGGTTAAGTAGTCATTTTTCTTTATGACCTGATTAGGTCAAGATGTAATAAAGGAACTCTATAGATAGTTTTTCCCTATATATACAGCCCTCTACATTGTTTTAAAGGGTTGGTTGATTGAGAATTTTCACCAGAGACTCACATTGTATACCTGAGTTTTTTCTATAATCAAAGATTGCTGAAAGCTTGGAGAGCAAACTGTTTGTTGTAAATGAATGTTTTTTGGAGATATGAAGATGGAATTCTGGTGCTGCAGCCTGAAGTGATAAGTGCATCTCACCTCTGTTTATTGTTTACCACTATCTAAATAGCAGAAAGAAAGAATAGCCTAGAATTAGGTTAAATACTCTCTATGCTCAATTCCTGCTATTTCTGTATGTTTTCCTCTGATTGAATTGGTTATGAATATGAATTCCTCCTGGCTCATGTTTACCGCAATTCACCTGTGTTTGCCAATTATCTAGGGATTCGTTACTACCCCTAGGTAGCACTCTGTTACATCCTCTGTTAAGGTGATTGAGAGATTCTTAACTGCCTCTCATCACTTAGCATTTTTCCCATCATTTTAACCTGAAATATTGTTTCATGCTCAGCTATCTTGCTCCACTTTCCCTCTCTTGTGACCGAAGAAATGCACCAGTAGTTCTCATCCTCGACTCCACGCCCAATGGTTTGAAACTTCCAGACTATGCCTTGCCTCTCTGTCTGAAAACATCAATTTTCCCACCAAAAACAAAACAAAAACCCTCTGAACTCAAAGACCTAGCCTAAAATCCTTTGCAACAAAGCTAAATCTAAAAGAGAGAGCCCTCTCTGATTGCAGGTTGGCTAGAACCTGCAGTCCAAAGTTGGTCTGTGGTTACCTCGGCCGTATCCTTTTCCAGAGCTTAAGGACAACCTGCATGATAACAGAAGCAACATTGTAGACCTTGATGTCTAAGAAGAAGAACCAGTGGAGGACAAAGTCATGAAGCCCGACCTTGCAGTAAAGGATATAAGGAAAATATCATCACAGTACAATTTAAATATGAAATGTATATCAGTGAGCTTCAAATGAATATGAAGCCATCATACCACAGGAATTGCAGGCTTAGAGGGAGATTGAATTGAAGGTTGCAATGGCCAACATCTTTGCAGCAGTGGAAGACTATGGGAAACTTTTGGTCGAGAGTTTACATATTTGGACTTTACTGCATGAAGATACAAATGTGTAGAAACTTCACGAAGACATTCAGTAGAATTGACAATAGCTGGAGGAGGTTCAGACAACTACAAACACCTTACCAATCTCGTAGAAGCTCACCAAGATCAATGAGGGAAATTCCCTCCAGGAGAAGATAAAAGAGTTGAGGAAGGAAGAGAAAGTTTTGACAGAGAGAACTAAATCATGGTAGGATGAGGCTCTCCAACTGTCACAAGTAGTGGATGGGAAGCTTCAAGAGCTTCAATAGAGGGAGACAACAATAGTATAGAAAAGTATGGAACTTGTCACAGAAGCATTGCTTGAGGAAGTGCATAACAAAGAAAAGCAAGTCACAGAGATTTTGCAATGGTTTAACAGTGCGTACAATAACATCTCAAAGAATATCAGAGGAAAATAGGCTAAGTGACTTGGGACGAGTCACATGTGAGTGTTGGGGGCCTGTTGGGAAGAGCCCAACTTGGCCTAGATTTTGGCAAAAGCTCTTAATTTTGTGGAGCAGAGAGCGCATTGGAGCATGTAGTGGAGTGTGCAGTAGAGCAACAGAACACGAAGTGGACCATGCAATGTATCAGTTGGAATATACCGCACAGTATAAGGGCTTCGGGGTGGGTTGAGGCCCTTCCCTTTTGTAAAAGAGAACTATTTTGTAAGGGATCAATGGTTTTCGAACCATAATAGCCTGTTTTGGGGAGTTCATGGTATTTGGACCATGGTATTTGATGATGTAACCCTTGATGTAATAGTATATATAAGGTAAAGTAATAAATAAGATAATAATATTTTATGATCCAAATGAGTGTCATGGTTGTATTATTGTGATCTATACTTTGGTGGCAAAGAAGAGGCTCTACAACTCAGTGCATAGACAACCTACAACTTAGTGTGCATGCCAAGAACTATTTGTTGTACAAAATTTATTATATTAAGCAATATTTCTTGTGGTCGTAGCCCCACATTAAGGTGAACAATGATAAAATTGGTGTATTCATGTGTATATTTGCCTACTATCTGTTGTAGCGTAGCCGTTTATTACGGATGCACTTCATTTCAGCACAGTGATGGTTTATGGCTTGATACAATATGTTTAAATGATTAACGTAATGTGGAAAAGTGACTTATGAATGTTACTAATAAAAGGACAGAATAACACCACATCTCCACATCCTTCAAGGTTGCAGAAACCTAGTTTTTTATCCTCCCATAGTCACTTCAGGTGAGACTGCGATATACTTGCAGGTCGTCACTGAAAGGGCCAGTGATTGAGGGTTTTGTTTGTGTGCAGTATAGATTGAACCTAGGTCAACCCAAACCAAGCCAACAGGTTATGATTTATCTTAAATTTTACTAGGATGCTTTGTAAGTATGTTGCAACATACCATATGATAATCCACATCAAAGGTGTTAATGTTTCCATTTTTGAAGAAATAGAGTGGCAACTTATTTGCACAGAATAGGAGTAAATACATTCTTCATACTAAGCTTCCTAACATTATATCTATGCATTCTCTCTTTTCATTGCAAGTGGTGAGAAGGAAATGACTTCTTCAGTTTGTGATAGTTCCCTAGTCATTGAAATAATTGGATGCATAGTGGATCTTATCTCAAATATTTGACTATAACAATATCCTTAGAGAACTTTGCCAAGAAGAAATCTAGCAATTGCTTAACAGAAAACTAATCAGAGAATCCAATAGCCCCTGGAACTGCTATGGATTCTATGTGAATAAAAGAGCTGAACAGATTAGAGGTATTCCTAGACTTGTAATAAATTATAAGCCTCTAAATTCAGTTCTGGCAGATGACACCTACCCAATTCCGCACAAGGGAGATTTGATCAGGAGAATTGAAGGTGCCAAGATATTTTCAAAGTTCGATTTAAAAGTAGGATTTTGGCAGGTTGCCATTGATGAAGCTGATAAATTTAAGACTGCTTTTAGTATTCCAGCAGGGCATTATGAATGGAATTTCATGCCATTCAGTCTCAAAAATGCTCCCTCAAAGTTTCAGAGAGTCATGGATGATATCTTCAAGCCATATTTTGATTGGTTGATTGTTTATATTGATGATGTTTTAATTTTTTCCAAAAACATTGATGACCATTTTAAACATGTAAATACTTTCATGAGATTAGTTCAGAGAAATGGACTTGTACTGAGCAAAAAGAAAATAGAATTGTTCCAGACTTCTATAAAATTCTTGGGACACACGATTTGTAACTGGCAAATTTCTCTGCAACAACATGCTATTGAATTTGCGGACCAATTCCCAGATGTGCTTAAAGACAAGACACAGTTGCAAAGGTTTCTGGGATGCCTAAATTATGTCAGCAATTTCTACCAGGATTGTGCCAGCGATAGGAAGGTGCTCAACAAAAGGCTTGGTAAAAATCCCCTTGAATGGTCGGATCTCCACACCAAGGCAGTCCAAGAAATTAAAGCCAAGGTATAATCTTTACCTATATTTCATTTAGCTGGTGACCAAGCTTTTAAGATAGTTCAATCTGATGCCAATAATATTGGATGGGGAGGAATCCTGAAACAAAGAATTGGCAAAGAAGAACAAGTCGTGCAATTTGCTTCAGGGGTTTGGAATTCAGCAGAACAAAACTATTCTATCATTGAAAGAGAAGTAAAGGCAACATGGAATTGTATAAGTAAATTTGAAGTTTATCTGATAAACAAACCTTTTCTTCTTAGAACAGATGCTTCAACACTGCAGAGAGTTTTATCCAAAGATATCAAAAAAGCTGGAGAAGCAAAGTTTGCTAGGTGGCAAGCACTCTTTACAAATTTTGATTTTTCAGTAGAACATATCAAAGGTAAAGATAACAGTCTTCCTGACTTTCTTAGCTGAGAATACATCGATCAAAAGGAAGCACATGTTATGATGATTATTACTGAATGGGACCAGCAAAAAAATTAAGAAATCTTGAGAACCATCCCAGATGATCAAGACTGGAAAACATACAAAAATAACTAGAGACCCACATGGCAACTAAGAAATACAAAAGTCCTTGATGCAAATTTGCAGCCTCACACCGACCTTCAGCACTTTGTACCTGAAAGAAAAGTCTACCCTAAGGGCAGAAAATGGATCCATGATATGATATATGACAAAGCAAAAGCAGACGTTGGGACTGCTCGTCAGGTCCTAAAACAAAATTTCCATGATATTGCCGGCATTTGGTACCATGGAGGCTGTAGTACAAGAATTTATGAAAGCTACTATTGTATCTACCAGACAAGAGATTTATGGAATGAACCAAGGAAATTCCCTATCCAACCATGTGCCAGGTGGCCTAGAAATGATCCCAGGGTAATTTTTCCTGACATTGTTTATGATTTTGCAGACTACAAGAAATTATGGTGGGACTTCCTAAATGTTGATGATAAAGAGGAGACCCATTATACAAAGCTGAAATTTAGTACGCTGGCAACATCCCAACGAAATCAACAATGTCAATGGTTTCAGAATTGGTGGACAGATTATGGAGTAAGCAGGACCGCTATGGACCCAATATATCATGAAAATTATGAAAGAAAATACTGTGATAAATGTTTTGAAAATAATATTGGGGAATGTTTTCATAGCATCTATAAGACGGTCAAAGAAATGACAGTCAAGGAGTGGGATCCATTTCATAGAATAAATTATTCACTCCAAGAGTATATGAGAGAGCATTTAGAATGGTATATCCTAACCAAAGTTCAACATCAAATTATCCTAGGGAAACCAATGATAGTCCACCGGATCTACACCAAAGCATGTGATGATTTACTTTACAAAAGAGGCAGATTCCCTGATCTGACTGTATTTTGATTCTTACCAGTCACAAGGGCTTAATTGTTGCCATTTTCTCGTGAGCTTTGCTGTTCCAATGCATTCACTATGTAATTAGTCTTTTCTCGTGGGCTTTTAAGTACAGAAAGCATCCACTGTGTAGAGAGTCATGATGTCTGTCAGATTTGCTTTAGGTACAAGAATCTACTTTACAGACAATATCTTAGCGTTACCCGAAAGCAATTATTCGGTCCATTCAAATGACTCGAATATTTGTGCGGACGTCGCTCTGGTAAAGACTGAAAAGCAATGATTCCTTTAGCTTTAAGTCTTTTCTTTGTTCCGACCAACAGTAATGTTTGTCCCCCCTCGCTTCCTATATAAGGAGGGTAAGGCTCATTTGGTTGGCATCGACATTTAGAGTCTTTGTGTGTATGTGTGTTTGAGTCGAGTGTTCTCCTGCTTTGCATCTGCGGACGATCAGTCTGATCTGCTTGCAACACGAGAAATCACTCAAAGTCTTTAGGTGGTTTGGGAGCCTGCGCATCAGTGTGCTCGGCACTGGTGAGAACCTGAAGTGGTCGAACCATTAGAAGTGTCATTCATAGTCTATGTATGTGTGAAAAGTCTGATTCTGAGGCAGAGCCTATCCCTCGCCAGGAAGCCTCCGGTAGTAACTTGTTCATTATGAACGGTGAAAAGTCCGGTAAATGCGAGATTAGTCTATCTCTGTAAAGAATCCATCTCTGTAAAAGCTTCGAGCATTCTGTAAGATTTTCCTCCATTCTGAAATAAAATGAGTAAGCCATTCTGAATCTGAGTATCTCTGCGCATTTATAAAATTCTGTTGTGGTAGTAGTTTTCTCTGTGTCTTCATCCGAAGTTTGCAGGAAGTTCACCAAAGGATCGAAGGGACACCAAGGCCGTTAGAAGGCGTGGAAGCCGTTGTTGAGGCCGTTAGAGTGTGAAAGCTCCGAGTAGGTTCACCACTGGTTCACCAGGAGTTGGCATTTAGAGAAGAACAAAGAGACGCAGCAAGAGCAAGCTCGTGACAGGAGCCCCTGCTAGAAATTGGTATCAAAGCCAGTAACATTTGGTTCTTGAGGTTGGTACTCAGATCTATACTCACTTAAAAAGAATGGAATCATTCAGAAAGTCTGTTTCTTTTCGAGAGCTTGAAGAGAAAGATTCACAAGCAGAAGAAAACCCCCTTAGGGAAATCTTTGCTAGTAGTTCCAGTAGAATTCTTAACTCTGCTGAACTAACCTATGAAGAAACTCAGCCTTCTGCTAGATGGGAACTGCCTGCCATGAGTCCCTAAGATGTGTATAGTGACTTAGCTCCTTTTCATTTAATCAGTGCTTCTAGAATAAGTATTAAGGAATCTGTTAGTCATGTTCAAGAAAACTCTGACAGTATTCAGACCATACCTATGCTAAATCCCAAAGCCTTACAAGCAGAAGCAAAGAAGCCGAAGACAAATTATTTGCATTTAGGGTGTATTCGGGTTGGAATCAATCCTTTAATCCATAAAGGATTACATACTTTTGTGCTTGCTACAGTAAGAGACATAACGCACAATAAGTATACAGATTCTATTATTGGCGGAATCGTGGCCCCTCTGTCTGACAGTCCAGTCTATTTTCACTGCTTCCCAAACTTCTCTGTGTATGTCTATGATGAAACCATTGAAGAAATTTTGCAGTTGCAAATCCAGACAATGGATTTCGATATGAAGAAAAAGAGGAATAGCTATACAGACCAAAGCTTGTTTCAGACATACCAATACACCGTGGCCAGCTATACGTCATACTCCCAGTAGAGACTCCAAGTCCAGTGTTGTCGTAAAAACAGATCCCAAAAACCAAAAGGTTGAACATCTGTTAATTAAATGGGAAGACTTGCAGTTTCCAGAACATTGGGTAGTAAACCATTCTAGGCCCCATATACCTAGAAATATCACCTCTGCAAATATTACTGAAAATGCTTCCAGTGCATTCATTTCTTTTCCCAGAAGATCAACCATTGACCGCCGTAGAATTGATGTTGCTTGTAAATCTTCAAAATACTATAGAGATCCTTCCACTGTGGATACCGCATGTTCATCCTCGTCTTTCTGTAGACATAACCAGTTATATGAATTAGCTCAGCTTGTAAATTTTTCTTCCTTAGAAGTAAAATGTCTAGATTGTGAAAAAACTATAAATCTGCTTACATTGGCTGAACAAAATGTTCATCTGCATCATAATCCAAGAACTGGTATTGCTCCACCTTCTACTTCTATCAATTCATGTCCGAATCCCAAATGCTCTGACATTCCCTTCCCACATGGGCTAGAGCCCGATTCAGACCATGTCCTCATGATAACAGTTGAAGAAGAATATCCTAGGCTCACTGAGATGACTTGCTTGATGAGACCAACAAAACCAAGATATGTGCTAGGGAAACTTGAGCAATCACAATTGATTCCAGAATGCAGATTTAAACAAATCCTTTATGACTGTAAGAAGCCTACAGTAATGGAGATGCATAAATTCTTTTCACTTATGCATGGTTGTTTGAAGTCAGAAATTAGTGCCAAATGGATGAAGGATATGTTGAATTGGGATTTGTATACAAATCCCCAGGCATAATAGTTTGACCAAGCATACACCCCTAAACAAAAGAGACAGTTGGCAACTGATTGGAAACATTATATGGAAGCAAATAACACTTGGATATCCTTCTATTCATGGAAAGATAAGGTTGCTCCTATAAATGTTTTCACTGGAACTACCTCTAGCACTTCAGTCGATAAACATGGATGGACTGCACTTGATGGGTCAAAAATAGAAACTCCTACTACATTTCCTCCTTATAAAGAAATTATTTTAGGAGAAAATACAAACGCAGCCAAAGCCATTCCTCTGGTCCAAAAGGATGACAATGCCTTAGGCATTGATGGAAGAATCCAGAAAGCCAGTGAACAATTGAATTGGACCAATACTGCTTTCAAAGGCCTAGAGATGAATGTAGCAAAAACAGAAGATGTAAAAAAGTAGATAGATGTTGTACAGTCTTCACTGATAGTTGCTTGAATAATATGCAGTTTGATTCCAGCATAACTCGCTCTTATACCAGAGAATCAATAAGCAAGATAGAAGAAGTAGGAGATAAGTTAGTTGGACACATAAGCACAACTAAGACCCTCCTTACTGGCTTAACAGCAAAAGTTGAAAGAATACAGTTGTCAAAAATTGAAAAGCCAGTTCCAAATTCTTTCCTGGTAAAGAGAAATATAAAAATTGAAAATCCTGTGAGAAATGTCCAAAAATTCCCTCTGTTGTTTCCCAAGGAAATTGCCTCCTCATCAAGAGCTGATGAATTAGAACATATCAGTATTGCTTCCTTATTTAAGGAAACAGAGGCAGAAGCAGAAACAAAAGAAACAGAGCAAAAAGAGCCAGAAACACAAATTCTTCCAATCTATGAACCTTTGGAACATAGATTTTCTAGATATTATGCTCCTAATATTGAGGGAAAAGGGAAAATGCCTGAAGCCCATACCTTCTCCTTGACTCTCACAGAGAATGGAACATTGATAACATGAGCATTGGCCAGATAAGGCAAATGATAGATTTGATGTATACTGAATATAAGCTCATGTGTCTCAGAGGCAAATCTGAAATAGATGCTTGCAGAACCATCATTCAATGTTTTACAGGTACTCTCCTCAGGTGGTGGGAGACTGAATCTTCTCCTAAACTCATTGAAACCATGGAAGCAGAAGTTCTCAAGGATGAGAAAGGAGATGTTATTCACAATCCAAATGGCACTGTCATTAGCAATATGATTGGCACACTGACATCAATGATTCTGGAACATTGGTGCGGAAGTGAGACAGAGATAGCCAATAAACATGAGGTTATTCTGATGAACCTCAAGTGCCATAAGATGTCACAGTTTGATGATTTTCACAGAGACTGGATGCAACAGATCTATGAGGTCAAAGATTCAAAGAACCTGCTATGGAAACAGGTATATCTTGTTGCTCTACCTTCTACATACTTTGTATTATTTGTTCCCATCAAAAGGTGTAACATATACAATAAAAGATACTTTAGGAATACAAATTATTTATGTTGTACCAAACTTTGAGGCTTGCTGGTCATTGTATATGCAAGATTGACATACTTTCAAATACTTGTTCCCATAAGAAGATGCAACATATATAGTAAAATATACTTTGGGAATACAAATTATTTATGTTGTACTGAACTTCCAGGCTTGTTGGTGCATCATTTAAATGAATGAAATAATAATGGTGTTGATTGCATCTTCACTGGATACATAATTGCAGTATAGAACTATATAATATTTCAAAAACCTTTCACAACATTGCTTACATCTTATGTTAAATTAAGGAAAAAATTTAACAATGTTGATGTATAGCAGGAAACAAAGAATTCATTTTAGTCTGTCTAGAAACTTTGTCAGGCTGGATCCGAGAAAAGATATTTTTCTTGTGAGAGATGATTTTGCACACGCTGAAAATTGTTAATACGTAAGGGTATTGTATGCCTTCCGCCAGTCTAAAACACTGCTACTTATTCTACATAACTGTGTCAAAAATTTTCCTACAAAACAAGGGAACTACATAGGTGTCATGTACTGAATATGTACATAACACTGAAAAATATTTTAAAGCATTACTTCAACAAAAGACATCAGAGAATCGTTTATGAATTATTAACATGAAAAAGTTTTGTCGATACAAATTAGAGTTTGGGAGTGCAAGTTCTCAACGTGATGTGAAAGCATACTTTGGCCCTTTGGCATCACTTAAAGAGCATATGTGCTTTGTGGGTTCCATTTCTTGTGTTTTTCTTTTTGATGCCTTTTTGAATGCAATTTTGGTGCATCTTAAATTTCATTTTGGTTGGTATATGTTAAATGTCAATTTGGTGTATGTTTTGTTGAGTGTTTTATAATGAGTTGACTTTTGGTTTGCCTTGAAGCCTGTGGTTTTGATTTAGAATTAATAATTCTTTTTAATGTTTGGTGGGAAAATTTATATACATTTATTAATCCAATATAAACAAAAGAGAGGTCACCTGATAACTGATGTTAAAATGAAACTGTACTAGCAAACCTATGAGCTCAAGCATTGATATGTAAGACCTTCATTTTTTTTTTCCTTTGCCTAAATGGAGATTTGTTTGTTTCTGTAAATTATAATTTACATCTTTCTTTTTATGAGTTAAGTAGATCTTGCTAATTTGTGTCACTCTAGATGGGTTTTATTGAACTTGCATAATGGTAAAAGGTTGATTTCTTTGGCTTTCTAGCCTACTCTTTCCAAAATCTTAAATCATGGTGAATTTCCTAATATATTAACATCATCTGACATGTGGAAGAGCACTAACAATGTTAATTATCTAGAGAGCACTGGTGTTAGCTATCAAACCATAGCCTTGTTTCCAAGAGTCATCACTATATGACCAATATATTTAAATACCTAAGTGTAAAAAAACAAGAGACATTACATTCTGATCTGTATTCTAACATTTTAAACACAAAGCCTTATGAAAGTTATGAAACTTCTACATGTAGTAGTTTACCTTAAATGAGGATGGAATGGCCACTCTAGAGCTTAATCTAAATTGGAAGAACATGGGTTCCCACAATGTGATAGATGTAACTCTGACCACATGAAGAAAGAATGAAGCTCTATGATGCATTAAAGTTGGATTTGAGATACAAGTTTCTTGGTTAATGAAGTATATTTAACTTTAAGGACATTTGTAGAGTTTATTTTCCATCAAGCAAGAGAGTTCATAATTCTCTTTGTGATACTTGCAAATTTACAAAATCACTTTGAAAGTTAATATTTATTTCACAAATCAATTGCTTGTTTTCAAAAAATGTAACTGCATCCAATTGTATTTTGATGACTTGAAGTTTCATGGCGTTCATTGTTTCCTTTCTTAACTATTTGTGAGCATCTTATATGATAACCTAAATTGGCCTTAGGATATTATATGTGCAATTGATGTCACTACAAGGAGCTATATGCTTCAATTATAGTCTAAGGAGATGATAAATTTCTTGACCCTTTCATTCCTCGATGGAAATTGACTATTACAGTTGCATATTGTTTGCCTTCTAACATTTCCAAAAAACTATGAATATGTCTCTCCTCTTCGTACCCTACAAGACATGTAAATCACTAATAATGACTCATATATATCTCACTAGTTATGACTCTGATTTGTTGTGGAAGTCCTAAAAGCTCATCTTTTTTGTTTTTCCTAATATGCATCAATGTAGTTGTTTGTTTGTTCCATAAAAATTAATATAGTTGTCTATTTGTTCCATCCACATGTTGGATAAAGCATAAAGAATTTTTCCTCTCCTTTCAAATTAAAATTATCTTTGGCCGACATGTTTTGTAATCTCGGAAAAATGGGATCAGTTGATTGTTATTTTGCAAATTTTAGGTAATGTCGGGTTTCTCAAATTGATTTTACAAAATCTTGGTGTGAAAGCATCCATTAGAAAGGTCTATCAAACCACTAATGGTTTTTTTGTTGGGCCAATGTATCCTTATGCTCAAAGCACTAGTTTTCATTTCCATGACTTGCATATCCTCCCATCTCTATTTCATTTTTTGTTCTATATATATTCGTAAGATCAACAAACCTCAAAACGCTATCGAAATCTTCTTTACACCTCTTGGTGCAAATGCTAGTCTATATCTATGGTTAATGTATACCACCTTCATAGCCAACCACACACCTAACCCAAACTATGCACCTAACCAAGGTGTAAAATATAGTAAACCGTTTATGTATCCTTTCGACATTCTACTAGAAGTCAAGGTATGAGATTCACGCATTCAAAAGTATTTAGTGAAGAATAATTTTAAACATATTTATGTGATAATGGAATCAACTTTCGAGACAAGGAAAGGCGAGTGAAGAGTCAAGGACAGTAACAAGCACTAAAAGGTAGCTTAACGTGGTCGGATGGAATATTTTAAACACAAAAATCAGTAACAAATTACATGAAAATTTACTTAAGATACATTAGATTTCTAGCAGTTGATTTCATTATGATCAAGTCATAATGTTAAAGCATTTTGTACGGAAAAGAAAATGTTAAAGCATGCTTATTTCTCACTTTATCAAACTTTATGGTCCTTTTTGCATTAACGAGAGCATTTCTCATTCATGAACTATCTACATTAGTATCGTCACATGCGAAATAATATTGTAGCGAGGAAAAAAGTCAACAAGAAGATGCGTGTGACGAAGTTGAAGGCATTCTTCCATGACATTATTTTATAAAATTCTCTTATAGGTTTTATTAGACTTCTCGTAAAGAATTGACATACAATATTTTGTTATGGGTAGTGACATTTAGGGACAGAGGCATTAGTTCACTCGTACATATGAATTTTTTGGTTTTTTTCTAAGTTTCACTTTAGTTTTGTATATATAATTTTTTAAATCGTTATCTCACCATCGCATGCATACTCCAATGCCCGCCTTCTCCAACAATTGTTGTTGTCTCGTTCCATTGTCGTTCCATTAGTTCAGTTCACAAGGGGTGAACTGAGAACTTTAATGCAAGGCGAACTGATAAATTTTGTGATGCATCTCTTCAGGGCAGGAATGTAAGCTTAAAGGAACCAGATATGCGACTAGGTATTTATAGGTCCTAGAACAGTGTGAAAGGAATGATGGTAAAACTCCTATATTTTTTGATGAGGTAACTCATTCAAGTGTTCCTTCACAATTCTCTTTTCTAATTGACCTTAAGGTTGTGATATTTGGCTCTGAAATCATTGGTGCCACTCATGCTCTCTAAAATCACTCATGGTAGGATGAAATGAGAGGAGGGTTCGATGAAGCTACAAATCTCTCTGGTTTCTAGGAGCTTCAATTACTTTGAAATCATTGGTGCCACTCATGCTCTCTGAAATCACTCATGGTAGGATTCAATAAACTGGATGAAGTAAGAGGAGGGTTCCATGAAGCTACAAATCTCTTTGGTTTCTAGGAGCTTCAAAGCCACTACCAGCCTCAATTACTGCTAGCCCTTCAGGTTTCTGATTTCTATCTCTTAAACCCAAAACCCATTAGCATAACGTTTTTTCTCAAATATATCATTTCAACATGATATGCCCAAAGAGGTTTGATCTATGGATACACCTATATGTTTTTTCTCTCTCATGTCTTCTTATTTGATATTCAACACCCAAATGATTATGAAGTGTTCAAATGTGGAAGATCATGTTGGGATCTTTAATATCCAAAGGCTTGAGGTAAAGTTAAATATATGGTATTGATATTTATTTAAAGGGAAATTCCTATTATAATGATTTAGTATAAGTACCACATTTGGAAATATGTTATTGCATTTTAAACTAATTAGTATAATATTTGCAATAATATTTTCCCAATAATACAATAATTTTCTTTTAGCCTCCTACAACCGAGAGAGATGGAATGGATGTTTCCGAGTGTAGTGCATCTTGAGCATAGGTTCAAAATTTTTCATAGGTTTAGGAGGGGAGGGCTGGAAAAGTTTAGGATCTAGAAAAAAGTTAGAAAGTTTCATAAATATGGAACATATAAAATTATACATGTTGCTTAGAAATTCAAACAATCACATAAGAAGATATAAACATAACAAGTAGTTTTTCATTTGCTTCTAAATTTATTTTAGGTAATATCTGTTTTCTTGTTTTTAGGAAAGGTTAGGAGGTTTAGTTTGGATTTGTTGGGAAGGTAGGTCTAGTTGAACCTGGTAACTATGATCTTTGGCCTGGTAATATAAATTGATTGACAACTATAAGTGCAATTTAGTTAGATGGCAGGGTGATTATATCAGGTTAGCATTAAAAATAATATAAATACATGTTTTGGGCTCAAAAACTGAGCAATAACTTGCCAAAGCCAAAATGGAGAGTCAAAATGGCACCTCATCAAAACTCGAAAGAAAACTTAGCAAAAATTGACAAAACACTTGGCAATATAATATTATTTTTTATAAGGCAAAATCCTAGGATTTTCCATTTATGATCTGAAAATTTAGCCCGCTTGTTTCTTGATGATTGTCTTGAATCTAGATTTTTGAGAATACTCAACAAACCTTGAAAAACATCCTTCAAATGCAGTCTAAGATTCTTAAGAACAGAAACCCTCATCTCACTTAAAATCTACAACAAAAATGAGAGAATAATGCCAAATAGTGTGAAATCACTCTTATATTTGCAAGTCAAGACATCATCCATGTACTTAAAAGTTCTTGGAAATGCACAAGGATTTGAATGAAATGCTAACTTGGGTCATAAAGTACTCGCCAACTTGATGAGTCATGTTTCACACAAATTACAACATAGGATAGCTACTATAAGTTATATGATTAAAATATTTGGAAATAGATGTCCCAAGCTGACAGAACGTTGTTGGATGAATTTTTTCTATTGATCGACATTCATCCGGAAAGTGCCCTCATCCTCATTTTCATGTTTTTTCCAATTTTTGGGAGGGAGCATTATGCCATGGTTCCTTGTTTGATTTTATTGTTTTCATATGATCCACCTAATATTTGGTTATGAAAGACTTTGTTCCCCACTTTCGCATACAATTTACAATTGGAATTTCTCTCATGGATTCTTTTTCTTTGGTGTATATAAGTTGGATGGTACAACTACAATAGCTTATGATGACAACAAGAATCCTCCTCTTTAGTTCGCAACAAGATTCTCCTCTGACAAACGAGGTAGCGAGGGTATAATAGTTGTCTTATTTTAGTTGTTGGCCAGGGAGGACTATTTTACTTTGGTCTATTGTGCTACTCCATTTCAAAATGCTGGATGACTTTTCTCCCTTCTGACTTATCATGATCTTGTTTCAATAAATTTTGTCATAGCATTAAAGTAGTTCATTCAAAATCATATGAAAAACCAAACTCCTATAAGTGACCTTGTTAACTTTTCACTTATTAACTTTCAAAAGTATATTTACAAAGATTAGACCAGAGAAAAATTATGGGGCTCCATTTATCATGCTTGTTCTTCTAGCCTAAGATCGAAATGGAGCACATCTCTGAATTACACCTAATATAATTTTATAATTTGGTATTATAATACAAATTTTATCAACAAATGAAAATCATCTTTAGTTATTGGATATACTTTAAGAGGTTATCTATTCAATTCATTTTCTTAGGGACATCTTCCTCTAATGGCAATAAATTTTCTATATATTAAATTAGAGATGCAGAAACAACCTATCTTACAGTTTATGTGCTTTAGCATATAACTTCACTTACACATGCAAGAGCGTTTCTAGTACAAAAGTATACCTTAGATATTGAGAGAGTGCTTACCTTGATCCAATTCTTTAGTTGCAACGATGCTATTCCAATAGGAGAGCTAATTTTATTTAATTGATATGTTAGGTGTCAATATATGTTTCTTAATTGTCATGTTTCTTTCTTCCTATGTGATGGATATCAATCAATAACTTTGAAGTCAATGGACCATCCCATAAATGTAAGAATTTCAACATGCCCAACTATCATTGATCATGATAATTTTAAGTCTCTTTGCCACATGCTTTATGTTATCAACAACTAAATGGAGTATGGGTTTTTGCATTAAAGAAGAATAAAGATTCTGTGTTTAGATTCCATTCGAAGAAAGTGCATGTAGATACATGTACGAAAAGTGGCATTCATTCTTTATGCTCAATGCCATCTCTTCCTTACTCTTTCTCTATGGAAAATTGTGCTTAGCTGTTTATGTATAACATTTCTTACATGGATCACAAAAGTTACATGTTTGAATGAGTTTTTTTCATGTTTGGAAAAATATTTTGTGAGTTGATGTGACGTTTTTGGATTGAATAGAAGGGTCATGTGAAGTTAGAGTTTCGTGATCCAACAACCTCTGCAGATCCATCTGGTGCACATGAAAACAACCATTCATTTCCATTAACATATGGGAAATTGTTGGTACACCATTCACTTGTTTGTGACAAGAATGATATTCAAGAGTATCCGACAATTAGTTAAAGGATTAAATTCTCTTTCTTTTTTATTTTATGTAATACTAAAAGTTTTCCAGCAGAACAAGAAATTGAATACATAACGATGGGACTTCCATGTAGAGTGTGTACGAAAGGTACTTACTGTATATAGTTTGGTGGTTCAAATTAAATGGAAATGGTTAATAGGCTAAAATTCATTTTGTTTGGAAGGGATATATTTTGTTTAATCATGGAAGAGAAGCAAATCAACACCTTTAACTACTACTTTATAACCTTGTAAGCTACATATAAATTCTCAGTGAGGTAGCCAAAACAAAAGAATGCAAAAAGAAATGTACATTGTATACTATAATAAGACATGCTTTAAGAGGATATTTTCGATGGAGAGACATTCTATGTGAGTATTTCTATAGTTAGTATTTACCATTATATTCACTACCTATCTTAAGTTGTCCTCACTGGAAATTAACACTTACCATGAAAAATGTTTTGCCTTACAAGTTACAATAAAAGTGTTTTGTTAAGTTTTTGAAACAAAGGGTGTTTCTGTAAGTTTCTATTAGGTAACCTCAAAGTTCAATCAATGCTTCAAAGGAGAGAATAATGTTTCAAAAGAGAGAATATATTCTACTTGAAAGTTCAGCTATGGGCATGTGGAAAAGAAAACATTTTATTATGGCAAAGTAGAGGAAACCTGAGAAACTAGTTTGTAAGAAAATATCAATGTAATAGTCTATCATTGGAAACATATACAAGGGATGAAATTTCACAGGAGCATGACTTAACTAATGGAATTCTATGGGAGTTATGAGTGTAATGCGAAAGAGAAGTTTTGTAGTGTATTGAGGTTAGGTAAAGGTTTAAAACTGAATAATTATTAACCGTTTTGGAAACCATCATTGCCTACCAACCTCAACTTAGAAGTGCAAGGAATGGATATGCATAAAGTGGGGCGAAGCCTTTATTTTAGACCTATGAATATAGAGGATCTCATACTAGTTTCTAATGATGTATTAAGTTTGAGCAAATCTTTACAAGGAAGTGGATGTGAACTTGAATGTCTGGAAAGAAAAGTTGTAATCATCTTGTTGAAATTAGGAAAAATTTGACGATGGGAAATATAGGTAGTGGTAATAACCTTAATGGTGAATCAATGTAACCACATAATGGTGGAGCTTATTGATGCTAAGTAAAGCAAGGTGGGATAATGGTTCTAGATAAGGTTTGCAATTTCACTAGCTACTCCATGCTAGATGTTGGTAAACAAAATTATGGAGTTGGGAGTTGAATATCATCCCACTAATTAGGTATATCATTGGTATTTTATGGATAGAAAATTTGGTAATTCAAAGTATGTTAAGTAGATGTTTTTTCGATCTATGAAAGGTATTTCGTGTCATATTCATCAGAACAAAATAAAGCAGATTTGTTCCTTGTAGAATAAACATTTAGTGAGGATGGGTGAGGGAAGAGGAGATGATCATCCCTTCACATTCTTATAGAGTTGTTTCAAACTCTACCACGGTTTCACTTGCATGCAAACGTATGCAGGTTGGTGATGAGGGAGAGTGAGGAGCAGATTGTGGGAAGGTTAAGAATTGAGTTAAGTTCCTCTGATGCTTTGTTGGGGCAGGTGTTATGCAAAAAGGATGGTATTAGCAACGTATTCCATGGCGTGTCCTTTGGAAGTGTGTTTCCTATGGATACTTTTTTATGTAGGTGTAGATACATAATATATCATGTATAATGTCGTGTGATATAGAATTTAGTTAAATAATGTGTAATATCACGAGGACAAGAAAATTGTGGGTGGACCTTCTCGTAGAAATGACAACGTCTGCATTAAATTAAAAGAACTGTTGGCACCGTTTTAGTGTTTCTCTACTTCTGTAGGCATTGCATTTAAGAACATGTTTTGGCTAGTCGTGGGTACATATGCAATTGATAGTGAGTGAATTCAAATTGCCATTATGAAAATGGTATCCATAAGAAGGATAAAAGAAAAATACCAAACCAATACATATTCCTAATATTTCTATTAGGAAAATGTAGGAAGTATACATAAGGAAAGATTAATTGTAGAGGACTCTACATGGTACCAAGTACATACTCTCATAAGTGGATAAAATGAGAAAATGTTCAAAAGAGAAATGACTCAAAAGAGAAAATGTTCAAAGGATAGAAAATCATATTTTTCTTTTATTATTAATTTTATTCGATTTTATTTTTCCACCTAATTCCCATTCATCTTCATGAAAAAAAATGGTAAAATTGATCAAATACTAGTAATATTTTTATAGAACATTTACAAATTAACAAATATTTACTTGTTAATACACATACTACTATTGTTTTTTTTTTATGAATTCATTTTATGTTAAATAAAAATGTCATTTTAATTTTAAACATATAAATATTTTAATAAATTTATTTTATTTTAAAATAAAAATATAATTAAAATTTTAAATATAAACCTTTAGTTAAGGATATATTTGATTTTATATTTGATTAGTTAAATTATATAAGTGTATTTTATAAATCATTTAAAAATATTTTCAAATAACCATATTTTTAACTCAACTATAGCTAAAAACTTATTTTAATTTATCAATTCATTTTAATATAAAAATATAATTGAAATTTTAAATATATAAATTTTAAATTATTTTTTTTGTTTCAAATAATTTGATCTTCACACGTATCGTTTCAACCACATAATCTAAAAACTATACACACACAATTCATGTATGCAAATAAGTTGTGACATGCTACCATGTGGCTCTTGTTAGATTTATTTTTGCGCTTATGATAAAAGTTTGCTATCACTATTAATAATGTAGATAAGTGTGGTCTATATCCGAATTGGGTTTTATGAATTTGAATTCTTCATAAATAGAAAGTTGTTTGGACTATCAGCTTGGAACATTCTTCGTTGTAACCACAATGAGACAGATTAAATTAAAGGTTTGGGAAATGAAAGATCATAGTTTTTGGTTTTTAATATTAATGGCAAGTTTCTCTGCCATGAGGTAATAGGAATCGTTTCAAATATCCATAGCACACAGTAACATTCCACTTAGTGATTCTTTTATGTTTCAATTTTGGTTTCTTATTAATTTACCTATATTCAAATGAGATTGAAATGAATCGTCACATGTTCAGTCGATTTTCACTGTAGGATGAGAGTGAAAAGAAGGGAGAATGGAATGCACACATAGAGGGTGAAAACATGGAAATGCAATAAAATTAATATCTCCAATTTCCCCAACCAGTGATTTCTCTTACATTGGAGGTGCACACAGACAATAGCATAGTCACATTCCTTCTACATAACATGGTGCCTAATGTTCAACTCTTCAAAGACAACAGATGGGTCAACATGAATTCCACTCCAAACACCCCAGTGTACACCCACAATGGGTTATATTTGATGTATTTGTAGGTCATTAATCAATTTTCAATAATTATTCCATTGTTTATATGATTTCATAATTAATTTTTAATCACTGACCATTAAAAATTGAGCAACTTGAAGTTCAGAAGCCGCTTCCACAATGTTTGTGTTTGTTTGGATTTATGTTTGTGTTTTTTTAGGTGATTAAAAAATTGTAGCCATGTTTCTTTGATTGCAACCATGTTCCTCAGAGTGGGAAGCAACATGGAAAGCGTTGATAGTGCCACAGATGCTTAGCATATGTCAAGGAAGGAAATTTTGTCATTTGGTAAGCCTCTCACACAAATTATATTCAAGGTAGTCATAAAATAAGTATATGTTGTGATTGATGGGGAACATATTTGTTGTAATAATAATTACAAGTGTCGTAGAACCATTGTTTCCAAAGAGGAAAATGCAAAAGATGCTTGATAAGATGGAGGGAAACGAAGTGTCGGTTGGAACCCTGTGGGATATGTGACACGGGACATCAAAATAACTAGCAATTGCACTAAGAGGTGCAAAGGAACGGCAAAAGGAGGAGCAAAGAGTGTGGAAGGAAACTATATCCTTGTGCTACATGTCAGGGTACATCATCAATGTCACCTTATGGGGTGCACAATGTGACAATGAAGGGGAAAAACGTTTTAACCTCCGAGCCCGAGGAACCACTCTATTCCTTGCAATCAAAGGGGTCGTGTCAATGGATGTGATCTCTACTTGAGTCTTACTTTTATATAACATCCACTTATGTTATAGATGATAGCACATCCAACAAAATTCCATGGATTCTGCACATTGACCAGTATTTTTCCATCTGTATGTTATGAGATCAAGTTTTGAAATTGGATAAATAAACAAGGATAACGATTTTATGTCATTTAAAAGATAAAATAAAGTTTGATAGTCAATTTGACTATTGCGACAATGCGCTAGATCAAGTTATCTCTTAATGGGCCCGATTTGATTATTTCCCCAAAGATTGGTCTTAGAATTGAGTCAACTTAGCCCTGGAGGAGTTTGGTAAAGAGGAAATTAAAAGACCGGTATAGTGGCAGTGGGCAAAATACCTCAACCTCAACCAAAAATAAAGGGGAGTTAGAATTATAACCTAATAATATATAATTTCAAGTTTCAACCATTTTACCATAGTAGAGCACCAACGGTATGAGGAGAAAAATAGCTCACCTACTCAAATTTGTTTTCACCGATATTTTTTTCCATCTCATTGGATATCAAAATGAAATGTTTGCAATGATAATATGGTATGGTTTCCAAGTTTGAGAAATAATAGTAAGAACCAGCCCTGAGCTAAGAACTACGATAACCAAAATTTGTCATGGATTGTCAATCCATCGCCGCGATCCTCTTGGTATAAAGTATTGTACAATTTATCTATCCAGATAGTGGAATGACCTTCGTTGCTCTATACTTCGAGTCAATATGTCCAAAAGCAATGATTGAGAGTTCTCCTTCCTTGAATCCTAGTCGAAAAAATAGAAGGCTTACTCCATGTATCCACCTCCTTGCTCAAGGTTTTCTGCAAGGCATTTAATGGATGTTCCCCATGCTTCCAACATTACCCTGCAATAGATCTTTCACCTTTGTTTACAATGCTAGACTCCCTGCTACCTTTGTTTGCATACCCCAAAGGACTTCAAAAATCTTCCTGTGTTATACAATCACCACCCTCTAATGACTCAATTTCATGGCCATGAGTTCCTTTTCCATTCAAGACGAGAGGTGAGAATCTAATAGTGAAAACCCTCTTGTAGACTAAATTGATAGCCTATTTCAAATTTGTGGAAGTCTAATATGTGATCATGCTGAGAGAAATATCATTATGTGTAGTATGCAATCGCCCTTATAACTACACTAAGATTCTATATTTTTGGAATGTGATTCAAAATTAAACCCTCAAATTAATTTAAGGTCTCTACCAATGACCATGCGTTGAAATTGATTTTAAGATTTTACATTTCAAAGAACGGTTGAGATCTTCACGAGTTCCACTAAATGATGCAGGAGTTCATGGTAGTGTATATGACACGTTTAACACAAAGGACAACTCTAAGAGTGCATCTTCCTCTTCATTGAATAAGCCCCGTCTCAAAAATCTACATTCAATGATTCAATTCCTATTGGCCCTAGATGTGAAGAAGAGAAACTCAGTGGCATCATTTGGCAGTGAAAATTTTGGTGGTTGTGCTCTGTTTCAATTCATACGTGGCAGTTCACAAATTCACCTCGTTGTCACACGTGGTTGTCGAGCTATTTACATGCGGGAAGACACTTGTGATAAATTAGTCACTTAATAAATTCCTTCCTTCTGCACTCTTGAATTTATATATGCTCATTCTTCAATTTTCTTGGCATGCTTGCATTGTTTTGCGATGAAGTCGCCACTGCCTCCCCGCCCCCAACAATTCTCTGAGATTTTCTTGTGATTAAATCTTGTGAAACACAGCCATGGCCTCCACACGTGTCGAGAATGCTCGTAAGGATGGAATTGCTATCACCATCGAGGAAGTTGTTACGACAGATCCTGGAAAAAATGCTGAGGAGCCCAAGGCCCCGAAGAAGTCAAAGGCTCCCAAAGGGTCCAACGGAAAATAACAAGTGGTGATTTTTTGGTGCAGAAACAGGGAAAAAGCAATGATGAATTGAACAACTGCATTGTCCAAATTGGCGTTGGAAAGCATCTGTCCTTCCGCAACCCTTCCACAACAAAAAATGATTTCGGAATAAATATAGAAATCAAGTTAAACATTTGAAATATATTTTCAACAATGACACTGTATAAGGACTCTGGGGTGCTGGATAATATGCTATAAGGTTTGTTTCAAAGGAAGGAAATAAGGAAAAAATTTAGTACCCATTGATTTCGGAATAAATATAGAAATCAAGTTAAACATTTGAAATATATTTTCAACAATGACACTGTATAAGGACTCTGGGGTGCTGGATAATATGCTATAAGGTTTGTTTCAAAGGAAGGAAATAAGGAAAAAATTTAGTACCCATTGATTTCGGAATAAATATAGAAATCAAGTTAAACATTTGAAATACATTTTCAACAATGACACTGTATAAGGACTCTGGGGTGCTGGATAATATGCTATAAGGTTTGTTTCAAAGGAAGGAAATAAGGAAAAAATTTAGTACCCATTTCCTCGGGCCTGGTTTGTGTATTCATTAACCATAGAAGCTCCATACAAGGTTCCGCAGTCGCTCAACCGTCTAACATATTTCCCACTTCTTCTCTTGTGAGACCATTTGCCTCCGATTGAGAAACATGGAGTCCACAACTCATGTTCAATTGAATATTGATGAGAATGGTTAGGTTATTCAAATCAAGTAAATTTTTGATCTACCAGAAGAAGAAGAAGTAGTCAAGGGATTATGTATGTTCGTTTTTAATGTGCCCAAAGAGTTATTGGCGGTGCCTCAGTCCATTTCCATCGGCCCAAAGAGTTATTGGCGGTGCCTCAGTCCATTTCCATCGGCCCAAAGAGTTATTGGCGGTGCCTCAGTCCATTTCCATCGGCCCTATTAACACTTGAGATCTGAGCTCTATGACATGGAGCATTACAAACTTCAAGTTGCTCTCCAATTTCAAAAAAGAATCAATCAGCAGTTGTGGCGGAGTTTAAGAAGCGTGAATGGAGAATCCAAAGAAACAACTACCACGAGTTCATCGACTACAAGGAAGTATCCTTGGCATGGTTCATGGCTCTCCACCGACTCTTCCTTCTCGAGTGTCTGTAGTTTTATGTGAGACACACCGTCGAAAACTATGATGTGGGTATTAAGCAGCTTGGACGAGTCCTAGATCTGAGTGGCACCAATGCTCCCACAAATCCATTATCAGAGATCATCTCTGTTGATGCTTGAAAATAAATTTCCTCTCTTTCTGTTGCAAAATTAATATTTTGGAATTGCAGTTGGATTTTATATGTGGAGTAAACTAGACTCGAAGAACCCTGTATGAAGGGACTGATGAATTATTTCCACATGTTGAATTATGATAGCGAGGAACAATGAAAATGGAGGAAGAGATTGAATGGGCTGAAAAGTGTTTGCCCAGACAATTCCATACAGAAAATGCTTTTCTTTTCAGTGTAAGTAATATAAATTTAGCAATATTTTAATAAAAAAATTCTAAAAACTAAAAAATCTCAATAATATTATGAGGAAGAAAAACCTCATCAAAGGATATGAAACTAAATATATCTCAATTATGAAAAAGAAAAGCCTCATGCAAAAGCTATATGGACAAGTAATGTGAAAACGGTGCGCAGGGAATCTGTAATCTGCATCCATTGACTTGCGAAAAGTGAAGAAACTTCCATGGTAAAGTACTATCAAATTCTAACAAACTCATCGAAATGCAGACTTTTTAAAACACTCTTGAATCGTAAAGTACTATCAAATTCTAACAAACTCATCGAAATGCAGACTTTTTAAACCACTCTTGAATCATAAATCATTATACAGAAAGATGCTCTTGCCAACTCTTGGCCAAATGATGAGTATTTTATAAAAATTTATTGATGCTGAATTTTAACTTAAACACCCATAATCGTAGTTACAATTCTTTAATATTGAGATTTTGATCTTAATTATTGTTAAAAACTGCACTTAACTCAATCTCAACTTCTGGGACCTCAATTTTATTTTAGTACCCCATATCACTTATAACAGAAACCCTACTCTAATATATATACCATATATTAGAGATCTCAGACACAAACCACTCTTTAATTTCATTAGAAGTGATATGAAATATTAATTCTGTCATGGTCAAACATGTGTTCCCATGATTTAGCTTTTAATAATTTCATTTATTCACAACAACTTTGTAGAGGATTAGGACTATGAAATAGACAAGGATTTCTATAATGTATATATGTATAAAATACACACAACTTGAGGCAGTATGAGAATTATTGTGTGGTCAACTGGTTTAGTCTTGATTTAAGTACATTGACTCACGTTTCGATTGCATGAACATAAGACATATCATTGTGTCATAAATTTGTTTTGTTGCAAGTCTGGATACATTCCCATTGCTTGACATTACAAGAGACTAGACGGGACGGGAATCATTCCAATTCCAAGATGTAGGGAGAGCGAAAAATCGCAGAGGAGATTTGAAGCAATCGAGACTCCGTTCGGTTGAGAAGAGGCTTTTTCACAAGGATGACTACGAGATTCAAATATAGAGCTTTGAACAACTTTAACTTGTCCAAACTATCCAGCCCAACCCTAAAAAACAAGGTCGAAATAATGTCTTCCTTCTCAAGTGTCTACAGTTTTATGTGAGGCACGCTGAAGAAAACTATGACGTAGACCTCAAGAAGCCTTGACGAGTCCTAGATACGAGGGGCGTCAGTGCTGCACACAAATCCATTGTCAGAGATCTGTTGATGCTTGAAAATCAATTGATGCTTGCTCTGTTGCAAAAGCTTTTGGAATTGCAGTTGGGTCCTAGATACGAGGGGCGTCAGTGCAGCACACAAATCCATTGTCAGAGATCTGTTGATGCTTGCTCTGTTGCAAAAGCTTTTGGAATTGCAGTTGGGTTTTATATGTAGAGTAAACTCGATGCTAAGAACCCTGTACGAAGGGGACTAATGAATGGTTTCCGCATGTTCAATTATGATACGGAGGAATGACTAAAATGGAGTGAGGAGATTGTTGGGCTAAACAGTGTTTGTCCAACCAACTCCATAGAGAAAACACCTTTATGCGTAACAAGGGCATTTGATAACAATGAAAATTAACAAACTAACCATTCATTGAATGCAAACATTTTCAAGAGAGTAGATAGGGACACCATTATTACTCCCACATATTATAGACAAAATTAAATAAAATGATACCAGTCTTGCTATGACCAAAAAGGTTTGTGACCCAGGTATTTACAACAAAAACAACCACCACAAAAGTCTTCACTTTTGCATGCTTAGGCCATTAATCCTCCTAAAATTCAACAAAATAATAGTAAAACAAAATATAATTAAATTTTATCTTGGCTACATTCCACATGTTCATTTAGCCTTTTTCCTATATTTTTGGCAATTATCTCTTATCTATTGTTCATATCCAGTGTTGTCGCTTCTGCAATGTTTATTTCATTTATTGGTCTATAATAGCATTCTGAATTAGAAGATTGGTTTTCTCATTCATCGAACACCAACAAATCATTCTATAGCTCATTCTATAGCTTTGTTGGCATATTCCTCTTGTTAATGAGAAATTTTCTTCTTCAAGCCAATTTTTGGTCAATTTACAATTATTTAATTGTTGGTTTTGTCTCTTGCATAAAGTTTCTACGCGTGCTCGCAACTTTGAATCTACCCTATCAAATGTGAAAAATGACTGAAATAATAATCCTATCGCCCTCAGAATCCTATAATGCAAATTTCATTATTTTTGTTCCTTTTTATAAATAGATGTCAACTATATTTTAAAGATAAAGACAATTCTAGGCCAGCAATTCCCTCTCCTCTTGGCATCAAGGACAGAGCATAGGCTCTGTCTATCAACAGATAAAATGTGTTCAGGTTCTCTGATGTTAACAATCCTTCAGAATTGTCATTGTATATAACATTTGTGTTTGTTTGTTTGTCCCCTTCTCTATTAGTTTACAGGAAAATTTTGTTCACGATGATGGGCTGCCATAGGTGGGCTTCATGCCCTGACTATCTTGATGTACAGTTCTATATATACATGATTAAATGATACGAGTTTTACTTAACTGTTGTAGTTTGTAGCCACCGCAATTGAAATTTTTGTGTCCTGTTTATTTTTGGGGATGAGAAGATCATTAAATGATGCCAGTTTTACTTGACTGTTGTAGTTTGTAGCCACCTCAATTGGAATTTTTGTGTCCTATTTTTTTTGTGGGTTGAGAAGATGATTAAATGATTCCAGTTTTACTCAATTGTTATAGTTTGTAGCCACCTCAATTGAAATTTTTGTGTCCTGTTTTTTGTGGGGCTGAGAAGAGATTTGGGTTTAGGTATGGTTATTGGTCAGAAATGCATAGGAGGATGATTAAACTTCATTTGCTTAAGGATTTAGTTTATTCTCATATTTACAACAATTATATTGAGATGGGGTGTTGTTATTTTAGTGATCTATGTTTGGACATGGAACTAGGATTTTGAATATCTAAATTTAAATTTGAAGGTTTTTTCCTACCCTACTTAATAATGAGTGCTCTCAAAAACGTATTATGAGATAAGACTATTTGGTCATTTGATTTATGTATTTAGCTTTTTTCATATGCAACTTGATAATGAGTGCTCTCAATTTCCCAAGTGTCCCCTCAATGAATAAAATTATCAGTGGCTTTTTGAAATTTAATAAAACTTATTATGAGGTAGATTGCCTCCTCATTTGAGACTGTTTGGTCATTTGATTTTTGTATTTAGCCATTTTCCTAAGCCTTCGGCCATTATCTCTTGTTCGGAGTTGGAATGGAATGTTATTATTGAATTCCCTAACATCGCGGCAATGACCCCAAACAAACGGAGGAAATGGCGCAGACACATAATTTTATATGATGACACGATGCCCAGCACATGGACCTCCACGGTGGACAGGTGTAGTACCGGATCCATGCGCTTTGACACGTAGTTTTGCAACGTGGCGGGGAGGGCGCACAGAATAACTTATAGAAATAGTTTTATCATAATTAATATTTTACAGAAAGACATATTCCATTGATTTTCAACACATAGTTAGGTTGCCACAAGAAATCACTACTAGGTTGTAAGCCAAAATGTTTCTATGACAAGAAAAAGATACAATCTAGTGTTGTAAGCCAAAATGTTTCTGTTCCAAGAAAAGGACACAATCCATCCAAAATCCACATCATAATGTGGTTAGAACCAAAAACATATGACACCCCTATTCTTTATGGCCCTGAGAATCTTGAGTGCCAAAACTCCCCGAGTTACCTTCTTGAGCCAGGTAGGTTGGCCTACCAGTCAAGGGCTGATTAGGAAATGGTTGATTGCTGCCATATGATTGATTCCAATTTGCAGCTTCCAACCATGGAGGTACTGAGTACCCATACCTCACATTTTCACTACTGACCCCTGCATTAAGTGGAGGTGTGTAATGAGCATACAGAGAATTGACACCAACTCTGGTAGGAACAAGGCAAGTTGGTAAAGCCTCAATTTGATAGTGGGGCACTTGAATGTTTATGATCTTGGAATAATGGTGTATTATCTGCAATGGAGTCCAATGAGTTTGAAATAATCCTTGTTTCATCAGCTATTCTTGTATCATTGATCATCCCTTGTTCCTTTTCAAGCATTTGTTGTGCCTTTCATTTTTCCTTTTCCTGTCTTTCCATTTGCTTTTGTTGGTCCTTAACTTGCCTTGCTTTATCTCTTTCAATCCTTTCATCTGCTCAACATTGTGCTGCAACAATCCTTGCTACCTTCTTCTCCTTGACTAGATCCTTCTTTTTCTGTTTTAATTATTGCATTTCAAATTTCTTTTTTTTTAGACTCAACTAACAGGTTTATATAGTCCTCTGAGGTGAGTAACTGTGAGCTTTGGCCCAGACAAAGACTACCTCGTGCAACTTGCTTTTTTTCATTGATACTCTCTCTACTGGTAGCTTTAGGAACTGTCCAAGTGTCTTCTCCACCCCTCCCACCTACATGTCATTGCTTGGTACTTCCCTTTCAGTATCTATTGGAACTGATTGAGCTATATCATTATCTTCATTTGATGCCTCATTATGTCCTTCATCTTCTTCCATTGATCTATTGTCCACAAAAAAATGAACAATTTCACTGTTCAATTCTACTGGTTGTGAGGGCATGTTCATGCTTTCTTCATTTGTTGCTGAGACACTATGTGCATTCATATTGATCATTGCTTCTGCTAGCCATGAAGGTGGGGTTACCTGGCTTGGTAATGTCAATTGGTCATTGTCAACTGCATGTTCAACAATATCATTAACAATATCAACAACATGAATTTCATGTTCTTGAGTTGGTGGAACGATATCCATGTTACTGCAAATTTGTTCATTGTTATATTGTGTTTCCCATACAGTTGTATGTGCAATAATATCATTAACAATATCAGCAACAGGAATTTCATGTTCTTGAGTTGGTGGAACGATCTCCATGTTACTGTGAATTTGTTCATTGTTATATTGTGTTTCACATACAGTTTTATCATCTTCAGCATATAAGTGTCCTTGAGACAGGGAAATCATATTACCAGCTGCAACAACATCATCTTGGTCATCTACTTCTTTCACTTCAACACCTGTTTGGGCATTCCCTTCTTCCTGACCATCCACATGAAACGCTTGCCTACGACCAGTATCATGCATAAGAGCATCATAGTTCAGTGGCCAAATTCCTGTCCTCCTAAAGCCAGCCTTGATATTTGATGGTGTCAAAGCCCTTTTAAAAGCTTTACTTGCAAGCTTTGCTGGCTCAAACCTTTTCACCTCAACCCCTGGATTCTTTGCCATCCATGCAGCGCGCTCCGATTTGAAATAGTTCTCGAAAGGGCCAAACACACTAACATCAAGGGGTTGCAATCTGTGAGTGGTATGAGCGGGCAATGTCAACAGGTTGATGCCTAAATTGTTTGCTTCCTCAATTGTTTGTACAACCATGTGGCTCCCATGGCCATTTAATATCAAAAGGTGTCTGTTATTAGGCGAGACGCCACCTGGTACCGATGTAGCAAAGTGAAAAAGCCAACTTAGAAATAGTTCTTTAGTCATCCATGCATGGGGATGTGCAGCCATGCATGCACCTGGTTCACAGTTCTGTATATAGTTTTTCAGTTGATTTTACCTTTGAATAGATAAAATCCAGGGATTGAAGTACCAATTGCATTGACACAACATAAAATAGTTATCCACTCCCTGTTCTTGGGCAAAATCTTTGGCACATTTCGGCTCCCTCTCTTGGCAATTACCCGCATGCCACAATTCCTCCCTGCTTGTAAACTTGTTTCATCACAGTTCCATATATGGTCTGCTCCATAAGAATGTTTATCGTAAGCACTAGAAAGCGTGTCATAGAACTTTTGCACAACTGCAGGGTGCAAATTTAATGCTCTGTCTCTGTCAAGGCCCTCAGCAGTACACAATACAAGTTCGGGTTGCCATTTTTTTAACCCAAACCACCATGATTTACCAGGAAACCCATATTTGAATGGGTTTGGCCTCCCTTGATAGATTTGAGCAACTGTTTGTTTGAGTTGTATCAACTCTAGCCCATGTCCCAGTTGGGCCATCTCTTTACACCACTCAACCACCTCGGCCTCCTCCTCCTCAGTGATAACTGTAAGAGGCCCTCTATGTTTTGTATGAGTCAGTCCATTTATCCAATAATGTATTGATGAGGGAGGAATACCATGTTTTTTTCCAGATGCTCGAATTGAGTATCCATTAAACTCTATGTCGTCAATTGCAACTAACATTTGTTCTTTTGTCCATCCTCTTATAGCACTGATATTTTTAGTTGAGCTTGCCCCTTGGACTGTTGTTGATGGTGGTTCTGTGGCTGATGGCGTGTTAACGTCAGCTGTTGTCACATGGTCATCCTCAACAATGTTCCTTGGTGCATTGTTGGCATTGACATCAGCTGTTCTGTCCTCATCAGACGATGTGCATTGTAGCTGTGCACCCCTTGTCACTCTCCTGTCACTTCTCCTTGTACGAGTAGAGTAACTTCCTTTTGCCATTGATGCAACAACCTATAAAATTATTGCATGCATTTAGACATTAGAATATTTGTAAATTATGCTTTATTACTTCTGCAAAAATACTTTTCCTTTATTATAGGAAATTATCAACATGTATGTTACAGGAAATTGAATTGCATTACTTCGTAGTCTTTCGTTGCAAATTACTTCGTAGTCTCTCAATTGCCTGCCTGTTCATCAGTTTAGCAACTTTTATATGGATTCAAGTAGGATTCTATGATAGTTGTTTCAAATATCATTTTCCATTTTTTGTGTTGTTTGGCATTGCCAAAAATGTCTTAGTACTGCAACTTCTCCATTGCAGTCCATGGCCACCATTCCGGGCATAAATTCTATGTTGGGAACAACTTGCAGCTGTGATTAGCCTTGTGGTCTCCTAATTGCCTGCCTGTTCATCAGTTTAGCAACTTTTATATGGATTCAAGTAGGATTCTATGATAGTTGTTTCAAATATCATTTTCCATTTTTTTTGCTGTTTGGCATTGCCGAAAATGTCTTAGTACTGCAACTTCTCCATTACAGTCCATGGCCACCATTCCAGACATAAATTCTATGTTGGGAACAACTTGCAGTTGTGATCAACTTTGGATGGACTTATCATTCATAAAAAGTTTTAGAAAATTGAACTGAAAAAATTATGTATGTTGAAGGCATTCATTTTTTTATTTTAAGGAATGGTTTTAACTTTTCTAAATAGTTGTATTTAGAACCAACTTTTTATTCAATGGATATTTGTGAAACCATCTAGCTATCCTTTTAGTAGTTATGGCCAGACAGATCATGTAAGAACTTTGATAAATATAAACAATGTAAACAATGAAAACAAAATTGCGAGAACAATGACTTTCAATGGATGTTTGTGAAACCATCCAGGTATCCTTTTAGCAGTTATGGCCAGATCGATCATGTAAGAACTCTGATAAATGAAAACAATGAAAACAAAACTGTAAGAACAATGACTTTCAATGGTTGTTTGTGAAACCATCCAGGTATCCTTCTAGCAGTTATGGCCAGACAGATCATGTAAGAAATCTGATAAATGAAAACAATGAAAACAAAACTGTAAGAAGAATGAGTTGTAATTGATATAACTAACCTGGATATATTGGCAACTGTTTTGTGATGTTGTCTTCAAGTTTGTTGAATAGTTTGAAAGCATAATATGCAACTTCAACAGCGGGTGGACTTCTTTTATAGTTTTTGGCACTTGAATTTAATTGGTGGACATGGATGCACATGGTTTGCAATGACTTCATTTTGAATGTGTGGTCTGGATTTAATTTGATGTGATATAATGGTTGTGAATTGGTTATTTGTTGATCCATGTGCTTTGATCTATTTTATTGAGAAATAGAGTGAGTTGGGTGTCATTTATTGCAGTTATTGGGTCTGGATGTCATTTATTGAACAAAGTGGGTTTAAATGTTATTGGGTTGAGTGTCATTTATTGAACATAGGGTGTTTAGTTGATGAACAACACAACAGTTATGGCTGACATACATTCCCTTTTGTTATGTGCAGGTAGGCATATTTATTTGGGATGCAAAGCTGCAATTATGATGAGTGGGGGTTGAAGTCACTGTTGCTTTGTACTTCTGGAATAGACCATTTTGGAATTCTTTATGGTTTTAGCTATTTTCTAGTTGGGTCAATATGGTTTGCAGTCTTAAGTAGTAAAATACTATTTATGGACAGTTGTGGGCCCAGTCAATGTATGGGGAAATTTTGGACATAAATTAATACTTATTTATACTTAATGTTATTTATTTTTGTTTAAATATTGGTTTCAAAAGTCTCAATTTATGGTGGTTTGGTTGGACTAGTACTATATCAATTACTGGTCCATGCACAACATTAGGAATCTCTCCCCTAGCTGAGCAAAATGTAATAGTTTTTAGTAAACCACAAGAACATGGTACCAAGAAATGCCCCAAAGGATAACTCAATCTATGAAGTTTACTTGATCGATACAAAATTAGATAAAGATCCATATTCATATACATATTTCATGGCAACACATTAAATATTGTTTAATGGGAGCGCATTAAATATTGCATAGGTTGATATATACATTGTTAAACTTAAATAATGTGGATTACCAAATTACATAATAAATAAAAATGGGTTTCCTAAAGTTAAATGGTTTGAAAATTACACATTGCTGCAAGTATCTTGTATCTTGTAACATTAAAATAATTGTTAATTACATATTAAAGACAAATAGTCTCTATTCTTGCTAAGTTATAAATTCGTGGTAAATATGGTTTAAAGGTTGTTGGATATAATATTGGTGTTATTTAATTTTGTACCTAGCTACTCAAAGGAGTTACCTATGCACCATGGTATATATATATATATATATATATATATATGGAAAAGTTGAGTTGAACCAAAACCAAGGTAATGTAACAACTCTTAAACAACCATTCTCAGTAGGGAGAACAAGTTATATTTGTATAACAAATTGTATTTTCCTCTATTCATTTAAGTGTTTTAATAATCCCATAGGATTTTTCTCAGTTTTAATTCTTTGTGTATAATCATGCCCTAATGGGGAATGCAATCATGAGAGATAACATTGAATGGTGAAAACGACATTTAGCTAAATGTACTTTCAACTATTATAATATATGAAGATAAAGAAAAATACACCTCTCAAACTAAACAAATTCCTCTAGTCTAAAAATAAAACCAAACAAATTCCTTTGATCTAAAACTAAAATCAAAAGGTAAAATACTACCTATAAACGAAGCACTACTATAATGCCTATGTGTTTTCCAAAGATATGGATTTTTAGAGGTCATTATATAATAATAATAATAATATATATCTTTTTGTGTATCCGAGAGGATGGGGTTATGGTTTGTCCACCTATTTGTAGATTGGGTCACAACAGAAGGGGGATTTGAACATTAGAAATCTAAAATTTCTCAAGACTCACATTACTTCTATCATCAATTGAGCTACCCCCTCGGAGCATACAATAATAATATTTATATGTACACTAAAACTGAATTTAATTAGATTATGGAATTGTAAAATATTTAAAATTGGGATGGACAAAAGTGAGGCCATGACCTTCTATTTGTAAAATTTCAAAATATATCCATAATCTCTTAAGAACACTCTAATTTAGTAATATTATATGTGAGCAATATTTATGTTAAGATTTCACGTTTGGAATAGTTTCAAATATTGAATAATGCATTGTTGACTTATGGATATATATTGGTTTATACATAAAGTTTATATATATTAGGGTTTATAACATTGGGTATATATATATATATATATATATATATATATATATATATATATATATATATATATATATATATATATATGATAAAAAAAATTCCAAGGAAAAACAATAATTTTGTTGAACTTGAAACAAGAAACAAAATTACATTTTGTATATACTAAAGGATGAATGCATGAAGATGGGTTACACTTTTGGGCCAAATGTGGCGATGAAATTCCAAGTTTTTCCTCTTTTATGGAATTGAAGCCCTCAAAATTCATATAAGCACTATGAATTTTGATTCACAGTAAAAAGACACATTGTGGAGAATTATGTTGTTGCCAAAAATATTTAGTGTCCTATAATATGTCAATTTTCCATTAAATTAAATGTTTATCCATTCAATTTTCACACATATTAAGAGGTATGTCTGTGTTCAAATAGCATAACTTAGTCTAAAATGTGTAATTTTTCATATATATATATATATATATATGACCTACACAGAGAGAGATCATTTTTTTCACATTAAAATTTTATTTTTTTATGAAAATTATATTTTTTATTATTTTTTGAAGTTGGCAAAGTAATATTTCAATTTCATTTTGTAGGCACATGTCCACGTAAGGTTTTTTTGAATTCTTTAAATAAATTGAAAAACTAAGAGTACCCTTTTGAAGAGGACTCGTGAACAAAGATAGTGGCATTTTTTGAAATTTATTTGTTTTGTATTTTTTATGATATTGATTTTTTATTGAACCTCTTTAAAATTGTTCAAAATAATTTCAAGCATTATGTTTAAAAGAAATTATACGAAAAATATCATATGAATTTGAAAATGTCAAACTCATATGCCATTGGATAGAGGATTCCTTCATGAATCCAACATTATCAACTCCACTACCTAAGGATAATTTTTCCCCTAAGTCTGCTAGGGTACAAAATGGTGTTGCAAGAAATTTTGCAGAAGGGGCGCTAAAATTGTGGATTTTAGGACTTAAGAGGCTTGATCAAGTGTTTAAATTTCAAATTCAAATAGCTCGATTGAGGCTTTCATAAACCCTCAATCACGCCATATACATAGTTAATAGGGGTTCAATCTAACAATTGTGCTCCATGGAGCCTTTATAAAAAAATTGAATGATCTAAAGTTTAAGTTTTTACCACATTTTAAAATTCAAAATTTTATTATCATGTCACGTAAAAACCTTATTAAATTTAATATTAATATTAAAATTTTATGAAAACTATTATTAAATTAAATTATGAAATGTTATATTCAAATAAAAAATTAATATTAATATATTTTAATGTTAATATTAAATTTATTAGTTTTGGATTAATATAATATTTTTAACTTTAATATAATATAATTTTTTTTATATTACAGTATATACTAGTACAACCACATTAATAAATGTGGTTGATATATGCCATAGGCATAAACAAAAGAGTCATTGACACAAAAGAGTCATACAAGATAACTCAATATGTTAATTTTATTTAACCTATTTTTTTATTATAAATCTAGCGTAATAAAATATATAATATTTTTAAAATCTAGAAATAATCATAACCTGAAGCTACTTTTAAAGAAATAAAACCTAAAAAGTTTCAATTGGAAGACATGAAGTGCTCTATGTATCTTTGATGGAGGTAGCTAGAACATTAATATTTTGGAAAATTTTAGATAATATTTCCATGAAAAATTATCACTTTCACGCTAGGTGAATGTACAACATAGATTTGAAATATTGCATTTTAAATATGTATTATATAAAAAGATTAAATTGTTTTATGACATACAAATTAAAAAAAATAAAATATTTAAACATAATATTTTAATTAAGTATTTAAAAAAAATAATATGGAGGTGAGAGTGGGAGAGAAGGGTAAGAGAGAGAGAGGGGGACACAAAGATGGAGAGAGGGAGATGATGAGAGAGTCTTCGAGAAAGAGAGGGATCTCGAGATATGGAGTTGGCGGAAAATATGGGGAAGGAAGAAGTTGAAGGCATAAAGAGAGAGAAAGGTGGACAAAGAGAGAGGGAGTGACAAGGGAGAGATGGATAGAGAGTGTGTATGTTTAGGGTGAGATAGAAAGACAAAGGAGGAGAGATGGAAAGAAGGGGGAGAGAATGATTGAGGGAGTGAGATAGTCAACAAATTTGTAGGAAAAAACTCGAGAGAGAGAGATATATAGAGAGAGAGAGAGTGAGTGAGTCGTGAAGGGGAGAGACAAAGGGAGGTGAGAGAGAAAGGAATTGGGAGGGAGGGAGAGAGTTGGATTTGGAGGGGGAGAGAGAAGGAGTTAAGAAGAAAGACATATAGAGAGATAAAGGTGGAGAGAGAGAGGGAGTGACAAGGGGGAGAGAGAGAGAGAGAGAGAGAGAGGGAGTGACAAGGGGGGGAGAGATAGAGAGAGAGAGAGAGAGAGAGAGAGAGAGAGAGAGAGGGAGTGACAAGGGGGGGGGGGGGAGAGAGAGAGAGAGAGAGAGAGAGAGAGAGAGAGAGAGAGAGAGGTAGATATAGATAGATATGGAGAAACAATGCGTATGTTTGAGGGGTGATATAGAGAGATGAAGAAGGAGAGACAAAGGAAGATAGAGATATAGATAGAAGGGGGAGAAAGGGAAGAAGAGAGAGATAGGGAGGGAGGGATATATAGATAGATATGAAGAGAGAGAGAGTGTGTGTGTCTAGGGGGGGTGAAATATAGAGACAAAGAAGGAAATATCGAGGGAGATAAAAATATAGATGGAGGGGGGAGAGAAAGGGAAGAAAATTTCTTGCATTAGATGCATTGATTTCTGTGTAGATGTTGATTTTTTATTATATTTCATTGCTTGCATTAGATGCATTAATTTAATTAAAGATGCTAATTTTTAATCACGTTTGATTGAGCTTTCATTACATGCATTAATTTAATTAAAGATGTGAATTTATAATCATGTTTGATTGAGCTTGAATTAGATGCATTGATTTCAGTGTAGATGTTGATTCCTAATACTATTTGATTGCTAGCACTAGATGCATTTATTTCAGTGTAGATGTTGATTTGTAATCCTATTTGATTGCTTGCAACATTAGATGCATTTATTTTAGTGTAGATGTTGATTGCTAATCCCATTTGATTGTTTTCATTAGATGCATTGATTTTAGTGTAGATGTTGATTTCTCAACATATTTTATTTCTTGCATTGGATGCATTGATTTCAATGAAGATATTGATTTCTGATTTGATGTAACTAGATATATGGTGTACATTAATTTCAAGGTAATTAGTTTAACATTGTGAATTGATTTCAACACAAGCACAACAAAATTATTGATGACGTGAATTATGACTAAATTTTTGTAGATAACCTCAAATTAAATAAAACACTTATTTGTAACTTTTACATCTCCACATCTTTTAAAATTGAATATAACATATTTCAAACATATTTGAGTTTTTAAAAATTGAATAAAACTTATTTCAATCATAAAGAGTTGATTGAAATACTTGGATATCTTCTTGTCAATTTAGGAAAGTTGATAACATTAAATAAAATTATAGAAATGATGCCATATATTGTTTTTTGACCAATAGATTAAATTTCAATCCGATTGACTTATATCATGTTATGACTAAGCTCTTGTAGATAATCTCAAAATAAATAATTGTTGGAAATAATACTAAGAGGGGGGGTGAATCAGTATTATCAAATCAATAATTTAATTTACAAAACAGATTTGTATACGCTACTTTAGTTAAGTTAACCAGTGTGTATATGCGATTGCACTTAAGGGAACCAGCATATATGCAAAGATCTTTTGATTTACCCAATTTATCATGCATTTAACTTTAACCAGTATATCAGGAATTCATTAGACAGTGCAGTAAAAGAAGAATAAAGCATCACACATAAGTAACACACATGAACACCAAGATATAAGGTGGAAACCCATTGTGGGTGAAAACCACCTGCTGCTATCATGTCTGTCTTCTTTTAATAATAAGAAAATTTGTTTACAATTTTTGTAATGGTGCAGACTTATACCAGTACGCAGGCTTCTACCTACAGAAGATTACAACCTTCTCTCTTTCTCCAACTTCTCATGGAAGGAAGCTACAACCCCCTAGCTCTTGTACTAGCCGATATGTTTGCTAGTACATAGGCGTCGACCTAAAGAAGGCTATGACCTTCTCTTTTCTTCCAGGGACCACGTTTCATAAATTTTCAGACTGGATCCATCAACAACATCATTTAATCGTCAAATATATTTGCATCAAAAATCACCTTTTGAACCAACCATAGCCAAATCAATCATTCACTTAGACAACCCATCAATCTGATCATACAATAACTAGAACCCAGAACTCTGCAACAGTAAAGAAAAACAATTGAAACATATTTTATAAGGTATACACTACTTCCATGTGTCGAACCTACATGTACATGCGCTTTTATGAAAGCCAACTAGCATATACATCTGCAAATATAAATTCAGAGTTCTGCAGCTATTCCAGACTTCAGTTATACCCATATCATATCATTTATAGAATAATATATGCGTCAGTATTCAGATCTATAATATACATGAGAAAAAACACATAATGATAGTTCATTTTACGCCTTAATTTCCCGATCCATCATTAGATCTGATCCCTCATCATTAGCTAAGGTTCATCCTTGGTTCAGATCTAGCAATGCACCATAACCCAATAACCTGCATACTAGATCTCACACTTCATCAGATATTTGATACTTGCACACCTTGGCCTAATGATCTTCTCATCCTTTTATAGTTTTAGGCATTTCTTAGTACCATGGACAAAAACCACTTAGGACCAATACCTTGGACCAAATACCTAGGGTCAATACCTCGGACCAGATACTTTGGACCAATACCATGGATCAAAATACCATGGACCAAATACTTCGGACCAAAAACTTAGTTTTCCAAGGTATACACGCTTTTCCTTCCGTGAAAGTGTGTGTGTATGTATACGCAACTTGTATACAGTGAACCTGCATGTATATGTAGGTTGGTTAATGGTGAACCTGCGTATACCTCTCTTTCTTCGTTTTGTGAAGACTGATCTATAATTATTTTTTGTTTACCTGATATACTTTGATCTTTCATCTGAGTGAGTTTCCATAAAGGACAATACCTGAATCATAATGCCAACAATATCCCCCTTTGGACTTGATGGCAACACCAAGTCACTCTCCCCCTTTGACATCAAGGGCAAAGGGTCATGCTCCCCCTGAGTACATGCTGAATTCTCTGATATGCTGAAGTGTGCTGATTGAGCTCCCATGATCGAGTCCATGGCCCCCCTGAGCACAAGCAAAGTCTGCAAAAGGATGTTCTAAAAGAATAACATGACTCTACACATGCATCACCAATGACCTTCCTATCTCCAATGACTCATACATACATCCATCTCCCTACCAAGTGGGGATTTACCAAATTTGACTCGTCCACCCAACCAAGTGTGGATACACCAAATGTTTATACATGAAAAAAACAAGAAACATTGCATCATTCATCCCATGCATAGTGGGGTTACAAATTAGGTCTTTTCATGACCTTTACATTAAATGATATACATGACATATATAACAGAGACCAAATATCTTTATCAAGACCATGATAGTCATCAGCAACATCTGTCAATCAGCATCCAGACCAACAACCTATATATGTCCATTATTAGTTCCCAAAATATCATCAACCTGTGTCAAAGTATGTCAGCATATATCAACTCATCCTCTTGATCTCATCAAGATAAACTTGCTTCGTTCCCTTATCATAACCTTCCATGAATCAACTAAGCATATGTCATATCTCCAAGCGGTAGCAAAAAATCATATCATATGTATGTGAAAACACCATAGACATTTTTATTAAGAACTGCATGATCTTTCCACAAGAACCTTCATTATATCATCACTAGGGAACATCCCATATCATCAACCACGATAATCAACATATGTGAGTATCAACCTATCATCATAAAGTAAGAACTCATTAGGTACCAAAGACTTCTAGACATAATGCCAACAATGCTTTATTAGAAGCATATCATGTTCTCCCCTGAACCTGTTCCATCTGTTTACTGTCAGATCTGATCATTGCATATGTCAGTAAGAGATATCATAGCATCATCATCAATCAGATATACATAAAGTTATCAAAAAATTTATGAGGACCAATACATTTCCACATGTTATCAACAGATTGAAACCATCATCAAACATAGCAGATAATTGATAGAACCATAGCAGACCCTTTTTCTGAGTCTGGCCCACTACTTTTCTTCAAACCAACATATACGCGACTGTGCCCACAGAAACCCGCTTATGTACGCAAATACGCTTTATGAAACTCACGTATAACCACCTTTCTTTGAAGAAAATAGGATTTAACAGCATGATGATGCAACAACTACTCCCAGCTTTTGTCTGAGATATTCAAATGTCTCTCTAGGTAGTGGCTTAGTGAATATATCAACAACCTATTCTTTGGAGGGAACATACTCCAATTTGACCTTTTGTTGAAGCACTTGTTCACGTAGAAAATGATATACTGGATTCTTTGAAATACTGATGGCACTTGTATTATCACATAGAATGGAGATGGGTGGAGTACATATGATCTGAATGTCTTGCAAGGTTTGCATCATCCAAAGTAGTTGTGTGCAGCAAGATGCAACAGCCACGTATTCTGCTTCAGTTGTAGATAATGCAATTGAACTTTGTTTCTTGCTGAACCAAGATACTAACCTGGAACCCATATAGAATGCACCACCACTAGCCCTTTTTCTGTCATCAATACTTCCTGCCCAATCTACATCTGTATATGCATGAAGTGTAAGATATGTATCTCTAGGATACCATAAACCAAAGTTCTGTGTTCGTTGAAGAATTTGAAAATCCTTTTGACTGCCTAAAGGTGTGATTCCTTTGGATTTTCTTGGAATCTTCCAACTATTCCCACTGCATGCATGATGTCAGGTTGGGTACCTGTTAGATAAAGTAGATTGCCAATCATGGATCTGTAAGTTGGTTGATGTACTACTGCTAATTCATCATTTGAGCTAAGACTGCATCCTGTTAACATTGGGGTACATACTGGTTTAGAATATTCCATGCCGTACTTTTTCAGGATCTGTTTGAGATATTTGGTTTATGAGAGAAAAATACCATCTTTATTTTGTTGAACTTGTAGACCAAGAAAATATGTAAGCCCACCAAGCAAGGACATTTCAAATTCTTGCTGCATTACTGAAGCAAAATTCTGACTCATGGATTCTTCATTGCTACCAAAAATGATATCATCAACATAAACAACAATTATTAGCAATTTATTAGTGTCAATCTTTGTATTTAGATTGCTATCTGCTGACCCCTTTGAAAAATCCCGTTTATGGAGATATTTGTCAAGATGGTAATACCAGGCCCTTGGAGCCTGTTTTAGACCATAGAGAGCCTTTCTAAGTTTGCATCATTTCTAAGAATGAATCCTTCTGGTTGTTAAATATATACTTCTTCTTCTAAGTCTCCATTAAGAAAGACAAATTTTACATCCATTTGGTATACTTTGAATTTCTGAAAACTAGAAAGAGCAAGAAACATTCTTATGGCTTCAAGTCTAGCAACAAGTGCAAAAGTTTCTTCAAAATCTATACCTTCTTGTTGAGAATATCCTTTATAAACAAGTCTAGCCTTGTTTCTGATAACTTCTCCATTTTCGTTTAGCTTGTTTTTGAATATCCATGTTGTTCCTATGATATTCTTATCATGAGGTCTAGGAACTAATTCCCAAGTATTATTCTTTCAATTTTCTCAGGTTCTTCATTCATGGCCTTGACCCAACATTCATCTTTTCATGCTTCATTTAAATTTTTAGGTTCGATGGAAGATAGTAATGCTAGAAATCTTGAGGCTTTTGTAATAGTTCTTCTTGTCTACACACCTACCCCTTTTTCCCCTAAAATTTGAGTTTCTGGATGATTTTTTTGAACACCTGGAAAGAGTCTTTTCTTCTATCATTATCTCTTCTTCTGACGCTTGATTGGTTTCTTCTTCAGAATCAGTGTGATTTGATGAGGGAAAATGATCCTCATCTTCTTCATAACCTTCGACTTTATCTGTTTTGGATTTTTTCATGCTTCATCAACCACAACATCAATACTTTCAATAATTTTCCCAAGTATTTTATTATAACATTTATATCCTTTACTTCGGGAAGAGTAGGCAAGAAGAATACCTTCATCTTCTCTAGGTTTAAACTTACCAAGTTTTTCACCAAACCTTTTGATGTAACATTTGCTTCCAAAAACTTTGAATTATTTTACAGTAGGATTCTTACCATACCAAAGTTCATGTGGATTTTGAGTGTTGTTTATCTGGATATTTTCTTGGTTGAGAATAGTGACGGCGGCGAATGCAGCTTCACCTGAGAAGGTTGCAGGAGTTCTAGATTCATCTAGCATAGCTCGATCCATTTATTGAATAGTTCTGTTCATTCTTTCTACCACTCCATTTTGCTGAGGAGTCCTTGGGGTGGAAAACTGCCTTTTTATTCCATGTTGTTCACAAAAGTCAAAGAACTCATCTGAGGTAAATTCCCCTCCTCGATCAGATCTGAGGCATTTGATTTTGCGATTTGATTCATTTTCAACCAAATCTTTGAAGGATTTGAATTTTTCAAATGCTTTATCTTTATGTTTTAGAAGACCTATCTAACACATTTTGGAAAAATCATCAATGAACAATATAAAGTATTCTTCTACACGAGGTGACTTTTTCCTTGATGGTCCACATAAATCAGTATGAACAAGTTCAAGAGGCTTACTAGCTGACCCTTCTTTTTCAATGAAGTGAGATCTGGTTTGCTTACTGAATTGACATGATTTTCATATTGTATTTTCAGGAATGTTGATATCAGGAAGATCATGAACAGGCTGGAATTTGCATGCTTTTCTTATTTGAGAAAAACTTAGATGCCCCATTCTTCTGTGCCATTGCCAGTTTTCATCATTTTTGCTTAGATAGCATTATTGTTGTCCTCCCTTGAGTATGTATAAGTTGCTTGTAGTTCTTGTACCTTTGATCACAGTTTCTCCTGTATCAAGCTCATGAACAACACATCAGTTTGATCGAAATACCACTTCATTTCCTTGAACACATTTGACTGACACTCAACAGGTTATGCTTTAGACCATCAACATACATAACATTCCCAGCTTTAACCTTTTCCTTCAAGAAAACAAAGCCTTTACCTTTTGTGACAGCAGGAGTGTCATTTCCAAATGAGACATTCTTTTCCTTTTCTAAGGCATTATATGAGTAAAGTTTTTCTTTGTCACCTGTCATGTGTTTTGAGCATCCACTATCGATGTACCACTGATTTTCTTGTCCTTCTGCATACAATACTATACCACATCTTTCTTTTTGCGGTTCTTGCTTTCTCCATATTTTGGTATTCAATGGAGTTTGCTCCTTTTGAGATATTTACCGAAATTTACTCCTGCATTTAGATTGTTCATGGCCAAAGTTGCTACAGATTGAGCATTCTATTTCATTTTCAAGAAGAAAAAAGTTATTGTAGGAACGTTTCTTGACCCCTGTCACATTCCTTTGATTTTGTGCTTCTCTAGTCATGATGGTCTTGTAAGCAACACATTGAGCAGCTTTGTGTCCAAAGTTATGACATGAAAAACATTGACCATTAAATAAGTTCCTGTGATTATCGAATCTATTGACTTGGTGATTGTAGTTTCTATTCAACTTTGAGGCAAATTGAGAATGATTTACCTAAGGTTGGTTGAGGATTCTATTCATAAATGGAGCCTGATTTACCTGATGATCTGCTTTGTGCCTTTGCTGACAATTTTCATACTGTTCACTGTTCTTTGCTGCATCATGATAGCTTTTAGTGGAGGTTGACGACTTCTGTGATTGAGATGCTTCTTCAGTATATCCAAGACCTATCTTTATCAGAGGAGAATGTTGCACTTTGATAATTTCATTTAACGTTTCTGATCCTTTAACAAATCTAAGATTGAGAGCTTTTGTTTTCTCAAGATCCTTTCTTAGACCCAGAATTTCACATTCTAGCTTTTCATTGTGTTTTTCTCTTTCAGCAAGTTGGTATGTCAAGGTATCTATAATCATATTCTTTTCTTCTAAACAGATTTTGAGTTTAGAGATTTCTTCATAAATATCATCTTCATCTAAAGCATCCCAAAAATTATCATCTTCATAATCCATCAGAAGTCTATAGTCATTACTAATTTCATCTTCATCACTATTTGATAAACCATCACTATCTTCATGAGTATAGTAGCTCTTTTTACTTACACTTTGTTTTCTATTCCATTTTGTAGATTTCTTCCCTTTATCATATTTATCTTTATCAGGGCATTTGGCAGCATAATGACCACTCTACCACAAACAAAACATTTGAAAGGTAGTTTACCTCTGAATCCTTTGAAACCTCGTTGAAGCTTCTTGACAAAGTTTACTTCATCTTCTTCTTTTGAAATATGCCTTGATTCATTGAGTTTTTCTTTTCCTTTTGCTGAAGCTTTAAATGCGACTTCTCTCATATCTGATGGGCCTCCTTTTCTCATCTCAAAGGCAGTTAAGATTTCGTGAAGTTGTGTCATAGTAATAGTTTGTAGATCCTGTTTTTCTTCTATGGCAGATACTTTTCATTCAAATTTAGCAGACAAGGATCTTAAAACTTTCTCAACTAAGGTAACTTCCTTTATCTCTTCACCCAGATTCTTCATGCAAATAACAACCTCATCTATACTTAAGAAGTAACTTGCTATACTTTCATCATTGTGCATCTTAAGAGTTTCATATTGAATTCTGAGAGTTTGCAGTTTAGCACGTTTTACCTCAGAGTCTCCATCATAGCTTAGAACGATTTTGTCCCATATTTATTTAGCTGATTTGAGCTACATATGTTTGATAAACTATGATTGTGACAGACTTCCCAATAATGTATTGACAGCCTTGGCATTGGTTCATATTTCTTTTTACCTGCGGTATCTGTAGGAATAGCTAATGGAAATTTATATCCTCTTTCCACGATTTACCAGACATTTGTTCCAAGTGATTGAAGATAGGTTGTGGTTCTTATCTTCCAATAAATAAAGTTGCTCCCATCAAAGATTGGTGGTCTGATGGATCCCCCGCTTTCTTGATTACTCATGATGATGGATCTTCCTTCAAGTGATCAAGCTTCTTCTGAAGGACCTGCTCTGATACCAATTGTTGGAAATAATACTGAGAGGGGGGTGAATCAGTATTGTTAGATCAATAATTTAATTTTCAAAACAGATTTGTATATGCTACTTTAGTTAAGTTAACTGGCATGTATACACGACTGTACTTAAGGAAACCAGCGTATATGCAGAGATATTTTGATTTACCCAATTTATCATGCATTGAACTTTAACCAATATATCAGGAATCCATTAGACAATGCAGTAAAAGCAGAATAAAGCATCACAAATAAATAACACACATGAACACCGAGATATAAGGTGGAAACCCAATGTGGGTGAAAACCACCTGCTGCTGTCATCTCTGTCTTCTTTTAATAATAAGAAAATATGTTTACAATTTTTGTACTGCTGCAGACTTATACCAGTATGCAGGCTTCTACCTGCAGAAGGTTACAACCTTCTCTCATTCTCTAGCTTCTCTTGGAAGGGAGCTCCAACCCCCTAGCTCTTGTACTATCCGATATGTTTGCTAATACGTAGGCGCCGACCTACAGAAGGTTATGACCTTCTCTTTTCTTCCAGGGACCATGTTTCATAAATTTTTAGATTGGATCCATCAACAACATCATTCACTCATCAAATATATCTGTATCAACCAATCACCTTTTGAACCAACCATAGCCAAATCAATCATTCACTTAGACAACCCATCAATTTGATCATACAATAACCAGAACCCAGAACTCTGCAACAGTAAAGAGAAACAACTGAAACATATTTTATAAGGTATACACTACTTCCATGTGTTGAACCTACGTGTACATAAAGCCAACCAGCGTATACATCTGCAAATATAAATTCAGAGTTCTTCAGCTATTCCAGACTTTAGTTATACCCATATCATATCATTTATAGAATAATATATGTGTCAGTATTCAGATCTAGAATATACATGAGAAAAAACACATAAGGATAGTTCATTTTACACCTTTAGATCCCAATCCATCATTAGATCTGATCCCTCATCATCAGCTAAGGTTCATCCTTGGTTCATATCTAGCAATGCACCATAACCCAATAACCTGCATACTAGATCTCACACTTCATCAAATATTCGATACTTGCACACCTTGGCCTAATGATCTTCTCCTCCTTTTATAGTTTTAGGCCTTTCTCAATACCATGGACCAAAACCACTTAGGACCAATACCTTGGACCAAATACCTAGGGTCAATACCTCAGACCAAATACTTTGGACCAATACCATGGACCAAATACTTCAGACCAAAAACTTAGTTTTCCAAGGTATACATGCTTTTCCTTCCGTGAAAGTGTGTGTGTACATATACACGACTTGTATACAGTGAAACTGCGTGTATACACAACTTGGTCAATGGTGAACCTGCGTATACCTCTCTTTCTTCATTCTGTGAAGACTGATATGTAATTCTTTGTTGTTTACCTGCTATACTTTGATCTTTCATCTAGTGAGTTGCCATCAAGGACAATACTTGAATCATAATGCCAACAATAATGATGAATAAAACCTATTTGTTATTTACATGACATCTTTTAAAATTGAATAAAACTTAATTCAATTCTATTTGTGTTTTTTAATTGAACCTTGAGATAAGAAATTGATTGAAGTACTTAAAAAAGTTGTCCATGCAATGGTATATGGGTGGGCTCAAAACTTTTCACACACACACACACACACACACACACACACACACACATATATAATACAGATGACTTGACTTTATAATTCAAATAATTTATTTTGAAAATTGAATTGTAATAACATGTTGATTGCACTTAAAAACACTTTCTACAAGCCAATATGAAGCATGATTGGAATTCTTTCCATGTTTAGTATTAAATTGATACATGATATCTTTTGGTTCATTTTAAGTATCAAAATGACTTGCATCATAAATTAATATTGTACTTATTTTCTTAGGCTATGAAATTGGAAAACAAAATTGAACATATATTTTACTAATAAAAGTTATCATTATATAGATATTTTTTTAAAATTAGCAAAAAAAATTTAACAGATCCATAAACCTAAAAAATTAATTAGCATCCATAAACAAGATTAATAGAAATCCATAAACTGAAATAGTGAATACATGTATCAATAAACTATCCATATGAAAATATATCCAAATTACAAAATATCACACGGACATCCATAAACTAAAATAATAAGCATCCGTAAACTAAAATAATGTCCATGATGTACATCCATAAATTGTCCATTTATAAATACATACAAATTTTGTATCACATGTGAATGTGACCTATGAAATGAGCATAAAAATATACAAACTATGACACTCTAAGTACCACTTGAACTCCTATGTGAGTTCCTGTTAGGTCCCTATAATACTAGTGATTCCCCCATTACTATTGTCATTGTAGCCCTTATTGTTATTGTTGTGCCCCTATTGTCCCCATATTGTTATTATTGTGCCCCATAGAAGCCCACTATTGTTGTTGTTGTGCCCTTATATTACTATTGTTATGTCGACTTTGATTATATTGTGACTCCTTAGACTCCTATATATAGAAAATGAGGTTTTTTCATTTGTAAGTTCCAAGAATTGTTCATTTTTGTAATGTAAAGGAGGTTTCCCCCTCGAAGAGGCTGATTTATAAGGCGTTGATCTTTGTTTTCTATATTTTTGTGAGCTGGTTTCATAACATTTGGTATCAGAGCCTTGGATTCTAGGGTTTCGCTGCTCTAAACAGGTCATTGTGAAATTTGCATTATAACTTATTTTTTGAGACGTTTCAAAAACTAAAACAAGAACCCATTTGAGCCGCAATCGTTCTAAACTTTAGGTCCAAATTTCAGATATTCTCTCGATATATTTTCGGAGATATCATCTGAGGAAGTTAGGGTTTCTACAGAATCCCAAATTACATTCCAAATAGGTGACCTTGAGAAACCCACCATAACTTTATTTTTGAGAATCAAATTGAAATTTCGTAAGAAGTCACAAAAATAGGATGGACTGTAGGTTTTTATGTATCTTTTTAAGATCCGAAGGTCGAAATAGTGACATGTGTCATGTCGTACAAGTTCGCTCCACTGAAACATTATATAATCATGTCATCTTGGGATATTGGGCATAACTATTTCTTGGAGAATCCAATTTTGATCAGACTGGTTCCATTGGAAAGAGGACTCGACGGGACACCGTAGGAAGAAATTTCAGACCTTGGAGATCCGAAATTACAAAGATACAACATATTCAATATTGAGCTTCTACAAAGAGAAAAAAAGTGTGTAGTCTTTTTAAAATTTTACATAAGTTTGGGTTGAAAAAACATTTTGAAGTTCAAAAGAGCATAGTAAAGCATAATTATCATTAATTGATACCTCGTAGAAATAAAATGGAAACACCTAGTAAGCAACTTGAAAGCTCTAGCATGCCTCATGAAGAAGAGGAAGAAATGCAACATGATATATCAAAATTACGAGACCACGTGCAACAAATTTCACTCTCACAAAAGGTAACAGAAGCTAAGATGAATGGCGTGGAAGCTAATATGAAGGGCATGCAAGTTAAGATGGATGGAGTGGAAGCTAAGATGGATGGTGTGGAAGATAAGGTGAATGGCATAGATGCTAAGATGGATGGTATAAAAGAAAAACTGAAAGGAGACATGGAAGATTTGAAGATAGATTTGACTAAGTTGCTATAAGAAATGCTTACTAATGGTGAAAGTGTAGCAAAGGAAACTCATGATGAGAAAAAAAGAAATGTTAATCATGATTTCATAGACTCTAACGTTGGATTGAAGACCCACCATGTTCCAAAGATCAATATGAGGAAGTTTGATGGCAAGGATCCCATAACATGGATACTACAAATGGAGCAATATTTCGATCTCCATAATGTACATAAAACACAAAAGGTACGCATTGCAACTTTTTATTTGGAACCAAATCAGTTTGTATGGTATTGATGGCTTTGCTCTCGTAAACAAATTGTCACTTGGAAAAATTTTACGAAATAAATGATAGCACATTATCATGATACAAAAAGCAACACTTTTTTTTTCCAATTGATAAAACTCAAACAAAAAGGTTCATGATGGAGCACATTGAGGACTTCCAAAAATTGAATATAAGGGTAAAAGATATTCCAGAGGAGCATAGGATTGATGTGTTCATAGGGATTTTAAATGACAACATCCAACAAGAGGTTTGCCTTTTGTAACCTTACTCATTGGAGAAGGAATTCAGGTTGGCAAGAAAAATGGAAAGAAAAATCATGGCAACAAGGAATCCTACCACTCACAACTATAAGGATGGAAGTGTTGTTTCCCACAGCCTTCCAAAACCTACAAGGTTGACACCCCAATAGTTGGAAGAAAAAACAACAAAAGGGCTTCATTACAGTTGTGATAGAAAATACAATAAAGGTCATAAGTGTGCTGCGAAGAAATTATTTTACATAGTTTGTGAAGAGGAGGAAGAAAAGGAACAAGAATGTCAAAAGAAGAGGATATACACTAGGAACAAACCCTAGAGAAAGAAGAAACAAATCTGACCATATCTTGTAATGCATTGGCTGGAATTACCACTCCTCAAACTATCAAGATAGAAGGACATATCAATAAGAGAAAGGTAATAGTGTTGATTGATTCAGGAGGTACCCATAATTTTATTCATTGTAAGATAGCCAAGGAATTGAATTTCTTCCTATATCTAGCACCAGAGTGTCAAGTGATGGTTGCAAGTGGAGGAACCATAAATTGCTCTCAAAAGTGCCATAATATAAAGCTATCCATGGGAAAATATGTATTGAATAGCCCAATGCTTTCAATTCCAATGGGTGGTGTTGATGTTGTACTAGGAGTCCAATGGATACAATATTTGGGTACAATAGCTTTTAATTTTCAAGAACTTTTCATGAAATTACTTCTGAAGGAAAGGAAGTTGAATTAAGAGGCATCTCAGGGAAGCCAGGAAAGATAATCAACTCTAATAGAATGACAATGATTCTAAAGAAATAACAATGAGGTTCAAATATTGCACAATTATGTTCGCTAGAGGTTCCCACATCGAAATCATCTATTTCTCCAGATCTCCAAAAAGTCTTAGACAATAATTCCAAGGTATTTGAGACTCCCAAAGGTCTCCCACCTATTCGTGATCATGATCATGCTATTCATTTGATTCCAGGAAGTGTTCCTCCAAACATCAGGCCTTAGAGATATCCCTATGCCCAAAAGAGTTAAATTGAACGTATGATTGCAGAAATGCTAGAGGCTAGTATAATTCAACCTAGTCAAAGTTATTTCTCTGCTCTAGTAGTATTGGTGCACAAGAAGGATGGATCATGGCACATGTGTCCGGATTATCATTCAGAATAATCTTCAAATCAGAATGAATACTGATGAAATCACGAAAACAACATTTAGAACTCATGAGGGTCATTATGAAATTTTGGTCATGCCTTTTGGCGTTACCAATGCACCTTCTACATTTCAAGGTTTGATGAATTCAATTTTAAAACCCTTCCTTAGAAAATTTGTTTTAGCATTTTTTGATGATATACTAATTTATAGCAAGTCTTGGAAGGATCATGTTCAACATGTTGATAGGGCGCTCAAACTATTGGAGGAGAAACAATTATATGCAAAAAGCTCCAAATGTTTCTTTGGAGTACAAGAGGTGGAATATTTGGGTCATATTGTATTTTATGAAGGTGTTAAGGTAGACCCTAGCAAAATTAAAACCATGAAGGAATGGAAAATTCCCACTTCCATAAAACATCTGCGAGGATTTCTCGGGTTGACAGGGTATTATCATAAGTTTATTAAGAATTATGGGAGAATAGTAGCACCTCTAACAACATTATTGAAGAAAGATGCATTTTTATGGAATCGAGAAGAAACAAAGGCATTTGAACATCTTAAAGAGGCAATGTTCCAAGCATTGGTCCTAGCTACGTCGGACTCCACAAAAACCTTTATTGTGGAATGTGATGCCCCAGGAAATGGAATTGGTGTTGTTTTAATGCAAGAAGAAAGAACAATTTCTTTTGAAAGTCATCCAATCAAAGAAAAGTATTTACACAAAACTATTTATGAGAAGGAAATGTTGGCAATACTACATGCACTTAAGAAATAACGACCCTACCTAATGGGAAGACACTTCAAGATAAAAACGGAACTTGATAGTCTTAAATACTTTTTAGAACAAAGATTATCTTCAGAAGAGCAACAAAAATGGGTCACAAAGATGTTGGGTTATGACTTTGAAATCATATACAAAAAAGGGAAGAAAATTTTTGTGGCAGATGCACTCTTAAGAAAGGATGAGGATGTGGAAGCATTGCTTTGCGACATTTCTATTTTCCAACCAGATTGGATAAATGAAGCAAGGGATGAATGGAAGAATGACGAAGAGGTGTGGGCACTCATTCAAAAGTTACAACAAGATCCTAATATATCTTATATATTTAGCTAGAAAAATTATTTGTTATGGTACAAAGATCACTTTTACCTATGTCAGAATTCCCAACTCAAACAAAATATTCTTATGGAATTGCATGCCTCTCCCTTAGGAGGGCACTCGATATTTCTAAAAACTTAACATAGGGTTAAGAAGGAATTTTTTAGGGATGGCCTTAAATCTGATATTCAAAAGTTTTTGGTGAAATGTTTAGTTTTCCAACAAAATAAAGTTTAAACAATTAAGACCTTGGGTCTATTACAACCTTTGTCCATTCCAGGTCAACATTGGGAGGAGTTTCCAATAGATTTTATCACAGGTTTACCCAAGTCTGAAGGAAAGAGTGCCATCAAGGTGGCAATTGACAGACTTACCAAGTATGCACACTTTTTTGCATTATCTCATCCATTTAAAGCCAATACAGTTTCTACTGCATTTATGGAAACAATTCAAAAGCTACATGGAAACCCAAATATTATTGCAAGTGACAGAGATCCCATTTTCATTGGAAATTTTTGGATATAATTATTTTCTTGTCTTGGTACTCAGTTAGCTCATAGCTCATCTTATCATCCTCAATATGATCGGCAAACTAAGATAGTGAACAAATTCTTGGAAGGATATCTTCGTTGCTTTGTATATGATAAACATACACAATGGGTCAAAGGTTTCCTTTCGCTGAATGGTGGTATAACACTTCCTTCCATACTGCAACAAAACTGACCCCACTTATGGCACTTTATGGATATCACCACTGTCCATCACATCATATTTAAGAGAAAATTCTAAGGTTCAAGCAGTGGAAGATCACATCGAGCATCAACAATAAGTTCTCCAACTCTTAAAGGATAAACTAACTTTGAAACAAAATAGAATGAACAACAAGCAGATCAACATCGCAGTGAAAGAAGTTTTGATATAAGTGACTGGGTATTTATATGGCTGCAACCATATAAACAAATTTCCCTAAAGAAAGCTAAGAAGGATAATCAATTATCACCAAAGTATTATGGTCCATACAAGGTGTTGCATATGATTGGTACGATGTCATACAAATTGGAGCTTCTTACAGCTTCCCGAGTGCACCCAGTTTTCCATGTGTCATGCTTAAAGAAGGCTATTGGTGACAAGATCCCAGTTCAAACAATATTTCCATAACTTGACGAGGAAGGAAAAATCATATTGGAACTTGAAGCAGTCATAGAAACAAGAATTCGATAGCTGTGGAATCGATCAATTTCGGATTATCTTGTCAAGCGGAAGAACTTACCCACTGAAGATTCCACATAGGAGGATGAGATTTATACAGAAGCATCCAGAAATACTCAAGCATTGAGGACAACACTTTTTTGAAGGATAGAGGCATGTTAGGTCCCTATAATACTAGTGATTCCCCCATTACTATTGTCATTGTAGCCCTTATTGTTATTGTTGTGCCCCTATTGTCCCCATATTGTTATTATTGTGCTCCATAGAAGCTCACTATTGTTGTTGTTTGTTATAGACATTTTTGGCACTGCAACCCCAAGCATAAATGTCCATAAACCAAGGTCTCCTAAGTCCCTAAAGGTGTTTTTCCAACCCCTAAAAGAACAAGGTCAACTGATTACAACATCTCCCAGAAGTTCTCCATGAAAAACTACTCAGAACTGGTCAAAACTGGACCATTTCACCTGCTCCATAGGAAAATTGCGTTGCATCCCACCTAAATACACATAGTAGGTGCGTTGCATTTCAAAAATACCTTCTATGGGGTGCGATGGGTGAGAAGAGACAAATGGCAGGGTCAATCCACAAGGTGGAGAAGCATGGAATCTTCCAGAAACTTCTCCTGTGACACTTGCCTCTCTGAATTCGACCAGGGATGAGTAAGAGATCACCAATCTCCAAGTGGAATCAAGAACTATCAGAGGGAAGACACTAATCAAATCTCAAGCTGACTCACCTCCCTTGCAGACATCTATATATGGATCCCTCATCCTAGAGATCCAGGGGCTGGAATATTGCATCTTGTAAGGAAGTGCTGTTGGTTTCTTGAGATAACATCATAGTGTTGGGTGATCTAAGCTTTTCATGAGGTGAAGAAGGGCTTACTTGCTGAGAGGATGATGCTGGGTCAGAACAATCAGTTGTAATTCTCTTGGCACTTTCTTGATTATCAATAAAACTATTCAAGTTTTCCTCCATACACTTGTGTGATTGATGTTTTATGCATTTGTGTGGTTAATATACATCTGATCCTATATTTCTTATGATAATAGATCTATGTTCTCATATAGTGTTATGCTGCTTTGATTCTATAGGTACTCTGTGAAGCTGGGTACGAAAGCAAGTAGCAAAGGACTATCAGAAGAGAGAGGAATTGAGCAAGGAACCAAGCGCAAGACAAAGGTTGGTCTCCTTTATTCTTCTCTCATCTATCTTTCATAAAGGAAAATGAAAGTTGTTTTAGTTTATTTGTTTCTAAGGTAGCTACCAGCCTTAGTGGGATTAGCAGTTCTGCATAGACACTATTCCCGGTAACAAAATGGTGACTCCGATGGGGAACGAGTAGATTTTTTTTTCATCTACATTTGTTTACTTTATAAAATTACAGACAGAGCTTGAAGTCAAGCCAGCTAGCCTTCGAACTGCATTTTCTATGCAAGTGCAAAGCAGATCAATGCTGCTTCAGTCAATCTCCGGGTTTTGTTTATGAATTAAACAATTGATTTACAAGATTTCTAATTGCCCTCGTGGTGGCTCTAATAACCTCCTTAGATCTACCCCTGTGATTGATTTACTGATTACCACTTGCTTGGCCTAAATCCCTGAACGGAACTGCAAACTGTGACCTGGAATCCAATCAAAGTCTCGTCCCTGGTCCAGCGCACTGTCTGTTCTGTGAACTTCAAATGCAGTGCACTTCCCGAGTGTAGTAGGTGCATTGCATTTCAGTTTCACTATGTTACATGTGCGCTGATCAGACAAGGCCTTGTTCCTAAATTTTGGTTTTTGTGTTCTCTCTTTTTAGATCTATTCAGGAGTTTTGCTGCCTGTAGTCAGTACACCTCTATTTGAAACCCCTTTCCTTGCTGATATTCCGCTTCCATTGTGCAAAGAACTGTAAATGTTTTTATGTATTTTTTGAGTCATTTTCAGTTCTCCTTTACAAAGAAGTAGCGTAATTGTACTTTTGTTTCTTGATTTGAAAGTGTCGCAAGTGTCGTTTTCAGTCATAGAAGAGAATTTGATTGTTCTTGATAGTCGATTACCCTGTTACTCTTGTACTTGATCTGAATTAGTAGTTTTTCTAGTGTCGAAAGCAAGTTTTCAATTCCAAGTCGCAAAGTGTTGTCATTGTCCTCATTTTGTTTTGAAAAGAAACTTGTTAGTAATTGTTGCTTTGAAAAATAATTCATATTTGCGCTTAGCTTTCTTTTTATCATTTACACATTAAGAAGGTTGAAAACAAATACATGCACGTGCATTTGCATTTAGACTGTTTGTTGGTTTGATTTAGGACAGTGCATATAGTGTGTGCTCTTTGCTCTTTGTTGAAATAATGCCATCTCTCTTCCCTTAGTAGCTAGGATTTTCATTTGCAAAAAGAAGACTAAACGGCTGTTTATCATCTTAGATTGCATTTTAGGAATTGTACATTTACATCACGTGGTGAACCTGAAAGGAAAATTTCTTAAGCAAGATAAACTATAAAATAAATTTAATGAATCTAAAAATGCTTTGAAACCTAACACACAACATCTAGAAGTCTAGGCTAGAGACATATTCCGGCGTCGTAAAGCTTGGTAACTATTGTTTTCATTGTTGGTTGGGTGATTCCTCCACTTTGAGACGATAAGTGCCAGTACGGACTTGTGCTCCCACGTACCATCGAGTATATTTTGGGAGACCACAATAGGCTTTATCCTTTATCCATTGGAAGCCGTTTCTGCCGCCCTATCGATCGCAATACACTAAACACAACATTCGGGAAGATTGACTGCCATACCGTAAAAAGTATTCTACAGTTTTGCAATTGGTTTGGTAATCCCTTTGTCTAGATTTCCAGAGCAGTCCCTTTCATTCCTTTTCAGACTCCTTAACAGAAAAGGTCCATCTAAGCACTTGTCACTTCAGGCTCATTAAAAATCGAAGGCGACTAGAGTCATCTTTTGTTCTTTCTCGACTCTTAAAAATTGAAAAAACAAGTTATGTCAAAGCGTCTAAAATTCATCTAATTCGGAAACATACTTCCTCTTGATTTTTAGTTGATCGATTAATCCACAATCGTGGAATAAAGTCAATTAAAACCCTGTCGTTCGCGGAGGCTTACGAGTCAACCGTCTTTGTCTCCGGAATCGAAACTGTTACGGACAAAGCGAACTTGTTTAACCGGTTCCAAATCCCCTGGTAAAGTTAGAACAAGTGTTCCAACACCATTATAGACTTCGGTTACTCCAAACATTTATGGTATCCCTGCCTTTACAGAAGAAGTTCAGCAGCCACCAAAGGACAGTAGCACTAATCCTAGTGTGAGGGTAAACACTTGTGTTACTGAACCAGTTCCATCTACAACTGATTCGGAGGGTGTTATTCCCCAAGCATCTGTTGCTGTAGATTCCATACCTTCTTCGGCACCAGAAATATTTTACAGACCAAACGGTCTACCTCTTCCACCTAGTCTGATTGCTATAGAAGAGATTGTGGAGGATCCTCCATCTAGTACTCCATCGCAATTTGGAGTCGGGATCACTCTGTATCCTTCTTCATCAGAAATTAGTCTACCGCCATCGGAAGCTCCTGTAGAATCGCTAGGAAATCCTTTGGATAGACTAGAAATGTCTGAACAACCGTCAACATCTAGGACAGTGTCGTCTGACACAACGACGACAGAACTTCCTGCTGTCACTCCAACAATGTTCGCCGGCATACCATCTATCCCAACTAGTTCTTAATCGCTAGAAGGGGCCCACTCAAGGGATATTTCGACAGTATGGTCCATTCCTGTTTGTTTATCCAGAATAGTATCCGGAAACTCTTATGTTGAGTCTCAGCAAATTGATCCTTCAGGGTGTCAATTTGGGAAGTCCGGTCCTCAAGGGCAAACAATTCCTTTAAGTACCGGATTACCTCCGTATGGGGGCAATATACCCTTTCATTGTCTCCTCCGGGAGGACAACCATATGGGAGTTCACAACAAAATTCAGGTTATGCTGGAATTACATCTAGCGGTTGGGTGCCGATACTACCTCAACAACCCAGAGTTGTGTATTCAGTGCAACAATGTTTACCTATGTCAAATATACCAACTACAATGGCTATTGTGATAGTGTCTTAAGTACAAGCACTGCCTGTTGTATGCCAACATCAGGTTTCTCAGGTTGTAATGCAACAGCCTCTTGGCCCTGCGACTCAACCACAATCTCCATCTAGTGGAATGACATAGGCCCAAACGGGTACAATTACCCCTCATCTTGGTTAAACAGTCAGTATTGGACAACAGCACATGGCTTCGCAACCATGGTTGGTGCAATACCAACAACCGCAATTCCAACAAGTATACCAAGGATCTAAGCAACAAATATTTGCAAATAGCGGGCAACCGTATATTCAAAACGGTCAAAATCAACCATTATATAATGGTTATGCCCATCAACCTTACCAAAGTTACCAGCATCAAATGCATTATGCGGGTATGCAGAGACCAACTGCTCAGGAGATTCCATCTTATCCTGGGTATGCTTCGCCTAGCCTAAATCAACAATTACCCTTCGTGGCAACTTTAGAGTTATCGGATCTAAATTGGTTAACAAATGATCCAATCGCCTACGCCCCTTGGTGGCCAGCGATTCTGCATAAACTTCCGTCAGATACTCCTAAATTTAATGGAAATCCGGGTGAAGATCCGTCGAATCATGTGATGACCTTTCATCTGTGGTGTTCATCAAACACACTAAATGATGATTCGATTAGGCTTCACCTTTTTCAGAGGACGTTAACTGGTCCGGCAAAAAAATGGTATATCGAATTACCTAGAGCTTCGTTTGAAAACTTCAGTACCCTAGCCACAACCTTTTTAACCCATTTTCAGTTACCGATAAGGTACGAAACAGGAATGGAACTTCTTACCAATTTCAAGAAAACAACAGCCACTCACATATCCGATCATATTCATGAGTGGCGACGTCGTTGTAGAATGGTAAAAACGTATGTTCCTGTTCAACTTTTAGCTGAATGGTTTATTAAGTCTTTATTACCTTCCATTACAGAAGATGTGACAAAAGGAGGAGTCGTCACTGAAGAGCAAGTTACTGCTCGTGCGCAATATTTAGACTTGATTTACACTCAGTCTGGCACACTCTACGATAAAATACTTGACGCTCCCAGACCGGAATTTTCGGTCTCCCCTCCTCCTAAATCAAACAATGACTCTCATGCCGGCGATGGCGTGATTGTCGCGACAAACACTAAATCAACAAAGGCTACATCTAAAAAGGCATGTAAGGTTTCCAGTCAAAATGAAAAAGAAGAACTTCTTGCCTCAGAAGTAAATGCCATCTCGACTGATAAAGGCAAAGAAACCAAGCAACCGGGAGGCAAGAAGAAAAACAAAGGGAAGAAGAAGAAACAGGAGGAATCATCACCTGAAAAATCTTCTACAAACTCTACTGGAAATAGGAAACCAAAAAATCCATGCATAATATGTGATGAAGATCATTGGACAAAAGACTGTCCATTTAAAGCTGAGCTTAAAAAATTCTGCAAGAATTCAAAAACCTCGGCAGTATTAACTGATCCGTTTCCGAATCCAGGAACAAATCTGGTTGACAGTGGAAATGCTTCCCCGTCCCAAGTGCTGATGTTTTCAGTTTCCAAACAGAAAAATGATGCTTTGATATTGACAAGGAACAAATATTACAGGAATCCACAGCTGTCGAACAACAAGGATAAATATCAACCTAGTAGTTCGACAACAGCTTCGACAGAAGTTGCACCGCCCATCATTCCTGTGCTAATAATAAAACCACCAAAGGGAGTAGTACATAAGTCGACATTTAATCCTCGTGCCAGAGCAGCATAGCATTATAATATAGTGGAAGATCTGGCCCAATCGCCATCCGCTATGTCGACATTTGAGGTACTGCAAAATTTCCCATCCCAAAAGCAGGCGTTATTATCAGCTATCGGTGGGATAGACCCAAAGGATTCTAATCTTGTGTCCTTTAATCATAAAGGATACGATCCTCAGTTACCAGCTCAACTAGCTTTCCTCATTCAAGTGAAAGCCCTCAACAAAACTGTTCATCGAACAATTATTGATGAGGGAGCATCTACATGTATTATGTCGATGAGTTGATGGAAAACTTTAGGATCTCCAACCTTGTCGCAATCTTCGACAACATTAAAAGCATTTGACGAATGAACGTATACCCCGTATGGTATTCTAAGTAACTTGCAAGTGGAACTAGGAGGAAAAACAGTAGAAATAGATGTCAAAGTAATCGACAGAAACCTCGATTACAACATCCTACTGGGAAGACCATGGATATATTCTATGGCTGCTGTTGTGTTGACCTATTTTAGGAAGATTGCATTTCCCTTTCAAGGAGGGATTACAATCGTTGATCAACAAACTTTCCTTCCCAATGGTTCCCAAGTTACGGGAAGCATTCCGATGATCCATGGAAGCCCCCATTCGCTTCAAAATATCGGAGTAGGTCTACTAAAAGACCCTATATTAATGGGTACTTTTTCCCTCCCACCTCCAATCAATCTGGCTGAAGTGGCAGCGATAGGAACCTGCAATATGATATCTTCTATTAACAAGATCTTAGAAAATGATATTAACATGGATAATCGATTGGTGTTTCCTCCAAGCCAAATGGAAATATTGTAGCAATCAATGTTTCTAGCATGGGAGGCAAACCCAAATCAACGCTTATCAAGTGTTTGGATAGATAGGTCTAAGGAATATGGCACCCCTTCAGATCCTTGGTCGCAAGTGCATTACATCGACGAAGGAATTGTTCAATCAATGGTAATTGAAGGGGCACCATGGGAAGATTACCACCATCGTTCCCATCTTCCGACTTGTAAAGAAGATACTCCTGATGACCTTCATCATCCGTTAGTTTTTGATTTCCTATCAAATACTGTAAACACGGTGGATTCCGAGTGAAACTTGTCCAAAATTGAAGAGACTATCGCCATAAATATCTCGACCAAAATAGATGTTGTAGAGAATATTTATGTTGGAAAATGTTGTTCCCCTTCAGAACTGGAAATATATAACGCTCTTTTTCGCGAATTCAGAGATGTCTTTTCCTGGTCATATGATGAAATGCCAGGCATTGACTCAAGTATAGTTGAACACGAAATCAAGTTGTATCCAGATGTCAAACCTGTACGACAACGGCTACAACAGGTGCACCCCAAGAAAGCCGCTGCCATCAAGGAAGAAGTTGAAAAGCTTCTCCATGCTGGTTTCATTTACCCGGTTCCTCTAACCGATTGGGTATCGAACATTGTTCCTGTTATGAAAAAACAAGGAATGATTAGAGTGTGCGTCGATTATAGGGATGTAAATCAAGCTTGTCCAAAAGACAACTACCCTACACCCTTTATTGACCAGATAATTGATGAATGCGCCGGATGCGAAATATTTTCATTCATGGATGGATTCTCCAGGTATAATAAGATAAATATCCGCCCACAGGACCAGTCAAAGACTGCATTTATTTGTCCGTGGGGTACATTCGCATACCGAAAATTACCCTTTGGTTTAAAGAACGCAGGGGCAACGTATCAAAGGGCAATGAATTATGCCTTCCATGACATCAAAAACATCGTTCAACCATATCTCAACGACCTTCTAGCTCATTCGCGAAAGCGGACCGATCATCCGCAGCATTTGAGAGCGATATTTCTACGTTGCGGACACTACAAGATACGACTCAATCCACACAAATGTGTGTTCAGTGTCAGTTCTAGTTGTTTACTTGGCTTTGTAGTCTCAAAGGATGGGATTCGTCTCAACCCTTGTAAGGTTCAGGAAATCATAAATTTGCCTCCACCTTCAAATTTGGTTCAAATTCAGAAACTCAAAGGGAAAGCAAACTTTCTGAGAGGTTCATTCCAAATTACGCCGAACTTGCTAAAGGTTACACACGTATATTGAAAAAGGAGGTGCCTTTGTCTGGGATCAGGTTGTGCAAGCTTCCTTTGATTCTTTAAAGGAATCCCTAATGAAAGCATCATTAATGTACGCTCCTGATTATCAAAAAGACTTTAACCTGTATCTGGCTGCAGCGGATACAACCATCGCAATGGTTTTAGTTCAAGAAGGAAACGGAATTGAACATCCTATATATTATTTAAGTAAGAACTTAAATGATACAGAAAGAAAATATTCTTATGTTGAAAAGCTAGCGCTCGCAGCTGTTCAAGCGATACAGAGATTTCGACACTATGTCCTCTTTCGAAAAACTACCATTCTATCAAATTGCAACCCCATGAATTATATATTGTCGCGACAGTTGCTGGGGGAAAATATTCAAAATGGATAGCAATTCTACAAGATTTTGATCTGGAATTTGTAAAATCCAAGTCAAATAAAGCCCTGGTTTTCGCAGAATTATTACGCGATCTCCCATCGTCGTCCAATGATGAAACATCCGAAGAAACAATCGTGGATGAATCTTTGTTTCTGATATCTTCAAGCAATCCGTGGTATGGAGATATAATCATCTATCTCCAAACCCAAAAATATAGGCCTAATACCTCCCGCTCCGAACAAAAACGTATTCGATACCAATCAAAAGACTACATGATCTTCGGTGACACGCGTTACTGTCGTGGTGTCGATACAGTTCTAAGGAGGTGCCTCACCCATGAGGAAGCTGAAAAAGTCCTAAATTATTGCCATTCAGGCGCGTGTGGGGGGCATCAATCCGGTTACGCTATGGCACAAAAATTTTTACGAGCAGGATACTTATCGCCAACAATGTTCAAATATTGCATAACCGTGGTCAGAACTTGCCATGCCTATCAAATTTTCGATAGCAAAACTAGAAGACCACCCGCACCTATGCAGCCAATAGTCACTGTTGGGCCATTCGCCAAATGGGGCATTGATTTCATGACATGTAACCCCACCTCGAACGGGGGGCATGGGTATATCATAGTCATAGTGGACTATTTTACCAAATGGGCCGAGGTGATGCCTACATTAGATAACACTGGTGAAACAACTGCCCTTTTCTTTTTCAATCATGTAGTCGCCAGATTCGGCATTCCACAGGCTATAGTCATAGATCATGGATCGCATTTTCATAATCACATGATGGATGAATTAGCTGCCAAATTAGGGTTGTCTCATGGTAGCTCTACTCCATACTACCCGCAGGCCAACGGACAAGTTGAAGCAATCAACAAAGTCTTGAAGCGCATGCTACAAAGGATGATTGGAGTCCACAAAAGGAGTTGGAACTTGATCCTGTACTCATCCTTGTGGGCATACCGAACATCGGTAAGGAATGCAATCGAGTTTACACCCTTCCAACTGGTGTATGGCCTAGAAGCAATCTTACCAGTTCAGTGTGAAATCTCGTCCCTCAAACTCGCAATCGACCTTCTCCCCGGAACTTCAGAAGAGGAGGCTCGTTTCTTGGAACTAATCCAATTGGATGAAACTCGTCGTGATGCCGCTTTGACTAATGAATCCCATAAGAAATGAGTCAAGGTGCAGTTCGACAAGAATGTCAAACCCCGTGTCTTCTCAGAAGGTGACTTGGTCTTACTTTATGACCAAGAATCCGATAAATTGGGAGTAGGTAAATTCAAGTCTTTATGGATGGGCCCCTATATTGTTAAATGTGTATTAGCAAAAGGAGCCTACGAGTTAATGGATTACGACGGAATTCCACTGGCGCAACCCCATAACGGGTTGTACCTTAAGCGTTACTATGCATAATCAGTATGGTAACCTATATGCTTTTGTTACATTTTTGTTTTCGCTAAGGGTAATCATTTTGGTCAAGTAAATCCACTTTTTACATTTGTCGCAGATGTCGAACCTATTGGAATCTTTTGTTGGATATGCCGACGGAGCAAGTCGTAGTTCGCAGAACCTATCTTCTGCGGCCTGGGCCATTTTTGATCCAAGCGGCGAGTTAGTAAGTTTCAGAGGGGTATGTATTGGTCGATCAACGAATAACATCGCTGAATATAGCACGTTGATAGAACTTCTCTCTGATGCCATCACACATGGCATACGCCGACTTGTCGTCAGGCTAGACTCATAGCTCGTCATACTACAACTCACTGGTATCTACTCCGTCTGAAATCCAGCTATCTATCACATGTTCCTAAGGGTCAAGATTTTGGAAAGGCAATTTGATTTTATTCAATATCAACATATTTCCATAAGCTTAAACACATTAACTGACTCATTGGAAAATTATGTGTTAGATAGACATTTGCAACATTTATAAAAAGAAGCATTTCATCAATATTTGCATTCGGATTATGTAACTTAACCAAAATAAAACTCCAAAAATAAAAAATATATATAACTGTTTATGGTTTACACATAATGTTCTGTAACCAAGACAAAATTGGTCAAATGACCCAAAACTCAAAACGCTAGGGAGCACCCTAGTCTAATGATGCTGGTGATAACAAGTCACCGCCTGTGCAATCATGCTTAAAAGCCTAGTCCCTCGACTTGGCACGCCAGTGGTATGTCGCTGCAACCTCAGAGGCAGCTCGTCAGTCCTCACATCTAGAATACCGAGAGTGAGGCCCTCAACCTGATCCTGTAATGCTGAAAGAGTTTCGGCCACATCAAGGTCACGAAGGGTAGTCCTTCCCACAGCCTCTCCTGTTGGAGCAACGACCGGCACTCTCAGGCATACTACTGGTCGGATAGGACCAATATCTGCATGAGCACATGATTTCTGATTAGTCTTGATAGAATAAAGCACAAGGACATTATAAAGAGAAATGATGAACAGAAAAATGGTCAAAGAATTTACCAATGGAACCCCATTTCTCGCCAGCCGGTAGTACCAAATCCGGGTCACCCTGAAAGTGCATACCAGCATATCGATACTCGGAAAAAACCATCTCCTGACGATCGAACCACCCGAAGAAGGTATCAGAGAAGGAAATCTGAGACTGACCAGCATGTCTGGACATATGGTCGACCCATCTCTGCATCCGTGGTTCAGTCGGTGGAGGTAAACTAAGTGAAATATACTACGGCTGCATCAGTGGGATCTTTTCCAAGGCGAAGGCGGTCAAAATAGAACCATATCCAAAGTTCTTCAATCTCCCATTTTTCACCTTGGTCAACTGTTCTTTCATCACAAGGAGTACTGCATCGCACCAGTTGAACACCTTCGGTTCAAGACATTCTAAGGCATACTGCATATAAGACCGATTGGCCACATGAAGAGCCGCACCACCAGCCATCCTACCAAAAGTGAACAGAATGGTCCTCAAAGACCTGTCAGTGACATCTCGGATGATGATCTTGCCGTCTTTACTCAGCTGAGATCCCTCTCTACAATACCTGCGAACGTAATCTCTCACAGATTCGCCTCCACGGGCCGAACCTGATAAAGAGATAGGGGCACCCCGCCTCGATAAGCCGGTCAAAAAATAGATGTCCACGACAGTCAAGGGGATGGATTTGCCCCTAATCTGGAACACCTGGCTGGTAGGGTCCCAAGCATTGAGCAAATACTGCAGCAAGTTGATTTGTTGCCTCATGTAGAGATGCGGAAAAACTTCAACATGCCACAGTTTCGAAGTGCGTTTACAGTAACTGGATCATGTAAAGCAAGCATTTCCTCTTCTTCATGCTCACGTTCTCACCATGTAATAGTCATTTTGCTCCAATAAATCTCTGAAAACAAACAAGAGAGGAGTTAGATCCTGATTTGGTAAGAAACAGGCAAAAATTTCCATTGAAAACTGTGCACAAATTTCTCTTCTTGCGCCCATTGCACCTCCAGCAGTGTTCTGGGTGCATTTCATGCTAACTGTCCAGTGGGTAGACCAACATGCAACGCACCTTTTGATATAGAAAGGGTGTGATGGAGCCAGGGCGAGTTTTTCAAACCCCTGGGGCTTAGAAAAACTAGAAATCAGGCTCAGAATGCAAAATGGAAAAGGATGAAATGAAAGAGCTTAGGTTTAGCTCCTACCTGGTCCATATGGTGCCAAAAATCGTCCACAGAATCTCTCGGAATCAGCTGGTGAAAATCAAAGGGGGAAAGCACCTCCAAAGCTCCAACAAGCCAAAGTTCAAATGAAATGGTAAAATGAGGGGTAAAAGCAATTTTAAAATATTTTTTACGTAATTCAAGTAAAATTTTAGTGTCTTAACTCATTTTCCAAACATGTATTGTTCATTTCTAACTAGTTTGATGAAGCAATTGAGCATGCAGTGCAACCTTTGAAGGAACAAAGTCATTAATGCTAAAGTCAAGAAATGACCATTATATCGAGTAGTTTTATCGCGGAATTCAAGCTCATTAAAAAATAAACATAAGCAATGAGCAAGTGTTTCCCCTAGTGTTTAAGCTCATTAAAAAATGAACCAATTTCCAGTAAATAACCATCGTGAATGTAGTACTTCAGCCTTTGAAACTTTGGTCGTGTTCTCATCATCACCTCCACTCTGTATTGGCCGATCATTCACCTCCACTTGATTGTTTACCCCTTTTGAGGAACAGCTGCGAAGAGTTATCTTCTTAGCCATCCTTGTTGCACTGCCGTGATTGGAAAATTTCAAACCTTACCTGGAATCAGCTGCTACCCGAACCTATCACTCGTTCCTCAAAAAACGAGTCTCCTTTAAGCTCTTTTCAACTGACTCGTAAAATATGAAAAGATTTCCGAGCCATTGGCCTCTCCAGCTAGTTAAAGTGACCAGAAGTGCTATCCCTCCCTTAGATTTTAATCTTTTTGGACCTGAGGGATTATTACACAAAAGGATCAAGCGCTTGTCTTGTTCGGCTCGTTAAAATTACCGAAAATTCATCCCTTTCGTATTATTGTATACTTTTTCGGACTTAAGGGATTAGATGACGAAAAAGGATATTGGAGTTTCCTTTACATTCCTTTTCAGACTCTCTAAAATTGAAAAGGACCGAGTTATCTTTGTCGTTAAACTCGTTAAAACCTAATAGCGACAAACTTGTCTATAACAGACAAGAGCGAGTTTCACTATCGCTAGGCTCGTTAAAACATAGCGATGGGTTTGCCCGAAGGGAAAATTATAGAACAAGCATATGTTATCCTCCTCAAGCTTGACAAAAATAAAGAGGTACTGGTTAGCAATGACTGGGGAAAAATTGGGAAGAAAACTTGAAGAAACTTTGTTGGTAGCAAGTCGCTCTTGAACATGACACTTTCACTCCGCATCCTAGTTGGGTTGGGTAGTTCCATTCACTGGTCATATCACCATGGTTCCATCACACCATCCACATTTGGGGTTAATGCTACCAATCCATCTTGTCAGTGTCGAAGATATGTTCAAGAGAAGTCGCTCAGAGAATTCACCTGTGTCTCACCCACTATAATACGTTTTCGCTCCATTCTTTCATGACCACCACCCTGAACCATATATCACCAGATTGTTTTCACCTCCATTAAAATCATTTGCTCCATTCCATGTCATTGATTTGGGATTCATTAAAGCCCTCCTATGACGGATCGCTTCTTGTCGACATCAACTCATTATCCAAGAAGTCGATCTAGGAAGAACCCTTTCAGTACTTTGAAGCTTGCATGCCTCAATGGCAAGTTTGTCACTTCCGGCAACAGGTTTACATCAATGGCCTTCGACCGAAAGATTTTATGTGGTGTTTGACACCAAGTCCCTTATTCACACCACGTGAATTGTACTGCAGTACCTTGGGGATCATTATCATTATCGGTGATTCCTCTCGCGCCTGTTAACAACTTACATCATTGGTTGGTAATCAAGCGATGTCTTTCCATGTTCGACTCCAGAACATCTCTCACATGGATCGACTTGTACTTTGAGTGTAGATCGAACGAGATTGAAGACCCCAGATCTAGTTTCATCCATCCGGGCTATGATATATATTCAGGAAAATAAAGACATCAAATGTACATCATTGCTGCACAGATAATCATCCAATCTAAGGGATGATGGCTCTACTAGAATCATCAGTCTACACTCAGACGAATGTCTGTCATATGTACATGAAAATGAATTTATAAAGCTGAGCATGGGAATGCCTGCCTCAGCTAAATCATGAAAATATTATGAAGATAATGTATTGTATTGTATCTTATTACAGGTATCCTTCCAACTTGAAAGAACTTCTGATCCTCATGATCAAGCATTTCACCCGACATCAAAAGATTAACGACCTCATGCTTTAGGGGGCAACTGTTATAGACATTTTTTGGCATGCAACCCCAAGCATAAATTTCCATAAACCAAGGGCTCCTAAGTCCCTAAAGGTGTTGTTCCAACCCCTAAAAGAACAATGTCAAATGATTACAGCATCTCCCAGAAGTTCTCCATGAAAAACTACTCAGAACTGGTCAAAACTGGACCATTTCACCTGCTCCATAGGCGAATTGCGTTGCATCCCACCTAAATACACACAGTAGGTGCATTTCATTTCAAAAATCCCTTCTATGGGGTGCAATGGGTGAGAAGAGACAAATGGAAGGGTCAATCCGCAAGGTGGAGAAGCATGGAATCTTCCAGAAATTTCTCCTATGACACTTGCCTCTCTGAATTCGACCAGGGATGAGTAAGAGATCATCCATCTCCAAGTGGAATCAAGAACTATCAGAGGGAAGACACTAATCAAATCTCAAGCTGACTCACCTCCCTTGTAGACATCTATATATGGATCCCTCATCCCAGAGATCCAGGGGCTGGAATTTTGCATCTTGTAAGGAAGTGCTGTTGGTTTCTTGAGACAACATCATAGTGTTGGGTGATCTAAGCTTTTCATGAGGTGAAGAAGGGCTTACTTGCTGAGAGGATGATGCTGGGTCAGAACAATTGGTTGTACTTCTCTTGGCTCTTTCTTGATTATCAATAAAACTATTCAAGTTTTCCTCCATACACTTGTGTGATTGATGTTTTATGCATTTGTGTGGTTAATATACATCTGATCCTATATTTCTTATGATAATAGATCTATGTTCTCATATAGTGTTATGCTGCTTTGATTCTACAAGCACTCTGTGAAGCTATGTACGAAAGAAAGTAGCAAAGGACTATCAGAAGAGAGAGGAATCGAGCAAGGAACCAAGCGCAAGACAGAGGTTGGTCTCCTTTATTCTTCTCTCATCTATCTTTCATAAAGGAAAACGAAAGTAGTTTTAGTGTGTTTGTTTCTAAGTTAGCTAACAACCTTAGTGGGATTAGTAGTTCTACATAGACACTATTCCCAGTAACATTGTTGTGCCCTTATATTATTATTTCTATGTCGACTTTGATTATATTGTGACTCCTTGGACTCCTATATATAGAAATGAGGGTTTGTCATTTGTATGATCAAAGATTTGTTCATTTATGTAATGTAAAGGAGGTTTCCCCCTCGAAGAGGCTGATTTCTAAGGTGTTGATCTTTATCTTATATCTTTTTTGTGAGCTGGTTTCATAACAGTTCCACTGCACAAAGTAAGTGTCCATACACCAATACTGCAGTATAACACATTCAAATTAAAACTGATTAGATCATTAAGTGTACAAAATAAATGATACAAAAGTAAATTATTTTGAACCACATTTTTAATTACATATACATGAATCCAGTAACCTCAGTCGAGTCCAAACGTAAGTCATATATGATGGGATTCTAATGAATTTTGGTTTGGTGCTCCCCTACTTGTGGATCAATGTTTGGGGCCTGCATCAATGGACCCGCATCGTTAGTGCCTCGAAACACAACATCACACTCATGTCTCCACATAATAGCAACATCAATGACACTCTGCATTTGGGCCTGTTTACACAATGGTAAGGACAAATTATAATTATTCTACAAATTAATTAGCATATATGTGTAACTTAAAAAAAAATGTTGAAATCCTAGGAATAAAAGCATTTACCTCAACTGTTGGTCCATGTGGTTGTACATAGTGACTCAAATCCACATTAGTGAACATATAAGGTGGAGCTATAGGGGGAGGAGAATCATGGAAACATGCTCTAGTTGTGGATGGCCTGGCTAATCAACTGCTCTTGGATGACCTCATAAGCTCATCCATGTAGTCAGGTTATGCTGACATGTTATCATGAACTTATTAATATAAATGTAATCTAATACCAACTAGAAATTAATATAAATAATTATTCATAATTTAACAATAAGAGTCAAAAGTTTCATATATATATATATATATACTTGGTCTATGTCAAGCAGGCCGTGCACCCTCAAAGTTTCACGTGTCATCACGATACATACACACATATTTCAAATGCTGGTCAAAGGGTAAACTCACAAGAAATGCATCATCATATAAGGACACTGGTGGGTCATGGGGAAATGGTGTTGGTCTCGCAATCTCTCCATCCAATGCAAAAAGTGGACTGGCTAATGACATCTACATGTTGTCTACAATAGTTTCCATGGTCTCATCACCAAGCTGCGATAAATCCTCTAGCTTTGTTAGTAATACCAAGCTCCAAGACAATAGTGGAAAGAATATCATATGTGGTGGTAAATGCCTTGGGTCCCTACGAGCCCAATCACACTCATAGGAATGTCCCAAGTCAGGTCCATAATAATAAGATCCAGTATCAATGCAATCTGACCTCATATGTAAAAAAAATCTTCATATAAATGCTTGACAAAATAAATGGCGACCTGGCCATGGAACTAGTCCCAAGCTCCAATGAATCTATAACACATAAAAGTGGCTGCATCAACATTCCTAAAATATTTTGGATTTCAGAGATCTGTGGCTTGAATCTTTTGAATCATTGACCGGAGAATCCACAGTTTTAACATTTTTGCACCAACGTTTCAAATCCCAAATGGGATCCATCATCAGGATATGAGAATGATGATAACAGAAGAGCAACAAAGAAGTAATAAATAGAGAAGAGGATAAATTTTTAGATCAACATACTGTCGGCTGCAATAATCCTTAATTAATTTGATCTTATTTGATCTTATATAATTTTATATTAATTTGTTTTAATAAATTATTATTATTTTATTATTTTAATTTTTGGAAAAGTTCATAAAATAATACCAAGCCTAAAGATTAAATATGGACTAAACTAAGACTAAAGAAATTAATATATTAATAATATATTAATATATTAATATAATAATAATGTATTAATATAATAATTAGTATAATAATTAATATACTAATATAAATAATAATACTAATATATTAATACAATATAATATTTTAATATAATAATTAACATATTAATATAATACAATATATTAATTAATATATTAATACAATATAATAATTAATATATTAATACAATACAATATGATATAATACAATATATTAATTAATGTAGTATTAATGTATTATTAATATAATATGTTAAAACTAATATATTAATATAATAATTAATTGTTAAATAGAAATTATTTTAAGGAAATTGATGTTAATTAATAGACTTTAAGGGCTATAACTAAAACACAAAAAAAGGGGGTTTAAGGGCTATAACTAAAACACAAAAAAAGGGGGTTGATGAAACAAAAAACATGAAAAATATTAATTCTTATATAATTATAATTAAAATATTAATCAAATTATATTAACTATTATAAATAATTAATATTTATAAATAATTAATATTTATAAATAATTAATATAATGATTAATATATTAATTAATGGCAATATAGGAATTAATATATCCTAGAATTTAATGGAAATTTTAGTGGAATCAGACCTCTTTGTCTAGCAGGGCAATCCGAAGGGATGTCGAACAACTCCCCAAGAACATCAATGTCCTTGGTAGACTCTTTCACCACCTCCCAAGTATCTAGGCCTATAACTGCATGCCTCCTAATCCTCTATATGGATTGTAGGAGGTGGATATATGGGCCCGACATTTGGTATGTCTCGATCAAGCTGTTGATGCTATCCAACATCAAAGATAAACTAACACGAGTTGGTGAATTGGCAGGGATGATATGTATGTATCTCTTCTATGATCGACGTATGATGGGTCATAACATCCTCCAATTTGATATGATTTGTAGCATCGTCCCATGGAGGGATCGATGTTGCACTTTGATCCTTAGCCTACTTAGGGCCTGCAAATCATAAACATAATTTAAGATTTATAATTAACAAACTAGAAGCATAATAACATATATATTAAATTCAAAAGCATCAGTTGAAGACAATTTAAAAAAAATAAATTCATTCAAGGCATAAACACATAAATTTTAAAGAGGATTTAAAAATGTGGGAGATGTACCTGAAGTAAGCGAAGAAGGTCCACTAGAGGTAGAATGATCATCATCAAAGACAGAAACACTGCTTCTGATACTCTTAGTCTCATCAGAGGCAGGATCTATGAGTGGAACATGAACTTTGGTTGGGCTATGAGATCTATCGTGAGCCCAACCACATATAACAAAAACCCTCGCACTACGATGGCCTACAATTATGGCACATATATTGGATGCCTCCGCATATTACATATAATACATATAAAGTAATCCAAAAAAAATGTTGGCTAAAGTATTTCATATAATACAAAACTATAACATATAATACATATAAACTAATCCAAGAAAAAATTATTGACTTTGAAAAAATGTTGACAAAAAACCATTTATAAACTCATATAGAATAATCTATCCTTAAGTCATAAACTTTAGATTCCTTTTTTTGATAATTTATCAACCAAAGTATTGAGTTCCATGTAAAAAAAATCAAAATATGTGAGAAAATATACATCACACATTTTCTCATTTCTAAATAATGCAATTTATTCATAGTGCACTATTATACAGGATTTACGATTGCAGACAAAAGTATCTCCCCTAGGTCAGTGGCTAACCTAGAACAACAAAGAGACAAGGAACACAATGATTTTCCTTAAAGTAAATAGATGATGGAGTGAGGCCTACCTGGAATCCTTCACACACTTCGTTCCTTCTTTAGCTTGGAAGCTCCAATTCCAGCTCCAAATGCCAAAATTAGAACATGCATAGTCATATAACACAATCCAAGAAACTACTAGATCTATGCAGTATCATCTAAGTACTTCATTTAGATCAACATAATATTGAAAGAAGTGAAATAATGACATCACATATAGGAAAAAATTGAGTTATTTGCATTATATAAATGGAAGGGGATTACAACCATAAGTAGTAGTTGATCTTGTAGAAGATCTCCTCCAAGTTGTTGAATTGTCCTTTCCATGTCACAATATGCACCTCCAATCACCCTAAATGCATGAGCTGATAACCACTCACTATAGAAGCATATGGGTAGAATCACTCTCCGAAATCCAACCCACAACCACATAGAAGGCTAGGAATATATAGAGAAGTAGGGTAAGTTTGGAGTTCTTATCCAATTACCAATCTAGGGTAAGAGATCCACCTTTGATGGATGGATAGGATAAAAGGATACGTGGTGAAAAATCTGAAGTAGGGACAGATAAGATCCAAATGTTTTATCCTAGAAGGGGAAGCATCTGGAATCCTGATCATTCTCCTAGATTTCTAGAACCAACACTGTTAGGACTCCACTATGTACCATTTTTGCTATATATTTTGACATCACTTTACTCTTAAAACCATGAACCTCAATGTCTTTTTCATTCACTTCATCCCAAGGTATATAGAAACCTCTTCTTTATTATATGGTTAATCTGTCTTACATTTAATTCCACAATACTCTTATATTTTATCATTTATTGAAGTGCATTGTTGCTAACACAAGTCAAAGATCGCAGATAAGTTATATGCCTTGTTGGGAACAAGCAGCCGTTGTTGAAACAGCTGACTCCGTTGCTGAAACAGCTGACTCCGTTGCTGAAACAGCTGGCCCCGTTGCTGAAACAGCTAACTCAGTTGTTGAAACAGCCATCAAGCACACAAATCCCGTTATGCGTAATTTGCGATTCTGGAAGAACTTTTTGAGGATAATAGCAACAGCCCGAAGATACAGTTACCTGGATTATCTTGAAGATAGCACTTCTGTTGTCTCGGTTGTAACAATATCTCTTTTTAAAGAACATAATAGTCCTGTTTTGAACAGAATCGAGATATTCGCTCTCATGTAAATTGTAAATGATGTCTCCTCTTTAAAAGGAGGAGACATCATCATTAGAGGGGGATTGAATTGTAAGTCACAGAATAGTATTGTGTGAGAACAGGAGCTAGTCTTCTTCTGTAATGTATCAGTTTCTTGATAGATGAATAAAAACTTCTTTTGAGCGTTTCAACTTAATTCTTTCTCTTGGGGAATCTTGTGAGAAGGAAAGGGCCCGCCTTCCTCACAAGATTCACCCCTTTGGTTCCTGTAGTTTGTTTATTTATTTATGTGTTTGCACTTCTCTTAATTCTGTTGTTGAAACACTAGTTACATGGTTTGCAATACTCTGTTTCTTAGCGCTACACGTATTGAATGCACGAGTGAATGATGATTGAGAGCATGTGCTGAAGATCCCTGCATAAAGGGATAGGGTCTTGCTCCCATTGATTGCTTTCCTTTGCCTGCAGTGTGATTAGAAACAAGAGGACAAGTGCTGAAGGTTCCTGTTCCTGGGAATAGGGTCTTGATCTCTTGAAGTACTTTTCTTACAGTGTGATTAGTGCCAGGCAGCAGGTGCTGAAGTTCCTCACCAAGGAATAGGGTCCTGTTCCTGCTATGGTTGAATGATTTCTCTTCTTGTAGATTGATTTTCCTTTGCTGTAACAGAGAATTCGTTTCTGCTATAATTTAATTAACTGCAGCTTTAATTAAGTAGAGTGTGAATTGATAAATTGATGAATTTAACAGATGTGTGTCTTTCTTTCACTACAACATTGATCCCGCTTTTGAAATTGAGCATATCCAGTGCGCCATTACCTTTGAAATAAAAAGACCTTCTCGGGTTGACAATTTATGTGGAGCTCGAATTGTGAAAGCAATTAGAGCGACCAACAAACACAAGTGCAAAGGGGTGCAACCTGCTAGTGACCAACACATGCTATAGTAGAGAAACCTATAGGTGAACACACCCCAATAGGCTTACAATAGAGTTGGTCCTCAAACTAGCTCATATGATGCAATTTAGGGCTGAAATTATGGGGGATGAAGAGAAGATGTTTAGGGCTTTGTGTGAGATGATGACAAGGGGGAATAGGATGTTGATTGACCCCATTAGGAGGCTCATTGATTGGATGTGAAAAAATGACCTATAATAGAATACCCCCTAAATCGCAAAGTCAAAGGTGATGACTAATGACTGAAGTGCTTTATCTTGTGACAAGTCGGGATTAAGGACAACTGGTGAGCTTCATCTATTACAATATATTTACAACATGACATCTTTGTTTGTTGAGGGAGGCATACCCATACTCAGCTCATAAGCTAACATAACATGTACTATGATCAAATGACACATCCAAAGATGCAACTCGTGGACCCACGAATGGATGATTGTCTTTATGATCATGACCATCATACATTCTAATCTTTGTATAACTCCTAAAATCATGGCCTAGATGGATGAAACTATATCTAGGGTATTCAATCTCATTCACACGACCAACCAATGTATGAGTCTAACCATGTGAATGAATGATCCAGAGTAAAACATGGTAGATACCATCTGATTACCGACCAATGATGTAAGTCGTTAACATATGTGAGAGAAACCACTGATGATGTTAATGGATCTCAAGGTACTATAGTACAATCCAAATGGTGTGAATGAATGACTTGATGTCGAACACCACATAAAATCTTTCAGTTGAAGTCCATTGATGTAAATCTATTGCTGGGAGTGAGGAAACTTTCCATTGATGTATGCAAGAACCAAGGTACCAAAGGTGTGTTTCTAAGTCAACTTCCTACATGACGTGTTGATGTCAACAGGAAGTAACCCGCCGTAGGATGGCCTTGATGTATCCCCCATGTGATGCAAGAAAGTGTTCCCTCTGTGGATAGAGGCAACCCCTCTAGCCCTAGAGTGGGTCTAGTCACAAACAAGGACAGAGCAACAATAGCTTTCCTTAAATAGTCATAGCTGGAGGCCTACCTCAACCGGTGGTCGATAGAGTTTCGTTGCGCTGCTCCAGCTTCCGCTTCCTTCTCCTAATGAGTCATCAACCTGAAACAATGCAAACGAAATACAACAAAGCATGTAACCGGAAAACAACAATGATCTATTTACTCACAAAGTCAAGAAGTCATGAGCTATCAAGTAAATTACATATAAGACATAGGAAAACATCATTGATTGTATTAATAATGAAATAACAGTAAGATTACAACCAAATTCTTGACGTCACAAGCCTTCTTAGAGGGATCCAACCAACATGTTCCTCAAGCATTCACTCTTTGAAGATGGATCTCCCAATATACAAGTCTCTCTCACTCATAAGTTATACACAAGATTAAGGGCACTTCACAACCTTCCACAAGCTATCAACAATCCCGCACTTGTCACACTCACACCAGCTATCTAGTAAACTCACAAACATTAACAGCACTGCTCAACTAGCCAACTATCAGAAACTAGAAATGCATAGCAATGGTGAGAGTTTAAATAGGAGAAGGAGTCTCCATGAAAGGTGGAAGAGTGAGCTTATCTCCAAGGAAGGTAACACAAATGATAGAACAACCATGCTAGTGAAAGGAGGGCGATACAAACTATGCCAACAACCAGGTCTGGAGTCATCTAGAAGGCTGACTGTTGGAACAAATTCGCGAAATCTGGATCATCATGGGGGCATAACTGATCTATAGCACTGACATCGCTATTGTATAATGTAACTAGTCAGATCATCGTTAAAGATTATAAGTAACCTTGCGCTAGGACATGAAACTAGACCATTGCGGGAATCAGGTGTAATTCCACACTGGCAGTGCATCTGGACTATTTAGGAGCACCCTTCAGCGCGTATATTTATTCCATAGTCACGATGAGGCAGATAACTTAGGAAAAGTGGGTCATTTGGCAACATCAGAGAGCATTTGTCTAATATGAGCATGTTTGACTTGGACACAGGACACAGTAGGAGGACTGGAGTGAAGACAGTGACAAATTACTGTGTAACAGATGCCCCCTATAGTATGGAGCTTGAGAGAGTGGGAGGGGTGAAATGCTTTACGGAACTGACTGAGCTGGAATATCATTTGGAATAACCTGTACGCAAGTAGAACTGATATCTTTGATAATGAAGTACATGTAGTCTAGGCATGGGTGTAGCCATCCAAAAGACATATGAAATAGGTCTGTGGTATGGACGCATCCATCTAGCTAATGAGACCATGATAATGATAAAGGTATGGTCACAACCATCCATGAAGACTCAGGTATGGTCGTAGCTATCCATCAATGAGTCATGTAATCATAAACTAATCCACTTAGCCCAAACATATGTAATCTAAGTTCGGGGTCTTGAACCCAACCGATCATAGTACAAATTATAGCATGCGAATAGATGTGCTGAGGTCGAGCATGATAGAAATTCACTTAATTATCAGTCAATGATGAAAACTGTTAACAAGCGCAAGAGAAACCACCAATAATGCCAATGGTTCTCAAGGTACTGGCTAGCACAATCCACGAAGTGTGAAAAATGAGCTAAATTCGAACACTCGTGGAATCACCCAATCGATGACCAATGATGAAAGTCGACCGTCAGGTGCGAAGAACTTGCCATTGAGGCATGCAAGCTCTAAGGTAACAAAGGGGATCTCTAGATCAATCTCCTGGATAATGAGTTGATGTCGACAGGAGACAACCCGTCACAGGAGGGCCATAATGTTTCCCCCATCAATGACATGAGATAAGGAATAAGTGGTAGATGGTGAAACAGAGTATCGGAGAAGGCAAGGGTGTAAACTACAGAAGGATTATACTCTTGAACATGTCAGCGACACGACTCCAGAGGGTGGTAGCATTCAGGTACCAAGGGATCAGAGGCACAACGAAAATGATGTGAATCAGATGGAATGAGGCTAAATGACAACCCAACCCGCAGAAGGCCAAATGACGATGTATGGATGTATCAACTCGACAAGAGACAAAATTGTTGATGTTCAAGAGTGACTAGCTGCCAATGATGATTTCCTAATTTTCCCCACCATTGCTGGCAAGTACCCCTATTATTTTTGAAAACAAGCTTGAAGGGGATAGCATATGCTTGTAATATAAGCATGACCGTTGGTCGAATCCAACATAGTAATGGTTTAACGAGCACTAGGAAGGAGAAGCTCGAGCCTTGTCATGGTGACGAGTCCAATGTCATCAGGGTTTAACAAGTCTGACATAGGTAAAACTCTGAATCTTTTTCATGTTTAGAGAGTTGGAAAAAGGCACAGAAAAGAAAACTCCAGGGGGCTCTTTTTCATAGATTTGTGTCTCTCGAGTCTGGAAAAGTATAAAATGATACTTGAAAGAAACGCCCGACCATTATGATCGAGGAGTACTTTTCGTAACTAGTGATTTCAACCCGAAAAAGTAGAAAAGCGACTGAAATCACATTGTTTCGTAACCAATAACAAGCTTGAAATGACAAAGGCCCGACAATCTTTTCGTTTTTACACGGTCGGAAAAGAGCTTAAAGGACCCCGCCTCTTATTTCCTTTAACGAGTCAAGAGGAACAACTCGGCTGTATTTTCATTTTTCAAGTCGGAAAAGAGCGTTAAAGACAACTTTACGGATCAAGTGTACACGAAGCTACATAACATCACTCCCTGTAGCTCTGCACAAAACACGTCACATGTAAACCCATTCAACATAAAATGAACAATATGCGTAGAAACACAGTTAAAAAGCCAAATTTTGACTAACCATGTGACAAAAAATGAGAAAAAACCCAAATTTATAAAATATAATTTTTTAATTTCCAAAAATTACTATAAAAGGAGGGTAATTCATTCATTTTCACCATTGTTACTGTTCATTTCACTATGGAGCATTTTGGAGCACCAAAGTTGGAGAGCTAATTTCAGCCTTGTTTGTCCACCGTTCACCCTGAAACTTCTTCCAGGTAGATAGACTTCGTCCTACACTTCAATTCAATGTCTTTTTCATGCATTTTGACATTAGATGTGTTAGTTTAGGCAGATTTTTTGAGTTGGGCTCCACCGCTCAGTCATCACAGTTATACCACTCAGGTCTGTGATGATCGAAAATATTTACACATAACGCGCTCCGATCATCGTGGGAAAGTGATGTACTTCTGCGATGACCATGAGAAATTTGAACTAGAAACCTCGTGTCATCATGGCGATGCAAAATTATGCTTTTATGCAAATTACGTATTGAAGTTTGCAAACGAAGTTCTAATTCATTTTTCCTCATTATGCAGGCCATAATGGCATTTGTCTAGCAAGAACGAATGCATGATGATAACGATGCGGAAGCTTTTGCTGCTGTTGGGTTCTGAAATGCATTACGGGCATGCAGATTGCTCAAATTCTTCCTTACTCCACACCTTCGGTCTCAACCCGATTTACTGGAGCTACTGATCCAAGCCTGGAATCCAACAGATGGGAAATTCATCATCCGAGGCCGAGAAATCGATTTTGATGCCACATACATATATTTTTTGACTGGGTTGTCCCGTCGTGGTGAGAGGCCCATTCTAGAGGGGCAGTGACCCGGGGGCGATTCTCTAGAGATGCTGATGGCTCAAGTGTGCCCACGGGCATGCAAAACGAGGAGTGGGAAGGTGGCAATCCCGACAGTGGAAGACATGGTTCTTCGCGCTATGCTATTCATGGTGACACGGGCAGTGGGCTCCTAAGCCCAACACGAGGCATCGAAGACCCATCTCCGGCTGGCTCTCGAATGTCTCAATCCAACCATGTTTAACTAGGCAGAAACAGTGACGGCGAACATGAAGAGGAAACTTACCAACTGCCGTCGAGGAGAGATGAAGAAATTTGGCTATGGGTCCATCTTAGTCCCGCTCATGTTGGAGCGGGTACCAGAATTGTAGTTACAGGACATGGATTTGGATTTGCCTAGACCACGTGAGCCCAGGGCCACACGGTGGGCACATGTTATGCCCCGAGGAGGAGGTGGATGACCAGTGTCATGGGGGACACTGTTTTGAGAGTGGCTGGAGCGCCAGACGATCTTCGTTGAGGATTGGCCATATGCTGGCATGGACTTCCTTGGAGATCCTAACATGTAGCTGCCTGCTAGAGAGCAGTGGGATGATGGTGGTAAGATACTTGATCACATTCTTTTTGCATTTTATTTTTTATGATGTTTTTAGATTTTTTCATGTATATGTCCTAATGACAAACTCTATGGTATGCAGATGTGGGACTAGTGAGACCTGTTGGGCTGGCTCCAGAGGCACAAAGGGATGCACAGGGCATTGCAACGCTAGCCTTGGCTCCTCCAGCTGATGATCCAGTGGAGACAGTGGCCCAAAACCTTGAGGGTCTAACGGCGGGGATCCCATACTACATGGGGATTGAGGAGGTCCCCATAGCATTCCAAATTCACACAGTAGGAGTGGTACCCAGGGTGCACTGCCTATTGAGGTGGGTGGCATGAGCGTTGGTGTGCTATAGGGAGCATAACCCATCGTAGTAGACGCCTAGGTTTCATTTCTTGCTGATGATTTTTTGAGAGACATATGTCTCGGATGTATGGAGAGCATAGACTCTATTTGGACATATACACTTATTTTTTGAGCACCTTGGTGCGCCACACAAGATATATATATATATATATATATATATATATATATATATATATATATATATATATATATATTCATATGGTTTTATTATTGTGTTTTACATGCTTCTTATATGTTGTTTTGATTACATGTTACGCAAATTTCTGTCTAATACATGGTTTGCCAATGCATTAGTTAACGTGTTTAATGTTCGTGGAATATGCTGATATGTGATAAAATCAAAATTCCTTTCTAATAATTTAACATGTAAATACAACCTTAAAATCCGATGGTCTCTGACGGAATATCGCCCATTGAGCTGGTGGACGACAAGCTGAGAATCCAGGTTCACAACCAATGTACGAATACCGAGATTGATCGCCTTAGTCAGTAACTCAATAACAACACTATATTTAGCGACATTGTTTGTGGTACAACCTAGACAAACACCTTGAAGGTCTACTAACTCACCATGAGGATCGTACATCACCCACGCCACAGAGGACATGTTACAAGTACTGCAGCAGGCACCATAAACGAAACCAATGAAAGGTGCTCCAGACATCTGCACAAGAAGCGAAAGACACAATAAGCAGCAATCATGCCTACACACCAAGCCAAAACATGAAAACACACACACACAACACACCTACTAAAAACACGCGTATGTACAAATCAGAGTGCATGAAATTCATGTATAACACTTTTTTGGGGCTTATCCAGAGGATTCCCTTCATAATCAATCAGCTCATAGGCCCCTTTCTACAAAACACGCTTTACAATATAAGGTCCGTGCCACATGGGATCGAATTTGCTTGCCCCCAGCTTATCATTTGCTTGATCGTAGAGTAGGACTAAATCTCCTTCAACAAAAGAACAAGGATGGACAGTATGATTGAAGTGAGCTTTCACTCTCTTCTTCTGTGCTTTAATAGCTATAGAGGCTAGTCAACAAGTCTCGTACAATCATTCTTGGTAGAGAAGGCATTCTTCTACCGTATTAGTGTTAGGGAGTAATTCGACGGCTAATTTCAAAGAAGGGATCTCGCACTCGATGGGAAGGGTAGCCTCCAGTCCGTAAACTAATTGGAACAGAGTGAAACCAATGGCATCCTTCACAGAAGTTCGGTAGGCCCATAAGGCAGAGAACAACATCAAGTTCCAGTTAGACTTGTGCATGCCAATGGTACGTTGAAGAATCGTAACTAAAACCTTGTTGACGGCTTCTACTTGGTCATTGGCCTGAGGATAGTATGGAGTCGAGCTATCATGCCGTAAGCCTAACTGGGTTGTTAACTCATTCATCATGTGATTACGGAAATGCTTACCATGATTAGTGACGATAGCCTGAGGGACTTCGAACCGTGAGATAACATGATTAAACAAAAATTGCGCCACTGTGTGACCATATTCATATAGTGTGGGCATTGCCTTGGCCCATTTTGTGAAGTAATCAACGGAAACGATGATATACCCATGCCCCCCGGCCGAGCGAGGGTTACAGGTCATATAATCAATGCCCCATTTTTCAAAAGGCCTGAGGGTAACAACAGGGTGCAATGGAACGGGGGGTGCACGCATCTTTCGTTGGTAGATTTGGCACTCGTGACAGGAGCAGACGACAAGAATGCAATCCTTGAAGATGGAGGGCCAAAATTACCCAACACGGAGGATATTTTGAGCAATAGCATACCCGGACATGTGACCACCACAGGCGCCAGAATGGCAGTCATTTAAAACTCGCTCAGCTTCCCCAAATGTTAAGCATCGGCGGAGAACAGAATCAACACCGAGACGGTACAAGGTGTCCCCAATAATATGATAGGGCTGAGACTGATGGCGAATCTGTTGCCGAGCATCCTTAGACACATCGGGATGAAAAGAGGACGTCTGTAGATAGACAATGATATCACCGTACCAGGAATTGAGGGTGCTGATTAAGAATAGGGTTTCGTCTGGAATATGGTACTCTAACCGAGAGGGTGCGGTAAGAGATGGCAAAGAGTAAACCAACTCAGCAAAGACGAGGGATTTCTTAGACTTGGCTGTGGTGAATTCCAAGTCAAACTCTTGGAGGATAAAAAACCACTTTGAGTACTTGTCCCCCAACAACTGACGTGATAGGATGTATGTCATCGGGTTGCAATCAGAAACCACTGTCATAGTGTGCAATAAGAAATAATGGCGGAAATGTTGGACAACACAGACGGCAGCCAATGCCAACTTCTCGACATAAGTGTATCAAGTTTCCGTATCTAGTAGATTGCGGCTGAGATAATAAATGACATGCTCAGTGTCATCGTCATCATATTGAATGAGAACCATGCCAATAGTGGTATTGACAGCGGCCAAATACAGAGTGTAGTCGTGGTGATAATTAGGAGGACGAAACAACAAAGCAGAAACAAGGAGAACCTTGAGGCGCACGAAGGACTCTTGAGTAGTGGCATCCCAAAGAAAAGGGGTATCCTGCTTCAATAACCGCGTAAAACCTTTGGCCACTTCAGCATAGTTCAGAATGAATCATCGTAAAAAATTCGCTTTGCCCTGCAAACTCTACAATTGCTACAAAGAAGCAAGGGGAGGAAGATTCAGAATGGCCTTGACTTTAAGGGGATCCAAATGGATGCAGGAAAGTGTTCCCTCAGTGGACAGAGGCAACCCCTCTAGCCCTAGAGTGGGTCTAGTTACAAACAAGGACAGATCAACAATAGCTTTCCTTAAACAGTCATAGTTGGAAACCTACCTCAACTGGTGGTCAATGGAGTTCCGTTGCACTGCTCCAGCTTCCGCTTCCTTTTCCTAATGAGTGATCAATCTGAAACAATGCAAAGGAAATACAACAAAGCACGTAACCGAAAAAGTGTTCCCTAGTGGAGTCGCCAATTTGTGATGCAAGAAAGTGTTCCCTCTGTGGACAAAGGCAACCCCTCTAGCCCTAGAGTGGTTTTAGTCACAAACAAGGACAGATCAACAATAGCTTTCCTTAAACAGTTATAGTTGGAGGCCTACCTCAACCAGTGGTCGATGGAGTTTCTTTGCACTGCTCCAGCTTCTGCTTCCTTCTCCTAATGAGTGACCAACCTGAAACAATGCAAAGGAAATACAACAAAGCACCTAACCGGAAAAAAACAATGATCTATTTACTCACAAAGTCAAGAAGTCATGAGCTATCAAGTACATTACATACAATACATAGGAAAACATCATTGATTGTATTAATAATGAAACAAGAGTAAGCTTAAAACCAAAGTCTTAACGTCACAAGCCTTCTTAGAGGGATCCAACCAGCATGTTCCTCAAGCATTCACTCTTTGAAGATGGATCTCCCAATATACAAGTCTCTCTCACTCATAAGTTTTACACAATATTAAGGGCACTTCACAACCTTCCACAAGCTATCAACAATCCCACACTTGTCACACTCACACCAGCTATCTAGCAAACTCACAAACACTAACAGCATTGCTCAACTAGCCAACTATCAGAAACTAGCAATGCATAACAATGGTGAGAGTTTAAATAGGAGAAGGAGTCTCCATTAAAAGGTGGAAGAGTGAGCTTATCTCCAAGGAAGGTAGCACAAATGACGGAAAAACCACACCAAAGAAAAGAGGGCGATACAGACTATGCCAACAACCAGGTTTGGAGTCATCTAGAAGGCCAACTATTGGAACAAATTCACCCAATCTGGATCATCGCGGGGGCATAACTGATCTATAGCGCTGACATCACTATTGTATAATGTAGCTAGTTAGATCATCTCTAAAGATTATAAGTAACCTCGCACTGGGACATGAAACTAGACCATCACAGGAATTAGGTGTACTTCCGCGTTGGTAGTGCATCTGGACTATTTAGGAGCGCCCTTTAGTGCGTATATTTAGTCCATAGTCGCGATGAGGTAGATAAATTAGGAAAAGTGGGTCATTTTGGAACATCAGAGAGAATTTGTCTAATATGAGCATGTTTGACTTGGACACAGGACACGGTAGGAGGACTGGAGTGAAGACAGTGACAAATTACTATGTAACACCCCATCACTGACATGAAACAGGTATCATGATTGAGACAAAATGATAAAATGAGGTTGATATGGAATTGGATCAGGGAAGGCAGACATGAAATGAAGTTTTAAGAGTATTGTAGAGGAGATCAACTAAATGACTTCTCTTGAACACATTGGAGACACTGAATGGAGTTGGAATCATTGACTCAAAACCAAAATGGAGGCTCTCAAAATGGTATGATAACCAAAAGACAATAATATTACCCAACCCAACAACCACAGATATGAAGTGGAAGAGTGTCATGTTCAAGACGGACTCGATTCCATTAGAAAAAATGGAATCCCTCTTTTTCCCAATTTCCCCAACCATAATGGTCAATACCTCTTTATTTTTTAACAAGCTTGATGAGGATAACATATGATTTATTTGTAAGTTCATCCTTTTGATGAATCCCTGCAAGTATATTTAATGAACCTTGAGAAGGAGTGGTTCGACCTTGTCATCTTTGATAAGTCCATCATTATTTGATGTTTTAACGAGTCTAGTGAAGGTAAAACTTGACATCTTTTTCATGTTTAGAGAGTTTGAAAAAGAGGAAAAAAAGAAAACTCCAAATGTCCCTTTTCATAGGTAGTCCCTTAAGCCTGAAAAGGTAGAAAACAATACCCAAGAGAACCTCTTAGCAATGTTTGACTAAGGTATTCCTTTTTCGCAACTAGCCTATCTCAGTCCGTAAAAGGGTTAAGCTTATATTGAGTAGCCGTCTTTTCATTTACTTTTATGAGTTCGAAAACATATGTGCTCAACAATATTTTCATATTTTGGGTGTCTAAAAAGAGCTGAAAGATAACCCCAAGGGTGATATTTTTTCGTAGTTTTATAGAGCCCAAAAAAGAGATAAATGTATACTTTGTGTTCAAATTAACCTGTTCAAAACACAATGAAATCCTGCTAACAGTTGTCAACCTACTCAAAACACCACAAGAAGGATTAAGCATACCCATTTCGTAGTAAAAATGAAGCATATCTAGGTCAAAATACTAAAAATAAATCAAATAATGAGGAAATGACCATAAAGATTCAAAATGACTTTTCATTTTTACCATTTCACATTTTACTTTCAATAGTGATTATTTGGAGCTCTCTTACCCTTGATCTTTAGCAGTTGATTGCGGATAATCCAAGGAACTATTTCAAGTGCGTCGCTTCCAAGTAAGAACTAAAACCTTTCTCTATCTTTCCACGGTTCATTTTTGTGCTTTCGTGAATTTTTTTTAAGGTTTTGAGGCCCTCGGGGTTCTTAAAAAATTCCCTGGGACCAATGCACCCCCTTGAGTCGAAAACTATGTTACACCTAGGCAAAGGAACAATGCAGACAGTGGTGCAACACTATGGTAAACATGACTAGGGTGCATTGGGCCATTTCTCTAAGTTTTCTTCTATTTTGGCCTCAAATTTTGTGAATTGTTTTGCATGGAAAATAGCCTAATGGATTCCTTGTTGATGTTTCAGGTACCCATTAGCACAAAATGGAACTCTTTTGGAGAGATAGAAAAAATGAGAAATAATATTTGAATGCGGCAAGATACCCTGCTACCATCTAGTCACTCAAACTTTGTGGGTTATTAAAATTATTCTAGCTTCCTGGTATGAGGAAACAAATGGAGTTGTTGAAATACCTTGTGCGTTCATGGGATATTTAGGCATAAACATTCAGGTTTGGGGAGAATCTACTAGAGATATAGGTAGAGGATATTTAATTTATGACAAGATTGTCAAAGCAAGGTGCCCCCATCTCTCTTCTCGGTGGAAGAAGTGGAAATGAGACAGTGAAAGGCTATATCGCTACCTATTGCAAACCCCGAGCCCTTCCTACTAGGGATGGAAATATTAGAATAAAGGAAGTAACCCAATTACCTTTAAGAACAATCTTGCTCATTATTGCAATATTGGTAGGTAGCTCAACACTACATGTAGCAAGAAGGTCATACATGCAATATGGGATAGAGTGTCTAGATTTGACTATATTCAACAGGAGTGAGGGTGTCTTGGTCAATTTGAAGGAACAACTTACTAAAGAAAAGGAGGGGAAGTTGAAGAAATTTGGCTATGGGGCAATCTTAGTCTCTTTTTCTTTAGAACAAGTTCCATTACAACAGCCTCAACAGATTGTTCTTGAGCCCATTGATTCAACGACCCCATGGATGAGAAGGTGGATCGACCACATGAACCAACATGCTGGCCCGTCAGTGATCAACTTTTCGCCAACCTTATTTGGGTGTTTTCACAGACAATTCATCATTATTGGTGATTATCATTACGCATGGATGGATTTACGAGATGATCCCAAAATCAATTTGTCTGAGGGTGAGCTATGGGATGATTCAGGTAAGATACTTTGACCATTGAGTTTTTGAAAGTTTTACGATTTTTTTTGTGTGTTTTTAGATGTTCCTGAAACTAAACTATTTGATGTTTTCATGCAGATGTTGGACCTATTCAACTTGTAGGTGCTACATATCTCCATCATATAGAGAGATATCCACAAGAGGTGGGAATGGAACCTATATAGGTTGTTGCAGTGGGATGGGATGCGCTACGGGATCTCGAGGTGGCTAAGATCCTATAAGAGGTGAAGTGCCACATGGAGGGACTGACACACGGGATTGATGATACCATGGTTGATCATCTTCCATCACAACTTCAATGACATAGAATCAGAGCACCTAGTCGTATTGGTCGATTACTATGCAAGATGCTCGTGCAGTGTGTTTTATCATGAGCATCACTAATTTCTCTACTTAGATGTTTTGCATGTACTTTCTATATGGGTGATGTGTCCATATGTGTATTGGGGAACACATTTTGTAAAAATAAACCTCATTATTACAGGATTGTAGACTGGATCTGGCTTGTGATCAAAATAGAAAAGAGATTGAAAAATTGGAACCATAGATTCCTATCTAGAACCGTCCGTCTTGTCCTCATCAAATCTATTTTGGAGGCCACTCCCATGTATTGGATGTTGCTGGCCTGGATCCCTCAAGGAATAGTTGCTTGCATCGAGAAGATATGATGCAGATACCTTTGGAATGGCCATAAAGAGGGGAAAACATTTGCTTGGGTTGGATGGAAAAATATAACTCTCCCTAAGAGATGGGGTGGATGGGGAATAAAAGATCTTGTTGTTTTTTCTCAAGCCTTAGTGGCAATGATGGGATGGATTCTACTCACATATTAGAATCTCTAGACAACTGTCATATACCACAGGTATGTATGGCCACATCATCTTATGAATTGCATCCGATTTTCAACCTGGTAGTGCAAAGGGATTTCAATAGTTTGGAAGGTGATCATGCATTCATTGCCTTTTATCAGATCGGGCCTTGCATGGAGAATTAATGATGGCAACCAAGTGCACATCAGTATGGATCCGTGCACTGGGGGGGGGGGGGCCAACAGGTATCAAATTCCTCTAGACCTTATCCAACATTTACATCAAAGGGACATCAAGGTGATTGCGCAGATAGCAGACATGGGTCACAGTTCTATTTTTGAACAGGCAGGGTTATCGACTCATAATATTGGCATCCCTGAACAATGGCAACAGGCATGGGATGGATATATCAATGCTCTGATTGAAGCACATGTGTGTATCAAGGAGGGTCCGAATGAGTTCATTTGGACCTCGATAGACCATGGCATATACACTCCCAAAATAGGTTACATCTCTCATCTATTGGCTTGTAAACCAGTGGAACTTCAAGACTGGTGGCGTATTATATGGAAGTTGAAAGTGCCTCCTTGGGCCCGATTGTTTATGTGGAATGTACTAAACAACAAAACGCCTAAGGGAGATTATCTCACACACAGATCCTTTTATGAGCTGCACTAGTTTGTACCATGCAAACAAGAAACTAAAACAAATGAGCACCTGTTCCTGCAATGCCCTACAACTGTTCATCTGTGGCAGTCTATTATAAAATCTCTATCCATACAGGGCAGGTGGCATGGATCCACGATTAAAAAAGCTTCGAATTCCTAGTTTTCTACTTTCCATGGTACCAAAACAGTGTGTTTACCTCTCCTCCTATCTTGGTCAATATGGCTTACCCACAATAACATCATCTTAAATGGAGTTGTGGCTTGATGGCCTCTCGTTACTGCAAAGGTTGTGGCCGCATAGCATGAAATTCTTGAGGTTTCCCATACTCCCCCTCGGCACACACACTCCCCGGGATCGATTAATCGATCCACCCCATGGGCATTTTTTTATGGCGCTGCCCAAGCTCAAGGCTGTGGAGGAGGCTTTATCCTTCATTTGACAGAGCATCATTTATGCAAAGTTCAGTTAGGCTTGAGGGAAGGAACTAACAATTTTTCTAAACTTATTACTCTCCGGCACCTTTTGCATTTCACGTTAGCACTTGCATGCACAAATCTACAGATCTATAGGGACTCTAAAATCACTATAAATTGGTTCAACAACACAAATCACTGTCATGCACACTCTCTTAGAAATATTTTGGACGAAGTTGTCACCTTCAAAGCTCAATATAAGAATATTTCATGTCATCACATTTATAGGGAATATAACGAGGGCACTGACAATATTTCCAAGGAGGCCACGCTACTACCTAGAGGCCTGTGGATGGTCCAGGAGCATGACAGTGCTAAACAATACCAATATTACCATCGCCCTTACATCGATCGAGCATATCAAAGGGTGACAGGCCCTAAAATTTTTCACATGATATTTATCAGCTGGTTCTACTATATATATATATATATATATATATATATATATATATATATATATATATATATATATATATATATATATATATATATATATATATATATATATATATATATATATATATATATATATATATATATATGCTTATCAAACTATTTTGAACACCCTGTGAGGTGATTTTGTATAGTTTCTATTTTTGGAAATGACACTTGCCATAAATTATATTTTGATATCTATCTAGTACTGGCCATGGGTCAACAATTATGCATATGCCTCGGGCATCTACTATATGTAATTTATCAAAATCAATGAAAGATTACGATTTTTCCTTGGGAAAAGAAAATAAAAAATATAATATATGTATATGTATATGTATATACATATACATATACATATACATATACATATACATATACATATACATATACATATACATATACATATATATATATATATATATATATATATATATATATATATATATATATATATATATATATTCAGTGTTTCCTAGTTCTTATTTTTATTTCAATATGATGTGATGTGAATTGAAAGTTATTTACATTCTTTGCAAATGTCGATATAAAAAAAATTAGATAGGGCATCTGCTAATGTGTCGAGATTTCTAGAAACATGTTCATATTGTATGAAATCAAAATGTCTTTCCAGAAGATGCACTCTCAAAACCATGCAAAGGATGGTGACATTTCTCACTGAATGGATATTAGCGAGTTGTTGCACTACGAGCTGTGAGTCAAGCCTGATGACTATATAGTGGGTACGATGCGAAATAGCATAAGATAGTAGCTCAACCATTGTTCTTTACTCAACAATGTTGTTAGTCGAATGATGAATGAAAATCCATTTCATGCTTACTAGCTTGCCATTTGGAGCAAAGATAACCCATGCTGTGGAGGATAGGTTCTGAGTACTAAAAATAGCACCATCGGCATAACCAATATACGGTTCAAGAGAGGTTGACATCTACAATCCAAAAGTAAAAAGAATAAATATAAACCATGGGAATCTTTTGAAAGCACACTACAAACACACTTAACACACCTATAGATAGTATGTACATAATGTACTATGCATGGGATTAAGAACAATATTTTTTGAGGTACAACCCATTTCTAGGTTGCTCTAGTGGAACTCCATCGAGGTATACTAACTCATAAGCCCCTTTTGTGAGGACTCACTTGATAATGTATTGGGCCAAACACATAGCCTGGAACTTTCCTGGACCTAACTTGTCGGCTCGCTGGTGATATAAGAGAACCATATCTCCTTCTGAGAAGACTCTAAGCTTGACACTTTGTCATATTGTGCTTTTATGAGTGTTTTATGAGATTCATTGGCTAATGTGGCATCACATCGGGTTCAATCCAAACGAGTTAGATGTAAAAGACGATCCTCCTCTATGAAAGTAGCAGGAAGAAGTTCGATAGCTAGTTTTAGCGATGGAATTTGGCATTCTATGGAAGGATCGCTTCTAGACCATACACCAACTCAAATTGTGTGTATCCAGTAACAATCCTAACTGAGGTTCAGTATGCCCACAAGGTAACATAGAGAAGAAAGTGCCATTCTGATTTATTGAGCCCTATCATGCATTGAAGCATAGTCTTAAGAAATTTGTTAATCCTATCAACTTGTCTGTTAGCCTAAGGATAATAGGGAGTGGAATTTTCATGTGAAAGTCCCAATTTGGTAGTTAATTTGGTCACATATGATTATGAAAGTGCTTCCCATGATCCATAACTATTTCTTGCGGAACACAAAACCTAGCAATCACGTGGTTGAATAAAAAGTATGCAGTTGTTTCGCGGTGTTATTGAATGTAGGCATGGCTTCGGCCCACTTAGTAAAGTAGTCAACAACGACAATAATATAGCCATGCCCCCTAGCCGAGTGAGTGTGACATGTCGTAAATTTGATACCCCATTTTTCAAAGGGGCCAATGGTGACAACGGGATGCAATGGAGTAGGCTAAGCATGGATTTTACGATCATAGATTTGGCATGTTGGATACTTCCAGATGGTGAGGATATAGTCATGGAAAATGGTGGGCCAAAAGTAACTAGCACATAATATCTTTTGTGCGATAGCGTAACCAGATAAATGTATGTCGCATGCCCCTGAGTGGCATTCATTCAATACTTTCGCAGCCTCCTCGAGAGTGAGGAACCTTCGTAGAATCGTATCAATACCATGATGGTAAAGGGTGTCGTCGATAATCATGTAATTTTAGGCTTGGTATGGGATACACCACTTCTTTGAGTGAGAGGTATTGGGTCAAAAAGTCTGGGTCTGGAGATAGATAAGAAAAAATCCATACCATGGGTCAGATGATGAGATCAAAATAGTGACTCTTCTGGCATGGAATCTCCAGATGTTGATTCAGTAAGGGAGGGGAGATCTCACATTAGCTTCGCAAAAAATAAGGATTTATTTGACTTGGACTTGATTAATTCTAGGTCGAACTATTGGAGAATAAAAATCCACTTAGCATACCCCCCCCAACCAAACAACAAATGATGTGACAATATGTATGTGATAGGGTTGCAATCCGAAATGACCATAGTTTTGCGAAGCAAGATGTAATAGTGAAATCTCTGGACAACTTGAACAACCGCCAAAGCCAACTTTTCAATGTGAGTATACTGGATCTTGATATCATCGAGGTTCCGCCTCAGATAATAAATGGGATGTTCAATCCCCATATTGTCTTCTTAGACCAACATCATAGCTATAAAATAGATGGCGATAGTAAGGTACAATAAATAGTCACGCTGATAGTCAGGGGGATATAAGAGAGATGCCTGAACTAATACATCTTTCAAGGCATCAAATTCTTTTTATGCAGCATCCTCCCAATGGAAGGGAATCCCCTTTTTCAGTAAACAAGTAAATCCTTTGGTCATTTCAACATAGTTAGGGATGAACCTCCTCAAGAAGTTATCTTTCCCTTGGAGTCTTTATAACTAAATGAGGGAGGAAGGCACTGGCAAGTCAAAGATTGGCTATAATTTTAAAGGATCAATACAAATTCCTTATTTTGAAATGAAAAAAGCCAAGGAGCTGACCAAAATTGACACACAACACAAATTTGTGTGGATTAAGTTGAATATTATAATGTACATGGCTCGTAAATGCATGGGGTGATTAGCCCGATGCTTGGAGTGAGCTGTGAGATCATACAAAAAGGGTTTCATGATATGCTTGATGTCAAGGAAAGCATAATCCATCGAACGTTGAAACGTGACCCTTGCATTATTTAAATTGAAAGGGGGATTTCTATAAGAAAAAGTACCTGAGGGACAAATAAATGTGGTTTTAGGTTGGTCCGTTAGGAGAATTATGATTTGATTATAGTCCGATAATCCATCCATGAAAGAATAAATCCCGTAGCCAATGGAATCATCAACAATCAAGTTAATAAATGGGGTTAGGTAGTTGCCTTTTGGACAAGCTCGATTTATGTCCTGATAGTCGACACATACTCAAATCGTGCCCTATTTATTCATGATAGGTGTAGCAGTGTTTTAATCAATATTAATTAATTGAGACTGCAACATTCATTGTCAGCCCAGGGTAGGTCTTGCTGTTTCAATGGAGTTCACACTATCTATGCCAATACACTCCAACCAAGCATAAGAAAATGCAGACAACTGTAAAAGATTTCACTGATCTAAATTGCTGAATCAAATCGTGCGTGTAGACATAAAAACACTCTATAGAATTAAATCAAAACTCGCATCTATCAAAGTAAAGGTGTGCTACACAGGAACTAATATCTATTCTAGCTGGTTACTACCATTCTGTTGATTAACCCAGTGTAACAACATAATTTAAATAGAAACAACATCGAATGTAATCCACGATTTGTACAACACAACGAGAAACCATAAATCAATTAACTAAACTAGAATGTACAATACCTATATCACTACAATCTTTGCCAAAGAGGATGGCTCTTCCTCCTCAGCAGGGCGCAGGAAGAACACAAAAGTGATTAACGAATCAGTTGAAGAACAGTAAAAGCATCACCGTGCTGATTGATATTAAAAATAAATTCAAAATTACAGAAGCAGAGTAACAATACTTCTCTATATGTCGTATCCTTTTACATGAAAAATCAAGTATTTTGTAGTTATTACAACCCAAAATTAGAAACAGATCAGTCATGAGAATCTCACAATTCTCATGATGATAAAAAGTAAAAGTAATTACAACCTATTGCTAAATACAAATATCCATCAGTTACGATTGCAATAGCTTGAGTCTTATTGCTTCAAATAAACAATCCCTACTGTCGATAGCTGTTATGTGGAATAGTACCCACATTTCCCAGCTTCGCCACAACAACATCATGTGAATGGCGGTTCGGGATGACACGACATTACTAGCAACAACACTATTGGTGTGACGACAGATCAACACGTGGTGTAACAACATCCAATGTGTAACAACAACCTGCAACAATTATCTGCTTCATAGCTTTGTTCTTACGAGCAATCACCTAAAAAGAAGGACTTCCCAAAATACTTCTCCAATACTCTCCCAGTTAGCCACAAAAAGGAATAAAGCCTTGATCTGAATTTGAAACTACTTGTTTTGTTTTCAAGGTATTCAATTCAGAATTATACATGTTTAAATGATTTCCATGTCTTGCAGAAAGAAAACAAATGAAATTTTCAGCTGTTCATGACCCATTCAAGCATAGCAGATTTATTTCCTTTTACTGTTTAACACACTAAAACGAATTTGTTCTGCAAAATAAATCAACCACAGATGCAAAAGAAGTTGATAAAGCAGTTCACCCCTCCTGGGCTACGTCTGCTGGGTCCAAAGCTCCCAAATGGGCTTGTCCTTGTTTTCATTAAATGCTCAAATTGAAAATACAGATGAATAGAAGCATCTACAGGTGAAATATATGGTAAAAATGGATTCAGAACACTTGAATCCTTCAGGATTGACTATTGGATCACCTCCAATGGATACCTGCAACCCTATACAGTCTTCACAAAGTTGGGCCCTAGTGGCTCCTAGAACTTTCACGGCTCCAAAACCTTTGAAGATAACCTCAGATGGCTGTAATACCTACACCAATGGCTTCAGAAGGTTGAAAATACCCAAAATAAAAAAAAAAAAAATCGTCCAAAACCGCCTTTCCTAGCCAAAGTTATGGCCATTTAATGATCCCCTCCAGTTTAGCCTAAAAGAACTCCAGCTAACTTTAGTTAATGTCCAGTTAGCTCCGCCAAATCTGGCACCACCGCCAAAAAATCTGCCAGTCTAACTGTTACTTAACTGCCCACAAATTCTGCATGTGACCACGTTACAGTTATTCTTGGATTTCGTGCCCGGTGGATAATGGTCTCGGCCCATGGTTTTGGGCACCCGATCATATGGTATGCGGGGGCTGGCCCCCTTCGTTTCCCACCCGTAAACCGTTTTAAAGTTTAAATATAATTTGGTCGCCAAACCTTTCAACATATGGTGTTGTGGCCCAACGGTAAGCTTGTTCCTTTGTGCATATGAGGTCTTGTGTTCAAAACTTGCCAATGCCAATAATTTTATATATGCGCCCATATAGTGTTTGCTGACGTCATCCTAGGGGCCATGTGGCGGCCTCCGGGCCTGCCATGTGGCAACCTATGATTGGTTGCCGAAAAGAGAATATTCCCTAGAATATTCCAAGGAATATTCTACGAAATATTCCTTTTTAATTTTTTTTTTCAAAAATTAAAATTTCCAATGTTATTGACAAATTCTTCTTTTTGCCATAACTTCCTCATACGGCGACCGTTTTTCGAACCGTTTGCAGCACCGGAATCGGGAAGATGAGAAATTTCCAGTCATTCAACTTTGAACTAGTTCTAAGCACTTTAAATTTTGAGCATTTTACGACACTTAGGACATGAGCACTTGATCACGCCTCCCCATTGGGAAGCTTTTGGACCCCAAAAGCTTTCAACTACCTATTAAAGAGGTGAGGGTATAGCTCCCTCACTCTGTCCACCTCCATCCACTTTGCTTTGTTCGGTTTGCTGCCTTTGAAACCAACCCGAACATAATCTACACTGCCCCTTCTTGAAGTGCGTGTCCTTCTGTCAAGGATTGTATCTTCTTTCAGCTCATCTAAGAATTCTGGCGAGAAATCTTCTATAGGTGGCAACTGAACAACATTTTCATGATCAACAATCAAAGGAGTTTCATACAAATGTAAGTTCTCCACATTGACAACAGAATACATTTGCATGTAGGAAGGAAAATCTAATTGAAAAGCATTATTTCCAACCTTCTTGAGGATTTTGAATGGACCATAACGAATAGGCTTCAGCTTTTTACCTTCTCCTTGCATCCTTTCCTTACTAATGTATAGCCATACCTCATCCCCTTCTTGAAACTTGTGATCGACTCTATGCTTGTCGTGTCTTTCCTTGTACTTGCCTTGACTCTTCTCAAGCTGTTCTTGAATTTGCTGATGTATTTGCTGAATTATTTCAATGAATGAACGAGCTTTGTCAATATCACTATGTCCCTCAATGGCGACATCTTTCTCAAGAATGAAATGAAGAGGTGATTTTGGCAAGTAACCAAAACAAGCTTCAAACGGTGAGGTGTTTGTGGAAGAGTGCTTGGCACGGTTGTAAGCATGCTGTATGTAGTGAAAATGTTCATCCCAAAGCTTGGGATGCTTGCTGCAATAACCTCTCAAGAGGTGCACAATGGTTCTATTCACAACTTTGGTTTGTCCATCTGTTTGCAGATGGAAAGCAGTATTTTTCTTCAACTTTGTGTCCATCATCTCCCATAGGTTGGACCAAAAATTCCCCACAAATCTGGAATCCCTGTCACTAATAATGGAAGTAGGCAAACCAAAGTGAATCCATACAGGATGAAAAAATAATTCAGCAGTTATAGTTTTCTTACAAGGCATAAGTATACACATTTTGCTGAAACGGTCAACTACTACATATAAATAATCATGGTGCTTTCTAGATTTTGGCAAACCTCCTACAAAATCCATAGAGATGCTCTCCCATGGTCTAGAAGGTACCGGAAAAGGAGTATACAAACCAAGCTTCCTATTGCTAGGCTTGCTTGTAGCACATAATGAACATCCTCTTATGAACCTTGAAACATAATCTACCATGCGAGGCCAATAACAATACCTCTGTAGATGTGCAACTGTTTTGCTCACACCAAAATGGCCAGCAATAAGAGAAGAATGAGCTTCTCTTATGACATTTATCCTCTCCCCCTGTGGTATACACAACTTGCCCAAATGAAACAACAAATTGTTATGCAGGTGATAGTCATTTTCCTCTACATGATTCCCTTTACTCAAGTTAGCATACACATCTTTAAAGTCATCATCAGATGCATATTGTTCTATGTAACTATCATGTACAATGGAATCATTCTTAGGTAAAGTAACAACACCAATAATAGGCCTTGAAAGCATATCAGCAACCTTATTCAAAGTACCTTTCTTGTACCTTATTACCAAATGGAACCGTTGCAAGAAGCCCATCCATCTGAAGTGTCGTGACTGTTGTAACTTGCTTTGTGATTACAAGTACTGTAAGGGCTGATGGTCAGTATGTCTAACAGTTTCTTTGCCCATCAAATAGTGTTTCCACTTTTTGACGCTTTATACCAACGCATACAACTCCTTATCATATGTAGGATAATTTACAACAGCACCATTAAAATTTTCAGAATGAAAAGCAATAGGCTTACCATGATGTAGAAGAACAACACCCATAGCATAATCACTAGCATCAGTTTGTATCTCAAAGGGTTGTCTCAAATCCGGTAATGCAAGGATTGGAGCTGAACAAATCTTCTCTTTCAAAGATTCGAAAGCTTTTTGCTGCTTGCCTCCCCATTGGAAAGCATGCTTCACACTTGTCACTGCATGCATAGGAGCTGCTATAGAAGAGAAGTTAGAGATAAACTTCCTCCAATATTGAGCTGCACCCAAAAAACTTCTTAACTCTGTTATGGATTTGGGAGTAGGCCACTTTACAATAGCCTCAGTCTTAGCAGGATCAATTCTCAAAGCACCTCCTCCTACTATGTGTCCCAAATAAACCAAAGAAGTCTTTCCAAATTCACACTTTGACATTTTAAGAAATAACTGATTCTTCTTCAAAACATCAAGTACTTTCCTAACATGCATGACATGATCTTCTCTAGACTTGCTGAAAATTAAGATGTCATCTAAGTAGACAATAACAAAATCATCAAGAAAAGGACGCAAGACATCATCCATTACCCGCATGAAAGTTGCAGGTGCATTGCACAAAACAAACGACATCACAAACCACTCAAAGAGTCCTTGTTTGGTTTTAAAGGCTGTCTTCCAAATGTCACTTTCTTCAATTCTTACTTGATGATATCCACTGTGCAAGACTAGCTTAGTGAAATATCGAGCATCTTTCAGCTGATCTAGCAAATCATCTATCCTTGGGAGTGGGTAACGATTCTTTACCGTTATCTTGTTCAAGGCCCTGAAATCAACACACATACGCCAAGTGCCATATTTCTTTGGAATCAATACAATCGGTGACCCACATGGCGAAGTACTTGGCCTTATGAAACCCTTGTCCAACAAGTCCTTGATTTGCTTCTTTATTTAAGCATTCTCCATAATATACATGCGGTACATGCCTATGTTTGGAAGAGGACAATCTGGATGCAAATGGATTTCATGCTGAATCTCCCTCTTAGGAGGCAAACCTGTTGGCTCCTGAAACATCTCATGATATGCATCAATTACATCATATAGATCTAATTTAATTTTTGGATCACAATTGTCAAATGACACATGATTCACATCAACCTTGGGCTTAATCATAAGAAGAACAAAATTCTTACTTGAATTGACCAGCCTTTTTACCTGTCCTGCATTCACCATCGCTACATTTGTCTTCTTGCGATGAGCTCTAACAATGAACTCCTTGCCATCTTTGAAAAGATGATATTTATTTTCATGGCGATGAAAGATAGCTTTCCTGTCAAACAAGTAAGGACTTCCCAAAACAATTCCTGCTATATCAAAAGGTACCACATCAAGTTCAACTGTGTCAATAAAATGTGCAGTTATTGCAAAGCGCAATGTGCACTTTCTTGAAACTTGTAAATTTGCATCCTTGCAAATCCATCCAAGTGGATATGGCTTCGGATGTGGAACGGTCTCAAGTTTAAGCTGCTTGACCAAGTCCTCTGATATAAGGTTTGCTTGTGACCCACTATCAAAAAGTGTGTCAATTTTAATATGTTTTGAAATCACCCTCACATGAAACAGTTCAATTCTTTCTTCCTCATTAGGAGCTTGTACATGGCAGTTTGAGGTACTAGTGCTGGCTTGAGTTTCAATTTCTTTTCCCTTCAAGTTATTCAAACCCATGGCTGCAATTTTGGTTTCATCACCTGAATCATCCCCTAAATCCTGTGGGGTAGATGTAATAGCAACAGTTGTCTGTTTCCCTTTGGATTTGTTAAATTGAGGTCTTTTTTCAGGATATAATTCCCAACAGTTTTTCTCCTCATGGCCTGGTTTAGAACAGTGTTTACAGATCACTTTCTCACTCTCATGTTTGACAGATGCATTCTTTTTGCTCTTTCCCTTGGAGGTTTTCTCTTTGTTTTTCCCCTTGGGGGGCTTGTTTCTACCCTCTTCAAATGTGTTTTTTCCCCTTGCCTCTAAATGGGTAGCTTGGACACAAACCTCGTCCAGGCTAGTAGGGTTAAACATCAAGATGGTGTGTCTAAGGTAACTATGCAAGCCACCGATGTATTTCAGCAAGGTTTCTTGGGTCTGTAAATCTACCCCTAACAAGAGAGCTCTTCTCCTGAATTCTTGGGTGTAGTCTTGGACACTCTGACCCTTAAGTTGTGTGCAATTTTGCCAATTCATAATGGCTTTCTGCATGTGAGCAAGAGGATAAAACTATTTTTTAATGGCTAATAGAAATTCAGGCCATGTTAAGGTAACCTTACCAAATTTCTTGATCTCCTCTTTAGTTTTGGCCTCCCACCAGACCAATGCTGCTCCATCCATTCTCAAAGAAACCAACTGAATCTTTGTGGCATCATCATGCATATTTTGGATCCTCAAGTAAACTTCCAACTGCCTAATCCTGTTGTCAAGCTTTTTTGCATTCACTTCACCATTAAACATAGGTAATTCGAATTTTACATCAAGCTTCAAAAAAGGACTTTTTCCAGAGGATCTATGCTTATGCACAGAAGAAGAAGATGAGGATGAAGAGGAAGAAGGTGACGATGGGGGTGGTGGATCACCATTTCCTCCATGTCCTTTCTTGGCATGACCATCATCCTTCTTACCTCCTGAAGAGCCCTCTCCTTCATGTGGATGTTTGGACCCTTCTCCAGCCAATTTTTCGTTTCTTTCTTGGTGCAATATCCTCACCATTTCAGTGAGGTCCAAGAAAGCCTTTCTGAAGACTCTTTCTTCTTCTTTTGGATCCATGTCTGCAGGAATTTCTCCTTCATGTGCAGACATTCTTGAAGCTTCTGCTGAGACTCTTGAGGGTGAAATTGAAGGTGGAGGTGATGGCTCTCTAGCCTTCCTTGACTGAGGATTCTCTCGTTCTCTAGTCAACTGTCCTTCCCCTCTTTTAAGTTTCAACCTGGTAAGCATCAATACTTTGCAAGACAACTAGAAGATATTTGCACAAAAACTTGGCTTTGATACCAACTTGATCTGAATTTGAAACTACTTGTAATTTGTTTGCAAGGTATTCAATTCAGAATTATACATGTTTAAAAGATTTCCATGTCTTGCAGAAAGAAAACAAATGAAATTTTCAGCTGTTCATGACCCATTTAAGCATAGCAGATTTATTTCCTTTTATTGTTTAACACACTAAAAAAAATTTGTTCTGCAAAATAAATCAACCACAGATGCAAAAGAAGTTGATAAAGCAGTTCACCCCTCCTGGGCTACGTCTGCTGGGTCCAAAGCTCCCAAATGGGCTTGTCCTTGTTTTCATTAAATGCTCAAATTGAAAATACAGCTGAATAGAAGCATCTACAGGTGAAATAGATGGTAAAAATGGATTCAGAACACTTGAATCCTTCAGGATTGACTATTGGATCACCTCCAATGGATACCTGCAACGCTATACAGTCTTCACAAAACTGGGCCCTAGTGGCTCATAGAACTTTCACGGCTCCAAAACCTCTGCACATGACCTCAGATGGCTGTAATACCTGCACCAATGGCTTTAGAAGGTCTAAAATACCCAAAATAAAAAAACAATTCGTCCAAAACCGCCTTTCCTAGCCAAAGTTATGGCCATTTAATGATCCCCTCCAGTTTAGCCTAAAAGAACTCTAGCTAACTTTAGTTAATGTCCAGTTAGCTCCGCCAAATCTGGGCGTCCACCAAATTTGGCGCCACCGCCAAAACATCTGCCAGTCTAACTGTTACTTAACTTCCCACAAATTCCACATGTGACCACGTTGCAGTTATTCTTGGATTTCGTGCCCGGTGGATAATGGTCTCGGCCCATGGTTTTGGGCACCCGATCATATGGTATGCGGGGGCTGGCCCCCTTTGTTTCCCGCCCGTCAACCGTTTTAAAGTTTAAATATAATTTGGTCGCCAAACCTTTCAACATATGGTGTTGTGGCCCAACGGTAAGCCTGTTCCTTTGTGCATATGAGGTCTTGTGTTCAAAACTTGCCAACGCTAATAATTTTATATATGCGCCCATATAGTGTTTGCTGACGTCATCCTGGGGGCCACGTGGAGGCCTCCGGGCCTACCACGTGGCAGCTTGTGATTGGTTGCCAAAAATGGAATATTCCCTAGAATATTCCAAGGAATATTCTGCGGAATATTCCTTTTAAATTTTTTTTCAAAAATTAAAATTTCCAATGTTATTGACAAATTATTCTTTTTGCCATAACTTCCTCATACGGTGACCATTTTTAGAACCATTTGCGGCACTGGAATCGGAAATAAGAGCACTTTCCAGTCGTTCAAATTTGAACTAGTTCTAAGCACTTTAAATTTTGAGCATTTTACGACACTTAGGACATGAGCCCCTGATCACGCCTCGTATTATTCTGTAAAATACAACAAAGTAACATGATAGCATAATAGGTTAAAAAGGTAAGAAAATATGGAATTTGGTCATATAAATTCATGGGTCTGGGGGACAGAAAAGTCAAAACTGGGGAAAGAATGTGCAGAAAATAGGTAAAAAAACCACACCCAACATCTCCCCCCGACTGAAGCAACTACATGTCCCCATGCAGAATATCAGTTCCTTCTACTATACCCCTGATGAAAATCTGTGAAATAATAGGCACTAGCAGTATCATTGCCTGAAACTCTGAATCATTGAATGGCCATTAACTGACGTGGCCAAGATTCCTCTTCGTAGTCATATAAATGGTAATTGGGTTGATACTCATCCAATGGCAACCATATCAAAGAAAATTTGAACCTGAGGCCAATCTAGAATGCCCCCAGTGTCAGTACACTCTGAGCATATTCTGGAACCCATGTAACAATAACCATGAAGTTTCTATACTCAAAGGGGTCCCCTTCCTATAACTCTGTGCTACAGGCCTTGGTGCGCTTGAGACATTCGACTAGCGCTTGGCTCCTCATATTTGTAAACAAGTTGAGGCAAGTCCTCATGATTCTTTTTCTGTAGACGACTGATTGTTCTCTAATTTTTGGAGTGCTTAGGGATAGTCTAAACTCTCACTGAAGTTCGTAAGCCATTCCTGGTTCAAGCTTGATCCATAATGCTATTCTTTCCTCATTGGTTTCTTCTTTTTTCTTGGCTAGGTTCCACTCAATATGATTCCTCATGAATGAAAGGAAAGCCCTGCAACTGCAAGTTCCCATGTAGGAGAGGACTCTCGCCACCATCTTCTTGCTCACATATTCACACATCATATTGTACAAGAATAGCTCGCACAACATGCTCTGGTCATCAAAGTCACAGGAGCGAAATTTTTCCAAAAAGGTATGGGTTGAAGAACCCAAATAGGACCTATTCTCATAAACTACCTTTAATTGAAAAAAGTAGTAACGTTCCCACAGGAACACAGAGTATGACGGGGATGGCCGCCTGTATGCTAGCAGGTTTAGAACAAGGTCACGAAGTTTGGTCTTATCAAACATTAGGTCTGAGACTTTTCGGTGCAGCTAATAGAACTTTTCATCCTTCTTCTTTATAACTTCCTTGTGCCTCCGTGCCTCTTCTTCTCTTTCCCATTCTTCTTTTAGCCATTTTTCTCTCAGGGAATCCATCATTCTTTTATGAATTTTGAGTGAAATCACTCCCTCCTATAGAGAGAGGCCAACTACTTCCACTTTTGCAAATCTGGCAACAAAAACAATCTCTCAAAATGCCATCGTTGATTAGGACCCGACGTTCTTCTGCATGCACTATCAATTGAGGGTGTAGCAGCCTCCTGAGGGAGAAATTGTTCCACCTTGGCTGCTAGTTCTTGTGTAACAACAGCTTAGTTAGTGGATTTTGTCACAGTTTCTTTATCTTCCTAGTAATCTTCCATTTTCACTGCTAGTTCTTGTGTAGCAGCAGTGTTATCCACATACTTATGTTCATCGTTTTTCTCTGGATCTGCTTCGGTCTTCAATGTTGGTTCTTGTGTAGTAGTAGTGTTGACTGTAGGCTCATGGATATTATCTATCTCTTCCTTCTCTTGTCTGACTTCCTCCTACACTGCTAGTTCTGATGAAACAACAGTGTCAACCAAGGGCTCTTGTGTATCCATTACTTGATCACTTCCTGTGGATTGTCCTGTCTCGGTTGCTGGTTCTTGTGTAATAGAAACGTCCTCAATAGGTTCTTGTGTAACAACTTCCCAGATTTTAGTTTGAGTCTCCCTCGAGGTGGTGTCTACTGCATACTTTGAATCCTATTGCCACCAACTTCTCGGCATAAGCAATGCACAGAGTGCCCAGGATTTCTCCCCTTTTGGCCCTATCCAGGACCTCTGCCAAAGTATCTAGCCCTGGAGGTCTTGGCTCTACGTTTCCTTCTGCTAGTTGTTCCATCAATTCTCTAATTTCTTTTCTCTAGAATTTCAATTTTTGACAACAAGGATTGGGTTTCGCTCTTACTAGGTGAAGAAGGTTCTTCTGGCTGAGCTTGCTCCTCGTCCTTCTACTCTGTTGCTCCTTTGTCCTTTCTTGACATGGATGGGGACTCTGGGTGGCTGCTAACCCTTATCCTTTGCTTCCGCATCCTGTCGCCAATTGGTTTATCAACCGGCCTCTTGTTGACCCTTACTATCGAGGCCTAGGGTGCTCATTTTTCACCTTTGAAGCTTCCTCAAATGTCTTGGTTTTCCTTCTATAGGTGGTCCTGGGCCTTTTCCGCCTGAATTCTTCCTAGTTGTTGCCCTTTCAGCTCAAAGTGTCCAACACAATGAGTTTGATAAGGCCATGGTTGGTAACACACGTTTCTAGATGCGCTGGTGTTTCACAGCCACAGCCATGTGCCTAATGTTGCCCAATAAGAAATAAGGAAGGTTGATCAGATGCTGATGCCAGAGGTCGTTCAACAATGGAAAATGATAATTAAACACAATTGTTTCCCTTCCTTTGCAAGTAATGTACTTGATGAGGTAGAGGGAAACATCCACCGATGGTTGGGGTAGTGACAGTCTATCAATTACCCTACCTTTCTTTACCAATGACTCTTATTCTTAGAGGAAATCCCCTTTTAGTGAGGGGTCATTGACCTTCCTATTAAACAATCTCTTCCCTTCCGTTGGAAATCATGTTGCTCTAGAAATCACCTCTTCCATGACCTCCAACTTCAACCCTTTAACCACTGTCTGTTTTCTCTCCAGATTCTTTGCAAATTCCATGGCAACATCGCCTTCTGATCCTTCCAACCTCTAAAAGAATTTGAACCAGCCTGCATCCTTGAAAATATGGAATGCTTCTTGGAAATCTTCCAAGGATTCTGTGGACCCTGGCTCATGCCATGTTGCTGCTCCTCCCATTGCTGATACAATTCAGTGTTGTTCCACCTGCTTATCCTTCCCTTTAAGTTCTCTAGGGTATTCGACACACAATCTCGTTGTCTCATCCTACACCACTATTTTCTCTTCTCTAAGCACTCTGAATGGTGGTTCAGCGCTTCCAACAGAGGTAAATGGTAGGGTGGTAGGGTGGTGTAGGTGAAGATTTCAGATTGGGATTTGACACACATGGTTTGTACTACACAATGAATGTTGCCTTAATGGTGAGTCATGGGGAGGTGTCGTCGATGGTATACTTACCCTTTTTGGTATGATTAGCATTAAGTAACAATAACTACCAGGTCATCATGCCTTAGTTGCTAGATTTTTCTAATGATCACAAGTCATGCGACGGTCATGTCGCCATATGATTCATTGCCCTGCCCCCTGGCTTAATTATGAAAGCTGTCCTTGGTTGTCAATAGTCATGCCAAGTTGCCATAATTACAAAATAAAACAAATTCAATATTACATTTTTGATGACATACCTGGGTGATGTGGGGTGAAGTAATGGGCGACGTGACGCGCGAACCAGGTTCCAGCAGCGAGATGTGCGAACTTAATTCTGATGACGAGGATCATGGTGATGTTCTGCTACTTATTATAATAAAATATCTCATTTATTCCTTAAAAGTCTTCGACTGCTATAGGTGTAACAACTAAGACGAATGATATATATTATTTTAATTTCTACAAAAGGAAGAAAAGATCATGTAACAACACTTATCGTAAGATATTCTTTGAAATAACAAATTCTGTTATAGAGTGTGTAATAGCCACCACCAATTGGTTTTCAACTGCTACAAAAGTGTCTGTCTGCACCTGGGAAAGGTTTTCACAGCCAAATTATTATTATTGTTTTTTTTTTGAAGGTGTAACAACCTGCCAACCGAAGTTGATTTTTAGTTGTTACACTTATTGGAAAAATTAAAGTTTTTGCAGCACAAGGGGGCTTTCCCCTGTTCCCGTAATCTGTAGATCCGAATTTGTGACAATGTTGACAAATAAATCCCTTGAGGTAGGTTTGTGATATAACCGAAGTCGGTGCCCATTTGAAAGTAATGGTGTCCTCACACTCTCAATGGTCACAAAATTTATAGTCCCATTCTCAAAGACCGCATCTACCTCATAAGGACCTATCCATTTGGTGCAGAGCTTACCCTTGTAGTATTTAAACCTTGAGTCATATAAGAGATCCTAATCTCCTTTCTAGAAATTCTTCTTCTTTATAAATCTATCATGCCACTTAGCTCTCTACTATTGGATAATCTTTGTTCGTTGGATAGAAGCCAACCGTTTCTCCTCCAATTCATTGAGTTGGTTCAATCTTTGCCTTTGTGTTGTAGCCAAATCCAAATTTACCTACAATGTTGTCCTTAGTGTCTTGATTTCAAATTCAATGGGGAATAAAGAGTTCTTACCATACACAAGTTCATATAGCGAGAATCTAGTGGTATTCCTCCATGTAGTCCTGTATGCCCATAACATTTCTGGAATTTTGGCAGCCCAATTTCTTCCATGACTGACCACAGTCTTAGTAAGGATCCCCTCAATAACTTTTTTAGTGTTTTCTACTTGGCCATTTGCTTTTGGATGATAAGGTGTTGTGATTCTGTGATGGATTTTATATTTTTCGAGCAACTCTTGGATCTTATGATATGTGAACTAGGGCCCTGCATCTATGACTATCTCCCTGGGTATGCCAAACCAAACAAAGATGCCTTCAAACAGAAAGTCTGAGATAGATTGCTCTGTGGCTCTAGTTAGTGCCTTCGCCTCAACCCATTTTGTGACATAGTCAGTGCAAGAGAAAGATGTAAGATCTTTGTCTAAATGAAGGATTAATTGGTCCTACAAAATCTAGATCCCGCTTCTCAAAAGGTTATAGGACGATTTGGGGCTGTAACAAAATCTCATCTGATTGAAGTGGTTGACCCATCCTTTGACAACTATCACATCCCTTCACAAACTTCTTAGCATCCTGAAATATTGTCGGCCAGTAATACCCTGTTGAAAGGACTTTGTATCATGTTTGTTTGTCTACGAAGTTTCCTCCATAGCGTTCCTCATGACAGGCTTTAAGGATATCAAAGACCCCATCTTCTCTAACACAACGTCTGATCTAGAAATTTGGTCCAATGTGGTAGAGGTTCCCATCTATCTAGGTATATGTAGCACTTTGTTGTATGATTTTTCTTTTCTCCTTTGAGGACAAATACTGTGGAAACTTCCCTGCAGTAAGATAATTGGCTATATCTGCATACCAAGGTGAGTAAGTAGAAATAGAAAAAATATATTCATCAGGGAAAGAATCATTAGTGGGAGTGCAACTATTGTTGGAGAGGTAAATCCCCTCTACGGATAGAGGCGATCCCTACTAGCCCAATAGGGGTCTAGCAACAATCACACAATGCTGCCACGCATGTTCCTAGTTACACTTAAACAAGAAGTAAAGAGCACCTACTTGGATTCCTGCGCTGTCGTTGGACGAAGAGATGTCTCCTTCGCTCCTTCGCTTCGGCTGGTCACAGTCCTCCGCGATCCCCGCGAACGGACACCTGCACACACGAAGAGAAGGCAAACGCAAGCGTGAAATCTAGTAAAAGTAACTATATGCCAGTCAGAAAAGACATAATTCACATTTATCCATTGCATAAACAAACGAGAATGGAACAATAATAGCAGTCATCTATTATTAATCAGAATAGAGAAGAGTACAACCAAATGTTCTGACGTCGATAAACTTCTCAGGAGGGATCAGTCAGCATGTATCTCAAGCATTCACCTTTGAGGATGGTTCTCCCAAGACAAACAACTCTCTCTCTCTCACACAAATGTCACAAACAAACTTCCCCAAGCAATGAATCACTTCCACTCCTAACACACCAAACCTATAGCAGCAATCTGAGCACTACAAGCTCTGTACAATCCAAGCTAAGTCTAGCTAGTTCCCACTAGTTTCTAACTAGCTGCTCATGGTAATGGTGGAAGTTTATATAGGAGAAGGAGTCTCCTAAAAAGGTGGAAGGATGAGCTTATCTTCAAGGGGAGTAGTTGCAAAGGGTCGAACAGACATGCCATAGAAGGGAGTCGATATTCACAAAGCTAACAACCAAGCCTGGAGAGATCTGGAAGGCTGGTTGTTTGAACAAATTCGCCCAAACTGGATCAGCGCGGATTATATGGAGACTACCGCGCTGTCAGCACATAACAATAACTGAACAAGTCATGTCAGCGCGGAAGAACACGGGAAAGCCGCGCTGTGCGTCATCGCGGAAAAGTGATGTTCTTCCGCGATGGCAGCGCACGAAATACACTGTGAGGCGCTGGTCATCGCGGTTATTTTAGGAACAGACGCGCTGATGCACAAAACTTTGGAAAAATGGGTTTTAAGCCAGTTCAGGGATCAAACACTTAGTGATTGTGACTTCTGGACACAGCAGGGTGACTGACAGGAAGGCAGTGATAAATTACTGTGTAACAGATGCCCCCTAAAGCATGAAGACCGAGAGAGTGGGAGGGGTGAAATGCTTTACAACACACGCCGAACTGGAACACCACCAGGAAGTATCGAAAAATCTCTGACAATCATATACATGCAGTATAGGCATGGGCGCAGCCATCCAAAAGACATGCGAGACTGGTCTATGGTATGGACGCAGCCACCCAGCTAAAGAGACCATAATAATGATAAGGTATGGTCGCAGCCATCCATGAAGACTCAGGTATGGGCGCAGCCATCCATCAATGAGTCATGTAATGATTATCCACAAAATCGCAACCTGGACCACAGTGAGCAAGGATCCAGGGTCTTGCGCTCCATCTCGACCCGAACAGAGTACAAGTTCAAGCATGTGAATACATGGGTTGGAGTCGAACATGCATGAACATCGTCTGATTACCGGCCAATGATGAGAACCGTTAACAGACGCGAGAGGTACCACCAATAATGACAATGGCCCTCAAGGTACTATAGGTACAATCCGCGGTATGTGAATCAATGAGCTGGTGTCGAACATCCACGGAATCATCCGATCGGAGGCCAATGATGAAAACCTCTCGTCGAACACGAAGAACCTGCCATTGAGGCATGCAGGCTCTAAGGCACCTGAAGGGAGTCTCTAAGTCGCCTTCCCGGATAATGAGCTGAAGTCGACAGGAAGTGACCTTGATCGAAGGTGGGCCATAATGTTTCCCACATCATCGACGCGAGACAGAGGAAAAAATGATTTGTGTGAGATAGCAGATGAGGTTGTATTATTACAGAAGTCAACTTCTCTTGAACATATCGGCGGCACTGTGGCGGGCTTGGCAGTATTTGACATCAAATGAGTAAGGGTCATGGTGACAGGGCAATAAGCAGATGAGAGGTCAAATAGGATAACCCAAACCCACGGAGGCCAGTGAAAGATAAGATGAGATGGTCCCACCCAGACACGAAGCAAAAGAGTGCCATGTTCAAGAGCGACATACTGCCGACACGACTATGATTACTGTTCCATTTTCCCCACCATTTCTGGCAGGTACCCCGATTATTTTTGGATGACAAGCTTGACGGGGATAGCATATGCTTGAGGAGCGTCATTTCGACAATACCCGATGTCATTGAGTGTTTAACGAGCCTGACAAAGGAAAAACTCGGCTTCTTTTCTTGTTTCGAGAGTCTGAAAAGAATGCGGAAAAGGAGACTCCAGGGGGGTCCTTTTTCGTACAGTTGTGTCTCTCGAGCCCGAAAAAGTATAAAACTATGCTCGAAAGAACCGCCCGACCATTACGATCGAGGAATACTTTTCGTAAATAGTGTTCTTCGACCCGAAAAAGTAAAAAAGCAGTCAGAAGCACGTCGTTTTGGAGCCAATAACGAGTGCGAAACGACAAACACCCGGCAATCTCTTTAGTTTAAACAGTCGGAAAAAGAGCTTTAAAAGCGACCGCCTCTCGTTCCTTTTAACGAGTCGAGAGGGGGACTCGGCAATCTTTTCGTCTTTAAACGGTCAGAAAAGAGCTGAAAGCAGACCTCCATTTTTATTCTCTTTAACGAGTCAAAAAGGGAAAAATACTCGGCAATCTTTTCATATTTTACGAGTCAGAAAAGAGCTTAAAGGCGACTCGTCCTAGAGGAACGAGTGGTATAAAAGGTAGCAACTGGTTCCGGCAATGGTGGAACTACTCAAAACATGTAATGGTCAAGAGGCAAGCTAATAAAACCACTCATCGCTGCGGTTCCTCAGGAAAGGATAAACAACCAAGTGAGAGCATATGATCGGCCAAAGAGATGGTAGCAATGGAATGAAACAACCAAGGCTCATCTAGCAGAATTTAGCAGATAAAGATAGCAATCACAAGATGTAAAATGGGTATGGGTTCATTTTTACACAAGCTTGAACCATGGAGAACTTTGCTTGGATTCGGTTTCATGTTTACACAAGCTTGAAACGAAAAACTATGCTTGTTATAAGCTTGCATGCCCCCAGCATAATGACGCACATGCCCCTAGCATAATGACGCACATCGAGGTACATGCCCCCCAAGCTTCATTGCATTCAACAAAGTGGATGGAATGAAGGTTCACTCTCGAGATCGATGAAAGACTCGACTTGTATTTTACGAGATCTTAATCAAAAGACTCGATTTGGAAAGGGAGTTGGTTCATTTTTTAATGAGGTTGACACAGTAAAAGAACTATCCTCATAACCCTTGTTTCATTTTTTAACGAGCTTGACACAAGATCAGGAACTATGCTCCGACCACCTTGTTTTGTTTTTTAACGAGGTCGCCACAAGATCAAAACTATGCTCGGAACGCCGTGTTTCATTTTTTAGCGAGCTTGACACAAGACAAGGAACTGTGCTCGGACCAAGCCTAGTTTCATTTTTTAAGGAGCTTGACACCGGAAAAGAACTATGCTCCATCCAGACTTCATCATAATGAACGGGAAGTGGAGGCCCCCAAGAAAGTGGCTCCGGAGGGAAGGCCGACATCTTGGAAATCAGGACCTAATGCCCCCAGGACACTATGCACGATGGTGTCATCACTGGGTACGGGCACGGGGTGGGTGGCCACGTAGTTGATTTGCGGCGAGGCAGATGCAACTTGTGGATGAAAGCCAGGAGGGAAGGATGAGTGCGCCGGAGGGGCTTGTGGACGAACGAACGATAATTGATCGAACGTCACGATTCTTCCATCGTGTGGAAAACAAACCACACGGAAAAGTGAAGAAACAAGGGCTCCCATGGCATACACAAAGTCACGACCAAGGAGAAGTCTGAAGTCTAAAGAACCTTGGGTAACCGAGACGTCGATATAGACAGTCTTGCCTCCCAAAGTGATGGGAAACTTTGGAAGGATCCCTAATGGCTGACTCGTTCCTCCGTCAAACGCGGTGAGATGCGGTGCAACAGGTACAAGCGATGGGGAACCCAAAGCTCGCCAAGTAGTAATGGGCATAAGACTAACCGATGCGCCTTCGTCTAACACAGTGCCAGGCAGCGCCTTATTGCAAGCATAGGCGGTGACCCAGAAAGGCACGTGGGATGGAAGGGGAGGGGTAGTCAAACGACTCCAATCAAAGGAAATGACCGAACTACTTGGTGGGGGAACCATATGGTTGCCCCCCTGCTCGGAAAGAACCGAATCTAAATTCTCCGGAGAGGTTTCAGGAGAACCTTTATCAAGCTCAGGAGAATCTGAGGAGATGAGAAGAACATGAGAATTTTGCTCTTCCGAAACAGAGTGGTTGAGAGGAGGTGAACTCGAATCAACACCCTTTCCGACCAACGGCGGGTCTGGAACAGGCTGGGGACAGCCAGGTTCGGGAAGAGGAGCCTGGACAAGAGAGGAATATGAAGCAATCTCTTTGTCAACAGGGGCGCGATCTGTAGTCGCAGAAAGATGTTGATAACCAGCGGGAAATGGATTCGGAGGAGCAGCAAGACTTTCCAACACAGCAGAGGCTTTATCCATGAGTGGACAAAGGTGAAGGGGATGTTTGCCTTCACAAAGTCGACAGGGGATTCGAAACTTCCTTTTCTCCTTACCATTCCCAACAGATGAGGTAGCATCGCCATGATCATCAGTGGACGATGAAGGGCAGGCCGGATCGTGAGACCAAACTTCTAATACCCTGGGAATGCCAGGACAATCACGAAGCAGATGGTCCTCCCTGCATAATCGACAAGGAAACTTAACCTTCCGCGGAGGAGCAGAAGGTGACCCGACTTCAGGTGTACTGGAGTGAATAGCTGGACTTAGGAGGGGAACTGTGTGTGTAGGCTCTCCCTTAGGGGACTTCTTCTTCTTGGTCTTCCTCTTCTTCTTCTTAGCCACCTGGTTACTTTCATCGAGAATTTCACCAGGCGAAGTACAAGAGGACGACGTAGAAGTAGGCGTCGAAGGGGAGAGATCCACCTTAGGATCAACAGGATGTTGTTCAGGTGGAGGGACTGATGGACTAACAGCCGATACGGTAGGGACCAAAGAGGTTGAAAACAACCACACAGGCAACCCGACAGTTAACCCTGGTAGGGACAACGTCGCCATATACGGAGCACCAACATTCCCAAGTGGAGGGAATTGTCCTGGATTCCCATCAGATGGGGAACCTGGGTTAGTGAATCCTGGAAAAGTTGCCATAGCAAACGAAAACGAAACCTACTCAAGCTAACGCACACGAGATCTAATCAGGTGATGTTATCGTGGCCGAATTAATTTTAAGACACAAGAACCAAACTTGACCTTTTCATATTTCAGGAGTCGAGAAAAGGACAAAGATGACTCCAGTCTCCTTCGAATGTTTAATGAGCACGAAGTGACAAGACGCTCACAGGCACCTTTTCGTTTAGGGAGTCCGAAAAGGATCAAAAGCGACTGCTCTGGAACTCTAGGTAGAGGGTGTGCCAAACTCTTCGCAAAACCACAGAATACTTTTTAGGGTACGGGTGGTCAATCTTCGTGAATGCTGTGTTCACTGCATTGCGAATTGTAGGGCGGCCGACTCAGCTTCCTATGGATAAAGGATAAAAGCCTAGTGGGGTCTCCCTATATACTCGACGGTACGTGGGAGCGCAATCCGTATTAGACCACTATCGAGTCACAGAAGGAGGAATCACCCAACCTAATGTGAAACAACAGTGACTATGTTTTAAGACGCCGAAACACGTCTCTAACCTAGACCTCTAAATATTTGCGTTTAGTTCCAATGCGTTTTTAGATTCATTTGGTTCATTTTATAGTTGATCTTGAGATTAAGTTTCGATTTCAAGCTCTATCGTATGTTCGCTCACAATTACTTAGATGCAATCTATATGCAAAAGAATTTCGTTTCGTTCGATGAATTCTAGCTACGAGAGAGCAAAGAATTTTTTAAACAAAACGAATACAAACAAACAAGCAGCTAAATGCAACTAAAGCGAGGAAAGGAAACTTTTCTTTTGAAAATGCAAATCAATGAAATGTTCTTTTCCTTTTCGAATTTTAAAGCAAGCTACTAATTCGTTTTCTTTTTAGTGACATAAAACACCTAAAGGAATTTGGAGGAACCTGAACACCAAGTAAACTACTTAATGAGAGCACACAAAGTTCCCAAAAACATTCAACCGAAGTCTCGAAATCAAAAGGAAACAAGGCAATGCACGAGCTATGTGATCTAAGCTCTGCAAAACAAGCAAGGATCGCAAGCAAGGAGGAAGTGAAAAAGACCACTTGGAAGCACAATCCAATACACTCTGACAATCACTGAAAAAATGCGAAAACGAGTCTAGAACGAGCTGGTCAATCAAGCAAACAGGGATCCTCACGGGAGGCTTGACACACACACGGCCACTAGATGTCCTAGGGTTCAGAGTGCGAAATCAATAGAGAAAAGCAAACATCCGACGGACCAGAGTCGCAACCAGTCAATTAGAGACCCAAACACAATCCAGTAATCGCAAAAGTAAGGATGAAAACACGAACCAAGCAGCTAGAAGGGAAGTTGTTTGCAAACTCAAAACCAAGCAAAACGAAACCCTATGGAGTTGAGCTCCGTAATCAAACAGTTCAAAGTTCAGAGAGTGAAAAACAAGTCATCAGACAAGTGGGGAGAAGAAGGGAAAGTCACAGCAAGAGGTTTAGGAGGTCAATTTGGACAAAAATGAGTTTTTCAGGGTCAGCGCGGGTAGCCTTCAGCAACTTGGTGCTGACAGGGGGAGGTCTTCAGCAACTTTGCGACGTCAGCGCGGAAAGTCAGGGAAAAGGCGCGCTGCCCTAGAAGAAACGAGGTCAGCGCGGATATAAGGCACACAGACACGACGACCAAAATCACAAAGAAGAGTGGGCGCGATGTCAGCGCGGAAGAACACGAATAAAGCGCGCTGCCCTTGAAAACGAGGTCAGCGCGACTGTTAGACGTACAGGCGCGATGAAGAGAAAACCAAAGAACAGAGTCGCGATGTCAGCGCGACTGTTCCGAAATAAAACGCGCTGAGAGCAAAAAACAAGGAAAACCGAAATAAAACTTCCCAAACCAAAGGCAGGAGCTTTTCAATGATAAAAATGCTTCCCAGAAACGCCCAGAAATTTCATAAGCAAAAAGACAATCCCAAAAACTCGAAAAGAGATCAACCAAAGCCAAACACAAAAGTGGACTCAAGAGACAAAAAGGCTGGTCCCCAGCGGAGTCGCCAAATTGTTGGAGAGGTAAATCCCCTCTACGGATAGAGGCGATCCCTACTAGCCCAATAGGGGTCTAGCAACAATCACACAATGCTGCCACGCATGTTCCTAGTTACACTTAAACAAGAAGTAAAGAGCACCTACTTGGATTCCTGCGCTGTCGTTGGACGAAGAGATGTCTCCTTCGCTCCTTCGCTTCGGCTGGTCACAGTCCTCCGCGATCCCCGCGAACGGACACCTGCACACACGAAGAGAAGGCAAACGCAAGCCTGAAATCTAGTAAAAGTAACTATATGCCAGTCAGAAAAGACATAATTCACATTTATCCATTGCATAAACAAACGAGAATGGAACAATAATAGCAGTCATCTATTATTAATCAGAATAGAGAAGAGTACAACCAAATGTTCTGACGTCGATAAACTTCTCAGGAGGGATCAGTCAGCATGTATCTCAAGCATTCACCTTTGAGGATGGTTCTCCCAAGACAAACAACTCTCTCTCTCTCACACAAATGTCACAAACAAACTTCCCCAAGCAATGAATCACTTCCACTCCTAACACACCAAACCTATAGCAGCAATCTGAGCACTACAAGCTCTGTACAATCCAAGCTAAGTCTAGCTAGTTCCCACTAGTTTCTAACTAGCTGCTCATGGTAATGGTGGAAGTTTATATAGGAGAAGGAGTCTCCTAAAAAGGTGGAAGGATGAGCTTATCTTCAAGGGGAGTAGTTGCAAAGGGTCGAACAGACATGCCATAGAAGGGAGTCGATATTCACAAAGCTAACAACCAAGCCTGGAGAGATCTGGAAGGCTGGTTGTTTGAACAAATTCGCCCAAACTGGATCAGCGCGGATTATATGGAGACTGCCGCACTGTCAGCACATAACAATAACTGAACAAGTCATGTCAGCGCGGAAGAACACGGGAAAGCCGCGCTGTGCATCATCGCGGAAAAGTGATGTTCTTCCGCGATGGCAGCGCACGAAATACACTGTGAGGCGCTGGTCATCGCGGTTATTTTAGGAACAGACGCGCTAATGCACAAAACTTTGGAAAAATGGGTTTTAAGCCAGTTCAGGGATCAAACACTTAGTGATTGTGACTTCTGGACACAGCAGGGTGACTGACAGGAAGGCAGTGATAAATTACTGTGTAACAACTATCATCAATAGTTAGTCTAGAAAGAAAGTCAACTACTACATTGTCTTTTCCAGGCTTATCTACAATAGTGATATAAAATTCTTGTAACATCAATAACCATCGGGTAATCCTACCATTTGTAATTGGCTTGTTCATTAAAAAAAGAATGGAAGAATGGTCAGTATGTATAAATACTTGATACTCGGTGATGTAATGTTGGAATTTATTGATGGCATGCACAACTGCTAATAACTCCTTCTTGGTCATTGTGTAGTTGAGCTCAACGAGGGTTAGATTTTTGCTTATGTCATAAATAGCATAAAGTTTCTTATCCTCTAGTTGGCCCAAAACATCACCTACAACAATATCTGATGCATCCGTAGCTATGTGAAATGACAGTTCCAAATTAGGTCCTCGCAAGACTAGAGCTACTGATACACAACATTTTAGTTTTAATAGGGCATGCTCACACTTCCTTGTCCACAAGAAATCAACATCCTTCATGAGCAAGCAAAATAATGGTGATGCAATTTTTGAAATTTTTTCTATAAATCTCTTGTAGTACCATGCATGCCCCAAGAAACTGCATACCTCTTTTTTCTTTTTGTGGGTTGGAGTTTTTAGAACTACCTCTATTTTTGCAGGGTCTACCTTGATTCTGTCAGCAGAAATGTAGTGTCCAAGAATGATCCCTTCAGTCATCATCTGGTGACATTTCTTAGTGCTCAAGGCAACATTAGTCTGTACACACCATTCTAGTACTTTTCCAAATTGACCAATGATGTTTCAAAAGCATCTCCATAAGGTGTGAAATTGTTCATGAATATTTCCAGGTAGTCATTCAATAAGTCAGAGAAAATTCCTAATATTGCCCTTTGAAAGATTGTTGGTGCATTACAGAGCCCAAAAGGAAGTACTTTGTATGTGTAGGTTCCCGAAGGACAAGTAAAGGTCGTTTTATCCTGGTCTTCCGGGACAATTTGTATCTGATTGTAGCCACTAAATCCATCCAAAAATGAAAAAAAATTCTTTCTAGAGAGAGTATCGAGGACGTGATCTATAAATGGTAAGGGAAAACGATCATTCGTAGTGGCCTTATTGAGTTCTCTGTAATCAACACAGACTTTCCACTTGCCATTCTTTTTAGGAATGATGACAAGTGGTGACACCCACTAACTATCAGATATTGGATAAATAAAATTAGCACTCATGAGTTTTTGTAGTTCTTCTTTCACCACCTCCTTTAGTGCAGGGTTCATGTGACGCTGTGGCTGTCTGACTGGTTTGCAACCATCCTTCAAATAAATACAGTGAGTGCATAGGTTAGGGTGGATCCCTTTCATATCCATATAATCCCATGCAAAATCCTTTTTATACTTCTGTAACAACTGTAACAACCATTGGTTTTTTTCAGCAGTCAGGTTGGGATTAACATTCAAAAATTTCTAGATTCGATCTCAATTGGACTACTAGCAATATTCAGAGTGGTCCTCATTTGATCAAAATCTATATCTTCCTCCTCTTCTTCCTCATTTGCATTTTTAACAGAAGCAACAAAAAGTGCATTACTAATAAAACCATTAATGACATCATCTTCTGTCTCATTTTTAAAATACTGGGCTTTCCCTAGAGTGAGGAGTGGCAGGGAAAGATCTGACTTAGGCTCAAAATCATCCCACCAAGGGTTGTACACATCCATATTTGGTTTTGGGGGATAAACATTAAGGTTTTGTGTTTCTTGGCCATCCGAGATCACTATGGATCCTGTCCTATAGCCTATAAATGCATCTATAGTGGCTAACCGAGGTCTCCCTAGGATCAAAGGATGCCCCCCAAAATTCGATTTGGGCTATAAGATAAAAAAATCAGCCAGATATATCTAGGAAGCTATCGTAATCACTATATCCTCTAGCATCCCCTCGGGTTTAACACGAGACCTCTCTGCTAATTCAAGCACAGTAGGAGCATGTCTAAGTCCCTCTAGCCTGATATCGATCAATGTGTTGGCTATGGGCTGATCATTAATGTAGAAAGTGACCATAGGATTTCCTGGATCATTTTACTTAGTAAGGAGAGGCTGAGTAGACATTAATCTGGATAACTTTCCCATCACATGTATGGTCGCAGGGTCTTTAGGCTTCCTCCCAGGTTTCTTGATGCACAAATCTCTCACTATCTTGGCATAGATGGGTACTTCTTTAAGGGATTGCAGCAAAGGAATTCGTACATACAAATTTTGCAACTTCCTACGAAAATCAGATTTAGGCTGTGAAGTCATCCTAGGTTCGACCAATCTCTGAGGATACAGGGGGTTGTGCGTTACAACAGTAGAATATGCTATTACAGGTGTATCAGCCTTCCCCAAATTGGTTGTTACAGCTGTAACAGTTCTTTACGGTCGGTTGTTACAGATGTAATAGCTTCCTCTATATCAATTGTTTTAGGCACAATAGCCACCTCATAACCTCCAACATCTCCTTTGGATGGTTCACAGTCCTCCTCTGTAATGATAGGGGAGTGACTAGGGCTAATTACCATGCCTGATGGAAATTGTATTTCATTAAGCCCCACGGGGTAATAAGGTAGGCTTGGAAGGCCTTCAGAGCCTCTATGCCCTAAGCTACTTTATTTATTAGGTTTGGGTTAGGTTGCACGGGTAGTTGGGGTTGCACAGGTGGTGGAGGAGTAGGAGCTTGGAAAGGAGGTAATTGCCGCTGTTGTTGCATGGGTAGTCCAAGCATAGTTGAATTTTAGGCATTTCCTCTCCAATTTTGGTTCCAAGGGTATGGTTGGGGTTGAGGATACTGAAAAGGAGGAGATGGAGACCATTGGTTCCAGGGTGAAGGAAACTGTGCTAAAGGAGGGGTAGAATATTGCCATGGATATTGTTGGTTATTATATGCATTGTTCCATGTATTGAAAGAGGAAAAGTCTTGAGACATACCTGGAGGTCATGGTTTCCATGGCCTCCTTGGTGCGATGAAGTAAGAGGATTGCACCTCTTCGCTTGAATCTCTGAGTACTGCCTTTAGTCTAGGAAGCTCTAGAAATTTCTCTGTCGAATGCTCTAGCTCACAGATATTACATAGGCTGATGTTGTTCAATTCACATTCCCTAAAAGGATGTTTCTTCTAGCAAGTCGGACAGAACATGGCCAAGGGTGTGTCAACTTCTTCTTGTGTCTTCTTGATCTATTTTGTTGTTATTTGGGTTGAGAGAGTATTGAGGATATCAGTCTTGAAATTTTCAAACAAATTCCCAATCTCCGCTCTAGTTACTCCATCTGCAGATTTTTGTATGCGAATAGAGGAATCCCAAATTGTACTCCTTCCTTTGGACGATCCTCGAGAGAATCTTAGGCAGAAATTTACAATTTCAGCAAATGGTTCTTGTAATATATCCCCTTTTCCCAATAGATTCAAGGTGTTAAGGCAGTCATCCCTTATTCCTCTGATGAATATAGCCTTGAAAATTTCTTGGTCTAAATCGCTGTGTTTAGACCTCTACAGATTATAGTGGAACTGTTCCACATAATCTTCCAGACTTTCATCCTCCTTTCGTGTCATTCTAAATATCTATTCCCTTAAGTCCCTGATCTTGCAATAGTCTTGGTACTTTGACAAGAATGCCTCCTTCATATCATTCCATGTTGCAATAGAAGTAGAGTCCAATCCCATGAACCATCTCAAGTCTGCCCCTTTTAAGGTAACAGGAAATAGCTTTAATTTCTGAGCATCTGCTGTATAGTCATAACTTCTACATAAGACATCAAACTCCAATAGAAATGCATCTGGATCTTCCATAGTCATCCCCTAAAAGGATGGTAAGGGTGATGGAGGACTATTTTTCATAGGAGCTTCACCTCCAATATTCCCGATTGGGAACTCAAAGGTGGTGATAGTGGCATCTGTTTTAGCATTGTTATCATTATTTTTTCCCATGACTAATTCTTCTAACCCTTGCGGTAGTATACGTACTTCGAGTTGTGTTTGTGATGTCCTTGTAGATGTGGTTACTGCCTCAGATACCCTTGGGGCTGGTTGTTTCACCGCAATAGCCATATCTAGATATTGATAAACTAATAGGTGCTTTTCCATCTCAGGTGTCTGATGTTCCCTCTCAGTTTCCCCTTGCCCCTCAGTTCTCAAATTCTGACTACTAGCTTCCCTTCTTGCTCATGAATCAAATCCTTGGTCTTGGGGGTATGAGTGCTAGCTTTAGAATGATACGATCCCAAGATGGAGGAATTAGAGGTTTCTTCTTTCGATATCGGAGTAACAACTTTTTGTGGCCTTGTTTTCCTTGCATTCCTTTGAGAGATGGACTGTTATTTTTCCACCTTGGAGATTAGTTCCCGGATAAATGTCTTCCTTCCTAAATATTCACCCTTCCTCTCCTTTTTACGACCCGTTGCTCCTATGACTTATTAGAGTGTGGGTGATTTTAGTGTCTATGTAATTCCTACAAGTGCACACATGGACCCTGTGTGTATTAAATCACACTCTAAGTTTCTCAGTCGTCGACAGTGGTGAGCCTACCAAAGTATGTTAGAGTGATGCGCAGGTTCTTACCTCTCATCTTACCACATAACGACTGAAGAGTTGAAGACACACTAACAAAACATCAAAATGTCCTAAGTATCCTAGTAATCACAATGGTGAGCCCACCCAGGTATGTTAGAGTGATGTGCAAGTTCTTACCTCTCGTCTTACCACCCAGCAACTGTGGACTAGGAACACTATATATCAAACAAACAACTTGGTTGACTATATTGTCAACTACCATCTCCGACAACGATGCCAAAATGTAGTGCTGTTTTAATCAATCTTAATTGACTGAGACTGCAACATTCATTGTCAACCTAGGGTAGGTCTTGCTATTTCAATGGAGTTCGCACTGTCTGTGCCGATACACTCCAGCCAAGCATAAGAAAATCTAGACAACTGTAAAAGATGTTGTTGATCTAAATTGCTAAATCAAATCATGCATGTAGACATAAAAACACTCTATAGAATTAAATCACAACTTGCAACTATCAAAGTAAAGGCATGCCACACGGGAACTAATATATACTCCAACTGGTTACTACCATTCTGTTGATTAACTCAGTGTAACAACATAATATAAATAGAAACAACAATGAATGTAATCTACAATTTGTATAGCACAACGAGAAACCATGAATAAATTAACTAAACTAGAATGTACACTACCTATATCACTACAATCCATGCCAAAGAGGAGGGCCCTTCCTCCTCAGCAGGGCATAGGAAGAACACAAAAGTGATTAATGAATCAGTTGAAGAACAATACCAACATCATTGTGCTGATTGATATTAAAAATAAATTTAGAATTACAGAAGCAGAGTAAAAATACTTCTCTATATGTCGTATCCTTTTACATGAAAATCAAGTCTTTTATAGTTATTACAAACTAAAATTAGAAATAGATCAGTCATGAGAATCTCATGATTCTCATGCTGATAAAAAATAAAAGTAGTTATAAACTATTGCAAAATACAAATATCCATCAGTTATGATTGCAACTGCTTGAGTCTTTTTGCTCCAAAAATAAACAATCCCTACTGCCAACAATTGTTATGTGGAATAGTACCCACATTTCCTAGCTTCGACACAACAACATCAAGTGAATGGCGATTCAAGATGACGTGACATTACTGGTGACAACATTGTTGGTGTGACAACAGATCAATGCGTGGTGTAACAACATCCTGTAAAAACATCCAATGTGTACCAACAACCTGTAACAACTGTCTACTTCATAACTTTGTTCTCGTGAGCCATCACCTGAAAAGAAGGAATTCCCAAAATACTTCATCAATACTCTCCTAGTTAGCCACAAAAAGGAATAAAGCCTCGTATTATTCGGTAAAATACAACAAAGCAACATGACAGTATAATAGGTTAAAAAGGTAAGAAAACAGGGAATTTGGTCATATAAAGTCATGGACCTGGGGGACAGAAAGGTCAAAACTAGGGAAAGAATGTGTGCAAAAAATAGGTAAAAAAACCACACCCAACAATAGGGACAACTTTCGATACCTAATCAGTTAAAGGAATAGGGTATATGAAGCCAACTTGAAGAAGATTTTCGATTTCATCTTTTATCCCAACAACCTTCTTTGGATGGACCAAACAGAGGCATTTCTAGACAAGTTTCGCATCAGGACACGTCTTGATTTCATGCACTACAATGTTTGGGTTGATACTAACATTTCTTCATATGTCCAGGAAGATACAACTCTGAACTCATGAAAAAGGGTTTGATAAATCTTGATTTCAAATGAAGAAAAAGATGCTTCGATGTATAATTTTTTTCTATTCCTGGTTTAATCGAAATATCGAGAGGAATCATTTCTTCGATATTCAAAAGGTTATTTTCAGAGTTGGATATTAGGTAGGTATACACCACTAAGATTATCTTCATGTTATCTAGGAAGGATGAATGATGGTGATGTTCATCCCATGGCACCTCATCTGACACCATGATCTCCATGATGCTTTCATCGGTAGAGAATGTATGTGAGAAAGGATCAAAGGGAGTGCCATAATCCAGTGATCAATCTACCCAATTGATCAAAGAAAAAGTATGGGCCTCACATGTCATGTAGATGGCTTCGTAATATTTCTCAAAACGTTTGATGGCATTTTCATTAGGTACAATCCATGGATCAACTAGGATTTTAGAGGATGATATCATGTTGATATAAGAAACCTAAGGGGAGGATATTGAAAGGAGGGGGAGAGGGAGCAAAATTTTTCCCATAAGCGATGAATCCTTCAACAAACCAACTGTGACATGATGATAGGAATGTAGGGCTTCCCCTCTAAGAGGTACACTTACAGTAACATTGGAATCAGAGGAGAAAAAGGTGAGTTGATCTATGGACACAATCTTTCCTTTATGAGGAAAGGAGATCATAGAGAAGTAAGTTGAAATGACAACAACCATAACATAAACCCATGTACGTCCTGTTAGAGCCTAGATTTGCCTTAGGCTAAAAAGGCAAGGTTCTAGGTCCACATCAAACCACGCTCAGCCTCGTAGCTAGCCCTACGAGGACAAGAGAGGGCTCTCTCCGGGTCAATCTCAGAAAAAGATAATCGATGGGGCTTGAGACGACTTATTTAACAACTGATCTTAGGCTAGGTATGAAGTGCAAGGATTTGATTTGAGTTTTGAGGAATTGTTGGAAAAAAAGGAAAGGCAAATTTTTGGTTCGGGGATGAGGACTAGTTTTTGCAGAGTTCTGATTGGGGCAAGGAAGGCAATCGTTTTGATGCTTTGGATTGAATGAATGGATGGATCAGACTGGTGAGGGGCTAAGGAGGGAAAAAATGTCTCAAGAGTCCTCAAACAGATGAAAAAATGTAAAATTAAACAAAATTTCAAGGTAGAGCACAATAATCCAATGAATTCTACCTCAATCACTCATTTGTTTAATTTCAGAAGAAAAGAGAAGGGAAAATGATACACATAAGCATCAGTAAACTTACAATTACTTAGAGAAAAACACCATCAAAACACAGAGCCACATGGATCCCAACATGTGCTGCAAAACCCTGGTCTTTCCTTTGCCAAAATTGTAGAAATGAAATGTACAATGAAGTGCCAAGAAATCCCAAGTATCCAACCCTAAAAATGACTGAGAAATTACATAATATAGACAAGCCTAGCTCCTTCCCATGCCTTTATGGGTCGAGCTCATCATTCTAGGAGTTGTTTCAACCATATCTAAACAAGGAATTGAAAAATAGGCAATCAAACAACCTGCCCCTATATGCTAGGAAATTGATTCATTCATTTAATGTTCACTTTTTAGTGAATGAATCCTCTAGAACAAGTAAAAATGTGCCAATATAACATCATGGTTATCAAATTACATCATGAAAGGTCAAGTGTAACATCAAAAAGCAAAATGGGTCAAAACTGGGTGAACTTCTGAGTTGAACAGTGAAAAATAGGAAAAACCCTCTCTGCGCCGCGCCTGATTCTCTATGCATGGCACCACTTTGGAGCTGATTTTGAGGCCCTTCCCGGAGTCCAAATTGAGCCCAAGATAGCTTGTTCGAAATCCCTACCTGTCTAATTTCCAATCAAAGTGGAATTTCTGAATTTAGATGTCATTTGCCCCTCCAAAACTTCAATCTCCCAAGACTGCTTCCTGTGTGTCAACATAGGGGCAGTAAGGTCATTTTTTGAGTGTTTTTGGCCTCTTGAGGACTCAAAACCTGCCCAAATTTCTTGGCCATGCACTATCAACCATGATTTTTCATGCCAAATCTAGAAATGCAAAGTTTTTGTAATTTGGAGCTCCCTAGCAAAAGCGCGTGCCACGTGGCGCAGCGCATAGGGAGGAAAACCCTGTTTTGTGACCAAAGAAATTAAAAAATGACAAAATTTTCTCCAAATTCCTTGAAATTTTGACTGACGGTGCCTCATCAAGTATCATGCTCAGCCAGAGAGTCTTCGGCCAAGATTTGGAGCCGATCTTTCCTTTTACGCCGTTCCAGTGTCCTCCTGGTGCATGCAATTTCAGTTGTAAAGTCACTGTCTTGGTCATATAATGTATCGGTGTCTGCCTGTTTCAAAGTCTGTTTGGCTTTCAATGAGATGAAGAATGAGAATTTGGTGCAATTTCCAAATGTGGGAGGGACTATGGGAAATAGGGTAGTGTGGACAGTGGGGTTTTTCCCTTTGGAATTTTGACAAATGTAGGAACAATGGACAGTTACTTGACTGTTTGGGAAACTTGAGGTTTTGGGAATTTTACAAATGACATGAACGATAAGGAATGTAATGACTTTAGGGATAGGGATAGTGGGACTTAGGAATGAGTAACTTGGGATATGAAGGAATGTTGGGATAGGGTTTAGTATATGGACTAGGGTTTGGGATTATGGGAAATAGGGATTGGGGGCATGAGCTTAGTGAATTTTGGAGGTATGTTAACTTAACAAACAATGAGATTAAGGGATAAATGGGATAAGGGAATGATGGAAAGAGGATAGACTTGGTAGCAAATAGTTGTCAAACCCTAAGCAAAAATCTTTGTGTGAGGAATTTGAAATGGTAGGGTTGGGTTTGATTATTTGTTGAAACACTCCAATCATCATAACATAAACACCAAATTTGGATGAAAAAAACAATGATGAAGGGTCTACCTACTTGTCACAAGGCAAATCCATGCGATTTGGGGCGATTTGATGAAGTTTTTGAGAAAATTGGGCTTGGCAGCTCTATGCACCGCGCCTCAAGCCCAAAACGCCGTGCCTTCCCTATGCACCGTGCCAGTGTATTTTTGCACTAAGAAATGCAACCCAATGCGCTGCGCCTTCCTTATGCACCGCGCCAGTTGCCCAATGCGTCGCGCCTTCCTTATGCGCCACGCCACCAAACCATGTGTGTAGCGATTTTTGTACGAGACTTTTGGAGGCCTTCCCGGTGTTCAAATTGGGTGTGGGATAGCTTGTTGGAAAGGTATTTGAGTCTACTTTCCAACAAAATGAGAATTTTGAAATTTTGAGTTCATTTTCCCTATCAAAAATCAAATCTACCAATACTGGTCAAAATGTGCCAAATGAGGCTGCCTAACGGCAGAGTGCTGTTGTAGTCAAATTTTTAATGCCTTCCTCAACTCCAAATTGAGGTCATGGTAGCTAATTGGAAATATATCTGTGTCTAGTTATCATTTGACTCATCAAGCAAGTCATTTGGCCAACCAAGCTAGGAGAAAACTTGATTTTCCCAAGGTCACTTTAGAGGTGCATCAATTCTCTCATGGCAACTGTATTTTTGACATTTCTCTAAAACCATGATACCTGTGTAAAAATTGAAGGAGTTTTTTCTTCCTTGGCCTATTCTGAACAAAAACCTCTCTCATTTTTCCCAAATTAATCTTTTATTGCTCAGAAACATCATTCGCGTAAAACTTATCCCGATGTGTGGAACAGGGGATTTGTTGAAATGAAGTGAAATGAAGGTGATAAGGGGCTTCTAAATTCTTGAGAAAATTTTTGGAAGTTGGGAGAGATGTTAGGAAGTAGGGGAAAGTGGAATTTCAAATATTTAGTGAGTGGAAGGCGTCCAAAAGGGCTAAACACAGGCCCAACCTAGAAAATTGTCAAGTTGTAGCAAGAAACTAGGGTTTGTGCGAAAATAAGGAATTTGGGGGATCTCAGTGACAGGAAGTGTTTAATAAGGTACATTAAGGATAGGGGAAGGTGTATGAACATCAGGATACAAGTTTTGTTGATGGTTTGACCATCCAGGAGAAATTTCCTTCAAAACCCTAGGAGAGGGAAATGAACCTTACCTAGGCACAACTAAAGCATGAACAAGGTGTAAAATGACCTAGTGGAACTTAACATGATAATGAAAACCCTCTGAATGATGGTACACTCAGTTGAATGGTGACATGGACCAACATTTGGAAAACTTTGACAGGAGTAAAAGCAAACCCTATACCTAATGCCTAATGACCAAATTTTGCTTGAAGACTCACTGAAATGAAAAAATTTGACCTTGACACCTTAAAATCACTTTGTAAGAGCATATTTGATCACTGGAGGAAGGTTGCAAAGAATGACACTAACATTGGCTCCAATGGGGATGGTATCTCCTTGGAGGTGCCAAGAACCGCAGAGCTTTGGGAGAGTAGACCAATGCCTTATCCATTGGGCAATGGGGTAAATAACTTCAAAACACCCAAAAACCAATAACTTTGACTAAAGACTCATACTTGAACTGACTAATGCAAAACTGAAACAATACTCTCAAAATCTGAAACTGGACACTCCACTGAAATTATCTTTAAACTGATTGAAACAAAAAATGACTCAAGACTGACTTAACTGAAACAAGTAATTACAAAGATTTCAAAGGGCAGCAGTCCATCGAGATTTGAGGGCATCAAATCATGACGACAACTACCTGCTTACTGATGAAATATGTACAATCATATGAAGTGGGCCTTCCAATGTAACCAATCCAACAAATGGTTACTCAATGAAATTCTACTCTCTCTTTCCTCGAGCAGGCATAACGATGTACATGTAGGCAACTCACAATAACAATTGAAACCAAGGCTTATGCTAACAAGCCAGCCAACATTCATCTTCTCTGGTGATTGCAACAAAATGCCAAAAGGATCTTGAAAATCCTAAAGCACTAGCTTGTCTTAAGATCCAACAGCAAAAATACAAGTACTCCCTTCATTCTGATCTGAAAGAACAACTGGTTGCTGAGTGATAGGAAGGCACAAAGGGGTATAATTTTCTACCATATGAGTGTTAGATGTAAATTCATTGACCATGAGAAATTCTGGAATATTGTCTCTCTCAAGTTCATATTCCTCAACTTCACGGTCTAGGTCATTCTTAAATAAAAAACAATCTTCAAGATTATCAAACATGACAGCCTTATCATCTTTGTGAAAGAAAATATTATCTGTTTGCTGATCTATAAAACTGATTACAAGACTGTCATCATTGTCAAAAGGGGAAGAAGTTTCACCAACACTTTCTTGACCATGTGTTCACTACAAATCTGCTTTAGCTTGGGCTGTAACATGACCTTTCAAGAGTTGATTTATCTCATCTTCAGACAGGGGAGATAATACTTTATGTTTTGTTTTGCTCAAGTGATTACTATCTTCTTGAAATAACATTTCAAAACATGACAAACCTGAATGACAGTCCTGATCTTCTGAAATTTGGAAACATTGTTGATCATCTTCATATGACATGGCAATCAAATTATCCTTTATCACTGAGTTATCGAAAGAAGATTTTTCACTTACTTGAACAAAGATCTCATCTTGTTTTTCATGAAATGGTTGGATTACCTCCTCATGAAGGCTTTGGTCAATAACTTTGACTTCTTCATTCCAGATGATCTCAACAGCAGAGCTCTCCTTCATGGGATTCAACACAAGGTAGTCTACATCATCACAATCTGAATCTAGATCTGAAATAGCTGACTTGACTTTATCACATTCTGAAATTGAAACTTGATTTTCCTGCATGCTGTCTTCTTCTATGAACATATCTGAAATAAAACCTTCTCTTTCATCATCTTCCACCATACTAAGATCTTGATCCTATTGCAAATTTTCCTGATCATCTTGATATGTATCACTCTCTTTATGCTACTGAAATGGATTTTCATACAGGGCTTCCATGATCTCATCATCCATGAAGTCATGATCTTCATAAACTTTTTCAAGATTTTCAATAAAACTATGAACATGGCTACAACAGTTCTGGACTAGATTTAATGATGGATAAAATTCTTTATACCTTTCAAAGAACATGGTATGAAAATTCTTTACATAGTAAATACAAGCAGGCGGAAAACTTTCATACCAAGATTGGGCTTCACCTTCTAGAGTGGCCATGAATATCTTCATCAAGCAATCTTCAGGAAAATCAACCTTCAACTTGTGAATATGTATGTGAAATCTAACCAGATGTAAGGCAGCATCCTTCCTATTATCATCTTTAAACATAGGCAAATTCCTTTGCCAATTTAACTTTGGAATTTTATTTGGAAAACCTAGAATGTGATCTCGGCTCATGGGAGCGTATCTTTTTGCAACCCGTTCCATCTTGAAAATCTTAAAGCTACTAATTTTCCTGCAGTGGAGTCACCATGAAGCATTGATCTCTGGATTTTTCAGTGAATGAAGTTGCCAGGTGAATGATTTTAGCCTATCGAATTCTAGACTCATCACCCAAAGTCTAGAATTCTTAGATGTACTCAGGTAATTTGCAAATCAAGTGTCACGATTACAAGCTAGACCAGAGATTGACTGAAGCAACGTTTATCTACTTGCGCTAATGCAAAGCAAAAGCGTTTCGAAGGATACCTCGCATAACTTCAAGCTCCATTTGTAGCTTATAAAACAAATGACATCATCAAGCAAACCATTTTCTTCCCCAGTATGGTCGCCAGAATGTTAGAGCCTAGATTTGCCTCAGGCTGAAAAGGCAAGGTTCTAGGTCCACATCAAACCACGCTCAGCCTCGTAGCTAACCCTACAAGGACAGGAGAGGGCTCTCTCTGGGTCAATCTCAGCAAAATATAATCGATGGGGCTTGAGATGACTGATTTAACAACTGATCTTAGGCTAGGTATGAAGTGCAACGATTTGATTTGAGTTTTGACGGTTTTGTTGGAAAAAAGGGAAAGGCAAATTTTGGGTCTGGGGATGATGCCTAGTTTTTGCAGAGTTCTGATTGGGGCAAGGAATGCAATAGTTTTGATGTTTTGGATTGAATGAATGGGTGGATCATACCAATGAGGAGCTAAGGAGGGAAAAAATGTCTCAAGGGTCCTCCTCAAACAGATGAAAACATGTAAAATTAAACAAAATTTCAAGGCAGAGCACAACAGTCGAATGAATTCTACCTCAATCACTCATTTGTTTAATTTCAGAAGAAAAGAGAAAGGAAAATGATACACATAAAAATCAGTAAACTTACAATTACTTAGAGAAAAACACCATCAAAACACAGAGCCACATGGATCCCAACAAGTCCTGCAAAACCTTGGTTTTCCTTTGGCAAAATTGCATAAATGAAATGTACAATGAAGTGCCAAGAAATCCCAAGTATCCAACCCTGAAAATGACTAAGAAATTACATAATAGACAAGCCTAACTCCTTCCCATGCCTCTATGGGTCAAGCTCATCATTCTAGGAGCTGTTTCAACCATATCTAAATAAGGAACTGAAAAATAGGCAATCAAACAACCTGCCCCTATATGCTAGGAAACTGATTCATTCATTTAATTTTCAATTTTTAGTGAATGAATCCTCTAGAACAAGTACAAATGTGCCAATATTACATCATGGTTATCAAATTACATCATGAAATGTCAAGTGTAACATCAAAAAGCAAAACTGGTCAAAACTGGGTGAATTTCTGAGCTGAATAGTGAAAAATAGGCAAATATCCTCTATGCACCACACCTGATTCTCTATGCATCATTCCACTTTCGAGCTGATTTTGAGGCCTTTACCACAGTCCAAATTGAGCTCAAGATAGCTCGTTCGAAATCCCTACTTGTCTACTTTCCAACCAAAGTGGAATTTCTGAATTTGGATGTCATTTGCCCCTCCAAAACTTCAATCTCCCAAGACTGCTTCCTATGTGTCAAAATAGGGGCAGTGAGGTCATTTTTTGAGTGTTTTTGGCCTCTTGAGGACTCAAAACCCACCCAAATTTCTTGGCCATGCACCAACAACCATGATCTTTCATGCCAAATCTAGAAATGCAATTTTTTTGTAATTTGGAGCTACCTAGCAAAAGCGCGCGCCACGTGGCACATCGCATAGGGAGGAAAACCCTATTTTGTGACCAAAGAAATTCAAAAATGACAAAATTTTCTCCAAATTCCTTGAAATTTGGACTAAAGGTGCCTCATCAAGTATCATGCTCATCCAAAGAGGCTTCGACCTATATTTGGAGCTAATCTTTCCTTTTTATGTCGTTCCTCCTGGTGCATGCAGTTTCAGTTGTAAAGTCACTGTCTTGGTCATATAATGTATTGTTGTCTGCCTGTTTCAAAGTCTGTTTGGCTTTCAATGAGATGAAGAATGAGAGTTTGGTGCAATTTCCAAATGTGGGAGGGACTGTGGGAAATAGGGCAGTGTGGACAGTTGGGTTTTTCCCTTCGGAATTTTGACAAATGTAGGAACAATGGACAATTACTTGACTGTTTGGGAAACTTGAGGTTTTGGGAATTTTACAAATGACATGAATGATAAGGAATGCAATGACTTTAGGGATAGGGATAGTGGGACTTAGGAATGAGTAACTTGGGATATGAGGGAATGTTGGGATAGGGTTTAGTATATGGACTATGGTTTGGGATTATGGGAAATAGGAATTGGGGGCATGGGCTTAGTGAATTTTGGAGGTATGTTAACTTAACGAACAATGAGATTAAGGGATAAATGGGATAAGGGAATGATGGAAAGAGGATAGAATTGGTAGCAAATAGTTGTCAAACCCTAAGCAGCAATCTTAGTGTGAGAAATTTGAAATGGTAGGGTTGAGTTTGATTATTTGTTTAAACACTCCAATCATCATAACATAAACACCAAACTTGGATGAAAAAAACAATGATGAAGGGTCTACCTACTTGTCACAAGGCAAATCCATACGATTTGGGGCGATTTGATGAAGTTTTTGAGAAAATTAGGCTTGGCAGCTCTATGCGCTACGACTAAAGCCCAACACATTGAGCCTTCCCTATGCGTCGCGCCAGTGTATTTTTGCACTAAGAAATGCAACCCAGTGAGCCACGCCAGTTGCCCAATGCACCGCACCACCAAACCCTGTGCGTAGCGCTTTTTATATGAGACGTTTGGAGGCCTTCCCGGTGTCCAAATTGGGTACAGGATAGATCGTTGGAAAGGTCTTTGAGTCTAATTTCAAAAAATCTATAATTTTTCAATTTTAAGTTTATTTACGCTATGAAAAATCAAATCTCCCAAGACTGGTCAAAATGTGCCAAATGAGGTTGCCTAAAGGAAGAGTGTTGTTGTAGTCAACTTTTGAATGCCTTTCGAAACTCCAAATTTAGCACATGATAGCTCATTGGAAATGTATTTGTGTCTAGTTGTCACTTGACTCATCAAGCAAGTTATTTGGCCAACCAAGCTAGGAGAAAACTTGATTTACCCAAGGTCACTTCAGAGGTGCATCAATTCTCCCGTGGCAACTGTATTTTTGATATTTCTCTAAAACCATGACACCTGTGTAAAAAGTGAAGGACGGTTTTATTCCTTGGCCTATGTTGGACAAAAACCTCTCTCATGTTTCTCAAATTCATATTTTATTGCTCAGAAACATCATTCGAGTAAAACTTATTTTGATGTGTGGAACAGGGGATTTGTCGAAATGAAGCGAAAGGGTGATAAGGGGCTTCTAAATTCTTGAGAAAATTTTTGGAAGTGGGGAGGAATGTTAGGAAGCAAGGGAAAGTGGAATTTAAAATATTGAGTTAGGGGAAGGGGTCCAAAATGGCTAAACATAGGCCCAACCTAGAAAATTGTCAAGTTGTAGCAAGAAACTAGGGTTTGTGCGAAAATAAGGAATTTGGGGGATCTTAGTGATGGGAAGTGTTTAATAAGGTACATTAAGGATAGGGGAAGGTGTATGAACATCAGAAAACAATTTTTGTTAATGGTTTGGCCATCCAACAGAAATTGCCTTCAAAACCCCAGGAGAGGGAAATGAACCTTACATAGGCGCAACTGAAGCATGAACAAGGTGTAAAATGACCCAATGGAACTTGACATGATAATGAAAACCATCTGAATGATGGTACACTCACATGGATGGTGACATGGACCAACATTTGGACAAATTTGACAGGAGTAAAAACAAACCCTAGACCTAATGCCTAGTGACCAAATTTTGCTTGAAGACTCATTTAAATGACAAAATTTGACCTTGACACCTTAAAATCACTTTGTAAGAGAATATTTGATCACTGGAGGAAGGATGCAAAGACTGAAACTAACACATCCCAGTGGAATATTATAATCCAGAGGTCTGCTGATAAATTCTACTTCAACGGAGATGTATTTGTCCCTTAGTTCCACTTGAAGGGAATTTAGAATCCCACAAGGTTTGTATGTCCTTCCATTAAAGGTTGTTAACGTGGTGGTCGATTGACATAGTTGGGGTGAACCAATCTCCTTCCACCAAGACAAGGACATCATGCAGGTCAAGGCTCCCTCATCCACAATAGAACAATGAATGTTCTTGTCATGGAAAATGACCTAAATCATAAAAGCTAACTGAGCCGGAAGTCGAGGGGTATAGTTTTCATGAGAGAAAACCACTAGGTTGGAATCCAATGGATCCACACATCCGATAGATGAAAATAAGGCCTTATTTTGGGTGGGGAAGTTTTTCAACACCTCAAGAGTCGACACAGTTGATGGAGATTGAGCCAAGTCTTCCACTACGTTGTAATTTTGAGCGGCTCTCAAATGAGGGTTGAAAGAAAACTTATGGATAACACCCTTCAGAGGCTTGATAGTCAATTCTGTAGGAAACAAAGGTGGAACAAGATCAGATGAAGGTGGCACCAAACTGGAAGGTTGATTAGTATCCTGACTGTTTGTTGGATTCAAATTACCATAGTCCTTATTCCAAGTGGCCACCATGAAATCAGATTTCAACTTTGATGAGGAAAGCATCAAAACTGTGTTAGACGAAGAAGCATCTGGGGCAACCATATGAGTCTCCTAATTGGTGGACAGGTCAATCAAAACAATAGGAGAAGTGGATGATTTAAAAAATTGATTCACTTCAGTGAGGTGTGGACAATCATGTGAAAAGTGATCCTTGTTACAAATAAAGCATGGGTATCAAGGCTTTCATTTCTCATCAGAAGACAAATTTGTTTATTTATCCTCTGGTGAGGAATATTTCTTTTTCTTCCCCTTATCTTTCTTCTTGCTTCCAAGTTACTGTTGATACTTACCATTATCATATGAGACGAAATTTATCTCGGAAGCAGAAGTCACACGAGCATGGGATGGAAGGTTTTTTGTAGGAGCAATAAGAGAAATACCAAATGGTTTACTCACCAGATGCGAACTAGAAGAACCTATAATTCCATCAGCAACATGAAATTATTTACCAGGTGGATGAGGAACAGTATTTGAAGGCCTTGAAGCATTTGGTATCTTATAATAGAGCATGCACGATTGGGTATACATCATATCTAAATATATAGCATGAAAAATAACTTGCTCTTCAGTCACGACTCCACCTTTGGTCACATCTTCCGTTATGGGAGATAAATGAGTTTTGAAAAAGCAATATGCTAACCACTAATTACGAATACAAGTATTGACTAACGAATGACAATGCCTCCACTCATGAATGTGATCCAAAAACTAAGTAGAGTTCGATTGTTTGAAGTCAGTCAATATTTCCATTCTAGTTTTGTATCTAATGGGTGACTGGAAATGTGTAAGGAAGGTAGTGGCTAAAGTTTTTAAGTCATGAAATGACACTCTAGGTAACTCAATATACCATTTAGCTGCGGTACCTATAAGAGTTCATTGGAAAAGACATATTCTAATGGAATCATCATTAAGTGAATTAAATGAACACCATAGATGATACATCATAATATGTGTTGATGGGCCTTCTCTAGGATTCCCATTGAATTTTGGGATATGAGAAGGAAACTTAGCAGGAATAATCAGCCACCATGGCGAATGAGCAATGGGATTGTTATTAAGATGTGTAAAAATCTGGTAATTCAAGAGTAGCCAGAAAAGGAAACTACCGATTAAATTTTGTAGGTAGATGACCTAGATAAGAAGGGGTAGCCTGGGAAACATGTACTTGCATTCCTGGATAAGGAGGGTTCTGATAATAAGTAACTTGGTTACCAGAACATGGCAGGTTTTTATAACCAACATAAAAGTGAGTATGTTTCCCAGCCTAAGGATGGCGATAAAGCTACTGGAATGGATGGGTTTGGATTTGTTGGCCTTGGAAAGGAACTTGATGTGATCCATATTGTTGCATGATAGGGGTTTTCATTCCCTGCTAGTATGGGTTCAATTGAAACTCCATGAAATTTTGAATAATTTGACCTACCGAAACTTGAGGAGTACATTGCACAAGAGATTGAGAAGGTGAGGGACCTTATACAGGCTGATGAATTGGGGTCTGGGAAGAACTTGAAACCATTGGAATGGGCTATAAAGGTTTTCTCACAGGTATTTGATCTTGTTGAGGTGCTAATGGATAGGTAGGAATTTGTGATGAATATGGTACAATTTGAGGATTCAGCAATTGATCCTAATATGAACTAGGTTGAACAAGTAAAGTAGGCTGCCAAACAATGGTATCCATTCCATGATAAGGAGGACTATAACTAAGAGGGTTACCTTATTGAGGTATACCAATAACAAGTTACCTCCTTCCATGGAAGGAGGGGATGATGGAGACAACTACGATCGAGATGGAGGGTACCCAAAATAAGGAGGGTTAGACTATTGAGGGTAGATTTTCCCACTGATATAAGAGTCAACTTACTACTTTACTGTAGGTGTAGATGGAGGAAGAGGAGCAGAATGTGTGGCATTTAGAAGAGAAGTACTAGACATTATTCTGGAATTATATGACATGGGAAAGGTCCAAGGACTAGAAGCCACACTAGAAACGCTACCAGATAATGAATAATAGCCAGGTGGGATGGACAAGCCACCATATAAATAAGTTTCTGGTGATGTCAAAAACATAGATGAGGAAGCGAAATTTTATGTCTCAACCATTGTGGTGGACATAGGTTGGGAGTTTGAATCAATTCCAGTCATGGTTAACAATCCCAATGAAGATTTTCACAAGAATCTGTGGGTAGGCCCAAAGGATGAGGTAAAGAAGATTGTGTCTGAGGTCGAGGAGATGGAAGAGGGTTAGTTTGATAAAAATGAAATCCTTCCCAATGAAATGGAGTAAAAGGACGTGGCTCTTCTTGAGGTATCTCTTTAATACTCAAAAATTCGTATGGAAGAGGTCCAACGTCAGGCCCAAGTTATATTGGTTCTGTCTGAGATGAAGGAAGTGAGGAGGAAGGTCCCAAAGAATCAAGTGAAGATGGTTGAGGCTCCTCAAGTTCAATAACCTCAGGAAATAAAGTTTCTGACTCAGGGAGATCATCTTCAATGACCTTAGGTAACAAAGTTTTAGGGGCTTTTTTTTCAATTGCATTAGTGTCACCAACATGAATAGATGTATTATCAGGTTTGTAACTCAAAGGGATAGATGATTTTGGTTGATAAATATTAGGAGGAGGGCTAGAAATAGTTTCCAATGTTCACGATTCAATAGTTTGCATTTTCCTATGTCTTGGATGATGATTAGGAGTAGCCTCTAGAGGAAGAGGAGGTTTATTTTTCATTCTACGCAAAAAACGAGGAGGGGGATTGTGTTCTTCTATGTTGAATAATAATTTTTACTAACACAAAAATAAATAAATAAAAAGGAGGGTAATCTAGGCAAAAGGCTTACCAAGCAACTGTGAACTACAATATACGCCTTGGCAAACCAAGGACTTCACATATGATATCCAATCTCCCCGAATGTTGTGTTCAGTGTATCACAGTATACAAGGCGGAAAATGCGGTTACCTGTGGATGGCTAGAAACCTATTAGGGACTCCCAAGATATACACATCAGTACATGGGATTGTAGTCTATAGTAGTGTTGTATAATGCGTAATCATTCGATGAGAGAGTTCCCATATAATTTACGTGTGTGGAGCACCACCAATATACTCAAAGGTATGTGGAATAATATCCTATACACTCAGCTAACATGGAACGTGATTTAATCCCTAGGATGCAACATTGGCAAACAACGACAACTCCTACGTTTAAAGACGTCAGAACATGTCTCTAGCCTAGACCTCTAATTTTTTGCATTAATGTTACAAATTCTCCTTAGGTTGATTCAATAAATTTTACTATTTACCTTTTATTATGTTTCAGTATTAGGGATCACCACGAATGGCACCTGAATATCCTAAATGAAAATATAGCATGAGAAAATAGAAATCCTTTCTTTTTTAATGAAAATCTAGCAAAGGGATAAAATAATCAAGATGCAGCACATGATATACAACAAACAACATGCAAGATGCAATTTCCTTTCTGATGCAATTGTTTCTATAATAATGTGCATACAAAACCCTAAATGTTGATGCAAAAATTTTCTTTTCACCACACTTAATTTTTGAAATGAAGAAAACTAAGATGAAAAATGTTCAATTACTAATTCAATTATACTCTTCAAAATGAGGAATAGAAAAACAATTCATCTAAGCAATCAACAATCAAACGAAACCAGTTTACAAGTGACCAAGTGATAAGAACAAAGAAAAATCAAAACCAATTCTTACCAAAGGAAAACAACACAAATGAAAACCAAACGAAGGCTTTAGAGAGACCATAAGACACTAAAGGCTCAGGGAATTTCAACTGGAGAAAGACTGACCAAAGAGAGGCTCAAGAACCAAGGAAAAATTCATGCAAAAACAGGGGCCAACGCTGGTGTAGAAGAGACACCAGTGTGTTGCAACGCTGGTGCAGAGTGGTCCAGGGTGAGGTGCAATGCTTTGTCAAAGGCACAGAGGGTGCGTTGGGCCTGAGAGAGGGAATTATGGCACAAAAAATTGCAAAAATTTCTCAATGAAATCACTCCCTAGGTTTGTTCTTAGTTGGATGATACAACAAAGGTCTATCAAGGAGGTAATCAAACACAACAAACAAGGATACCACCAAGGTAATACTCTATTCCCCAGTATGGTCACCAATTTTATATACGATATTTACAGTTGCAGACAAAATTATCTCCCTTAGGTTGGTGGCTAACCTAGAACAATGGAGAGACAAGGAACACAATTCCTTTCCTTAAAGTAAATAGATGACAGAGTGAGGCCTACCTAGAATCCTTCACACACTTTGCTCCTTATTTATCTTCGAAGCTCCAATTCTAGCTCTGGATGCCAAAATTATAACATACACAATCATATAACACAAGCCAAGAAAATACGAGATCTATGCAGTATCATCTAAGTACTTCATTCAATAGATCAACATGATATTGAAATAAGCGAAATAACGACATCACATATAGGAAAACAATGAATTCTTTGCATTAATGTAAATGGAAGGAGATTACAACCATACGTAGTAGTTGATCTTGTAGAAGAGATCTTCCAAGTTGTTGACTTATCCTTTCCTTGTCACAATATGCACCTCTAATCACCCTAAATGCATGAGATGATAACCACTCACTACAACATGATAAGGGCATAATCACTCTCCAAAAGCCAACCCCCAACCACATAGAAGGCTGGGAATATATAAAGAAGTAGGGTAATTAGAGAGTTCTTATCAAATTACCAATCTAGGGTAAGAGATCCACCTTTGAAGGAGGGATATGATCAAAGGATAAGTGGTGAAAAATCTAATGTAGGGAAGGATATATCTAAATTTTTTATCCAAGGTAAGTAGTTAAAAAAACTTTTGGAAACTCCTAGAAGGGGAAGCTTCCGAAATCCTAATCATTCTCCTGTATTTCTAGAACCAATGCATGTGAAAAGCGGGGTGATTTGCTGGTAACCAACGTAGGCCACAGTGGAGCAACTTGTAAGTGAATGCACCACAATAGGCTTACGAGAAGCATTGGTCCTCAAATTGGCTTAGATGATGTAGTTTAGGGCTGGAAATCTGGGGGATGAAGGGAACTTGCTTAGGGCTTTGTGAAAGATGGTGACAAGGGGGAATAAGATGCTGATTGATCCCATTAGGAAGCTCACTCATCGGATGTGAAAAAATGGCCTATAACATGCATAAATATGTAAATATATATGTAAACAATTGAAATAAACCTATTTACAAAACTAATAAAATTTCATGCTGACCAAATATTCCAATAGGCTTTAAGTTCTCAATGTTTTACATTGACACATGACGTATACTAGGTACAAGCACATGAAGACAATGTTTCTTGTACAACACACTACATAGTGAAACAATATGATACAAATTAGAAACGAGTCTAAATGCTTCTATTCACTAGACCAAATTCACTTTTCATGATGGATTTAATGTATCTATCAATGATGCATCGTTGAAACATGAACTTATATATATATAGTTATATAATTATATATAGCTATATGTTAGATGATATGCATATATATATTTTAAATAGTTATGCTATGTTAAATGCTAGTTATAGTTATATTTTTAGTTATGTATCATATATGTTACACTATTTTATGTTATGTTATGTTACACTATGTTATATATATAATGTTATAGTTATAATAATTAAATTATATATCTAGCTATATAATTAAGTTATGAACTATTTAGTTATACTTTGTTACATGTTATGTTATGTTAAATAGTTATAGAATTATGTTATTTCACACACGCGCACACACACACACACACCTGAGATAAGTTATAACTTTATAATAGTTAAATATATATAATTACATAGTTATGCAATAGTTATAGTTATGTTACATGCTATGTTATATATATGTGTGTGTTATGTTAAATAATTTTATGTTATATATGTTAAATATTTACAGAGTTTTATGTTATTTTATGTTAAATAACTTTATGTTATGAACTAAATAGTTATAGAACTATGTTATTTATATATATATATATATATATATATATATATATATATATATATATATATAGCGAGAGAGAGAGAGAGAGAGAGAGAGAGAGTATTGCGATCTATGGTATATATTGTCAGGATATATACAAATTTGTGGCAAGGGAGCTAGGACTTCGGTGATCTATGTGATATTCAGTTTTTTACGAAAGTATTACAAAAGTATTCTAATATGTGTTGTGGTTGTGAATTCTATGAAATATATACATATATCTCTACATGAGGAGTTATAAAATCTCTGCTTGAAATAGTAAATGCAGCAGAAATATGATCTCTTCAGCTACCTTAGGGTTTTTCCCACCAATATCTATAATCTCTACGATATTCTGCATTGAAGTCTGCGACATATAATATACATCGACTCTTGTGGCTCACTCAGTTTGTTTACATAAACAATCTGTTGTCCAATATTATATACCTCTGCGGTGATAATTGACAATTGCTTTTCACTCATAGTTATGTTGTTTTAGTGGTATATATCCCTATTGTGAAGAACAATGTAAACTATGAAATGGGAACCATACTAAGTACCCATTTTTTTGAGGTAGCAAAAAGATCATTCGATTTTGAAAAGTGTTGATTCATAATACATTTTTTTAGCATATTTTTGACACTTTAAATTTTCTTATGTATCAAGTATAAATATTATTTTTAAAATGTTAGTGATTTTCATGCTGATTTTGAAAAGTGTTAATGCAACGTCAACCCCTTTTTTTAGAAATCATATTTTTTAATTTTAATTTTTCTCATGTATTAATTGTGGATAATTATTTTCTAAATTTAATTTTTTTTTAAGTAGTTGTCTTCTTCTTCTTCCCTGAAATATTTTTTTTAAGTGTTTTTCAGGTTTGTATTTTTTTGTAGTGAGATCTTTGTTCTTTTGACTAGTTAAAGAAAAGGTCAATATTTTAAAGTTTTGATCTTCTATATCTTTATATATTGTTATGATTAATATTTCAATGCACATCAAATAATGGTCACTAAAAAAACAATAATTTTTAAGAGTTGACATAAAAATACACATTTTGGATATAAATATAACAAAAAAAATACACATTTTGAGACTTTTTTGCTAAAAATGACATGTCAAATAAATTATTTTTATAGGAAAAATTTAACAAAAATTATTTAAAAATATCAATTTTTATGAATTTCATGTCAAAAAATAATAATAATCACATATTTTTTCAAAAAATAATGATTCACATATAAACTAAAGTGAAAATCACATAATACAAATATCAAACATATACCAATAATAACTGAATACTTATTCTTCTCATAAAATCTCAAAGTCAAAACATTACAAGTATAACTAATTAATAGTTACGAAAAATGAGTTTGATTTCCAAGAATAACTTAAATTTAATCAATAGTATCATGTAATCCATACTCTTCATCTTCTAGAGTTTCATCATTGTCTTCTTCCATGATATTTTCTGCTTGAGTTTGGTCATTTTCCTCTTCTGATGGATCTTTGATATCTGTGAATCTCCCAATGTATGTCTTTCCAATCATTCCATGTAATGGTGGTTGAGGTTACTTTGCCTTTTTTGCCACACATGATTCATTAAAAAAACCTTTCCTCAAACTAATTTCTTGCATTGTATCTGGAAGAAATAAAAGAGCAGTTATTCTTTGCTGAATAAATTTGCACTGTACTGGTTCTTTTTCAATGGAAATGCATTTTATTCCTTTTCGTAAGCAACATATGAGTGTTGTACCTAATCATCAAGTACAAATAAATAATTAAGTAAATTAGTATAATCACATAAAAATTAAAAGAAAAAATAAAATATTGAAATTCAATTTTATATAATAAAACTTACATGAGCTTGAGAATAAATCCAAAACCCAATCTCATTCATTTGAACATAAATCTATAAGATAGTTAATCAATGATTGTGGTTTTTGATAAATGTTAACTATCTCTCCTTTTTCTTCTTTATCTTCATATGTTATATTTTTACAACAACATCATGAACCAATACTTAGCTATGACGCTTTCCATCTACTCGATTTAGAAGCATAGGCTTGTAGCTCTCATGAAATAGTAAAAGTAAAAGTAAGAGTTCAATTAACTTGTACGTAAGTGATTTTTTTGAGCATTAATAAAACATACAATTTCAACATCTTACCATGCAAGTTGCATCCTTGAGTTTACTTTTCCCTTGAAGCTTCTTAATTTAAAAAAATTTCAAATTGTGTGTCTGAATGAAATGTCACAAATATCTAAAATGGCGATGTTGTGAGTTTTAGAAATCCCACAACCACTTTACTAAAAGCTTGATAACTATAAGGTTCATTATCATATCCAATGTTTGGGATATTGAAACCATGAGGAATATCTGCAATAACTAGGGAATAATCCCTTTTAGATATGAGTTTTACAATGTCTCCACAATCACCTTGTATTATTTGACATTGGATAGTCTGGAGTCCATTCCAATTGAAATGAGTAAGACTAAGATCAAATTCAACATTACTAAGACATTTCTTTCTCATCCTTTCCATCTTAATTTTTTCAATAAAGCTTATGAAACCATTTAGTGCTCCATTTGCATCCTTCTTCATCTTTAATGAAATAAACAAATATATGGATAAGTTATAAAATAAAAATAGTATACATATGAATACAAATTAATGTATAAATCAAGATACCAGTTAAAATGCAAGATAAAAATCTATCAATGTTGATGTAGAACCTAAATCTGGATAGTTGTGTACATTATCATCCCAACTATCTTCATTCAACAATTTAACTGTTTGTTCTTGTATTCGCATATAAACCTTGCGACTGAATATATAAAATAAAAAATGTTAATATAATGATATCTATAACATATACTACTAATAACAATATGTTATATTTAAAAGAAAATTATAATCTAGAAATAAGTAAAACAAAATCAACAAACTTTTGAAATTCCTCACATTTATTCCAATGATAATCACCTGAATTCACATGAGATAATATTGTTTTGACAAGTGTTTCCTCCTTCACTCCTTACAATGCTCTCCAAGGTGTGATAGTCATATCTTCTGGAAGGAGCTTCATTTCAGGACCTGATTAACTGCTCGTACATATCAATGGTTTAGACGTTTTTACCTTCTAGTTTTTTTATGTCAATATTCTCCCACATGTCAAAATATTATTAATCAATCCCCATATCTCTCCAGTTCTAAATGCCAACTAGAAAATATTATCCATACCTATGAATATTTTAGAATTTACTTTGCCACCTTTTGAATTGATGTTTTCCTCAATTTGATAACCTACGTCCATACAACATTCCTTCTGAAGGGCTAAACTAACCTTTGTCTTATCCCCACCATATTTTTCTTAAAATTAATTATGAATAAATCTAACCCTTTGGATGAAATTCATAGACATCTTATACTCATTATCTATATTATATCTCAAGCCAATAACTTTGCTTCTATATCAATTAAACCAACATAAATGATACATTTCATTGTTTCAAAATGTGGGTTATTGGGATATTCCTCCATCAATTTTCTTTGAGCTTCTATAGAATGGTCCCCTCCCCCCAAGTAAATAATATTTATATTCAAGACATCTTAACTTATCAAATGATTCTTTCTTTGTAATTTGAATTGGATCAGCAAGAAGCACATAATCAACCACATGTACATATGGATTATACACAATCAATGTTTTCAAGTTGTGAACATGCGGGTGGTATGACTTTCTAATTGGAAATTTAAATTGTTCTTCACTTGTCTTATATATTTGGTTGACATTAATTTGAAATGTACGACTTCCCTCAATTAAGTTTCCTTCATCAACTGATGTTGAATCAAATTTTGTTTTGTTTTAATAATGTCATCCTCTAAATCAGCTCCTAGTGTAATGATTTCCCTACTTCCTTTTGAGTTTTCACTAGGATCTTCACTATTGGCCATGATTTTTTCAAAATAATAAACTTTTAATTTCTTTCTCCTATTGGTTATCATATTTTCTTATACATAAAAAATATCCTCATCATCAGCTAGAAGGGAGATATTCTTGGGAATTTTTGTTTTTGGCCTTTTATGGATATTCTCCTTTCTAACATAAGTTATAATCTCATCCTAAGTAATGGAAACACATTCTTGAGCTTCAAATTCCTCATCTTCAAAAGTAACATGTCTAACTTTACTAGAATGATCCACCATATGCATTCTTTGCTGATCCCTTTTATGTAGTCTTGTAGCATCATGAAGTAATTTTTTTTGCTTGTTTCTCATATCTTCTTCTAACCCTGGGTGGAAACTGCGGACACCATTCATAATACCTCACTCTATAAAATAAGTCCTCCCCAACATAATTGAAAGACCCTCAATAAAATTTTGTCAACCAAAATATAATATGTCAATAATAACTAAGTTATAAAAAATATAATGATACAGTTACAATAACACAAAACACAAAAATATAAATAAGAATACTTACGATCTTTTGTGTAATGTTGTTTACGATTTGTTTACATATCTTTGTAGAAACTTTCGTCGTTTCATACATTTAAAATGAAAAATGATATATAATCTTCTCATGTGACTTGGGCATTTTTGTAAGTACATAAAAAACTTCAGCATCCGACATCAAACATATGTCTAGTACTTTTCCCAACACCTCATAATTTGCACCATCGTAAATCATACCAGCATCTAGAGATATTTGCAGATATTCTTTGCCTTCTCTATCTTTCACATAGCATGAAAATTTTATACGCCTCACCTTTTAACATAGTTACCGATCAAACGGGAAAATTACCTAGTACCTGTTTTTTTGAGGTTGCAAAAAATCACCCAATTTTGAAAATTGGTGATTCAGAATACACCTTTTTTTTTAGCGTCTTTTTGGCACTTTAAATTTTCTTATGTATCAAGTATGAACATTTTTTTAAAAATGTTAGTGATTTTCATGCTAATTTTAAAAAGTGTTGATGGAGCACCAACACATTTTTTTAAAGAGTTTATTTTCAACACTTCATTTTTTTTTTTATGTATCAAGTATGAACATTTGTTTTAAATGTTAGTGATTTTCATCTTGATTTTGGAAAGTATTGATGCAACATTAACCCTTTTTGTTTAGAGAAGTTATTTTTTTACACCTTAAATTTTCTAATGTATGAAGTGTGGATATATATTTTTTAAATGTTTGTGATTTTCATGTTGGTAATAAAACATAACTTTTTTTTTAAACATGACAAAAAAAATCAAATAATAAAAAAATATATAAAAAGTAAAAAAACAAAACAACATCGATAAAAATGTAAAAAGAAAACAAAATTAAATTGTGAAAAAAAAAAAAAAAAAACATAAACATATAATTTAAAGAAAAAATTGAAAATTAACAAAAAAAAAAGAAACACATCTACAAAAAAAAAATTTAAAGCTAAAAAAATTTAAAGCTAAAAAAAAAATAAAAAAAAAAATTGAAAAATAAAAATAAATATTGTAATTAAAAAATGAATTAATAAAAATTTAAATTAAAAAACTAAACAAAAATTCATAAAAATGATAAAATAAAATAAAATGAAAAAAACACAATTAAGATTAAAATTACAAAAGATTAAAAATAAATAAATTTAATTAAGCAAAGTCTTTTCGTAGAAATCACATAAGAGAAATTTTTGATCGATGCATTTCAAACCCACAGTGTGGTTCATCCTCTGGTTCTGATGATGAGCCACACTTGTTTGTTCGAAACGAATCGGCCAAAAATTTCTTTTATGTGATTTCTACTGAAAGACTTTGTTTAATTCATTATGGATCACAAAAGCTTAAATACAAAAAAACAAAAACAACGAAAAAATTAAAAGAACTTAAATTAAAAAACCCACAACACTAGGCGGGGTTGGGCGTGGGCGGTGAGGTGGGCTGCACGCAACCTGCCTCCTTACGTATGCCCGCGACCAACTCTTCCCAAGGGTTGCAGGGACGATTCCCAAAATCAGCCCTGCAGTCCCTTGAGAGGTTTAGTTTTGGACGTGGGCTGCACGAAGTCTTCCTCGCTACCGTGCCTATCGCCAAGCTTGCATAGGGGCTGGCATCGGTGATTAGAGGAATCATCCCTATGAGCCCCTTGGTGGGGTTGGTTGCAGGCACGGGCGGAGAGGCGGCTGTGTGCAACCTCTCTCCCCACCAGCGCTCGCGGCCAACGTCGCACTAGGGTGGTGGGGATTTTTTTTTTTTTTTTTTTATTTAATTTATTTTTTAATTGTTTTGTTTTGATATTTTTTTAATTTTTAATTTTTAATTTTCTTAATTAATTTTATTTTTTTTAGTTATGTACTTATTTTATTTTTTTAATTTAATTTAATTTTGTAATTTTTTGTTGTTAAATTATGTCTATTTTTTTACTTTTTATTTATTTATTTATTTGTTTTTCTGATATTTTTCATTTTTTTTTATAAGTTAATTTTTTTTTTTCTTTAACATTTTTATAGTTTTTGTTTTTTGTTTTTTTATGTTTCAATTTTTTTAATTAAGCAAAGTCTTTCGGTAGAAATCACATAAGAGAAATTTTTGGCTGACACGTTTCAAACCAACAAGTGTAGTTCATCAGTAGGACTAGATGATGAGGTAGACCATGGCAAAGGCTTAAATAGAGAGCAATGTAGGGACATAATTTCAAGTAACGACTATATTTGAACAATAATATATAAATTATGATATTAATTTATTAATATATTAAAAACATATATTATTAACGACTATATTAAATGACTAGTTTTTGAAAAATAATATTTGATTTTTTTTATCATGTCTTTTTGTCATGTTTTATTCCTTGATATTATTTTTTGAATTTTTTGTGTTTTTTTTACTTTTTCAATTTTTTACAATATTTGAATTTTTGTTTTCTTTTGTATTATTTTTTGTGTTTTTTGTTTTATTATTGTTTTTTCCTTTTATCAATATTTAAATTTTAGTTTTCTTTTGCATTATTTTTTGTATTTTTTATTATTATTATTTTTTTTCAATATTTGAATTTTTTTGTTTTGTTTTTTGTTTTTTGTTTGTTTTTTTTTTTGCAAGGTGAGTGTCGATGTTCGTCTAGCAACCCGATCCCATTATGTGCAATATGATAGTTGATTTTAAAATTTTCGTTATAATGAATCAACACTGCCTCCACAATGTGTCAATTTCATGGCTAGTCTTTAAGTTTTCATTACAGTAGGTCGAGTTCACCTACACCGCATGTCAATTTGATGGTTGATTTTTAGATTTTTTGTTGCAATGTATCATGTTGTATTAAGCTAAGATTTTAAATTTTCTATATATTTAACATTTAAAGAATAAATTATTCTTGGTATAATAATTCTTTTGTTCAGGTGTTCATTTTTAAATTGTTTTGTCATAAGATTTTTGCATAATATCATGTTTGAAATATTTTGAAAACTTAAGATTTTTTTGTAGTCATAATCTTTGGTTTTAATTGCATGGTTGAAAAATTGTCAAGATTTTAATTTTTTTCTAAGTCGTGATATTTTATCTTTAATATTATGGTTGAAAACAACTACAGTTTGAGGGTTTTTAGAGTCAAGGTATTTTATCTTTAACATGGATGGAAATTATTGGAATTATCAGGATTTGAGACATGACATTTTATATTTAACATCATGTCCGAGAGTTGTTTGAATTTTATAGCTTTTCAAAGTCCAGATATTCTATCTATATTTCTTTAACTAAATGTTAAAAAAGAAAAAAAAATTAATGGAATTGGTTTTTTCTCTGGTATCTTGGATGAACCTAACAACCCAACTGACACTTAACTACTAGTAAACCCATAGGTGTTTAAGACCTATACTAAGTGGGATTTGAAATTAAGTCTACCTTGTTTCAAAAATATCCTAAATTTCGAATTAATAAATTGAGCTACCCCCTAACACAAAGAAAATAAATTAAAAAAATTGATTTGTCGTCATATAAAAAACTATTTTCCCCAAATTCCTCATTGAATGGTCGAAGTAGACGAGAAATTGACCTTTGAAATGTGACAATCTCCCATTGAATGTGTTGTCGATGACAATGTAGCTGCTCTACAAAATTGTTCAAAGCTTTTTAACGAAACCTCGAGAAGTCTTGATGTAATGTGAGGAATAGTGATAACGAAAGTTATTATATAGTGGAAATTATGGAATTTCTTTATCGCTTCTTGAATGTGGTATTAAAAGAAAATTAAAAAAACTTAATATATAGTTAATATTATGATGATACACTAATTTATGTTACATGTGGGATAAAAATATAATAATAATAATAAATCAATTATCTAGTAAATGTTATATAATTTAAGTAAAAGATTTAGTTTAATTTTGAAGGAATATATTAAACAAAATTTGTGTGGAAAATTTGAATAGAAATTAGGGCAACATTTTTTTATTATTTTTTTTTCAAATAAATTCTAGAAGAAATTTTTGGAGGGAAATATTTCAAATGAAATTTTTGGAGGGAAAATTTTCAACGAAGATCCGTGGGGGGGGACTTTGGAGGGAAATTTTCATTCTTTAAGCTATATATTATCATTGTGAGAGAGTGTATTTGTATCATCCAACATCTTCTATTTGAAAGTCATGGATTCTTCTGATAGTGAAGTTTCTCTTTGTGAAGCATCAACATCTTTCTTGCATAACAACTATATTCATATTGATGAATATAACGAAAATTCTTTCACTATGAATAGAGAGTTAAATATTCCAGTTAGTTCTAATCCTAAGGACTATGAGAACAACACTGACGAAGGGAAAGATGAAGAATTTCAAATAAATAGAGAGTCACATTTTCCACTTAGTCCTAATCCTATGGACTATGAGAGAAACAGGGATGAAGGTATGGATGAAGAATTTCCGATAAACCGAGAGTCACATTTTGCACTTAGTCCTAATCCTAAGGACTATGAGAGAATTAGTGATGAAGGGAAGGATGAAGAGTTTCCAATAAATAGAGAGTCACATTTTCTACTTAGTCCTAATTCTAAGGACTATGGGAGCGATAGTGACAAAAGGCAGGATGAAGAATTTTTAGTAAATAGAGAGTCACATTTTCCACTTAGTCATAATCCTAAGGACTATGAGAGAAGTAGTGACATAAGGTAGGATGAATAATTTCCAGTAAATAGAGAGTCAACTTTTCCACTTAGTATTAATTCTAAGGACTATGAGAGTAGCACTAATGAAGGGCAGGATGAATATGATGAAGAATACCCTCCAAGTCAGTATTTCAAAAGCACAGATGATGTTAGTGAAAAATTTCTAGCAACTGAGGATGGTAATGAATATATTTTAAATGATGATGGTGATGAATCTCCTAACTATGTTCAAAATGATCATAGTGAGGATAATATTCCTCCTAATGATCATGAAAATGTTTATACATAGGATGATGAAATGATGGAGACTTTGCCAAAAAATATTGTATCTAGGAGTAGGAGTAGATATTTTCGTATCAATCCAAGATGTTCTAGTTGTTGAGATTGCAACAAGATGATGGAGCTTAGTGAAAAGAGTCGCCTTCACTAAGTAGGCCCGCAGGCAAATTATGGCGCAAGTTCTATTTTTTATCACAGTGTGGATGATCACAGTGTGGGTGACCACAATGTGAGTGATCACAGTGTGAGTGATCACAATGTGGGTGACCAAAGTGTGGGTGACCACAGTGTGGGTGATTGAATTCTATTTTTAGACTGGCTGTCAAAAATAGAAAATTCAAATATTATTGTCTCATAATAATATTTGGACTATAAGCTTGATCTTATTCTCTTGGAGCACTTCAGTTTGAGCTACAGATGTGGCCCATGCAGCTGTCAGAAGGAAGTACACTTTTCTTATGAGTCAGTTGAGTTGTTGCATGCATGACTTCAGTTAGAACTCAATCAGTTGAGTTTGGTGGAGTTGATTGTGGAGTTGATGGAGTTGTGTTCAGTTTGACTTGGTTAAACTAGTTGTAGTTAGTCTAACTGCAAATAGACTAATGATGAGTTGTTAAACTAATTATTAACTCATAATACAACTATAGAATACATCAGTTAACTCAGTTGCATGTGAGTGCATTTTCAGTTCAGCAGGGACAGGTGTTAGAGAATCAGATTGCTATCAGTTGTGACTATAGTTGTGCATCAGATCTTTCACAATCAAGGGATTAAGTATGCCAATGGGTTTGCTCATGTATTTGCCCAGTTTGTAGCTTCTACTCACGTCTTACACATTGTGAGTGATTCTTTGGAGGTGAAATACGAATTTGGTAGACCATTCTCATTCATTCTTGAGCAGGTATTGAGCAGTGGAGGCAGGCAAGCAGTGGAATAGATTTGGAGATCAGATCTTAGCTGTATTGTGTGTAATAGGTGGAGCTGGTACTGGATTGCTTGTGATAAGCATTGTAATTTGTAATGTTACATGGTCTCAATCATTAATATACAGATAGTGTGGGGTTTTTAGCGAGATGCTTTCCCCGGGTTACATACTATGTTAATGTGTGAATGATCTTGATGTTTTATTGTTATTGATGCTGCTATATTGATGATCAATGTAGAGGAGCTTATGTATTGTGTATGTATTCCGCAATAGTACATGATCAGGATAATCTCTGTTGAATATGTGTTAAATTATTCAAAATTTCTACATGGTATCAGAGCGAGCTAGATAATTGTAGAAAAAGTTTCTACATGGTATCGGAGCTGCTTGATTTGTAGAAGAGATTTTTACAGGATATCAAGCGAGGATTGATCATCAGATCTACTATTCAGGAAGTGTTTAAATTCTATTTCTTCACGTAGAGTCATTAGTCGGGCTAGGTAGCCTCTGGATTCATCCTTCCTTTGAAGGTGAGATATCTGGTGAATGACCATACAGTCAATCTCTGTACGAGAAATATTGTGTTCTCACGAATTCTAGATCGGAGGCGGTTGAGTTTGGAGCTGGTGGAAATCGAATTTGTAGCAGTGTTGTTGAAATGTCTTTCAACGGATTGCAAATGTTATTCCAAAGCAAGAGTGACCTTGCGCTCAAGGATAAACTCAGTAACAATAAAGATGAGAATGCATCTTCATCAAAGGTATCTAATGAAGAGAATTGCACTTTGGCTACCAAAGCAAAGAAGGGGAAGAGCAAGAAAGCTTCTCAGTCTGGTGCGAAAGGAAAGAAGCAGGACATGTCCAAGGTGAAGTGTTTTCACTGTCACCAGCACGGACACTATGCCACTAATTTTCCGCAGAAGAAGAAGAACAAGCAGGCTGCTGGATCTTCAGCAGGAGAGGCTCTAGCCTCACAGTTTGAGCTTGATTTTTCATTGATCGCATGCTTGGTTTCAAGTGTGATGGGATTAGTGTGGTTCTTGGACAGTGGTGCGTCTTTTCACATGACGGGAGATAGATATTTGTTCTCTAATCTAGAGGACAAATATCTTGGAGTGCACATCGAGATGGGCGATGATGGTAGATACAGTGCGACCGGTATCCGTACCATTTCCTTTGAGAGGGAGTCTGGTAAACCCTTCGTATTGAAGGAAGTCATGCATGTTCCAGGATTGACGAAGAATCTCATCTCAGTGGCGATGTTAGAAGACAAGGGGTATGATGTTGTTTTCAGCGAGGGAAAGGCTTTCCTGCGCAGCAAGACAACTGGTGAGACCCGGAAGATAGGGGTTCGAGTGAGGAACCTTTATCAGTTGCATGTAGATGGATGCGCAGCAATGGCGGGCAAGGCAGAAGGATTGGTGAGCCGGGATGATGGCGAGTTGTGGCACAGGAGATTGGGTCACCTTCACCATGGAGACTTGAAGATACTGCAACAGATCACTACAGGGCTTCCTAAAGGCACACTTGCGCAGTCAGATCAATGCAAGGGGTGTACTTTGGGGAAGTTTGTTAAAGCCACCTTTCACGAGAAGGATAGTCGCGCCACGACGATCCTTGAGAGAATTCACACAGACGTGTGTGGACCTTTCTCAGTTGCTTCGACAGCAAAACACAGGTATTATGTGATTTTTGTTGATGATTTCTCTCGTAAGTGCTGGATCTTCTTCATGCAGAAGAAGAGTGAGACATATTCAAAGTTTTGTGAATTCAAAGCACTGGTCGAGAAGGAGTCGGGGAAGAAGGTGAAGGCTCTTAGGAGCGATAATGGTGGTGAATACATCTCGGACGAGTTCAAGGATTTCTGCAAGGCAGAAGGGATTCGTAGAGAGCTCATAGCTCCCCATAACCCACAACAGAACGGGGTAGTTGAGCAAAAGAACAGAACGATTGTGGGTGCTGCACAGGCAATGTTGCATGATCAGGGCCTACCCCTTCACTTGTGGGCGGAAGCATGCAATACAATAGTTTATGTGCAGAACCGTTGTCCTCATAGGATACTTGGCATGAGTACACCTGAGGAGACTTATTCTAGTAAGAAGCCTGATCTTTCTCATTTGAGGATTTTTGGTGCTAACATTTACATGCATGTGACGAAGGATGCCAGGAAGAAGTTGGAGCTGACTGCAGAGGTTGGGATATTTGTTGGGGTACACTTATACGCCCCACAACTATCGTGTGTATTTGCCAGACAATGGTAAAACTGTTGTGCGACGGGATATAAAATTTCAGGAGGAGAAAGCCATGAAGTGTTCGCTTGAGAGGGAGCTACACTTGCATGCAGATGAGGAGCTATTAGTTCCTAAGGATGAGCTTCAGGATGTGGATCAGCCATAGGACGAGGTTTATGGAGTGGAAGAGACCACTCATGCATCACCAACCATCAGAGGGCAAAAGCGCTTGACAGAAGCTGAGCGACTGGCTCAAGATGTAGAGAAAGTTGTAGGACCACCTACAGCCCAACGTAGGTAGAGACAGTCACCTGAGTGGTACACTGGATACATGGCTCTGATGAGCAAGTGTGTTGTGACTGAGCCATCCTCTTTCGAGGAAGCTGTGGAGGATCCTGCACGGGTAGACGCCATGGTGGAAGAGTATGATTCTATTGTCAGAAACAGTGCATGGGAGATTGTTCCTAGACCGGAAGGGAAATCAGTGGTGGGTTCGAGATGGATCTACAAAGTTAAGCAGGCAGCTGACGGGAGTGTGGAGAAGTACAAGGCAAGATTTGTTGCCCGAGGCTTTTCATAGATAGAGGGGATCGATTATGAGGAGACCTTTGCACCTGTCGCAAGGTACTCTTCCATACGAACGATTCTTGCTCTCTCAGCGCAGATGGGATGGCACATTCATCAGATGGATGTGAAGACTGCGTTCCTCAACGGAGTCATTGAGGAGGAGGTGTACATTGAGCAGCCCGAAGGCTTTGAGGTCTTCAGCAGCGAGTCGCATGTGTGCAGGCTCAAGAGAGCGCTGTATGGGTTGAAGCAAGCACCACGTGCTTGGTACACACGGATAGACAGCTATTTCACAGGACTTGGATTCTCCAAGAGCGAGGCGGATCCTAACCTATACCAGATTGTGGTGGAGGGTAAGTTGCTTATCATTGTACTGTATGTTGATGATTTGATTCTAACGGGTGATGAGTTATTGATACTGTCATGCAAGAAGGATCTTGCTACAGAGTTTGAGATGAAGGACTTGGGCCTCCTTCACTATTTCCTATGATTGAAAATATGGCAGCGCAGTGGTGGACTGTTTGTTTCTCATGGCAAGTATGCTTGGGAGATACTGGAGAAGTTCAACATGCATGGCTGCAAGCTTGTTGATACTCCTCTTCCTGGAGGTTGGAGGAAGGAGGATGCCACTTCGGGAGAAGAAGTGGATGCCACTATTTATCGACAGTTGGTGGGGTCACTAATGTATTTGGTCAATACACGACCTGATATATGCTATGCAGTTAACCAGATTTCACAAGCTATGGTTAAGCCTACCAAGCTCTTCTGGAAGGCGAGCAAGCATGTATTGCACTACTTGAGAGGCACATCGGGATATGGTTTGTGGTACAGACAGGAGGATGAGGTGAAGCTATGTGGCTTGACGGATGCAGATTGTGCAGGGAGCCCAATGGACAGAAAGAGAACACCAGGAGGGGTCTTCAGTATTGGATCAACAGCAGTTTCTTGGTACAGCAAGAAGCAGAGATCCGTGGCACTCAGTTCAGCGGAGGCCGAGTATATGGCAGCAAGTTTGGCTGCATGCAAGGCTATATGGATGAGGAAGATCCTGGTTGGTTTGTTCGGTTCTCATTTGGATCCTACTGTGATTTACTGTGATAACCAGAGTTGCATTAAAATCTCGGCTAATCCTGTATTTCATGATAGATCTAGGAATATTGACATCAGGTACCATCATATCAGAGATTGTGTGCAGCGGAGGATCATGTTGCTTTCATACATTCCAACGGAGGATTAGGATGCTGATATTCTGACGAAGGCTCTCACCAGGAGCAAATTCGAGTACCACCGAGGCAGGATAGGGGTTGCTGATAATCCATATCTTGTTGAGAGGGAGTGTTGAGATTGCAACAAGATGATGGAGCTTAGTGAAAAGAGTCGCCTTCACTAAGTGGGCCCGCAGGCAAATTATGGCGCAAGTTCTATTTTTGATCACAGTGTGGATGATCACAGTGTGGGTGACCAAAATGTGAGTGATCACAGTGTGAGTGATCAAAATGTGGGTGACCAAAGTGTGGGTGACCACAGTGTGGGTGATCAAAGTCTATTTTTAGACTGGCTGTCAAAAATAGAAAAGTCAAATATTATTGTCTCCTAATAATATTTGGACTATAAACTTGATCTTATTCTCTTGAAGCACTTCAGTTTGAGCTACAGATGTGACCCATGCAACTGTCAGAAGGAAGTACGCTTTTCTTATGAGTCAGTTGATTTGTTGCATGCATGACTTCAGTTAGAACTCAATCAGTTGAGTTTGGTGGAGTTGATTATGGAGTTGATGGAGTTGTGTTCAGTTTGACTTGGTTAAACTAGTTGTAGTTAGTCTAACTGCAAATAGACTAATGACGAGTTGTTAAACTAATTATTAACTCATAATACAACTATAGAATACATCAGTTAACTCAGTTGCATGTCAGTGCATGTTCAGTTCAGCAGGGACAGGTGTTAGAGAATCAGATTGCTATCAATTGTGACTATAGTTGTGCATCAGATCTTGCACAATCAAGGGATTGAGTATGCCAATGAGTTTTCTCATGTATTTTCCCAGTTTGTAGCTTCTACTCATGTCTTACACATTGTGAGTGATTCTTTGGAGGTGAAATACGAGTTTGGTAGACCATTCTCATTCATTCTTGAGTAGGTATTGAGCAGTGGAGGCAGGCAAGAAGTGGAATAGATTTGGAGATCAGATCTTAGCTATATTGTGTGTAACAGGTGGAGCTGGTACTGGATTGCTTGTGATAAGAATTGTACTTTGTAATGTTACATGGTCTCAATCATTAATATACAGATAGTGTGGGGTTTTTAGCGAGATGCTTTCCCCGGGTTACATATTGTGTCAATGTGTGAATGATCTTGATGTTTTATTGTTATTGATGCTGCTATATTGATGATCAACATAGAGGAGCTTATGTATTGTGTATGTATTCCGCAATAGTACATGATCAGGATAATCTCTGTTGAATATGTGTTAAATTATTCAAAATTTCTACACTAGTTATACAAGGGGTAGAGCAGAATATCTCATGAAAAGAAGTTCTATTAGTCATATAATTCAAGTGAATGTTGTCAAAAGTGTTGCTTGAAACATATGGATTTCAAGTTTGCATTGGAGAAAAGGAAGAGATATTTGTCAATGAATAAAAACATGATAAATTCATATTTAGTGGGGTGCATGCAATCCACATTATTAGGTTATGATTATCATACTAGGTATTTATTGCTTTGTAGAAAGTCTTTCAAAATTTTCATTCAATTGGTAACTTTCGTCTGTCAAAATCCACGAAAATTTGGAAAAATATCCCATGTTTTATTCAGAAGTACATCATAAATGAGAGTTTGGCCATTAACAAAAACTGCGATGTCATGGATGCAAGACTTCTTTTCAAAGCATTGAGAGTATATTCCAAATAGAGACACAATACATATTATAGATAATTTCTCAATACGAGAAATCTACAACTTATACAAAGAATATGCAGAAGGCATTGAAGGAAATGGTAGTTTTATTACATATCAATATTTTGTGAGGATATGGAGGAAATAATTCAACACTGTCAGTATTCCTAAGAAGACAAGGATGGGGGTTTGCAGTACATGTGCTTCTATTAAATAAAAAGGTATAAATGTAAAGGGGCAGAAAGAGGTAAGCGTTCATAATATATTTTTTTAAATTTGTATAGTCATCATTATGAAAATGTATTTATTAATAGATTTCTTTTATGTTATGTGTAGATTCCATTGTCAAAGCACTTCAACAGCATTGCGAACACTAAACAAGTGAAAGGAAAAAGTCTTACAAGCATTGGAAAAAGTGTTATTACAATCCAAATAAATATTTGGGTTTGATAATTGATGGTATGGACATGAAGAAAACACTTCTACCACATTTTGTTTGCACACCCAAAATTTTTAGGATGAAAATTTTATTCAGTTTCACTTGGTTGGTTGTATGGTGTTCAATGGGAAAATGTTGCCAAGGGTTTACTTCAAAGCTCCAAATATTGATAATGATGCAAATTTGAAAATAACCATAATTCATGATGTGATATCTCACTGGTCTAGTACTCTTCCTGAAGTTTTGTATCTGGAATTGGACAAAACTTGTCGTGAAAAAAAATTAAGTTTGTTTTTGGATATCTTAACATGCTTGTTGAATTGAGATTTTTTTAGATGGTAAAGGTTAGTTTCCTTCTTATTGGGCACACTCATGACCATATTGATCAGATGTTCAGTTGTTTTTTAGTAACATTGAGGAAGGATGTTGGGATTTTCCATCATTAATTGAATGTATTAAAAAATCATACATGCTAGAGCCTATTTTTCATGTGTTGGAAAAAACTACTGACATTCGAAGGTTTATTCTGGGATTTCATGGTGACGATAAATGCATTGAAAAACTTAATGACATTAGCTTCCAACATCAATTTCCTATCAAAAAATTGATGGGAAAACACTAATATGGGGAAAGAAGTATTCAACTACTACAAAATGGGCTTCGTCATCAGGTTTGGTATTTTTGAAGTTCATTTCCAGATCATCCAATATTTGCATCAAAATATTGTTATTAAAATGAGTTGTTGAAGTTCATAATGCACTAACATAGAAGAGAGATATAAATTATTCTAAATGTCTGGAAGAAATTAAAAAATATATTAGATATACATATGAGTACTTTGATGTTGTTGATTTAGTTTGGTGGAGTCATTTTCCAATAATCAGAGTGACATCATTTTAAGATCAATAAATGAAGATATACTTTTGAAGACTCCATTTATTTGACAACAAAATGTGTCAAATGAACACGAGAAAAGAAACATTGTTGAATAACAAAAATGTCAAGGTATTATTAATTCTTCACAAGTAGAGGAAAGAGAAATGTATATTGGTTCCAAAAGATATCATGCACAATGTGAAGCCTTGGAGGACCTTTATAGGGGTTCAGTAAAGAATATTGAGGAGGGTTGCATGATCACAATGTTAGCAGATGGAGGTGCACATGGTTATCCATTCTGGCATTTGAAGGTTATAATGTTCATTACAAAAAATCAAGATGTTGCAGGTGTTGAAGTACATTGGTATGCCACAAATCCACACCCATTCAATGGTGTGTACAAGCCAGAGATGGTAGTTTATAAAAAAATTGGTGGAAAGACAAAAAGAAAGGGTACAAATATAAATTATTGCTGCACAAACCTCTTAGAATTGGAGGATGTTGACATACTTGTTTATGAATTCAATTTAACAAACATAGGAACTCTTCGCTGAAGGATGATAGGGATTCTAAAGAGGTTTTTACTGGAAGAAACAATGTTGAGATGGGAGTTTGATGAACCTATTCCATGATCTAGAAGACTTTTGAAACCTGAAATGGTGGGCATGCCCGTTGACTCAGATGGGGCACTAATTGATGAAAGAGAAGAATATGGAACATTTTCTTCTGCATCCATACATTCATCTGAAGATGTCAATTCTAATGGTGTACAAGAACATATGAGTGATTTTGAATAGTTGTCTAAGACAATTTATATTAATGATGTTTGCATGGTAACTTGAAATAAATATTTCAACTTCCATATGATCTTACATGAAGTTATGAATCATTTTTATGTTTGTTGGATTATATGTTTTAATTATGATGAATTTATTTGTTTAGAATATCCACAATGCAACAATAACTTAGAGAAATAATTTATGTTTCATTCGATTTACAAGTATTGATATTTTGATTAATATAGTCATATAATTTGTTCATAATGTCATGGTTGAAATATGTTGAAAACTTAAATTTTTTTAATTCTATGGTTGAAAAATCATCAATTTTATTTTTAATTTTTTTAATTAATTAATTAATTTTTTTTAATGCTATGGTTAGAAACAATTAGAATTTTAGGGATTTTATGGTCATGTTATTATATGTTTAACGACATGAATGAAAATTGTTGGAATTTTAATGTGTTTTAGATCCCATTATTTTATCTTTAATGTCATTACTAAAAAAAATGTTGAAATTGTACCCAAAAAAGGAAAATGTTATTTTACCAACAACATTAGTGCGTTTTCTTTCATTTATTTTGCATAAAAAATGGTTTTACTGCCATTTTTTTTAAATGTTTAAAATTAACCATCAAAAAATAAAACATCGTTCTGGAATACACAGTTTTTGTTTTTGGGGGGTTTTTTGGCTAGAGTTCTTGTTTTTAGTTTACATTGCTTGTTTCAAAGTTTACATTGAACAATGTAAACTTTGAAACAGAATGTAAACTTTGAAACAGGAACTGATATTGTTACCCATTTCGTAGAGATAACAAAAAAGTGACTCGATTTTGAAAAGGGGCAATGCAGAACACACATATTTTTTTTAGAGCATAGTTTTTGGCACTTTAAATTTTTTTATGTACATTATGTTTTACAATGTTGGTGATTCGCATGCTGATTTTAAAAAGTGATGATTCTGCATCAGGCCCTTTTATTAGAAGACCTATTTTTTGAATTTAAATTTTCTAAAGTATGAAATGTAAATAATTATTTTCTAAATTTAACAATTTTTGAAGTGGTCTTCTTCTTCATATTTTCTTGTTTTTATTTAATTTTTTTTTTGTAGTGAGGTTTTTATTGTTTTTCATATTTAAAGAACAAGGTCGATATTTTGATGTTTCGAAATTCTACATATTTATACATCGTTAATTAATTTTTCGAAGCACATGAAATAATTGACTCTAAAAAACAATAATTTTTAACAATTGACATAAAAATAACCAGTTTCAACACAAATATAACTAAAAAATTACACATTTTGATCATTTTTTGTAACTTTTTTGCTAAAAATGACATGTCAAAATCACAATTTTTATAGGAAAATTTTAACTAAAAATGGTTAAATAATATTTTTTTCTTTTTTTTTTTAAGAATTTCATGTCAAAAAATAATATTAATCTCTGTTTTTTTCCAAAAAATAATTATTAACATAAAAATTAATACGAAAATCACATAATACAAATATTGAATTCATAACAACATTAATTGAATAATTATTCTTCGCATAAATGTCAAAGTTAAAATGTTACAAGTATAACTAATTAACAGTTACAAAAAATGAGCTTGATTTCCAAGCATAACTTAAATTTAATTAACAATATCACGTAATCCAAACTCTTCATCCTCTAAAGTTTCATCATTGTCTTCTTCCACAATATTTTCTGCTTCATTTTGCTCATTTTCCTCTTCTAATGTATCTTTGATGTTTGTGAATCTCCCAATGTATGCCTTTCCAATCATTCCATGTAATGGTGGTTGAGGTTCCTTTGCCTTTTTTTCTACACGTGATTCACTAAAGTCCCCTTTCTTCAACCCAATTTCTTGCATTACATCTGGAAGAAATTGAAGAGCATTAATTCTTTGCTGAATAAAATTGCACTGTATTAGATCTTTTTCAATGGAAATGTGATTTCTTCCTTTTTGAAGGCAACATGCTAGTGTTGTACCTAATTATCAGTACAAAAGAAATAATGAATTAAATTAGTACAATGACATATAAATTAAGAAATAAGATATTGAAATTCAATTCCATATAATAAAACTTACCTGAGCTAGAAAATAAATCCAGAACCCAATCTCCTTCATTTGAACATGTGTCTATAGGAGAGTTAATCAATAACTATGGTTTTTGATAAATGTTAACTATCTCTCATTTTGCGTCTTTGTCTTCATATGTTAGTTTTCTCACAACATCATCATAAGCTAATACTTGGCTATGACTTTATCCATCAACTTGATTAAAAATCATAGACATATAGCTATCATCTTTTCCCAACTATCAATATGGATGAACTCATAATCATTTATAAATGGTTGATCTTCACGGTGAAGAAGATTTGACTTTTTCTTGTAACATGAAATAGTAAAAGTTCATTTAACTTGTACATAAATGAATTTTTTAACATTAATCAAATATACATTTTCAACATCTTACCATGTAAGATGCATCCTTGAATTTGTTTTCCCCTTGAAGCTTGACAATAACATTGTCAATTGTGTGTCTGAATGAAAAGTCACACATCTCCATAATGGTGATGATGTGACTTCTAAAAATCCCACAACCACTTTAATAAGAGCTTGATAAGTATAAGGGTCACTATCATAGTCAATGTTTGGAATATTGAAACCATGGGGAATATCTGCAATAACTAGGGCATAATCCCTTTTAGGTATGCATTTAGAAATATCTTCACAGCCGTATTGTATTACTTGATAATGGATAGTGTCAAGCCCATTCCAAATGAAATGAGTAAGAGTTGGATTAAGTTCAACATTCTTAAGACGTTGCTTCTTTAGTTTTTCGATTTTAATTTTTTCAATAAAGGTTCTAAAACTATCTGGTGCTCCATTTGCATCCTTCCTCATCTTTAATAAATAAACAAATATATGTGTAAGTTATAAAATAAAAATAGTATACAAATGAATAAAAATGAATGTATAAATTAACATACCATTTTAAATGCAAGATAATTTTTTTTTAATGTTGATGTAGAACTTGAATCTGGATAGTTGCGTACAACATCATCCCAACTATCTTCATTCAACAATTTAACCATTTGTTCTTGTATTTTCATGTAAAATTTGTGACTGTATAGATAAAGTAAAAAAAGTTAATATAATGATATGTATAAAAAATACTACCAAGAACAATATGTTATATTTAAAAGAAAATTATAATCTAAAAAAAAGTAAAAATAATTCAACAAACTTGCTTTTGAAATTCCTCAGACATTTCCTCTATTGATATTTCCCTTGACCTCACACGAGATAATATTGTGTTGACAAGTTTTTCATCTTTCACTCCTTGCAATTCTCTCCAATGTGTGATAGTCATATCTTTTGGAAGCTGCTTCATTTCAGGACTTGATTTACTGTTGCTACATATCAATGGTTTATATCTTTTGACCTTCTGGTTTTTAATGCCAATGTTCTCCCACATGCTAAAAATCTCATTAATCAATTCCCATATCTCTTCAATTCTAAATTCCAACTGGAAAATGTTATCAATACCTCTGAATAAATCAGTATTTACTCTACTGCCTTTTGAATTAATTTTCTCCTCAATTTGATAACCTATTTCCATACAACATTCCTTTCAGAAATATACAGTGAAATTTATCTTATCCCCACCACATTTTTCTTCAAATTCACTATGAATAAATCTAAACCTTTGCATGAAAATCATAGACATCCTATATTCATTATCTAAATTATGATCCCATGCCACTAACTTTTCTTCTGTATCTAATAAACTAGCATAAATGATACATTTCATTGCTTCAAAACGTGGGTTATTGGGATATTCCTCCATCAATTGTCTTTGAGCTTCTACAGAATGGTTCCCTGCAAGCACATAACAATTGCATTCAAAACTTTTTGACTTATCAAATGCTTCTTTGTTGGGAACATGAACTGAATCAATGAGAAGCACATAATTAACCACATGAGCATATGGATTGTACCTCATCAATGTCTTCAAGTGGTGAACATGCACGTGGTGTGGCTTTCTAATTTGATATTTACATTGTCCTTCACTTGATTTATATATTTGTCTCACATTAAGTTGAATTGTACAACCACCCTCAATTAAGTTTCTCTTTGTGAGGTTTTGTCAAATGGTATTTTGTTTTGTTTTAATAATGTCATCCTCTAAATCAGCTCCCGGTGTAATTATTTCTCTACTTTCTTTTGAAGTTTCATTAGGATCTTGACTATTGGTAATGACTACTTCAGAATGTTCAACTTTACTTTTCTTCCTCATAACATTCTCATCATTAAGTAGAACAGATTTGTTCTTGGGCATTGTTACTTTTGGTATTTTACGACTCTTCTCTTTTCTAACATCATTTCCAATGCCGTCCTCAGTAATGACAACATATTCTTCAGTGTCAATTTCAGCTTCCTCATCTTCAAAAGTAACATGTTTACCTTTGCTAGATTTATCCACTTGAGGCATTTTTTTCTGGTCCCTTGGATTTAATTTTGTTGCATCATGGATTACTACATTTTTCTTGTTTTTCATATCTTCTTCTGACACTGAGTAGAAACTGCTTACAACTTTCATAATATCATGCTCTATGAAATGAATTCCTTCCAACATAATTGAACAACTTTCAACAAAATTATGCCAAACAAAATATCATATGTCAATAAAAGAAAAGTTATAAAAATATAACGAGACAGTTAAAAGAACGTAAAAGACAAATATAAATGACAATACTTACGATATTTTGTTTCATCTCATTTACGATTTGTTTACCCAACTTTTTAGATACCTCTCTCATGTCATACAATGAATATGATAATTGATATTTAATCCTTTCGTGTGACTTGGGCAGTTTTGTAAATGTAAACAACTTCACTGTCCAGTACCGAACACATGTCTATGACCTTTCCCAACACCTCATAAATTCCATTATCATTAGGTATATAAACATATAGATATATATGCGCATCTTGGCTTTCTCTTTTTTTCACATACCATACTTTTGCTGAAAGTTTCACTTCTTTTGATTTCTTCTAGTATGAAATCATCTTCTTATTGTTTGATGCACTTGAAACATTTGTAGCTATCACCTCAAGTTTGGTTCGTTCAACAATGTTTTTTGAACATCCACCTTTAACAGTATTTGGTCCAGAAAGATTCATAGAAATCTTGTTTGATTCCATTTTCATGAAAAAAAGACATATAAATCAGTAAATTACAAAAAAATAATAGCTTAAATTAACAAACAAAATGATAAATGATAATTAATTTTTTAAAGCATAACAATTTTAAAAAAATTAAAAATAAATAAGAAATTTAAAAAATACAGTGCTCTGCCACCCTAATTTGGAAATCGGTTGGCCACCCGGGCTGATAGTTGGGCCCAGCCCACCTACCCCACCATTGTGGCCCAACAGTTGCTTCCCCTCCCCACCCCAGCTGCACCCGGCCCTCCACCGCACCCCACCCTACCCAACCCCTGCGGCGCCAGCCCTGCCACCCCACCCCGTCGGCCCAATAGCCCATCGTCTCAGGGTGGGGTGGGGTGCTAGGCAGCCAACCCCCCGCACCTCACTCAAGGGCCTGTTGGGCCGCGAGAGTGGGGCGGGGTGCTGGGTAGCCAACCCCCCCCCCCCCCCCCCCCCTCACTCACAAGCCCGTTGGGCCGCCAGGAGCATGATCGGGCCCACCACGCCCACTATGGATGTAGTGGGTAAATCTGTCCCACAAAAAATTTTAACTTCTAAAAAAAAAATTCATTAAACTTATTTAATTTTAAAATTTGCACAACAGAAAAATTAACTAACCTTTCAAATGCGATAATCCTCCATTGAATATGTTGTTGATAGCAATGTAGCTCCACCACAAATTTGCTCCAACTCTTTTAACGAATCTCAAAAAACCTTGATGTGATGTGAGGAATAGTGATAATGAAATTCATTATATAGGGGTAATTACAGAATTGTTTTATCGTACGGTTAATGTGAGATTAATTTTTTTTATAAATTTTAACATGTTAATTTGTTATGGTGATATAGGAAACTATGATAAAGCAAACACTACGGATTTTTTTTACAGTATGGTGAATGTGGGATTAATTTGTTTTAGAAGGTATAATAAAAATTTAAAAAACATTCAATTGTTTAGTATATATTATATAGTTTAAATAATAAATTAATTTAGGTAAAAGATTTAGTTTACAATATTAATTTTGAAGATTTATTTCATAAAAAAAATTAGGTAAAATTTTTCAATAAATTGTAAGCAGAAAATAATGGAGGGAAATACATGAAACGAAATATTTGGAGAGAAAAATTTTGGCGAAAATTTTTGGAGGGAAATTTTCATTCTTTAAGCTATATTATCATTAGGAGAGTCTGCATTTGTATCATTCAACCTTTTATATTTGAAAGGCATGAATTCTTCTAATAGTGAAGTTTCACTTTGTGAAGCATCAACACCTTCGTCGCGTAACAACTCTATTCATATTGATGAATATAATAGAAATGCTTCCACTATGAATAGAGAGTCAATTCTTTCACTTAGTCCTAATCCTAAGGACTATGAGAGTAGCACTGATGTAAGACAGAATGAAGAATTTCAAATAAATAAAGAGTCATAGTTTCCACTTAGTCATCTTCCTATGGATTATGAGAGCAACAGTGATGAAGAGCATGATGAAGAATTTCAAAAGAATGGAGCGTCATGGTGTCCACTTAGTCCTAATCCTATGGACTATGAGAGCAGTACTGATGAAGAGAATGATGACAAATTTCAAAAGAATGGAATATCATGGTGTCCACTTAGCCCTAATCCTATGGACTATGAGAGCAATAATGATGAAGAGAATGATGATGAATTTCAAAAGAATGGAGTTTCATAGTGTCCACTTAGTCCTAATCGTATGGAATATGAGAGCAGCAGTGATGAAGAGCATGATGAAGAATTTCAAAAGAATGGAGTGTCACAGTGTCCACTTGTTGGCATTATGATACAAGTGTTGTCCTTGATGGCAACTCACTCACAGGTCAATTCAGTTTTGGTAAAAGGCAACTCACAGTACATCATGTATATTCAGAAGTTACAAGGCAATGGTACACAAGAACAAGAAGATGGAACTTGTTAGTCCTTATAATCTCATAGGCTGAAAAGGAAATCGACAAGGGTAACCTCAAACCACTTCAGCTCAATAGCTAGCCCTAATGAGCATGAGAGGGATCTCTTTAAGTCTCTTATCAGTGATATGACTTTGAAGCAAATACATTTGAAGAAAGATATGTGTATTTTTTTGTTTGTTTGTGAAAATTTGGTTTTTTAAGGATTCACTGAACTTATGGTTTGGAGCCACAAGTAGGTCTAGGCTGTGGGGATGTAGGAGAAAACATAAGAAGGAGCTAGATATCAGAAGCCATGGTGTAATTTGGGTATTTTTCAGTGTATTATAGAGGATATAGTGTGGAAGAAACTAATGAGCATAAATAAACATGATTTCATTATCTTAGGAAGACAAAAACATAACTATGAAAACTAGATAACAGAGCTTTTTTTTTTTTTTTTGGTAAGCTAGGATGGTACTCTTTCTATTACTTGATCAATCAGAACATTACATCATTTCAAAACTGTTGCAGCCCGCCCACGTGGGGAAACCAGGTCAGTAATCCACCTATAGTTTTTAATTGCAGCCCAAAAATAGAAGGTCCACAGCCTGGTTGTCTTAGCTAAATAAACGATGCAGTCTTGAAACTTACTAAAACTACTAATCTGCACTACTTGCTTTTCCCTATCTTTAACATGTAAAAAGCTATAATAAAAAAAACTATTGCAGTTTCTAAACATATCTTATGTCAATCATTGCCCACATCTGGTTGCTGGTTGGCTGCTCCCGCTGGTTCTGGATGGTCCCGATTCAGCATTTGCTGGATTGCATCCAGCTTCTCCTCCTGCCTTGCCATTGCTATGCGTATGAAGCTCAATTCTCTGCGGATGTCTAGATTTCCTTGGGCCAACTCAACCATCTCCTTTGCCACTTGTTCCAGAGCCTTTTCCATTAGCCCCTTCATCACCCAATAGATATGCAGGGACTGCTTGAACAATGACATTCGCCCCCTGGTATGACCAGGGTCATGGAGTAGAAACTCCCACTCTTCCATCTCCTCTGCAGATTGATCCTGTAACGATTCCTCTTCAAGATACTACATGATTCTACGCACAGCAGGATTGGAGTTATGGTAGTAAGCCTGTTCAGCCCTTCGAATTCTGTGGTTCACAGTCTTGTTTTGTTTTTTGTCCTTACTTTGGCCGCGCCTGGAATTCTCCCCCTCCTCCTGTACTTTCCTCCTCTGCCCTCGGCCTCTTTTCCACTTCGAGTCCCCTTCCCTATCGGGGGTCTTGCTGCGTTTCCTCAAGCCATACCGTCGGACCTTCAAATCCGGTGACTTGGGCTGGTCCTCCCCCGTCTGCTCATTTACATCATCCGCCGAGTTCTCTTGAGGATAAAGGCGTTCACTCCCTTCGCCAGGAACCAGATCCTCTTCCGAATCATCCTCAACATCCCAAATCTTAAACGATTGTTCGTCCTGCACAATGCTTTTGCCCTTTTGGCTCCTGTTCCCCACCTCTGTGGTCTGTTGCTCCTCTGCTTCTCTCAATTTCTGTCTGGTTTCCATGTTGCCCGTGGGTCTGTCACGCACCACTCTCTGGTTTTCTAAGACCTTAGTTCTTCGCTGCTTCCTCTCAACTGCAGCCAACTAGATAACAGAGCTTGAAAAACAAGAATTATGAGTATTTTATCACAAGGCATTCATAGAAAGAAGAGATATAATGTATATAAAGATGTTTAGATCATGAGAAAAAAAAATAATGAAGTACAAGGGCCATGAACTCACTGGGCTAGAGTTCCTTGAAAATAGCTGCAACCTGTATCTGTATTAGTTGAAAGATGATTACAATGCAAGCCTCCTTTACAAAAAGTTTAGCCTTCTTCTCCTGAGGAGAAATGATACATATAGACTCTCCTAGACCACTTTCCCACCTTCAGGAGTTGAATTCCTTGGTGGAGGGACTAACTCCAAGATTATCTCAACCAATAGGTGAGAGTGAGAAGGTGCAACTCAAACACTTCGTGAAGAGTTTGTTTAAGAGTTTGCTTCTTTTATGAGGCCTAATAAACATAAAAAACAACCTATGATGCACACTTATTCATGCCTACATCACCTAGCTTCATAATTAGTGCCATTACATAGAGAATCTTGACTTTGACCAAGTCAGACTAGAAAGTAGAAATTTTACACAGTGAAATTTTCCAAATAAAAACACAGAAAGTGCAGAAGCATAGCACTGAATTTGATCTGATTTTCAGGTGGCTTATAGGGGTCAAAATGCCAATATGAGAGAACATTCACCTATCCCTCCAAGTCTAGTTTCCAGAACAGCTTGAATTTTTGAATTTGGAGCATGGGAAGACCTTCAAGCATCCATTCTCCCACAGTTGCTACAGAAGCATAACAATTGTCAAAATATGGTCCAGAATGCTAGTTTTTTTCCTCGTTTTTGTCTTTTTCTCGAAAACTAAGCCACCTCTACAAAATTTTGGAAAATTGGTTTTTAGAGGATGCCAAGACCTTTCCAAAAATGTGGACCTTTCTTCAAATGCAAAAAGCGTAGCGCCAAGGCGTTGCGCTTCTAGAGAGGCCAAATTTCTGAATTTAGACGAAAATTTGCCAAAAAACTCAAAATGCTTAGAATTAGCTCAAAATTGGAGGGAAGGTGTAAAAATGAGTTTGTTATAGCTTCATTGATGCTTCAGAAATCATCTCCAAATTTCCCTTATCCTTTTGATATTTTTTGGTCTCCTTGAGGTTGTTTTTAAGTTGTTTCACTTTGACATTGGCGATCATGTTTTGAGCTTGATAATGATTCGTCATGTGTCTGAGCATTTTATTATCTCTATCTTCCTTCTACAAGAGGTTCTCAAAGTGTTCATTTACCCTGTTGAGCCGATATTCTTTATCTTGATGTACCTTTAGGGCAATCCTTTCTTCTAGGTCAAGGTCTTCATTAAGAAATATTTGTTTTTGTTCCCCTTGCAAAGCTTCCTATAGACCTCTGGTTCCTGGTCTTGTCCTTTTCCCTTTCACAAGTGATGCTTTAGGCTCATTTGATGTCACGACCTCCTTACCTTTTCCAATTTTCTGCATTAACTTAGTTTTTTCCTTTTCTGGGATCAACTCTTTTGCTTTGAGTTGACTGTTTTCCTGTTCAAGGAATGATATAATCTACTTTGCCCTTTTCATATTTATTGCCAGCTCCTTGATTTGGTAGTCCTTATTCCTGATATTCTGCCTCATAATTGAAGTCTCATCTTCCTCCTCTAAATCAATAATCTCTAATTTAGGCTCAACTGTCTCCTTATCCTTTGCTGCTGATTCCTGCCTTGTCGATGAAGAAGGCTTGACCCCTTTCTCTTTGTGAGAAGAAAAGACAAACCTATGCCCTTTCTTATAAACTTTGGTCACCTCTGACTTAGGTAGCTGAATCTTCTTTGTTGTTTTTCTATATGACCCCATCTCTCTTTGTTGTTTTAGCGCACATGGGGAGTGAGATGCTGCATTTTCCTCATGCCATTTTAAAGTTGTTTCTAAAAAGGCTTCCCAAGCCATACCCCTCTCTGCCAACTGATGAAGGACAATGGTTTTGATGAGATTGTGATGGAACAAGCTTGGAGAGTGCTCTTTGTCCTTTAACTGTATCTTTTTAGACATATTTGAAATACTCCTGAATAGGTAATTGCACATGTTGAGTGGCTTTTGAGATGTGAAGTGCATCAACAGGTGAATATGATAGGCATACAACCTTGAGAATCTACCTTCATAGGTAAAGAACCTTACGATGGTCTTCATTAAAGGGGCATACTTCTCAAGAAAATATGTGAAAGGCATGAGGTGAGTATGTGTATCTCTGTATGGAGTCTTTAAGAAGGGCTTGTAGTTTTCAAGATCTAGACTCATTCCCTTGAACCAATATTCGCCATTGTCCAATAAACCAATTGCTAGTGAGATGGAGGCCACTGAGAAGCTAAAATCAATACAAGTAATGATAGCAATCTCCCCTTTCAAATGTGTAGCTACCCAATCTGTCAGTTGGTCATAAAACCATGCTTCACTTACTGTTTTACAAAACTCCAAGAAGTGAACATCTTCAAAGCATTGCTTGATGAAAGGATAGGAGTTGATTTGGTTGTATTCTGATGGTTCATATCTAAGAATCCTCCCTCATTTGTGTTGTCTCTTTCTTTCTGGTGAAGATTCAACCTCCATAATGACACAAAGTCCTAGCAGCAGGAAGTGAAAATAGATGTGAGGTGAGAATGAAAATGAAGTGATATGTGAGAGATTTTTACAAAATGATGGGAGGGGTTTTATGAAAGATGAGATGGATTTGAAAAGCTGATGGAAATGAGTGAGGAAAATAGTGAACAAATGTGGCTGATTGTAAGTGAGACCAAGAAATTTTATGATGAGATTTGCCCAAATTAACTCTAGGAATGAGCTAGGGTTTTGTTTTTTTAGTGTTTAAAAGTTGTTTGGAGGTTGATGAACTAGTCAAAATGACTCATCAGACATGTGTGCAGATGTAGAATATCAATTCACATGTTTTAGAGATGAAACATTATGCTAACCATTTCTACCCTAGCATTTCCCATGGAACTTTTACTACAAACCCTAGCTTGAGAAATTATTGACATGGAATGAAAATGGGAAAGCAAATATAGAGGGAAATGATGTACTTACTTGTTCCTCAGCCTTAGAAAGCAATTTGACCGAGCTTGAAAGCAAAAATTTTAAATTTTGGGAAAATTTGGATGAGTTTTGGGTACTCTGTCCTGCGTGCATCGCAGTTCTCCTATGCACAGTGCCAAAGTGCAACACGGTTTATCTACGCGCAACACAGTGTATCTACGTGCAATGCCTTCAATTTTTGGTCAATTTCTCCTAGGGAAAGAAGTTTTTGGATTTTTTGGGTGAGTGAGCTTGGTGATGAGGAGTGAATGAGACATGAATGGAAATGTTTTGAGTCTTTTTGCGTTTATATATGGATGATTTCTTCACTTTTTCAAAAGAGAAAAGAAACTAATCCTCCTTTGTGAATTGATTTCACTTTTTGAAGGAAGATTTTACCTTTACCATTGCAAATGTGCTTTTTTGCATCTACTAAGTGTTGGAGCTTCCTTCTTCTGAAACCTTTGATGTCATGAAAATATGAAAAGTGTGTGAATAAATCGATCAATTCTTTGTTGGGTCCCTATAATACTAGTGATTACCCCATTACTATTGTAGTTGCATCCGTTATTAATATTGTTGTGCCCCTATTATCCCCATATTGTTATTATTGTTCCCCATAGAATCCTCTATTGTTATTTTTGTGGCTTTATATTATTATTGTTAGGTTGGCTGGGTTATATTGTGACTCCTTAGACTCCTATATATAGAAAGGAGGTATTTTCATTTGAATCATCCAAGAATTGTTCATTTATGTAATGTAAAGGAGGTTGCCCCCTCGAAGAGGCTGAATTCTGTGTTGATCTATCTTTTATTGAGCTGGTTTCATAACATTTGGTATCAGAGCCTTGAACTCGAAAGTTACAACAAGATTCCAGTATGTCTGATACATTTAGCTGGGATGGCAGCTCCTTGGAGGTGTCAAGAACATCATAGATCAAGTAGCCTTATTCATTGGGCAATGGAGTCAACATGCACAGACTAAACACAAACTGAAAACTGATTGACTAACTGACTGAATTAACTATAAAAAAGCATACTAACTGAACTTACTTATGGCAGCAAACCATCGGGATCTTAGGGCCTTCACCTCGGGCTTCAAATCTTGATGATAACTGCCCACTTGCTGAAGATGTATATACAATCATGTGTAATGATCCCTCTAGTGTAACCAATCCAACAAGTGGCTACTTACTTGAATTCTGCTTGTACTTTCCTTGAGCAGGTAGAACAAACAAAAGCTAGGCAACTTCGAGTGTCCACTGAACATGTGCTCATGATCCATAAATACAAGAAAATTCATCTTTCTAGATGGCTGCAACAAATCAGTGTAAGGATCCTTAAAAATCTGAAATGTTACCTTGTCTTGAAATCCAACAAAAATACAAGTACTCCTTTCATTTTGATCTGAAAGAATACTTGGTTGTTGATCCATAGGAAGGCATAGGGAAATATGGCTTTCTGCCACCTGAGTGTTGGCTATAAATTTCTCAAGTATGAGCAACTCTGATTCTATCTCTGGCATATTGTCTATCTCAGACTCATACTCTTCCATTTCATATTCTAAATCATCCTTGAACAAAACACATTCTTCAAGATTATTAAGTAGGTCAACCCTATCCTTTTCATGAAAGAAAACAGTCTTTGTTAGCCGATATCCTTGCAAGAAATCTACATCACAAATTGGCTTACTCACAACAAATTCATGTATAGTTTCATTAGTCTCATGACTATCATCATTTAAACCCAGATTTTCATTTTCAATAATGGAAGAAATTTCACTCACACAATCTTGACTGTGTGAGCATTGCAATCCTGCCTTAACTTGGTCTATAACATGTTTTTTCAAAAACTGGTCAATTTCATCTTCAGACATAGGAGACAACTAAGTTTTATAGAAATCAACATTGGCTTGGTGATTTTCATTTTGAAGATCAGGAGTAGGCCTTTCTCTATTTTGATCCCAACCTGTTTCATTCAAGGAGGAAACTGTTGATTCTTGTTGGTAGGAAAAATCATAATGGGAATATAATATATCTTCTTCCATACATTCTTCATCCCCATACGAATTTTCAAGAAATTTAATGAAATTTTTATAAATCTCACAACAGCTATCCATCATTGATAAGGAAAAATTGCAGCTTTGATAATGTTGAAAGAAAACTGAATGAAAATATTTTAGAGAATATAAAATAGTAGATGGTAGACTCTCATACCATTTCTTCACCATTTCCTCTAAGGTAGCCACGAAAATATTCATCAGACAATCTTCAGGAAACTTAGCCTTTAATCTGTGAATATGAAAATGAAATTTGACTAAATGCAAACTAGGATCTTCTCCATCTTGACCTTTAAAATTTGGCAGCCCTGTTTGCCAATCTATACAAGGAATTCAATTCAGAAAACCAAGAATATTAACTCGATTCACAGGAGCATACCTTCGAGTAAATGAATCCATCTTGAAAACAATTAATACACCAAGAAGTTCTTCAAACTATTGGTTTTTGAAAGTGGAGTCTCCATGAAAATTTCTGAACCTTTGGATTCTTCGACATTGGAGTCGCCATGTGAAAGATGCACATCCTTTCTTGTGTCTGATCATTGTTCACCATCAGCAATCCAATCTGATCCTTTTCATTCTTTCCAGGGAAGATATGATCTTTCATTCCCCGACAACGGTGCCAAAAATGTTAGTCCTTACAATCTCCTAGGCTGAAGAGGAAATCGACAAGGGTAACCTCAAACCACTTTAGCTCAGTAGCTAGCCCTACCAAGCATGAGAGGGATCTCTCTAAGTCTCTTATCAATGATACAACTTTAAAGAAAATAAATTTTAGGCTAGATATGTGTATTTGTTTGTTCGTTTGCGAAAATTTGGTTTTTTAAGGATTTGTTGAGCTTACGGTTTGGAGCCACAAGTAGGTCTAGGTTGTGGGGATGCAGAAGAAAACATAAGAAGGAGCTAGATATCATAATCCATGGTGTAATTTGGGTATTTTCCAGTGTAGTATAGAGGATATAGTGTCGAAGAAACTAATGATCATAAATAAACATGATTTCATTAGCTTAGGAAGACAAAACACATAACTATGAAAACCAAATAACAGAGCTTGGAGACTAAGAATTATGAGTATTTTATCACAAGGAATTCATAGAAAGAAGAGATATAATGTAGATAAATGTGCTTATACCATCAGAAAACAAAAATAATGAAGTACAAACACCATGAACTCACTGGGCTAGAATTCCTTGAAAATAGCTGCAACTTGTATCTGTATTTGTTGAAAGATGATTACAATGCAAGCCTCCTTTACAAAAATTTCAACTCTCTTCTCCTAAGGAGAAATGATACATATAAACTCTCCTAGTCCACTTGCCCACCTTCAGGAGTCAAATTCCTTGGTGGAGGAACTGACTCCAAGATTATCTCAACTAATATGTGAGAGTGAGAAGGTGCAACTCAAACACTTCATAAAGAGTTTGTTTAGGAGTTTGCTTCTTTTATGAGGCCTAATAAACATAAAAAACAACCTATGATGTGCATTTATTCATGCCTACATCACCTAGCCTTGTAAATAGTGCCATTACATAGAGAATCTTGACTTTGACCAAGTCAGACTAGAAACTAGACATTTTACACAGTGAAATTTTCCAAATAAAAACACAGAAAGTGCAGAAGTGCAGCGCCGAATTTGAGCTGATTTTTAGGTGCTTTCTAGGGGTCAAAATTAAAATCTGAGAGAACGTAAACTATCTGTTCAAGTCTAATTTCCAGAGCAGTTTGATTTTTTGAATTTGGAACATGGGAATACCTTCAAACATCCATTCTCCCAAGGTCACTCCAGAAGCACAACGCCTGTCAAAATATGGTCCAGAATGCTAGTTTTTTGCCACTTTTTTGCATTTTTCTCCAAAATTATGCCACCTCTGTAAAATATTGGCAAATGGGTTTTTATAGGATGCCAATTCCTTTCCAAAAATGTATACTTTTCTTCAAATGGATGCCTGAGGAAAAAGCGTAGCGCCAAGGCGTTGTGCTTCTAGAAAGGCCAAATTTCTGAATTTAGACCAAAATTTGCCAAAAAGCTCAAAATGCTCAGAATTAGCTCAAAATTGGAGGGAAGGTGTAAAAATGAGTTTTTTATAGCCTCATGGATGCTTTAGAAAGCATCTCCAAATTTCCCTTATCCTTTTTATCTTTTTTGGTCTCCTTGAGCTTGTTTTTAAGTTGTTTCACTTTGACATCGACGATCATGTTTTTAGCTTGATAATGATGCATCATGTGTTTGAGCATTTGATTATCTCTGTTTGCCTTCTCCAGGAGATTCTCTAATTGTTCATTTACCCTATTGAACCAATATTCTTTATCTTGATGTACCTCTAGGGAAATCCTTTCTTCTATGTCAAGGTGTTCATTAAGCAATATTTGGTTTTGTTCCTCTTGCAAAGATTCCTTGAGACCTATGGTTCTTGGTCTTTTCCTTTTCCCTGTCACCTATGATGCTTCAGACTTTTTTGATGTCATGACCTCTTTACCTTTGCCAATTTGCTGCATTAACTTAGTTTTTTCCTTTTCTAGGATCAACTCTTTTGCTTTGAGTTGTCTGTTATCTTTTTCAAGGAATGATATAATGTACTTTGCCCTTTCCATATTTATTGCCAGGTGCTTGATTTGGTAGTCCTTGTCCCTGATATTCTACCTAATAATTGAAGTCTCGTCTTCCTCTTCTAAATCAATAATCTCTAATTCATGTTCAATTGTCTCCTATCCTTTGTTGTTGATTCCTGCCTTGTCGATGAAGAAGGCTTGGCCCCTTTCTCTTTGTGAGAAGAAAACACAAGCCTATGCCCTTTCTTATACACTTTGGTCACCTTTGGCTTAGATAGCTGAATCTTCTCTACTGTTTTGCTAGATGACCCCTTCTCTGTTTGTTTTTTTGGCGCACTTGGGGACTAAGATGCTGCATTTTCCTCATGCCATTTTAAATTTGTTTATAAAAAGGCTTCCCAAGCCATACCCCTCTCTGTCAGCTGATGAAGGACAATGGTTTTGATGAGATTGTGATGGAAAAAGCTTGGAGAGTGCTCTTTATCCTTTAACTGTATCTTTTCAGACAATTTTGAAATACTCCGGAAGAGGTAATTACACATGTTGAGTGGCTTTTGAGATGTGAAGTGCATCAAGAGGCGAATATGATAGGAATACAACCTTTGAGAATCTACCTTCACAGGTAAAGAACCTCATGATGGTCTTCATTAAAGGGGCATACTTCTCAAGCAAATATGTGAAAGGAATGAGGTGAGTATGTGTATCTCTGTATGGAGTCTTTAAGAAGGGCTTGTAGTTTTCAAGATCTAGACTCATTCCCTTGAACCAATATTCACCATTGTCTGTTAAACCAGTTTCTAGTGAGATGGAGGCCATTGAGAAGCTAAACTCAATACTAGCAATGATAGCAATATCTCCCCTTTCAAATGTGTAGCTACCCAATCTGTCAGTTACTCATACAACCTTGCTTCACTTACTCTTTTACAAAACTCCAAGCAGTGAACATCCTCAAAAAATTGCTTGATGAAAGGATAGGAGTTGATTTGGTTACAATATGATGGTTCATATTGGAGAATCCTCCCCCCTTTGTGTTGTCTCTTTCTTTCTGGTGAAGATTCAACCTCCATGATGACACAAAGTCCTAGCAGCAGGAAGTGAAAATAGATGTGAGGTGAGAATGAAAATGAAGTGATATGTGAGAGATTTTGACAAAATGATGTGAGGGGTTTTATGAAAGATGATTTGGCTTTGAAAAAATTATGGAAATGAGTGAGGAAAATTGTGAACAAATGTGGTTTCTTGTAAGTGAGACCAAGAAAGTTTATGATGAGATTTGCCCAAAATAACTCTATGAATGAGCTAGGGTTTTGTTTTTTTAGTGTTTAAACTTTGTTTGGAGGTGGATGAACTGGTCAAAATGACTCATCAGACATGTGTGTAGGTGTAGAATATCAATTTACATGTTTTGGAGATGAAAAGTTATGATGACCATTTCTACCCTAGCATTTCCCATGGAACTTTTGCTACAAACCCTAGCTTGAGAAATTATTGACATGGAATGAAAATGGGAAAGAAAATATAGAGGGAAATGATGTACTTACTTGTTCCTCGGCCTTAGAAAGCAATTTGACCGAGCTTGAAAGAAAAAAATTTGAATTTTGGGAAAATTTGGGTGTGTTTCAGGTACTCTGTCCTACGTGCAGCGCCAAAGCGCAACAGAGTTCACCTACATGCAGCACCTGCCTCCAAAGCACGTCATAGTGTATCTACATACAACACCTTCAATTTTTGGTCAATTTCTCCAAGGGAAAGAGGTTTTTTGCTTTTTTCGGTGAGTGAGCTCGGTGATGAGGAGTGAATGAGACATGAATGAAAAGGTCTTGAGTCATTTTGAGTTTATATAGGGATAACTTCTTCACTTTTTCAAAAAGAGAAAAGAAACTAATCCTCCTTTGTGAATTGATTTCACTTTTTCAAGGCAGATTTTACCTTTACCATTGCAAATGTGCTTTTTTGCATTTCCTGAGTGCTGGAGCTTCCTTCTTCTGAAACCTTTGATGTCATGAAAATATGAAAAGTGTGTGAATAAATCATGATCAATTCTTCAACTCTTCCTTTGTCATGTTTGACTTATTTCTTGTTTTTTTTTATGGAAATGGTGGACCTTGGGGACCCTTATGACCTAATGGATGACCTAAGACCTAATGGAATGATGATGACGACTTGACCCATTTTCATGGTGTATGATAAGCAACTAGCATGAGTGAAATTTCAAACAATGACTCCATCTTGCACTGACCATACAATGTCCAAATTTGCTGTGTAAACCTAGTAATAGAAGAATTTGATGATGAAAGCCTGAAAAGATCATGGTAAAAGCATTTTTTGATCCAGGTGATAGGCTAACAATACTGACACTAACATTGGCTCCAACTAGGGATGGTAGCTCCTTGGAGGTGTCAAGAACACCATAGATGAAGTAGCCTTATTCGTTCGGAAATGGAGTCAACATGCATAGAATAAACTCAAATTGAAAACTGATTGACTGACTGACTGGCTTGACTATAAAAAAACATATTGACTGAACTTACTTATGGCAGCAGAACATCGAGATCTTAGGGCGTTCACCTCGGGCTTCAAATCGTGATGATAACAGCCCACCTGCTGAAGATGTATATGCAATCATGTGTAATGATCCCTCTAGTGTAATCAATCCAGCAAGTGGCTACTTACTTGAATTTTTCTTGTACTTTCCTTGAGCAGGTAGAACAAACAAAAGCTAGGCAACTTCGAGTGTCTACTGAACATGTGCTCATGACCCATAAATACAAGAAAATTCATCTTTCTAGATGGCTACAACCAATCAGTGTAAGTATCGTTAAAAATCTGAAATGTTACCTTGCCTTGAAATCCAACAAAAATACAAGTACTCAATTCATTTTGATATGAAAGAATACTTGCTTGTTAATCCATAGGAAGGCATAGGGAAATATGGCTTTCTACCACCTGAGTGTTGGCTGCAAAATTCTCAAGCATGAGGAACTCTAATTTTATCTCTAACATATTGTCTATCTCATACTCATACTCTTCCATTTCATACTCTAAATCATCCTTGAACAAAACACATTCTTCAAGATTATTAAGTAGGTCAGCCCTATTTTACTATTGTCTGTCAATGAAGTCTTCTTAGATTTGAATGTAAATCTGAATGCATAAGGAGGTTGATATTTGATTGATTGTATAAGTGAGAAGAAGTGTTTTATGTTGCCTGCTTGTGTAAAGTTCCATAAGTTGACAGTAGATGTTCAGTACATTGCTGGTTGGTACAGTTTGTGATTCAGAGATTCTATGATTCAAAATATTTAGAGGTATACGCAGGTTGGGCTGAAGGAAGTAGCATATACACGCAGGGTTTCTTCATTGAAGTAGCGTATACAGTCTGACACATGAATTTTTTAGGTTCTAGTTGGTTCTGAATGTTGATACAGGTTTCTGGGTTCAACAAAGTGTTCTGATGAGAGTGATCTGATTGTTTTAGATTAACTACACATTGCTTGATGAAGTTTGAGTTTCTAAATTTTTGATGGGTTATTGATGATTCAAGGTCTTCATATGTATTGTTATGTGCAAGGAGCATCCAGTCTGAAAATTCATGAAACGTGGTCCCTGGTGGAAGAGTGGATTTTTTTTGTAGGCTGGCACCTACGTACTAGTAAACATATTGGTTAGTATAAGAGCTAAGCGGTTGTAGCTCCCTTCCAGTAGAAGTTGGAGAATGAGAGAAGGTTGTAACCTTCTAGAGGTAGAAGCCTGCGTACTGGTATGAGTCTGCACCAGTACAAGATTGTAATTTTTTTTCTTATTATTAAAAGAAGACAGAGACAACAATGGGTGGTTTTCACCCACATTGGGTTTCCACCTTAAATCTTGGTGTTCATGTGTGTTGCTTATGTGTGATGGTTTATTCTATTATTACTACACATCGTTACTATTTAATGTTTAATAAAGGACTGATGCATTGATTAAATATCAACATATGATGAATTAACTGAATGATAAGTTAGCTGGATATATGTTGGTTTCCTTAAAAATAGTTGCATGCACATGCGAGTTCCCTTCACTGAAGTAGCGTATATAAATTTGATTATGAAAATGAAAATTTATTGATTTGTAAACACTGATTCACCCCACCTCTCAGCATTATTTCCAACAATTGGTATCAAAGTAGGTCCTTTAGAAGAAGCTTGATTTCTTGAAGGTAGATCCATCAAGATGAATAATCACGAAAGCATGGGATCCATCAGACGTCAATCTTCAATGGGAGCAACTTTGTTTATTGGAAAATAAGAACCACAACCTATCTACAATCTCTTGGAATAGATGTCTGGGAAGTTGTGGAAGGAGGATATACGTTTCCAACAGAAATTCCTACAGACACGGCAGGTAAAAAGTAATATGAAACCAATGCCAAAGCTATCAATACTTTATTGGGAAGTTTGTCACAATCAGAGTTTGTCAAAGTCATGCAGCTCAAATCAGCCAAAGAGATATGGGACAAAATCATTCAGAGCTACAAAGGAGACTCTCGAGTAAAACGTGCTAAGCTTCAAACTCTCAGAATTCAGTATGAAACTCTTAAGATGCATAGTGATGAGAGTATAGCTAGTTACTTCTTACGTGTATATGAGGTTGTTAATTATATGAAGAATCTGGTTGAAGAAATAGAGGAAGTTACCTTAGTCGAGAAAATTTTGATATCCTTGTTTGCTAAATTTGAATCAAAAGTGGCTACCATAGAAGAAAAACAAGATCTGCAGAATATCACTATGACACAGCTTCATAGAATCCTAACTTCTTTTGAGATGAGAACAGGAGGTCCATCAGATATGAGAGAAGCCAAATTTAAAGCTTTAGCAAAAGGAAAATAAAAGGAAGAACGTAATGAATCAGGACACATTTCAGAAGAAGATGAGGTAAATTTTGTCAAGGAGCTTCAACGGTGTTCTAGAAGGTTCAGAGGTAAGCTACCTTTCAAATGCATTGCTTGTGGTAGAGTTGGTCATTATGCTGCTAGATGTCCTTATAAAGATAAATATGAAAAAGGAAAGGAATATGAAAAAGGGAATAGGAAACAAGTTGTGAATATAAGGAGTTACTATACTCATGAAGATAGCAATGGTTTATCTAATAGTGATGAAGATGAAACTAGTCAAGATTACAAACTTCTCATGGCTTATGATAGCGATGATTTTTGGGATAGTTTAGAAGAGGATAGTGATGGTTTATCTAATAGTGATGATTATAAACTTCTCATGGCTTATGACAATGATGATTTTTGGGATGCTTTAGAAGAGGAAAAAATTCATGAAGAAATCTCTAAACTCAAATTTTGTTTAGAAGAAAAAAATATGGTCATAGATACCTTGACATACCAACTAGCTGAAAAAGAAAAATACAATTAAAAACTAGAATGTGAAATTATGGGTCTAAGAAAAGAACTTGAGAAAACAAAATCTCTCAATCTTAGATTTGCTAAAGGATCAGAAACTTTAAATGAAATTATCAAAGTTCCACATTCTCCTCTTAAAAGGATAGGTCTTGGATATACTGAAAAAGCATCTCAATCACAGAAGCCGTCAACCTCCACCAAAATCTATCTTGATGCAACAAAGACCAGTGAACAATATGACAATCGTCAGTAAAGGCATAAAGCTGATCACCAGGTAAATCATACTCAATTTTATCCAAGGATGAATATCAATAGAAGCCACAACCAATGTCAGGAAAATCATACTCAGTTTGCTCCAAAGATGAATAACAATAGAAACTACAATTAACAGGTAAATAGATTCGATAGTTGCATAAACTTCTTTAATGGACGATGTTTTTCATGTCATAATTTTGGGCACAAAGCAACTCAATGCGTTTCTTACAAAACCATCATGACTAGAGAAGCACAAAATCAAAGGAATGTAACATGGATCAAGAGAAGTTCCTATAATAAATTTTCTCCTCTTGAAAATGAAATAGAATGCTCAATCTGTAACAACTTTGGTCATGAAGAATCTGAATGTAGGAGAAAATTTTGGCAAACACCTCAAAAGGAGCAAACGCCATTAAATCCCAAGATATAGAGAAGGAAAGAATCTCAAACATAAAGATGTGGTATAGCCTTGTATGCAAAAGGACAAGAAAATTAGTGGTACATCGACAGTGGATGCTCCAAACACATGATAGGTGACAAAGAGAAACTTCACTCATATAATTCTTTCGAAAATGAAAAGAATGTCTCATTTGGAAATGACACTCTAGTTGTCATAAAAGGTAAAGGTTCTGTTTTCTTGAAAGAAAAGGTTAAAGCTAGAAATGTTATGTATGCAGATGGTTTAAAGCATAACCTATTGAGTGTCAGTCAAATGTGTGATCAAGGAAATGAAGTGGTGTTTCGATCAAATGGATGTGTTTTTCATGAGCTTGATATAGGAGAGACCTTGATCAAAGGTACAAGAACTCCAAACAACTTATACATACTCAAAGGAGGACAACAAGATGCTATCTAAGCAAAAATGATGAAAAATGGCTGTGGCATAGAAGATTGGGACATCTAAGCTTTTCTCAAATAAGAAAAGCATGCAAACTCAAGGCTATTCGTGATCTTCCAGATATCAACATCCCAGAAAATACAATATGCAAACCATGTCAAATTGGTAAGCAAACCAGAGTTCACTTCATGGAAAAATAAGGGTCAGCTAGTAAGCCTCTTGAACTTATCCATACTGATTTATGTGGACCAACAAGGAAAAAGTCACCTCGTGGAGAAGAATACTTTATTTTGTTCATTGACGATTTTTCCAGAATGTGTTGGATAGGTATTCTAAAGCATAAAGATGAAGCATTTGAAAAGTTCCAAACCTTCAAAGCTTTGTTTGAAAATGAATCAGATCGAAAAAACAAATGCCTCAGATCTGATCAAGGAGGGGAATTTATATTGGATCAATTCTTTGACTTTTGTGAACAACATGGAATAAAAATGGAATTCTCCACTGTAAGAACACCTCAACAAAATGGTGTAGTAGAAAGGATGAATAGAATAGTTCAACAAATGGCTCGAGCCATGCTAGATGAATCTGGAACTCCTGCAACCTTCTAGGGTAAAGCTGCATTCGCTGCTGTGACTATTCTCAACAAAGAAAATGTTCGGGTAAATAGCACTCAAACTCCACATGAACTTTGGTATGGTAAGACTCCTACTGTTAAATACTTTAAAGTTTTTGGAAGCAAATGTTTTATCAAAAGGATTGATGAAAAACTTGGGAACTTTGAATCCAGAGTAGATGAAGGGATTCTTCTTGGTTATTCTTCCAGAAGTAAAGGATATAAATGTTATAATAAAAGACTTGGGAAAATTGTTGAAAGCATTGATGTTGTAGTTGATGAAGCATGCCGAAATCCAAAACAGATAAAATCAATAGAAGATTATGACAATGAGAAAGATTGGGATTACTTTCCCACATCAAATCAATATTATATTGAAGAAGAAACCAATGAAGCACCAGAAGAAGATATAATGGTAGAAGAAAAGACTCTGTCTAGGTATGTTTAGAAAAATCATCGAGAAACTCAAATTTTAGGAGAAAGGGTGGCTAGTGTACAGAAAAGAAGATATATTACAGGGACCTCAAGCTATCTAGCATTACTATCCTTCACCTAACCTCAAAATGTAAATGAAGCATGCAAAGATGATTGTTGGGTCAAGGCCATGGATGAAGAAATTCAGAAAATTGAAAAGAATGACACTTTGGAATTAGTTCCTAGACCTCATGATAAAAATATTATAGGAGCTAAATGGATTTTCAAGAACAAGCTGAATGAAAATGGAGAAGTCATTAGAAACAAGGCTAGACTTGTTTGTAAAGGGTATGCTCAACAAGAAGGTACATATTTCGAAGAAACTTTTGCACCTGTTTCCAGACTTGAAGCCATAAGAATGTTTCTTGTTCTTTCTAGTTTTCAGAAATTCAAATTATAGCAAATGGATATAAAATCAGCCTTCCTTAATGGATATTTAGAAGAACAAGTTTATATTGAACATCTAGAAGGATTCATTCTTGGAAATGATGCAAAACTTGTATGTAGACTCAAAAAGTCTCTATATGGTCTAAAATAGGCTCCAAGGGATTGGTATTACTACCTTGACAAATATATACACCAACAAGGTTTTACAAAAGGTTATGCAAATAGCAATTTATATACAAAGATTGAAAATGATAAATTGCTAATTATTATTGTTCATGTTGATGATATCATTTTTGGTAGCAACGAAGAATCGATGAGTTAGAATTTTGCTTCAGTAATGCAGTAAGAATTTGAAATGTCCTTGCTTGGTGAACTTACCTATTTTCTTGGTCTACAAGTTCAGCAAACTAAAGATGGTATTTTTCTCTCACAAACCAAATATCTCAAACAGATCTTGAAAAAGTATAGAATGGAAGATTCTAACCCTATATGTACTCCAATGGTAACAGGATGCAACCTCAGCTCAAATAATGAATCAACAGCAGTACATCAACCAACTTATAGATCCATGATTGGCAGTCTACTTTATCTAACAGGTACCCGACCTAACACCATGCATGCAGTAGGAATAGTTGTAATATTCCAAGAAAATCCAAAGGAATCACACCTTCAGGCAGTCAAAATAATTTTCAAATATCTTCAAGGAACTTAAGACTTTGGACTATGGTATCCTAGAGATGCAGATTGGGCAGGAAGTGTTGATGATAGAAAAATAACTAGTGGTGGTGGATTCTATATGGGTTCCAGGTTAGTGTCTTGGTTCAACAAGAAACAAAGTTCAATTGCTTTTTCTACAGCTAAAGAATAATATGTGGCTGCTGCATCTTGCTACACACAACTACTTTGGATGATGAAAACTTTGCAAGACATTCAGATCACATGTATTCCACCCATATCCATTCTATGTGATAATAAAAGTGCCATCAGTATTTCGAGGAATCTAGTCACGCACTCCAAGACCAGGCACATACCCATCAAGCACCATTTTCTACGAGAACAAGTACTTGAAAAAAATTTCAAATTGGAGTATGTCCCCTCCAAAGAACAAGTTGCTGATATATTCATTAAACCACTTCCCAGAGAAAAATTTGAATATCTTAGAAAAAAAATGGGAGTAGTTGCTACGTCGTCCTACTGTTAAATCTAGTTTTTTCAGAGGAAGGTTATTATACACGGGTTTTGCGAAGTACAGTCATGTATACATGCAAGTTTTTGTGGCTGAAAAAGCATATATGTTTTTTCTAATAGGAAAAATAGTGGGTCAGACTCTGATATGGGTTCTCTGTCTGATGTTGATGATTACAGCCTAACGATATGCTTTGTTCATTAATTTTTATCTAACTGAAAAAGATGCCTTGATTAATGTCTTGTTAACAACGCACAGGTAGCACAGGTTCAGGGGGAGAATTAGCCTTCACTCACATTCTACATTGTTGGCATTATGGTTACTAAGTCCAGCTATGGCTTTAGATATTTATACCATTTATTTCTTAATTCATGTAAAAGTCTAGGGTGTGATATGGCCTCTCATACATTTGAATGAGTCCTATTGGATAAATGATGTAATTTGTATCACCACTTTGCATGGGATGGATGATGTAATATTTATTGTATTTCTTTCATGTATAAAAAATTGGTATATCCCCACTTGGTTGGGTGGATGAGTCAAATTTGGCATATCCCCACTTGATTGGGAGATTGATGTAAGTATGAGTCATTGGTGATAGGAAGGTCAAACTCACATAATTGAGTTATAGAGTCATGTTATTATTTTGAAAATATTTTTGTAGACTCTGCATGTGCTCAGGGGAAGCATGGATGGTTAGTGCATCAAAACATGTACAATGATATCAGAACATGCACAAAGAGAGAGTTTAATCAGAGAATTGAACATGTGCCTAGGGGGAGTGTGATCATATTCAGTTGTTCAGATATGAAGAGTATCCTGGTTTTCCCATTGCCCTTGATATCAAAGGGGGATATAATTTTGGTGTTTCTTGTTATCTATAACAGTTTCTATAGCTTGTAGAAATCAACACCATCATGGTTGCCATCAAGTCTAAAGGGGGAGATTGTTGGCATTATGATACAAGTGTTTTCCTTGATGGAAACTCACTCACAGGCCAATTTAGTTTTGGTAAAAGGAAACTCACAGTACAACATGTATATTCAGAAGTTACAGGGCAATGGTACAAAAGAACAGGAAGATGGAGCTAAGGTCTATTGATCCGAATAGAGAAGTTGAAGGGAGAAGATGATGTAAGAGAAGTTTAAGAGATACACACAGGTTCACTTATTGTAAGCTGTGTATACATGCAGGTACTCAGAATAGAAATAGCATATAACGTACACATGCATTCCCACAGAAGGCAAAGCACGTACATGTTGAAAACCATGGTTTTGGTCCAAGGTATCTTTGGACCATGATATTGATCCTAGGTATTTAGTCCGAGGTATTCAGTCCATGGTATTTGATCCCAGGTATTGGTCCTAAGTGGATTTGGTCCATGGTATTGAGAAAGGCCAAAAACTATATAAAGAAGAGAGGATCATAAGGCCAGATGTGAAAGTGAATAAGATTCTAAGGAATACTTCTATCTGAAATATATTTTATGTTGCAGGGTTATGTTTGGGACTAGATTTGAAATATTTATGTGCACCTTGAGTTCAATATTGGATCAGGATCATGAGACCTAAAATGAATTATTCCTGAATGATCTGATATTGGTTGAGGCTAGATCTGATGTTTTGCATCTATTTTATTCATTATCTATCATGATCTGGGTTTGTCTGATGTCTAGAATTGCAACAAAGTTCTGAGTCAATATTTGTAGATCTGTACGCAGGTTTGCTTGGAAAAAGAGCGTATACATGTAGGTTCTATTCCTTCAAGTAGCATATAAAAAATAAAGACTTGATGTTCAGAGATGACTGATCTATTAGATCAATATTGCTAGTTTATTGTTGCTGCTATTTTACTGTTGTCTATCAATGAAGTCTTCTTAGATGTGAATGTAAATCTAAATGCATAAGGAGGTTGATATTTGATTGATTGTATAAGTGAGAAGTGTTTTTTGTTGCCTTCCTGTGTAAATTTGTGTAAGTTGATACTAGATGTTCAGTACACTGCTGGTTGGTACAGTTTGTGATTCAGAGATTTTATGATTAAGAATCCTTAGAGGTATATGCAGGTTGGGCTGAAGGAAGTAGCGTATACACGTAGGTTTTCTTCATTGAAGTAGCGTATATAGTCTAACACATGAATTTTTGAGGTTTCAGTTGGTTCCAAATGTTGATACAGGTTTCTGGGTTCAGCACAGTGTTCTGATGACAGTGATTTGATTATTTCAGATTAACCGCATGTTGCTTGATGAAGTTTGATTTTCTAAATTTCTGATGGGTTATTGATGAGTTAAGGTCTTCATATGTCTTGATATGTGCAGGAGCATCCAGTCTGAAAATTCATGAAACGTGGTCCCTGGTAGAAGATTAGAGTTTTTCTGTAGGCTGGCACCTATGTACTAGTAAACATATTGGCTAGTACAAGATCTAGGGGGTTGTAACTCCCTTTCAGTAGAAGCTGGAGAACGAGAGAAGGTTGTAACCTTCTGCAAGTAGAAGCCTATGTACTGGTATGAGTCTGCACTAGTACAAGATTGTAAACATATTTTCTTATTATTAAAAGAAGACATAGACGAAAACAACAAGTGGTTTTCACGCACATTGGGTTTCCACCTTAAATCTTGATGTTCATGTGTGTTGCTTATGTGTGATGGTTTATTATGTTATTACTACAAATGGTTACTGTTTAATGTTTAATAAAGTAATGATGCATTGATTAAATACCAACATATGATGAATTAATTGAATCATAAGTTCACTGGATATATGTTGGTTTCCTTAAGAACAGTTGTGTGCACACGCGAGTTCCCTTCACTGAAGTAGTGTATATAAATCTGATTATGGAAATGAAAAAGTTATTGATTTGTAAATACTGATTAGTCCTATGGACTATGGGAGCAACAATGATGAATAACATGATGAATAATTTCAATTGAATAGAGTGTCACAATGTCGACTTTGTCCTAATCATATGGACTGCGAAAGCATCATTGATGAAGAACATGATGAAGAATTTCAAAAGAATGAAGTGTCACGGTGTCCACTTATTCCTAATCCAATGGACTATGACAACAGTAGTGATGAAGAGCATGATGAAGAATTTCAAATGAATAGAGTGTCACAGTGTCCACTTAGTCCCAATCCTATGGACTATGAAAGAAACAATGATGAAGAATTTCAAATGAATAGAGTGTCACGATGTCCACTTAGTCCTAATCATATGGACTATGAGAGCAACAATGATGAAGAACATGATGAATATTTTCAAATAAATAAAGAGTCACAGTTTCCACTTAGTCCTAATCCTAAGGACTATGAGAGCAGTAGTGACAAAGGACAGGATGAAGCACTTAGTCCTAATCCTAAGGACTATGAGAGTAGCAGTGACAAAGTATAGGATGCAGAATTTTCAGTAAGTAAACAGTCACATTTTTGATGTAGTCCTAATTCTATGGACTATGAGAGCAACACTAACAATGCACATGAGGAAGAATATCCAATAAACATCGAGTCAAATTTTTTGTTTAGTCCTAATTCTAAGGAACATGACAGAAGCACTGAAGAAGGGGAAGATGAAGAATATCCTCCAAGTCAGTATTTCAAAAGCACAACTGATCATAGTGAGGATAACATTCCTCATAATGATGATGAAAATGCTTATACAAATGATGATCCAATGATGGAGATGTTACCAAGAAATATTGTATTGAGGAGTAGGAGCAGAGCTTTTCATATCAATCCAAGATGTTCTAGTTATACAAGGGGTAGAGAAGAATATCTAATGAGAAGAAGTTCTATCAACACTCTCATTTAAAGTGAATGTTGTCAAAAAGATTGCTTGAAACAAATGGATTTCAAATTTTCATTAGAGAAAAGGAAGAGATATTTGTCGATGAATAAAAGCATGCAAAATTCATATTTACTTGGGTGCATGCAATCTACATTGTCAGGTTATGATTATCATACTGGGTCTTTATTTATTTGTAGAAAGGCTTTCAAAATGTTTCATTCGATGGGTAATTTTCGTCTCTCAAGAATCCAAGAAAATTTGGAAAAGGATCCAACATTGTATTTAGACGTACCTCATAAACAACAATTTGGGCCATTATCAAATACTGCAATGTCATGGGTGAAAGATTTCTTTCCAAAGCATGGAGAGTGTATGCAAAATAGAGAGACAATACATATTCTAGATAATTTTTCAAGACGAGAAATCTACAACTTGTACAAAGAATATGCAGAAGGTTCTGAGGGACATGATCAGTTTATTACATATCAATATTTTGTGAAGGTATGGAAGAAGGAATTCAACAATGTCCACATTCCTAAGAAGGCAAGGATGGGGATTTGCAGTACATATGCTTCTCTTAAATAAAAAAGGGATAAATGTGAAGGGTCGAAAATAGGTATGCATTCATAACTTTAACTTTTAAAATTGTATATTCATCAACTATGAAAACATATTTCTTAATGACTTTCTTTTATGTTGTGTAGATTCTATTGTCAAAGAACTTCAGGAGCATCAAGAACAACAAACAAGTGAAAGGAAAAAATTGTACAAGCATCGAAAGAAGTGTTGTGATAATCCGAATAAATATTTGGGTTTGATAATTGATGGTATGGACCTGAAGAAAACACTTTTACCACATTTTGTTTTCACACCCAAAAATTTACAGGAGGAAACTTTTATTTAGTATCACTTGGTCGGTTGTATGGTATTCAATGGGAAAACGTTGCCAAGGGTGTACTTCACAAATCCAAATATTTGTAATGATGAAAATATGACAATAACCATAATATATGATGTGATTTCTCATTGGTCTGCTAATCTTCCTGAAGTTTTGTATCTACAATTAGACAACACTTGCTGCGAAAACAAAAATCAGCTTGTTTTTGGATATCTAAACATGCTTGTTGAATTGAGAATTTTTCAAAAGGTAAAGGTTGTTTTCCTTCTTGTTGGGCACACTCATGACCATATTGATCATATGTTTAGTCGTTTTTCAGTCACATTGAGGAGGAATGAAGTTGGGAGCTTGCCATCATTAATTGAATGTATTAAGAAATCATACATGCCAGACCCTACTTTTGATGTGTTGGAAGAAACTATTAACATTCAAAGGTTTATTCTAGGATCACATGGTGAGGAGAAATGCCTTGAACAACTTAATGACACTAGCTTGCAACATCAATTTCGTATCAAAAAAATAGATGGGAAAACACTAATATGGGGCAAGAGGTATTCAACTACTGCAGAATCCCCACCGTTATCAAGTTTGGAATTTTTTAATTTCATTCCAGATCATCCAATATTTGCATAAAAAATACTGTTATTAAAATTAGTTGGTGAAGTTAATAATGCACGTAGACAGAATAGAGTATATATATATATATATATATATATATATATATATATATATGTATGTATATATATATATATATATATAAATGTATATATATATGTATATATATATGTATGTATATATATATATATATGTATGTATATATATATATATATGTATATATATATATATATATGTATATATATATATATATATGTATATATATATATATATATATATATATATATATATGTATATATATATATATATATATATATATATATATATATATATATATATATATATATATATATATATATGAGTACTTTGACATTGCTGATTCAATTTGGTGGGAGTCATTTTTCAATAATCAAAGTGATATCATTTCAAGAACAACAAATGAAGATATACCTTTGAAAAATCCATTTATTTGGCCACCAAATGTGTCAAATGAACATGAGGAAAGAAAATTTTTTGAACAACAACAATCTCAAGGTATTATTAATTCTTCACAGGCAGAGGAAAGAGAGATGTATATTGGTTGTAGAAGGTCTCATGCACAACGTGAAGCCATGGAAGACCTTTGTAGGGGATTAGTACAGGATATAAAGGAGGGTTGCATGATCGCAGTGCTAGCAGATGGAGATCCCAATGGCTATCCATTCTAGGTTGCTAAGGTTATAAAGGTATTTATATAAAATGAATATATTACAGGTGTTGAAGTACATTGGTATGCCACAAATACACACCCATTCAATGATGTGTATAAGCCATAGATGGTAGTTGATAAAAAGTTTCTAGAAAGAGAAAAAGAATGGGTACAAATATAAATAATCTCCGCATAGACCTCTTAAAATTGGAGGATGTTGACATACTTGTTTATGACGTAACTTTAACAAAGAGAGGAACTCTTCGCTTCAAGATGATAAAGATTCTGAAAAGGTTGTTACTAGAAGGAACAATGTTGAGATGGAAGTCTGCTGAAACTAGTTGTAGATCCAGAAGAATTTTGAAACCTAAAATGGTGGGCATGCATGTGGACTTAGATGGGGCACTAGTTGATGAAAGAGAAGAATATGGAACATCTTCGTCTGCATCCAGTCATTCATATGAAGGTTTGAATTCTGATGGTGTGCAAGAAAATATGAGTGATTTTGAATAATTGTCTAAGGTAGTTTATGTAACTAATGTTTTCATTGTATCTTGAAATACAAATTTTGATTTCCATATGGTGTTAAATCAGAAGTTATGAGTCATTTTTATGCTTTTGGATTATATGTTTTAATTATGATGATTTTTATTGTTTAGAATATCTACAATGCAACAATAAATTAGAGATATAATGTATGTTTCATTCAATCTACAAATAATTACATTTTGATTAATTTAATCATGTAATTTGTTCATAATGTCATGATTTTTTTAATTTTATGGTTGAAAATTTTCCAATTTTTTTTTATATCTTTAATGTTATGGTTGAAAACAATTAGAATTTTAGTGATATTTAGTGCGATTTTATTATATGTTTAAAAACATGGATGAAAACTAATAGAATTTTAATGTGTTTCAGATCCCATTATTTTATCTTTATCGTCATTACTAAAACATGTTGAATTTATACTTAGGAAAGAAAAATCTTATTCTACCAAAAACATTGGTGTGTTTTTTCATTAAAAAAAATTGTTTTTTTGCACATAAAAATTCGGTTTTATTGGCATTTTTTAAAAATGTTGAAAATTGACCCTAAAAAAAACCCCATCATTCTAGTATCAACACTTTTCATTTTTAGGGTATTTTTTGCACAATTTTTTCACGAAAAAATCATTTTCATTGCTATTATTAAAACATGTTCAAAAATTAAGCCTTAAAAAAACCATCATTCTAGCATACACAATTTTCGTTTTTAGCACTATTTTTGATGTTTTTTGGGGGTTTTTTTGGCCAGAGTTCCCATTTTGAGTTTATAGTTCCCATTTCAAAGTTTACATTTTTATTTTCGAAGTCTCACATGTGGTTAAGTCGCATCTGTAGCGTAAATACCTTGACAATCTTGCATATTAACTCGATAACATATGTGGTGAAGTCTCGCATTTGCAATGTAAACATCTTGATAATCTTACATCTTAACTTGATGCATTATTTGAAGTCATATTGTGAATATGCGGAAAGAATTTGGATCTATACATAAGAATATCACAAGACGACTTGTTCCATTTAAAAGTATGCCTCATATAATTTAGGCACTGGTCTATTTTGACTAATGTGCTAATTTGTCTCAGGTATGCAACAACATTTTTGTGATCTCTACCAAGTATGCAATCTCAGGAGCTCAATACAACTTTGACAAGTGCATACGTTCCCTCTTATCCTCTTCTTGTTAAGTTTTGTTTCTTTAAATTATGAGTGCTTCCCCTCATATATCTAAGCCCCCCTCTAGAAAAGGGATACCGTGTAAATTACCCTAGAGAGTCTTTATGAGTACATTGAATCTTTAGAAAGACGAAGAGAGGAAAGAGAAAACCAATTTAAACTAGAATTAACTACAATGCTTGACAACAATCACAAATCATTAGAAAATAAAATAATAATGCTCGAGGCTGAACTCCAAGGGATGAAAGATAGGATTCAAGAAATAGAACATAGTAAACAATCAATGGTTGAAGAAAATGACACCTTCAAAAATGAGATTAAAAATCTAAAAGAACAACTAAATAAAAATTCATTCGTAAATAAGATAGAGAATATATTAAATATTAAACCCATCGAAGAGGAAATTAACAATCTAATTGAACTCGATCATGAGCACCATAAAATAGACTTTCACCTTATAATTTTTGGTATAGAAGATGTTATCACAATGAACTTTGGTTTTCAATTTTTTATAAAATGCTGACAGTTGTGCTGTCAGCATTTTAATTTTAATAAACAGGTTTCCAAATCAAAGCCCATGGAGGCTAGATAGAACAAGAAGTAGATATTAGACAAGTTAGATGTGTTACTTGAGGCTTCTAGTACCCTTAGCTAATATGCCAGGCTATTTTGAGCAAAGTTATGCATACTGGTTAATAAAGGAAACCTACAGGAAAATGCTGACAGCATGCTTATCAGCGATTTTTCAAAAAAATTCATAGAGCAGCAAAAGACATCCAAGAGCAGTGTTGATAATATACAGAGGTGTATTTTTTGTTGAAACAACGATGATAATATACAAAGGGACTTGTTCTATTTTCCAGCTAAACAGATGAGTAGATGAAAACGACCTTATCAACATTTTTCAGTAAAAAAGGCCAGTTTAAAAACTTTGTTTTTCCTGTACAGTAGAGTAATTTTGGGAACGATTTCTCGACAAATGAAAATGAATTTTACGAAACTAAAAGAGGTTTTTTCCAAAATGGACCCATCTAGAAAAACCTCTCTTGGGTTCCTAATAGGTGTTACATTTGGAATATTGAAAGGTATATTTGAAAGGTTTTTTTTCACGATTTACAATCCTGTTTTAGTAACTATTTTCAAAACTAGATCTTGGTCAAATGAGAATGAATTTTATAAAACTAAAGGAAATTTTCGTCCACAAGGGATCCATCTACAAAAATCTCTCTCAGTTTTCTAATAGGTGTCACGGATTTGGAGTTTTGAAGGGATCATTGGACCCTATTATTCAGGATTTCATGAGGAAAAATCTTATGGATAGTTAGTGACTTGGATGCCACCTAATCAAATTCGACTTGTTGTTCCTTATCTCCAGCAATCACTCCAACAACAACATTATCTTTAGATGAAGACAAGATTAGAAAGTTTTATATGCATGTATTTGAGATGTGCGTTGTTATTATTTTTAGATTTTGTAATTAAGTTTTGCTAGAAATTTATTTTAGTTATTTTTGTCTTTTTTATAAAGATAGAGACTTAAGAATGAGAAAGGGTTGGGTTTTCTATTAGAAACGTATTGTGCCCTGTGTATTTTCTGAAGGTTTAATAAAGGAAGACTAATTTTGCAGCAGTGACTCTTGTGTTGAGAGAGTTTGGGTATGTGTTTTCCTGTTTCTGTTTTCCTTTCTATGTTGTCACATGCATGTTCTTCTATGAATGATAAGAGAAAATGAAAAAAACTCATATTTATTATGCTTAGTTTATATGTTCATTCATCCACAGATTTATAATATATGCTTTGTAGAATTCATCATTGTGATTCTCTTATAAGTATATCATTTTCCCTCCTATTCTGCTTTCCATATTAACTATTTTAAATCTCAAAGTATTTCAACTATCCTGCCACTGTGAAGGTTTTAGTTTGCCTCCTTGTTAAGCCAAACATTTGACTGAATAACGAATAGAAATCTATCAAAACCTACCACATTTTTGAAACCCTATTAGAACCAATCTAATCATTGTGTTAAGTACATAACCAGTCTTTTTTATTGAGTTATAGAATGGATCCCCCTTCAGATTGTAAGGGCTAGCTTTCAATTCAAGAGATTGGTTAGAGGTTACCTCAGTTATTTCCTTCCATAGCCAGGGAAATTTTCGAGTGATAACATTTTGGCGCCTTTGCTAGGGAATAAAGGTGAAATCATCCCTGGGACAATGAAAAAGATCAGATCTACTCTCTAACGGTGAACAGAGGACAAACACATAAAGGTTATGCGTCATTCACTCGGTGACTCCATTCTCAACTGAATCTAGAGCTCAAAAATTTTATGAGGACTCCGCTGGTGAAAGAATTAGTTGTCTGAAGAACTCTTTGGTGACTCAACTATCTCAAGATGGAGGCTTACAGATCTGCAATGTATGATCCTATGAATCGTACTCATATTTCTGCCTTTCCGTATCACATCCCTCGCATATATTGGCAGACTTCTCTACCAAAATTTAATGATCATGATAGGGATTATGTTAGATTACATTTGATCAAATTTAATTTTCATATTCATAAGTTAGGAGTTTACTTTCCTGAACATTGCTCATGAATATGTTTATGGCTACCCTAGAAGAAGACATGAGAACGTGGTATGAAATACTACAACTGGTAGTTTGTGTTCTCTAAAGGATTTCAACAAAGCATTCTTTGAGCATTATACAAAAAATTACCCTCCCTTATTGTTATTTGAAGATTGTTGTCAAAAATCTGAAAGTTTCATTCAATGTCTAGAATATGTGCATGGTAATGAAGAGTTAACAGATGAAGAAATCAAAGAAGCATTATATGAAATTTATTTTCAACAATAGAAGGGGATATTAGATGATAATAGTCATGATGTATAGGAACATTTTTAGCAAATAACGTTTTATTCCTTGGATGAAAACAAAATTGATCACAATATTAGTGAGCACAGTCATGCTCCTTTCTCTATGGGTGATAAAGACATGAAACAAGTTGATCAGTTTTCTTGTGATCAAGAGTGTGAGGACAACCATTCAAAATGTTTTTTAGCTCATTCATTTTCAGAATCCTTATGTGAAAATCAAGATTTTGACATCACATGTATAGAATCTTTGTATGAGTTGTTTTCTCATCAAGAAGAACTAGTAGATACTAGTTTCTTAGATATACAAGATCAGCCCTAGCAAACATTAGCTTCTCCCTTGCTTGAAGATCAAATAGATCTGCATCTTAATGTTAACAGTCATATTCATTCTGCTGAGTTTTATGAAGACATTCAAAAATGTTTTCAATTTATATATGATCATGAAATATATGAGGATACACAATCAGTTTATTCTTCACATTAGTCTTTTTTTTAGTCTTTGTCTCATGATGAAAATGGTGAGAATTAGAATTTTGAATGTGCACACATGGAAAATCTAAGAAGTGAAACCATTCATGAGGATAGATACTTAGAGTTGCAAAGAAATACTGAAGAAAAGAGGGATGTTTTAAACTCCTTCAATCGCACTGAAACTACTCTTGATTTTACGTCCTTGGAAATGACAAAATGACAAATTTTTAAAGGACAAGATAACATTCTCATTGAATCACAAGAAAGAGAATTTTAAAATGTTTTTGATGCACATGATGTGGTTCTTCTGTTTGAACCTGTTCAAGAATGTATATAGGCTTTTTCTGATGTGAATGGTGAAAAACATCCTACCATATTTTTTGAGAACGATACTGAGAATAAAGATATAATACGGGAACAACCAACATCTAATCATGAAAAGGATGTTGAATTATTGGTAGATCATCAAGAAGAGGTGAATTGGAATTTTTTCCAGGATCCTTTGGCTAATTATTTGGAGTCATTAGTGTAGGTAGATTTTATGTTGTTTATGGACCATGGTTTTCAATTTCAGCGGGACTTTGAGCTGTGATTTTCCAAGTTTTTCTTTTTTCAGAGTAGCGAAACATATTCTAGTCATTAAGCCAACTGCTTACATGGTTGCATTGGGTTTTTTTTAACAGTGAGTTTTTCAATTTCCATTTTCAGTTTGCAGTATGCAGCAGGTGTGGATGAATTTTCTAAAGGACTTGAAGCCCGAAGTGAAGGCCCTAAGGTTTTACTGTTATCCATCAAAAAAATAAGAAGATTTATATATATATATATATATATATATATATATATATATATATATATATATATATATATATATATATATATATATATATATATATATATATATATATATATATATATATATATATATATATATATATATATATATATATATATATATATATATATATATATATATATATATATATTTTCAAGTTCAAAGTCTGTAAAATCATCTTTTAAAGGAGGAAGTTCTATTTTTTAGTCAACGTTGCTTTAGATAAGTTTTGTAATGGATGAAGCAAATAGTCTATGGGAGGTTCTTGCTTCCATAATTGATTGAAAACATCCCCTTGGAGCTAGATGGTATCACAATGAACTTCTTTTCTTTAATTTTTATAAAATGTTGACAGTTGCGATGTCATCATTTTAATTGTAATAAACAGGTTGTTCGAGCAAAGCCCATGGAGACAAGACAAAACAAGAAGCAGATATTAGACAAGTTGGATGTGTTACTTGAGGTTTATAGTACACATATCTAATATGCCAGGATATTTTGAGAAAAGTTATGCACACTTGTTAGTAAAGGAAACATACAGGAAAATGTCGACAACGTGTCTGTCAACGATTTTTCCAGAAAAATCACAAAGCAGTAGAAGACATCTAGGAGCAGTGTTGATAATCTACAAAGGGATTTGTTTTGTTGAAACAATGATGATAATCTTAAGAGGAAGTTGTTCTATTTTCCATCTAAACAGTTGACTAGATGACAATGGACTTATCAACATTTTTTTGTAAAAATGGCCAGTTTAAAAACTTTGTTTTTCCTGTACAACAAAGTAATTTTGGGAACGATTTCTAGACAAATTCAAATTAATTTTATGAAAATGAAAGAGGATTTTGTCCAAAATGGACCCATCTATAAACACCTCTCTCAATTTTCTAACACGTGTTACAGTTTTGAATATTCGAAGGTATATTTGAAAGGTTGTATTTTAGGATGTTACAATCATGTTTTAGTACCTATTTTCAAAACCCTATATTGGTCAAATGAGCATGGATTTTACGAAAATGAAAAAGGATTTTGTTCAAAAGGGATTAACATAGAAAAACCTCTCTCTATTTTCTAACAAGTGTCACAGATTTGGATTTTTGAAGGGATCCCTAGACCCTATGTTTTAGTATTTTGTGAGGAAAAAGCTTTTGGTCAGTTAGTGACTTGGATGCCACCTCATCAAATTCAACTTGTGTTCCCTATCTCCAACAATGAATCCAACAACAACATTTTATTTAAATGAAAATAGGATTAGAAAATTTTATATTCATGTATTTGTGATGGATATGGTTATTATTTTTAGATTTTGTAATTAAGTTTTGCTAGAAACTTTTTTTAGTTATTTTTGTCTTTTCTATAAAGATAAAGACTGAAGAATGAGAAAGGGTTGGGTTTTCTATCAGAAATCGATTGTGCCCTGTGTATTTTCTGAAGGTTTAATAAAGGAAGACTAATTTTTCAGCAATGACTCTTGTGTTTAGAGAGTTTGGGTATGTGTTTTCCTGTTTTTGTTTTCCTTTCTATGCTGTCATATTCATATTCTTTTATGACTGATAAGAGTAAACGAACAAAAATCATATTTATTATGCTTATTTTATATGTTTAGTCATCCATATCATTCTGATATATGTTTTGTATAATTCATCATTGTGATTCTCATATATGAGCCTGACTCTAACCACAAGCCTTTGTCTTTAACCCTCAATTTTTTTATTCATACCAACCACATGCAGGAGGCTAGAGAGAGCCAAAGACACACTTGTTTCAATATAATTCATGTGTACCTTTTCTTAAAGGATTTAAAAAGGGATTTAGGCTTCCTTACTTATAATAACAACATTGCAAATTTATCACAATTTTACTACTACCATTAACAAGTTCTCTATTGAGGTTTCATATAAAAGGAATAATAGAACTTTCAACCCTTGGTATGACAAGGACTGTAAAATTTCCATGAAAGTGATTAGAGATGCTCATAATGAATTTGTAAAGCTCTGAAATATAAGTATATACAAATCTCTCATCAAAAGGAAGAAGAGGTCATATATTAATAAGAGATAAGTACATGTTCCTCACCTGTCTAAAGTTGCGGCCAACTAGTTTTGGCAGAATGTGCTTATTCATAAAACAAAAGATAACCTTTTGATCCCCTTAGATAATTGGGACGTCTATATTAAGAAGTTATATGACTCCCAAGACACCATGGGAACCATCGTAAACACCCCTATTAAGGAAGATTTTTTTTTTCTCTAAAAGATGTTGAGTCTAGGATTAATAAGCTCGCTAATGGGAGAGCTAAAGATATTGAAGGATTCAAAGATGAAATATTTAAAATCAAAAGGTCTATCCTCATTCCTCATCTCCACAAGATTCTCAATTTGGCGGTAAATCATGGCTCCCCTAAGCCTTGGATGCAAATACTTATTGTTCATATCTTTAAAAGTGGGGACAAAAACGTTCCCTCTCACTACAAGACGATTATGATTAGCCACATCTTAGCCAAACTATATGGGCTCATTTTGGAAAAGAATATTAGCCATTGGATTGAAAGCCATGGTAAAATGACCAAAGGATAAGCTGGTTTTAAGAGGCATCACTCAACTATCGACCATTTGTCACTTTCTTGATCATTGTTGAGGGATGTCACAATAGTAAAACCAATCTCTTCTATTCTTTTTTGGACATTAGAAAACATTTCGACACTGTTCCTCAGGACAAGCTTTGGAAAAGTCTTGGAGAGATAATGGTTCCTCTTGAGTTGATTAGGATTGTTGTGATTCACCTTTATGAGAATGTTGTTGCCAAGATTAAGAGAAATGAAGGGTGTTCTAAAGATATTAAATTCAATATAGAGGCTAAGCAAGGGTGTCCCCTATCCCCTACCCTTTTTAGCATTTACATCGATAAGCTAGATGAGTGTTTGGAAATTGTGGGTTGAAAAGGCGCCGAGCTCGCTGGTATAATCATTACCCTTTTCCTTTATTATGATGATATCGTTCTTCTTGCCAAAATCCAAGATGATCTAGACAAGCAACTTAAGAATCTTCATGATTACTTCTCCAAGCTGGGTATGATAGTTAATACCGACAACACTAAAGTCATGATAATCAAATCCAAAAATATTATCCATGGTAATTTCATCTATGATAACAATTACTTAGAACATGTCTTTTCCTATAAATATTTAGGTATTGACATTCCTCATCATTTCAACTAGAATTATAGCATTGAGAAAAGGATTTTTGGAGGCTCAAAAGCTTACTATGAGCTTGAAAACAATCATAAGTCAGTCAATATTTATATTTGGAGTAAAAAGAGGTTCATTTTTGACACTCTCATCACCCCTATTGTCTTATACGGATGTGAAGTTTAGGGTTGCAGTATATCCAGAGAGTCGTGGAGGAATATTGAGATGATTCAAAAACAATTCATAACCTGCAACCTTAAGATCAAGTAAAATATTCCTTATCCTGTCATCCTGATTGAAGTTGGCCTTCCCCCATTGAAAGCTTGGCTATGTTTAGGTATTTGATGTATGAGAAGAAGCTTCACAACATGGAATCCAAGAGGCTTCACAAATTTTCTTCTAACTTTAGTAAAAATCCCCACACCACCTTAAGCATGGATGGCATAAGGATGCCTAGTATTGGCTCAACCAGTGGGGGATAAACTATGAGATCATCCTCAGGGACAAGGATAGTGTCAAAGATATTATTACCTCCAAATTTAAGGATAAATTGTGGGATGATAAATAATTGGAGGGAAAAAGGAAGCTTAGATATTATAAGGAGGTGATGAACCCCACCCTTGACAACCAGAATTATCTCTTTGCTTTGATTAGCACTTAGAAAAAAATGAACATTGCTAGGATTAGAACTAATTCTCATGAGGTTCGAAGTGAAATCAGGTAGTGGTCTACTCCCAAAACTCCTTGGGACGATAGAATATGCCAACTTTACAATAATAAGAGGGTGGAAGATGAAAATTACTTCCTCTTAGATTTCCCAACTCTAACTCACATCTGTTCTCATTTCCCTAACATCTACCACACTTCCAATCTTCTTGAATTGTTAAGTTAGCCAAACTATAGTGATCTTGGAGCACTTCTTTCACTTCTTTTTTATCCTAGTATTAAGATTTTGAAGAATCACAATTATATTGTTTTTTATTTTTTTTAGGGTCTTATAGACCACATTGGTCTTGGTGGACATTAATCATCGTCATCTTCAGCATCATATATATATATATATATATATATATATATATATATATATATATATATATATAATTGACAAAAAGTTCTCTTTTAGATTTTTAACTTCAAATATTAATATTTTATTTTTAAAACTAGAATTGTACTATATATTTTCTATTTTTTGTCAAGTTGTCTGTGATCCTCCAGGCTTAACCTGTGGCTCGAGCAACCACAACCTAGGGGCATCTAAGTCGTCAAAGGCGCCCGGGGATGGCACCCACATTGGGCCACGCCAACTCGTAACTGATTGGATTTTTTAGCATGTCTCCTACCCTAGCACGGGGTACAATCATCCACTCTAAGGTTTAATCCTAGGTCACCTTACCGACGAGGCCCATCCTCAACTGATTGTGCTAGTGGGACTTGACGTACTATATTTATGGCCGAAAAATGATTCAAAATATAAATTAATTTAAATCTAAAATAATATAATCAAATAAAAATTCTTATTTTAGAAATAGAGGTTCACCATCAACAATCATATTCATCATGTCAATTTGAAGCTCCTAATTTACTTATTTTTTGGTTATAGTTTCATTGTTTTTAGTTTTTTAGTTTTTTGGGGTATATTTTTTGTTCAATTTGCTAGAAATTTAAAATGCATTTTAAATAACAAAAAAAAAAAAATTAAAAAATAAAAACTTATTTCACACAATTCCTAAAGAAAAAAATTAAAACCTAAAATAAAAAAATAAACATTTTTACCATTCAAAAATAGAAATTATGCATTCAATAAAAAAAACATTGCAAGTAAGAAAAAAACCTAAAACCTAGTTTTCTTTTTTTGGTGATTCCAAAGTTTTTTCTAGGTTGTTATGAAGGGTTTCTTTTATGGTTTTCTAGGTTGGTTTTGTGGTTTTCTAAGTTGTTTTGAAGGGTTTTTATTTAATGGTTTTTTGTGGTCTTCTTGCTTGGTTTTGTGATATTATAAGTTCTTTTGAAGGGTTTTTTTTGTGGTTTTTATGGTTTTCATATGATTTTTTTTTATATTCATTTGTTTAATTTTGAAAAAATAAATAAATAATAAATATGAAAAAGATAGAGTTCCTACCTTCATTTGACCCTTTCGGACGTTGGCAGGGTCATTAGCGAGATTGATTTGAAAGATCCATGCTTCAATTGCTCGATCGAGGTCCAATACTGTCGATCGAGCTATCGTCACACTCTCAATAGAGATATTAAATTACCAATGGTCTATGCAAATGGTGCACGCAGATCGCAAGTGCAATATTTAATAAAACAAAATGGCCCAATTGAGCCATAATGCTTGATCAAGCAGTATAACATGATTGAGGGTTTGTTTTTAAACCTTCATCAAATTTTGTTTTTAGCGACCAAGGATATCGATTGAGAACTTTAAAAAGGCTCAGTCGAGTGCTTAAATGGCTTAATCAAGCCATTGGTTTTTCCACCCAAACATGCCCTCTCTTGCCAAAATGTATGATCTAGCTCCATGCTTTCACCTTGAAAGATTTCGATAAGATAAGCATCTTGTCTTATGAGTTTTATGAAACGAAAATAACAAAAATTACATAAAAAAGCCAATGTTAAGTGTGATAACAATCACCTACATTCTCCTTTTTTCCTTTCTTTTTTTTGGACCTTTTGCAACACCTTAGGTTAGGGTTCACTGGAACCATTTCCAATTCATTTCTTGATGTCTTCGGTGGGATTTCTTTGTATGAATCTGATCTTTTAGATACATGGGATCTTTCCATACCCCCAATCCTATGTTTATAAAGAGACTCATTTTCTTGTTTTTTTGATGTCTGGTTCTGTTGTATTACAATGTCATTCTGCTCATGAGATACAGTTCCATTTTGGGCCTATGAGTCAACTTATGATTGGGTTGGAGAAACCTCCATGGTTTCCTCTTCTTCTTCTTCTTCTTAAAGGTTAGGATTTTAGGTTTGTCATCCTTTTTATTTTGTTTCTGCCCCTTTCTATTTTTTGGGATCTTTTTTCCTATGGACATGAGTTTTGTAAATGTCCCATTTAGAAGCATGTTCAATATCTGAATGTCATATTCTCATAATCTAATACTTGTGTCCACTAATTTTTTTTTTTTTTAGTTTAATGTGATCAAGTAGACCTTTACTGACATCTATTTCTACATAGATTTTGGCAAAGGTAAACAATCCTTTCTTTATTCTTTCGAGATCCATCCTTTTGAAATTTCCCAACATATTTTCGGTTTCCTTTAGAACTGTGTATGCTAGAAACGGAGAGGGAATATTTGGTAGCTATGCCCAAACCAGAATTGATGAGACAACCATTTTTGCGGCATAAAATTATGGAAACCATGGGGTGATGAAGAGCCCAGCTCTTCCCTAGAACTAGGGTCCATCATTTAATACTTTGTCCATGTCTTCCTAAGTATCAAATTGGACTATAAAAATACCTTTGGAACATAAATAGATGTCATAGTTGGGGGTTTAGGAAGAAAAAACTTATTGATGTAAAACATCATATTTAGAAAACAACCCATTGAACCTACAAATCAAGGCCTTACATTGGAGAACAAAAAAAGAAATATATCTTACCTCTCGGAGATTAATCTCCAGGGAAGAAACTCATTTCATTTTTTTTACAATGTAGAGTCCTGGGATGTATTGGGGATGATTTGTTGGACTGCGAGCCTTCCCTTACATTATGTTCATGTAAGAGTAATATCCATTGGATTTTTTGGGACTTAAAACTCCTCCTTGCAGCCTCAGGTTCAAGATAATAGTAGAGTTCCTATAAATGTGACAATGTTTCATCTCGAAGAAGTCATAGAGATTATTCCCTTCAGAAAGTAAGCCCTATGTGATTGCAAGTATGGAAAATCTATTCTAAATGAACTATTTAATATTGTATTATTAATATTATTATTAATTATTTATCAATATTAATATATATTTCAATTTATAATTATTTAATATAGTATCGAATTATATTGTATTTTAGTTTTATATACACAGATATATATATATATATATATATATATATATATATATAGATATGAGATATTGATAGTTATATTCATAAATATATATTAATAATTGATCACGAGATAGTGAGATATAAATAACTATTATTAATAATAACAATATGTTATTATTATATTATATGTTAATTATGTTATAGTTTGAAATATACCTATTAATATATTAATATAATATTTTATAACAAAAAAATGCAATTTAATTAGTCCTATTGAAGAGTGTGACCTAATCGACGCTACCCCTGCTGACCTAGTCATTGCTGCCCCTGTAGATCCTTCCCTAGGTAGCCTCCTGTTGCTGAGGCCAACTAGACCATGCAGCCCTCTGAGGAGGGAGATCCTCACTCTTCCACGTAGCCCAGGAATGAAGAAAACGCAGAAGCCTTCGCATCTCTGATCGCAGAGAATGGAGCTCCAAGGAATAGGCCATCAGTCAATAAATTTGTAAAGAAACTTGAAAGTATCCCAAAGATTTCTCTCCCTCCAGCACTTCCAAGAAGAGAAGCCATCTCTCTGGCAAAACGCGAACTTGTTGGATAGTTCATAGGGGTATGGCCTTCACCCAAATCAATGCAAAAATGGGTGGAAATAAACTGGAATGAAACCACACAGGGGAAGATAGCAATACGATTATGTGGAAGGGGATACTACACCTTTCTCTTTGAAAAAAAGGAGGACAGAGATCTGATATTTAGAAATGAACCTTACTTCATGGATTCCAGAGGTATATACCTGAACATGTGGATGCTAGACTTTGATCCAGAGATGGATGTCCCAAATGCAATGCCTGTGTGGGTCAGGCTCCCGTATCTTCCTCTCCACTACTGGGGAGACGCATTTGTAAAGGTTATAGGAAACACAGTGGGAAAATATATTGACAGATGTCAACCAAAAGACAACATGCATGTGTGCGCAAGAATATGTGTGGAAGTAGATCTTAGAAAAGGCCTCCTAGAGGTAATAAAGGTCAAAGTCAACTAGTGGACACACATGTAGCAGCTAGACTACGAGAAAATACCATTTAAATGCAAGGTATGTCATGAGTATGGTCATTTTGCAAATAGGTGTCTTAAAAAAATAGAGCATGAAAATGTATAAGAGAAAGAACCTACATGGGAACAAGTGAAAAGGAAAAAACCTACCAATAAGCATATAACATCAAATATGTATCAGCCCCAAGAAGCAAATGAAACAACCTCTCAGCCTCTAGCGAAGGTTACTCCTCCTGATCACACAACTCTGAATCCTTTTGAGCCATTAGAAGACTCCTTTGATCCACCCTCTCCCAGATCCCCTCCCTCAAGCCCTACCTCTTTAGCTCTCATATCCACCCCCAACCCTATATCCTCCCCACCCCCTCCCTTAGTGGACCGCATCCTAACTAGAAACAAAGCCAAAGAAATACCCCAAGCCTAGGATCAACAAAAAAAAGTGGGAAAGAAATCTAATAAATAAATCAGAGATGAGGCAGCGGCTAAAGAAATGGCCCTAGGAATTCAACAGCCAATGGATTCATTCCTTGGGAAGCAAACAGGAAATCATGAAAAAACTCAGCAAAGAGGAAAGGGAGGACCACACCAACACAATAGTAAATAATGATAGTGGTCTCTTGGAATTGTTGCGGCCTTGGCAACTCCTTTAAAGTCAATACAGCTAGAGACATTCTAGCCAAGGAACAACATGACATATAGATGATCCAAGAGACCAAACTAAACAAGAAAGAAAATCAAAAAATGATTCAAAAACTAAAAAAGTATGAAGAAGTAGTGTTAGAAGCCATAGGAGCATCAGGAGGAATTAACACCATTTGGGATAAAAGAAAATGGGAATTAATGACCCAAAAAATCAGCAGACACTGGATTCGAATAGAGTTGAGGAATCTCAACACAAAAGAATAGTATAGCATTATAAATGTGTATTCTCCAAATCACTATAGAGAGAAAGAATAATGTTGGAAATCAGTTAAAGAAGAAATAGCAGAGAGACAAAGTGGGCACTTAATCCTGGGAGGAGACTTAAAACTGATAAGGAATACAGAAGAAAAAATTGGTGGAATATTCCACAACGATATGTCAAGAGAAGCTCTTGAAGGAATAATAGTAGAACACAAATTAATAGACATTTTTCCAAGCAATGGAAAATGCACTTGGAACAACAAAAGAATTGGAAAAAAGCAACATAAAAGAAAGGTTGGACAAAATTCTTATTCATGAAAGCATAGCAATTTCTTACACTCTTTTGAAAAGTAAAATTGTTCACAAATCAGCTTCAGATCACAAGATGATGGTGCTAACCTTGGGAAATTTGGAAAATCAAGTACCCCTTCCCTTCAGATATAATTCAATTTGGGACAGCAAGGAAGATTTTGAAAAACAAATAAATGACAGCTGGAAACAAAGTGTCACAGGATCTCCCTAATATGTTTGGGAAACTAAGCTAAAGAACCTAAGGATGCGCTTAAAAAATTGGGCAAGTGAAAATGATCTCTCGGACAAAGCTAGGAAAATCGAATTGCAAAAAAAAATTGATAACCTTTGCAAAGAAAAAGAGAGCAAGGAAGAAAGTAAGCAAGATCATATATAAGAAAAGGAAATATATTTGGAAATATATAAGAAAAACAGGCAAGAAGAGGAGGAAAGTACACTGAAATCAAGATGCCTCTGGCAAAAATATGGAGACAAAAATACCGCCTTCTTTCATAATACAATGAAAATAAGGAGGTCAAAAAATTAGATTGAACAGATCCAAGTAAATGGTCAAGAAATAAAAGGAGTTGAAGCCATAAAAAATGTAGCCCATAAACACTTTAAAGAACTCCTCTCAATAAGTGACCAGCAGACAACTAATGAAGAAATTTTGCAGCATATATAAAAAAAAATAAGCGACCAACAAAATAGGGAATTAGACAAAGAAATTACTGAGGAAGAAGTCAGAGAAGCTGTGTTGAATCTCCACCCTGACAAGGCACCAGGTCTAGATGGGTTTACAATGGCATTTTACAGGCAACATTGGGAAATTATCAAGAAATACCTAATGATAATGCTCAAAAATGCTTTAAAAAAATAAAAGATTGGAGGAAATACAAAATCCTCCTTCCTAGCCCTCATTCCCAAAGAACCTATTGTGGCCACAACCACCACCATATTTAAACATGCTCTAGTAGCAAATTTGAATGGGTCCCCTAGAAGTTTGATCTTTCACTTCTCTGAATGATTTGTTTTTATCCCAAGGATCTAAACTCTGCGCTGAGTCAAATCCCCAATTTTTAATGGTTAAGCCCCCTTTATAAATATTTGCCGCATGATTCATCTATAACCCTTTCCATCCCTTCATTCATATCCTCCATCGGGACCTTTTCAACCCTCAAAAACCTTCTATCGCACCTTTATTTCCATTATAACTCTTTACAATGGAAATGCTTCACAAACATGCGTAAATCACCCTTTTTCCGCCTATCGCAGTCAACACAACGCATACCATAAGGCACTGGACCCGACGGCATTATTAACCATATTATATATATATATATATATATATATATATATATATATATATATATATATATATATATATATATATATATACATATATATATAAGGATATAAGGTGCATCTGTGTTCCGGACCTGATGGCATTATTAACCACATCATATATATTTCAGGTCCGAAGCCCCATTGCATATCGTAATTGGCCAGGTCCTAGGGCTTATATATAAGGCGCACCACTATACTCTAGACCCGACTGCATAATATTTCAAGTTTGGCCTTATGGCCGGCCGTAGGTTTTCCGTGTATTCCTGTGTATTCAATAAAGTATTGAGGCCCGAGGTTTTCAAAGAGAAGTCTTACATTGCGGACCCGCCAGGGCTATTAAGCACATCATATACATATTTTAGGTTCGGAGCCCCATCGCATATCACAATCAGGTTAAACCCAAGGTCCATTCACTCGCCATTGGAGCATTGTGATGTGATGTGGCGGACCCGACGATAACTATTGGCCCATGTATATATCATTTGAAGTCCAACCTTATGGCACTACCGCGGGTTTTCCTGTGTATTCCTGTGTATTCGATAAAATGTTGTGGTCGCAGTTTTTAATGGAAAATCCCATATGGTCGACACAATAGGCTATGGGTTCCCATCTATAACATTTCAAGTCCAGATTTCGGATCTGGTTCTGTGTTATGCGATGATTTTCCATGTAAATCGAGTTTATGCTTTCGAGACTTAATCAATGCATGAATTAAAAAACAGGAGTCGATTCTTTCACATTTGTTCTTGTTGATGTTATAAATGTTTAATGAAGGAAAGGCTTATGTTTTTAAGCATTTCTATCATATTTTCATAGGCATAGCTAATGTTTGTTATCTATGCAGGGGAGGAGTAAAAGAAATGCATGAGCAGATCTGGAAGGTCCATATATGTGGGTGTGTTCTGTTTAAAGATGCAGCCTTAGGTATTCTCAATCAGGTTTCTACACGTTGCCTGTGTATTCAGAAAGAGAAATTATCCCAGGTTTCATCATGAAGAGATGACACATAGTCATCCTCTTCTAATCAACATCTATTCATTTCCCCAGGAAAGGAAGTGTTGCCTTCTACGTGTCAGCAGTGACACGGATTATTCTACGTTTGTGTATTCTGATCTATATATTGAAAAGAACAGGGGGGAAGGTGAAAGGTTATGGGAAGACCGAGAGCCATTTCCAGCGGCATAAGTATTACCTTCGGATAGGAGAGCAGGACTTTTTTTGGGCATAACAACTTTGATTTATTGTGAATAAACAAGACTGTTTGGTTAAGAAAGAGCCTTTTGTTTCAGATTTATTTTCTCTTCTTTCATGTGTTTAGAATCAGAGTGTTGTTGCTGGCATAAAGATAAATGTGTTTTGCTTTGTTCATATTGATAACATACAGTTCATGGTTATTCTTGGTTATTCGAATATAATTCAATAGCATGCTTAACTCATGAAAGGTTGTTGATTCGAAACTACGTTAAACATCAGTTGCAAGTGTTATTTGTATGGAAAGGAATGTGCATTCCTGTATAAGTTATTTGATTGCAATCAAGATTTAATACAACCTTGCTCATCTATGAACTAGTGATTGATTCATTTGGACTTTGAATCTATATATGATGTTTAATCTCTTTTGTTACGATCCTGCAGGATAGATTAGAATAGTTAGGATTAGCATAAGTAGTTAAAATTAGTGTAGAGAGGATTTGATACTTATAGGTTAGTTGTTTCTCTTTGTTGATTTAATTGAAGTCTTCCTCCTAGAAGCAATCTTTCAACACATATAACAGTTTACGAGGTCCTTTAAAACCCGTCGGAAATAGCCATTCCAAAAAAAAGGAGATCTAATTGGGGTCTACAATCAGGTTAGTTCCCCTTGCTAGGATAGTGAATATTCTCCATGTCAACAGAACCCAATCCTACAACTTTTAACACATATATGCCAATCTACCTTTGTAACTCGTCTTATAAGATACTTACCCAAATCCTAGCAAACAGAATGAAAAAATTACTTCCTTTGTAGCAAATTTGAATGGGTCCCCTAGAAGTTTGACCTTTCACTTCTCCGAATGATTTGTTTTTATCCCAAGGATCTAAACTCTGTGCCAAGTCAAATCCCTAATTTTTAATAGTTAAGCCCCCTTTATAAATATTAACCGCATGGTTCATCTATAACCCTTTCCAGCCCTTCATTCATATCCTCCATCGGGACCTTTTCAACCCTTAAAAACCTCCTATTGCACCTTTATCTCCATTATAAATCTTTACAATGGAAATGATTCACAAACATGCGTAAATCACCCTTTTTCCGCCTATCGCAGTCAATACAATGCATACCATAAGGCACCGGACCCGACGACATTATTAACCACATATATATATATATATATATATATATATATATATATATATATATATATATATATATATATATATATATATATATATATATATATATATATATATATATATATCGGGTCTGGAGCCCCATCGCATATCGCAATCGGCAGGGTCTGGGGCTTATATATAAGGCGCACCTCTGTCTTCCAGACCCGACGATAACTCTAGACCCAACAACATAATATTTCATGTCTGGCCTTGTGGCTGGCCGTGGGTTTTCTGTGTATTCGATAAAGTATTGCAGCCCGAGGTTTTCAAAGAGAATTCTTACATTGCAGACCCCTAGAGGCTATTAAGCACAACATATACATATTTCGGGTCTAGAGCCCCATCGCATATCGCAATCAGGCTTCGATGAAACCCAAGGTCCATTCACTCGCCATTGGAGCATTGCGATGCGATGTGGCAGACTCGACGATAACTATAGGCCTGGGTATATATCATTTGAAGTCTGGCCTTATGGCTCGATCGCAGGTTTTCCCATGTATTCCTGTGTATTCGATAAAATGTTGTGGTCATGGTTTTTAATGGAAAATCCCATATGGCGGACCCGATAGGGTATGGGTTCCCATCTATAATATTTCAAGTCCAGATTTCGGATCTGGTTCTGTGTTATGCGATGATTTTCCATGTAAATCGAGTTTACGCTTTCGGGACTTAATCAATGCATGAATTAAAAAACAAGGGTCGATTCTTTCACATCTGTTCCTCTTGATGTTATAAAAATTTAATGAAGGAAAGGCTTATGCTTTTTAAGCATTTCTATCATATTTTCATAGGCATAGCTAATGTCTGTTATCTCTGCAGGCGAGGAGTAAAAGAAATGCATGAGCAGATATGGAAGGTCCATATATGCGGATGTGTTTCGTTTAAATATGTAGCCTTAGGCTTTCTTGGTCAGGTTTCCATGCGTTTCCTATGTATTCCAAAAGAGAAATTGTCCCAGGTTTCATCATGAAGAGATGACACATAGTCGTCCCCTTCTAATCAACATCTATTCATTTCCCTAAGAAAGGAAGTGCTCCAGCAGACATGCCTTCTATGTGTCAACAGTGACATTGATTATTCTACGTCTGTGTATTTTGATCTGTATATTGAAAAGAATAGGGGGAAGGAAAAAGGTTATGGGAAGACCGAGAGTCATTTCCAGCAGCATAAGTATTACCTCCGGATAGGAGAGAAGGACTTTTTTTTGTCAGAACAACGTTGCTTTATTGTGAATAAAGAAGACTGTTTGGTCGAGAAAGAGCCTTTTGTTTCAGATTTATTTTCTCTGCTTTCATGTGTTTAGAATCAGAGTGTTGTTTCTGGCATAAAGATAAATATGTTTTGATTTTTGCATATTGATAACATATAGTTCATGGTTATTCCTAGTTATTCAAATATAATTCAATAGCATGCTTAACTCATGAAAGGTTGTTGATTCGAAACTACGTTAAACATCAATTGCAAGTGTTATTTGTATGGATGGGAATGTGCATTCCTGTATAAGTAATTAGATTGAAATCAAGATTTAATACAACCTTGTTCATATATGAACCAGTGATTGATTCATTTGGACTTGGAATCTATATATGATGTTTAATCTCTTTTGTTATGATCCTGTGGGATAGATTAGGATAGTTAGGATTAGCATAAGTAGTTAAAATTAGGGTAGAGAAGATTTAATACTTATAGGTTAGCTATTTCTCTTTGTTGATTTAATTGAAGTCTTCCTCCAAGAAGCAATATTTCAACACATATAAAGTCTACGAGGTCCTTTAAAACCCGTCGGAACTAGCCATTCCAAACGAAAGGAGAACTAATTGGGGTTTGCAATTGGGTTAGTTCGCCTTATTGGCATAGCGAAAATTTGCCATGTCAACAAATTGGCGCTAGAATGAGGACCTGAACTGTCATCCACAACTTTTTACGATTTCATCTATAAATGTCATGGATTCAAAAAGGTTAATGCATGGATCGTAAAGGTCGAAAAGATACCTCCTCCAATTTGGAAAAGCCTCATTTCGAAGAAGAGACATTGTGGGAGTATCCTGTCACTCAAGAACAACCAGTCAGAGTACTTACTCAGGCTTACGCTCGTTCCCTCTATCAGGGCCCCATCTTTCACTCTTTACCTCCGACAACTAAAAGAAAGCCAAGGATTTGTTCCATAAACGAAGAGACCTCTATAGCCTCGTCTCTTGAAGATATTGTGCTAGAGTCCTTGCAAAGTATTAACACTCCTTGGGAAGAAATTCCTGAGGATCCACTCTTTGAAAGTAATCCCTGACCCAATTTGGGAAATCCTAATAAAGAACGCCTCGAAGAAACCTTCAACTAGAACCTCCTTATCCATAATATGGCTAACGCTCCTCTTCCAGGTGGGAATCAGCTTCAACCAGGTGGGAACCAACTCCCACCTCCTCCAGGAGCACTCCCTCCCTGTCTCGCTCAGGATGCCATAGTGGTACCTAGGCAGCAACATCCCTTACCCAAGAATGCAGAAAGAGTACTACCTAAATTTGACCCTGAGAAGGGAGACACCGCTGAGAACCATATTCACTTTTTCTTCCTGGCCGTGCGCATGTTGGGGGTAGCCGATGAAGATATTGTATTTCACCTATTCCCTTTTACCCTGATTGGTGCAGATTCCACATGGTACTTTAGCTTTAGAATAGGATCGATCACCTCGTGGGATGCCTTCCAATAGGCCTTTTTAGACAAGTATGGCAATGACAAAACACCTGTGGCCTTAGTTTTATAACTATCCTGTTTGAGAATGGAAACCAAAGAAAAGTTCAAGGATTTTAACATACGGTTCAACACTTTGTTCAATAGAATCCCGGCTAATGCTAGACCTACTAAGGAGGTGCTCGTGGAATTCTACATCACTGCTCTCCCTATCCCTACTACAATGTGGGTCAAAAGGAGTAACGTACAAACCTTATAGGGTGATATCAATGAAGTAGTGAAATTCGAGAATGAAATGATCAGTCTCACAACATGATATCATACAACCGGAGAAATGAAAGCCTCTCAAGCATTCAAGAAGAATAATGGGATTGATAACAAAGGGGTTGAAATCAAAGAAAAGGATACCACAGATTTGGAAGGTTTGCATCAGATCATTATGAAGTTGACAAACAAAGTCATCGATATGAAAAGGAATTCTGGAGAGAGTATAGGCCGGAATGGAGGAGATTATAACAACAGAAAACCTTTCAAACCTTTCTATCGTAAGAAGACAAAAGGTGATCATGGTCCATGCTATCACTCAAATTTTCCCAGAAGTTGTAATAAGGGGAAAAGGCTCTGAGGTAAACAAAAACAAATCTTTTAGATACAGAATCTAGCCAATATGTATCCAAAGAGGGCTCTTTCTTTATGATTTAGCTTGGTTTTTAAAAGATATTAGGCTAGTTGGGAAGTTTGGGGGTTTTGTTTGAGTTTGGATGGTGAGACTCAATAGCAAAGGGGTAAGACTGAGTAGCTTAGTCCATTGGGCTGATGGAGTCAAAGAAAATGGCTTAACTAGAATTGGTTTCTTCACAAAGGATGGTTTAACAGAGCAAGGCAGTCGAACAGGGAACAATTAGAGACTGAAAGATGGAATGGGCTTAAAGGGTTAAAGGGAAGCTAATAATCCTTTAACATTCTTTAAATGAGCAGAATATGAATAACTACCAGTAAAGAGCAATTAAGAATTCTTCACTAAATGATTAACGAAAAACTAGGAAACAAGAGCAGTCAAGAATTCACTGTTTATACTAGTTCAGAAGAAAACATTGAGAATAATAATGATTGAAAACAGAGTACAATTAAGCAATTTCTGAGTTATTCTTTTTCATTTATCATTCAGAAGTGAAACATAGATGATATTTTAAACAAGGAAACTTTAAAACACAAGGTATAGATGTACTTATTGATTCGATGTTTGATTCAAGAATTCTAAGAAAAGTCCTTAGCTCCAATTCTTCATCCAGCAAGCCACAAAGTTGGTCCAAACAACACTTTATTCCAAAATAGTCAATGTTACAGCAATATCCAAGAATCCACTCTCAATACTCCAATAGAGGGGGTATTTATACAAAAAAATCTTTACAAAAATATCTCATAACAGAGTGAGATATATTCTAGTGATGACTAATTATTTTTACAGAAAAATAGAGACACTTAGTCTCGAAGATAGGACAAAGGTGAATTGATGATGTGCTATTCCTATTCTTGTTGAATGTGCTGGAGGCAGGGCCTTTTATTTTGCTTGTTGCTGTCCTCTTTAGTAACTCCATGTTGGCTGCCTTATTTTGACCAATACTTTTCACCTGTTTTGATACGCTTTGACCTGTTTGACCCCTCTTCATCTTTCTTCATATTTCTATGGTAAAGCCCAGAATTTACATTTTACCAAAGGTAAATTTACAAAATTTTCAATATGTCTTCCCACCATTTTTTCTCTGGCAATCTGTGTTATTGAAGTTTCCTCAGAGTCTCCTCAGTTTCTGTATATCTGAAAAAATTAGGCTGGAGTTGAAACAAGTGCTTTACCTCATGCTCAATATAGAATAAGTTCTCCAAGCTGTCATAGAGAACTTGGCTTGTTGGAAGTGTTTTTGTTCCTAATGCACTTGTTGATGAACTAGATTTATCTCCAGCATACTTATTCAATTTATCTACATAATCAATGTGCTTCATTAACCTGTCAATGACCAAAGGACTTGGTAGCCCTTGATTCTGCAAAATCGTGAACTTATCCATAAAAGAATTGATTTCCACCTGCATATCTTGGCATCTTCTCTCTAGATTCTGCATCAAAGTTCTTTTAGTTAGCACCCTTTTGATTTCTAAAATAGTGTCAGTCTTGAAACCATGAACTTCTCCATAAAAGAATTGATTTCCACCTGCATATCTTGGCATCTTCTCTCTAGATTCTACATCAAAGTTCTTTTAGTTAGCACCCTTTTGATTTCAAAAATAGTGTCAGTCTTGAAACCATTAACTTCTCAATAAAAGAATTGATTTCCACCTGCATATCTTGCAATCTTCTCTCTAGATTCTGCATCAAAGTTCTTTTAGTTAGCACCCTTTTGATTTCTAAAATAGTGTCAGTCCTGTCTGGGATGCCAAGTGCTTCCAGTTGTTCCCTATTTTTGTTATTCAAAAAATGAATAAGCCTGTTGTCTTGTTCAGGCATTTGTCCTAACTCTTCTCTTGTTCTTTGAATTTCTCCATGTGTTGATCTCACTAAATCAATCTATTCATAAATCACTTGGATAGATGCCCACACATCATTTATAGATTGAATGATGTTGGCCCAAAGGATTTTCTTGATGTCTGCCAAGGGCTTTTCAAAAGTGAGCACTTGTTCTAATGCTTTAACTTTATTTTCTAAGGCTTTAATCTCCCTGGTTTTCTCTGCAACACATTTTTGATTTATCGTAATTACTTTCTGTCTTTGCTAATTTTTCCTTTACTTGTTGCAATTCTATGACTTGTAATCTCATTTCTTCCATGGCCTTTATCAATTCTTCAGTGCTCATATTAGTACTACTGCCTATTGCTATTAATGCGGTTGATGTACCTGTAATCACCTCTGCTGTGGCTGCTGGGATATTTGGAGCCGATGTTGTTCCAAGTATAGAAGGGGCTGTTGTTGATGTACCTATAGGAATTACTTCAGGAGGCTGGGAGGTTGACTCTCCCTGCTTTTCCTTCAGTGCTTTCTCTAATGACTGCTCTGTATCATTCAATCTTTCATTAGGTTTCAGGAGCAGGTCCATCATATCTTCTTCTGATTTATGTTGTACAACTTCTGCTATCTGAGGATGCCTTGAAGGGGGCAGTTTCAGTTGTTTCCTCATGGCAGTAATGTCATCTTCTTTCTTCTTGATGAGATTGTGTATGCCTTTAGCATCTTTTGGATCATGTCCCAATCCAATGATAATTTCTTCTAATGATTTAATTATGTTATCCTTGGCTATGGAGGAGGCTTTTTCCAAGTGAAGTTGAGCAGTTGTATTATCCAAGGAGTTTTGTATCTTGTGGACCTTCATTGCTTTGTCAGCTAGTGTGGAATAGACCATTTCCCCAGTTTTCTTGTGAAGTTCAATCTGGTCCATAGGATGAATATCTTTGGATAAGACCTCCAAATTTGTTCTGATGTAATCTATTGCTGACTGGGGTTGTTGCACCTTTGGCTTAAAATAACTCACTATCATTTTGCCTTATTTAATATCATAACCTGACATCAATCTCTACTAGTTTGATGGGTCCATCTTTAGATACTGATTATAAATTTGAAGCCTTACTGGATCATTCCTGGCTTTTATCTCTGTAAATGTCTTCTTAATGTCTAAGGCCTGTTTGCTTTGTGGTCTAGTGGATGATACTTCTGCATTGTGTTGTCCTTCTATCTCCTGCGTTTATGAGCTAAGGGATGTTTCTACTAATGGAGAAGTTTGCTGGCTGACTGCTCTTTATTCCCTTAGAATTTTTGTGGTTTCTTCAATGATTTCCTCTTCTGAAAGAGGATTCAATCTTTGTCTCTTTGCTCCAGGTTGTTCTGTAGGTCCACTGATAGGTGTGGTGGTTTCTTTGTCCCTCTTTTTGTTCTTTTCCTCATTTAGAGGAGTTTGCAATGCTGGAATTTCTACTACTTTAGTTTGAACTGGAGGATTCTGTACATGACTCCATTCTTTGGTCTTTCCAGGCTGATCAGTCATTGTAGGCTGCTTTGTGATCTCTACTTCTTTGCCTTTGGCAGTTCCTATAAATGGTATGCTAGTTTATTGTGCAGGCTGTTGAGAAGTTCCAGCAATGGATGCCCCCCTTTCTGGCCCTTGAGATAGCTTGAAAAATACCTGCCCAAAAGAATCCAGGTCAAGGGTTTTCGTAAGATTTCTCGTAGAATTATCCATCTTTTCCTATTCACTAATCTCTTCTACTAGGGTCCCTTCTACCCATTCATCCTAATTTTCAAACTCTTCAATTTTTAGGATCTTCTGATGTATATAAACTGACAGCCTGTTTCTTACCCTTCTGTCACTTATGAAACTATTTGGGTCATATGGCACCCACCAGAAACTCTTCTTTAATCTAAGGTATACTTATAAAATCTTCTCAGCACTTTGCCATGCATCCCTAGAATTGATGACAAAAGGGCCTAACTGGTTTTTGATTCTTAGCTGAGCCTTTTTCTTTGCATTACAAAAGTGGGTTAATTCTGCATTTATGATCTGTCTGAAATATTCTAGTGCAAATAATCTCATGGGCACATATTTAGGAAATTTGAAAGGGCAAATTTCACACCCATACATTCTAATTTTTGTGTGATTTTCGGATAGGTACCAATCACCTATCATGTACTATTTATAGAGCTACAGAATCTTTTTCATGTCACTAGTGATCCTAGGTGGGGGAACTCCTACCAATAAAGTGGTTGCTGGATACACAAACCAGTCAATGAACTCATTAAAAATATAAGGGGAATCACTGGTTTTATGAAAGATGGAACTCCAAAAGATCACAAACCTTCGATTTCCTTTTGAGTCCAATTTCTTGATAGGGAAAGAAAAGTTGTCTGGCTGATGATACAACAAAAGATGTATATTTGAAGACTCCTTCCCTATCCAAACTTATGAATTGATCATGGATTTTGTTGGAAATGAAGGTGGAAAAGTCGTATCTGACAGCAGGGGGCTGTCCTTGTCGGCGGGATAAGTCGTTCTTGCGGACAAGACCGACCTCCCTAATATCTAATGATATCTAGCGACAAGCAAACCAAACAAATTCTATATTTCTCTAAATATGTAATTTATAAATAAAGGAAAACAAGTGTTTTATGCCTACCTTGGGTCCAGTGCTAGTTTGTGGAAGCCACGCTCCGTTGATCCAAATTAGCTCCCTTGTAAAGAATCTGCAAACACAAACAAGCACACATATCAAATATCACCTGAAAAACCAATATAATAAAGCATATTTATCATGATGATCAAGTAATTCATGAAACAAACCATATAAGACAATTTATTGAGAAAAATGAATCTGATTGTATTAACTTTAATCAAAGAAGAACTTTACAACCTTGGTGCCTTGATGTTGTACAAGCTCCTCCGAGGGTCCAACAGGAATCTCCTCTACTTTGACAAGTTTCAATCTCTTCCCAATGAAGCCAAAAGGTATGTAATCTCTCCTCTCAAGATTAACTAGGAAGTCTCAATTCCAACAACATTTACCCTAAAAAATGTTCAGCTTCTAACCTCTCTAGCAACTAGCCCAATGCCTTAAATTATAGTGCAATGGAGGGAAGTTACTAGGTCGACTTTCAAAGGGATAAAGCCCTCCTTCAAAGGGATAAGCTCCTCTCATCAAGGGATTAGCTCCTTTAGTTATGGGATGCATGAACCACCTAGGAGCGAACCATCCACGTCAATATTCCTTCTAGAAGCATCCAAAATTAACCCAAAGTGATTTTTTAAGAATAAACTTGCACCTTTTTTACTTTCACAAGGGTCCACACCCACTCCTTTAGAGACAAAGCAGGCAGGTCCGCAGGTAACATGACCAAGGGGTGCGAGACCACAGGTAATAGTAATAGAAAGTGCGGAACCAAAGCTTTATTGATTTTCAAGGACTTTCTCTCATTTTTAAAGCTTGACATGAAGAGTTGAGGTTTGAGACTTGCTACGGAGGACAATATGAGTGATGATAAAATCACACTGACTGCAAATAGTCATGGTGACAATATTTTGTGTAACAGATTGCCCCCTAAAGTGCGAAGTCTGTAGTAGATGAGGATTTCGTTTATCATCTAAGAAGAGTGAAGTACTTTATCATTTCGAGGATCATCTTGTGGAGAGCCCAGTTGGAACCTATAAAAACATTCAATACAAAATATATATATGAGATCATATCATCGCTGAGGTAGGCATTCCCATACTTCGATAAAAACTGACTAGAAAACTAACTACTACTCTGATATATGAATGATCTTGTAATACATCACAAGTATAGACACATGTAGACACAGTATGGATGCAGCCATCTGTTTATGAATAGTCTACTATATAATAAATATAAAATTCCTCGCAGCCTGGATGATGGAAACTAGATCTAGGGTCTTGATTTCTACTTCCCAAAATAGTCCGATTATATCCATGTGAATGAATGTGTCGAAGTCGAACATGGTAGAAACCACTTGATTACCAGTCAATTATGTAAACTATTAACAAGCATGAGAGAAACCACCATTAATGTCAATGGCTCTCAAAGTACTCAGTACAATCCACGGAAAGTGAATAGATGTGTTGATGTCGAACATGTCACGGAATCCTTTGATTAAAGGTCAATGATGCAACCTATCGTCTAAGGCGAGAAACCTACCATTGGGGCATGCAGATCCCAAGGTACTAACGATTTCTAGATCATCTTTCTAGATAATGAGCTGAAGACGATAGAAAGTGATCTGTCGTAGGCAAGCCCACAACACGAAATCATAGATCAAGTTTGAAGAAATATAGTTGCAAGGACTGACTCAGGGATGGTCAAGATGGATGAAAAATATTTTATAGATGAATGGTTTATTTGCACTGACCTCTTGAACACATAACGACACAACAGATGGTTTGGTGACAATTGACCCAAAGTTAATACCCAGAAACTGGCTGAAGACTTTCAATATGATTTGATCAACTGTTAGGCAAGGGATTTCCCAACCCAGGTGAATAAAAAGTGTCGTGTTCAAGAGTGGTTAAATGTTTTTCTGAGACACAAAGTATGACAAACAGGCTCATTTTTCTCTCTTTTCCCCCACCATTTCTAGCAAGTACCTCTTTATTTTTAACAAGCTTGAGGAGGATAACATTTGCTTGATTATATGCTCATCCTTCGAATGAGTCCAACTTAGTTTAAATTCGAACCCTAAGAAGGAGTGGTCCATTCCTGTTTGTAATTGAATAGGTCCTTTACTGTTAAATTTTAACGAGTCTAGTATAGGAGAACCTTGGCGTTTCTCAATTTTAGGGAGTCTGAAAAAACTTAAGAAAACTCCATGGTTGTCCTTTTTCGTAAATTTGTGTCTCCCAAGCCTGAAAAAGTATAAAATAATACTTGAGAGAACCACTTGATCATTACAACCAAGGAGTAATTTTCATAATTAGTGCCTTTGATCTGAAAAAGTAAAAAAGCGACCAATGACACGTCATTTTATAACTAATATCGAATTTGAAACAACAAAAATCCGACAATATTTTCATGTTTTTACGGTCAGAAAAGGGCTGTAGGTGGACCGTCTTTTTAGTTCCGTTTTAACGAGCTTAAAAAGAAAAACTCGACAATATTTTTATATTTTAGGATTCAGAAAAGAGCTTAAAGGTGACTCTAATGTTTTTTGTCAAAAATGATTAATTTTGCTTGAAAAATACATTATCCTGCACAAAAACTCAAACATTACTCATACCTATTTAAAATAGATAAAAATGCTTCAAAATTTACCTCTTTAAAGTGAAAAATAAACAAATTAAAAAATTCATTTATTCAAAAAAACTTATAAAAAGGGCTTTTGTAAATTCATTTTTACCATTTGACTTTAGAGTGAGAAAAGAGAGCTTTTGGTAAGAATCTTCTCGTGAAGATTGCAGAAAATTTGTCCGTTGGAATCGAACGCCATCACCTCCAGGTAATCCACATCATCTTACTCTTGCATTTCATCCGTTTGAAATTTGTTTTTAGGGTTTTATTTTGTGTTTTTAAGGAAATTTTTAGGTTAAAAACCCGTGCGCGGGGGTCCGCAAGCATAGCATAGGAAACCTGCGGACCCCGACTTTTTCGTAAAAGGAAAAAAGTCAGGGGCCTGCACCTGCCGTGAAGGAAGAGTGCGGACCTACACACTATCTCTAACATAGAGGGTGCAGTCCCCACAGAATAGGTTTTCAAACTTAAAATTTTCAAATTTCACCCAAAAATTTTGACTTTAAATATTCTAATCCGCCTTTTTATTGAATGTAGGGTACACATCATGCTTGACTGGCGGGAACAGGAGCACGAGGATGTGGATCACGTCGTGATTAATCATCAACCTTCGATTGATGCATTGAAGGCATGCGGTTTATACAAATTCTGGGCCATACCTGGCATGAGGGCCTAGGTGGAGTTTTTGCAGTGGCTGGTAGACAGGTGGAATATACAGGACGAGTGTTTCTTTATTGGTGGCCACCAGCTTGAAATGGAGCCGGAAGACATTTACTTTTTGATTTTTTTTCCTAACAAAGGTGAACATTTGACTCTATTCGGGACTAGGCCAGGTGGACAGTCTGTTGATAGCCTCCGGCTAGAGTTTTGTAACGACCAAACTAGAGACAAAGGGATTGATATCAAAACGATCTAAAGTCCTGAACTCAAAGTGATTGCATTTACTGTTACCAGACTTTACGGAAGCATAGCACTACATGTGGCCACTGGATCCCAAATGCGGATGGCAGTAGACTGCTTTCGAGGCACCGTATTCAAGTGGTGCGAGGCTGTGTTGGCTAATGTAAAAGGCCAACTGACTAGAGAAAAGAACGGACAACTGAAGAACTTTGGATATGGTGCTTTAGTTGTGAGCTTTGGTCTAGAGAGGGTCCCAATGTTGGTCCCACAGCATCTTACCGTTGGAGCAGGACTTCCCCAGACATGGCCCTTCCATCAAGAGAGCAATGGGATGACTCAGGTAAACTCATTTTCAACATTTTCTAATTTAATTTTTTTTTTTTGTTTTTAAATCGTCCCAAAATTGATAGTAAAAGTTTCAAATGCAGATGTAGGTCCACGGTGACCATCCACTCTCCAGCCTTATGAGAGGAAACAGCCAGCTGCAGCAGCACCAGCCCCATAGGACGAATCTACAGAGACCTTGGCCGAATTGGAAAACCATCTAGAGTGTTTGACAGCAGACATTCCAAAGACCAGCATAGATGACATTCCTCCTAGGCTACAACGCTATGTGATTGGGGTCCCAGGACCTTTTAGGAGGTTCCTTTGTGGGGTGGCCCGTACAGTGGTTTCTTATCGTGATCATCACTAGTGATAGGATGATCGCCTGTTGTAGACTCATATGACATTTTTGCTTTTTGTACTATCATTTTTTCCGATCATAAGGTGTTTTTCAACCTATGATCGAAGACGATGTATATTTGACACACTTCTATGCTATACTATATCACTATTACCAGCTTATCTTGTAAAACATGTTAAGGAATGTTTTTAAATTTACTTCTTTGATTATTGCAAATGTCTACTTAACATTTGAGAAGCAATTGCATCTACTAATGTGTTTAAATATCTTGGAATATGTTGATATTCAATATAGTCAAATTCACGCTCCAAGAGACGAACTCTCAAAAATAATCTCAGTAACACTGGATTTCTAATGGCATACACTCTATTAAGCTGTAACACAATGAGTTCAGAATCTAACCTCACAATCAAACTCCGAATCCCGAATGAGATGGATTCAGATAATAACTCAATCACTACACTATACTCTGCAATGTTGTTCGTTGTTTGACCGAGGCTTACCCCATGCATAGATACCAACTCATCAGATGGCGAATAGATGACCCAAGCTGTGGAAGAAATGTTCTGTGTATTACGACAAGCACCATCAGCAAAACCAATGTATGTTTGAAGAGACGTTGACATTTGCAATATCCAGAGTAAAATCAAGATAAGCAGGAATAATGACGAAAACACTCTCTAAACTAAGCACACTTTTTTAATCTAAAACACACCAGCTAGAAAGAAAGCTAACCTAACTAAAATCTCCACACCTAGATTTAAGCATAATATCTCTTCAGGTAAAAACCATTTCTGGGCTTACCTAAAGAGACCCCGTCAAAGTCTACCAATTCATAGGCCCCTTTTGCCAGCTTTCGCTTAACAACATAAGTACCATGCCACATGGGTACGAATTTTCCAGCGCCTAATTTATCAGTTGCTTGATCGTACAATAAGACTAGGTCTCCTTCCAAAAAATTATGAGGGGTAAAATTTCGATCATACTGAGCTTTAATACGTTTGGCATGAGTTTCGATTGCTAATGCAACATCACGTTGATTCTCATCTAGCTGAGCCAAGTACAACAAAAAATTTTCCTCTTCGAAAGTGGCTGGAATTAATTCTATGGCCATTTGCAATGTCAGGATTTCGCATTCAATGGGTAACACAGCTTCCAAACCGTAAACTAGTTGGAAAGGAGTGAAACCGGTTGACGTTTTTACTGAGGTTTGATATGCCCAAAGCGCTGAAAATAGCATGTTATGCCAATTCGACCTATGAATCCCAATGATTCTTCGGATCATGATGACTAGAACTTTGTTGATGGCTTCAACCAGACCATTAGCCTGTGGATAATATGGAGTTGAACTATTGTGACGCAAGCCAAGTTGGTCTGTAAGTTCGGTCATCATAATGTTTTGAAAATGACGCCCATGATCAGTGATAATCACTTATGGAACACCAAACCTAGCAATTATATGATTGAACATGAAAATCGCAGTAGTTTTGCCGTCTGCCTCAAATGTAGGCATCGCCTCGGCCCACTTGGTAAAATAATCTACCGCAAGGATTATATACGCATGCCCCCTCGACCAAGTGAGGGTTACATGTAATAAAATCGATACCCCATTTCACAAAAGGACCAATGGAAATTATAGGGTGGAGAGGAGCAGGTGGAGCACACATTTTTCGATAAAAAATTTGGCAGTTGTGGAATTTTCGAACCGCGTTAATACAATCATTAAAAAAGACGGCCAGAAATAGGCAGCGCGCAATATCTTTTGGGCTGTGGCAAACCCAGACATATGACCACCACACACTCTAGAGTGACAGTCATTTAGAACCCTTTCAACTTCCTCATGAGTTAAACAATGTTGGAAAACGGAGTCCGCCCCACGACGATAAAGTGTGTCTCCAATAATTTTGAATTGTTGGGACTGGAATCGTATTTTCCGACGCTTTGATCTTGAAATTTGTATCCGAAAGGATTGGGTTTGGAGATAAACAATGATATCTCCATACCATGGATCTAAAGTGCTGATTAGAAACAAGGATTCGTCCGCAATGGGCTCTTCCGCCACAGTTTCAGTATCAACACGCAACTCCGCAAAAACTAAAGATTTCTTTGACTTAGAATTTTCAAATTCCAAGTCGAATTCCTACAGGATCACAATCCATTTGGAGTACTTGCCCCTAGCAATTGTTTGGTCAAAATATAGATCATAGGGCTGCAATCGGAAATTACTATACTTTTGTGTAGTAAAATGTAATGACGAAAATGTTGGATAGCTTGAACAGTTGCCAATGCCAATTTCTCCACATGTGAATATTTTAGCTTCATTGGATTTAAGGTTCGACTAAGGTAATATATCACATGTTCACTACCAAATTCATCTTCCTGAACTAACACCATTCCAATGGTGGAATGCGAGGCGGCGAGATATAAGAAGTAGTCCTGGTTGTAGTTGGGAGGATGCAATAATGGTGCATGGGTCAACGCGTGTTTTAGTGCATCAAAAGATTTGTCAACTATCTCATCCCAAAAGAATGGAGTATTCTGTTTCAACAACCTGGTAAAACCCTTTGTGATCTCGGTGTAGTTAGGAATGAATCGACGTAAAAAATTTTCTTTCCCTTGCAAACTTTGGAGTTGGCGAAGACTCGAAGGAGGAAGCAATTTGACAATAGCTTCAACCTTTGAGGGATTGACGCAAATGTCGGCTTTCGAAACAACAAACCCCAGTAACCGACTCGTTTCTATACAGAAAACACACTTGTGCGGATTCAAACTAATTCAATAATTCCTACACGTCATAAATATTTCTAGTAATTGGATGAGATGATCGGCTCGATGTAATGAATGAGTAGGTAAATCATCGAGATAGGGTTGCACAATGTGCTTGATGTCATGAAACGCGTAAGACATGGCCCTTTGAAAAGTTTCCGCGGTATTCTTGAGCCAAAAAGGTAATTTGCAATAAGAAAATGTCCCCCATGGACAAATGAAAGCCGTTTTTGGTTGATCAGCAGGTAGAATATTTATTTGATTGTATTCGGAAAAACCATCCATGAAGGAGAATATTTCACTGCCAGCACAATCATCAATGATTTGATCGATATAGGGAGTTGGGTAATTCTCTTTTGGACAGGCTCGATTAATATCCCTATAATCGATACATATTCTTATTGTTCCTTGCTTTTTGTTAACAGGAACAATATTCGATACCCAATCTGTTAACGGAATTGGATAAATGAAACCTGCTTTAAGTAATTTTTCAACTTATGCTTTAATAGTAGCAGCTTTTCGTGGGTGGATCTGACGCAAACATTGCCGGACGGGTTTAGCATCCGGGTAAGTTTTTCTTTCATGAACAACAATTGCTGGGTCAATTCCTGGCATTTCCTCATATGAGCAGTCAAACACATCGCGGAATTCTTGAAATAAGGCCTTATATGTTTGAATTTCATCTTTTGTACAAGAGGCACCTATATGAATGTTTTCAACATTTCCAGGCTTAACCGAAATGTCAATAGGAATAGTTCGAGAAATATTTCCCAAATTCAACTTAGAATCAGGATTTTTCATTGGATTTTGAGATTCCTTGACATAATCAGTCGTAAAAATAGATGAAAAATCATTTTCAAAGCGATCAATATCAGGTAAAAATGAAGATCTATGATGAAGATCTTCCCATGGTAAATCATCGACACATAGGATTTCACGAATTTGCTCATCAGTGTGAACAAGTTCGGAAAACGTTGTTGAATCTGAGTTTGATGTTGAAAGTGATTCTTCATGGACCACATTCATTAAGTCAATTTCGGTTGAAGAAGGGTCGGAAAATGACTGTACGGCCTGATACGCAATTTCATATGGACTCAAAGGCATAGCATCACCAAATGAATCTATCTCAGATTCGGAAGGTACGATCCAAGGATCATCATAAACAATAGTGTCTGATGAAATCATATGAATGGTTGCAGTAGAAGGCGATACATTGGGAGGAGGAAAGGAAAAAGTTCCTAGTAAACTAGAATCTTTAACTAGTCCTACTCCAACATCCTTATAAGGGATAGTTGTTTTGCCGACATGCTGGATACTTTCAAAAGAGGTTGGGTCAGATGAAAAGTAAGTTAGCTGGTCTATAGTTACGATCTTTCCATTATGAGGAAACTTTATAAGTCGAAAGACCGATGAAACAACAACTGTCATAGCGTAAGACCAACTACGGCCCAAGAGAAGGTCGTAATCTAGAGGGGCATCAACCACCTCCACATCTAGATTAACAGTTTTGCCTTCAACCCCTATAGGTAAATCCTGTAGAATGCTAAAAGGATGGAACCCACGGCCATCAAAGGCCTTTAGAATCGTCGGGGATTGATTAAGTGTAGGAGAACCAAGCGATCTCCAACACTGAATCGAAATAATACACGTTGAGGCTCCCTCATCAATCATAGTCCTATAACAAGGTCTGTTTTTGACTAACACTGGAATCTGGAAAGCCATTTGATGAAGTAAGCGAGGTGTACTATTTTCTCGAAAATTATAAGGTTCAAGTCCTGAATTTCAACAGCTCCTATAGCCGACAATAGCAATTTACACTATGCTGGACATGATTGCAGCACCTCCAAAGCCAACATTGCTGAAGATGAAATAGCCAAATCTTCAACAATGTTATAGTTATGAGCAGCTCTCACAAGTGGATTGAAAGCTGACCTTTGAAGTATACCCTTGGCAGGCGGTTTGATTACTAATTCTGGGTTAGGTTTCTTGATCTGTAGTGCATCGGAACCGAGAGTTGAAGTTGATGGGTTCGAATTAGAAGATTTTGCTTACTTACCACCAATAGGACTTTTACATCCATAATCTTGTGGTCATGTCGCAATCCTAACATGGGAGATCATCATTATGGGTTCTTCGAAGGCATTTGAGGAAGAACCTATCATCTTACTGTCTTGACTAGGAAAAGGATCCTTCAAAAGAGCAGGCATTTGGGAACCTTTGACAATTTTCGCAACCTCAGTGTGATGAGGGCAGTCTCTTGTAAAATGTTCTTTGTCACAAATGAGACAAGGATAACGAGGTTTGCGTTTCTCATCAGTAGATTCTGTTTTTTCTGTTTTCTCTTTCGAATTTTTATCTGTTCTATTTTTTTTTCTTCCCTTTCTTTTTACCGCCGGATTTTGATTTTGTTGTAGATGACTCTACAACATGAATATTGGCAGAAATTTCTGTGGAGGAATCTCCTATCGGGGAATCTGGTAAAGTTATGATAGGAGAAGAATTCTTGGAAGATTTCTTCTTACTTTTGGTATTAACTGTACCAATCATACCATCAGCGGCATGAGACCCTGAAGGAGCTGCAGTTATTTGATTTTGTTTAGAAAGGTCGGGGATTTTCTCGTTTAACGTACCTGACTGCGTATAAAATAAGTCAAGGTACTGAGCTTGAGAAATTACTTTCTCTTCAGTAACAACTCCTGCCTTAGCTACATCCTCAGTGATTTTGGTAATAAAGATTTGACAAACCATTCTGCTAAGATTTGATCCAGAATAAAAACTTTAAATGCCGTCGACGTCTCCATTGTCATATCTGACAGGCAACTGAAAATGAGTTAAAAACGAAGTAGTTAACTAACTAAAATTATAAAAAGTGGCTCGCGGTAACTCAATGTACCACTTGGCCGTAAGACCAATTAGAGTGCGTTGAAAAAGCCTTAAACAGATTGAATCATCTGAAATGGAGTTAGACGCACACCAGAGGTGATAAGTCATCACATGGTTCGACGGATCCTCTCCCGATTTGCCTTCAAACTTAGGAATATCACTAGGCAACTTATTCAGCATTGGTGGCCAAAATGGAAGATAATTAATTGGATCGTTCGTAAGGCGCAACAAATCAGGCAAGTCCAAAGTTGCAATGAATGGTAACTGATGATTAGGGTCCCTAAAACCCTGGGTCATGAAACCAGCCCCAGGAGGAGGATATCCAGGATAACTAGGAATTGGAATTGCATTCGGGATATTATATCCTCCCAGAAAACCAGGATTAATCAGACCATACTGGGGTTGTTGAGATTGCTGATAAGTATATCTAGGGTATGGTTGATACTAATAGACTCGTTGCTGCACAACAGGACTGAATTGGTACTATCCCTGGTACGGTTGATAAGTAAATTGAGGTTGACTTGTGACAACCATACTTGGACCAGGTTGTCCTATAGGCATTTGAATCGAAATCTGAATTGTGGTTCCAGACTGAGGTAAAGATGCTTGAGGAGTTGATACAGGAACAGTAGAAACCGAAGCTGTTGATACTTCGGAAGTAGGTGGGGTAGATTGAACAAAGGTTGCAGCAGTTGCAGCAGTCGTTTGAGGCGAAGTTTGAGGCAAACTAGGCCCAGGCTGAGAAACTGCAGAAGGTGCAGAAGTTTGAATAGTAGACTGGACAGGTTGTTGGGTTGAACCAGAAACTAAGGGTTGTCCAGATTGAGATGAAAACTGCACATTCGGTTGCAAGATCTGTTGAGATTGAGATGGATCCCACACTAAGTTCATTCTAGGGTACGAACCCATAGCAGGTTGAGCATATTGAGGACCATAACAGGATTCAGGGTAGGGTTGATAATTCAAAGGTACATTTCCAGCTCCTTGGATAAATGACTGACTGGAAGGTGGTTGGAAACCTTGGGTTGGGTACTGAACTTGAGGTTGATAACCTTGAGGCACGTACTGATAGTGGGGTTGACCTTGAGGTACATATTGATACTGGGGTTGACCTTGAGGTACATACTAAGTCTAGGGTTGATCTTGAGGAATGTACTGTCCCGTAGGTATGTACTGTCCTTGAGGTTGCCCCCCAAGCAGTAATTGAGTAACTTGAGGTTGCCCCCCAAGCGATAATTGAGGACCTTGAGGCTGCCCCCCAAGCGGTAACTGGCCACCTTGAGGTTGCGGATTTGGAATAGTACCTGACATCATAAGAATATTTTCTACACTCAATGGATTAGTTCTATTATTACCAGTCAATAACCCTTGTTCAATAGGTTGAGGAGATGCTCCTGAAAAAGTACCAGTAAGTGACTGATACCCATAGGAAACAGAAGGGCTGCCATATAAAAAGGTTTCTTGAGATTGAGAAAACATGGATGACTGTCTCGACATATTTAACGGAGGATAATAACCCCTAGGTGTTGGATGAAAAGGAATGCGAGGTGGTGAAAAACTTAGTCCCGGGATTTCCAAAAAATTGGTCAATGAAAGATACTAAGTGTCCCTCCTAGGTGGACTGTAAAAGATCGATTCACGCTCCCTAAGTTCTATAGCTTGTTGATTTTCAGGGATAGGTATACCTTCTTTCGGAGTAACAAGTTCTTCAATAGAAATAAGTCCAGAAGGAATATTTTGGGTATGACTCTTTCTACCTTAGGTGAACCAGGACCACTTGGAGTTGGAGAGGCAAATCCTGGTGTTGGAGTAGCAACAGGTTCAGTTTCAGGTTCAGATATTTCAGATTCCTCAGCTAATTCACTAGTAGAAGAAAAACTACCAGTAACTTCGGAAAAATAAACAGGTTCTAAAATATACTCTGGTGCTTGAACTTGGTAATCAGGATGTACAAATAAAGAAGACTCTCCTTCTTTAGGTGACCCAACTCTACTGTCACTAGGAGTTACAAGGGCTCGTAGCCCTTCAAGTTGGCTCGGTGAAAACTCAGGAGGTTGGCCCGAAGTCTACGGGACTTCCTCGGTAATTCAACCACCATTAAAAATTTTAACTACTTCACACGCAAACAAAGAAAAATCTCAATGAAAACCACCTAAAGTCTCTAAAGAGCCAAACAATTTTGAATCACATGCCTAAAGAATCTAGGAGGTCAAACCACACACAAACAGTAACTTTCCGTACTGAAAACACTAGTTGGTGATGAAATCCAACGTTGCAGAATTCAATACAGAAATGGTGGTTGGAACAGTTACCCTGGAAACCTGCTTAATGAATAGACTGGCACAAGTTTCTCCACTAAACAGTATCAAGTGAAGAGAACCCCCCAGAAAATCCAAGTGATTCTAGTCGACATCTGCTCCAATTACAATGGGATCTTCCCTCCACCGTCACCTTAGGAAAGAATCCTATAGAATATGGTTACTATGGTTACCAACAAAAACAAATATACCTGGGGGAACAGTCTGTGATCCAATACACACGCAAGGGCAGAGTAGCAAGCTCAATCCCCTTGAAGGCTCCTTGACATAATCCAAGGTTTACCAACAAGTGACCCCAAGCTCCTCGACAATGGTTAATCCGAGGTTTACTGTTTTTAATACGTGTATATCTAGTATCGTTCCCAATGAGGAAGGATTGATTACCCCACTGGTTCGGACACGATCTCGTGCTTGACTCCTATAAGAGGAGCTTCCCAGAGCATAGATGTAACAATTGGAATTTATCTCCTACCGCAAGATACAGCTACTTGTTTGTTTTACTATCTTGGAGAGTTAATTACTCCCTACTCCAAGATACTAGCCTAAGCTATGTTGGTGATAAAGAGCCTTAGAAATAAAAAGATTACTAGATAAATTTTACTTTAAGCATTATTTTTATTGGTTTTTTCTTAAGTCAAAAGGTGCGGAGATGAAACTTTATGGTGTGAAGACTCGACTCCAAATCACGAAAAATTCACTTAAGATGAAAAACAATCCTTTTTCTTCAATGAATTTCTAGCTAAAGAAAGAGTTGAGAATGAAAATGCTTGTAAAACAAATCTTTCCTTAACAATCAAATCAAAAGAAGAACTTTTTGTCTTTTACAATACACTAAAAAATGAGACAACTAGTTATGCTCACGAAAATTTCCCTTTCTTTTCAAACACTCAAATACTACTAAAACAAACTTTTTCAAAAGAGATTTTTTTTAATTTTATAAAACACTGAAAACTATTGAAAAATCTAATCTTCAGATCTATAAATTCTAAAAAACTAATTGAAGTAAAAGCTTACAAGGTTTCTTTTCAAGGATGTTTTACTTAGCTATGATGAAACTAAGGACTAATTTGTCCAGAATCACAAATTAATAAAAAAACAACCAGCTTTTGTTTTCTTTTCTAAAAATGAAATCCAAAACTTTCAACACAAGTTCTTTCGAAGTTTCACAAAGAGAAAGACAAGATGGATTCCTCAAAAAAGGCAGATTTTACAAAATGGTCAGACTCATAAGAAGGCCAGAAAAAGCCAAGGTGATATGAGGTTTCTAAGGCTTCTAAGCTCTGAGTTACTACAAAGACCAAAACGAAAATCAAGCCCAGCACACAAAACTTCTAGGAATTTCACCTAAAACCCTAATGCCAATGGAATTAACCTATGAAAAGTTTCTGAAAAGTCACGTGCAGATCTGGGCAGAGGCTAAAAAAACATAAACAAATCCTAAGCTGACTGAATGAGAAAATTTTAAGTTTTTCAAAATTTTGACAGGGTCCGCAAGCCCCCAGTATACCCCAGTGCGGTACCACTCTGTGTGTAAAACAAAAGTGCGGGGATGTCCGCACTGTGTTACAAGCAGAGGGTGTGGTCCTCTTCCAAAAGTACGAAAAACAAAAAATAATTCAAGATCTACTAAACCTGCCCAATCCCACACACATCAAGTTAAAAACCAGAAACAAAGACACAGTTTCTCAAGTCCAACTAAAAGCAAAGGAAAAAATAAAAAATTCAAGTCCCCAGTGGAGTCGCCATTTTGTCGGTTGGATAAGTTGTTCTTGCGGACAATACCAACCTCCCTAGTATCTAATGATATCTAGTGACAAGCAAACCAAACAAATTCTATCTTTCTCTAAATATACAATTTATAAATAAAGGCAAACAGGTGTTTTAGGCCTACCTTGGGTCCAGTGCTAGTTTGTGGAAGCCATGCTTCGTTGATCCAAATGAGCTCCCTTGTAAAGAATCTGCAAACACAAACAAGCACACATATCAAATAGCACCTGAAAATCCAATATAATAAAGCATATTTATCATGATGATCAAGGAATTCATGAAACAAACCATATAAGACACTTTATTGAGAAAAATGAATCTGATTGTATTAACTTTAATCAAAGAATAACTTTACAACCTTGGTGCCTTGATGTTGTACAAGCTCTTCCCAGGGTCCAACAAGAATCTCCTCTACTTTGACAAGTTTCACTCTCTTCCCAATGAATCAAAAAGATATGTAATCTCTCATCTCAAGCTTAACTAGGAAGTCTCAATTCCAATAGCATTTACCCTAAAAAATGTTCAGCTTCTAACCTCTCTAGAAACTAGCCTAATGCCTTAATTTATAGTGCAATGGAGGGAAGTTACTAGGTCAACCTTCAAAGGGATAAAGCCCTCCTTCAAAGGGATAAGCTCCTCTCATCAAGGGATTAGCTCCTTTAGTTATGGGATGCATGAACCACCTAGGAGCGAACCATCCACGTCAAGATTCCTTTTAGAAGCATCTAGAATTAACCCAAAGTGAGTTTTTAAGAATAAACTTGCCCCTTTTTTACTTTCACAGGGGTCCACACCCACTCCTTTAGAGACAGAGCGGGCAGGTCCACAGGTAACATGACCAAGGGGTGCGAGACCGAAGGTAACAGTAAGAGAAAGTGAGGAACTAGAGCTTTATTGATTTTCAAGTACCTTCTCTCATTTTTAAAGCTTGACATGAAGAGCTGAGGTTTGAGACTTGCTAAGGAGGACAGTATGAGTGATGATAGACTCACACTGACTGAAAATAGTCATGGTGACAATATTTTGTGTAACAGTCCTGGAGTAAAGATTGATAGTAAAACTAAGGTGACGTCATCAACATATTCACTGGAATTGAATCCCATGATCAGGGGTATCATTTCAACAATGAGTCTGCTAGTGTCAGTGAAAAAAGTCTGCAGATAAGGAGGTGGACCTTTAGGCTGGTGCTTTGGTAGCATGAAGGTTTGAGAAATACGGTTTATCTCTGATGTGGGCAATTGAGATGCTTTTTCAAGTAGATAACCCATGGAAAGAGGAGCAAGGGGCTCAATGGAGTGGAACTGTATCATTTCATTAATGTACTTAGCAGTTATGGTAAAAAGGATAGTCTGGGATGGGGACATAACTGCTCTATGGACAGGGTCATAGTTGGCACAACAATGATGAATTATTTCTAGGAAAACATGGACTGAGGGGAGGAAATACATAGGAATATTAGATTCCCACAGTCCAAAAATGTCAGACTTGTTTAGATAGCTTTCTCTTACTTGGCAGAAGGCATGAAGATGGTTCCTGTCACTAGATAAATCTTTTAGTTGGAAATCTTTGTCGGCCAGGAGTAGATAATCTAACTCTTTATGGGGTGCATTAATGGGCGCGACATTCAGGGCTATGGGAGTTTCCATGTTTGGTTCTTGTGTATTCAAACTGGAATTTGGGTTTTCTGTGGAAAAAATGGACTAAACAACAGGCTTAGGGTTTTTTTATGGCGATTAGAAACTGTTTTTAACTCGAATTTTGGCTTTCGTTGGTAAAATTCTCTGTGAAAAATTGAAATTGCAGGCTTGCAGGGCCAAACGGATAAATACCTAGAATAAATAGGTAAGTTGTGTAGTTGCAGGTTGATTGATGGCTGCAGAGCTCAACGCTGGAGTTTCTTGGCTGGGTGGCAGGCTGAAAAGCTGGTACAGTGGACAGAATGTTAATTTTCATGGAGCACAATTTGCAATGGATAATAGCGAAAATGATGTTTTTATCGTTTATTTAACGAAATTCGATTTAGCGGGACATTTGGGCATTTAATAGGCGGATGACATCAACGTGATGGGACATGTTGTCGTTATGCGGAAGGGTGGTAAGTTGTAAGCATCGCACCGCTTTTGGGGCTAGGCGGTTTTGAATGGAGGGTGAGCAAGCATATGGAGCGGGTGACGCGTGGTGGGGATACAGAGGAAAACCATCGGGCGATTGTGAGTTAAAACGAGGTGGGATGGGTGGTCACGATATCGCCATTGACCATTGGATGGGAATGCAATCATCGGACGGCTGACGGGGTTTGGAGATAGCGGGGAGTTATGCAGCAGGGCCCAACATAATTAATGTAGATTTAATCGTATCGGGTGCATTTTTATTGGTTAAGGGGTTGGTTATTAATTAACCCAGATGGTTAATTAATCCCACGTGGCATGGCGGGGTAGGTTCTTAATAAGTTTCGGCTAAACTTATTAATCCTTATTTATATAATAGTTATATACCATCGGGGCGGGAATTATATAGAATGTGGGGTTTTAATATATTTTACATATTACGGGAAATGGGTAATTTTTTCAGGATTTATATAATAATAGTTAGAAGTTAATATGAAACAAAGTGATAATAAGCGCTAAGCTAATGTTTACGATTTACATTGAAACTTAGGCTAAAATGGAATAAGGGGTTTTCAAGCGATATTACGCATTTCTTAAGTAACATAGGTTTTTTACTTAGAAAAACGTTATGAAATGAAATGAATGATGGATGGATGATTCCTGAGTACTTAGGCTTTTAGATAATTAGGCTGAGGATCCGGTCCCTACAGAAGTCAGAGAAATGCTCTGAGCCCCTTTTATTTTCAAAGTCCTTAATACTTTTAGGGGGAATTAGTGAAATCTTTAGGGAAAAATGCGAATGGAAGTTAGTTATTTATCCTGGCCTTGCTCAAATTGCATCAAGTGTAATGTATGCCTTGCACTAGTGATAAAAGTAAAGATCAACACATTTAGAAGCATTTTTCATCACAAGTATCATTCTGCAACATCATCTACCTATCCTACCTACTTTAGCCTGATATTTTTCTTCTTTATTAGGGTGCACTTAGACTGGCAAACCCTTATCACACTTTTTCTTTTACATATGGAAGTCTATCTAAATCTAACCTTATTACATCCAAAGGCTCAGATTAAACTGTTGAGCTCCATTTTATTCACTCTACCTATCTACTTATCTGCCAAGATTAAACAGTTTGGTCAGATTTTATTCTTTATCTCTACAACATGAAATTGAAAAACGAATGAGCCAAGTTTAAAGAGTTTGACTGTTCATATATTGTGGCATAAGATTCACAAGCTGCACACAATTACTTATTACAGAAACTGAAATAGTAGTGGCATTTTGGACTTGCACACTTTCCTAGTCTATTTTTGTTTGGGGTTCTTTTCTTCTCTTTTTTCGACCATTTTATTCTTTTTACCCTTTGATTTTTCTTTTAGGGTATACCCTCTTTACATTTTTTAAATTTTTTGATTTTTTGACAATATGGAAACCTTTGCTACAAGGAAAGGTGTGAACATATTGCAGAGCTCATCAAGTCAATCATGAAATATGACACCTATTGGTATAGGAGCATAACACTGGCTCCACTTGGGGATGGCTTTTCTTGGTGGAAAGTCAAGAATATAGTAGGTCAGATGGCCTTCTAAATGACTTTGATTGTGCTCTGAAATCTCCTTCTGCTGGTTTCTTTATTGTATGTATGACAGTAATCTTTCTGAAGCTTAGGGCCTTCTCTTCGAGTTTCAACTCCAGCAAGTTACTATCCAATCCAAACTATGACATTACCAAGGATATAGTATTTACATGTTAAAATCAGAATACATTGAAAAGTGGGATCATAGTAATGCTTCACCATCCGGCCATTAACTGGACCTTCTTCTGTATCTGTGTTATCCAAGTTTTTGAGATAGTAGGTATTGTTCCCTTGTAAAGCATGGATAACAAAAGGTCCTTTCCATAGGAAGTCAAATTTCCCATGTTTTCCCTTGTCTTCTCTGCTGGAATCCCATCTTAAAACTTTGTCTACAATGTAGAAGTCCTCTGCCTTGGTTCTTTTATCAAATATTTTCTTAAGTTTTTCTTGTACCACTTGAGATCTCTGATATACTTCCTCTCTGGTCTGCTGCAAATGGATGGTCTGATTTATTCTCCTTTGAATGTCATTGGGTTCCACTTGAGCTTCCTGAAGCAGTTTCATTACTAGAACTCCTAAGGATGAAGGAAATACAGCTTCGATGCCATAGATTAATTCATAAGGACTAGTCCCAATGGATTTCTTTGTAGTAAGTCTGTCTGCCCATAGTGCATTAGTAAGTTTCTTGTGCTAGTTTTTCTTGTTTTCTTCCAATAATTTCTTAATGATGTTAATTAGGCTTTTATTGGAAGACTCAGCTAGACCATTACCTTGAGGGTAATAGGCTGTGGAATGGCATAGAGTGATATGGTATTTATTGCAGAAACTTATCATTTTCTTGGATTTAAAGGCATCAGCATTATCAGTTATGATCTTCTCAGGACAGCCAAATCTAGACAATATATTGGTTTCTAATAATCCTATAATCACAGTATCATTGGATTGTCTAGAGGGAATGGCTTATATCCATATGGTGAAATAGTTTGTGGCAGTGAGAATCCATTTATGTTGGCTAGAAGATGGAGGATGGATTTCTCCAATGAAGTCTAAGCCCCATTGTTGAAATGATTTCTCAGTGGAGATTGGTCTCCGGGGTAAAGGGAGTAGTTTTCTCTTGCCCTAAAAATTTTGGCATTTACGGCAAGTAGTGACAAATTTTTTTACATCGGTGAACAAGGTTGGCCAATAAAATCTAGCCCTCAGGATCTTGTATGCAGTTGCCTTCCAGTAAATATGTCCACCACAGTCTCCTGCATGAAATTCTTAGAGAACCTTGTCAGCTTCTTCTTTTATTAAACAATTTAATAGAATACCTTCATGATTTTTCCAAAATAAAGCATTATCTAAAATACAAAATTTTGTAGCTTTTAGCTTTAAGAACCTTTTCTTTGTCTTGGATAACCTTGGAGGAGCCTGCAAGTTTAATAATAGATAAGTTATATCAGCATACCATGGTGAATCTAAGAAGGCCTGGCTGATTTGTGGAGTCACCATCTCCTATTCATTTTCTAGCTCATTAATGTCTAGGGCTTGACAATTCCTTTCAGTCATAAGTTTAGCCAATCTTTGTCCTTTTATGAGCTTTGTTGGTCTAATTTCAATATCATATTCCAATATAGCAACAATCCATTTACCTCGTTTGCTCTCAATTCCATCTTGAGTTAAGATGTCTTTGACAACAACATTTGGCACATAGGCTATTACATGGGAATACAATATGTAGACTCTAAAGTCTTTAATAGCTTTCACTAGTGCAAAGGCTTGTTTTTCCATGATTTTGTATTTTAGAGGTGCATCCCTAAGTGCTTTACTAAAAAAGGCTATTGGTTTTTCACATCTCTTATCATCCTTTTGTAGTAAAACAACAGCTATGGTGTGTTCTAATGCAAAGGAAAATATTATGAAATCTCTATCAAACTTTGGACTTGTCAGGACCGGTGTTATAGTTAAAGCCATTTTAATTTATTCAAAAGCTTGTTTGGCTTCAACTTTATAGCTAATACTAGAATCCTTTTTCAACATATTATTAAGCAATCTAATTAATTCAGCTAAATTGGAAATGAATCTTCTCAAAAAATTGATCTTTCCTAGGAAATCTTGAAGCTCTTTGACATTTATAGGATGGGGTATTTGCAGAATAGCTTCTATTCTAGCAGGGTCAATTCTGATGCCCTCTTTGGAGATGATATGGCCTAAAAGTTTGCCTTCATCTAGACCAAACAATGACTTCTTAGGATTTAAGGAAATACCATATTTTCTACATTTCAAGAATACTTGTCTCAGATGATCCAAGTGTTGCTGATCTAATTTAGAAAAAACAGTCAGGTCATCTAGATATATAACCAAAAAATCATGAATTTCCTTAGCGAATGTTATGTCCATTTCCCTCTGAAAGGTTGTTGTTATCGGGATAACTAGTGTCTATGCAGAGCTGCTAGTCCCACTAAGACTGGTAGTTACCTTAGAAACAAACAAACTAAAAACTACTTTCATTTTCCTTTATGAGAAATATATAAGAGGGGAATAAGGAGACCAAACTCTGTGTTGCGCTTGGTTCCTTGCTCGATTCGTCTCCATTCTGATAGGTCTTCGCCGCTCACTTCCTCGTCTACCCAGCTTCAAAGAGCACCTGTAGAATCAAAGAAGCATAACACTATCCAAGAACGTAGATCTATTATCACAAACAATATAGGACCAGATATATATTGACCACACAAATGCATATAACATCAATCATACAAGAATGTGGAGGAAAACTTGAATAGCTTTATTGATAATCAAGAAAGAGCAAAGAGGATTACAACCAATTTTTCTGACCCAACATCATCCTCTCAGCAAGAAAGCCCTTCTTCACCTCATGAAAAGCTTAGATCACCCAACACTATGATATTGCACCAAGAGACCAACAACACTTCCTTACAAGATACAAAATTCTGGCCTCTGGATCTCTGGGATGAGGGATCCATATATAGATGTTTGCAAGGGAGGTGAGTTAGATTCTGAGATTTGATTAGTGTCCTCTCTCTGATAGTTCTTGATTCCACTTGGATATTTATGATCTCTTAGTCATCCCTGGGCGAATGCAGAGAGGCAAGTGTCATAGGAGAAGTTTCTAGAAGATTCCATGATACTCCACCTTGCAGATTGACCCTGCCATTTGTCCACTCTCGCCCATCGCACCCCATAGAAGGGCTTTTCAACATGCATCGCACCTACTGTGTGTATTCAGGTGGGATGCAACGCACTTTGACCATGGAGCAGGTGAAATGGTCCAGTTTTGACCAGTTCTGAGTAGTTTTTCATGGAGAACTTCTGGGAGATGCTGTAATCAGTTGACCTTGTTCTTTTAGGGGTTGGAATAACACCTTTAGGGACTTAGGAGCCCTTGGTTTATGGACATTTATGATTGGGGTTGCAGTGCCCAAAAATGTCTATAACAGTTGCCCCCTAAAGCATGAGGTCGTTAATCTTTTGATGTCGGGTGAAATGCTTTATCATGAGGATCCGAAGTATTTTTGAGCTGGAAAGGCGACCTGTAATAAGATACAATACAACACATTATCTTCATAATATTTTCATGATATTTCTGAGGCGGGCATTCCCATGCTCAACTTTATAAATTCATTTTCATGTACATGAGACAGACAATCGTCTGAGTGTAGACTGATGATTCTGGTAGAGCCATCATCCCTTAGATTCGATGATTATCTATGCAGCAGTGATGTACATTTGATGTTTTTATTTTCCTGAATATATATCGCAGCCCGAATGGATGAAACTAGATCTGGGGTCTTCAATCTCGTTCAATCTTCACTCAAAGTACAAGTCGATCCACGTGAGAGATGTTCTGGAGTCGAACATGGAAAGACATTGCCTGTTTACCAGCCAATGATGTAAGCTGTTAACAGGCGCGAGAGGAATCACCGATAATGATGATGACCCTAAAGGTACTACAGTACAATTTACGTGGTGTGAACAAGGGACTTGGCATCGAACACCAAGCAAAATCTTTCTGTCGAAGGCCATTGATGTAAATCTGTCGCCAGAAGTGAGAAACTTGCCATTGAGGCATGCAAGCTTCAAAGTACTGAAGGGGTTGTTCCTAGATCGACTTCTTGGATAATGAGCTGATGTCAACAAGAAGCGATCCGTCATAGGAGGGCCTTAGTGAATCCCACATCAATGACACAGAACAGAGCAAGTGATTTTAATGGAGGTGAAAACGATCTGGTGATATAAGGTTCAGGGTGGCAGTCATGAAAGAATGGAACGTGAATGTATTGCAGCGGATGAGACACAGGTGAATTCTCTGAGTGACTTCTCTTAAACATATCGGCGACACTGACGTGATGGATCGGTAGCATTAACCCCAAATATGGATGGTGTGACGAAACCGTGGTGATGTGACCAGTGAATGGAACAACCCAACCCGACTCGGCTGCGGAGTGAAAGTGTCATGTTGAAGAGCAACTTGCTACCAACAAAGTTTCTTCAAGTATTCTTCCCAATTTTTCCCCAGTCATTGCTGACCAGTACCTCTTTAGTTTTGTCAAGCTTGAGGAGGATAACATATGCTTGTTCTATAATTTGCCCTTCGGGCAAACCCATCACTATGTTTTAACAAGCCTAGCGATAGTGAAACTCGTTCTTGTCTATTATGGACAAGTTTGTCGCTATTCAGTTTTAATGAGTTTAACGATAAAGATAACTCGGTCCTTTTCAATTTTAGAGAGTCTGAAATGGACGTAAAGGAAACTCCAATAATCCTTTTTCGTCACATAATCCCTTGAGTCCGAAAAAGTATAAAACAATACAAAAGGGATGAATTTTCGATACTTTTAACGAGCCGAACAAAACAAGCCGCTCGATCTTTTTGTGTAATAATCCCTCAAGTCCAAAAAAGATTAAAATCTAAAGGAGGGATAGCACTTCCAGTCACTTTAACGAGCTGGAGAGGCCAATGGCTCGGCAATCTTTTCATATTTTACGAGTTAGTTGAAAAGAGCTTAAAGGAGACTTGTTTTTTGAGGAATGAGTGATAGGTTCAGGTAGCAGCTGATTCCAGGTAAAGTTTGGAATTTTCCAATCACGGCAGTGTCACAAGGATGGCTAACAGGATCACTCTTCGCAGTTGTTCCTCAAAAAGGGTAAACAATCAAATGGAGGTGAATGATCGGCCAATACAGAGTGGAGGTGATGATGAGAACACGACCAAGGCTTCAAAGGCTGATGGTAATACATTCCCAATGGTTATTTACTGGAAATTGGTTCATTTTTTAATGAGCTTAAACTCTGGAGGAACATTTGCTCATTGCTTATGTTTATTTTTTAACAATCTTGAATTCCACGTTAAAACTGCTCGATATAATGGTCATTGATTTTCTTGATTCTACCATTAATAACTTTGTTCCTTCAAAGGTTGTACTGCTTGCTCAATTGCTTCATCAAACTAGTTAGAAATGAACAATATATGTTTGAAAAATGAGTCTAAACACTAATATTTTACTTGAATTACGTGAAAAGTAATTTAGAAGTGGTTTTTTACCTCTCATTTTACCATTTCATTTGAACTTTGGTTTGTTGGAGCTTTGGAGGTGCTTTCCCCCTTGATTTTCACTAGCTGATTCTGGGAGATTCTGTGGACGATTCTTGGTGCCGTCTGGACTAGGTAGGAGCTAAACCTGAGCTCTTCAGTTTCATTCTTTCATTTTTGAATTCTGAGCATGTTTTCTGGTTTTTCTGAGCCTCTGGGGTTTGAAAAAATTGCCCTGGCTCCATCACACCCTTTCTATATCGAAAGGTGCATTGCATGTTGGCCTAGCCATTGGCCAGTTAGCATGCAACACACCCAGAACACTGTTGGGGGTGCGATGGGTGCAAGGAGGGAAAATTGTGCACATTTTTTCATTGAAATTTTTGCCTGTTTTTCACCAAATCAGGATCTGACTCTTCTCTTGTTTTTTTTCAGAGATTCATTGGAGAAAAATGCCTGTTACATGGTGAGAATGTGAGCATGAAGAAGAGGACATGCTTGCTCTACATGATCCGGTCACGGTAAATGCACTGCAAAACTGTGGCCTGTTCAAGTTTTTCCGCATCTCTAGGATGAGGCAACAAATAAACTTGTTGCAGTATTTGCTCAATGCCTGGGATCCTACCAGCCAGGTGTTCCAGATTAGGGACAAATCTATCCCCTTGACTATCGTGGACATCTATTTTTTGACCGGCTTATCGAGGCGGGGTGCCCCTATCTCATTATCAGGTTCGGCCCGTGGGGGTGAATCTATGAGAGATTACATTTGTAGGTATTACAGAGAGGGATCTCAGCTAAGTAAGGACAACAAGATCAATATCCGAGATGTCACTGACAGGCCCTTGAGGACCATTTTGTTCCCTTTTGCTAGAATGGCTGGTAGTGTGGCTCTTCATGTGGCCAACCGGTCTTATATGAAGTATGCCTTAGAATGCCTTGAACCAAAGGTGTTCAACTGGTGTGATGCAGTACTCTTTGTGATGAAAGAACAATTGACCAAGGTGAAAAATGAAAGATTGAATAACTTTGGATACGGTTCTATTTTGACTGCTTTTGCGTTGGAAAAGATCCCACTGATGCAGCCGCAATATATTTCACTTGGTTTACCTCCACCGACTGAGCCACGGATGCAAAGATGGGTCGACCATATATCCAGACATGTTGATTAGTCTTAGGTTTCCTTTTCTGATACCTTCTTCGGTTGGTTCGATCGTTAGGAGATGGTTTTTTTCGAGTATCCATATGCTGGTATGGATTTTCGGGGTGACCCGGATTTGGTACTGCCGGCTGGCGAGCAGTGGGGCGCCATTGGTAAAATTTTTTACCATATCTCTGTTTATTGTTTCTCTTTATAATGTTCTTGTGCTTTATTCTATCAAGACTAATTAGAACTCATGTGCTCATGCAGATGTTGGACCAGTTCGGCCAGTAGTACGCCTGAGAGTGCCAGCTGCCGCTCCAGCAGGAGAGGCTGTGGGAAGGGCTATCCTTCACGACCTCGATGTGGCCGAGACTCTTTCAGCATTACAGGATCAGGTCGAGGGCCTCACTCTCGGTATTCCAAATGTGAGGACTAACGAGCTGCCTCTGAGGTTGTAGCGACACACTACTGGCGTGCCAAGTCGATAGACTAGGATTTTACGCATGATTGCACAGGTGGTGACTTGTTATCACCAGCATCATTAGACTACGGTGCCCCCTAGCATTTTGAGTTTTGGGTCATTTGACTAATTTTTTCTTGGTTACAGAACATTGTATGTAAACCATAAACAATTATATATATATATATATAGATATATATATATATATATATTTGATTTTCGGAGTTTTATTTTGGTTAAGTTACATGATCCTGATGCAAATATTGATGAAATGCTTCTTTTTATAAATGTTGCAAATGTCTATCTAACACATAATTTGCCAATGAGTCTGTTAATGTGTTTAAGTTTCTAGAAATATTCTGATATTGAATAAAATCAAATTGCCTTTCCAAAATCTTGACCCTTAGGAACATGCGATAGATAGCTGGATTTCGGACGGAGTAGATACCAGTGAGTTGTAATATGAAAAGTTGTGAGTCTAGCCTGACAACAAGTCAGCGTATGCCATGTGTGATGGCATCAGAGAGAATTTCTATCAACGCACTATATTCAACGATGTTATTTGTTGACCGACCAATACATACCCCTCTGAAGCTTACTAATTCGCCGCTTAGATCAAAAATGGCCCAGGCTGCAGAAGATAGGTTCTGCGAACTACAACTTGCTCCATCGGCATATCCAACAAACTATTCCAATAGGTTTGACATCTGCAACAAATTTAAAAAGTGGATTACTTGACCAAAACGATTACCCTTAGCGAAAACAAAAATGTAACAAAAGCATATGGGTTACTACATTGCATCATGCGTAGTAATGCTTAAGGTACAACCCGTTACGGGGTTGCGCCAGCGGAATCTTGTCATAATCCATTAACTCGTGGGATCCTTTTGCTAATACACATTTAACAATATAGGGGCCCATCCATAGAGACTTGAATTTCCCTACTCCCAATTTATCGAATTCTTGGTCGTAAAGTAAGACCAAGTCACCTTCTGAGAAGACACGGGGTTTGACATTCTTGTCGAACTGCGCCTTGACTCGTTTCTTATGGGATTCATTAGCCAAAGAGGCATCACGACGGGTTTCATCCAATTGGATTAGTTCCAAGAAACGAGCCTCCTCTTCTGAAGTTCTGGGGAGAAGGTCGACTACTAGTTTGAGGGACGAGATTTCACACTGAACTGGTAAGATTGCTTCTAGGCCATACACTAGTTGGAAGGGTGTAAACCCGGTTGCATTCCTTACCAATGTTCGGTATGCCCACAAGGCCGAGTACAGGATCAGGTGCCAACTCCTTTTGTGGACTCCAATCATCCTTTGCAGCATCCGCTTCAGGACCTTGTTGATTGCTTCAACTTGTCCGTTGGCCTACAGATAATATGGAGTAGAGCTATCGTGGGACAACCCTAATTTGGCAGCCAATTCAACCATCATGTGATTGCAAAAATGCGATCCATGATCTGTGACTATAGCTTGTGGAACGCCGAATCTGGCGACTACATGATTGAAAAATAAAAGGGCAGTTGTTTCACCAGTGTTATCTAATGTAGGCATCGCCTTGGCCCATTTTTTAAAATAGTCTACAGCGACTATGATATACCCATGCCCCCCGGTCGAGGTGGGGTTACATGTCATGAAATCAATGCCCCATTTGGCGAATGGCCCAATAGCAACTATTGGCTACAGAGGTGCGGGTGGTATTCTGGTTTTGCTATCGAAAATTTGACATGCATGGCACCTTCTGACAGTGGTTATGTAATCTTTGAACATTGTTGGCCAGAAGTATCCTGCTAGTAAAAAAAATTGTGCCGTACCATAACTAGATTGATGCCCCCCACACGCGCCTAAATGGCAATCATTTAGGACTTTTTCAGCCTCCTCATGGGTGAGGCACCTCCTAAAAACTGTATCGACACCATGACGGTAAAGCGTATCACCAACGATCATGTAGTCTTTTGATTGGTATCGAATATATTTTTGTTCCGAGTGGGAGGTATTAGGCCTATATTTTTCGGTTTGGAGATAGATGATTATATCTCCATACCACGGAACGCTTGAAGATATCAGAAACAAAGATTCATCCACGATGGTTTCTTCGGGTGTTTCATCGTTGGACGACGATGGGAGATTGCATAGTAATTTCGCGAATACCAAGGATTTCTTCGATTTGGATTTTACAAATTCCATATCAAACTCTTGAAGAATTGCTATCCATTTTGAATATTTTCCCCCCAGCAACTGTCGTGACAATAAGTAAGTCATGGGGTTGCAGTCTGACAGAACGGTAGTTATTCGAAAGAGGATATAGTGTCGAAATCTCTGTATCGCTTGAACAGCTACGAGCGCCAGCTTTTCAACATAGGAATACTTGCTTTCTGTATCATTTAAGTTCCTACTTAAATAACATATAGGATGTTCAATTCCGTTTCCTTCTTGAACTAAAACCATTGCGATGGTTGTATCTGCTGCAGCCAGATACAGGTTAAAGTATTTTTGATAATCAGGAGCGTACATTAATGATGCTTTCATTAAGTATTCTTTTAAAGCATCAAAGGAAGCTTGCGTGACCTGATCCCAGAAGAAGGGCACTTCCTTTTTCAATAGACGCGTATAACCTTTAGCAAGTTCGGCATAATTTGGAATGAACCTCCTCAGAAAGTTTGCTTTCCCTTGGATTTTCTGAATCTGAAGCAAATTTGAAGGTGGAGGCAAATTTATGATTGCTTGAACCTTACATGGGTTGAGACGAATCCCGTCCTCTGAGACTACAAAGCCAAGTAAACGGCCAGAACTAACACAAAACACACATTTACGTGGATTGAGTCATATCTTGTAGTGTCGGAAATGTAGAAATATCGCTCTCAAATGCTACGAATGATCGGTCCGCTTTCGCGAATGAGTCGGAAGGTCGTCGAGATATGGTTGAATGATGTTTTTGATGTCATGGAAGGCATAATTCATTGCCCTCTGAAATGTTTCCCCTGTGTTCTTTAAACCAAAGGGTAATTTGCGATATGCGAATGTGCCCCACGGACAAATAAATGCAATCTTTGACTGGTCCTGTCGGCGGATATTTATTTGATTATACCCAGAGAATCCATCCATAAATGAAAAGATTTCACATCCGGCGCATTCATCAATTATCTGGTCAATAAAGGGTGTAGGGTAGTTGTCCTTTGGACAAGCTTGATTTACATCCCTATAATCTACACACACTCTAATCGTTCCTTGCTTTTTTATCACAGGAACAATGTTCGATACCTAATCAGTTAGAGGAACCAGATAAATGAAACCAGCATGGAGAAGCTTTTCAACTTCTGCCTTGATGGCAGTGGATTTCTTGGGGTGCACTTGCCGTAGCCGTTGCTGTACTGGTTTGACATCTGGATACATCTTTATTTCGTGTTCAACTATACTCGAGTCAATGCCTGGCATTTCATCATATGACCAAGCAAAGACATCTCTGAATTCGCGAAAAAGAGTGTTATATATTTCCAGTTCTGAAGGAGAACAACATTTTCCAACATAAATATTCTCTACAACATCTCTTTTGGTCGAGATATTTATGGCGATAGTATCTTCAATATTGGACAAGTTTCGATCGGAATCCACTGTGTTCACAGTATTTGATAGGAACTCAAAAACTAAAGGATGATGAAGGTCATCAGAGTATCTTCTTGCCAATCTGGAAGATGGGAACGATGGTGGTAATCTTCCCATGGCACTCCTTCAATTACCATTGACTGAACAATTCCTTCGTCGGTGTAATGCACTCGCGACCAAGGATCTGAAGGGGTGCCATATTCCTTAGACCTATCTATCCAAATGCTCGACGAGCATTGATTCGGGTCTGCCTCCCATGCCAAAAACATTGATTGCTACAATATTTCTATTGGGCTTGGAGGCAATACCTGCAGATGATCGATGTTAATATCGTTTTCTGAGATCTTTTGAATCGAATATATCATATTGTAGGTTCCTATCATAGCCACTTCCGCCAGATTGATTGGAGGCGGGAGGGCAAAAGTCCCCATTAATATAGGGTCTTTTAGTAGGCCTACTTCGATATTTTGAAGCGTATGGGGGCTTCCATGGATCATCGGAATGCTTCCCGTAACTTGGGAACTATTGGGGAGAAATGTTTGTTGGTCGACGATCGTAATTCCCCCTTGAAAAGGAAATGCAATCTTCCTAAAGTAGGTCGACACAACTGCAGCCATAGCATATATCCATGGTCTTCCCAATAGGATGTTGTAATCGAGGTTTCCGTCGATTACTTCGACATCTATTTCTACTTTTTTCCCTCCTAGTTCAACTTGCAAGTTACTTAGAATAACATATGGGGTATACGTTCATCTGTCAAATGCTTTTAATGTTGTCGAAGATCACGACAAGGTTGGAGATCCTAAAGTTTTCCAGCAACTCATCGACATAATACATGTAGATGCCCCCTCATCAATAATTGTTTGATGAACAGTTTTGTTGAGGGCTTTCACTTGAATGAGGAAAGCTAGTTGAGCTGGTAACTGAGGATCGTATCCTTTGTGATTAAAGGACACAAGATTAGAATCCTTTGAGTCTATCCCACCTATAGCTGATAATAAAGCCTGCTTTTGGGATGGACAATTTTGCAGTACCTCAAGTGTCGACATAGCGGATGGCGATTGGGCCAGATCTTCCACTATATTATAATGTTGTGTTGCTCTGGCACAAGGATTAAAGATCGACTTGTGTACTACTCGCTTTGGCGATTTTATTGTTAGCTCTGGAATGATGGGTGGCGCAACTTTTGTTGAAGTTGTTGTCGAACTACTAGCTTGATCTTTATCCTTGTTGTTCGACAGCTGTGGATTCCCGTAATCTTTATTCCTTGTCGATATCAAAGCATCATTTTGTTGTTTTGAAACTGACAACATCAGTACTTGGGACGGGGAAGCATTTTCACTAGCAACCAGATTTGTCCCTGGATTTGGAAACGGATCAGTCAATACCGCCGAGGTTTTTGAATTCTTGAAGAATCTTTTAAGCTCAGCTTTATGTGGACAATTTTTTGTCCAATGATCCTCATCACATATTAAGCATGGATTTTTTGGTTTCCTATCTCCAGGAGGGTTTGCAGAAGAATTTTCAGGTGATGATTCCTCCTGTTTCTTCTTCTTTCCTTTGTTTTTCTTCTTGCCTCCTGGTTGCTTGGTTTCTTTGCCTTTGTCAGTCAAGACAGCATTTACTTCCGAGGCGAGAAGTTCTTCTTTTGCATTTTGACTGGAAATCTTTCGGGCCTTTTTAGAGTAGCCTTTGTCGATTTCTTGTCTATTGTACCAATCACGCCATCGCCGGCATGAGAGTCATTGTTCGATTTACGAGGAGGAGGGACGGAAAATTCCGGTCTGGGAGCGTCAGGGATTTTATCGTAGAGCGTGCGAGACTGAGTATAAATCAAGTCTAAATATTGTGCACGAGCAATTACTTGCTCTTCAGTGACGACTCCTCCTTTTTCCACATCTTCTGTAATGAAAGGTAATAATGACTTAATAAACCATTCAGCTAAAAGCTGATCGGGAACATACGTTTTTACCATTCTACGACAACGTCGCCACTCATGAATATGATCGGATATGTGAGTGGTCGTTGTTTGCTTGAAATTGGTAAGAAGTTTTGTTCCCGTTTTGTACCTTATTGGTAACTAAAAATGGGTTAAAAAGGTTGTGGCTAGGGCACTGAAGTTGTCAAACGAAGCTCTGGGTAACTCGATATCCCACTTTGCTGCTGGACCAGTTAATGTCCTCTAAAAAAGGTGAAGCCTAATTGAATCATCGTTTAGGGTGTTTGATGAACACCACAGATGAAATGTCATCACATGATTCGATGGGTCTTCACCCGGATTTCCATTCAACTTAGGAATATCTGACGGAAGTTTATGCGGAATCGCTAGCCACCAAGGGGCGTAAGCAATTGGATCGTTCGTTAACCGATTTAGATCTGGTAACTCTAAAGTTTCCACGAATGGTAACTGTTGATTAAGTTTTGGCGAAGCATACCCAGGATAAGATGGAATCGCCTGAGCGGTTGGTCTTTGCATACCAGTATAATGCATTTGATGTTGGTAACTTTGGTAAGGTTGATGGTCGTAACCATTGTAGAATGGTTGATTTTGATCCTTTTGAATATATGGCTGCCCATTATTTGCAAATATTTGTTTCTCAGATCCTTGGTATACTTGTTGGAATTGCGGTTGTTGGTATTGCACTAACCATGGTTGCGAGGCCATGTGCTGTTGTCCAATACTGACCATTTTACCAAGATGAGGGGTAATTGTACCCGTTTGGGCCTGTGTCATTCCACTAGTTGGCGATTGTAGTTGAGTCGCAAGGAAAATAGGTTGTTGCATTACAACCTGAGAAACCTGAGGTTGGCATAAAACAGGCAACGCTTGTACTTATGACACCATCACAACAGCTGGCGTGGTTGGTATATTTGACATAGGTAAACATTGTTGCATTGACTATACGACTCTTGGTTGTTGAGGCAGTATTGGCACCCAACTGCTAGATGTAATTCAAGCATAACCTGAATTTTGTTGTGAACTCTCGTATGGTTGTCCTCCCGAAGGAGACAATGAAAGGGTATATTTCCCCCCATACGACGGTAATCCGGTACTTAAAGGAATGGTTTGCCTTTGAGGACCGGACTGCCCAAATTGACACCCTGAAGGATCAATTTGCTGAGACTCAACATAATAGTTCTCGGATACTATTTTGGATGAACAAACAGGAACGGACCATACTGTTGAAATGGCCCCTAAGTGGGCCCCTTCTAGCGATTGAGAGCTAGTTGGGACAGATGGTATGCCGATGAACATTGTCGGAGTGACAGCAGGAAGTTCTGTCGTCGTTATGTCGGATGACACAGTCCTAGATGTCGACGGTTGTTCAGATATTTCTAGTCTATCCAAAATATTGTCTAGCGATTCTACAAGAGCTTCCAATAACGGTAGACTAATTTCTGATGAAGAAGGATATAGGGTGATCCCGACTCCAAACTGTGATGGAGTACTAGATGGAGGATCCTCCACAATCTCTTCTATAGCAATCAGACCAGGTGGAAGAGGTAGACCGTCAGGTTTGTAGAATATTTCAGGTGCCGAAGAAGGTATAGAATCTGCAACGATAGATGCTTGGGGAATAAAACCTTCCAAATCAGCTGTAGATGGAGCTGGTTTAGTAATACAAGTGTTTACCTTCACACTAGGATCAGTTCTACTGTCCTTTGGTGGCTGTTGAACTTCTTCTGTAAAGGCAGGGATACCAGAAATGTTTGGAGTAATTGGAATCTCCGATGGTGTTGGAACACTTGTTCTAACTTTACCAGGGGATTTGGAACTGGTTAAACGAGTTCGCTTTGTCCGTAACAGTTTCGACTCTGGAGACAAAGACGGTTGACTCGTAAGCCTCCATGAACGACGGGGTTTCAATTGACTTTCTTCCATGATTGCGGATTACTCGATCAACTAAAAATCAAGGGGAAGTATGTTTCTGAATTAGATGAATTTTAGAAGCTTTGACACAACTTGCTTTTTCAATTTTTAAGGGTCGAGAAAAAACAAAAGATGACTCTAGTCGCCTTCGATTTTTAATGAGCCTGAAGTGACAAGTGCTCAGATGGACCTTTTCCTTTAAGGAGTTTGAAAAGGAATGAAAGGGACTGCTATGGAAATCTAGACAGAGGGATTACCAAACCAGTCGCAAAACTACAGAATACTTTTTACGGTACGGCAAGCAATCTTCCCGAATGTTGTGTTCAGTGCATTGCGATCGATAGGGCGGCAAACACGACTTCCTATGGATAAAGGATAAAACCTATTGTGGTCTCCCAATATATACTCGACGGTATGTGGGAGCACAAGTTTGTACTGGCACTTATCGTCTCAAAGTGGAGGAATCACCTAACCAACAGTGAAAACAATAGTTACCAGGCTTTACGATGCCAGAATACGTCTCTAGCCTAGACTTCTAAATGTTGTGAGTTATGTTCTGAAGCATTTTTATATTCATTAAATTTATTTTATAGTTGATCTTGCTTAAGAAATTTTCCTTTCAGGTTCACCGCGTGATGTAGATGTACAATTCCTAAAATGAAATCTAAGATGATAAACAATCGTTTAATCTTCTTTTTGCAATGAAAATCCTAGCTACTAAGGAAAGAGATATGGCGTTCTTTCAACAAAGAGCAGAGAGCACACACTATATGCACTTGTCCTAAATCAAACCAACAAATAGTCTAAATGCAAATGCACATGCATGTATTTGTTTCAGCCTTCTTAATGTGTGAATGATAAAAAGAAAGCTAAGTGCAAATCTGAATTATTTTTCAAAGCGACATTACTAACAAGTTTCTTTTCAAGACAAAATGAGGACAATGACGACACTTTACTATTCGGAATTGAAAGCTTGATTTAGACACTTGAAAAACTACTAATTCAAATCAAATACAAGAGTAACAGTGTAATCGACTATCAAGAACAATCAGATTCTCTTCTATGACTGAAAACGACACTTGCGACACTTTCAAATCAAGAAACGACAGTACAATTACACTACTTCTTTGGAAATGAGAACTAAAAATGACTCAAAATACATAAAAACATTTACAGTTCTTTGCACAATGGAGGCAGAATAATAGCAAGAAAAGGGGTTCCTAACAGAGGTATACTGACTACAGATAGCAAAACTCCTGAATAGAGCTGAAAAGAGTGAACACAAAAGCCAAAATCTAAGAGTAGAAGAGGTCTAATCAGCACACCTGTAGCACAGGGAAACTAAAATGCAACGCACCAACTACACTCGCGAAGTGTGATGCATTCAGGTTTCAAAGAAGACACAGTGCGATGGACCAGGGACAAGACTTTAGCTGGGTTCCGAGTCATATTTTGCAGCTCAGTTAAGGGATTTAGGTCGAGCAAGTGGTAATCAGTAAATCAATCACAGGGGTAGATCTAAGGAGGTTACTAGAGCCACCACAAGGGCATTTAGAGAGCTTGTAAATCAATTGTTTAATTCATAAAGAAAACCCGGAGATAGACTGAAGTAGCATTGATCTACTTTGCACTTGCATAGAAAATGCAGTTCGAAGGCTAGCTGGCTGGACTTTAGGCTCCGTCTGTAAGTTTATAAAGTAAACAAATGTAGATAAAAAAAAATCTATTCGTCTCCCACTGTGGTCACCATTTTGTTATTGGGAAAACTAGTGTCTATGCAAATCTGCTAGTCCCACTAAGGCTGGTAGCTACCTTAGAAACAAACAAACTAAAAACTACTTTTGTTTTCCTTTATGAGAAATAGATAAGAGGGGAATAAGGAGACCAACCTCTGTCTTGCGCTTGGTTCCTTGCTCGATTCCTCTCCCTTCTGATAGGTCTTCACCGCTCGCTTCCTCGTCTACCCAGCTTCAAAGAGCACCTGTAGAATCAAAGCAGCATAACACTATCCAAGAACATAGATCTATTATCATAAACAATATAGGACCATATATATATTGACCACACAAATGCATATAACATCAATCATACAAGAATGTGGAGGAAAACTTGAATAGCATTATTGATAATCAAGAAAGAGCAAAGAGGATTACAACCAATTGTTCTGACCCAGCATCATCCTCTCAGCAAGAAAGCCCTTCTTCACCTCATGAAAAGCTTAGATCACCCAACACTATGATATTGCACCAAGAGACCAACAACACTTCCTTACAAGATACAAAATTCCAGCCTCTGGATCTCTAGGATGAGGGATCCATATATAGATGTTTGCAAGGGAGGTGAGTCAGCTTCTGAGATTTGATTAGTGTCCTCTCTCTGATAGTTCTTTATTCCACTTGGAGATTGATGATCTCTTACTCATCCCTGGGCGAATGTAGAGAGGCAAGTGTCACAGGAGAAGTTTCTGGAAGATTCCATGATCCTCCACCTTGCGGATTGACCCTGCCATTTGTCCACTCTTGCCCATCGTACCCCATAGAAGGGATTTTCAACATGCATCGCACCTACTGTGTGTATTCAGGTGGGATGCAACGCACTTTGACCATGGAGCATGTGAAATGGTCCATTTTTGACCAGTTCTGAGTAGTTTTTCATGGAGAACTTCTGGGAGATGTTGTAATCAGTTGACCTTGTTCTTTTAGGGGTTGGAACAACACCTTTAGGGACTTAGGAGCCCTTGGTTAATGGACATTTATGATTGGGGTTGCAATGCCCAAAAATGTCTATAACAATTGCCCCTGTATTTTTAAGTCCGAATGGCATTTTAACATATTTAAATGTACCCCATGGTGTTGTAAATGCAGTTTTTTCCTGTTCATCAAGATGAACTAGGATCTGGTTATAGCCTGATAACCCATCCAAGAGTGAAATCCTAGTGGCTCCTACCACCCTCTATAAAATGTGATCCATCTTGCGCAAGGGGTAGTTGTCCTTCAGAGAAAATTTATTAACATTCCTTAGATCAACACATAATCTGATTTCTCCAGTTTTATTCCTAGTGGGTACTAAATTAGACACCCACTCTGAAAACCTGATGGGAGCAATTATTCCTGCTTCATACATTCATTTGATTTCTTTTTCAATTAAAGGCAAAAGTACAAGATTAATTCTTCTAAGCTTTTGCTTGAATGGTTTCTGGTTTTCCTTTAGAGGTATTGTATGTTGAATTATGGAGGTGTGATAAGAATTCAGGTCTTCATAACTCCAAGCAAAAACATCCTGGAACTCTCTCATTAGCTCAACATATTTGATTTTTTGGTCAGGGAGCAAAGATTTAGATAATTTCACTATTTTAGGATCATCCTCAATTCCCAAATTATAGTCCTCAATATCTGCTTTCAAGGGTTCCATTTTAGGCTTCTTTGGGATATCATTGGAATCAAAAAGATCTTCCAAAGGTGTTAAGCCCTGAGGCAAATGATTGTCTTTCAAATTGATAACTTCAGATTCTCCTTCAGCAATTTCATCAATATCCATCTCTTGAAGTTCCACATTTCCTTTTTGGTGAATTTGGTTGAATGAAGCATTTGAGTTGCACGTTCTCCTTAAATGTTTGTTTCTATATTATTTTTTTTATCAGATTCATTTACAGTATCTACATCTATGTTAGTATTACAAAATTCCTCTTCTAAAGTCAAGAAATTGTTAATTTTCTTATCACCATCAAACACTTGCCAGTTCTTCCAATTGTCTGTTATAGCTAGCCTATGTCTAATCTTAGTTGTGAACTGATGATTGGGTTCAAATGGTAATTTGCAGGTGTTGGTAAACATTGCCAAACTATGAGCTTGCAAATTGTGTTTTCTTGGGATTTTGGCAAGCTTAGTTTCCAAAAATGTGTTGAGAATCTCTATCACTATATCTCTGTAATACTTCAGTCTGTGATCATTTGTTGAATAATGTCCTTTAATTTGTTGGACTATTAACTCAGAATCTCCTAATACAGACACCCTAATTCCTCCTAATTTCTTAACCAATTTAAGACCTAGCAACAGGGCTTCATATTTTGCCATATTGTTGGTGCATCTAAAGTTTAATATGTAGGCATGGCCTTCAGCATGGTCGTTTTCAAGATTATGCACCCAAACTCCTGCTCCTGCTCCTAATTTGTTAACTGAACCATCAAATTCTAGGTGCTAGAGAATCTCATGTTCATAATTTGTGTTAGGAGTCTCAGGAATCTGTTTAATAGGGAGATTTGTTTCTTTGCTTTCTTCTGTTTTCTCTTTGGTGTATGATGTCTCATTGTTTTCAGAAATTTCATGTATTTGAACACTAGATTTATCATTTGCAATTTCTTTTGGTTCTGCTAAAACTTCCAATTCAGTTAAAGGATCAATTTCAGCATTGTAGAGAATAAAAGAGTCCATATCGGAGTGAACTGAGTTGATAGGGAAATTGTGGAGTTTCTCCTGACTACTTACAACGTACTTCATTAAGGTTTCTCTGTAATTTTCTTGGGTTGACCGAATACTGAAATAGTAGCATAAGACATGTCTAGTTGTAGAGATCCTTGAAGTTTTGCACCCCAAGACCTAAACAATAACATGCCATATTTCGGTGGAATGTCAGCTACTACTATGTCCATTAGAATTGTTTTGGCAGGATATTGAACTAGTGATACACATAAGTCTTTGACTAAACCTAAACATTTGACCTGACTTGAATCAAAGGAAAAGAGGTCTTTATACAGTCTGGTGATGTCTAAGTCCAATTTCTCCATAACAGATTTAGACATTAAATTATGAGAGGCACCAGAATCAAACATTGCGTTATGAAGTATCTTATCATGTATATTCAGACTCATAGAGAGAGGAGGGATTCCTCCATCTATTGATTTCCCATTCACTTCAAGGCCAAAAATCAATTCGGGTTGATCATCAAAAACATTTACTGAATCTTCATTAACCAATATTTTGAGTGACTTGTTAATTTGTCTTCTGTAGACATCATGTTTAGCTAGTTCAGACAATGGAATAGCTACCTTTAATTTTCCTACTTGAGCTTCCAGGTTAAAAGGCTTTTCAGACTGATTTCTTGGATTCTGGATAGCTGGATTCTATTTTTCATCCATGTTCTCTGTGTTTTTCTCCTTTTTAGGAGTGGGGTTATGGGTTGAAGTTGTTTCCACATCACCTTCTAGAGGCTCTTCCATGTTTCCTTTAGAGGGAATAGAAGTGGAAAGTTGTCTATCATTGGGTTGATTGTCAGACACATCTTCAATAATTGGGTTAGATGGGTTAGGGTCTATTTTGGAGAGAATATGTACAGGGATATTATTGGCCTTACCTTTGTTAGGCTGCTTGGTGGCTTGCTATTTATTAGTTTTAGGGACATCTATTCTTCTGCTCCTCGGATTGTATTGTTTATGGACTTCATAAATGGCAGTATCATATCCCTCCCTAAAGTCAAATGATTCACCTGACTGAGTTTGGAATTGTTTCAGAACATAGGCTTCTTGATCATTTTGGGTCAAGAAAACTTGTTCTCCATTGTTGAGTCCCATCAAATTGATTTGGGTGTCTTCTGTTGGTTCATCAAAAGTGGAGGCTTCAGCATAATTTTCTTGGAAACGGGGCCTAAGATTTTGAGCAGGGCTAGCTTTCCTAGTATTCTGATTTTGGTTCTTCCTGAAATTTGGATTTCTCCCAGTGTTGCTAGGTTGTCCATCCCAAGGGGATTTCCTTTCAATTGTTTCTACTCTATCTCCTAATCTCTCCATAGATTTGATAATAACATCAATTTTTTGTTCAAAGGCTGAAGGTTCTTCTTTCAAAAGTATCCTCCTTTCAGCTCTAGCTCTAGCTCTTTTGGATATTAGGTTAGCTTCAACACTGACAGCTATACTTTGCATTTCTTCTAAGGTTCGAGGAGCTCTTTCCCTTAGTTGGTATGCCATATCTGAATCAAATACATTAGGGAATTTGATCAATGCCAAATCTGGAGGAGGTCTAAGGTTTTGGGGGATAGCAATGTAAACATTATTAAACCTAGTACAGTAATCTTGTACAGTTTCCTGTGTTCCCCTCTTCAAGGCTTCATACTCTGACAAAATATGGAGAGGGTCTTTCTTCTTTTCCCATCTGTTCAAGAATGTCTGATAAAGAGCTTGTAGGTCATTAATACTTTTTGTAGGAAGGGCTATAAACCATGTTCTAACATCTCTAGTTAAAATTTGAACAAATATCCTTATTATAACATCATCAGCATCAACCTCATATATCTCAAAATAGTTGGTCATTTTCTTGGTATGTTGTTGAGCTGTGTAGGTGCCAGTGCCATCAAAAGGTGTGATCTTACTTTGATAGTCTTGGGGCATAGCCCCTAGATTAGCAAGTAAATGCAGAGGAGTGTATCTGTTTGCCATGGCTGGAGGGGTAGATGTGATAGATGGTTGAGTAGGGATAACAATAGGAATATGAGTGGTAGATGGAGGGGTGCAAGAGGTGGCTTGGGGTTGAGATGAAATTGGAGAGGTTGAAGTAATCACAGAAAGGTTTGATGTTCCTACAGAGGTAAGTTCAGATTGAATGGAATTTTGCAAATGTCTGTCAAGATGTGAAGTGACAACTCCAAGTTGTAAATTTTCGATGAATAAAGGATCATGAACTATGTGGGCTAACCCAGATTTAGAAAAAGTTACAAATAAAGAGGTCTCAAACCACTCATCAAAAGGTTCTTCCTCAAGGTCAATCCACTTCACTGGACAGGATCTTGATCTGTATAAAGGTCGTGAACTAGCAAAACTCTCTTGGCTTTCTTGTCTCCTTAGAATCCTAGGGATCAGATTAGGGTTTTTGAACACAGGGGGTGGATTTGGATCAGGGTTAGCTCTGGTGTAATGAGTCCTTTCTGAAGCCAGGTTTCTAGGTGTATTTTTTGGTTTTTTCTCTAAATGGGGTTGGGCAAAACAACTTCTTACAGTTTCTTTAAAAAGCTTTAGATATGGGGTTTGAACTTTCTTAAAGACTTATTGGAAAATAAAAGGAATTGATCAAGAATTTGAAACTAGGTGTTCAATCCATAAACTAGACCAGAGATAGACTGAAGCAGCATTCATTTACTTCTGCAATTGCAAAGCAAGAGCATTTCAAAGGCTACCTGGCTAACTTCAGGCTCTGTCTGTAGTTTATAAAGTAAACAATAGTAACAAACAAAATGTTAAGATCCCCAGTGGAGTTGCCACTATGTTATCACTCAGATTTTCCCAGAAGTTGTAAGAAGGGGAAAGGGCTCCGAGGTAACCACAAACCAATCTTTTAGATACAGAATCTAGCCAATCTGTATCCATAGAGGGCTCTCTCTTTATGATTTAGCTTGGTTTTTAAAAGATATTAGGCTAGTTGTGAAGTTTGGGGGTTTTGTTTGAGTTTGGGTGGTGAGATTCAATAGAAAAGGGGTAAGACTAAGTAGCTTCGTCCATTGGGTTGATGGAGTCAAAGAAAATGGCTTAACTGGAATTGGTTTCTTCACAAAGGATGGCTTAACAGAGCAAGGTAGTCAAACAGGGAACAATTAGAGACTGAAAGATGGAATGGACTTAAAGGGTTAAAGGGAAACTAAGAATCCTTTAACATTCTTTAAATGAGTATAATATGACTAACCACCAGCAAAGAGCAATTAATAATTCTTCACTAAATTATTAACGAAAAACTAGGAAACAGGAGCAGTCAAGAATTCATTGTTTATACTAGTTCAAAAGAAAACATTGAGAATAATAATGATTGAAAACAGAGTACAATTAAGCAAACTCTGAGTTATTATTTTTCATTTATCATTCAGAAGTGAAACATAGATGATATTTTAGACAAGGAAACTTTAAGACACAAGGTATAGATGTACTTATTGATCCGATGTTTGATTCAAGAATTCTGAGAAAAGTCCTTAGCTCCAATGCTTCATACAACAAGCCACAAAGTTGGTCCAAACAATACTTTATTACAAAATAGTCAATGTTATAGCAATATCCAAGAATCCGCCCTCAATACTCCAATTGACGGGGTATTTATACAAAAAAGCCTTTACAAAAATATCTCATAACAGAGTGTAGAGCTTTGAAATTACACCTCTCCTACACATTTTCCCAGACTTTTCTCCCTTACCAGCACTCCATAAGCTATCAGAGATCATTGCATATTGGTTTTAAAAGAGAATTTAAGTGGTTTTCTGACTATGTTTTTGTGTTTGTTGTTTGAACTAGATTTTCCTCATTAGCTGTGGAATCCAGTCACTTTCTGCAGCTAATTCAACTTTCCACAACTGTTTTTGTTAAACTCTAGATTGCAGGTGTCACCAAGCAAAGCAAGCTACATGGGCAAGTAAGAAATGACCTAGACATGGATTAGGTCCTATTGGTTCAACTGAATTCATCAAGGGAAGCCATGGTCAATGGTGGACAAATGGTGGTCCAACGTAAGAGTCCTATGGCAGCCGGACTTTGTTTTCCAACACGTGAAGGATTCTGAAGGATGTGTGGCCGTTCCTAAATCTCTGGGGTCTGTTGCCACCTGTAGACTACCCCATGATGCAAATCCAACAACCATAGTTGATAGATTTAATAGTCTCGGAAACCATTACGCTACATCCATGGACGTTGTCTTTTACATGTCCCCTGTTCACGCAGTTTTACAAGAAAATAGTTATGTAACCTTTGTTATAAATAACGTGTTTCTATAACGCATAGAGTTGGTCTTTTTGAAAGTAATTTTGCCGTTAAAAACCCATTGTGTTGTGACACTAGTTTTATTGTTGTAACTATGTTTTGAAATATATGAGAAGACTATGTTTCTACATGATTGCGTGAATGTAATTTTGGATTGATAGCCTGTTGACCGAGGCTATGCAGAGGGCCCCTGTATGCTGAGGTTTCATTTTCATTGTTGTTGTACAATCTTTATGTATCGTTTCTTTATTTTCACTGCACATGTTTTATAGTTATTCACCTATGTATATATTTCTAACATTTCCCTTCTGTTCATGATTTTACAGCTTTGTATAACACTAATCAGTGTATGTATGTTTCAGGATAAAGTAGGCAGCCCGGGCATCTGCATATAATTTTCACAATGACTAATGACATGGGATTAATTCACTGTTGACTTTTCTTTCTTAGTATTTTAATTCTAGTTCTGTTTTGTTGATTTCAGTTTTGTTTACATGCTTTGTTAGTTAGCTTAGATATTAAATTGCTCATATCATTGACGGTTACCTCTGAAAGCCATAGCTAGACTAACTGGCGAGGGATCAATTTTGAATATGTGATTTGATTTTAGTTTTACTTTTCTGCAATTAGATATTAAATTGCTCATATCATTGACGGTTACCTCCAAAATCCATAGCTAGACTAACTGGTGAGGGATCAAATTATGAATGTGTGATTTGACTTTAGTTTTACTTTTCTGCAATTAGATATCAGATTGCTCATGTCATTGATGATTATCTCCGAAAGCCATAGCTAGACTAACTGGCGAGGAATTAGATTATGAATGTTGTGATTTGATTTTAGTTTTACTTTTCTGCAATTAGATATCATATTGCTCATGTTATTGACGATTATCTCCGAAAGCCATAGCTGGACTAACTGGCGAGAGGTCGAACTATGAATGATGTAATTTGATTTTAGTTTTACTTTCCTTGCAATTTTTTATTTCTTTGGAGTAGTAGCTTAAATCATTTTTCTGTATTTAGACAGCAGCAGAGATGATAGTTTCATGATCAATAGTTCATTACTTACTTGTTTTAGATAGCACTACATCTTTCATTATTGTTCAAGTATTACTGTCATCACTAGTATATTCTAAGATCTTCTGGAGTGTTAAGTGCTGGAAACCATTATAGAGGACATAATTACCTAAAATCTATATCCATACCTGCATTCTGGAGACTTAGGAATAGGATTTTCATTCATATTAGGAGATAAATGAAGATAAAAACCCCCAAAACAAAATAAAAATCGAAAACGACAAAAAGTAAGGAAAGGTTATCTTGCACATATAGTGTGCCACGCTTCATCAGTTTACAACTCCCGGATTGATAATTAATGTAGCAATTTAGGACACACTAAATTGACCAAACATTTTGGTGCCATTGTCGGGGAAGTGTAACTAGGTAGCCAATCTCTTAAAAAAAAAGGGAAAAATTGATAACTTCTTGAAGTATGCTCTCCTCTTGCACTTAGTGTGATCTGGAGGATTAGAAAAGAGAGTTTTTAGTTTAAAAATTTCTTGATTATGCTATCTTCTTGCACCTAGTGTGACCCGGAAGATCAGAAAAAGAATTATTAGCCCGACTCAAAAAAAATTAAAAAAATGGCATGCATAGAGCAAGAGATTCTAGGGGAAGGTTTATAGCTAGGGCCAAAAGTTTGATTTTCACAACTCCAGCTACTTCAAGGCATAGACAAGATACACCTCCATCATCTCCGACTCACACTCCCGGCCTTAGAATTCCTGGAATTTAAGGGGCAACATCTGAATTAGGAGACTCTCCCACACTATCCATCAAATCTGACCTAGGAAAATAACCTTTCTTCACTCTACAGGGGGACACATTGTAATCAAAGAAGTAGAATCACCTGAAGAAGAGGAGGGAGAAATTATTCCTCGTTCACCATTAATAGAAGAACCAGAGGACTTTGAGAACTCTGAGGAAACTATCATGATAGAGGAAGTAGTGAATGGATTTGGAGGAGGGGGTAGAGGTAGAGGTAGAGGAGGAGGAAACAATGGAGGAGGTAGAGGTAACAATGGGGGAAATAGGGATGGAGATAACTCATTTGGATTCCCTATAGCCGATGAGGAGACCCATACAATAATGAAAAACATTTCACCATCTGTTTTTCCAAACTTTTATGGGTTGCGAAGTGAGGATCCTGAAACATTTCTATTTGAGTTTGAAGTCTTGTGCCGAACCTATGACTATATGGAAGACTCTCAAAAACTCAAACTGTTTCCTTCAACATTGAAAGGAGCTGCTTTGAAATGGTTCATGGGATTAGTCACTCAATCTATTAGGACTTGGAATGATATGAAACAAACATTTTTGGATAGATACTTGGATTATTGTATGCCCACCAATCATAAGGATGAGGTATTCAAGATGATGCAAAAATAAGATGAAAACTTGGAGGATTTACTTGAAAGATTTCAATAAAACTTAAAGAGAGAAAAAATGAGTAATTTAGATGAGGAAACATTGAAAGCCCTTCTATTGAAAGCCATTAGAGATTAATGGATAGATATTTTAAACATGATGGGGAAGGGAGATATTTCTCAACTTCCACTCCATGACATAGCAGAACTATGTGTCCATCTCTCAAGGGGAAAATCTAAAACTGGAAAAGGGCCCAGAGATCCTTCTCTTATTAGAGCAAACAAATCTCCAACTGGATCAGTAAGTAGGGCAGATATTGGAAATATGCTTGATGAGTTCAAAACTGATATTCTAGGGAGCCTTAGTGAACAGCTAGACACCCTTAAAATACAAAACAAGCAGAAAGCAGAAGCCGAAATCTTAGCCATCTTTTGTCCAAAATGTAGAAAGAAACATGCTTTAATGGAATGTCCCTTCGATGAAAAACTTGTAGAGACATGTATGATTTGCTCAGAAAGCCATGAGACCAAGGATTGTCCTTCAATTCCTGGGCTCCAAGCTGTCTTTCAGGAAGATCCAAATTCAATAGAATCCCTTTGTTTTGTTTCAAGAAGACCATGGCAGGGGCCACAAAATCAAGGATTTAACAATCCTATGAATTTTCAGCTCCCACCAAATTGGAATTCTTGGAAACAACCTTGGCCCCAATCCCAAAATCCATACCAATCATGGGCACAAGGGATGCAAAATCCTTATGGGAGATTTGCTTAATTTTATCAATATCCTCCATCTTTTCAAAATCAACAAAATCCATAAATTCCAAATCAAAACCCACAACTTTCATTACCATTTCCACAACAACAACCTTCTCAACAAAATCCAAATTCTCAACTCTTGCTTCCATTTCAACAAAAGACAAATCAACTACCAACCCAGCCATTGCCAAATCCCAATAATAAAAATCCTCAGAATGCTTACATGGTAGAAGGACAACAATTTCCTACCTATATGATTGTTCCTCTCAATGATGTACAACTCAGGTCTGGTAGAGTTTTAGAAAAACCTTCTATAGATGTTCAAGAGCAAGATACCTCTGAGGAGGATTCTCTTAAAGCCAATAAAGGTTTTGAAGAAGCATCTCTTCAAAACTCAACCATTCAAAAAGAAAAAGAAAAAGAATCAACCCCCACAACTCCTGTAGTTAAGCAACCTGCATCTTCATCCACACCTCCTTTCCCTGAAAGATTACAAATTGACAAAGGGGTGGAAAAACAAATCTTGTTGCTTGACTATGATTTCCTAGATGAATTAAAGAATGTCTGTATCAAGATTCGCTTGCTACAAGCCATTAGAGAGATTCCTATTCTAGCAAAAACAATAAAGGACTTGAGTCTCAAAATACCAGGAAGGAAACCAAGAGATACAAGAAGAATCCACCTAGTAGGAAAAATTGCAGATATCATGATGGGAAAAATTACCATGCAGAAATATGTAGATCTAGGTAGTCCAATTGTCAAAACACATATAAATAGGATAGAAATTCCAAATACTTTGATTGACTTAGGGGCTGCTATCAACATTATGAGTAGACAGACTATGGAACAGCTTAAACTTTCTAATCTTCTTTTTACACCTACCTTACTGCAACTTGCAGATAGATCAATAATCAAACCAGATGGTGTATTAGAAGATATTTCAGTCTCCTTAGATTCTTGGGAATATCCAATAGATTTCATGGTTCTGACTCCCAAGAGTAATTTAGGAGGACATCCACTCATCTTAGGAAGACCTTGGCTAGCCACAACTGATGCTTTCATTAGTTGTAGATCTAGGGATATGTACATTTCTGATGGTAGCTCGACAATGAAATTCAATCTATATCCTCCAGCAAAAGCAATTACAGAAGTAGGATACAATGAATGGGTCGATGATGAGGACACTATACAACCTGTCTTTACCATTTCTGAAATCAGTGAAGATAATCAAATTCTGAACAGATTAGAAAATTTTGAAACATCTTCAGAATATGACCACACACAATTTCAGTTAGATTCTGACATTGAGTATTTATCATCAAGAAAAATGTCTCTTTACTCTATGGAAGAGTTTGGTATTTCTACCATTGAGATTTTTCCAGGTAAAACATTGAATATCAACAAAAATTTGGAAAAATCACAACAGGGAGAGCTAACCAAAATCTTGAAAAAACATTCTACTGCATTTGCATGGGAGTATACTGATATGAAAGGTATTGACCCTAAGACTTGCATCCATCATATCTATATTGAGGAAAATAGTAGACCAATCAGACAACCTCAGAGAATGATGAATCCAAATCTTAGGGAGATAGTGAAAGAAGAGCTCCAAAAACTACTCAATGTAAACTTCATTTATCCAATTTCAGATAGCCGATGGGTTTCTCCTTTGGTTATAGTACCCAAAAAGAATGGAAAATGGAGGGTATGCATTGATTATAGGGAATTGAGAAAATCAACCTTGAAGGATCACTTTCCTTTGCCCTTTATCGATCAAGTATTAGATACATTAGCAGGCAAAAAGCACTTTTCATTTCTGGATGGTTTTAGTGGTTATAATCAAATTCAGGTAGCACCTGAGGATCAGGATAAGACCACATTTACCTATCCATGGGAACTTTTTCTTATCAAGTGCTTTCTTTTGGATTATGTAATGCACCCGCAACATTCCAAAGAGCAGTACTAGGAATTTTTTCTGATCTAATCCATGATTGTGTAGAGGTTTATATGGATGATTTTACAGTTTATGCTAATTTGTTTGAAGAGGCATTAGAAAACTTGGAAAAAGTCCTTATAAGATGTAAAGAGACAAACCTTTCATTAAGCCATGAAAAATGCTTTATGATGTTTAATAAAGGTATTGTTTTAGGACATCATATTTCAGGGGATGGGATTAAAGTTGATAGATCAAAAGTTGAAGTCATCTCCAAATTGCCTATTCCAAATTGTCAAAAAGATGTTAGAAGTTTTCTAGGATTTACTAGATACTATAGAATATTTAAAAAAAATTCACTAAAATAGCATGTCCACTCTTCCAACTACTTACAAAAGACTATGAATTCAAATGGGATCCCGATTGTCAATCAACATTTGAAACTTTGAAAACAAGAATATCTGAAGCGCCTATCTTGAGAGGACCGAATTGAAACTCCCTTTCCATATTTATAAAGATGCTTCAGATACAGCTCTAGGAGCTGTGTTGGGTCAAAAATATTTAGTTCCTTATGCCATTTACTATACCAGTAAAAATTTGACTCCCACTGAGTTGAACTATACTGTAACTAAAAAAGAGTTCTTAGTTGTTGTTCATGCAATTAATAAGTTTAGACACTATATAACAGGCTATGAAACTTCTATTCATACTGATCATTCTGCGATTAGATATCTAATGAACAAACCTATTACTAATGGCAGAGTTACAAGGTGGCTCCTACTTTTACAAGAATTCAATATTACTGTGTTGGATAGACCAGGGAAACAAAATATAGTAGCTGATTTCTTGTCTAGGATTCAGAATACTAAAGAGGATTCTCTTGTAGAGGATAAGTTTCCTGATGAATATTTATTTGCAGTAACTATTAAGACTCCTTGGTATGCAGATATAGCTAACTATTTGGTTACAGGGAAACTACCTCCACATTTATTTCCTAGTGAAAGAAGAAAGATTATTCAGGAGAGTTCAAAATATTCATGGATTTCTAACGAATTGTTTAAAATAGGGTCAGATTTTGTGTTCAGAAGATGTGTTAGGGAAGATAAAATGACTGATATCCTCAAAGCATGTCATGATGAACCATGCGGCAGACACTTTGCTGACAAAAGGACAGCTTATAAGATCCTCTCTTTGGGATATCATTGGCCATCCCTCTTCAAGGATGCAAAACAATATGTCAAAAGGTGTGACAGCTGCCAAAGAGTAGGGAAACCTACCCTTTCAAATGAAATGCCATTACAACCACAGGTACTCATCGAACCTTTTAAAAAATGGGCTTTAGATTTCATTGGACCTATTAATCCACCATCTAAACAAGAAAGTATATATTGGTATGTACTAATTATGTCACTAAATGGATAAAAGCTAAAGCATTATTTTCTGCTACTGAAAATTTAGTTGTTAGTTTTATTTATGAGGATATTTTTACTCACTTTGGTGTTCCAAGAGAAATTGTGACAAATCAGGGAAGTCAATTCACATCCAACCTGGTGGAAAAGCTGATGGAAGAATATAAAATCAAGCACAAAAAATCTACTCCTTACCATCTGCAAGCAAATGGTCAAGTGGAGTCTAGAAACAAAGTTATTGAAGCCATCATCACCAAAAATTCTCATCTACATAGAAGAGCTTGGGAAGAAAGGCTTCCTGAAGCCTTGTGGGCCTACAAAACTACATGGAGAAATACAATAGGACATTCTCCCTACGAACTTATTTATGGGAAAGGAATTCCTACTCCCCATTGAGTTCCACGTCAAAACTTTCAAGATGGCAGTTCAGTTGGGAATGGATCTATCAGAAGCCCAAAAGCATAGAATGGAGTAGTTGAATGAGCTAGACGAGATCAGATAAGAGGCAATCCTAAGAACTGATCTAGTTCAATATCAAAGAGCTAAGTGGCATGACAAATACATCAAGGAGAAAAAGTTTCAAGAAGGAGATTGGGCATTGCTATTTGATTCCAAGTTTAAATATTTTAAAGGAAAATTTCAGACTCATTGGCTTTGGCCATATGAGATTGACAAAATATTTAGCAATGGAGCGGTAAGAATCAAAACCATTGATGAACATCAAATTCCTCTTATTTTGAATGGCCACGGATTAAAGATCTATCATAAGCCACTCTCAAAAGAGGAATTTGTCAAAATCTTTCAAGATAGTTCTGCAATAAGGCTGGTGAAGAAGAATCCTTCTTCTCCACCAGCCTAGCCTTTGCTCTTTTCTGTTTCTAAAAAAAAAAACAAAAAAAAAATGTATAAGCCTGAAAACCAATCATTGATTGGCAGTCTTATACAGAAAATACAGGGCGAAAATCAGGAACCCCTGACGCCCTATATTTTCCAAAAAAAAATATCTCTCTCATTTCATAGTTTTGTGACACTCCACTTCATTTCATTCCACTTCATTCCACTCGACTCAATTTCATTCCACTCCATTTCATCCATTTCATTTCATTCTGCCAATAAAAGTTTTTTTTTCATGACCATTTTCTTTCATTCAGTTATCATTTATCCATATCCATTCAGTCATATGATTGTTGTGTCAGTTTCAGCAGCTGAACCCAGTTTCTGCAGCCAGAAGCAGTTTCCGCAGCCATCACTCTGTTTTTAAAAACTGACAGTTAGATGTTAGTTAAATGATCATGAAAATCAAATGCAGGTATGACCAAGGACCTATTTTGGAGATATGGGGCACCTAAAAGCATCAACAAGGAGTAGTTGGTCAAAGGTTAATGGATGAAAAGTGGAAAAAACTCCAAGGTATGGGTAAGATTTATTTCAAATAGCATTTAGAGCACATTTTATATAGTTTTGAAACCACAGCTCCATTATATGCAATGATTGGCGTTGATAGCTTCATAACCGTTCCACGACCTCTATATGATTCCTCCATAAACCTTGCATTTATTTTCAAACGGCCTCATGATTAAGCCTCCGTATTTAACTCGTGTTCGGCTGTACTTTGACACTCCACCTGTAATTATGGGACGTGGTTGATTTGATCACGGCTTTTCTCTGCCACACAAATTCTGCAACCATTTCTTGAGCATGTTTACGTCTACTTTAGTTTAAAACTCTGCCAGGCCCATTTTACTCCCCTACTATCCTATTCAAGTTGCGTTCACATAAGCCTCTGCTCCGCTCTCGCTACCTGTTCTCTGTTTTCCGTTTACAGTCACTGGTTTTTCTCCATAAATCCTGTCCATCTCCCACTAACCTAGCTGTCTCACCTTCGTTCATCCAATACCCACGTAGACATGTTTAAGACAGGAGGAAAGAATGGGTCCTCTGTTGAGAGCAGAACCGGAAGGGCCCAAATTTATGGAAGGGTATTCGCAAGTGAAAAGCATGCTAAGGAAGGCCCAGTGGTTACAATTTATTCAGAAATTCAGAAGCTACAACAAGGAAGTTACGAAGACTTTTGCAAGGTCCTTTGACGAAATAGAAGCGGAGATTGGTGACCTTAAATTCACAGTCACAGAGGCGTCCATAGTAGATGCAACCGAACTCCCACAGGAGGGAGAATGGTGGTTCAAAAATAAGAGCTTTGACAAGAAAGCATGGAGGGTTATCCTACGAAATCCAAGTATGGATGTAACCATCTTTAATAGAGGAATCCCTGTCTCTGCTTTACAAGAAAAATGGGCTAGTTTACTATTAATAATCCAGAAATTCATTACCTATGAGGGACGATCTGGGTCAATGTACATGTACCACACCCGGTTGCTGGTGAATTTTCTAGAGAACCAAACTCTTAATTTTCCCTATTTCTTTCTAAATAGCCTGAAGAAAATGTCCACCAAAATCCAAAAGAATCTAGGGGGTGTAGAACCCCACTTGTATCACCACAGCCTTGTGAAAATCTTGATAGAAAAACAATTAAAAGAAAAGAAGGACACAGGGGAGCAGTTTTTGGTCAGAAATTTCTTTAAATATCCACAAGAAACTCCTGAAAGCAGCACATCAAAGAGAAGCAAAAGAAAGAAAACAAGTGATAAAATTCAAGATACTCCTACTAACTTAGTTGAAGAAACTAGTAGGGAAGAATGTAGGAAGGAAAAGACTGAGGGTAAGAAGCCAAGAAAATCAAAAGGAAAAAGAAATATAGAGGTCATCCATCAAACCCCTGAACCTTCCTCAGAAGAGGACCACCAAGTACTGTCTGAAAGACTAGTTTACCTTCAGGAACAATCAGCTGCAGCAAAGAAGAAAGGGAAAGAAAAACAGAGTGGGGAGAAAGAAGACACTAGCCCACAAAATTTGAGGAGAATTTCCAGACTTAAAGGGAAGTTGATAAAAATACAAACTAAAGGGCCCCATTTTATTGATTTAGGAGGGGAAACACTGGAACAACCTTCAACAATTCCTCTTGGCCATGGTCCCCACCATATTTCTCAGCCAGATTTTGACATGAGTCCTTCTCAGCCATACTTTGAAATCTGTCCTTCTCAACAGGATTTTGTGGTAAGCCCAAGAAATACCACACCTGAGATAGACCCGAACCAGCAAGAAATGTATGATTATATAGAATCCTTGGAGAAAATGGCCACAGATCTAGGCACTTCATCTACCCAGCCTAATACAGCTCAAGAAGCTCAAATACAATCACTGAAACAAGAAGTTTTTGAGCTGGAGGTCTTAAATAGACATATCAAGAGAGAAAACGAAACATTGAAGGAACAGGGAAAATTAGATAAGATTATTCATGACAACACCATGTTGCATCTTGGACTATGGCAAAAGAAAAATAGAAAGTTAAAGAAAAAGAATAGAAGGTTGAGGAGGGCACTCATCAACCTTAAATCCAGGTGTCTAATGAGGAAGCCGAGGATGGTAGTGGTCCCAAGAAAGAAGAAAAGAAGGCTAGATGTATTGGCAGAGGTCTCAGAACACATGAACTGAAGGAGGGTGATCAAAGTTTTGGTTGCATGGGGACATGCAACACCTTCACAGTGGGGGTATGTAGAGCTTTGAAATTAAACCTCTCCTACACATTTTCCCAGACTTCTCTCCCTTACCAGCACTCCATAAGCTATTAGATATCATTGCATATTGATTTTAAAAGAGCATTTAAGTGGTTTTCTGAATATGTTTTTGTGTTTGCTGTTTGAACTAGATTTTTCTCATTAGCTGCGGAATCTAGTCACATTCCACAACTGATTCAACTTTCCGCAGCTATTTTTGTTAAACTCTAGATTGTAGGTGTCACCAGGCAAAGAAAGCCACATGGGCAAGTTAGAAATGACCTGGACATGGATCAGGTCCTATTGGTTCAGCCAAATTCATCAAGGGAAGTTGTGGTCAATGATGGTCAAACGGTGGTCCAACGTAAGAGTCCTATGGCAGCCGGACTCTGTTTTCCAACACGTGAAAGATTTTGAAGGATGCGTGGCCATTCCTAAATCTCTGGGGTCTGTTGCCACCTATAGCTTGCCCCACGATGCAAATCCAACAGCCATAGTTGATAGATTTAATAGTCTTCGCAACCATTACGCTACATCCATGGACGATGTCTTTTACGTGTCCCCTGTTCATGCAGTTTTACAAGAAAACAGTTATGTAACCTTTGTTATAAATAATGTGTTTCTATAACGCATAGAGTTGGTCTTTTTGAAATTAATTTTGCTGTTAAAAACCCACTATGCTGTGACACTAGTTTTATTGTTGTAACTGTGTTTTGAAATATATGAGAAGACTATGTTTCTACATGATTGCATGAACGTAATTTTGGATTGATAGCCTATTGACTGAGACTGTACAGAGGGCCCCTGTACACTGAGGTTTCATTTTCATTGCTGTTGTACAGTCTTTATGTATCGTTTCCTTATTTTCATTGCACATGTTCTATAGTTATTCAGCTATGTATATATTTCTAACATTTCCCTTTTGTTCATGATTTTACAGCTTTGTATAACACTGATCAGTGTATGTATGTTTCAGGATAGAGTAGGCAGCCTGGGCACTTGCATATAATTTTCACAATGATTAATGACATGGGATTAATTCTCTGCTGACTTTGCTTTTCTTAGTATTTTAATTCTAGTTCTGTTTTGTTGATTTCAGTTTTGTTTACTTGCTTTGTTAGTTATCTTAGATATTAAATTGCTCATATCATTGACGGTTACTTCTGAAAGCCATAGTTAGACTAATTGGCGAGGGATCGAATTATGAATGTGTGATTTGATTTTAGTTTTACTTTTCTGCAATTAGATATTAAATTGCTCATATCATTGACGGTTACCTCTGAAATCCATAGTTAGACTAACTGGCGAGGGATCATATTATGAATGTGTGATTTTATTTTAGTTTTACATTTTTGCAATTAGATATCAGATTGCTCATATCATTCATGATTATCTCCGAAAGCCTTAGCTAGACTAATTGGCGAGGAATCAGATTATGAATGTTGTGATTTGATTTTAGTTTTACTTTTCTGCAATTAGATATCAGATTGCTCATGTTATTGACGATTATCTCCAAAAGCCATAGCTAGACTAACTGGCGAGAGGTCGAACTATGAATGATGTAATTTGATTTTAGTTTTACTTTCCTTGCAATTTTTTATTTCTTTGAGTGCAGTAGCTTAAATAATTTTTCTGTATTTAGACAGCAGCAGAGATGATATTTTCATGGTCAATAGTTCATTACTTACTTGTTTTAGATAGCAGCACATATTTCATTCTTGTTCAAGTATTATTGTCATCACTAGTATATTCTAAGATCTTCTGGAGTGTTAAGTGTTGGAAACCATTATAGAGGACATAATTGCCTAAAATATATATCCATACCTGCCTTATAGAGACTTAGGAATAGGATTTTCATTCATATTAGGAGATAAATGAAGATAAAAACCCCCAAAACAAAATAAAAATTGAAAACGACAAAAAGTAAGGAAAGGTTATCTTGCACATATAGTGCACCACACTTCATCAGTTTACAACTCCCAGATTGATAATTAATGTAGCAATCTAGGACACACTAAATTGACCAAACATAGAGTGAGATATATTCCAGTGATGACTAATTAATTTTACATAAAAATGGAGACACTTTGTCCCAAAGATAGGAGAAAGGTGAACTGATGATGTGCTATTCCTATTCTCGTTGAATGTGCTGGAGGCAGGCCCTTTTATTTGGCTTGCTACTGTCCTCTTTAGTAACTCCGTGCTGGCTACCTTGTTTTGACTAATACTTTTCACCTGTTCTGATACACTTAGAAATGTTTGACCCCTCTTCATCTTTCTTCATCTTGCTATGGTAAAGCCCAGAATTTACATTTTACCAAAGGTAAATTTACAAAATTTTCAATATGTCTTCCCACCATTTTTGCTCTCGAAATCTGTGTTTCTGAAGTTTCCTCAGAGTCTCATCAGTTTCTACATATTTGAAAAAATTAGGTTGGAGTTGAAACAAGTGCTTTACCTCATGCTCAATATAGAATAAGTTCTCCAAGCTGTCATAGAGAACACAGCCTGTGGGAAGTGTTTTGTTCCTGATTCACTTGTTGATGAACTAGCTTGATCTCCAACATACTTATTCAATTTATCTACATAATCAATGTGCTTCATTAACCTGTCAATGACCAAAGGACTTGGTAGCCCTTTATTCTGCAAAACTGTGAACTTCTCCATAAAAGAATTGATTTCCACCTGCATATCTTGGCATCTTCTCTCTAGATTCTACATCAAAGTTCTTTTAGTTAGCACCCTTTTGATTTCCAAAATAGTGTCAGTCCTGTCTGGGATGCCAAGTGCTTCTAGTTGTTCCCTATTTCTGTTATTCAAAAAATGTATAAGCCTGTTGGCTTGTTCAGGCATTTGTCCTAACTCTGCTCTTGTTCTTTGAATTTCTCCATGTGCTGCTCTCACTAAATCAATCTGTTCATAAATCATTTGGATAGATTCCCACACATCATTTATAGATTGAATGATGTTGGCCCAAAGGATTTTCTTGATGTCTGCCAGGGGCTTGTCAAAAGTGAGCTCTTGTACTAATGATCTAACTTTCTTTTCTAAGGCTTTAATCTCCCTGGTTTTCTCTGCAACACTTATTTTGGATTTATCATAATTACTTTCTATCTTTGCCAATTTTTCCTTTACTTGTTGCAATTCTGTCACTTGTAATCTCATTTCTTCCATGGCCTTTATCAATTCTTTAGTGCTCATATTAGTATTGTTTCCTGTTGCTATTGCTGCGGTTGATGTACCTGTAATAACCTCTGTTGTGGCTGCTGGGACATTTGGAGCCGATGTTGTTCCAAGTATAGAAGGTACTGCTGTTGATGTACCTATAGGAATTACTTCAGGAGGCTGGGAGGTCGAATCTCCCTACTTTTCCTTCAGTGCTTTCTCTAATGCTTGCTCTGTATCATTCAATATTTCATTAAGTTTCAGGAGCAGGTCCATCATATCTTCTTCTGATTTCTGTTGTACAACTTCAGCTGTCTGAGGATGCCTTGAAGGGGGTAGTTTCAGTTGTTTCCTCAGGGCAGCAATGTCCTCTTCTTTCTTCTTGATGAGAGCCTTTATGCCTTTAGCATCTTTGGGATCATGTCCCAATCCAATGATGATTTCTTCTAATGATTTAATTCTGTTATCCTTGGCTAGGGAGGAGGATTTTTCCAAGTGAAGTTGAGCAGTTGTATTATCCAAGGAGTTTTGTAGCTTGTGGGCCTTCATTGCTTTATCAGCTAGTGTGGAATAAACCATTTCCCCAGTTTGCTTATGAAGTTCAATCTGGTCCATAGGATGAATATCTTTGGCTAAGACCTCCAAATTTGTTCTAATGTAATCTATTACTGACTAGGGTTGTTGCACCTTTGGCTTAAAATAACTCATTATCATTTTGCCTTCCTTAATATCATAAGCTGACATCAATCTCTGCTGGTTTGAGGGGACCATCTTCAGATACTGATTATAAATTTGAAGACTTATGGGATCATTCCTGGCTTTTATCTCTGTAAATGTCTTCTTAATGTCTGAGGCCTGTTTGCTTTGTGGTCTAGTTGATGATACTTCTGCACTATGCTGTCTTTCTAGCTCCTGACTTTGTGAGCTAAGGGATGTTTCTGCCAATGGAGAAGTTTGCTGGCCAACTGCTCTTTCTTCCCTTAGACTTTCTATGGTTTATTCAATGATTTCCTCTTCTGAAATAGGATTCAATCTTTTTCTCTTTGCTCCAAGTTGTTCTGTAAGTCCACTGATAGTTGTGGTGGTTTCTCTGTCCCTCTTTTTGTTCCTTTCCTCATTTAGAGGAGTTTGCAATGCTGGAATTTTTGCTGCTTTAGTTTGAGCTGGAGGATTCTGTACATGACTCTGTTCTTTGGTCTTTCCAGGATTATCAGTCATTGTAGGCTTCTCTATGATCTCTACTTCATTGCCTTTGGCAGTTCCTGTAACTGGTATGCTGGTTTCTTGTGTAAGCTGTTGAGAAGTTCCAGCAATGGATGCCCCCCTTTCTAGCCCTTGAGATAGCTTGAAAAATACCTGCCCAAAAGAATCCAGGTCAAGGGTTTTCTCAAGATTTCTCATAGCATTATCCATCTTTTCCTGTTCACTAATCTCTTCTATTAGGGTCCCTTCTACCCATTCATCCTGATTTGAAAACTGTTAAATTTCTAGGATCTTATGATGTAGATAAACTGACAACCTGTTTCTTACCCTTCTGTCACTTATGAAACTATTTGGGTCATATGGCACCCACCAGAAACTCTTCTTCAATCTAAGGTATTCTTCTAAAATCTTCTCAACACTTTTCCATGCATCCCTAGAATTGATGACAAAAGTGCCTAACTGGTTTTTGATTCTTAGTTGAGCCTTTTTCTTTGCATTACAAAAGTGGGTTAAGTCTACATTTATGATCTGTCTGAAATATTCTAGTCCAAATAATCTCATGGGCACATATTTAGGCAATTTGAAAGGGCAAAGTTCACACGCATACATTCTAATTTCTATGTGATTTTCATACAGGTACCAGTCACCTATCTTGTACTATTTAGAGAGCTGCAGAATCTTCTTCATGTCACCAGTGATTGTAGGAGGAGGAACTCCTACCAATAAAGTGGTTGCTAGATGTACAAACCAGTCAATGAACTCATTATAAGTATAAGGGGACTCACTGGTTTTATGAAAGATGGAACTCCAAAAGATCACAGACCTTCGATTTCCTTTTGAGTCCAATTTCCTGATAGGGAAAGAATAGTTGTCTAGCTGATGATACAACAAAATATGGTATATAAAAGATTTATATTTGAAGACTCCTTCCCTATCCAAACTTATGAATTGATCATGGATTTTGTTGGCAATGAAGGTGGTATAGTCATATCTGACAGCAGGAGGCTGTCCTGGAGTAAAGATTGATAGTAAAACTAAGATGATGTCATCAACATATTCACTGGAATTGAATCCCATGATCAGGGATATCATTTCAACAATGAGTTTGCCAGCGTCAGTGAAAAAATTATGCAGATAAGGAGGTGGACCTTTAGGCTGGTGCTTTGGTAGCATGAAGGTCTGAGCAATACGGTTTATCTTTGATGTGGGCAATTGAGATGCTTTTTCAAGTAGATAACCCATGGAAAGAGGAGCAAGGGGCTCAGTGGAGTGGAATTGTATCATTTCATTAATGGACTTAGCAGTTATGGGAAAAATGACAGTTTGGGATGGGGACATAACTACTCTATGGACAGGGTCACAGCTGGCACAACAATGATGAATTATTTCTGGGAAAACATGGATTGAAGGGAGGAAATACATAGGAGGATTAGATTCCCACAGTCCAAAAATGTCATACTTGTTTAGATAGCTTTCTCTGACTTGGTAGAAGGCATGAAGACGGTTCTTGTCACTAGATAAATCTTTTATTTGGAAATCTTTGTCGGCTAGGGATAGATAATCTAAGTCTTTATGGGGTGCATTAATGGGCGCGACATTTAGGGCTATGGGAGTTTCCATGTTTGGTTCTTGTGTATTCAAACTGGAATTCAGGTTTTGTGTTGAAAAAATGTACTAAACAGTAGGCTTAGGGTCTTTTTATGGCGATTACAAACTGTTTTTAACTCAAATTTTGGCTTTCACTGGTAAAATTCTCTATGAAAAACTAAAATTTCAGGTTTGCAGGGCCAAACAGATAAATACCTAGAATAAATAGGTAAGCTGTGTAGTTTCAGGTTGATTGACGGCTGCAGAGCTCGACGCTGGAGTTTATTGGCTAGGTGGTAGGCTAAAAAGCTGGTACAGTGGATTGAACGTTAATTTGAATGGAGCACGGTTTGCAATGGATAATAGCAAAAATGACGTTTTTATTGTTTATTTAACGAAATTCGGTTTGGCGGGACTTTTTGGCATTTAATAGGTGGATGACGTCAGCGTGATGGGACGTGTTGTCATTATGCGGAAGGGTGGTAAGTGGTAAGCGTCGCACTGCTTTTGCGGCTAGGCAGTTTTGAACGAAGGGCGAGCGAGCATATGGAGCGGGCGACACGTGACGGGGGTACGACGGAAAACCGTCGGGCGATCGCGAGTTAAAACGAGGTGGGATGGGTGGTCGCGATATCATTGTCAACCGTTGGATGGGAATGCAATCATCGGACAGCGGATGGGGTTTGGAGATAGCGGGGAGTTATGCAGCGGGGCCCAACATAATTAACGCAGATTTAATCATATCGGGAGCTTTTTTATTGGTTAAGGGGTTGGTTATTAATTAACTTGGATGGTTAATTAATCCAATGTGGCATGGCGGGGTAGGTTCTTAATAAGTTTTGGCTAAACTTATTAATCCTTATTTATATAATGGTTATATACCATCGGGGCAGGAATTATATAGAATGTGGGGTTTTAATATATTTGACATATTACGGGAAATGGGTAATGTTTTCGGGATTTATATAATAATAGTTAGAAGTTAATATGAAACAAAGTGATAATAAGCGCTAAGAAAATGTTTACGATTTACATTGAAACTTAGGCTAAAGTGGAAAAAGGGGTTTTCAAGCAATATTATGCATTTCTTAAGTAACATAGGTTTTTACTTAGAAAAACGTTATGAAATGAAATGAATGATGGATGGATGATTCCTGAGTACTTAGGCTTTTAGATCATTGGGCCGAGGGTTCGGTTCCTCCAGAAGTCAGAGAAATGCTCTGAGCCCCTTTGATTTTCAAAGTCCTTAATACTTTTAGGGGGAATTAGTAAAATCTTTAGGGGAAATGTGAATGGAAGTTAGTTATTTATCCTTTCCTTGATCAAATTGCATCAAATGTAATGTATGCCTTACACTGGTGATAAAAGTAAAGATCAACACATTTAGAAGCATTTTTCATCACAAGTATCATTCTGCAACATCATCTACCTACCTACCTACTTTAGCCTGACATTTTTTTATTCTTTATTAGGGTGCACTTAGACTGGCAAACTCTTATCACACTTTTTCTTTTACGTATGGAAGTCAATCTAAATCTAACCTTATTACATCCAAGGGCTCAGATTAAACTGTTGAGCTCCTTTTTATTCACTCTACCTATCTACTTATCTGCCAAGATTAAACAGTTTGGTCAGATTTTATTCTTTATCTCTACAGCATGAAATTGAAAAATGAATGAGCCAAGTTTAAACGGTTTGACTATTCATCAATTATGGCATAAGATTCACAAGTTGCACATAATTACTTATTACAAAAACTAAAATAGTAGTGGCATTTTGGACTTGCACACTTTCCTGGTCTATTTTTGTTTGGGGTTCATTTCTTCTCATTTTTTCGACCATTTTATTCTTTTTACCCTTTGATTTTTCTTTTAGGGTATACCCTCTTTATATTTTTTAAATTTTTTTGACTTTTTGAGAATATGGAAACCTTTGAAACAAGGAAAGTTGTGAACATATTGCAGAGCTCATCAAGTCAATCATGAAATATGACACCTATTGGTATAGGAGCATAACAATCCACTTGCACTACCTACTCCACCCAATGAAGGGAATTTAAATATGGAAGAGTTGGCTCTTATCAGATCGCTCCTTAACAACGAAGAATCTATAGTGGAGCTAGATCCAAAACAAGAAAATGCGGAAGAATACCAAGTAGAAGAGCATTTGGATGAAGAATCTCGAATCAATGTAATGTGGGATTTCTATACAAATGAGAACGATGATGATGATGAAGATAGTACGGCAGAAATCCACACTAATGAAATCCACACATGAAGTAAGGGGCCACTTGCGAGTGTGATGAAGCCTTTAGACCAGACAAACAAATATGTTCACCCTTTGAAGCCATCCGGTCCCAAAGTTCCTATTGAGAAGGGTAGACCTAGTGGTCAGTCCAAGAATACCCCAGTTGCAAACCATCCAGAGAAATATAACACACCTCCCACTGCAACGAAGGCGACTCAAAATGGTAAACTCCCACCTAAGAACGGCAAAACTGGTATGTTTACTCTGCCCTATCCTATTTATAACATTGATTACAATATTGTGGATGATCTTAAGAAATCTAGGGCTAATATAACATACTTCGATTTGCTAAAATTAACGCAGCAAAGAGATCTACTCTTGAAAGCTATGAATGAGTGGAATTGCAAAACTCCTACCGTCCCAAGTAGCCAAACCAAGAAGTCAGTCTCCAGACCTACTAACACCTCCATTACAGCCCAAATACCATCAACTATGGAAGCCACTCTGTCGAAAATGAATCAAAACTCCCAAGACGTCAGTGCAGCCATGATAGGGAGGAAATCAAAATCCATGACTCCATCTTTCCTTATCACATTTGAAATCCTCAACATGAATGTACACAATTGCTTGGTAGACTCCGATGCCTCATCCATTGTGATGCCTTATGTTGTTTCTAAAATACTGCATGTGATACCCAAGAAAACTAGGACTCAGATTATGCAATTAGATCGGAAAAATGTGAAAGTAATTGGGGAATTGAAAGATGTGTTGATTCAGATGGCTGCTAAACCATAATACACACAATTCATTGATATAGTGGTAGTCAACATACCCGAGGCATACGGAATGCTACTTATTAGGGACTGGTCAACAAAACTGAATGGATATTTATCAACTGATTGGTCCCATATTGATCTGAAAATCACTCTTGAGTGACCTCAGTTAAATAATTAATGGATGAAGGTATTATAGACTCATGTGCTAGTGTGTGTCTATGTTATTTTAGGCAATGAATCGATCAGATTACAAAATACATAGACACTTATAAAATGGAAAACAGCAAGAGAAGCACAGTAAGCAAATACAAGAACACAACAATTAATAAGGAGTTCACCCTAATCTACAAGGCTACGTCTCCAGTCTAGCTTTCAGTGGTGGCTTTCTTTTATTGTGTCTTTAAAGCAGAGAATTACAATGAGGAGCTCAATCTGAGTCTGCTGAAACAGAATTGCTTGGCAGGGTGGTTCTTGGATCCCCCAAGCCACTAGAGTGCATAGAATCTTTTCCTATCCAAGTCTTGACCTCTCTGGTCTTCAATGGGAGGAGCCCAATGTGGTGCTCCATTCCCAACATATCCTCTCAGGGATTGTGCGATGCTGCCTTATGCTGCAGGTCAGCTCGGCTCTTTGTCTTTCTGCTTCTTGCTTCACTATCTTTTCTTTTCTCTGTCTTCATTCTCTTCTTCTCTCTGGTTCTTCCTCTTGGTGTCCCCCATTCTCTATCTCTGTTCATGGCTTTAAATCCAATTGATCTCATGACTATTCGATTCCCCTTCCACCTCTGTCAAATCGCCTACTGCTGTTCACCTAGAATTCCCTGTCTCTACATCATCATCAATGGCTCACAGGGAGTGGCCACTTGTCCTTTCGCGAACTTGTCCTTTCGCGAACTACGCCAGCTCTTCCTTGTTGGTTCATTTCTTTGGTTACGTTAGGAAATGACTCATCCGCCACCTCAGCAGTCAAATCGGACCTCAAATCCTTATATATTGCGGCTTAATCCCCTGTCAAATCAGGTTCCTTCATCGGTTGCTATCTCAGCCATTAGATCTGGCACCCCTAGATCCTATGACATTCGCTCAATTCGTGTGATTGACTTGCTCGACCATTAGCGTGCGATGAGTGGTGGTTTTCTCTCTCATTCGCCTGCCATGTGTTGGGCGCTAAATGGAATTGCTCATTTTTCTCCAAATCCGCTTACCGCCCAAGGGTGCCCACGATATACCTCCAGTTTTGGAGCGCGGGTCCCACCTTTAGCCTTTAGCGCTTTCCCCACGGTTTTCCCAGCTTCCATGCGACCGAGCACTCGAGGCCTTTCCTTCTCAAGCAGTTTTTCCCAACGCGCTAATCGCGCATAAAAAATGGCCTCCTTTTCCTGATCTAGGCTTCCCAATGGCCCGTTTTGCCTCCTACGTGGTCTCCACAGGCCTCGGTCAACACGCTCTGATCGAGGTCCTCATCGTTCCTCATTGGCTGCTAACTGCCACTATTCAGAGGTCTTCTTGATCGCTTTGTGCTCTTGAATTCTAAGTTCCGTCCTAATTTGATATAGTCATGGTGCTGTGATAATCTTCATGGATCCAATTCGAATCACAACCTTCCTACTAAAAAAGCTTTTGGACCACCAAAAGTTTGTTTTCAAGCATCGACTAAGTGAGGGTACAATTGTCTCACTTGTCCAATCTCTATCCACTTTTCACTGCTCGGCTTTGAACCTTTGAGCCCAATTTTGAGGTACTCAACATCTCCCCTGTGTGTCATCCTCACCTTCCTGTCCAGAACTGTGTCTTCATGCAATTCATTAAGATATTCAGGTAGCAAGTCATCAATAGAAGACAATCAACTCTACTCTTTTGGATCCTCAATTAGACAGGGTTCAAAAAATCTCAAGCAATCTTCATTTACGACTAAGTAGATGTGCATGTAAGCTGGTAGATCAAGGTGAAAAGCATTCTCACCAATCTTCTCAAGTATTTTGAAGGGTCCATACCTGATAGGCTTTAGCTTTTTACCTTCACCTTGCATCCTGTCCTTGTTGATATATAGCCAGAATTGGTCACCAACTTGGAAACTATGCTCCATCTGATGCTTATCATGCCTTGCCTTGTATTTGGCTTGGCTCTTTTCCAACTATTCCTGTACTGCCTAGTGGATCTCCTGGATCTGTTCAATGAACCTAGTTGTCTTGTCCACATCACTGTGTCCCTCAACTATGGTATCTTTACCAAAGACAAAATCCAAAGGAGAGCTTGGTGTGAAACCAAAATAGGCCTCAAAAGGAGATCCTTGTGTAGAAGAATTTTTTTCTTTGTTGTAAGCATGCAACACATAACACAAATGTTCATCCCAAAGCCTAGGATGTTTACTGCAATATCCTCTGAGTAAGTGGATCATTGTCCTGTTAACTACTTTTGTCTGGCCATCAGTTTGTGGATGAAAAGTTGTGCTTTTCTTCAGTTTGGTGTCCATCGGTTCCCACAGACTTGACCAAAACTTCCACACAAGTCGGGTGTCTTGATCAGATACAATGGAAGTGGGTAATCCAAAATGAACCCATACATGTTCAAAGAACAGTTTTGCAGTTTGTTCAGCTGTATTCTGTTTATTACAAGGTATCAAAATACACATTTTGCTGAACCTATCCACAACAACATATAGATAATCATGACCTTTCCTAGATTTAATCAGTTCTCCAACAAAATCCATGGAAACACTTTCCCAAGGGTGAGAAGGAACTGGTAGTGGAGTGTACAAGCCTAGTTTTCTATTGCTGGGCTTGCTTTTAGCACACATAGTACATCCTCTTACATATCTAGAAACAGTCTGATTCATTTTTTCCAATAACAAAATCTTTGCAGTTGTGAAACTGTTTTACTTACCCCAAAGTGGCCTGATATCAGAGAAGTGTGTGCTTCTCTAATTATCTTTACTCTCTTAGTTTGTGAAATGCAGAGTTTCCCACAATGGTATAAGAGTCGGTCCTTCACATGATAGTACAATTCTTCTACTCTTTTTCCTTGACTCAAAGTTGCATATACATCTTTAAAGTCTATATCTTGAGCATATTGTTCAATGTAGCTTTCATGTAGCACATAATTATGCTTAAGTATAGTAGATGCATTTATAATGGGTCTAGATAACATGTTTGCAACTTTATTATGTATGCCCTTTTTATATTTGATGACTAAATGAAACTGTTGTAGAAAACCCATCCATCTGTAGTGTCTTGATTGCTGCAACTTAGTTTGGGAGTGTAGATATTGAAGTGGTTGATGATCAGTATGTATTACTATCTCTTTGCCCATTAAGTAATGTTTCCCCTTTTTCACACTCTGAACTAATGCATACAATTCTTTATCATATGTAGGATAGTTAACTACTTCAGGATCAAAAGTCTCAGAATGATAACATATGGGTTTACCGTGCTGTGTCAACACTACTCCCATGGCATAGTCAATGGCATCTGTTTGGATCTTAAATGGTCTTTGAAGATCAAGAAGTGCTAGTACAGGTGTTGTACTAATCTTCTCTTTCAAGGTGTCGAAGGCTTTCTAATGTTTTCCTCCCCACTGAAACACCTTGTTCAATCCTGTTAAAGCATGTAAGGGAGATGCAATTGAGGAAAAGTTAGAAATGAACTTCCTCCAATATTGCGCTGCTCCTAAGAAGCTTCTCACTTCTGTAGCATATTTGGGTTTAGGCCAGTTCATAATGACTGCCACTTTAGGGGGATCTATCTTCAATTCAACACCCCCTAGTATATGACCCAAAGAATTTATAGATGTTTTGCCAAATTCACATTTTGAGAGTTTAACATGAAGCTTTTCTCTTTTCAAAACATCTAATGTCTACTTAACACGCTTTAAGTGTTCTTCCCATGTTTTTCTAAAATCAGAATGTCATCTAGATACACAATAACAAAATCATCAAGAAAATATTTGAGTGCATCATTCATTAATCTCATGAAAGTAGCAGGAGCATTAGCTAAGCCAAAAGGCATAACTAGCCACTCATACAATCCCTGCTTTGTTTTGAAAGCAGTCTTCCATGCATCTTGTTCTGCAACTCTGACCTGATGGTATCCACTATGCAAGTCTAGCTTGGAGAAATAAACATCTTCCTTCAATTGATCTAAAAGATAATCTATGCGAGGAAGTGATAACGATTTTTTATTGTTATTTTATTCAGTGCTCGGTAGTCAATGCACATTCTCCATGAGCCATCATTCTTTCTCACCAACACGATTGGTGACCCACATGGTGATGTGCTAGGCCTAATGAACCCTTTCTTGAGCAACTCCTGCACCTGCTTCTTGATTTCAACATTCTCTAAAGCAGACAACCTGTACATTCCAATGTTAGGCAATGGAGCATCTTGCTACAAAATAATATCATGTACTATTTCCTTTTTGGGTGGCAAACCTTTAGGTTCTTGAAACAAGATATCATACTCTGAAACAACCTTTTCTATATCAGCTTGTTGTTTAGCATTATAGCCCTCAAATACATTGGTTTTATCAGGTTTCTTTTCCTTTACAACCATCAGTAAGAATTGTTTGCATGAATTTATCATTCTTTTCATCTTCCCTGAGTTTAAGAGAGTATAATTATTCTTGAGCTTATGAGCTCTTACAAAGTATTCGATTCCATATTTAACAAGTAGATACTTATTCTCATCTCTATAGAAAATAGCTTTTCTATCATACAAGTAACGACTTCCTAAAACAATTCCACATATATCCAAAGGAATTATGTCTAACTAAACCTCATCTACAAATGATGACCCAAAAGAAAACTTGAGTTTGCACTGTCTAATCACTTGTAGTTGTGCTTTATCATTCAACCATCCTAATGGGTATGGTTTCTTATGAGGTGTAGTTGCTAATCCCAACTTCTTTACAATTGCTTCAAAAATTAAATTTACTTGTGAGCCACTATCAAACAATGTATCAATCTTTTGATGTTTGGAAATAACTCGAATATGGAAAATATCATGTCTTTTTCTCTCATTTTCTTCATCAATAGTATATTGTGAAGAATTACTAATAGATGCTTCAGAATTCTTGCCTTTTGTACCTGTGGCTGCAATGGTTGTTTCATCTCCCGATTTTTACCCCAAATCTTTCTGAATAGCTGCAGTAGTCTTCTTCTTCTTGCCCTCGAACTTCTTAGGTCTCAGCTCCGTATGCAGAATCCAACAATGCTCATCATCATGACCATCCTCTTTACAGTGAGTGCATGAAGCTTTACTCTTCTGTGTAGTGTTAGCCTTCCTTGCTTTCCACTTCTACTTTCTTTTCTCCTTGTTCTTTCTTGCAGTGGGTTGGGATGGTCCCCCAACTTCTGAATTTCCGTTATTTCCTCTAGCTTCTAGATGAGTAGCTTGTACAGATACCTCATCTATACTAGTTGGTTTGAACATGAGGATGGTATGCCTCATGTAGCTGTGTAGATCACCAATGTACTTCAAAAGAGCTTCAGGTGAGTCTAATGAGATTCCTAGAATCAATGCTCTCTTTCTAAATTCTTGAGTGTACCCTTGCACACTTTTCCCTTTCATATGCCGAAGAGTTTTCCAACTCATCATGGCTTGTTGCATATAGGCCAATGGATAGAACTGCTTTTTGATTGCAGAAACAAATTCACTCCAGACATAGATAGTCTTACCATGTCTTTTCATGTCAACTTGGGTTCTGCCTTCCCACCAAACCAAGGCAGTGCCTCCAAGGTGTAGGCTTTCCAACTGAATCTTGCTCTTTTCTAAATCAATGTTCTGTACTCTGCAATAAACATCAATTTGTCTAGTCCAATTGTCCAACTTTTCTGCATTTAACTCTCCATCATATATAGTTAGATCAAATTTGACATCTAGTTTGATCAAAGAGGCTTTCCTTTTGTGTTCAGGGCTGTTAGGAGGGGTGAGAAAAATTTCCTCTTTCCCTTTTCCTTTTGAGTTGTCATGGAAGTGAGAATAATCTTCTCCTTTGTCTTGCTTAGAGCCTGATGAATCTTCATCCTTGTGTTTTCTAAAGTCCCTATACATTTCTTCTACCATGGACTTTATGGTTAGGAAACTTTCTATGAATTGAGGGTCTGGCCCCATAAAACCTTCCTCTGACATTGTCTTCCGAGGATAGACTCTCCCAATTTAAGGATTAGTTTCGACCAACTCTCCTTCTCCTAAAATAAGCTTTGATCTAGTGAGAATTCAACAGCTAAACCAACACAAGCTTGTCTAACCTTACAGCCTAGAGCTCTGATACCACTTGATCTGAAAATCACTCTTGAGTTACCTCAGTTAAATAATTAATGAATGAACGTATTACAGACTCATGTGTTGGTGTGTGTCTATGTTATTTTAGGCAACGGATCGATCAGATTGCAAAATACACATACACTTGTAAAATGGAAAACAACAAGAGAAGCAGAGTAAGAAAATACAAGAACACAACAATTAATAAGGAGTTCACCCTAATCTCCAGGGCTATGTCTCTGGTCTAGCTTTCAGTGGTGGCCTTCTTTTATTGTGTCTTTAAAGCAGAGAATTACAATGAGGAGCTCAATCCGAGTCTCCTGAAACAAAATTGCTTGACAGGGTGGTTCTTGGATCTCCCAAGCCACTAGAGTGCACATACTCTTTTCCTATCCAAGTTTTGACCTCTCTGGTCTTCAATGGGAGGAGCCCAATGTGGTGCTCGATTCCCGATAGATCCTCTCAAGGATTGCTCCATGCTGCCTTATGCTGCAGGTTAGCTCGACTCTCTGTCTTTCTGCTTCTTGCTTCACTGTCTTTTCTTTTCTCTATCTTCGTTCTCTTCTTCTCTCTAGTTCTTCCTCTCGGTATCCCTTGTTCTCTGTCTCTGTTCATGGCTTTAAAGCCAGTCGATCTCATGACTATTTGATTCCCCTTCCACCTCCGTCGGATTTCCTGCTGCTGTTCACCTGGAATTCCCTGTCTCTACATCATCATCAATAGCTCACAGGGAGTGGCCACTTGTCCTCTCGCAAAATGCGTCAGCTCTTCCTTGTCGGTTCAGTTCTTCAATTACATCGAGAAATGAGTCATCTACCACCTCAGCTGTCAAATTGGACCTCAAATCCTTATATATCGTGGCTTAATCCCCTGTCAAATCCAGTTCCTTCATCAGGCACGATCTTAGCCATCAAATCTAGCGCCCACAGATCCTACGACATTCGCTAATTTCGGGCGGTTGACTTGCTCGACCGTTAGCACGCGATGAGTGGTGGTTTTCTCTCTCATCCGACTGCCATGCATTGGGCGCTGAATGGAATCGCTCGTTTTTCTCCAAATCCACTTACCGCCCAAGGGTGCCCCCAATATATTGCCGGTTTTGGAGCGCATGTCCCACCTTTAGCCTTTATCACTTTTCCCACAATTTCCCCGGCTTCCATGCGATTGAGCGATCAGGGCCTTTCCTTCTCGAGGGGTTTTTCCCAGTGATGCATGATTTGTGCTTAAGAAATGGCCTCCTTTACCGGATCCGGGCTTCCCAATGGCTAGTTTTGCCTCCTGTGCGGTCTCCATGGGCCTCGGTTAGTGCGCTTTGATCGAGGTCCTTGTCATTCCTTGCTGACTACCAACTACCGCTATTCAGAGGTCCTCCTAATCGCTCTATGCTCTTAAATTTGAAATTCTGTCTTGATTTGATACAGTCATGGTGTTGTGATAATCTTCATGGATCCAATTTGGATCATGTATCTTTCTGCCTCGAAAGGGGAAGTGTGATATGCTGAGAGTTGATCGTGAAAGATACATGAAGTATGTGGGGATGGAATTAAACGACCCCAATGAACCTGTAATGTTTACCAACTCTATCCTTGGAAATTATAGTTTCAATGTTTGTGCCACAGAAACCTATTTTTGAGAATTCCGTGCAGAAACAATTGAAGAAACTCCAATAAAGAGATGGTTGGAAGCTCTCCCCTATAGTCCAACTAATGAACCACCTTGTAATATAGTAGATGATAGAACTAGTTTCGTAGGATGCAATTCAATTGATGTAACACTAGACTCTATATTTTGGACACTCTATTTTGATGGCTCTAACTACCTTGAAGGTGTAGGTGCTAGGAGCGTTCTCGTTGATCCACAAGGGAACTAACATCTGATGGGCAGCTGGTTGGAGTTCACGTGCACCAACAACATGGCAGAATACGAAGGCTTGTTGCAGGGCCTGAAAAAGGCCATTGATATAAAGTAAAAAATATTAAAGTTTTTGGTGACTCGCAGATAATTGTGGACTAGGTAAGGAAGAGGATACACTGCATTTCGCCACACCTGGTAAGATACCAACATGAGGTATGGAACTTAATTGAAAGTTTTTATTATTTTAATATCACATACATACCTCAAGGACAAAACTAAGATGCCGATCTGATGGTTGGTATGGCTGCAAAACTTTTACCTGATTTTAGATTAAAGAAGAATAAATGTTATGTTGAATTGATTTTCAGACCATTCGTGCCTGATAAAATCTCAAATTGGCAGGTGCTCGAAGATGACGAGCAAATCCTTGAGTTCTTACATTGCAAGAAGAAATTCAAGAATGCAATCATTGATGAAAAGGAGCACGACAGGCTTATGAATGAGAGGGAAGATGAGGAAAAGGATCAGTTCAATATGATTCCCAAGTCAGTTGTCAAGATGGAGCACTTGTATGACCTACATGGTAAATTCAAGAAGCTGACTAACTGCAAAATGCCTAGCTCATCCATGAAGTATGAATCGGTCAACCTTGGAACCAAAGAAGACCCAAAAAATGTAAATTTGGGTTTGGGGTGCTCTCCACAAGAGAAGGCTGCATTTGTCAATCTATTTAAAGAATACAAAGATGTCTTTGCATGGACATATGGCAACTTAAAACCTTTGATACCAGCATTATGCAGCATGTAATTCCTTTGGAAAAGGAGGCTAAGCCCTACCAACAAAAGCTTCGCAAGATGCATCCAAGCCTAGAACCGCTAGTGAGGAAAGAATTAAAGAAAATGTTGGATGTGAAAATCATCTTTCTAGTCAAACACACCCACTGGGTAGCCAATATCATGCCAGTAAGAAAGAAAAATGGAGACATCAGGCTGTGTATCGATTTCAGAAACCTAAACAAAGCATCACACAAGGATAACTATCCTGTCCCTTCTATGGAACACATTCTTCAGTGCGTTTCTGGGTCTGAAATGTTGTTCCTATTAGATGGGTTTTGAGGATATAATCAAGTGTTGGTATCTACTGGGGATCAGTTGTAGACAACCTTCAACACTAAATGGGGAACTTACGCATATCGTAAAATGCCTTTTGGACTTATTAATGCGGGCATCACATTCTAGAGGGCCATGGACATAGCCTTCCGAGGATTGATCAACAGATCAATAGTAGTGTACATGGATGACATTACTGTGCATTCATATAGCAAAAGGGATCATATTTATCACCTGAAACAAATTTTCGAAAGATGCCGAAGATAAGGAATATCGTTGAATCCCAAGAAGAGCATATTCGCAGTTACAGAAGGGAAACTACTAGGTCATATCCTCTTTACAGAAGGGATTGTTATTGATCTTGAAAGAGTAGAGACCATCATGAGAATACAACCCCCTACAAATAAAAGGGCAAAGCAATCTTTCTTTGAGAAGATTAATTTCGTTAGGAAATTTGTTTCAGGGTTCGCAGAAATAGTGCACCCCATGCAGCTAATGATGAAAAAGGACGTTGTGTATAAGTGGAGCGATGAAGCTAAGAAAATGTTTTAGCGAACCAAGGAAGCCATCATAGAAGCTCCTGCATTGGTTAGCCCCAATTTCGGCAAGGAATTCTTCTTGTACACTTTTTCTTCCGATCTTTCATATGTCGCGATCCTCAATCAAAAAAATGATGATGGCAACAAAGTCCCTATCTCTTATATGAGATATAATCTTTAGGGCGTAGAACTAAACTACCCAGACATGGAGAAACAAGGCTTTGTGGTTTTTAATGTCATAAAACACTTTTTCCCTTATTTATTAAAGGCCAAGACTAAAGTAATCATTCCCCATCCTGCTGTAAGAGCCCTCTTCTTGCAGAAAGAAATGGGTGAATGAAGAGAAAATTGGATAACTGCACTTAAAGAATTTGACCTCGAGATGAAGCTGGCAAAGATAGTTCGAGGGCAAGGATTGTGTAAGCTAGCTATAGAAGCCTTGGCGGATAAAGAAGGGGCACCCGAAGAACTAGACACATAGAGCATGAAAAATGCACAAGTAGAATTCAGGGAAGAGCCCCTATGGATTAATGAGACGTTGATGTATGAGCGCAAAACACTAGAAGTCCTTTTGGATCCTGAGTCATGGTATAACAACGTACGGATTTATCTAATACAGGGATCATGTCCTAAACACATGGATGCATCACAAAGGAGAGTGCTCAGATTGAAATCTAATCAGTATCACTTGGCCAATGACACAATATATAGAAAAAATTATGATGAAGTCTGGCTGAGATTTTTGGAAAAGGGTGATGCTGATCATGTCTTGAAAGAAATGCATGATGGCCCAATAGGTGGTCACTATGGCGGAGAGACAACTACTCACAAAATATTAAGAGCTAGTTATTATTGGCCCACAATGTTTAGAGACTTGCATGCCTACACTCGCAAATGCAAGGTATGTCAAACTGTTGCAGGATGAGAAAGAAAGCCAGTTGTTCCCCTCAGGCCCGCTATGATTTATCGCTAGTTCCAGCAATGGGGCCTAGATGTCATAGGTGAGATCACTCCAAACTCTTTGCAACAGTATAAGTATATACTCACAGGGATCAACTACTTCACCATATGGATTGAAGCCATCCTGCTTCGGAAGGTAAACGAAGATGAGGTAATATCATTTGTTGAGAAATTTATTATCAATAGGTTTTGCATCCCTGATGCTATCATAATTGATAATTCTTCTTACTTTTCATCACAGAAATTGACTAAATTTTCTATTGATAAATCAATTCACATAACATATGAATCAAACTATTACCCCCAAGGGAATGGATTTGCAAAGTCCTTGAATAAAAATCTCATTCGCATAATCCATAAATCTGTTGCCGACAACCAGAGGAATTGGCACAATGCTCTAAAAAATATCCTTTGGGTTGATAGGGTCACCCCAAAAGTGGCATTAGGAAACTCCCCATACTTCCTCATCTATGGATAGGAAGCCATCTTGCCTCCCAATGTTACCCTTCCCTCTCTATAGCTCACCCAAGCTTCAATAGGAACCCCTTCAACCTTACTTCAAGAGAGGATCAACCAACTGATGAGGTTAGAGGAATTGAGAGATAAAGCTAGAAATAAATTCAGAAATCACCAAATGATTGTGAAGAGATGGTTTGATCACCATCTGGCAGGAGATAAAGATTACCAAGTAGGAGAGCTTGTCCTGAAATGGGACAAGTTGAATGAGCGAAAAGGTAAACACATGAAATTCCAACACTTATGGCTAGGCCCATTCCAATTTGTGGAAAACATTGGTCAGGGAACTTACAGATTGAAAACTTTATAGGGAGAAGTTGAAAAACTCCCTGTTAATGGCCAATATCTCAAGAGATACTTCCAGTAGCCACCACATGGTGGTTACCTCCTGAGTAGGTTAGAATTCATTTTATTTTTGTTGTTAGTTTAGTTACATTTCTGTCTTTTCCTTTCTTGTTTTTCTGCAAAGTTTATTTTCCTTCTGTTTTGAATTGCAGTCCTTTTCATCCAACTGGCTTTTGGTCCTCCAGTCTCATTTTTAACTTTTTCAGATTGCCCCCATTCGCCACCTTCAGCTTTTGCCTTCTTCATTAACCTGTTGATGAGTCTTCTAATCCTAAATCCATCATTACCTTGCAAATCAGACAAATTTTCAATGAGCCCATGAGAACTGGAAAATCAGAGGTGGAATTCAAACCGAAGCCACTCATTAGAATCTGTTGGGAACTAGGCAAGATCTGTTGATAACTTGGATACCTGGAGCATGTAGGGGAATCTTTATAAAACAAAAATTGTGTAACTACAGCTGGACTGGCATGGAGGAACATTGCATTTTAAATAAATCCCACTTAGACCTAGCCTATACTTTCCTGTAAGGTTTGTAGTTATTCTCCATTGGTCCCATCCACCACACTAAATTCTCCAATACCTATCATCTACAAGTATACCTCCTTTCATGGGCTAAGATCATTGTCATATACCCTGTGGCAAATCCAATTGTGCTCTAGTCCTTGTGCCTGAAACCTGAAGGACCTATTTAAAAGAAAATGAAGTGTCAAGTCCTTGTGCCAATATGGAAGGACAGGTTGTTTGGGAAGCTGGTTAGAGTAGGGACTGTTGCTGGGCTCAGAGTACTAGTTGATACAGCAAGCCCAACCTTGCTTAAGCGGTTTAAAAATATGGCATGATCCATGACTCAGTCCCATTCAATCATATGAAAATGTAGCACTGAAATTCTCATATAAAGTGTAGATAAATATATCTACATCAAGTTTGATGAGAAATAAAGAGCTAAGGTGCACACCTAAACAGGTATTGACAAACTAGTGATGACCCCGAAAGGATTTTTGAAAGTGGGAAACAAGTAAAGGAAGGTCAATAAATCCCATAATACTACCATTGGAGAATGCCTATCAAAACCCTATCAGTAAGTAAAAGCTATTTGTCTTTATCCCACCTAAAGTAATTATTGTTTAAGTGGAACCCATGCCTGCCCATCTGTGCAGTTTTCATTTCAAATTTATCTTAACACCTTGATGTTCTATTGATCCAAGGTTTATTTGGAAACAAAGATAACTGATTCGCCCAGCGGTTTGCCATTTTTTGTGGCCACAACCACCACCCTATTTAAACATGCTCTGGTAGCAAATTTGAATGGGTCCCCTAGAAGTTTGATCTTTCACTTCTCTGAATGATCTATTTTTATCCCAAGGATCTAAACTCTATGCCGAGTCAAATCCCCAATTTTTAATGGTTAAGCCCCCTTTATAAATATCTGCCGCATGATTCATCTATAACCCTTTCTAGCCCTTCATTCATATCCTCCATCGGGACCTTTTCAACCCTCAAAAACCTTCTATCGCACCTTTATTTCCATTATAACTCTTTACAATGGAAATTCTTCACAAACATGCATAAATCACCCTTTTCCACCTATCGCAATCAACACAATGCATACCATAAGGCACTAGACCTGAAGGAATTATTAACCATATTATATATATATATATACATATATATATATATATATATATATATATATATATATATATATATATATATCGAGTTTGGAGCCCCATTGCATATCGCAATCGGCAGGATTCCAAGGCTATATATATATAAGGTGCACCTTTCTTCTGGACCTGATGGCGTTATTAACCACATCATATATATTTCGGGTCCGAAGCCTCATCGCATATCGCAATTGGTCGGGTCCTAGGGCTTACATATAACGCGCGCCACTATACTCTGGACCCGTCAGCATTATTAACCATATATATATATATATATATATTATATATATATATATCGAGTCCAGAGCCCCATCGCATATCGCAATCGGGCTTCGATGAAACCTAAGGTCCATTCACTCATCATTGGAGCATTGCGATGTGATGTGGCAGACCCGACGATAACTATAGGCCCATGTATATATCATTTAAAGTCTGGCCTTATGGCACAACCGCGGGTTTTCCCGTGTATTCCTGTGTATTCGATAAAATATTGTGGTCACGATTTTTAATGGAAAATCCCATATGGCCGACCCAATAGGCTATCGGTTCCCTTCTATAATATTTCAAGTCTGGATTTCGGATCTAGTTCTATGTTATGCGATTATTTTCCATGTAAATCAAGTTTATGCTTTCAGGACTTAATCAATGCATGAATTAAAAAACAGGGGTCGATTCTTTCACATTTGTTCCTGTTGATGTTATAAAAGTTAAATGAAGGCAAGGCTTATGTTTTTTAAGCATTTCTATCATATTTTCATAGGCATAGATAATGTTTGTTATCTCTGCAGGCGAGGAGTAAAAGAAATGCATGAGAAGTTATTTTCCATGCATTGCCTGCGTATTCTGAAAGAGAAATTGTCCCAGGTTTCATCATGAAGAGATGACACATAGTCATCCTCTTCTAATCAACATCTATTCATTTCCCTAGGAAAGGAAGCGCTACCTTCTACATGTCAGCAGTGACACCGATTATTCTACGTTTGTGTATTCTGATCTGTATATTGAAAAGAACAGGGGAACGGAAAAAGGTTATGGGAAGATCGACAGTCATTTCCAACGGCATAAGTATTACCTCCAGACAGGAGAGCAAGACTTTTTTTTGGGTAGAACAGCTTTTATTTATTGTGAATAGATAAGATTGTTTGGTCGAGAAAGAGCCTTTTGTTCCAGACTTATTTTATCTTCTTTCATGTGTTTAGAATTAGAGTGTTGTTGCTGGAATAAAGATAAATGTGTTTTTCTTTGTGCATATTGATAACATACAGTTCATGGTTATTCTTGGTTATTCGAATATAATTCAATAGCATGCTTAACTCATGAAAGGTTCTTGATTTGAAACTATGTTAAACATCAGTTGCAAGCGTTATTTTTATGGAAAGGAATGTACATCCCTGTATAAGTTATTAGATTGCAATCAAGATTTAATACAACCTTGTTCATCTATGAACTAGTGATTGATTCATTTGGACTTGGAATCTACATATGATGTTTAATCTCTTTTGTTATGATCCTGCAGGATAGATTAGAATAGTTAGGATTAACATAAGTACTCAAAATTAGTGTAGAGAGGATTTGATACTTATAGGTTAGTTGTTTCTCTTTGTTGATTAATTGAATTCTTCCTCCAAGAAGCAATCTTTCAACACATATAACAGTTTACGGGGTCCTTTAAAACCCGTCGGAACTAGCCATTCCAAACGAAAGGAGATCTAATTGGGGTCTACAATCGAGTTAGTTCCCCTTGCTAGCATAGCGAAAATTCGCCATGTCAACAGAACCCAATCCTACAACTTTTAACACATATAGGCCAATCTCCCTTTGCAACTCATCTTATAAGATACTTATTCCTAGAAAATAGAATGAAAAAATTACTTCTGGAAATAATTTCAGAAAACCAAGGAGGATTTGTCCCCAAGAGGTAAATCACAGACAATGTGATAATTGTACAGGAGGCTATCCACAACAGTATCCAAATAAAGGAGAGAGGAATGATTGTTAAGTTAGATATGGCTAATGATTTTGATAGAGTTAACCATAACTTTCTTACAGTAGCTCTCAAAAGGTTTGGCTTTTCAACAAATTTCATAGAGATTATCCAAGCATGTATATCAAATCCTTGGATAGCTCCTTTAATCAATGGTCGGCCTAGTAAATTTATCCAAAGCATACGAGGGTTGAGGCAAGGTTGTTCGCTTTATCCATTCTTGTACGTCATCATGGCTGAATCGCTGAGTGCTATGTTGGAAAATTAGAGAAAAGAGAAAAAAATAACAGGGATCCAAATATCGAGAGGGGTCAAGGATATAAACCACTCTCTCTTTGTAGATGATATCCTTCTCATAGGCGGGGCATCCTGCATCATATCAAAACGATTCAAAAAAGTCTTGGATGAACTTCTCCTAGCCTCAGGAGGAATTTTAAGCAATTCCAAATGCAGAATTTATTGCTGGAATACCCCAACAAAAATAATGCAGCGTATCTCACAAATACTAGATATACCTCTACAAATAAATTGGAGCCACTTCACTTATCTTGGGTTGCCCTTAGCAAACGAAGTGGTAAAATTAGAAGTCTGGAATAGGAAAGTGGAGAGAATGAGGGAAAAAAAATAAAATTGGGGAGTGATGTGGCTCAACCTGGCAGGAAGAGTGACACTGATTAAAACACTTCTCTTGGCCTTGCCTATATATCAGTATGCAATCATTATGGCTCCGGCAAGCGCCCACAAGCAAATGGAACTAATAATTAGAAGGTTCCTCTGGCAAGGAGGAAAACAAGATAATAAAAGAATTAGCCTTGTTAAATGGGAGCAAGTTACTCTTCCATATGAAAAAGGAGGTATAACAATATGCTTGCCAGGACTAATGAACATTGCTCTAGGGACAAAAATTATATAGAGAATGATAAATGGGAATGGCCACTAGTGGGAAAAAGTAGTAACAATGAAATACTTAAATTGTCATAGAATAAAGTTGCTCACTGATACTATTCTAGATGGGCCATGCACCCAAATCTGGAAATTGGTTAAAAGGATAATTCCTCTTATTAGAGATCAAATATCCAAAAATCCAGGGAATGGAAAAATAATTTCTATCTAGGAGGATAGAATAATGGGGAAAAACCCCTTAAATCAACAACAAAATTTAAGGGGACTTCAGAGATGGATGGAAGAGAAAAGTCTTAACACTCTTTATTCTATTTCGGATTGGGATCAAAATAACTGGGTAAGATGGAAAAAGTTGGCTACACCACCAAGACTAAAAAGTCAGTGGGAAATTTTAAAATTCCACCTAGCAGGGGTCGCGCCCATCAACATAGAAGAGCAGGATGATTTTGTTTGGGACCCAAATGGAGGGGATTACACAGTTAAATTGGGGTACAACCTCCTCGAGAAACTTCACTGTCAAAATGACTGGAGTCTTTGGAAGGCGGCTTGGAATTCAGAGAGTCTGCCCAAGATTATATTCTTCACCCAGACCCTTCTCAAAAGTAAAATTATTACCTCTGATAAAAAAAAAAAGGAATACAATGGCCCTCAAAATGTGTCATGTGTCAAAAGGAGGAAGAAACAATCCAAAACCTCTTCATTAACTGTCTGGTGGTGAGAGAGTGCTGGAAACAGGCAACAAGGCCTTTGGAAATAAACATAAACCCAACAATTCAGTTGACAACTATTCATAAAAACTGGGATAAAAGCTACCCATGTACAAAGAAAAAAAAGGCAACAATAAATAGGATATGGACAATCCTGTGTTGGCAAATTTGGTTAGCTCGAAACAAATGCATTTTCAAAGAACAAAAGCCAAATCTAGGCAAGATCCTAGCAAAAACTTGGAGCCAAGTTGTAGAGATAATAAGTACAAATGGAATCTCAAAAATGGACCAGAACAATTTACAACAAGAAGAGAAAGACTGGTACAGTAAAGCAATGTTAGAAAACAAAGCAAAAGCAGCAGCTATAGAAAAAAATAAAGAATTCCACACAAACAAGAATTGGAAAATAATATTGGAGGACAAAGAATTTGTAGAATGGATAAAAGAATAGAAGAGACACATTCTCTTTTTTGACGGAGATGCAAAAATAACCCAGGTAAAGCAGGGGCAGGAGGAGTTATACTAGATCCAAATGGACAAAAAATAATAACCTATGAATGGAGCCTTGGATAAATGACAAACAACAAGGCTGAAGCATACAACCTTCTACTAGGCACAAGGCTTCTAATCAAAAATGAATTCAAGAACCCTATAATAATAGGGGACTCTGCTATCATAATAGCCGCTTTTGATGCCAATAGGGTCTTCAAAAGCATAACCATCAATAAAATCTATCAAAGGATCAAAACAAGTTTTGAAAGTCTAGGAAATATAACCTTAAATCACATCCTGAGAAACCAAAATAAGTACGCTGAGAGCCATGCCAACAAAGCAATTGACAGACCAATTGGGATAGTCAAAGAGAATAATGAAGTTTATGAAGAAAGTATCCTTTTACCCCCTCACCCAGTATGAGGAACGAGAAAGTATACTATGATCCACATGAACCTGCGTAGGCTTCCAGGCAACTCGAGATAGTTTGGAAATAAACAGTAGCAGGTCTCTCCTCAATAGAGACCAATAATTCAAGACCAAAAACCATAAAACAATGAAGAAGTGCCGCAAAGTAAGAATGAGGAGACAGATGAAGAATCATCGCATAGGTACTGTTGGATCTCGGAGATCAACGATCGAGGATTGACTTCAGTTGCAGTGGAAGAGGATCTCAGAAATGTCGTCACAGTCGTCGATGGTGGAAGATCTACGGCCATCGGGTGCTTTCTTGCACGAGAGTTAGTCAAAAAGAAAAGGCAGGATTTTAAGCAGGAATGGTATTTCAGGTAGAGCTTAAGTGGTAAGTAGTTTCAGAAGGGAACACCCCAATTCCACTCACTGATGGACACATATCATGAGGGCAGAGTGAGAATACCACTTTTTTGGGCGGGTACTCTCTACGCGATTTTCCCTACTAAAATCCTTGCTAGCCGTTCAATCTATTGTGTGTGGATCGATGGAGGTGGTGTGACGTGCAAGTTGTTTGACCAGTTAGATCTGACAGAGGATTTTCTATGGTGGAGATCAAGCCTTATAAAGGTAAGCATTTAAAAGCATGCCAAGGCTTTGGAAAGGCGGAAATCATTATTTACCATGTGTTTGTGTATATTCCGACTTTTCGAGGATAATGGTTTTCGTCTTTATCCGCCATTTCCAAAGTTAAGTGCGGGTTTGGTCTCTGCATGAGGCTATTGGAGTTCAAGTGATTTTTTGGAAAGTTAACCCACATCTAAAATCCACGATACCAGCACTTTAGTTTTGAAGTTTATGGATTCAAGGTGGCAAAAGTAGTTTTGGGGGCTGCGCTCCCATTTCCACACTACTTCTGAACCTGCCCTCCTCTGATTGTAGAAGTAAGTAGCTTCCTTTCCCTCTTTTTTTGCAATATATAAAAGTAACCGATTGTGTTAAAAAAAATAAAAAAATTATAATAACATAATATTATATTAATAAGATAACCATTTATATGTATGGTTGTTATTATATAATTGTTAATAATCACATATAGTGAATCACATTATTCAAACATAGACAAATATATTGAAATAAAGTCAACCATTAGTCAAACATATTCAACCACAATGGTTAAGCAAGCTCTCTATGGTCAATCATGGTTATCCATGTTCAACCATGGCCAACCATGGTCAACTAGGGTCATCCAATCTCAACCATGGTTAACCATGTCCAACCATGGTCACTAATTTTCAATCATCCTTGATCAAACTTGGTCAACCCTATGTTTACCATATTTAACAATACTCAACCTTATTCACTCATAATCATCACCATTCAAAATAACTAAAGCTTATTAAATTAAAGTGGTTTTAGTATAGGGTTTTAATATTATGGTTTTAATAATAAAAAATGTTGTGATGTCAAAATGGTATAGATATAAATCTAATGTCGTATTGTGACAAACATTGTCACAATGTGACAATCATTATGACAATGCTACATTACATTGCGATTTATCCAATGACGCATTGCGAAATTACAAAATTAGTTGACCACAATGACTAATGTTGTTGACTATGTTTAAGTATGTTGAACTATGTTTTATAGTCAACATTCCTTAGCTTTGTCAAACATATTCACTTACCATTATTATTGGTTAATATGAATAGTCAAACATAGTCAACCACATTAGTCAACATAGTAGAAAAAGTCAACCTTGATCGTCATTCTTTAAATAATTAACCATGATAAAACTTACTCAACCCTATGTTGACCATATTTAACAATAATCATCCTTGTTCACTCAAGGTTTCCGTAGTCAATGTATTATAATATTAGGTATAAATTAGGTTTTAATATTAGGGTTTTAATATTGGATTTTAGTAATAGGTATTGATATTAGGGTTTTAATATTGGGTTTAATATTAATATTTAATATTAGGATTTAATATTGGGTTTAATATTAGGATTTAATATTAGCACGTCCATAAATGAATGTGTTGGTCCACTTTGATGTGGTCGTAAATCACTTTTGATTTGGTATTTGATATTTTAATGAAAAGTGATGATTGGGTCCAAAAGGTAAATGGTTAAATGATGGTTAGGAAGCATGTGATTTGAATGCACGAAGAGATCATTGAGTTCTGGTTTGAATCAGTCCAAAGATAAATAAATCCACACATAAGCCCATCGAACATACCCATTGTAATGAATGCGGTTGGGTTGGCCAGCTTATAAAATATATCAAATTTATGATTTTAAAAACCTAAGGTATTTCTCCAAGTCAACTTTATTCCATCAAATCCAAATATTATAAATATGTTATCACAAATGGCCTTGAGGCATCAAGTGGGTGAACTGATTAGATGTCTATACTATAGGGCTACTTGGTGTATGCACAGAGTCGATGCGATGAGGTCTAATGAGATATTAACTTGATGCAACAAGAAGATCTATTCCTGAAATCATCGTAGATTTGAATTTCTTACTATAGTGGCACGTATCTCACCAATGAAAAAGTGTCTAGATATGATGAAAATGCATGGTTGAATATTGATCAATATGAGGAAAGATGGATCAAAGATTTGATATGTTAAATTAACTACTAAATTGTGGTGCCATTCGAGCTATTAAAGGTATGTATGTTTTGGTATAACACTTTTTTTTCATTGTAGATTGTGCATAAAGACATAGTATGCCAATCTAAGGGGTCACAATGATAATCAGAGCCTCCTTTCTATATATAGGAGTCTATATATATAGGATTCTAAGGGGTGACAATATAATCAGAGTCGACATAACAATAATAATGTAAGGGCATAACAATAACGATAGTGGGCCTATATGGGGAACAATAATAACAATATGGGAACAACATGGGCACAAAAATAACAATAAGGGGCTATCATGACAATAATAATAAGGGAATACACTAGTATTACATGGACCTAACATGCCCCTCTCCTTCAAAAAAGTTTTGTCCTCAATGTTTGAGTAGTTATGGATGCTTTTGTATAAAATTCTCATCCTCCCATGTGGAATCTTCAACAGGTAAGTTATTCCACTTGATGAGATACTATGAAATTGGTCGATTTCATCGCTATCGAGTTCTTGTTTAAGTGAATGCTACAGGTTCCAATATGATTTTTCCTTCCTTGTTATTTTAACTTATTGGTGATTTTTATGCCATAGTACCAACCTTTTGCAACACCTTGTATGGAACATAACAATTTGGTGATAATTTATTATCCTTCTTAGTTTGCTTGAGGGAAATTTGTTTGTATGGTGTTAGGTTCCTATACCAATAGGTGTCATATTTCATGATTAACTGTGGAAATGCCAAATATGATCATCCTTTCCATGCTGCAAAGGTTCCATATTTTTAAAAAACCAAAAAATTTAAAGAGGGTATGCCCTAAAACGATAATCAAAGGGCAAAAAGAATGAATTGGTCAAGAAAACAAAGGAAATGAACCCTAAAGAAAAGACCAGGAAAGTGTGCTAGTCCAAAATGTCACTACTATCCTATTTTTGCAAACAAGTTCAGAATGTGCAATAAGTGACTTCTGTCACACTTGATGGATGGCCAAACAGCTCAATCTTTGCTAGTCCATATTCAAATTTCTTGTTCTAGCATTAGAGAATAAGGTCTGTTCAAACAGTTTAACCTTGGCAGATCAGTAGTTAAGTAGAGAAGCAAGGGTGCTCAATAGCTAAATCTGAGCCCCTGGAAGAGATAAGGGCAGACTTAGATAGGAGGACAGCTAAAAGAAAACAAAAGAGAAAGGGTTTTCCAGTTCAGATGCACCCAATCAAAAGGAAGAAAAAATGTTAGGTGTATTAGTCTGGGTAAGCAATTTGGTGTTGCAGAAGCAAGTTTGTGATCAGTTTTGTCTTTTTGAATTTGATATCACAAATACCATAGCCAACTGGCTGCAAAACAGTTGAAGCATGACTAACTTCCCCTCTCATTTCCCCAAGAAACACTTACTAACATCCCTTCAAGGACAATGAGATCTGCTCAGTGGTCCTAGTTCATGTCATTTTATGAGGAATACTAAGTGGAACTCTGTGTTTACTTAACCAAAACAAGCCACATTTCTTGTGTAAAAAGATCCTTCCATTTCCCTTTGATTTCCCTAAAAACCTAAGTTATTACCTTATAAACTTAGCATTTTCTATCTAAAAAACCATATTAACACTTTAACTCTATTATATAGCTCGTATTTCAAGTTTTCCCCGCCCTGTTATACATAAAACACATAAAAAACCCCAAAATACTTAAATATTCCTCGCCCCGGACTTAATATAGCCATATACCATAATGTTTCAGGAATTATAGGTTCACTTGGAACCTTATAATAACCCCTCTGCATACATAAACCTTGGTTTTTAATTAACATTTGGTTGATTGAATAACCAACCCACAAAACCCAAAGTTGCAATACACTATAATACTTTGCAAAAACCTTACAAAACAATGAAATATTATGGCGGGTCCCATATATTACACCTCTGCCTGTTTATCATGCCACCAGCCATTGGATCTGATCCCCTAGATCGGATGGCCCACATGCATATCGCAAGCCATCATACGCCGAACGATAGTGTCCGGGGGATGGGCGGTATTTCCGTCGTACACGAGACACACGGCAGGCACCCGGCATGATCGCTGCCCCCTCTGACAATACCACTATGGCCCAAAGGTGGTGCGGGGACCAAACCACTTACCGCCTATTCCCCAGCCCTACTGACGTCACCCGCTCGTCACCCTCACGTCATCAGACACGTCATTCACCACCCTGCCTCCATATCATCCGTCGTGTCCACCACGTCACTGCCAAGACGGCCTCTATACCCCCGCTATACGACAAAATCATGACATCATGCTGACGTCACCCAACCAAAGCGCGCCAAAAACCCGCCAAAATAAAAAAAAATTTCAAAAAGCCATTAAAACTTCATTTTTTGTCCATTTCACTTTGTTCCTTCTACACGATGTTTGCATGGTTTTCAACGTCCAAAGCACCATTGTCGCTACACAGTCCACCACCCAGGGAAATCAACCCCGCTGCTCGGTCCCTCAGCTCGGTCTGCTACCCACATTGTGCACCAGGCGTCCATAAAACAGGTATTTACCCAAATTCTTCTCCCAAACCCTGTTTTTCCAAGTTTTCTCCAAAAATTGCCCGCAAGACCAAATTTCGAATTAAAAATCGCAGTGCTTCCTTCAAACCCCTGCATTATAGTCACCACTTTACCCATTTTTTCCAAAGAAAACCTGTGAATTGTGTTTCCCTTGGAAAATTCACCCATCGAGCTGAAATTAAGCTTATTTCCGCCTACAATTTCCACAGAAAGGCCCACAAACTATCATTTTACCATACTGTTGCTGCAAAAGCCCTAACTAGAAGTTGAAAGAGTCATAAAAGAATTTGAAGAATGGAACCTCTAGTGGCCCTCAATGTTGCCCCCTTGAATGCACCACATAAGGAGCTGGAATGGTTGCCCTTAGCTGATAGGGACTTCCAAATACAAGACTTAATGGGTATCAAAAACCATCTGCAGACATTTTGTGAAATTAGAAACAACTTCCTGAACAAGATTGATCTCTATGGCATATGGGAGTCCAGTCTTCCCATATATTATCTTCCATCAGTTAATATATTTCTAGATATAATCTGTTTGTGTTGTGCTAACTATGAGCCCACTCAAAGAGCAGTCATGTCCCCAAATGGCACTGTCCTGTTCTATATCACTCCTGACTCAATCAATGAGATGTTGCATTTCAAGCCTAATCATCCTTTGGCTCCCCTGTCTATGAAATGTTTACTGGATCAAGGCTCCAAACTATCCTCTGCAGAAATAGGCCGAATTTCCAAGTTATTCATGAGCCCAGACTCCCAGCCCAGAGACTCACCTCCTTTTCACCAGGTCTATTTCAATGAAGTTGGGAGAACTGTTATTGACATGATATCCTATGTCCTGGGTTTCAAAACAAGTGAGTATGTTAATGAAACCCTTCTAGCTCTGATGTCCATATTTATTCTAGGACACCCTCTTGCCACCAAGTTTGACTTTGCTACCTTCATTAGCAACAAAATCCATTAACAATTCATGAGCCTAAATAGAGAAGGGGTTTTCAAGTATACAACCTATATATATCATTTGTTCTTATACTATCAAATAGATAGTTTTCAGTTCCCTATCAAGAAATTGGATGCAAAAGGAGAAATGAGATCTGTCATATTTTGGACCCCAGTCTTCCATATAGTCCATAATTCTCCTTATACTTATTGTGAGTTCATTGATCTATTCATATATCCAGTCTCATCTCTGCTAATGAGAAGTCCCCCTCCTAGACTCTCCACTGAAATGCAGAAAATCTTGCAGCTGTCCAAAATCTATAAAATAGGTGATTGGTACTTTTACCAAAATCACACAGAGATCAGGATTTATGGCTGTGAATTGTGCCCCTACAAGCTACCAAGATATGTGCCTATGAGATTGTTTGCCCTTGAATACTTTAGGCAGTTTATTAGCTCAGATTTGACTCATCTTTATGAGGCCAAGAAAAAGGCTCAGCTGAAGCTAAGAAACCAACTAGGCCCCCTCATTAATAACAAAAAAGAAGGGTGGAAAGATGCTGAAAAGATATTAAGTGAGCAGCTCAAACTAAAAAGGAGTTTTTGGTGGGTACCCTATGACCCAAAAGGATTTATCCATGATAAAAAGACAAAATATAGGCTATCAGGCTATGAACATTGTAGAATCCCTGATATAGAACAGTATGCTAATCAAGATGAATGGGTAGAATGTACATTGGTAGAACAGATTACAAGAGAAAATGGAGCAGGCAATGAAAGACCTTGAAAAAGCTCTTGACCTGGACCCTTTTGGACAGGTCTTGTTCAAATTGCCTCAACACATTGGAGTGGGCACATCAGCTGCTACAACTTCGCAACAACCTGCCCAAGAAGATACTCCTCCTGCAGACACATCCAAGGGCAAAGAAGTGATGCATTCAGAGCAACAAGAAATGATAGATCAGCCAACATCATCATAGCAGCAGGGCCAAGGGAAAATTCCTTCTACCCGGACCCATGCACCAGAGATACCAGCATTGCAGACTCCTCTCAATGAGGAGAAGGGCAGAAAAAGGGACCGAGAAGAGGCCACACCCATAAGTGGGCCAGCAGAATAGCCAGAAGCAAAGAGGCAGAGAGTGGATCCTCTACCTGAAGAGGAAGTTATTGAGGAGATCATTGAAAGTCCAAGAAGTGAAAGGGCAGCCAGCCCACTAACTTCCCCAGTGACAGAATCACCTACCAGTTCTCATGGACAGCAATTTGGAAAACAACCTATTATGGAAATTTCATCAGCACGGCCACAAAGCAAACAAAGTTCTGATATTAAGAGGCCATTCATGGAGATCAAGGCACAAAATGAGCCAATAAGAATGCAGCTTTACGATTAGTTCCTCAAAATGACTCCTGCCAAACAGTAGAGATTGATGTCTGCTTATGATATCAAGGAAGGTAAATTGATCTTGAGTCATTTCAAGCCCACAGTGCAACAACCACAGTCCACTGCTGATTATATTAGAATAAATCTGGAGGCTCTTGCCAAAGACATTCACCCTCTGGACCAGGTTGAGATGCACAAACAAATCGGTGAAATGGTTTACTCCACTTTAGCAGATAAAGCCATACTAGCTCAACAATTGCAGAATTCACTAAACAATACATCTGCTCAATTAGAGTTGGAAAAGGTATCCTCTCTGGCCAAGGACAACAGGATAAATTCCTTAGAAGAAATCATCATTGAGCTGGGACATAATCCCAAGGACCCTAAGGCAATAAAAGAATTAATAAAGAAAAAGGAGGATGACATAGCTGCCCTCAAGAAACAGTTAAAATTGCCAGTTAATATGCATCCACGGGCCACAGAGATGGTGAAATAAAAAGAAGAAGAAGATATTATGGAGTTGTTAATAAAATGAATCAAAGGCTAAGTGAAACAGAGGAGGCGTTGGAGAAAGCATTGCAGGAAAAACAGGGAGAGTTGGCCTCTCAGCCAGCTCAAACAGCCCCAATAGCTACAGCTGCTCCTTCTACAGTCACAACAGTAGTCCCTACTATTGATCCGGCATCAACAGCACCAAGCACTACATCAACAACAACAACAACAACAATAGTACCAGATACGAGCATGAGCATGGAAAAGATGATGGAGGAAATAAGGGCCTTAGAACTCCAAATGGAAGAGCTAAAGGAAGCCAAAGAAAAACTGGCCAAGTTAAAGGTAAGCTATGATAAATAAAAAATAGCTGTGGTTGAGAAAACAAGAGAGGTAAAGGCCTTGGAAAATAAGGTAAAACCTTTGGAGAAGGATCTTACTCTTCATAAAACTTTGTCAGAAATCAAAACAATTTTTGTGGACTAAAATTGGCCAGTCCATCACTAATCAATGGAGATCAATACAAACTATCCATGATCAAATTAAACTGATAGAAATAGCCCGAGTGGAGATTCAAAAGGCCACAACATTATTGAGAAACATGCCCGAACAAGCCAATAGACTAATTCATTTTTTGAATACTCATACCAGAGAGCAACTAGCAGCTTTAGATATTGGAGACAGAACAGGTACCATTTTGACAATTAAAAAGGTGCTAACTATGAAGAATTTTGTGCAAAATCTGGAGAGAAAATGTCAAGAAATGCAGGTAGAAATAAATGCTTTTACAACAAATTTTATAGCCTTGCAGCAAATGGGTCTACCCAGTTTGTTAACCAGCAATCAGAGGCTGTTGACACATGAACAGTATGCTCACAGGGTGAATACATATGTTGCAAATCAGATCACAGCATCATCAAGCACTTCAAAAGACATAGTACCCCCCTCTGGACAAAGCTTATATGACAAGTTGGAAAATCGGTTCTATATTGAGCATGAAATAACACATCTTTTTGAGGTACAACCCAATTTCTACAGGTATACTGAAGCTGATGAAATATTGATAAAACTACGAAGACACCAGTTGCCAATAGACCAATGATGGCAGAGCATGTTAGAGGTTTTACCAAGGTATTTTTAATCCTCTTTTGATCATCTGCATATAATCAAATTCAAATGCACGTGTCACATATCAGAAAAGTGAAAATAATAGAGCAAGGAATTCACGCCAAAATGCATTAAGGCAGAATCAGGAACAGATGAAAGGGTCGGGACAGCAATGCAGGGACACAAATTAAAGAAACAGCTACTAGCCGACTTGTTGGGTCAAAAACTCAAAGTATAGTAGACCACCTAAGGCAGCTAGTACAGCTAAAGTTACTCCTACATTCATTGCACTCTATTTTCAATGTCATTTATTACCTTTGAAGAAGTAGATGGATAAATTTATTGCTTGATATTTCCTCTATGAGATATTTTGTAACTATTTTTGTATAAATACCTCCCCTAGAGATGTATTGGGGGTTGGTTGGTGAATATCATTCTGGACCTACATTGTAATTTTTGAGAACTCTTCTGAATAAAGATTGCTAGAATGCTTTGCTGATGAACTTGCTGGTTGTGGAATTAATGGCAGAAGAATATGTTACAGAATTCTCGTATTACCTCATGGATCAATAAGTCTTTTTAACTCTTGTTTTACTGTTCCTATGTTTTATATATCATCTATATATCATGTTCTGAATTGCAGGAAAAAAGAATAGCCCAGAATTTACTTTGTTGTACTCTGTGTTCAATTGCTGTCAATTTTTATGTTTTCTTCAGGACTAGCATAGGTAGGAATTCTTGACTTCTCCTGTCTCCTTGGTTATTACACCCTGAATACAATCAAGGAATTCTTAACTACTCCTTGGTAATATTCATACACATTCCCTCTGTTAGCATATGAAAGATTCTTGATTGCCTTTCATTCCCTGACTCCATTTCATCTGATTTCAGCTTGAAGATTGTTCCATGGTTAATTATCTTGATCTATAGTTCCTCCTTTTTCCTAAGAAACCATACTCAGAAACTTCATTTTCACTGACTCCATTAACACAATGGTCTGAACTTCTCATACTTTGCAGCTCCATTTTATTGAATGTCACCTTCCAAACATCAAACAAACACTTATGCCTCATAACTAGCCTAACATATAGCAAAACAAAGCTAAATCATAAAGAGAGAGCCCTCTCTAGTTGCAGATTGGCTAGAATCTGCAGCTAAAAGACTGGTTAGTGGTTACCTCGGGCGTATTCCCTTTTCCATTGCTTTTGGGGAACAACCTGAGTGATAACATATGGTTGTAGTCGTAGAAATATGAAGTCACCTACATCAAAATTTCTTTCACTGCGATGTTGATCTGCTTGTTATTTCATTCTATTTTGAACCAAAGTTGGGTTATCATTTAAGAGTTGGAGAACTTTTTATTGATGCACGATGTGATGTTCCACTGCTTGAACCTTAGAATTTTCTCTTAAATATTATGTTATGGATGGTAGATGATATCCATAAAGTTCCATAAATGAGATCTTTTTTGCTGCAGTATGGAAGGAAGTGTTATACCACCATTCAGCCAAAGGCAACCATTTGACCCATTGTGTTTTTTTATCAGATACAAAGAAATGAAGATATCCTTCATAACATTTGTTCACTATCTTAGTTTTCCCATCAGATTGAGGATGATAAGATGAGCTATGAGATAACTGAGTACCGAAACAAGAAAATAACTTTGTCCAAAAATTTCCATTGAGAATAGGATCTCTGTCGCTTACAATAATCTTTGGTTTTCCATGTAGCTTTTGAATTGTTTCCATAAATGCAGTAGCAACTGTACTGGCTTTAAATGGATGAGATAATGCACAAAAGTGTGCATACTTGGTAAGTCTATCAACTACCACCATGATGACATTGTTTCCTTCAAACGTGGGTAAACCTGTGATAAAATCCATTAAAACCTCCTCCCAGCATTGACTTGGAAAGGATAAAGGTTGTAATAGACCTAGAGTCTTAATTGTCTCAAATTTATTTTGTTTGCAAACCAAACATTCTGCCACAAACTTTTGAATATAAAATTTAAGGACATCCCAAAAAAATTCCTTCTTAGCCTTGTGGTAAGTTTTCAAAATTCCTGAATGCCCTCCCAAGGGACAAGTGTGAAATTCCACAAGAATATTTTGTTTGAGTTGGGAATTCTTACAGAGGTATAAGCGATATTGTACCATAATGAATCATTTTTCCAGCTAAATGTATCATATGTACTGGGATCTTGTTGCAACTTTCGAATGAGTTGCTACACTTCTTCGTCATTCTTCCATTCATCCCTTGCTTTGTTTATCCAATCTGGTTGGATAATAGAGATGGCACAAATCAATGCTTCCACATCCTCATCCTTTCTTGAGAGTGCATCTGCAACAACATTTTTATTCCCTTTTGGTAGATGATTTCAAAGTTATAACCCAACATCTTTGTGACCCATTTTTGCTACTCTTCTGAAGATAATATTTGTTCTAAAAAGTATTTAAGACTATCATGATCCATTTTTAGCTTGTGGTTTCTTCCCATTATGTAAGGTCGCCATTTCTTAAGTGCATGTAGTATTTCCAACATTTCCTTCTCATAAATATGTTTTTGTAAATACTTTCCTTTGATTGGATGACTTTCAAAAGAAAATGGGTCTTTCTTGTTGCATTAAAACAACACCAATTCCATTTCCTAAGGCATCACATTCCACAATAAAGGTTTTTGTGAAGTTTGGCATAGCTAAGTTCGGTGCTTGGCACATTTCCTCTTTAAGATGTTCAAAGGCTTTCGTTGCTTCTAGACTCTAAGAAAATGCATCTTTCTTCAGTAATATTGTTATAGGTGTTGCTATTCTCCCATAATTCTTAACAAAATTGCAATAATACCCTGGCAACCCGAGAAATCCTCACAAATGCTTTATGGATGTTGGGATTTTCCATTCCCTAATGGATTTAATTTTGCTAGGGTCTACCTTAACAACTTCATGAGATACAATATGACACAAATATTCCACCTCTTGTACTCCAAAGAAACATTTGGGGGTTTTTTCATATAATTGTTTCTCCTCCAATAGTTTGAGCACTCTATCAACATGTTGAACATGATCCTTCCAAGACTTGTTGTAGATTAGTATATCATCAAAAAATACTAACAAAAACTTTCTAAGGAAGGATTTTAAAATGGAATTCATCAAACCTTGAAATGTAGAAGGTGCATTGCTAAGGAAAAAAGGCATGACCAAAAATTCATAATGACCCTCATGAGTTATAAATGTTGTTTTCAGAATGTCTTCAGTATTCATTCTGATTTGATGATATCCTGAACAAAGGTCCAACTTGGTGAATTAAATTGCTCTGTGCAATTCATCCAATAATTCATCAATGAAAGGAATGGGAAATTTATCTTTAATAGTGAGCTTGTTGAGCTCCCTATAATCCAAAAAAATCCACCATGATCCATCCTTCTTGTGCACCAATGCTACTGGAGTAGAGAAAGAAATTTTACTAGGTTGAATTATACCAACCTCTAGCATTTCTGCATCCATAGGTTCAATTTCACTCTTTTGGGCATAGGGATATTTGTACGGACTGATGTTTGGAGGAAAACTTCCTGGAATCAAATGAATAGCATGATCATAATCATGAATAGTTGGGAGGCCTTTGGGAGTCTCAAATATCTTGGAATGATTGTCCAAGACTTTTTGGAGATCTAGAGAAATAGATGAATTTGATGTGGGAACCTCTAGTGAACATAATTGTGCAATTATGCCACGTTTTTTTTTTTTTTATGTAGAATCTTTTTCATGCCGTTAGATTTGATTATATTTACCAGTTTCCCTATGATACCCCTTAATTCAACCTCCTTTTCTTCTAAAAAAATTTCAAGAAAAGTTTTTTAAAATTAAAACCTATCATACCCAAAGATTGTATCCATTGGACTCCTAATACAACATCAAAACCACCCATTGGAATGGAAAGAATTAAACTATTCAACAAATATTCTCTCATGGATAGCTTGATATTATGGAACTTTTCAGAGAAATTTATGCTTCCTCCATTTGCAACCATCAGTTGACACTCTAGTGTTGGAAATTGGAAGCAATTCAATTCCTTCACTATCTTACAATGAATAAAATTATGGGTACTGCCTGAATCAATCAACACTATTACCTTTTTCTTCTTGATATGTCCTTCTATCTTGATAGTTTGAGTAGTGGTAATTCCAGTGAATGCATTACAATATATGGTTGGATTCATTTCTTCTTTCTCTATGGTTTTTTCCTAGTGTGTATACTCTTCTTTCGATGTTTGTTGTTCCTTTTCTTCTTCCTCTTCACAATCTATGTAAAATATTTTCTTCTCAGCATACTTATGACCTTCAGTGTATTTGCTATCACAACTGTAACAAAGGCATTTTGCTATTTTTTCTTCCAATTTTTTTGGTGTCAACCTTGTAGGTTGTGGAGGGCTATGGGCAACAACACTTCCATCTTTATAGTTTTGATTGGTAGGCTTCCTTGCTTCCATAATTTTTCTTTCAATTTTTCTTTCCAATCTGAATGCCTTCTCTAATGAATCTAGTTCCCAATGGCGCATCTCATGTTGTATGTTATCCTTTAAAGTCCCTATGAACACATCAATCCTATGCTCCTATGGAATATATTTTACCCTTATATTCAATTTTTGGAAATCCTCAATGTGCTCCACCATTGAACCCTTTTGTTTGAGATTTATCAATTGGATAAAAATGGTTTTTCTTTTTGTATCTTCATAGAGTGCTATCATTTCTTCTGTAAAAATTTCCCAAGTGTCAATTTGTTTACAGGAACAAATCCATCGATACCATACAAATTGATTGGGTTCCAAATATAAAGTTTCAATGCATACCTTTTGTGTGTTTTGCAAATTATGGAGATCAAAATATTTCTCCATCGGTAGTATTCATGTTACTAGATCCGTGCCACCAAACTTCCTCATATCGATCTATGGAACATGGTGGGTCTTCAATCCAATGTTAGAGTCTATGAAATCATGACTAAAATTTATTTTGTTCTCATTATGAGTTTACTCTACTACCTTTTCGCCATTACAAAGCATTTCTTGTAGAAAATTTGCAAAACCTCCTTTCAAACCTTCCATGTCTTTCTTCAAATATTCAATGTTTACTTCTAAACCATCCATCTTAGCTTCCACACCATTCATCTTAGCTTCCACGCCATTCATCTTAAATTCCACGCCTTTCTTTAAACCATCCTTCATGCCATCCATATTAGCTTCCACACCATTCATCTTAGCTTCCATGCCTTTCTTTAAACCATCCATACTAGCTTCTCTTACTTTTTATTAAGGTGAAATTTGTTGCACTTGGTCTCGTAATTTTGATATATCATGTTGCATTTCTTCCTCTTGTTCATTAGTTATGCTAGAGCTTTCAGGTTGCTTACTAGGTGTTTCCATTTTCTTTCTTCAGGGCATCATTTAATGATAATTATGCTTCACTATGCCCTTTTAATTCCTTCAAACTAATTTTTCAAACCAAACTTATGAAAAATTTTAAGAATACTACACACCTTTTTTTTCGCTTTGTAGGCCCTCAATATTGAATCTTTTGTATATCTGTAATTTTGGATCTCCAAGATCTGAAATTGAATCCCAAGGTATCCCTCTAAGTCATATTTCCAACCCCACAAGTCAAATCAATATTGGAGTCTCCAAGAAACATTTATTCCAAATCTCCCACGATGACGTGATTAGAGACTGGTTCAGTAGATAAAACTTGTACAAAGCTCCACATGTCACTATTTCAACCTTCACGCCTGGAAACGATACACAAAAAATAATAGTCCATCATATTTCTGTACCATTTTTTGAAATTTTAATATGTTTCTCAGTGAGAAAATTATGACGATTTTCCCTAGTTCACATGTTTGAGATATAATTGGGAGTCTGCAAAAACCCTAACTTCCTTGGATCATATCTCCGAAAATATAGCGAGACAATATCTACTCTTTGTACTCGTGGTTCATCAAGATTTCATCTCAAATGGGTTTTAATTTCAGCTTCTGAAACGTTGTAGAAAAAACATTATAGCGAAAATTCCAGGATGGCCTGTTTGAAGTAGCAAAACCCTAGAATCCAAAGCCTCTAATACCAAATGTTATGCAACTAGCTCACAAAATAGAAGAAAAGATAGATAAATGACTTCCAAATCATCCTCTTCGAGGGGGAAACTTCCTTTATATTACAAAAATGAAAAATTCTTGGATGATACAAATGAAAATACCTCCTTTCTATATATAGGAGTCTAAGGGGTCACAATATAATCAGAGCCGACATAACATTAATAATGTAAGGGCACAATATTAACAATAGTGGGCTTCTATGGGGAACAATAATAACAATATGGGGACAACATGGGTACAATAGTAACAATAAGGGGCTAAAATGACAATAATAATAAGGGAATACACTAGTATTATAGGGAACTAACATTTTATGGCCAGTGGTTGTTAGTCTGGTGATTGTAGTTCTAAACCGATTTGTCAATGTTAAGGATAATTGGAGGTTAGTTTAGATAGTATTATAAGTTGTATTGAATATATTTGGTCCCGAATAATCTCATTGAAGGTATTTATTAGCACATTTTATGGGCAGAGGTTGTAGATTTATTGATTTGTAGTTTAGGGACCAATTTGTAAATGTTTAATCTTGCTCGAAGTTCTTTTGGACAACATCATCAATATGATCCCACAATATAACAATAAAAAAATTGTGATACATTATGTTGTGTGTAGAAAATCATGTTCTTGAGTATGATGAACTCTCTTTGGATCTATGACAAGTTGTATAAAAGCAATATCTAATATAGTGTGATTGTAGCGATATGAAGCTTCTGGTTGAATGTGATTGAATGTGATAGTGCGAGATTCTATTCAGTGAATAAGTGATTGATGTATACGTCAGATTGAGGCATAATTATTGATATTGATTTGATTTATGGTTGGTATAGGTCAATGCAAGAGTTATCTACGGCTATAGTGGTTTATGGTTGACACCTTGTATTGCAGAGAATATCATTTATTGTAGGGATTAGAGGCTTAACTGAACATATTTTTATTCTTTGTATTTATATTTTCATTGAAGTGATGGATGTTATAATGTTGGAACTGTGGACTTATACATGTTTCCATTAGAATTTGTTGATATGTTTCTAGTTATATTACTGAGAGAAGTATATTAATATTGTGTGTATGTATTGGGTTACATATTTTATTTAATTAGTGAGAGAGTTGTGATAGAATTCCATTGTAGAGCAGATTTTTTTGAGATATTAAGGATGATAGCTATAATATTTGATGATTTTTTGTGTCTTGTATTGCTTAGTTGTTTATGTATTCATGGGAATTTATACTGCATTGAGTTTGAGTATGAATTGTATGAGAAAATATTTTTGAATCAGATTTTGACCGTTGAGCATTTTTATAGAAATTGATTATCAAGTTGCAGTATTAAGTTGTTGAGCATAAAATTACAAGTGGGTCCATTTTGAAAATTGTAAAACATGTCCTATAGGATTTGAGTTTGTTACAGGTGGATCTAGTGTGAAATATTATGCAAAGAGGTCCATAAAGATTCTAAAGGTTGAAGCCTTTAGTAAGGGAGTGGTATCTTCCTTCTGATGGTGGCCGGAGAACTTGGTTATGGAGTAGTTTGTTCCTTCCAACAACAACTGGATAGATTATTGGAGTTGGTGGCCTCTAGTAGGTATAAGACTGCACACTAGTATAAGTTTGTGCCAGCGTATGATGTAAGGGAATAAATTAATAATAATACATAAGATGAAGACAACATTAGTGATGGTTTTTCCCAGTTGGGTTTTCCACCTAAAATTCAATGTCTCTATGTGATGATGTGTATGTTGACATATTGATGTATTACATTCTTATGGTTCATATGCATTTATGATTATGGTTATATGTGTTTATATTTAAATTAATATTCATTTAAAATTGTAAAGAAGAGTGAAAAATGGGTCAAAAGTTAATTATCACAAACTACCGATTCACATACCCTCTAAGTATATCTAATAATTGGTCTGAGAGAAATTCATTTAAGAAATTACTTAATCGCTAGAAGGAATATCTAGAAAAATGGGCAACCATGATGAAGTCTTCTCAACCAAGCCACATCTATTCAATGGAACAAATTTCACATTTTGGAAAATTAAAATGTGGTCGTATTTGAGATCTCTTAGAGCTGACACTTGGGAATTAGTGTTAGAAATTAATTAATGGAGAAATGAAATACACAAAATATTGCAGAAACACAAATACATAAATGCATATAACAAGAGATACACAGATATATTTGGTTCACTCTATTTGGGCTACATCCATAGAGAAACAATCGGTCCTCCCTTTTATTTTATCTAGAAAAGTGAAGAGATACAACCTATAGAAAATCTGTTGTAATTTCCTCTTCGCTCTCACACATTCTCCTCTTTATTTCTCACTTAGAATAATAATCCACATTCGCAATACAATTCCATCTTATAAACCGATGGGTTTCCTTCTAGGGAAAAAAATCCTAAATTAAACATAACTTTTATCATTACATCAACTGCCTAATGAATGACCTAGATTGACTATGAAATTTTAATATTTTACAAGGAAACATTTCATCTAATTTTAGCTCCGGAGGTACTTCCCCTAGACCACCACTGGGGGGGGGGGGGGGGGGTGGGGCACTCCAAACATGCAGTTTCCCCCCCATACCCCCTAGGAAGCAATAGTGGGGGGTAAGTGCCCCAACATGCCCTCATAGTGGATTTCCATCCAAACGCAGTTGAAACAATACCTAAGAAAAATGAATATAATCAGGCTCCACATCCAATAATCTCCTACTTGGCGATTAGTTATATCAACTCCATCACTGCTTCACTTGTTGGAAAATTCTTCCACTTTCAACCTACTTGTTTGTCATCTTCATCATCATTCTTAAACAGCAATCGAAAATGAGTAGCAACTCAATTTCTCCCCGATTACAACCTTTTTCAACATCTCTATAGGATTCTGGCTAGTGTGCATCTTTTCCAATTTCAACTATCCATCATAAAAATTGACCATATGAAATGATACATGAGTTGTATATGTTTAGTATTAGAATGAAAGGATAAATTATTTGCAACATGAATGGCAATCTGGCTGTCACTATATAACCTTCTCATCTCCTTCTTCTTACCCAACTCATCCATTGATCGAAATTAGATCATTATATTGTTTTTCATCCATCTCGATGCATTTGGAGTGGAAAAAGTGGATGAATGATCTCACGGGACCGTTTTTACCAGTGAGACCCATTTTGGCGAAACGAGGTCTGAAACCTTCTAGGAGAGTTTTTAGGCATCAAAGAACATTTTTGAGGGTAAAAAATTGTTGTGTTAGTGTCGCACCTTTTCATGCTATTCTATACACAGAGACCTTTCCAACGGCACAAGAAGTGCGTCAATCAGAGTCCGTATGCTAAATTTAAGCCACTCAGAAGTTGGCCTTATTGTTTTCACACCTATAGTTCGGGAGGATGTTGTGTCAGCCCCCATTATTCATGGAAAAGGGGTTAGGCACTTGTTTCTAAAGTAAAGACTCTAGAAGATTTCATTTTTTAACTCTATTTCAAATTTAATTTAGTCAAAGTTAACCACCAGTAGGCTATCGAGTTGTGTTATAACTGGGCCACTAGGAGGAAGAGGAATTCCATTCTTTTGAGAGCATTTTGTTCCATAACTGAGCAAAGATAGCCAGGAGAGATAGGAGGTAGATCACACAGAGAGGATCTATGCACTATAACAGCCCATGGGCCACAATCATTACTTCTTTGTACCTACAACCATATTTCCAGACAGAGAAAGAGAGCGAAACTTCCTCACCTTCCAACTCCGTTTTCTCCTGACAGGGTTTCCCAGAGAGAATATCTTGTGTCTTATGTGTGTGTGAGCTTATTTTATTGTTATCCTTTTTTTTTCATAATTTCCATCCACATGCATTCACTAATTACAATTAAATCCATAGATTTAAAGTTTAATAAACTGTAATAATGTAGAATTTTCATAGTTTTAATATAATTAGATCTATTGTGAAGAACTTCCCAATGGAATATCGATGACAGTTTATGAATCATCCATAAGACTTTGTAACCAAATCATTTTTTTAATAGCCTCTATAGCAACAAAATACTCTACTTCTGTTGTTGAAAGTGCAACATTGTTTTGCAATTTTGAAACCTGTTAGATAGTTGTTCCACCTACATTAAACACATACCCTGTGGTGCTCATCTTATTATATTTGTCACCTACCATATTTGCATCAACATATCCCTATAGAGAAATGTTTGAATCTCTAAAACATAATTCTTGATTTGTGGTCTATCAAATACCTAAGAATCCATTTCACTGCCATCTAATTCTCTTTTCCCGGTTTGTTCATATACCTACTTACAACTCCCACTACATATGCAACATCAGGTCTTATGCAGATCATTACATACATTGAGCTTCTAAGAATTGATGCATATGGAACTTTACACATATTATCCATCTCATCATGGGTCTTGGGACACATCTCTTTAGTTTGAAATGGATAGCCAAATGTGTATTGACTGGTTTTTCATTCTGCATATTAAATCTTTCCAGCACCTTTTCTATGCACTCACTCTATGATAATTTTTGTTTGTGCTTTTTCCTTTCTCTAGTTATTCTCATACCAAGGATTTGTTTTTCGGAACCCAAATCATTAATTACAAATTATTTTTCCAATTTTCCTTTGAGCACATTTATTTCTTGCATGTTAGACCAAACAACAAGCATTTCATGTACACACAATGGAAATATAATATAGTTTCCTTCATTTTTCCTTTTATAAACACAATGGTCAATGTGACATCTAGTATAACCTTGTTTAGACATAAACCTGTAAAATTTTAGATACCACTTCCTTGGACCTTATTTTAAGCCATACAAGCTCTTCTTCAATTTGCACACTAATTTCTCCTTCCATTTGAAATCATACCCTTGTTGTTGCTGCATATATATTTTTTCCTCCAAATCCCCATGGAGAAAGGTTTTCTTTACATCTAACTACTCAATATATAAATATTCTGCTACCAATAGACGTAAATAGTTTTGATTAAACTCATTTTAAAAATAGGAGGAAAATTTTCATCAAATTATATACCTTTCTTTTGTACAAATCCCTTCACCACAAGTCTATCTTTATACCTTTGTTTACATCCACCTTCTTCCTTAAACCTATAAACCCATTTATTCTGTAATGTCATTTTACTGCCAGGCAACTTGACTAAGTCCCAATTCTGATTTTGCATCAAGGAGCCCATCTCTTCTTCCATGGCTTGCTCCCACTTCTTCTTGGTTTCTACTTGCATTGATTCATATTTTTCAGGTTCACCATAATCAATCAACAATACATAATATAATAAAGGAGAGTATCGTTCAATGGGTTTATTTATCTTAGTATATATTATAATACCAGTTTTAGGTGTTTTAGGTGCTCGTTGTTGTTGTTGTTGTTGTGGATGTTGATCATTCTGATTTTTAGGCACCTTTAATTTTTTTGTGATCTCATCAAGCAGTATGTATTCATTTTTTCCTTTTCCTATTTATTTCCCTACATCTAATCCTTATACAAGACCTTTTCATTGAATATGACATCTTCACTCCTAATGATTTTGTGATTTTCATAATCATATAAGCAATAACCAAAATCATATACACCATATCCAATAAAGGTACATTTCTTTTATTTTTCCTCAAGATTCATTCTCTTTTCTTTATTGATGTCGATAAAGGCTTCATAACCAAAAGTCTTTAAAAATGAGTAGTTTACCTTTTTACTTGTCTATGCTTCCTCTATAATACCACCATCCAAGGAACTTGAAGGCCCTCTGTTTATTAGATAAACAATAATATATAGAGTGTCTATGCAAAATTGTAAGGGAAATCTTCCATTTGAATGCACCTTGAATGCTCCATGATCGTCTTATTCATCTTTTTGACACACCATTTTCCTATGGTGTTCTTGGAAATCTATTCTCTCTGTCAATTCCGTGCTCTGAAAAATAGTTATTAAACTCTTTGTTGTAGTATTCACCTCCATTTTCTTATTTGAGACACTTCAACTTGTTTTTTGTCTCATTCTCAACCAAATCTTTCCATTTCTTGAAAGTATCAAATACACCAGAATTATTTCGAATATAATAAATCTAGGTTTTCCTAGTTGCATCATCAATAAAAGTAACATAATAGAAATAACCACCGAGAGATGATACCTGAGCAGGTCCCCGTAAACCTGTATGCACAAGTTCTAATTTTTGCGCTCTTCTTTTCCTTCCTGACTCTGATAAATCTGACCTCTCTTCTATTTTCCATAAACACAAATTTCATAGAAATCGAAATCGACATGCTTCAGACCTGGCAACAAATTTCTTGAGTAAAGAATATGCATCCCCTTCTCACTCATGTGCCTGAGCCTATGATGCCAGAGTGTTGTATCTACTCCTGTAGAGGTTAAAGAATTAACAAAATTAGAAATATTATTACATAAATACAATGTACCAACCTTTTCTCCCTTTTCTATTACGAGAGCTCCTTTAGTGACCTTCTGGTTTTGTCTGTAAAGGTAGTTATACAACCTTCACCTCCCAACTGCCCTGTTGAAATTAGAATTTTCTTCAGATATGAAACATGCCTTACCTCCTTAAATAGCCATTGGTTTCAATTATGTTTCTTTATAAAAACCTTACCCATTCCAACTATTTTATATGGTTTATTGTCACCTAGAAGAAAATATCCAAAATCTCCTTGAATATACTCATGAAAATCACTACAAGAAAAAAAGACATTGGTGAGGGGCAAAAAATGTCACCATAAGCTCATTGGTGACAGTCAAAAGGGATTTTGTCACCAAAAACTAAACATCACCAAAGGTGGTGTCGCCAAAAGTATAAGTGTTGTAATTAAATTCAAATTCCATCACCAATAATGATTTATAATGATGGATAAAACCCATCACTATTTAATATGAGCAATGGTGACAGACCATAGCCTCTGTCACCAAAAATTGAATGTCACCAAAGGTGGCATCGCCAAAAGTATAGCTATTGTAGTGAAATTCAAATTCCATCACCAATAACAATTTATAATGATGGATAATGACTGTCACCATTTCATATGAGCAATGGTAACATACCATAGCCTCGGTCACCAAAAACTGAACGTCACCAAAGGTGGCATCACCAAAAGTATAGGTATTATGGTTACATTCAAGGTACGTCATGAATATTGATTATAATTATGGATAGTTACCATCACCATTTCTTTTTTTTTTTTCACGTAGAAAAAAGTCGTAATTTATATTCATATTGAAATAAATTACATTTTGTAGATGCTTAGAGCATATGCAGATAGCTATGCATGAATAGGACAAGTATACTAAAAAAAGAATAAAAAAAGTTTACAAATACATCAAAGCCTATACTTTTCTGCCCTTCTTCTTCTCCACCCTACGCCAACCCTGCGAGTCAGAAGGGGGAACAATGATGGCCTGTGAGTATTCCTGCGTGTTCGCTGGTGGTTCTTTGTCAGATTCTGATCCTTCTGATCCATGGGTTCTTTTGTTGCCACCAGCTTCCGGCCATGGCGTTTCCTACTGCCGAACATGGTCCTCCATTTGTGGGTCTGGTGCTTTTTCTTCATGTGTACCATTTTGTTCCATATTTATATCCGGTTCTACCATCACCATTTCATATGAACAACAATGATTTATTGCGATGGATCTTTCATGGCTGTCACTATTGGTGCATATATATGGTGATGTTCGTTGACCGTCACCAAAATTTGCATTTCCAGAAGTATAGACATTGTGGTCACTTTCCAGGTCTATCATGAATAATGACTATAATGACGGACAATGACTTTCACCATTTCATATCAACAACAATGATTTATAGTTACGAACGTTTGATGGTTGTCACTATTGATGTGTATATATGATGGCTTTCATTGATCGTCACCATTTCATATTTTTGGTGAGGGTCAAAAAATCTCACCAAAGTTCATTGGTGATGGTCAAAAGAGCCTCTGTCACGGAAAATTGATTGTCTCCATTCCATATGGATGTCAAGGCATGATGGAATCAAATCACTAACCTCCTGCTTATAAAGCAAGTGCTCTTCCATTGAGCTAGCACCCTTTAAAGAATTAGACATTTAAAAATTAGACCTTAAAACTTCATAAACTGTAAATTCTACAACTTTCAATAAACTAGAGTCTTAGCAATATTTTACTAAAAAAGCAATGCAACATCGATGCTGCAGTTCCCAACCTAATGGTTATGGAAGTTATGAAAAGTGGGTGGAAGGAAACATAGTTATGCATAAGAGAATCAATATGTTCAGTTGAATACTCAATTAGAAGTGAATCTCTGAAGACATTTATAACTTATAAATGACCTATAACTAGCAAATGAACCAAATATTGCAAAGTAAATGTCATAATTGGATAGCATATGGAAGAAGATCATTGATTAAGTCAAATGCAATATGTTATACGTTGAGTGAAAGAAAAATCTCAATGTTGTTGATGTTTGGTGTTTAGATATCTGAATGATATCTAAACTTTTGTGCAAATGTAACATGAATATCTAGAAACCATGAATGACATACATACATATATATATAGATATAAGCCCCAAGGGTTAGCCCAACTGGTCAAGTCGTGCGTCGCCAAAACGGGAGGTCACAGGGTCGATTCTACCCAAAGCCCTTGGGGTCAGGTCTGTGATGGCCGAGGGGTTTGATCCTAGAGATCAGCCTTAGAATTTACGTGGACGTAGCCTGCACCCCCTGACCACGGATGTTCATGAACCACTAGGAAAATATATATATATATATATATATATATATATATATATATATATATATATATATATATAGATATCCCCTTTACATAAACCAACATGCAATTTGGAATTTCACAAGTCCGCACTCAAAACAAGACAACAACCAACAAATAAAAAAATTTGACTTGGACAAAAAGCAATAGCTTCACCTTCATTCTAGAGTTGCTTTTGTTTATTTGAATTTGACTTGTGACATTCTTTATTTGAGAAGGAATCAAAATCATCACTAGTATTAAATTCATCCAATGCGGACTTTAGATATCCCACTAACATCTACGTTTTTGTTTCCATACTTGAAAACCATGGAGTTTCCTGTAGATAGTAGAATAATATGTGTGCCTACTTCTCAAGAACACATTCATTATTAACTTTTTTACATGATAGAAACCAAAGAGACAACACAATATCATCGTACACAAAATCCCCTACTAAAATATAATCATAACATAGCTAAGAAGTCCAAAATATGTTCTTAATTATTAAACTTTGTATTTGGAAATAATTTTTCTTTAGGTTTAAAAATACTATGTTGTACAACACTTCTATCTATTTATCTAGGCAATTATATCATAGCATATGTCACACAATAGGAATCTACAGTACCTAAAGTAAAAAGACAAATTTTCTCAAGAAAATAGATTTAGAAAAGAGCTTTGAAAACTATAAGTTTGTCATCAAAGATTTAATTAGTTTAACAACAAACTAGTTAGAGTTTGAAAATCAAAATCATTCATAGGAAATAAACAGGACAATGGCCAAAGTCATTATTCATAAAAATAAAGCTAGAGTCACTATTGCCATTACAGATAACTGAAATTTGGACAGTGGCCTAATGGTTAGAGCCTATTTTCTGGGAAGACTCATTAATACTATCATTTTTTTTCCACGGTTTGTTTTGTCTCTAGATCTAGATCAGATAGCTTTCCATTCTCAAATTCTACCTTTCAAGTACTGATTTCTGGCTCACCCTTTAAAACACAATTCTACCACTCCATTTTGTTTTGTTTTGTCAAGAGAATTGGCAAGACCTTCCCATCCTCTTTTTACATCATCAATAACCATCCATCAATGATATAAATAATAACATATACACAACAAAGGCCAAAGATGTTCTTGTTGTATACCTATGTTCTAGGACTCATCTGACCTACTGGTGCAAAGAGCTCACCCTGAAAAAATAACATCCACGTGGAATTTACAAAACTTTTTTAAATCAAGCTCCAATTAAACCAATCAAAATATGAACATCCTTTTAATCAATAAAATCTCTGACTCAAAATAAAAGTGGCCTAGAATTGAATTTGATATCAAAAATTTCAAGTAACTAACGTCGAGTAAGAAATACAAGCCATGGATATTGGATTAGTGAAATAATTGATCTGATAAAGCTCAAAATCAAACAGATGACTTACAGCTAAGAAACACAAATGAATGACTTAGAACTAAGACATGAGGTTTCCCCTTCAACCCTACCATTAAATAACTCTTATTTATTTCATAGGCCATTAAACGTTTTTTGATACGAGGTGGAAGTGGTATTGTAACATTAACCTCTGATACTTTTTGTCCACGACTACTTCTCAAGATCCGCTCCATTACCAACATTTGGAGCTAGATAAGATACATGCAAAAACCATCAACATGAAAATGAAATCTACATCCTTTTAAAAAAATGGGAGGAAATAAAATATCCACAAATTGAAATAGACTTTAGGATACCTCATTCCTGCAACATGATTATCTTGTCATGAACAATAGAAAAAGAAACCATGAGAAATGTAATTTTTGCCACATTTTGACAATGAAATCTTTTGCATATTATATGAACAATTGATGGAAAAAGTTAGCTAAAGCTCGTTAACATCAGGATTATAGTAAAACATAAAGGAACCACTCCAACACATATATAATCCTAAACATAAATATCTATACATATAAGTATTTATTGAGGACATTGTATTTTGTGAAAATATGGAAGTTAAATCTTTGAAATAACATAATTTATGGTACCATTTCCTTACAAATTCCATTCATTCGAGTATTTATGAACTCCATTAAGGAATTTCTTCAAAGTTCAAAGTTCAAAAAATTAACATGTAGCCTAAAAAAGCTCAGATTTGAAAAGGAGATAACCCAAAGATGTAGAGTATATATCTCACATTTATATATCCTAATCTCCAGACATTGAAATGACACTTTTTAGCATACTAATGTGAATTCATCCCAAAATGCTAGAAAAAAATATTGATGGTTAATTTGCTAATATAGAAGTTTTATACATGCATTTAATTAAACAGTTAGCTTGAAATCTCAAACATATCTAAGGATGAACACAATATGTTGCATCTTTAGTGCTGGTGTGTGAACTTGAGACAAAAAAGTCCAACATTTAATAGTTTGCCTACAATATGCACTAGTTGAATAGGTGAACAATAGTATTGTAGGTATGTGTTATGAATATATGTATTGCGGGCCAATAAGAGTATTGTTGGAACAGTCACGTCCAACCCTTCCAAGTTTGCCTATAATTTGTACTGATCTAATAGGTGAACAATAGAACAGTTGGTGTGCATTCTGCATCACTTACCTAACTCCAACACCTTCAGCATAGAAATTTCAAATATATGTCCAAAACTGGTAGGTAACTTGGAAAATGAAAAAGTTGGCTTGCTTGTTTATGGAAAAGACTAGATTCTTACATTTTTCAATGTAAATTCATGACACTTCGCCAAGCTTAGATGGAACAAAAAGGAACCAAGCTAGAAGTTTATTTAAAGAATCCTTACTTACCTAGGGTTTGTGGCCAGTATAATACATTAGATATACTTCCCAAAACAATCAGTTCCAGATCAAGCAACAATTTCCCACAACCACCCATATCAACAGAGAAATTTTTGAACACAAATTAGGTAAACTTTGGCCAAAAAACAAGTTAGAAACGTGATTGACATCCTTAAATGTTTAAAAAATTGCAACTTGAAAGACAATTATTCCAAAGTAAATTTGAGAACACGATATAAATGTGACATGATTGGAATACAAATATGCATTGAGAATACGATATAAATGGATACATATCCAAACACATAAACATGATTGAAATACAAAGTTTCCCAGAGGTTTGATGTAATCCTGCAATCTGATACAATTTTTGATATGGACCTCTAGAAGGCACTAGATTTATATGCTATGTAGACCTTGAAAGCTGTCATAGCCTTATGTTTGTCATACCATATTATTATGGCCTTACTCGTGTCTTCTCCCGTGATCAAAGACTCAATATATGAGCATATCTTTCTCATTACTTGTTTAAGTAATTAAAAATAATAATGATAATTACATAACTATTATCTGCACTGATAAAAGAATAACAATTGAAACACCAGTTATAGGCTTCTAGCTTAGTGGGTAGCGGCTAGCAACACTTGGTTCACCATGAAGTCACTACACTTGCTACATCTCTATTATATTTGTTACAACAAACAAAATGAGGAAATTATTACAATCTGTTCTCTTACCATTGAAGAATTGTTTCACAGAGGCTGCCTCCACAACAACTACACCACAATGCCAACAACATCGACCTCCACTCTATGTCGTTCCAGTTGTTGTTGTAACTATGACGTGTTCCCAAACTTCCTTACTTTTCAGCCAACCCAATTGGATAGGGTGGCCACACCCAATGTTGGTCTTCTTGTATTATAAAAATTATATACAATCCTTGGGAATTTGCATAATTCAATCATCCAAAAAAACTCATATTTATTAGTTCCATTGTGCATATCTTATGGAAGTCAAATTATAAAAAATTTGTTAAACTTTCAAAGCCTTATCAAGTGAATTTATGAAGTTATATTTTGTAATGTTTCACTTGTTTTGATGTGTAGAAAGAAGAGTTATCTAGGGAAAAAGACGATGCGAGTGAGATATTTTAACCTTACACAACAAAATTTTATATTGTATATTTTACTCATGGAGAAAAGCCACCAATCTCAAAGGAATGTTCAATTAAGGTAAAAAGTACATGTTTCTATTAATAGTTCAAGACATCAAAGAAAACAGGTAATATTTCTATTAATAGGTAAAACAGGTACATACTTTTATTAATAGGTAAAACAAACATGATTATAATGATGCCGAGATTGAAAATCAATCTTTGTATTTTGTTTGCAGCTTCATTAATGTTTGAAAAAGTGATTTATCCATTTTTTTTCCCAAGGTTCCAAGAAAGACAATAAGAATTTCTAATGTAGACTTCACTTCTGGACTATCATAGCCAAACTCCTTTTCTTGGATTTGTAAGACCCTCCACATGATGGGATTGACTTCATCATCCCTAGCCAGAGCATGTTGTATCAAAGCTAAACAATCAAAATCCTCTCCTATAAAGAAAAGAAGTTTCATTAAATAAGCTTGGGATCAAACAGAAAATGGACTTTGTAACCTAGAGTGTGGATCTAATGACATAGAATTCAAAAGACATATGTCAATTACGAAGAACAAAACACAACTCACCAACTATAGGACTTTGTCTATTAAAGGATGATTCATGTATCATCAAGGCTTCCTGAACTAAATACTCTAATTCCCTATGCCTTTGTAGATGATATAAAGTTTTTGCAAGACTCAGCATAGGAAATGAAATCTCTCAAGCATTAGGAACCAAGCTAGTTGAACGTATTCTTAGACTCCTCCTAAGAATATATTTGGATTTCTCAAATTTTCTCGATAAAGCATAAGATGTTGCTAGGTTCTGAAGGTGCACTTCCATAGAAGGATGATCCCTTCCAAGGGCTTCCTCCTTTATGAGTAACTTCTACTCCCACAATAGTTGGGATTCCTCTTCTTTGTAAACGAGTAGAAGATAATAAGCACATCATTAAGGAACAATAACATAAAATTGACTCATGCAATCTAACATTCCTCGATAGCTTTTCTTTACCAACAACATCAGTGTTCACCCCAAATACGATCAAATTGAAGGGTTGTGGAGAAAATTTGGGAGAAATTTCTCAATGCCCTTCCTCTTATGGATGCAAAATATGAAGGTGTTGATAGCGTTGCGACCGAGTCTATTGGTTTGAACATATTTTATCCAATTCTAGCTTTCAACAAGAGAAACCTACTCTAATATGGGGCAACAATTAGAGTGTTATCCATGTTATCAGGTAGCCAGTAGAGCATCAAGTTCCAAAACCTATAGAATTCCATATGAATTACATTGAAAAATTGATTAATGATAGGATTATTGATTTGAAGTATTGTCACACACTGAGATGTAGGTTGCTGACATCTTCACTAACCCTTGACAAAGTCTCATTATGTTCAACTTCATACCTTGCTTGGGGTGAAGGTGGGGGTAATCTCACTCCCCCTCTCTGATTTTTTTAGTTCTGAACACTTTGTACATGGTACCTATCATGACCTTGTAGCTAGGATCCATTTTGAGATTTTACATATTTTTCCTATGTCCCTAAGTTTCACTTATGATGGGGCATTAGTGTACATACATCATGTAGTTAATTTTATTTAGATTATAGTGTCTAATCTTATGCATATTTGACTTATCACTGATTGGCAGATAAAAAATCCAACCACTTATATTTAATGCCATGCCCCTTTCATTGTATTATAAATACAGATGATCTCTTGTAATTAAAAATAAGGCATATATTCTTTTTGTTAGTTCTGCATTTTCTGTTAATATTCTATTTTGTATGGATTCAAATATTACAATTTCCATTGTATCGGAAAAGTGGAGATGATTCAGATTCATTTTATCATGATCTAGAGAGGTATGTTCCAAGAAATTAACTAATTTTTTCAAGTATCTTTCCATTTTCAATCCTTTTGAAACCTTGTGCTAAGACCCGAAACAACCAAAAATAGAATTGCTTGCAAATATTATAAAATTGATAGTGCCAAGTTATAACCTGTACCATTTAAGAGTTCGTTTACTACCATTTTGATTTCCCAGCTAAAGCAGTCACTAAACATTGCAGTGAAGGTGAACTTGAGAAGTAACTTTCTACTAGTATTCGCACATGATTGCTAAGGAATACTAGAAGAGTGTTGCTTCTCAATGATTTTGTCAAAGTACATGTTCATACTTCTTAATGAGACAATATTATAATCCAAAATGGTGTTCCAATAATAAATCTCTATGAAAATCCCATGCTTGTTTAGGGGTGTACAAAGATTTGTTGTCATGTCACAGAGACACTTGGAAAACCAAATCCATTTACGTATTGTAAGGCCTGAATCAACCTTAAAAACCTTTCCAAACCAACCATGGAATGTTAACTGTGCATCCATATCCTCATATATATCCGTATTAACTTTTATGTTCAGTATCTAATCAATGTGCATAATTTACTTGTTATAGCTTGGCAGGTGAACTACCCAACCACCTATATCTAACGTTGGGCTCCTTGCAGTCTATGTCATAGATACAAGTGATCTCCTTGTAATTAAACTTATATAACTCCATACAGACAAGGAAGAACAACATAAGTCTTTATGTCAATTCTTCTTCTTCTGTTGTTGTTTTTCCTTGTCTGTATGGAGCTCAAGCTAACAAATGAACCTAGTCAACACTCTTTGTTTTAAATGTGGGGGCCACAAAACTTAGAAAAAAAAGAGACTCAAAGCCAATTTAAGGAACAATATTATCATTGTCTATCAAATATGTTGTGTCTGGAATACAAAGCAAGACCCTCCATTCATAGCAAACGGGGAAGAGTCCTACAATTAATAATTTGGTTGGCAGATATACCAACTAAGGATTTAATGTATTACTTAAGTGAACTTAAACCAAGTATGTACACTTTCACCCCACTTAGAAAGTGGTAGAAACATTTCATCACAATTTTCTTCAAGAGCACAATCATTAGCTGGAGAAGTCAACTCAAAAGAAGTAAAATCATATAAAGATCAATATTCCAAGGGGCATGCTCATAAAATTGAACACTCATAATGACTAACTGATGTGTATCTAGAACACGAAATTTACACCCTTTAACATATTCTGGGTAGCCAACAAATATTCAAACCATACATTGTATTTGCATTGCCTTGCATTTTTGTTTGGGGGTTTGGGCCCAACATTGCATGCAAAGACTCTAGGATAGCCAAGAGAGGGTGTCCATCCTCTCAAGGCTTCTTCTGGGGACACCCCCTCGACAACTTCCATGAGGCATGCAATTTTGAACATATTTGGCACAATTGATGGCTTCAGCCCAAAACTGCCAGTAAGGACCTCTGGAATGGATCATGCAATTTGTCATCTCCATCAAGCTATGAATATTCCTTTGTTGTGGATAGTAGGGCATAGTATGTTGTAGAGCCTTTTCCTAGCTTAATTAATCACATGAATTACACTCTCCATCAATAGTTCAACATGAAATACTTGAGGTTCCTTCACTACTTTCTTGAGATACATATCACTTGGTCTGTATCTAGGATAAGCATCTCACAAACTCAAGTATGCCTTGGATCTCTTGAGTATATTTCACATATTGGATTGCAAATCTACACCCACCCCCTTTTTGTCAAGGGTCATGTTTTCAACCAAGTGTTTCCACTCCTTTGGTTGACATTATGTGTTATCAACAACTCTTTTAGTTTGCATATAGGATAGGCATATCACAGTTCAATTGTGCTTTTGATCTCTTTAGCAGATTTCAGAGATTGGATTGAAAATTTACACCCACACCCTTTTTGTCAAGGGTCAAGTTGTCATCCAAGTGTTTCCACTCCTTTGGTTGATGATATGATGTATCAGAAGCTTGTTGGAGGAATTTTGTACTTGAATGACAGTTCTCTAAATATCTCTTATGTAGTCTATTGGTCTCCCAGTCATGAATGAACCAAAGAAGCTTCATTAGAAATATACATTCAATATTATTCTGATGGTAATGCAAATTTAGTGGGTTATACTAACTATGATTAGGTTGGAAATCTTGATTTCTACAAATCCAACTCTATCTATGTCATTCATCTTGGCTCTGGTCCTAGTTTTTGGTCTAGCAAAGAGCAAGATGTCAATGCCCTTCCTCCTATGGATGAAAAATATTGAGGTTCTGATATTGTTGCTACTAAGCCTATTTGGATTGAACATATTTTGACCAAGTTTAGTTTTCAGCAACAACAACCTACTCTAATATGGGGCAATAATCAGAGTGTTATCCATGTTATCAAGCAACCTGTAGAGCATCAACTTCCCAAACCTATAAAATTCCATATGCATTACATCCAATAGTTTATTAATGGTAGGATTATTGATTTGTAGTATTGTCACACACTGAGATGCAGGTTGCTGACATCTTCACTAACCCTTGACAAAGTATCATTATTTTCAACTTCATACTTTGCCTGGAGTGAAGGAAACTTTCCCTAAGGTGGGGGAAATCTCACTCCCCATCTCTGATTTTTTTTGTTTTGAACAATTTGTACATGGTACCTATCATGACCTTGTAGCCAAGACCCATTTTGAGATTAAACATCTTTTCCATATGTCCGTAAGTTTCACTTATGATGGGGCGTTGGTGTACATACATCATGTAGTTAAGTTTATTTATATTACAGTGTCTAATCCTGTGCATATTTGACTTGTCACTAATTGGTAGGTGAACAAGCCAACACCCTATATTTAATTCCAAGCCCCTCTCATGGTATTATAAATATAGGTATCTCTTGTAATTAAACACAAGACATATCTTCTTTCCGTTAGTTTTGCATTTTATGTTATTATTATGTTTTATATGTATTGAAATATTAGGATTTCCATTGTACCATAATAATGGACATGATTCAGATTCATTTTATCATGATCTAGAGAGGTATGATCCAAGAAATTAATTAATTTTTTCAAGTATCTTTCCATTTTGAATCCTTTTGAAACCTTTTGTTAAGACTAGAGACAACCAAAAATAGAATTGCTTGCAAATATTGTAAAATTGGTAGTGCCAAGTTCTAACCTGTACCATTTTAGAGTTCTTTTACTACCATTTTGATTTCCCTGCTAAAGCAGTCACTAAACATTACAGTGAAAGTGAACTTGAGAAGTAGCTTTCTACAATTATTTGCACATGATTTCTAAGGAATACTAGAATCTAGCTTCTTATCAATTATGTTTTCAAAGTGCATGTTTGTACTTCTCAATGAGAAAATATTATAAGCCAAAACGGTGTTCCAATAATAAATCCTTATGACAATCCCATGCTTATTTAAGGGTGCACATAGATTTGTTGTCTTGTCATAGAGATACTTGGCAAACCAAATCCATTTACATATCGTAAGGCACAAATTAGACTTAAAACTATTTCCAAACCAGCCATGGAATCATCCTAATTAATTTTATATGAATTATGGTATATACAACCAAACATTGTGTTGTCCCCCAATTCCATCTCGACAATGATTATCCCCTAGTTTTTCCTATGCTAAAAGGGAAGTTTTATTAATGTATGTAAGCAACTTTTCTAAACAATATATGTTTAATTCAAGGAAAGGAATAAGCATTGGTATAGTGTAAAGGATAAAAAATATGGTTTTCAAAGTTAGAGTTGAATCTCAATTGGAACCCCTAATACTTAATAAATGACACAACCACATATGACTCCTAAAAAATCACATCGTTAATATAGCATGAGTACAATTACCTAATGTTAGATAACATGATAAAAATTGCATAATTTCCTCACCATGTATCTTCTTTTGCAATATTCTTGTCTTTATTCTCTCATTTCTAGACCAAGCTCTCCCTTACTTACCCCTCCTCGTCCTACTTTTTCTCTTAATACCCTCCCCTTGAAATGATCTTTTCTTTCTAAGAAATTCATCTCTTATCCGACACCTTCTCCCAATGCCTCATCAATGCACCAGGAGTCAATGAGGGGTTTCTTACTTTTAGGAATGAGGGAGCTCTAGAGCCCAACAAAGAGCATCAAGCTTTTCCCAAAGGTATCTAGCCAATACTCCAAAATATATTAAGGAGAAATTACTCAGGTATAATGTGACATAGCTAGGGGATGTCGTTGTTTGGCAAACTTTGAAGTGCTTTGGGAAATAAATTATTGGGTTCCTGATACAGGGCATGCCATAGTTTCCTATACTAAATACATATACATTTTTGACATCAATTAGCATTTTAATCTCTTGCTTGGCAATGTCTTGATAGATTAAAATAAGTCCAAAAAGGAAATCCTTCTCATGTTGGACTAGTTACAACAAACTATGAGGAACCTAGATAGGGGTCTAGGTCATATTAAAGAGCATAATTAGCCTTTCCCCAAGATCCTAGATGTTCTTCTGGGAGTATAAAGAGCCAATAATGATGGATGATTCACACTTTTTCAAATCCAAATGAAAATTTCTAATCATTTTAGTTTTTTAAGTTACATTTGTCAATTTTTTATTTCTAAGTTAGCTGACAGATCAAGCTTTCCAGCCCTGTAGTATAGTTTTTTCGTTTCTTTGATGAAATTTCAAAGAAAATTTGTTTGGATGTTGGAAAATTTATGGTTTTGTCACTGGTTTGGTTTCCCAAGTGGAAAACCAAGACAAATGATAAACTGCTATGATGTTTTTCTTCAAGGCTTAAATAGATACTGACTTCACAAAAAAATAAAAACTAAAAAAGACATGAAAAGTATTGGAAAGGGGTTACTTTTTAAGGCAAGACCAAAACATGGCAAAATCAAGCCAACAATTTCCCAAACCATGTGGGCATCCAAACCAGTTATAAGGCTACTTAAAAATATTAGAGGCTTTTGCCAGAAATAAGGCAGCTTAGTAGGCTGATAGGCCTAATTTTGGACATTTAAGAGGTAGAAGTAATGGGATATAGCAACTTGAAGGTTGAAGCCTAATTGATAAACATGGATATGTCATCGACAATTAGGATATTTTTTTTACCATCCCCTGCTCCTTATGAACATAATTAGATCCCAACAAACCACAACAAATCCTATTACATGGAAGGGGAGAAAGACTTAAATTTACTCTCTATAATTCATATGACCATAAAGAGTTACCAAATTTTTTTCCAAGAAGAGTCAAAGTAGAAGCTTTATCCGCACCTAAAGATAAGATTGTCTTTTAGTAAGTAGAAGAATCCAATTTTTTTTGAAACCAAAACCATTTTATATGGCATCATCAACTAGAGCAAAACCACATAATGCAAAATCATGTGAGTAAGGTATTCTTATTAAAGCCATACTAAGTTGGATATCAGCAAATCAAAATCCCTAGAAATCCACATGTTGGACACTTGGATTCATGGGCATGCAAGCTTGCATGTATGACGTGTAAAATAGTCGAGCCCCGGCTACCCCTACATATACAACAGTTGGGGCACCAAAAATTTTCAAAAATATGTTTGGATGTGTTTTATGTGTAAGAAATATGTCCAAACAGATCAATAAAGTGTACCAACAAGTGTTTGATGTAGCTCCTTATGTTTGCATGTCTTATTTTTCTGTAATTTTGATATTTTTTATTTCATATACATAAATAAATCTACATATTTTCACATCCCCTATGTCTTATTTTGGGGGTTCTATTTGTCCTTGTGTCAAAGCATCGTTTTCCCACATTATGTGTATGAATTGGCTGGCTTAACAACCATAAATTTACGATAAACTGGGGAGAGAGTATAAAGACGTGGCTTATTTGATGTACACATTAACTGCATTCAATTCAGTTTTTGGGACAAATTTCTAGAATTACCGATGTCATAAGGATATCGGTTCTCTTGTTCTTTGAGAGTGTAAGGTCCTTATATGGTAGAGGGATTTGAGACAGAATATGCATAGAATTTATTTACTTTCAGGAATGAGTGCACTTAATGCCACAATCGCAGGGATCAGCGCAGAATTGAGGTTCATGAGATTGAACTATGAAGATTCCCTTGAAGCTCTGAATTGTGACAAGTCCCTTTCTTAATACCATTTATACTATGTAGTGATATATTTTCATGATATTGAAAGCCATCGAAATTGATATAAGCATGATTTGAGGCTCTAGCTTGTTACAGTGTTGTTTTGATAACAAAACAAAGTTGCCTTAGATATGCAGAAACCTTCAGAGCTAGTGAATTTTTATTACTATTAAGCAAAGTGTTCAAAGGATGTAAAGAAGTTTCATGATCTTGTAACAGTGTCCAGGGTTTCATCATTTGAACATTAGAAAGTTGCATGATACTTATTTCAAGAAGTGTAGCATCGAAGGGCCTCATTAACAACATTGAATACAACAGTGTCTCGTTGCAGTTATTGACCTATTGATTTTGACATATGTCAGAACTGAGGTTGAATAAAGGGTACTTGAAAAATTGGTATAGTGAAGTAGAGCATGATGATGCTAAGGTTTTTTGCAACGCATTAGTCTTCCAACCTATGATATTATCTGCAGTTGTGTGTCAATTAGATTGGTGGCATTTAGAGTTATGCATGTGGAACATTTGATCCTTGGTACGTATTGGATTCTCTCTAAAATATATAGATTCTAGAGTATGGAAGATGATGTTAGGAACAATGCTAGAAAGGGTTAGGACTCTAAATCAAGATTACATAAGAAACCCTAACATAATAAGATTTGAAGCAAGCTACTCTAGTAGATCTTGAAGCAGTTAAAATTTGGTAATAAAGGTCTCATTATGACCAAACTTGAAAGTCTCTTTTCTTTTCAGTTAAGAGAGAACCAACCCCTTTGTGAAACCCCTATAATCACAAGGAACAGTGATTGGATACTTAGAAAGCCCATATTTTGTGATGCGTGAATAAAAGGAACCTTCATAAAATGGATTGGTAGCAATCATGAAGTAGCTAATTGTCTGGATGATCTCATAAAAGGATTTATTCACCCTGGTTAAAGAAGGATCATGATGATAATTTTTCCGATTAGGAAGCTTTCTAATACAATTTTGATGAAGACTTAAGACAGAGCTATAGCATTCCTGGATGTCTCTAATATTTTAACTTTTATGATATGCGATATCTCCTAAGCTGCATATGACTATGGCTCATAAACCTAAGAATATTGATAGGAATGCTAACAGATTGTAGATTTCTCGATATTTAGAAGAAGTCATGACTTCAGGTGCAGCTATTATCAGATAATAATCCTCTCATTGAGAGGGAGTTGATTTTTTAGAAAGGTCAAATTCCTATTCTCTACTTCTGAAGCATAGACAATTTATGGATCTTGCTATTTTGGTATATATCTTGCTACAATTTATGACTGCATATTGTCGGTTGTACTGTGCCAGGAATTTGAACTTCAGTATGAAGAAAACGCAAAAGCCCAAATCTTGGAAAAAAGGTTTGAAGTCTCCCTAATTCTTACCTCGAGAAGATAGGACCATGATAGGATCCTCTCATTGATGACTGATGTTTATATCTAAGGATGAAGATTTTTTTTTAAAGTTTCCTTCGAACTTTGAAGAAAATAAATAAGGGACTAATTATTACATATTGAAGAGTTGTCTGTTGGACCTTCCCAGCAGTATGACAAAGAGCACTGCCAAAATAATGGCTTGATTGAGTGTATTAAAAAATTATCTACAAAGTGGATGGATCTAATGATGAGAAGGCTACCAGATAGATGCTTTACACTCTGAAAAGACAAGTTTAGGTTGTGGTATCCCTGAGTAAGAGGGAGTAAAATCTGTCAAATATTTTCTTCATTAGGATATACAAGAAATAGAGGATTGCTAAGCGTTTCCTACTATATATACATCTATATTCTTTTGGATGGAGCTATGCGGATCCAAGTGATCTAGTATTGACTTTCTGAAAGCAGCTTGGAACTATTCCCTATATAAAGGGATCCTTGGTCAAGATTGAACAATTAAGCTCTGGAAAATTCTGGGGGTTTGCATTACTTATTGAGCTATAAGTGACCATAGGGTGAGTGGTTGACTTTCCCCTACTGTTGATGACATGTATGGGATGAGTGGTTCACCTTCTCCTATGGAATATGAGCAAGATGAGTGGTTCACCTTCTCTTGTGGATACCCCAGTCAGAGATGCTTATAGGCATCTTTTGACATGTCAGTGGGACATGGTTCATCCTTTCCCCACATGTAGGATGTTTATTCCCTATGATCTATGGTTGAGATGTCGGTGGGATGTGGTTCATCCTTTCCCCACATGTAGGATCCTTCCTACTATTGTTGGTTTGCATGCATGTAAGACGTGGTTCATCCTTTCCCTACCCTCGGTTTTCTGCATGCCTGTAGTAGGTGGTTCATCCTCTCCCTACGTATGACTGTGACATGTGTTTTGAGGATGTGGTTCTCCTTTCCCTACGAGTGGTTATGAGTAGGATGTGATATCTTCTTTCCTTGCTGATGTTCTTACATCATCCTACCCATGTAGTCCAAGACACATGGGAAGTACCTCTAATTTCAAAAATGAGTTGGAAAAAGTGGTTAGGACCACAACACTACTGATGGATGCATTGTGTACTTTTGTACTCCCTATTACTAGGATGCATGGTGTTCAACAACTTGATCAGGGATCAAGGCTTGGATTTTGTCAGTGGAGAGTGGTAAGGTCTTGTTACTCACTCTTGATCACTTCTTCTTCATTATTACTTCATGGTTCAGCAAAGAAGAGCAGGAGAAAAACAATGATGAAAGCGATGGTACATAATTACAGAATGGTATGATGATGACAAATTGATTGGCAGCTGGAATTCTCCCTAGTTGAGAGGGAGTGTTAAAATTGGAAACTAGGGCCAAATTCCTCTTTGGAAAACTCAATTGATGGAGATAATCATTCCATTGAATTTCGATTTTCGAGAGGAAAAAAATCAACTTAAATATCATCGAATTTGGTTAAGCGGAGTGTGATTTTGAAGTTTTGTTTCTCTCATATAAAATGATCAAGGTTGGTCTCTCCTATATGTCAACTCACCAAGTCTAATAGTCACGTCTCTTCAACACCATCGAATTCTATATAAGGAGGTTCCTTTCAACCTCATTTGACTCAACGAAAAGGGCTCTAATATATCTGTGAGATAACCACAGCTTGAAGGATCTAGGAGGACATGTATTGGGTATGATTTTGGTGTGTTTTCCTTTCCATAGGCTCAGCCTTCAAGCTGAATAGAAACCACCGGTTAGGGTAGTGAAGATTGGTGATATTTCTCCATCCGTGAAGTATGAATCTCCTTGTAATCATTTCAGGAAGGCCACAGGATGTGTGAGTCTTAGACATAGGAGATGAAGGGTTGTTTTATGAAGTAGAATAGGTTGCATATCCTAATCTAATGTATAGTAGACATGGAACCTTGGTGATGGTTGTTTGCAGCTTAGAACCTTAGCCAAATAAGGTGAGATTTTCCTGAAGGAAGGAACGCAACATGTGTCTCTAGATCTGGGCTATTTAGGCAATATATCTTCAAGCCCTAACTGCAGATTTTTGACCATAGAACTTGTCAACTCTTTGACTAGGCTTCATTGCTCAAATTATGGGACTATCTTTGCCTCTTCATAATTATCAAAGGAAGCCGCTTTAAGTGAATCAAGTATGAGCTCTTTTGGAACATGTTGAGTTGCTGCTTTGAATTCTATTTTCTACTGGTTAGGGAAAAACTTGTCTGCTATTATTTGGAGACATAATTACAAACTTGTCTAGGTAGTATATTTGGCATATGGTCAGTGGTTCTAGTCATGATCTTGGCAAGTCATCCTTGACATTGATTGTACTATCCTCTCTCTCTGCTGACCATTTGATGATTAATAATAATAAGAAAATTGATCAAGGGTTTTCCCCATCTTGGGGTTTTCCCTGGCTTGAGCCAATTATTGTGTCCTCTTGTCTTGCTTGTGTTCGTTATTTACTATACATGTTCTTCTATTAGTTATTTTCATCATGATAATGTTTCACATGATTTATAATGAGTTAATAATTGGGCTAATGATATATTGAAGCTTTTTTCTTCGACAAAGAACTTGTGATCCTAAATTTAACAGTAAGAGACAATGTTGAAATTGTAGGCTGGTCTCTAGTATGAGGATAGGTTAGAGGGGTTTTCCAACTATAGTCCATGGAAGGAAAGGATCAAGTTGGTCTTGCAAGTCAACAAGATATGGGAGTTTTCCGAGAAATCAATCAAGAAGCCAACTGACCCAAAGGAATTGGAAGTTTCTAGGAAGAACACTGCACATGAGATGTGGATGGCACTTCAGAATTTGTTCCAAAGTAAGAGCAAGAACTGGGTACTGGTATTGGAGGATAAGTTGAATTCCACCAAGATGATACAAGGTGAAGGAGTGACTTCGTATCTGACGAGATTGTCTAAGGTCAAAGATGAGTTTTCTGTCATCGATGTGACTATTTCAGATTCTAATATGGTGAGGATGGCTTTGAAAGGGTTCACAGAGGAATGGAAGCCATTCATCAAAGGGATTATTGCTAGAGGGTGATTTCTAGGGTGGAATAGGCTGTGGGATGACTTCATGCAGGAGGAGTTGTGAGACTAGGATCTTCCTCCAAAGAAAAGGGCTTCAGATGATGACATGGAATTTGCAACACGAATGAAGGGTAAGCAGAAGAAGGACTTGAGTAAAGTCAAGTTTTTCAACTGTGGTGATATGGGGTCATTTTTCGTTGAGATGTCTAATGAAGAAGAAGGGAGATGACGAGAAGAAGAAAGGGAAGTAAGTCATCGGCATTGCCACTTCTGCTGACATAGATGCTCTCACCAGGAGATTGGAGGATGGCGACTTTGCTATGATCTCTCATTTCTCGTAGGGTACTATTGATGAGGATGGATGGTATGTGGAAAGTGATTTTTCAAAACATATGACAAGGTCACAAGATGTTTTCAAGACTCTATTTGAATGGGACTTGAAGTTGCACATGGTGTTGGGCGACAAGAGTCAGAAGGAGATCCAAGGATCAAGAGTTGTGCCATGTAGGATGGAGACAGGATGAGTGATGTGAGTTTGGAATATATTGTTTGTACTATGACTCACATATAGAGGCTCTAGCTCTGCAGGTATTGTGCTTAGAGTTATAGAGCATGGTCTATATAGGTTGATGGGCAAGCCTATGGATCATGGGAAGAAGAAGCACATGGAGCAGGTGCAGGTGCAGGATTCAGAGTGGTATAAGTTCCAAAGAAGAAGGTCTAGGTTCTAGAGGCTTAGAGGGAATCGAGTTCTAGTGGAATCCTGCAGATTTATAGGGATACTTTGTAACCTAAGAAGAGTGCGTGGTCAGTGGGGAAAAAGGGTGCTTCCACATCTACCAAGAAGGAATCATGGAGGGATTGGAAAACAATACAAGAGAAGAAGAAGAAGTAGGATTCTTCCAATGACAGTGACACTTTTGAGAGAGGCGTAACTCATGCTACAATGATTGTTGCAGTGGTGAGCACTAAGAGTTGGGTGAGTGTTGCAAGTAGTGATGATGATGAGTTACTTCCTAGTCATGGAAGTACCTCCCTCGCTAAGAGGGAGTGTTGATTTTTTAGTAGCTTGGGAGGTACTCCAAGCCCTAGGGTTCAGAGCTTGGAAGGGGGAGCACCACAAGAGTCACTTATGGGCTTGGATTGCCCATAAGTGATAAGATTCAATGATATTTTCTATAACTGGATTGTCCAGAAGGCATCCACAGATTGTATTAAGAAATTACCACTGCTTAATAATAAAAACCCTCAGATTTGTTGTAGATGGGCAGGATCCTTGAGGAGTCCACCTCTCGGATCAATACCTTACTACGGGAGCCCAGATCAGTAGTAGTAGGATGGACCATAGTCAGTTGGTGTAGAGGAGTGCCAGAGTGACAGTTGTAATGGCTAGGAGTGTTGGAGACTAAACAACGTAGAGCAAAGTTGGCAGTAGTGCAATTGTCACAGAGCAAAGTCAGCAGTAGCACAGAGGCTTCAGAGGGTCAGCGCAAAGACTAGCAGTAGTCAGACTCTAGAAATGAGATGCATCATACTGAACATAGATAGTTCAATATTTGGGATGCTTTTCCATTGTGGATGAAATAGAAGCAGCAGTTGAAGAAGAATGTAGTGCAGATGCAGTTTTGGCAGTGGTAAGGCCAACAATAGTATGGATGTAGAATTTCAGAGGGAGTTGTAGTACAGATGCAATGTTGGTTGTGGAAAGGTCAACAACAGTACAAATGCTACATTTTCATAGTATTTGGTGGACAAGGACATCGCAAAAGGATATGTTACAGAATAGGGTGATGCTATAGTAGGTTGCCTTGCTAGAGCACATTCGTTGCTAAGAGGGAGTGTTGATTTCTAGTAGCATCGGATGTGCTCTAAGTCTCAAAATTTGCATGGAGGGACTTGTTTATGGGTGGATTATCCTCAAACAAGTTTGTCGTAGGCTTGTGGAGGCATTCTAAAGCATGACGCAGTGATTAGAAGGAGGGATGAGGTCTGTATGAGGGCTACAACATCCAAAAATTACAACATACTAGCACGACCTCTCAAGAAAGGACTACCGCAGGTGTAGAGAGAGAGTCTGGGAAGAAAACAAGGGTTGGAAGGGACTGTGGTCTTGCCCTTGTTGAAGAAAGGTGTAACTAGGTTCGATTTTCATAATGACTTATAATTATGATTTCATGGAAATAAGAAACAAATGTATTTATTGTATTCCTTGCATCATGGATTTCATGAGAAAGATGTATTTTTCATAGGTCAAAGGCTTCTTCTTGATGTATTTAGGTTTTATTGTCATGTTATGAATATAATTAAGAAGTCATGAAGTCATGTTACACATGTCAAAGTTACACTCCAAGACATTGTCACTATCTCTCTTGCAGTCAACTAAAAGAAGGACAATATTCTCCTTAAAGTAATGTCGACCTATCTCCAGGATCTCATTTCGACCTAAATGGAAAGAATAAGTCACTATATATAGAGTAACCTCACCTCATAATCTTCAAGTAATTCAGACATCTCTGATATGAAAAAATATGAATCTCAAAGTGAAGAATATAAGAGTATTGCAGTGAAGAAGGAAGGTGACTACAGGTGTGTAAATGTCTTAAGGGTTCTCCAGCTAAGTCTTTCATCCAAGTGAAGGATCAAAGTTTGTTCTAAGACAATTGCAGCTACAATTAAGGGCTATATCAAGCATTGAATAGTGATAGAAGAAGACTGAAGAGAGAGAGCCTATGTTGGACTGAAAGAAGAGATCAGTGAAGGTCAGGGATTGTGTCTAGGGTTGCAAAAGAAAAAAAAGGAGACTAGATATTTTGACAAAACCTTTTAAAGGAATTATTGGTTTCCATATTTACATTTCACTTTCACATTACTGACAAACCAATTTTTGGAAATAGATTTAGAAAATTAAAACATGCTACCTCAATTTAAAGGAAATTAGAATGTATGGTGTGTGTTCTCTGGTGCATAGTTCTATAGAAGTAGTCATCTAGGAATTTTAGTGTTTAGAATATTTCACTTAAATTCACAGCATAGTTTTATAATCAACCATAGTCCTTTGAAAACATCCTAAAAACTAAATTAGGTGTTGTAAGCAAGAATAAATGTGGGTTTTCATCCCCATCAACCCACAACAAAAATCATTTAGTGGGAGCTTGGGTATTGAATGAACATGTTTGATGAAATGTCAATGCATGGATTTCTGACCTTGAACACTATTGTTTCATGTTGTGTGCTTAATGGGGATGATGAAGTAGCTTTGGAATGTTTTTTCTAAGGAAAATCTCCAGGAGGAAGAGAAATTGCAATTGAAAACTGGTGAAATGGAGATCAGATAAATTTCTGGCATATAGGAAATGATACATAAGATGAATACCAATATGAGAGAATTTGACAACAATGCTATCAGATGGTGACTTGGGGATTTCGTGAGACTCTAAAGACTCTAGCATGGTGCACATGTATAGGGATATGGGGCAAAAAATATGCATTTATTTCTTTAAATCTCTTCTAAAATCTTGACCGTTGGTAATCTAAATATCCAGTAAGCTCTTAAACCAACTAAAAACACATGAGTACCTCAATTATTCTCGTAATTATTGCTCTCCATTGAAGCTCAATGGTGAAATTTGAATGACTTTACTCTCATATCTAGACTAGGGAGTCTCTTTGCAACACCAAAGTCTGTTATGGCTGCTAGGGCTCCAAAGCCCTCAGTTTCCTCTTCCCACTCTCTTCAAGAGATCTCTCTTAAAACTCACACAATGCACAAATGCAAGGAGCCTCCTTAATTCCCTTCTTTAATGAGTTTGGGATTGTCTTTTCATCTTTACCTTCCCTTTTGTCTTTTCCTCTTCAGCTTCCCTTTTTTCTCTCTTTATTTTTTTTCTTTTTTTCTTTTTCCTTTTTATTAAATTCACTTTTATAAAATCACTTTATGATACTTCACTTTATAAAGTTAATGTGGCATCCCCACTTGCCTAGGAAATATCATCTTTTTCCCTTATTTAATAAATTCTTCTTAGGAAAATTTAAGTCCCCTTATTAATTATTTCCCCGCTTTAGCCTACAAGAACCACTCTAGGCTAGAGGACTCTGACATAAGCTTCCTATGGGGACAGAGACATTACAATTAAGTCTTTTCTCAACCTTAATTATAAGAATATGTGTATGGAAAATATCATAATACTTGATTCCATATTGAATTTATTTCTTTATGATTGCAAAAGGCAGGTGCTACTAATTCTGTGGCATTCAAGGAATTTCATTTTCATACAATCTAAAATAATGTCAATATCCTAGCGAAACAATAGTTTGGAAGTTTCGAATATCCACTATTGACATATTGACATATTGGATGCCCTTTTCATGATCTTGGCTAGTGAAATATGTGTGCTTATAATAGACTTAGTTTGGGGTATTGTCTTCAAGGTGAAGGAAATTGGTTCTAAATTCTTGAAGACAAGGATAGAACTATCTACTAGAAGCCACAACCTTGGTATATGGGTGTTACATGGGAAAGATGTTATTCGTGACAAATTATTTCAAAAATATTCCAACTCTATAAATATAGTGAATACAAAATCTAATAAAACATTCAGCTGGAAAATTTCCACTGGATGTTATATAATTAATGCAATAGCTTATGACACAACATGGATTGATATGTTGAAAAGTGTAACTAGGTTCGGTCTTCATAATGGCATGTAATTGTGATTTTGAGTAAGAGATGTAAAGAAGAAAAATAAATTTATTGTAATGCTTGCATCATGGGTTTCATGAGAAAGAGATTTTATTTTTAGTTAACGCTCCCATTGAGAGCCTTTATAGATATTGTCATCTAGTCATAAAAGTATAAAAGAGTCATTGTCATGTAATAAAGGCATGTTACACATTGTAAAGATTCATACTTGTATTTGTAAGTAACCTTCCAAGACCTTGTCACTAGCCCTTGCTCAAGTCGGCTTACAATGTAAGGATGATTCAAGAGCGATAATGTCGGCTTACCCTACAAATCATGTTGGCCTAATGGGCATAGACAAACAAGTATATATAGCAGTGCTCAACCTCAATTGGAGGAAATCAATTCGGTGAAGCAAGTCTATCATATAAGTGCATAAATCATACTAGAATAAGCCTCTACATCAGTGAAGTAAGAAGTAATTATAGTTAAGATCGTTGTGGAATGTTTTGGGATAGTTTACTCTCTCACGTGTGAAGGTAGAAAATATGAAGTTGTTAAGAGGAGGTAGAATAATTGGAGTCACATTGAGGTGATCCTATTTGGGTGGAAGACTTCGCTAGAAGAAGCCGAGTAGAAGTGTAATGAGTCTCTCTCTTAAGGAGACTATTCAAGGAGTGAAAATTATCTAGGGTTTATGTTGTAGGGTTGCAAACCTACAAGAAGAGGCCAAGAATATGAAGGAAGCTGAGAAGAGGAAGAGGAAGACCAGCTTTGAAGAGGAGGCTAGTGACTTGGTCTTGGGGGGCTCTAGTGTCAAGGGTATTTTTCATGGTCTTGGTATTTGTCAATTGAAGGTTCCATAAGAAGAATTTTGTTTGGGTTTTCCTCTCAAAGAGTGAGAGGTTTTTGGCCTTGGCTGACTAGCCTATATACTGAGTCTCTTGTCTCTTTATTGTTCATGATTTGGTAATTGTCTTGATGAAAGTAACACGATAATAAATCAAGAAGAAAATATTTCAAGAATTAAAAAGACTATCATAAGCAATTATCATAAGTAGAGAAATCACCTAACTAGTGATTCCCTAGATTTCTCAAAATGATAGAGGCATGGATAGAAATTTTCAAAAGAAATAATGTTCCCAAGACAACAGGATCTAACCCTGCAATGGTTGATATGTGACTATCACTCACATTCCCTGATACAACTTTACCAAAACAACATGCTTATCCCATGGAGCCAATAGTTCATGAGGGACAGAACATAACATCATTATGTACTCCCAAGTGGTAGAAAAGGATAATTTTCAAAGTTAATGGGAAATAATTTTTACAGTCCTATGCAATCTTGGATGGAAAAATCCTATAGCATCTTATGTCAACACTTGCATTTGAACTTTGAAGCTATTGCTGATTTGTAGGTACCCAAATTCTTCTTCATCCGATCAGTGATAGAAAACCCACCCTATGAATGTTGGAATTTTCATGGTTCATTATTTTTCATGATAACTAAGCATAAGGGATGAAAACATTGTATTGATGAATTTTTAAAGTGGTTGCACTGGATCAATGATTTCAGGTAGCACCCTCATTTTTCACATGCTACAGTAGGGTAGGAAAGGAATAAACTGCTTTGAGCGGCAATGTAGCATGAATAAACTCCCTTGATCACTAAATTTGATTTCATGTTGTCATAAATAGATGACATGTCTTTTTCTTTGTAAAATAAAAAATTGTGTGGTGCTTTTACTAGAAGTGGAGGCCATTCTCATATAACATGAAAAAAATTCTAAGACTCTCATGCACTCCCAAGAAGAGAACAACTTTGAGTTGGAGCCTATGTTACCCTTTATTTTGGCATAGGTTTAATACTAGTGAATTATCAAGAATTAACCAATTCGATGCTGGGAGGTTGGATATAGAAATGTTAGCTATGTTGCCCAGAGGTTGGATATAGAAATGTTAGCTATGTTGAAGGATTATCTTGTTAAGGTCTTCTCCATGATGAATAATATGCTCACAATGGTCGTTATGAGGAGTCAGTGAAATTGTTCAATCAGATGCAGCAGAATGGCCTGGTGACAGTGGATAATTTCACCTTTTCCACTTCTTTTGCAACATGCGCTAGTTTAGGATGCAATTCCATATAATCATCATTAAATTTAGGCTAGACTCAAATATCTTTGTGGAGAATTCTCTTGTTGACATGTATGCCAAATGTCGCAACATAGAAGAGGTGTTCTTAGTGTTATACAAGCAACTCATAAGTCTCAAAAAATAAAATATTAATCGAGGCCCTTAGGGCAAGCATGTTGTTTTGGGTGAATATGACAAATATTTGACCGAGATGGCTAGGTAAGAACCTAATTGTGGAGTCATTTTATGTCTATGGAGAATCAAACAGTGCTCCATGGAAGGAACATCATCTTGGAATTATCTATAGTGTGAGTACAATCAAGTTAAGAGAATTTCAAGAATGGATTCCTAAGAACTCTCATGTAGTGATTCTATCTCAAGCATGATCCTACATTGGGAGAAAACACCCTAGTTAATTCACTATTAACACAAATTTACATAGCTTTAATTGAATCTTGGTCAAACTCTTGCACTCTTGCCTGATTGTTCCGATTTCTAGGTTGAGTCTATCAACTTTTCTTTTAGCTTTGGAGATCCCATTTCCATTTGATCTATGTTTCCATCTTTCAATCCATACATTCCATTCAACTTGATAGCATCAATCACAAAAACAACATAAAATATAGTCAATTTAATCCTTTATCTAATTTTCCCATGCTTAAAAGGTCAAGCCACACAATGCACAAAGTTTAGGGTACAAGACATTTGATTGCTTGTTTTCCACTTATTTCATACTAAAATAAGTTTAGGGCACAAGACATTTTATTGCTTGTTTCCACTTGTTTCATACTAAAATAAAATTTACATCTGAAAAGGAAGATGTGTTTACGACATCCTATATTAATGACACCAAAACAAAAAATACACTCCATTGGTAACCATAAAATTTTAATAGGGCATCAAGGAATTACAATTATTAGAAAATGCAAGGAAAGAAGGATTAAAAACAAAGAAAGAGTTAAAATAGTGAGCTAATGAGAATTCTATGAATCCGAATTGATCAACTTGGGACATCCAAGGTAAGTAAACAATAAAAATAAAATGCATTTAGCTACCTCTTGAGTTGGTTTAGTAGCCTCTGGAAGCTTCTCCTCTGGCACAGAGCCTTAATCCTCCTCATCTGAGTCCACAACCATTTCCTTGAGATCCAATTTCTTTGCTTTGGGACTCTTAGAAACATGGGTCTAGGCAAATCTGAGGCCCTTTTTGGGTCTTTGGCATTTTTAGGGATGACTAGATCATCACAATCCATTTGTGATCCATCTGTGCTAGAGAATCTAGCTGGTGACCACATATGATTTACTTGTTGTAATCAATGTATTATTTCTCTCTTATCTACTTCTTCACTAATATTTGAATTGGAAAGGCCCATGTCATATTCTTTGGTGAAGCCATTATTTCCATGCCTTCAGCTTCATCTTCCTACATGGAATCCTAAACATATAGCCTATTGAACGCCTAGTTGTGCTTGTCTGGAATTATTTTGAAGTGGAAAAGAGAGATGGAGGGCTTAGGGATGGGCCATCACCCAAGAATTTGGGCACCTTGTGAAAATTCACTCTTCCCTCTATAGAACAAAATCACCATGATTGGAGGAACTGAAAATCCAATCTCTTGAATTCAACCAAATGCATCAGATCATACCTGTGACAGCATGGTTGCACCCTTCCTTCACCCTTCCCTGGACACACACCTTGCAACGTGAGGAAAATAAATGAGCAAAATGAACATTTTTTGATATTTGAAAGACAAATATCCTGGGAAATCTTGAACTTAAATGAAATGCAAATGGGTTTTTGAAGTGGAATTAAATGAAATGTGTAAGTTTTTGGTTAATAGGGAAGTATTTCCAATTATAAATAATTATTAATCGTATGAAAATTCTTGGGTTTCTAAGTCACTAAACTTTATTGGAGGGGATTTTGGTTGTGATATTGAATTGAATGATGGTGAAATTAAAGTATGGTCAAAAAGTGCAATTAATTAGTAACATGATGAATGCTCATTTTCAACTAAATATTTGGTTTAGTAAGGATAAATAACTTATGGAGATTTTCCATGATGTTCAATATAGGGAGTCAATATGGGAAAGGTGATAGTTTGGCTCCCACATGCTTTAGAAAATTGACATCTCTTTGCCCATAAACATTAGGGGTTGAAAAATAACATAGGATCTAGAGTTAAGTTTGTTCCAACTTAGTTATATCTTGAACCAAAAATTGTTTTTGACCTCAAGGATATGATTGGCATTTGGTGGCTTGCAGGGTAGTCTTGTTATGAAATAAATGGATGTACTAGGTAGGTAGGAGGAACCACTTTCGTGGAACTTTCCCATAAAGGTTACATCTACCTTTGCATAGTTTTTAAAGAGAAAATACACCTAGTTGACTATGATTGTAAGGACATCACTTTAGAATCTAGGCTAGTGTGCAAACACTAACCAAAGAGTGATTAGTCAAACCCACAAAAGTATTATAGGTGCTTCTAGAGAATTAGGTGTTTTTGTGCTCTCATAGATGTTCCCCTAAGCTTTCCAACCATCTTTGTGCTTAAATTGTTACCAGACTTCATCGAGTTTATGTATTCCCTTCGCAGTTGTTCATAGCTAGCAGATGGAAAAGCACCTATTAGGCTTGCGGGGTTCTTTTGTTATGGAGTGGTACAATTTCACCATATCCCTCATTGCCAGTGGTATTACACTATCTAAGGAGGATGATTCTTTTGAATGGGCCTACAACTCCTTGTATGGGCATGTCACAACTCGCCTTGCCTATTGCATTATATCAGAAAGCTACCCTTTGTAAAGGGTTAGTTGGTGGCATTCAAAATTATGGTATTGGCATATTTCCCATAAACTAAAATGTTTTATGTGGCTTTCCTTAGAGACCATATTCAAACTTGGGACTGCCTATTTCAAAAAAGTTTTCATGGGCCAAAGGTATGTGTTCTCTGCAAAAAATATTCAGAAATTGTCAATCATTTATTTTTTAAATGTGCCTTTTCCAGTTCCCTTTGGTTAGATGTCCTAGGTGTATTAAAATTATAGGTTAATGCATCGATGTCACCACTGGACCAGTCCCTTCTTTGGTGTGATTAAAACTCCAAATATTGTTGTGGCACATGCTACGTATGCAATGAATTCTTATTACCAACTAACTGGTCACCACAACTGTGATTGTGATTTTTCTTAAACATGGGTTCTTACACAAGAGGATCCAAGTACATATTCATCTTTGCTCTATACTTGTCACTTCAAATAATAGACTTGAATTTTTGTTGCTCAAAACGACACCTTAACCGATCTGAGAGAGCCAAGCATCTCCTTTTAAAATGGAACAAATGAATTGTTACAATTACAAGGTTCCTTGTTTGAGTTCCTCTTAATATAATGGCTATCAAAATATTACTCAAAAATGACATTTCTAGGAAATATATAGATATTCTTCACATTTGCATGACCACTTACTAGCACTTTCTTATCACAACCCAGTATGTTTCTTACTTTAGGGCCCAATAACAAACCCTACATATATCATGGATTTGTTTGTGATTATCTAGTGCTAGGCCTTCCAGGATTTTTATTTTTCCTTACTGTGTTTGCATTCCCTGTCCTTAGATATCACTTTTTCCATCACCCATCCCAAAAACTATCAAAGGTAATATTGATCTGTCAAATCCAATATAAGGGTATATTTTAACTCCATTCCTTCATAATTTTGTTCACAACATGTCATATTTTGGGTCTCCCTTTTTTTACTTCTAAAACCAGATTCAAGTCTAGTTTTTTCTAATCTTTCAAGAACATACCCTGTTTAAGTTAAAACCTTTTAGGACCCCATACTCTTAGAATATTTCCTTTTTAGCCTAGTAAACTTATCACTTGGTAAGGGCACTTCCTAGCCTAGGCTTGATTCTCTGCCAATTAGCTATAGGACTTTTCAATTTGTAAGTTAAAAAAAAACAAGCACTTCACTTACATTGATATCTTTCATTTTAACTCGGTAAGGTCACTTCCTAGCCAAGGTTTGATTCTCTGACAATTACCAGGGAACCTTCCAATTTGTAAGCTGAAAAGCAAAAAACACTTCACTTTCATTGGGATCCTACATTGGTATTGATCGAACATTGGGATCTTTCATTTTTAAGCAAGGCTTCATTACAATTGTAAAGAATTATATGTCATTTCCATTGGCAGGAACTTCAATATAATGAATTGATTAACATTTTCTTATGTTGCAGGTTATGGTAGTGTGTATACCATGCAACATAGTGTGCAATTCACCTTCATACTTTTTTCAAAGGTCATTGAAGAAGCGTATTAGCATCATCATCGGCTAATATTTATGATAACATTTATTTAAAATAATTGTGTTAAATAGTACTTGTAATAAGGAACAAATATAAAGCTATAGAATTCAGATTATAGTGGACCATCATTAGGGTTTTCTACTAGCAGTTTTATAATTTATTTATATACCATTTTCCTTTACATTTTCTAGCGATGTGGGTGTTATTGATGAATATTAAAGATATTCTTGATGGATGTAATGGTGTATTGTGAATTAGAATTTTCCATCTTTTATAATATTTTCCAACTCTAGCGTACTTTTAATGGTATCTATCTGAAGCAGGTGTGCAACATGTAATCGCATTTTGGAAGAGTCAAATATTCATAGTAAAAAAATGCTTGTTTAACTTTATTTTAGAAAATGTTGTGGAGAAGTACCCAAAAACACAAATATTCTAGGTATGATGATGGGTGAGGTCAAATTTCAAAAGGGTCTTGTGATTGAGACCCATGTTCAACTCTGGTACAATTATAGTCGAGACCGATGTTCTAATCCCAAACCTATGAAAACACTTTTGATAGCATGTTTACTATAATTAACTCAAAATAAATAGTTGGCCCACCTTAGGAAGAACAAATTATGTTTTTTTTTCCCAAACATGGAAGTTGGTATATTACAGTTTAATGAATATGTTTTCCTATTATCGTATATGGTTTTATACTTTATGAAAAAAAATCACCAAGACTTCACAATGTTTTATAACTTAGTAAAATATTGACTAAGACTTTACAAAGTTTTATTATTCAGTGCTAATGCATGCTAGAGTGCCAAGAAAGCATGCGGCCAAGATGTGCCAAGTGCCACGGTATGCCAACACATGCTAGGAAGTGTTAGGGGTGTTGTGGAAACACAAGGGACCACTGGGTCAAATTAATGCATGGAAATGAATTAATAAGATTTTGTGACAGGAAGTGTCAATGAGTTCCAAGTGTGCTAAGGAGGGAGTGGCAAGGTATGCTAGGTACTGAAAATGGATGCTATAGGCTAGGAAAACATGCCAAGATGTGCCAAGTGTTAGCGTGTGCCAACGCATGCTAGGGAGTGTTAGGGAGTGCTAGGGAAACACAAGGGATAACTAGTTTCAAATGTATGGAAACGAATGAATAAGAGTGTGTGATAGGGAGTGTCAGCGAGTTCTATGTGTGCTAATGAGGGAGTGACAAGGTATGTTAGGTAGTGCCAAGGAATGCTAGAGTCCATGGAGACATTCCAAGATCTGCCAGGTTCCAGGGTGTGTCAATGTGCTCCAGAGAGTGTTAGGGAGTTCCATGGAAACACAAGGGCGAACTAGTTAAAAATGCATGGAAATGAATAAATAAGAGTGTGCGATAGGGAGTGATAGTGAGTTTCAAGTGTGTTAAGGAGGTAGTGACGAGGTTATATGCTAGAAAGTTCCAAGGCATGCTAAAGTGCTAGGGCATGTCAAGGAGTGGTAGTGTGTGTGTGAGGGAGTGCCAAAGCATGCCAAGGAATGTAGGGGGTTCTAACACTTGCCACATAGTGCGAAGGGATTGTTAGATGTACCAAGTGTTATGTCATTTCAACATGTAAACTATGTTGCTTAGTTATTTTATGACCACCGTCGGATGTGAGACTTGACTTGGTAACTTGTAACTTGATAAGTGGGATAAGTTGAAATTGGACATGAGTAGCCTAAGATGAGTTATAATAAGTTCTTAGGTGAACACAACATAGTATAGTTGTAGTAACCATAACCTGGTCAAGTTTTTGTAGTCGAGGAAAGAATTGGTTGGGTTCCCAAGTCCCAAAAAAAGTAAGGTTAGTTGTGAGGGCATGATAGCTAAGTAGTGTTAGGGCATGAAAAGGAATGAAAAGGTATGCTAGCACATGTCAAATAGTGTTAATGAATATTGAGGAGTGTTGGGAGTGCCAAAACATCCCAAGGGAGTACTAGGTCAAAATGCATGTAAATGAACGAATAGGAGTGTGTGCTAAGGAGAGCTAATAAATTCTAGGTGTCTCACGGACAAAGTGTGTTAGGAAAAAGGTCAGAATAGGACTTGTAGGAGGCAAGCTTATGGTTATGATAAGGGGTTGGAAAAATTAATTTCAGCCAAGGCATGCTAGAGTGCCAAGGCATGTCAAGGAGTGCTAGGGTGTGCTATGGAGTGCCAAAGCATGCCAAGGAATGCAAGGGATGCTAACATGCACCAAATAGTGCCAAGGTATTGTTAGACATGTCAGTTATGGTGTGTCAAGATGTAAACTATGTTTCTTAGTTGTTTTATGGCCATAGTTGGACGTGAGCCTTGACTTGGTAAATTGTTAAGTGGGATGAGTTGAGATTGCACCTGAGTAGCCTAAGATGAGTTATAGGCAGTTATCAAGTGAGCAAGGCATATTCTAGTTTTAGTAACTATAGCTTGGCCTAGTTTCTGTAGTCAAGGCAGGACTTGGTTGGGTTCCCAAGTCTAAAAAAAGTAAGGCTATTTGTGAGGGTATGATAGCTAAGGAGTGTCAAGGCATGCCAAGGAATGAAAAGGCATGCTAACACATGTTGGAGAGTGTCAATGCATGTTGAGGAGTGTTAGGGAGTGCTAGGGGAACACAAAGTATAACTATGTCAAAATTCTTGGAAATGAACAAATAAGAGTGTCTGCAAAGGACCGTCAGTGAAATCCAGGCATCCCAAGGATGAAGTGTTTTAGGAGAAGTTCATAATAGAACTTGCAAGAGGCAAGCTTATGGTTGTGATAAGGCATGGAAAAAGTAGTTTTATAGAAATGGATACTTTGGGTTGGGAACAACATTATTTTTCAATGACTCGATTGAGTTCCCAATTCGAAAACAAATGTTTTCTATGAGGGCATGACAACTAGGGAGTGCCAAGGTGTTCCAGGGAATGCCAGGAAGTACTAACACATGCTAGACAATTCCAAGGCATGTTAGGCATGCCAATACATGCCAAGTGCTAAGGCATGCCAAGATGTGCCAAGTGCTAGGGTGTGGCAGCAATGCATTTTAGGTTGTTAGAGCGAAGTGTTAGGGAAACATAAGGGAGCATTAGTTTCAAATGCATGGAAATGAATGAATAAGAGTGTGTTGGGGAGTGTCAACCAGTTCTAGGTGTGCTAGGTGTCAAGGAGTGATAGGATGTGCTAGGGAGTGCCAAAGCATGCCAGGGAATGTAGGGGATGCTAACATGTGCCACATAGTGCCAAGTGATTGTTAGATGTTCTAGGCGTTATGGAATGTCAAGATGTAAACTATGTTGTTTATTTGTTTTACAACCTTGGTTGGATGTGAGCCTTGTCTTCATAACTTGTTAAGTTGTATGATTTGAGATTCGACATGAGTAGCCTAATATGAGTTATAGGAAGTTCTTATGTGAACAAGGAATATCCTAGTTGTAGTATCTGTAACTTGGTCAAGATGTTGTAGTCGAGGAAAGATTTGGTTGGGTTCCCAAGTTGCAAAAAAAGTAAGGCTAGTTGTGATGGCATGATAACTAAGTAGTGTCAGGGTGTGCCAAGGAATGAAAAGGTGTGCTAACAAATTCTAGATAGTGTCAATGCATGTCGAGGAGTGTTGGGGAGTGTTGGGGCACCACAAGGGAGAACTAGGTCAAAATTCATGGAAATGAATGAATAAGATTGTGTGTAAGCGAGTGTTAGTGAATTCCAAGTGTCCCAAGGACGAAGTGTGTTCGGAGAATTTTAGAATAGGACTTGTATGAGGCAAGCCTACAATTGCAATAAGGGGATAGACCAAATAAATGTCAGACAAATGGAGAATTTGGGCTAGGCACAATACTATTTTTTCAATGTCTTGGTTGGGTTCCCAAGTCACAAAAAAAGTAGGGCTATATATAAGGGCATGACAATTGGGGAGTTCCAAGGCGTGCTAGAGAATGCCAAGAAGTGCTAACAAACGTTAGGCAGTTCCAAGGCATGTTAGGCATGCTAAGACATTCCAAGTACTAAGGCATTCCAAGATGTGCCAGGTGCTAGGGTTTCGTTCCAATGCATGCTAGGGAGTGTTAGGGAGTGTCATGGAAAAACAAGGGAGCACTAGTTTCAATTGCACGGAAATGAATGAATAAGAGTGTGTGATAGAGAGTGTTAGTGATTTCCAATGTAAAACCACTTTGAACACACAAAGGGGGATCTGAAGGGAAACATCCAATGCTCTTGTGCGTATGTGGTTAAACAAAAAGGCTCCCTTTCATTTGCATGAAGTGTTCCTGGTAAAAATCCATGTTAGAGTCGAGGCCCTGAAAAGATGAAGTCTAAGTACATTGAATGTATTTTCTATAAATAACCTCTCTAACAAACTAACACAAACAGACAATGATGTTATTTAAATTGGAAGTGTAAATCACTTGAATTGTGTTACAAATATAATCACTCCCCCACAAAAATGTGTCATGCTTCCTTGTGATGATGCTTCAACCCTATTGGAGACAACCTCACAATGTAAAAGGAATTTAAACATGATGTAACTTTAATAGTTCCCCATATTCACCCCCTGGCTCACCACTCATGGTTAATTTAAGGCTATTTCAAGCATTGATGTGGATACTATCATTTTATTTTCGCTTATGTATATTATTATACGTTGACACAATTTAGTTTAGTGGTTAAGGACTTAATATTTAGGGGAGTTAGGTGTTAGTGGTTAAGGGGTTAGCATTTAAGGTGTTTAGGTGGTGAAGGGTTAGGGGTTAAGGGTCAAAAGTTAAGAAGATAAGGAGTTATGGCTTAGGAGATGGTTCATGGATTATATGTTAGGGGTTAGTGTCTTAAGATTTAATGAGTCAAGGGGTTTACGGGTTATGAGTTGTGAGTGTAGGGGTTAAGGGTATAGGGAATTTAGTGGTTATGGGTTAAGGGCTTATGGTTTGTGATAATTAGACTCCTAATCCCCTTATCACCAATATTGGGAGTTACCCTATTAATTTCTCTCACTACCTTCCCTCTAAGTCCCATATACCCTATGAAATTAAGTCCTAAATCCCCTTCTCATTCTCTAACACTAGGATTATAGATCTTAGTAAACCATGATTTTACCTCCGACTTCTACTGTCCATGCTACCCTTGTGTCCCCTTTCCTCGTACACCATAACATACCCCCCCACAACCTTTTTGGTCATGCCATTCCACGTTTTTTAATGTTATGAACCCCCAAATTTGGTTCCAATGCCCCTACAACTACACCCTTGGGCCCCCTTGGTTAAGGGATTAAACACATTATGGGTTATGGGTTGTGATAAGGGAGCCCCTAATCCCCTTATCACAACTAGAAATAGGCTCATGAACACCATCAATATCTACTAGAGGTGTTGCGATGAAAGCAATAATGAATACAAAAGTTGTGGTCAATAAGAAATGGATCATCAAGATGCTAAACCATCCAATGTAAAGATGATTTTCAATGCTAGTGATCTAGTCACATAAAATACCCCATAACTTTGTCCTTTGTGACATCCCTAGGATTCAGTAATTAATCCAAAGTGAGGATTCATTATTGAGGTGATAATGGAAACAACCTTGAGTTTACACAAAGTGACAATTTGTGAGCCTTTCACAACTAGGGTGTTGGTTTCATCATCAACAAGAGGCACAATTTACAAGTGGAAACATCTCACATTTAGGGCACTTGGTCACAAATATTTATGCATTCTTTTCCACCGAGGGTACCTTTCACATTTCACAAGGCACAAATTACATATTTGGATGAATTTTGGATAACTTGTCAAATTCCACTAGCTTCATGAATGAAGAGTAGCTACCATCCTTTAAGAATATTTTGGAGGATTTCATGGCATAGTCAAGGATCACATGTATAAAACAAGAACACCATAGCCAAGAATAAGAAAATTGGCATTTGTATCACATGGCGTAAAGGAGAAGGACATAGGTGAAGAGTACTCCATTTAGAAACATAAAAAATCTTTTTTATGTCCTCTTTCCAAAGAAGATGAGATATCTTGTGACAAAAATTCCAAATTTCCAACAAAGGAAGACTTGGGTAAGGATTTACTTCTTTCACATGTTGAGAGACATTCATGTATTTTAAGGTGTGTTTTATTGTTGAGTTCACATATTTGGAAACACAATTGCACAAGTGGAAACATCTCACATTTGGGGCACTTGGCTACAAATTTATATGCATGTTTTCTATTGAGGGTATCTTTGACATTCCCCAAGGCATAAATCAAATATTTGGAGGTATCTTGGATGACTTGTCACATTCCACTAGCTTCATGCGTGACGAATAAATCCCATCATTTAAAAATGTTTTGGAGAGTTTTGATGGCATAATCAAGGGTCACATCAACAAAAAAAGAACGTTTAAGTCAAGAAAATGACAATTGACATTCACATCACATGTGGCACAAAGGAGAGGAACATAGGTGAAGAGTGCTCCATTTTGAAATATCTAGAATAACTTGTTTATGTCCTATTTCCAAAGAAGATAAGATATCTTGAGACAAAGGGCCCAAATTGTCAACAAAAGAGGACCATGTATTGGAAAATACGTGCTAACACATGCTAGACAGTGTCAATGCATGATGAGGAGTGTTAAGGAGTGCTAGGACATCACAAGGGAGAACTAGGTCAAAATACATGGAAATGAATGAATAAGAGTGTGTGCCAAGGAGTGTCAAAGAATTATAGGTGTCTCAAAGATAAAGTGTGTTAGGAGAAGGTCAGAATAGGACTTGTAGGAGGCAAGCATATGGTTTAAATAAGGGGATAGACAAAGAAATTTCAAACAAAGGGAGACTTTGGGTTGGGCACAACATTGTTTTTCCAATGACTTGGTTGGGTTCCTAAGTCGCAAAAAAAATAAGGCTATCTATGAGGGCATGACAGCTAAGGAGTGCCAAGGTGTGCCAAGGAATATCAAGAAGTACTAACACATGCTAGACAGTTCAAAGTCATGATAGGGATGCCAAGACAAGCCAAGTTCTAAGGCATGCCAAGATGTGCTAGGTGTCATGGTGCGACACAAATGCATGCTAGGGAGCGTGAGGGCCAAGTAACAAGGAAACACGTTACACAATGGAGCACTAGTTTCAAATGCATGGAAGTGAAGTGTTAGCAAGTTCCAGGTGTGCTAAGGAGGGAGTGACAAGTTATTATATGCATGCCAGATTTGCTAGGGAAGCATACTAAGATGTGTCAAGTGATAAGGTGTGCCAGTGCATGCTAAAGAGTGTTAGGGAGTGCCATAGAAACACAAGGGATCACTAAGTGAAAATTCATGGAAATTAATGAATAAGAGTGTGTGACAAGGAGTGTAAATGAGTTCCAGGTGTGCTAAGGAGAGAGTGACATGGTATGCTAGGCAGCACTAAGTCCCAAAAAAAGTAAGGGTAGTTGTCAGGGCATGATAGCTAAGAAGTGCCAGGGCATGCCAAGGAATGAAAAGGTGTGTTAAAACATGTCAGATAGTGTCAATGCACGTTGAGGAGTGTCATAACATCGCAAGGGAGAACTAGGTCAAAATGCATGGAAATGAACAAATAAGAGTGTGTGTGAAGGAGTGTCAATGAATTCCAGGTATCTCAATGATAAAGTGTGTTAGGAGAAGGTCAAAATAAGACTTGTAGGAGGCAAGACTATGGTTACAATAATGGTCTAGAAAAATCTGCTTCAAACAAAGGGAGACTTTGGGTTGGACACAACATTGTTTTTCCAACGACATGGTTGGTTTGCCAAGTCACAAAAAAAGTAAGGCTATCTATGAGGGCATGATAGTTAGGGAGTACCAAGGTGTGACAGGGAATGTCAAGAAGTACTAACACATGCTAGATAGTTACATGGCATGATAGGAATACCAATATGTGTCAGGTGCCAAGCTGTGGCATTAATGCATGCTAGGGAATGTGAGGGCCAAGTTCTAGGGAAACACAAGGGAGCACTCATTTCAAATGCATGGAAATGAAATGTCAGTGAGTTCCATGTGTGCTAAGGAGGGTGTGAAAAGGTATGCTATCCAGTTCCAAGGCATCACAATGTAGAACTAGGTCAAAATGATTGGAAATGAATGAATAAGAGTGTGTTCCAAAGAGTGTCAACGAATTCCAAGTGTCCCAAGGATGAAGTGTGTTAGGAGAAATTCAGAACAAGAGTTGCATGAGGCAACCCTATGGTTGTGATAAGGCATGTACAAAGTAGTTTAGGACAAAGGGATAATTTGGGTTGGGCACAACATTATTTTGTCAATGACTTGGTTGGGTTCCCAAGTCACAAAAAAGGTAAAGCTATCTATGAGGGCATGATAACTAGGGAGTGCCAATCTATTCTAGGGAATGCCAGGAAGTACTAACACATGCTAGATAGTTCCTAGGAATTTTAGGCGTTCCAATACATGCCAAGAAGTTCCAAGCACTAGGGTGTGGCACCAACACATGATAGGGAGTGTTAGGGCCAAGTTCTAAGGAAACACAAGGGAGCACTAGTTTCAAATGCATGGAAATGAATGAATAAGAGTGTGACAGAGAGTGTTAGCAAGTACGAGGTGTGCTAAGTGTCAGGGAGTCCTACGATGTGCTCAGGAGTGCAAAATCATGTCAAGAAATGCAGGGGGTGCTAACACGTGCTACATAGAACCAATGGATTGTTAGGTGTGCTAGGTGTTATGGCATGTTAAGATGTAAACTTTGTTGTGTTTTTATGACCACGGTTGGATGTGAACCTTGTGTTTGTAACTTGTTAAGTTGTATGAGTTGATATTCAACATGAGTAGCCTAATATGAGTTATAGGAAGTTATTAGGTGAACATCGGATAGTCCAGTTGTAGTAATTTTAACTTGGTCAAGATGTTGTTATAGTCAAGTTGTGGTTATAGTAGAGGCAAGATTTGGTTGGGTTCCCATGTTGCAAAAAATGTAAGGGTAGTTGTGAGGGCATGATAGCTAAGGAGTGTCAGGGCGTGCTAAGGAATGAAAAGGCATGCTAACACATGAAAGATAGTGTGAATGCATGCCAATGAGTGTTAGGGAGTGTTAGGGTGAGGCACAACATTATTTTTTGAATGACTTGGTTGGTTTCCGAAGTCGCAAAAAAGGTAAGGCTATCTATACATGCATGACAACTAGGGAGTCCCAACATGTGTCAGGAAATTCCAAGAAGTGCTAACACATGCTAGATAGTTCCAAGGCATGTTATGCATGCCAAGTCATGCTAAGTTCTAAGGCATGCCAATATGTGCCAAGTGTTAGGGTGTGGCACCAACACATGCTAGGGAGTGTTAGGGAGTGCTAGGAAACACAAGGGAGAACTAGTTTCAATTGCATGGAAATGAATGAATAAGAGTGTGTGATAGGGAGTGCTAGTGAGTTCCAAGTGTGATAAATAGGGAGTGACAAGGTATTCTAGTCAGTTCCAAGGCATGCTATAGTGCTAAGGAAGCATGCCAAGATGTACCAAGTTCCAAGGTGTTCCAATGCGTGCTGAGTGTTAGTGAGTGTTAGGGAAACACAAGTGAAAACTAGGTCAAAATGCATGTAAATGAATGAATAAGTGTGTGTGATAGGGAGTGTAGAGAGTTCCATGTGTGTTAAGGAGGGAGTGACATTGTATGCTAGAAAGTGCTAAGTCATGCTAGAGTGTGAGGGCAACATCCGACCAATATGTTCCAAGTGCCAAGGTGTGCCAACGCATGCTAGGAAGTGTTATAAAGTGCCATGGAAACACAAGGGACCACTAGGAAAAAATAATGCATGGAAATGAATGAATAATATTTTGTGATAGAAAGTGTCAGTGAGTAGTAGGTGTGTTAAGGGAGTGACAAGATATTCTTTGCAGTGCTAAGGCATGCTAGAGTTCAAGGTAATAATATGCCAAGATGTGTCAAGTCATAAGGTGTGCCAATGCATGTCAGAGAGTGTTAGGGAGTTTCACTGAAGCATAAGGGAGTGCTAGGTTTAAATGCATCGAAATGAATGAATAAGAGTATGGACATGGAGTGTTAGTGAGTTCTAGGTGTGTTAAGGAGTGAGTGATAAGGTATGTTAGGTAGTGCCAAGGAATGTTAGAGTGTCAGGGTGACATGCTAAGGGTGCCATGTATCAGGGAGTGTTAGGGAGTGCCATGGAAAAACAAGGGAGGACTAGCTCAAAATGCATGGAAATGAACAGATAAGAGTGTGTGTTAGGGAGTATTAGCAAGTTCCAAGTGTTCTAAGGAGGGAGTGGCAAGGTTATATGCTGGGCAGTGCTAAGACATGCTAGAGTGATAGGGCACGTCAGGGAGTTCTAGGGTGTGCTAGGGAGTGCAAAGCATGCCAAGAAATATAGGGGATTCTAACGCACACCACATAATGCTACAAGATCATTAGATTTTCTAGGTGCTATGGCATGTCAAGATGTAAATTGTGTTTCTTAGTTTTTTTATGGCCATGGTTGGACATGGTTCTTGACTTGGTAACTTGTTAAGTGGGATGAGTTGATATTGGAAATGAGTAGCCTAAGATGTGTTATAGGAATTTCTTAGGTGAACAAGGCATAGTCTATTTTTAGTAACTATAACTTGGTTAAGTTTTTGTAGTCGAGGCAAGACTTGGTTGGGTTCCCAAGTCTAAAAAAAAGTAAGGGCAGTTGTTAGGGCATGATAGCTAAGGAGTGTCAGGGCATGCCAAGGAATGAAAAGGCATGTTGGCACATGGAATACAATGTCAATGGATGTTGAGGAGTGTTAGGGAGTGTCAGGGGAACACAAGGGAGAACTAGGTCAAAATGCTTGGAAATGAATGAATAAGAGTGTGTGCTAAGGAGTGTTAGTGAATTCCAAGTGTCCCATGGAGCAAGTGTTTTAGGAGAAATTAAGAATAGGACTTGTAGGAGGAGATCCCATGGTTGTGATAAGGCATGGACAAAGAAATTTCAGAGAAAGGGATACTTTGGGTTGGGCACAATATTGTTTTTCTAATGAATTGGTTGGGTTTTGAAGTCGCAAAAGTGCCAATGTGCCAAGTGCTAATGTGTGCCAAGTGATAATGTATGTCAATGTAATATTATACCAAGGTATTCCATGGCATTCTGTGGACTATAGGGCATGCCAAAACATGCTAGGGGAGTGCTATGCTATGCTAGGGCATGCCAACATGTGCTTGGGCATCCTACTCATGGCAAGATGTTCTAAGTACAAATATGTTCCAAGACATGCGAGGTGTCAAGGAATGTTAGTGTGTGCCAAAGCATGTTAAGGTGTGCCATGATTGTTGAGGAGTGCTAGCTCTCTCTCATTAATAGAATTGATAGATCTTGATTATGTATTAAATATTATAGTTCCTACACACACTAGTGGAACTTTATCTAAATGGATTTTTCTAGATAATAAACCTAATAGAGTTGAATCATGTGTTGAATCATAGGAAAAATATATTCTTATTACTTGAGGGAAATGATACACACTAATGAATTCTTAACAAATTGGCTAACTCTAACCATTATGGCCTTGGGCACATAATGAAAAGGACTCCACAACAATGGTCTTAAATCGTTATATTTTGACAAAAAATATAGTAACAGGTACATAGCATCATCCAAAACGCATTGGAATGATCAATGATGATGAACATTTTTTGACCATCACCAAAAGTAACCAAAAAGAGCATTGGTTAGGGTCAATAAAAGACCATCACTAGAAGTGTCACCAAAGAGAGAAATAGTGATGGGCCTTTAACGACCCTCACCAAAAGTGCCACCAAAGAGAGAATTAGTGATGGGCCTTTGATGCAGAAGAATCTAGGCCTAGCCAACAATGTGATGGTGTGGTCACACGTTGTGGCTAATGAAACTTTGGAGGAAGAATTGGTTGTTTAATTTTATTAATTGCAAAGTATGTAAGTAGTTAATTATTGCCTAATTCTGAACAGAATTGGGAATAAGTGGTAAGTGATCATCCCTGCATGGAGATCAAGCCAAGTAGTTATAATTGTTTAGATTAGGATAGGATTTGATTTCTAAATATGTAGTCTATCCCTTCAATTGTGAAGGAGATTGTTAGATATGACATATATGTATTTTCCTTTATTTTCTAAAGGGAGAGAGGAGAGGATTCAAGAGGACTCACGATGGAATTGTAAGCCTACGAGCGGATTAGAGGAAACAGAGGCTCTAATTAGAGAATCAGGCCAAAGAGGGTTGGAGAGCCTCAAAAATGTAACTACATATCTGTATGTGTTATATGATGTACAAAGAGTTGATTCTACATGTGGGAGATTATGGTTCATTATGAAATGATAAATTGTATTTTTATTTTCAATTGTATTTGACATATGCATTCAAGCGGAATTTGGCGAACACAGAGAAGAGAGAGAGACAAAGGAACTATGCATTATGCATCTTCCAGTCATGCTATATATTTAGTCTTTTTTAAGCTATTCTGTGTGTATATGCGTTAACCACTTAAAATCCCATTTATAGGCACATTGATCGACCATCGATCACTTAAGGATCGATGGTGATCCATTGATAAATGAGTTAACTATTATATATGTGGAGTTGTGTGTACTTAGATAGAATGAGGTGGAATTGTGGTTTTAATGCATAATTCATTAAGAATGAAGGAAATCAAATAACGAGACGGAATCAAGACTGTAAGAATGAATGCAGAGTGGTTGTTGGATTTGGAAGATCAATAGACCAGATCAAAGCGGAGGATAGAACATTAATATCGCATCGGCACTTTATTTCATAAAGTGCAGACCTCAGAGCTTGCACGATCACGATTTGCGATCACCGAGACATCACATCGGCAGAAGTTGTGATATCAGAATCAGGCCTTAAAACATTGTGATCACGATAGCTGAGGAAGCAAGGACCATTGATCAAAAGTCGGGATAAATAGTGGAGATGTGATCGCTGATCACATTCAGAGAGGTCAAGTGTTGGTGGATAGTGGAATGCCAAGATGCGATTAAGAGATATCGCAATACGCTGATAATGCGAATATTTGATAAGCCGATCAGAGGGTTCGAGAATTGAAGGTCTGGGTGATTGGAGCAGTGGAAAGGATTGCAGCAAGGAGTAGATCTGACGTAATTATAGATGCGGCTGAATAGAATTTGAAATCCAGCTGAGCATAACGGAGCAAGGTTTCCCGTGTATTTCCTTTGTTTCTATGTATTGCGGTAAAAAGGTATGATCCTGGGTTTTTAAAGCTAAATAATAGATTTACTACTTCTGAAGGCTTAAACTCAATGTTTAACGATTCTGATATATGTGCAAGCATAAAGTTTAAGAAAGGATTATAGGAGTGAAATAGTCCCGATAAGGTGTTTAGGGTGTGGCATCCATTTGGTTGCATCATTTGGTATCAGAGCAAGGATGTCTTGCTTATGAAGGTTATGATTACAAAGGTATGAAAGTAGCAATGGTTGAATGAATGACAAATGTTTGGCATAGGACTACAACATTAAGACTGTAGAATAACTTTTGGAATTTCTTAGAGATTGTAGCAGAACCTCATTCCAACTGAGGCTTGGAATAGATAGGGACAGAGGAATCCTTAAGCGAAGCAAGTGTAGCAACTAGAGAGAGAGCAAGAGTGCTCAGTGCAAGTTCTAAGGAAAGAGGACTTGGAGACCAAGCGGAGGAGAAGCTTGGTGGGAAGATCAACTTAGAAGGAAGTTGATTGGTTGCAGGTATAGGAGCTCACACAGAAGAGAAGATGGATATGGTAAGTCATATGGAAGGTTCAGAAGAAGGCTACAAGATGAAGGAGAAGGGTGCTCAAACAATCTGTAGGAAATGGATGTGTCAAGAAGATCTTGACAAGGAAATGGATGAGATGAGAGAAGAACTCGATGCATTAGTAATGCTACTAGAGGAGAACTAAAGACAAGGTTGGGTCTTGAAGAGGAAGCTAGTGAAGTGGCCTAAGTTACAAAGAAGGTTGCAACAAGAACAGGTAAAGTGGTTGATAGCAAACCTTAGAGAAGAAGAAGTAGAAATGGAAGTTTCCATTTGTAGACCAGAACAAGGTGAAATGTTGGGTGAAGAGGATAATGAGAGATCAGCTAAAGATCTCGTGGACTATTGTCATAGTTTAGAACAATTCGAAGATATGTTGACAAGGGAAGCAAATGAGGCAATGAAGCCTTGTGATTTTAATTCTCATAGTTTGTGTATGTTTGGAGGATATGCAGAGGATGATGGACAGTCTGGTGAAACTGTCACAAATAGGAATGAAGCTCTTGAGGTGAATCATGATGGAGAATGCATTTTAGAGAAAGAAGGTGTTGATTTATTACATCAGAAAGAGTTCATAGATGAATTTTTGTTTGGTGTAAGACAATCAGATGAATTTGATAGGGACCAGAAGTTTAATGAAAATTCCATAGTGGTATTACAAGAAGGTAAACAAATGGATTTGTTTAATGAAATTGATAAAAGAACTTTGCAATATGATAGTGCAGGAAACATGATAATCCAAGAATATTACCAGAAAAAGGATGGAGCTGAGGATGGAAGTTGTGATGAACTGCTAGACAGATTTCACATGGAAATAGAATTCTTGGAAAGATTGCTCAAGGAACCTGAAGGAGAAATGAAGCTTTTAGAACCTGATAAAGAAGAGATTGTGGTTACTATGCATGATAAGGATGAAATGTATCTAACATTTATATAGTTACTTAAATGTTTAGACTTTGCAATTAATGATGTGATTGTAGGTACGGAAGACAACATAAATAAATATGATGCTGAAATCAAAGAAATTGAGCAGAGATTATTTGGAGGTGAAATGGAAGATCAGGAACAACAAGCAACTTATGTCCTCAGAGATATGAAGGATGCAGAAGTATTAATCCAGCAAGCTAAATATGGAAGGAACCAGTAATTTAAAAGATATGATCAGCAACATGAGAATGAATTTGAGGAAGGCATTAGATTGCAGAAGTATAGCAACTGGCAGCAGAATGAAGAACCAGAGATTAGTCTGGAAGTACAAGGGAAGACAAATGAAGACCGATGATATAGATGGAGAATAAAGAAATGGGTCAAGTAGAAGTTATTGCAACAGAGGTGGAATGACAAGCTGATAAGAGAGTTTAGGGAACTTGAACAAATTCATATTGATTTGCTAGAGAAGGAGAGACTCAAAGAAATGGATTCACAGCAAGGAGGATCTGCTAAAATCCAGAAGATCTATGATGGAAGATTGGTGCTTGGAGCATCAAAAGAGGATGAAAGGTATTGTATTTTGAAAACTGAAAGTTATTGTGTGTTTGTAGGTTATGAAAACTTGAGGGGAAACAAGCAGTTGTTGGAAACTGTCATATTAACAGGTGAGAAGATGACTACCCACAGTCATATGAACAATAAAGAGAAAAGTTATAGTCAAGTGAAGGAAGATGTCCAGTCAGATGACATCCAAAGGATAAGTCAAAAGGAGGATGGCAAGGGAATTATTGAGGTTAAAGAAATGTTTGGAAAGGAAGAGATCCATTCATATGAACATAGAACAAAGAGTTTTCTCAGGAAAACTGATGAAGCTAATACAAACCAAGTGGAGAATCTTATGGTGTATTGAAGAAGTGGAAGTCAATTGGAAGAATTGACGATGAAATTATTTGAGGAGACCTTGGTGTCTCATAGTTTTGAAACTAATATTTTGTGTGTAAATGTAGGATACACTAAAGTAAGGCAACTGTTTAAGGTTGTCATAAGGGAAAGGAAAAGAAAAGATATGATTTTTCAGAAGTTAGAGGAAGGAAATTCACACAATCTTGTGATGCAGAGGGAAGAGTTAAGCATAGCTGTAGTAAATTATACAGATATTAGACAACTATTGAGGACTGAAGCCAAAGGAGAACAACTACTAAAGGTTGATATAGAAGACTTTGTAGATATTAAATAGTTATTGAAGATTATTGACCTTGAAGAAAGCCAAAGTAAAGAGGGACTATATGGAAAAGAAATTGTCCGAAATGTTGGCATATTGAGGAAACAGGGTAACGCATCTGTGTATACTGAATTGATTGATTCTAGTGAAGATTTATATGCAAAAACAAGACAATGTGAAGTCAACTTGAAACAAGGAGTTGATTCTAAAGATTAGATCGGAGAAAGGAAGGGTGAGATCAGAATGTCTTAGAAAGATGGAATGATGTTGAAATTATAGTATGGAACTATTGAACTAGAGATGTGTTCATGAGATAATAGTAACAGGATTACTATTGTGCAACAGGGAGTTATTGATGAAGAAGAGGCTAAGGATGACATTTCAGAAGCAGACAAATATGATGCCATGATCCTTAAGGGTGCAGAAATTAAGTTACTGGAAGAAGAGGTATTCCAAGTACCTAAGAAAGCAAGAGGAATTCTTAGTTTTCAAGAAATTTGTGGAATTGTAGGTATACTGGAATTTTAAGTAAGAAGAGATGAAGCCATGAATGAGAAACTAGAAGAAGGAACTAAAACTGACGCAGGGGTTCAGTGGAGAAGGCATTTGTACATTTCAGAAATGTATATGGAACAATATTGGCACAGGGATTATGATGTTCTTATGCAAGAACACATCCAGTTGCAGGAGGATAGTATTCATCATCTGAGAAGTGAAGTGGAAAAAGGAATTGATGAGTTGTGGAAACCTATAAAACAACATTCCAATAGAATACATAGAGGACAAAAGAAGGAAGGAAGATTGGCTGGAAAGAATGATACAGGTGAAGGTAATGGTAGACTGCAAATTAAAGTGTGGAAGCCTGACATAAATTGTGATGATGAGAAAAAAGCAGTAAGATACATGAAAAAGACAGCAGTAGACAATGAGAGCATAGCTAGTGGGGAAATACAGCATAACATATAGAGACTGGGAGAACAACAAACAACAGCAGTAACCAAGGACAGACTACCGAACAAAGCATGGGATCTAGGAGGACACAGATCAGGAGATCATGATTATTTTTAACCTTTGGAGTCTGATGCAGACGCATCTAGGCCTAGCCAACAATTTGATGGTGTGGTCACATGTTGTGGCTAATGAAAGTTTGGAGGAAGAATTGGTTGTTTAATTTTATTAATTTCAAAGTATGTAAGTAGTTAATTGTTTCCTATTCTGAACAGAATTGGGAATAATTAGCAACTGATCCTCCCTGCGTGGAGATCAAGCCAAGTAGTTAGAATTGTTCAGATTAGGATAGGATTTGATTTCCAAATATGCACTCTATCCCTTCAATTGTGAAAGATATTGTTAGATAGGACATATATGTATTTCCCTTTCTTTTCTAAAGGGAGAGAGGAGAGGATTCGAGAGGATTCACAATGGAATTGTAAGCTTATGGGAAGATTAGAGGAAACAGAGGCTCTAATTAGAGAATCAGGCCAAAGAGGATTACAGAGCCTCAAAGATGTAATTACGTATTTGTATGCGTTATATGATGTACAGAGAGTAGATTTTGCATGTGGGAGATTATGGTTCATTATGAAATGATAAATTATATTTGTATTTGTAATTTTGTTTAACATATGCATTCAAGCGGAATTCGGCGAACACAGAGAGGAGAGAGACAGAGGAACTATGCATTATGCATTTTCCAGTCGTGTTGTATATTTAGTCTTTTTTAATCTATTCTTTGTGTATATGCGTTAACCACTTAAAATCCTGTTTAAAGGAATATTGATCAACCATTGATCACTTAAGGAACGATGGTGATCCATTGATAAACGAGTTAACTGTTATATATGTGGAGTTGTGCGTACTTAGACAGAATGAGGTGGAACTATGGTTTTAACACATAATTCATTAGGAACAAAGGAGATCAAATAAAGAGATGGAATCAAGACTGTAAGAATGAATGCAGAGTGGCCGTTGGACCTAGAAGATCAATGGACCAGATCAAAGCAGAGGATAGAACATTAATATCGCATCGGCGCTTTGTTTCATAAAGGGGCGGACCTCATGGCTTGGAAGATCGTGATTTGTGATCGCCTATATATCGCATTAGCAGAAGTTGTGATATCAAAATCAAGCCTTAAAGCATTGCGATCGTGATAGCTGATGAAGCGAGGACCATTGGATCCAAAGCCGGGATAAACGATGGAGATGTGATTGTTGATCGCATTTGGAGAGGTCAAGTGTTGGTGGATAGTGGAATGCTGAGATGTGATTAAGCGATATCGTGATAGGTCGATAATGTGAAGATTCGATAAGCCGATCGGAGGTTTCGATGATCGAAGGTTGGGGTGATCAGAGCAGTGGAAAGGATTGGAGCAAGGAGTGGACCCGACGGAATTATAGATGCGGGTGAATAGAATTTGAAATTTAGATTAGCATAGTGGAGTGGGGTTTCCCATGTATTTCCCGTGTTCCTATGTATTATATTAAAAAGTTATGGTCCCGGGTTTTTAAAGCTAAAGCATAGATTTACCGCTTCTGAAGGCTTAAAATCAATGTTTAACGCTTCTGATATATGTGCGAGCATAAAGTTTAAAAAAGGCTTATAAGAGTGAAATAGTCTCGATAAGGTGTTTAGGGTGTGGCAGCCATTTGGTTGCATCAGACTTAAATGAACCTCACCAAAAGTGTCATTGAAAATGGCTTTAGTGACAAACCTTAAAGGACCATCACTATATACACTTACAACAATGTTTTTTTAAGGACCATCACCATATGCTAGATTGGTGTCAGACCTTAAAGGTCTATCACAAGCATGACCCTCACCAATGACCTTTCTTCTTATAGTGAATGTTTCCTATCAGGTGTGGCATGGAATGAGGCCCCTGAATCTACCACCTAAGCATCAATAATATTCTCTAATGAAGTAATCAAAGAATGTTGCAACACATCACATGTCACATTTTCTTCATGATTGTTCTCTTGTTGTCCATCTCCTTCTTTTCCCTTTCGATATTTGTAGTCTTTCTCAGGTGTCCTTTCTTCCCACATTTCCAGCAAACTATCCCTGATATGGATTTGGATCCACCTTTTATGGACTTACTGTAATTTCCTAACTCCTTCCTCTTTCCATTTTTCTTCCCCTAGTCTTTGCAATCAAAGCATTACCTAATGTCTCACTGGAGCTTTTCCATCGCATTTAATCGCCAAGGATGGCACCAACAACATCATCAAAATTTAAAGTACTAGATCCAGAGATAGAGTTACTAATGACCATAACTAAACCATTCCAATTTTTTGGGAATGAGCACATGAACGATAGATCTAGAACTTCATCATCAAAATTTACCCCTACAAAACTTAACAGACTAGTAACCATATTAAACTCTTTTTAAATGATCAATAATAGATCCACCTTCTGACATATTCATATTAAACAAATGCTTCATAATAAATCCTTTATTTGAGGTTGAGGGATTTTCATATACTTTCGCCAAGGCCCTCATTATATCTTCCATTATTGTTTCCTTCAAAATATAGAAGAATACTAACACCACCAGGCACAACCATATTGTTCCTAGTGCTTTTCTGTCAAGAATATCCCATTCTTCATCTACATACTCGTCGAGTTCTTCATTTTTCCACTCAGTGGTAGGTACAAATATTTTTGATATAGATAATCTTCCATTTTCATCTTCCACAACTGGTAGTTTTGGCCATTAAATTTCTCAACCCTAAACCTACCATCTTTTTCCATTGCTCCACTCGAACTAGGAATCCTTCTCACCTGTTATTTTATCATCCAAATAAACCTTCTTCTCTAATACAAGTTGTTAGAAATTAATTAATGGAAAAATGAAATACACAAAATATTGTAGAAACATAAATACATAAATGCATAGAATAAGAGAGACATATATATACATGGTTCACCCAATTTGGGCTACGTCCACGAAGAAACAACTAGTCCTTCCTTTTATATTATCCAACAAAATGAAGAGATACAATCTACAACGAAATCCGTTGTAATTTCCTCTTTGGTCTCACACACTCTCCTCTCTCTTTCTCACTTAGAATAATAATCCACATCTGCAATATAATTTCGTCATATAAACCGAAGGGTTTCCTTTATAGAAAAACCCCTAAATTAGACATAAATTCTATTGTCAGATCATCCACCTAATGAACGACCTAGATTGACTATGAAATTACAATATTTTACAAGGTAAATTTTCATCTATTTTTAGCTTCAAGCGCACTTCCCCCAAACCCCCGCTGGGGGGGGAGCTGCATTAGAGGGGGAGAAAGCCCCCCCACACCCCCCTATCGGGGATTGGGATCCAAATGTGGATGAAACAAGACCTCTAAATCAGGAAGATAATCAGGGTCCAAATCCAAAAATTAGTAGAAAGTGAGTACCAATACCCTAGAACCCTAATAAATGAAGAAGGAAATAAGAAATATGAAAGCAATGCCAATGCAGATAATGTTATTATGGGAGGTCTTGTTGAATCAAAATTTGGGAAGGTAATGTGGTACAAAACCATAAATGAAATGTGAGACAAATTGGTAAACACCTATGAAGGGGATACAAAGGTAAAATGTGCAAAGTTACAATCATATAGAATTCAATATGAAACTCTTAAGATGCATGAAAATGAAAGTGTGGCCAACTTTTCCTCAGATTATATAAATTAGTAAATACTATGAAGAGTCTTGGTGATAAGTTTAAAGTTTCTATGATTGTTGAGAAGATATTAAGGTCACTAACCCCCAAGTTCAATGGTAAAGTTTTAATAACTGAAGAAATTAAAGACTTGAGTTTCTTATCCCAAGAAAGGTTCCATGGTATATGATAGCCTGCAAAATGAGGGAAAAAGGGGACTAATTAAAGGTTGGATAAGTTTCCTTCAAATCTATAAGCAAAGAAAACAAAATTGGAATCTGAAACACTAGCTATATCTCAAATGAAGAGGAGGAAAAATTAACCAGAAAGCTACACACGAGAACTAGAAAATTTAGAGGTGAGTGTTACAGGGAAAAGTGTCTATTTAGAACTGCTCTATCCCACTAAGGTGTGACAGCTGCCTTAGAAACAAATAGAGAAAAGCTACTTATGTTTTTCCTTTATGAATTATAGATAGAGAGGAATAGAAAGACCAACCTCTGTCTTGCGCTAATCCTTTGATTCGATCCCTCTCTTCTTTGATAGTCCCCAGCTACCTACTCCCTTGCACGCCCAGCTTCACAAAGTACCTGTAAGATCACAGAAGCATAGCACTATACAAAGACATGGATCTATATTCATAAAAAATTTAGGATCAGATTTAAATTGACCATACAAATGTAACAAGCATCAATGATACAAAAGTATGGAGGAAAACTCAAATAGCTTTTATTGATAAACAAGAAAATATCCAGGAGGAGTTACAACCAGTTGTTTCGACCCAGCATCAACCTCCCAGCAAAGAAGCCCCTCTTCACCTTAAACAAAGCTTATATCACCCAACAATCTGATGTTTTATCTCTAGAAACCAACAACAATTCCTTACAATATGAAAAATTCTAGCCCCTAGATCTCTGGGATGAGGGATCCATATATAGATATCTGTAAGGAGGATGAGTCAGCTTGTGATTTGATTAGTGTCTTCTCTCTATCATTTCTTGCTTCCACTTGGAGACTGAGGGCCTCTTACTCATCCTTGGTCGAATTCAGTGAGGCAAGTGTCACAGGAGAAGATTCTGGAAGCTTCCATTGCCTCTCCACCTCGCGGAATGACACTGCCATTTGTAATTTCTCGCCCATCGCACCCCACAGAAGGGACTTTTGAAATTCAACGCACCCTCACAGTGCATTTGGGTGAGATGCAATGCACCTAGCCAGTGGAGCAGCTGCAATGATCCTGTTTTGACCAATTTTGAGTAGTTTTTCATGGAGAACTTCTAGGAGAAGCTGCAATCTGTTGACCTTGTTCCTTTAGGGGTTAGAACAACACTTTTAGGGACTTACGAGCCCTTGGTTTATGTACATTTAATGCTTGGAGTTGTAGGGCACAAAAATGTCTATAACAGTTGCCCCCTAAAGTATGAGGCCGTTAACCTTTTGGTGTCAGGTGAAATGCTTTATTATGAGGATCCAAAGTTCTTTCAATGTTGGGAGGAGACCTATAATAAGATACAATACAATACATTATCTTCATAATATTTTCATGATCTAGCTGAGGCGGGCATTCCCATGCTCAGCTTTATAAATTCATTTTCATGTACATAGGACAGACAACCGTCTGAGTGTAGACTGATGATTCTGATAGAGCCATCATCCTTTTGGTAGGATGATTATCTGTGCTGTAATGATGTACATTCAATGTATTTATTTCCCTGAATATATATCACAGCCCAGATGGATGAAACTAGATCTGGGGTCTTCAATCTCGTCCGATCTTCACTCGAAGTACAAGTTGATCCATGTGAGAAATGTTCTGAAGTCGAACATGGAAAGACATCGCTTGATTACCAGTCAATGATGTAAACTATTAACAAGCGCGAGAGGAATCACCCATAATGATAATGACCCTCAAGGTACTGCAGTACAATTCACGTGGTGTGAATAAAGGACTTGGCGTCGAACACCACGCAAAATCTTTCGGTCGAAGGCCATTGATGTAAACCTGTCCCCGAAAGCGAGAAACTTGCCATTGAGGCATGCAAGCTTCAAAGTACTGAATGGGGTGTTCCTAGATCAACTTCTTGGATAATGAGCTGATGTCAACAAGAAGTGATCCATCATAGGAGGGCCTTAATGAATCCCACATCAATGACACGAAACGGAGCAAATGATTTTGATGGAGGTGAAAACGATCTGGTGATATAAGGTTCAGAGTGGCGGTCATGAAAGAATGGAGTATAATGTATGGTAGTGGGTGAGACACAGGTGACTTTTCTGGATGACTTCTCTTGAACATATCAACGACACTGATGTGATGGATTGGTAGCATTAACCCCAAATGTGGATGGTATGGCATGACCATGGTGATGTGACCGGTGAATGAAACAACCCAACCCGACTCGGACACGGAGCGGAAGTGTCATGTTCAAGAGCGACTTGCTACCAACAAAGTTTCTTTGAGTTTTCTTCCCATTTTTCCCCAGTCATTGCTGACCAGTACCTCTTTATTTTTGTCAAGCTTGAGGAGGATAACATATGCTTGTTCTATAATTTGCCCTTCGAGCAAACCCATCGCTATGTTTTAACGAGCCTAGCGATAGTGAAACTCGTTCTCGTCTATAGACAAGTTTGTCGCTATTAATCTTTTTTAACGAGTTTAACGACAAAGATAACTCGGTCCTTTTCAATTTTAGAGAGTCTGAAAAGGAACGTAAAGGTAACTCCAAAATTCCTTTTTCGTCATCTAATCCCTTAAGTCCGAAAAAGTATAAAACAATACAGAAGGGATGAATTTTTGATAGTTTTAATGAGCCGAACAAAACAAGCGCTCGATCTTTTTGTGTAATAATCCCTCAGGTCCAAAAAGATTAAAATCTAGAGGAGGGATAACACTTCCTATCCCTTTAACGAGCTGGAGAGGCCAATGGCTCAGCAACCTTTTCATATTTTACGAGTCAGTTGAAAAGAGCTTAAAGGAGACTCGTCTTTTGAGGAACGAGTGATAAAACGGGTAGCAGCTGATTCCAGGTAAGGTTTGGAATTTTCCAATCACGGCAGTGTCACAAGGATGGCTAGTGAAATCACTCTTCGCAGCTGTTCCTCAAAGTGGGTAAACAATCAAATGGAGGTGAATGATCGACCAAATGAAAAAGTGGAGGTGATGGTGCAAACACGACCAAGGCTTTAACGGCTGAAGTACTACATTCACAATGGTTATTTACCGGGGAATAGTTCATTTTTTAACGAGCTTAAACGCGGGTGGAAACATTTGCTCATGTCTTATGTTTATTTTTTAACGAGCTTGAACTATGTGCTAAAACTGCTCAATGCGGGTTTATTTTTTAACGAGCTTGAACCTTGTGGTAACATTGCTCGATTAATCCAGTCGTGTGATAAGAATGTCTCATATAAAACAACAACTTTTAGAGTTTTTCCCCACATCCTTTCTTTATGCAAGTTAGGAGACGACCAATCCTACGAGTTTAAAGGGTTAGAGGTCCTATAAATTTAAAAAAATAAATAGTCGCTCTTCGCTTGCATGCCCCCAGGTATAAAACAGAGTTTCAATGTTACCCCTTCTTTAGTCCGTTAAAACATTTGTTTTATCGAGAGAGGCCTACCTCTTATAGGTTACCAAATATTGTTCTATTTACGACGTAAACAAAACACTTCTTCGGCGATGTCTACCGAGATAAACAAAGGTGAGCGGCGGTGCTCGCCACCTCACATAACTTTGACAAGAGAATCTTGTTCTAGAATAACCCCCTCTTCCAATCACGGGCGGGGGTACAGACTAGTCATATTCTCCTGCGGAAACCTACCCTATACCCGAAGTTTTCCTGCCGAAACAAACCAGGATGCATGCCCCCTGGGTTTCAGTCATGTCCCCCCGAATCACTCACGCTCATCGGGTGGACGGACTAGAGATTGAGACATTTCTTGCGTGAAAAGACCATTCAGGGATGGTATATGACTATTTGCTATGCGTGATCCGGGAAATGAAAGCTGGTCCACGAGCTTGACCACTCTTCCTTTGTGCGGAAAACACATTACTCTAAAGAGTGAGGAGACAATTGCTCCCATGCAATAAATATAGTCTCGTCCAAGGAGTAGATTGTAATCTAGGGGTCCTTGAACTACCATTACGTTCATGTGAACAGTTTTCCCTCTCAATGTTATGGGCACATTGGGAAGGATCCCTAATGGGCGACTGGTTCCTTTATCAAAGCCTGTTAAATTTCTCATCTTAGGAAAAAGCAATGGTGAACCAAGTGCTTTCCAAGCAGTTGAGGAAATGATACTCACAGAAGCCTCCTCATCTATGATGGTACCAGCCATAACCATTCTATATATTTGAACAATAATCCGGAATGGTATACTGGCCAGCAAACGGGGTCTGCCTAGTTGATTCCAGTCGAAGGAGACAACTGGGTTGCTTGGAGGTGGGACCGAATAGACGGCTGGGTATGACTCTGACGAACTTCCTTCCTGCGGTAAAGGAACGGGTAAATTTCCCTCATGTTCGTTGGAGTCTGTGCTTATGAAAATAATTTGGACGATGTCATCCTTGTTCTCTTCAGTGACTGTATCATCTGAAGATGGAACCTCTGAAGGCAAGACTGGGTCAACTGTCGCCTCGACCTTTTGACTTTCGTCTAGTATGGATTCAGATGGTTTATCTTCAATGACAGATGCTTCGACCGACCACCTGAGCGGGCCAGCCGGATTTTCAACTAGTGACAGACTCGGCAAGAGTTTTTTATATCCAGGAGCAAGTTGTAACGGTGAAACCGGCCGATCATCCAAAACTCTTTTAGCTTCGTCTAAGAAGGGACAACGGTGGATGACATGATCGCCTTCGCATAGTTTACAAGGAAATCTATATTTTCCTTTTTGTCCTGGGGCTTCACTTTCACTAGTTGACGATGTGTTTTCAACATGATTATCAGAGGTTGACGACACCGGGTTGTGCAAACGAGGAGACCAGTCCCTTAAGATACAAGGGATGCAAGGACAATCTCTATGATAGTGGTCTCCCTTGCAAATGACGCATGGCGATTTAGGCCTGGTCGGTGCAGTGTGTGGATTTTCATTAGACGACACTCGTTTTTCCCCATTCACTTTTGGATCCTTCTTCTTCTTCTCTTTCTTCTTCTTTTCCTTCTTCTCCTTAGGTACTTGAATTTTGCCTTTACCAGCCCCATCAAGCGAAGAGGAAGGAGGAGAGGAAGAATTAGAGGAAGTAGAAGGTTGGTGGGTAACTCTGGACTCGTCTAATTGCTGATTCGATTGTTCAGGAATTGTGGTGTTCCGAACGACATAGGTTGAGAAGAGCCATACAGGAAAACCAATTGTCAGTCCTGGAAGCAACAATGTGGCCATATGGGGTGCACCAACATCTCCCCAAGAGGAGAAGGGACTAGGATTTCCTCCAAGGGGAATTCCTTGGTTGGTGGATTCCATTTTCTCAACCCAAGATCAACGTAGGAAAGGGGTAATGAGTATTCTGTTTAAAATAAATTTTAGACGCTTTGACACAACTTGTTTTTTCAGTTTTTAAGAGTCGAGAAAAAACAAAAGATGACTCTAGTCGCCTTCGATTTTTAATGAGCCTGAAGTGAAAAGTGCTCAGATGGACCTTTTCCGTTAAGGAGTCTGAAAAGGAACGAAAGGGACTACTCTGGAGGTCTAGGTAGAGGGAGTACCAAACCAATCGCAAAACTGCAAAATACTTTTTACGCTGCGGCAGTCAATCTTCCCGAATGCTGTGTTTAGTGCATTGCGATCGATAGGGTGGCAGACACGGCTTCCTATGGATAAAGGATTTAAGCCTATAGGGGTCTCCCAAAATATACTCGATGGTACGTGGGAGCACAAGTCCATACTGGCACTTATCATCTCAAAGTGGAGGAATCACCCAACCATCAGTGAGAACAACAGTTACCAGGCTTTACGACGCTGGAATACGTCTCTAGCCTAGACCTCTAAATGTTGTGCGTTAAGTTCCAAAGCGTTGTCAGATTCATTGAATCTATTTTAAGTTGATCTTGCTTATGAAGTTTGCCTTTCGGGTTCACCATGAGATGTAGATGTAATTCCTAAAATGCAATCTAAAGATGATAAACAAACTTTTTATCTCTTTTGTGCAATGAAAATCCTAGCTACTAAGAAAACGAAAGACAGAATCGTTTCACAAAGAGCAAAGAGCACACTGTAAATGCACTTTCCTAAATCAAGCCAAACAGACTGTCTATATGCAAATGCACATGCATGTATTTGTTTTTTGACTTTCTTAATATATAGATGCTTAAAAAGAAAGTTGATGTACAAATCTAAATTTCTTTTCAAGCGACAAATATAAACAAGCTCCTTTTCGAAATCAAAAATAGAGATGATTACGACACCTTACGATTTTGAAATGAATACTTGTTTTTGACACTAGAAAATTACAAATTCAGACCAAAAGCAATAGTAACAGGATAATCGACCATCAACAGTAATCAAACTTTCTCCTACGATCGAAATCAACACTTGCGACAGATTCAAATCAAATGACGGCAGTATGACTACGCTACTTTTGCAAAGGAAAATTGTAAATGACTCAACAAACACACAAAAACATCTACAGTTCTTTTGTACAAAGGAGGTGGAATAACAGCAAGGAAAAGGGGTTTCAAACAGACATATACTAATCACAGGCAGCAAAATTCAGGAATAGAACTGGAAAGAATGATCCACAGAAACCACAACTGCACAAAACTAGTCTGATCAGCGCACCTGTAACACAGAGAATCTGAAATGCAGCGCAGGTTGCCCACTCGGGAAGTGCGCTGAAATTCAGAATCTCTAAACAGTACCTGTGCTGGGCCAGAAAAGAGACACTGTTCGGTCTCCGGGTCACAGTTTGCAGTTCAGTTCTTGGTTTTTGGCCAAGTAAAAAACAATCAGTAATGCAACAATCAGGGGTAGATCTAAGGAGGATCTAAGAGCTATCACAAGGGCAATCAGATAGTTTGTGAATCAGTTGTTTAAATCATAAACAGATCCAGTGGATGGATTGAAGCAGCAGTTATCTACTTTGCATTTGTTATGGCAAATGCAGTTCGAATGCTACTTATAAGTTTATGAAACAAACAGCAAAGAATGATAAACAAACGAACTAATTATCTCCCCAGTATGGTCGCCATTTTGTTACAGGGAAAAGTGTCTATTTAGAACTGCTCTATCCCACTAAGGTGTGACAGTTGCCTTAGAAACAAACAGAGAAAAGCTACTTATGTTTTTCCTTTATGAATTATAGATAGAGAGGAATAGAAAGACCAACCTCTGTCTTGCGATAATCCTTTGATTCGATCCCTCTCTTATTTGATAATCCCCAGCTACCTGCTCCCTTGCATGCCCAGCTTCACAAAGTACTTGTAAGATCACAGAAGCATAGCACTATACAAAGACATGGATCTATATTCATAAACAATTTAGGATCAGATTTAAATTGACCATACAAATGTAACAAGCATCAATGATACAAAAGCATGGAGGAAAACTCAAATAGCTTTTATTGATAAACAAGAAAAGATCCAGGAGGAGTTACAACCAGTTGTTCCGACCCAGCATCAACCTCCCAGCAAAGAAGCCCCTCTTCACCTCAAACAAAGCTTAGATCACCCAACAATATGATGTTTTATCTCTAGAAACCAATAGCAATTCCTTACAATATGCAAAATTCCAGCCCCTGGATCTCTGGGATGAGGGATCCATATATAGATATCTGTAAGGAGGATGAGTCAGCTTGTGATTTGATTAGTGTCTTCTCTCTGTCAGTTCTTGCTTCCACTTGGAGACTGAGGGCCTCTTACTCATCCTTGGTCGAATTCAGTGAGGCAAGTGTCACAGGAGAAGATTCTGGAAGCTTCCATTGCCTCTCCACCTCGCGGAATGACACTGCCATTTGTCATTTCTCGCCCATCGCACTCCACAGAAGGGACTTTTGAAATGCAACGCACCCTCACAGTGTATTTGGGTGAGATGCAATGCACCTAGCCAGTGGAGCAGCTGCAATGATCCTGTTTTGACCAATTTTGAGTAGTTTTTCATGGAGAACTTCTGGGAGAAGCTGTAATCTGTTGACCTTGTTCCTTTAGGGGTTAGAACAACACTTTTAGGGACTTACGAGCCCTTGGTTTATGGACATTTCATGCTTGGAGTTGTAGGGCACAAAAATGTCTATAACAGTGAGCCCCCATTTAAGTGTTTTAATTGTGGAAGGATTTGCCGCTATGCTACTAAATGTGCATACAAAAATGATGTTGAAAAGGGAAACAAAACCTATAAGAAAAATGCAAAAAGGAATTTTGCTAAAAAGAAGAGTTTTTATTCTCATGAAGATAATGAATGTTCACCTAATGATGAGGTAGATAATGAATCTAAATCTAACCCTAATTATAAACTCCTCATGACTCTTGAGGTTAAATTAGCAAGTGAATCCAATAATTGTGATTCAAATGATTTTATGGATGCAATGAAAAAAATTGACAATATAAGAAACATAAACAAAGTGTATAAAGAGAAAGTGAGTATTTTTGTTGAAGAAATGACCTAGTTAAAGGGTCATTTAGAAGAAGCTAACAAAGTGTAGGAAGTACAATGGAAACAAGAGAAAGAGAAAGAGAGGGACTGATTGAACTTGGAATCATAAATTTCAATACTAAGGTAAGAAATTAAGTAAATAAAGTCTCATCTAAACCTAAATCTCAAGTTTGCAAAGGGATCTGAGTCATTGGAGAAAAATATTAATGATTGAAATTCCCCATTAATCAATACAGGTCTTGCATACAATATAGATCAAAATCAAAACGCTAAAGCTTCAGATTCTATAATTTCAAAAAACGTAGTTCCAATAAGTTATGTCAATACTACAAAGGGATTAAATGGTCAAAGCAACAAGACTCAACAAAAGCAGGAATCAAGCCACAAAAACTTAAAACAATGGAGGAAACCAAGATTTGGAAGGTAAAATTTCTAAAGTCAAGAGACAAGGAATTTATTTACTCCTAGGTAATCATATTTATTCTATGGTCACTAATTTGCTTATCATAATTTTGGTCAGAATTCTATTCACTGTGTATCATACAAAACTATCAAGACTAGAGAATCAAGAGATAATTATAATCTAAATAAGTAAATGGAGGCTAGGAATTCCCTTCATAATGCTTTCTCTCATCTTATGGATGAAATTGAATGAACTATATGAAATAAATTAGGACATGAGGAAAGTGAATGCACGAGAATATTTGCATCTTCTTATCAGCATGAATGAAAGAAAGAAACTCCTAAAGTGTGGAAAAGGAAGACTCCATTTTCAGAGAAAAATTGGTTTAGCTCTATTACCAAGGATCAAGAAAACCTATGGCATGTTAACAGTGGATACTTGAGACATATAACAGGTGATATAAATATATTTGTTTCCTTTAATGAAGTTAAGAAAGGAATTATTTCTTTTGGTAATAATTCTCTTGCTATTATAAAAGGAAAATGATATGTGGTCTTAAGAAGTAAAACCAAAGATTAAAATATCTTGTTTGTAGATTGTTTAAAACATAGTTTGTTGAGTGTCAGCCAAATATGTGACCAAGGAAATGAGTTTATCTTCGATTCCAAAGGATGTGTGGTCAAATAATTGGACATAGGGAAAATTTTAATCAAAGCAACCGAAACTATAGATAATGTATATGTAATAGAAGGTGATAGTAAGCATTGTTATCTAAGCAAGTCTAAAGAAATTTGGCTAAGGCATAGGAGGTTGGGACATGTTTGTTTCAATCAATTGATCAAACTAAGCATGACAATATTTGTTTGTGACATGACAAATATCATAACACCAAAAGATAGTATCTACAAATCCAGTTAATTCGTTGAGCAGTCAAGGTTTCAATTCAAAGTGAAGGAATATTCTTCATAAATACCCTTTGAACTGATTCATACAAACTTATGTGGATCAATTAAAATGAAATATTTTTGAGGTGAGAAATATTTTATGTTATGTGATAGATAATTACACTAGAATGTGTTGGGTTAGCTTTGCTAAAATTTAAATATGAGGACTTTGAGAAATTTAAGATATTCAAGGTTTTGTTTGAAAACCAAATGGATAAAAATAAAATGCCTTAGGTATGATAGTGGGGGTGAATCCATATTATATGAATTCTTTGACTTATGTGATAAAAATGGAATCAAAAGAAAATTCTTTATGCCTAAAACTTCTCAGAAAAATGAAGTTGTTGAAAGAATGAATATAATTGTTTAGCAAATGGCTCATGCAATTCTTGATGAATCTAGAGTGCCTCATGCCTTTTTGGAGAATTAGTGCACAAAACAAGAAAAATACTCAATAAAGCCCATGTAAGGGTTAATAGTGACAAAACACCATATGAGTTATGGTATGACGGACCTACATTAGTGAAGTATTTTAAGATCTTTAGAAGCAAATTTTATATTAAAATAAATGATGATAAAATTAGAAATATGAACCAAGGGTAGATGAAGGCTCTTTTATTTGATAATATTCCAGAAGTAAGGGGTATAAATGTTACAATAAAAGACTTCACAAAATTTTTGAATCTATATATGTTACAATAGATGAAGGATTTGTAAGCCCCAATACACAAATATGATCTGATGATGAATCTCTGGAAAATGAAATCAAATAAATTGTAGGCAAGGAAGAAGATGAAGCATAAGATAAAGTAGGAAAATAAGAAAATTATTTAGAAAAGACTCCATCCGGGTATGTGTAGAAAAATCATCCTAAAAGTCAAATAATTGGTGATAAAGAGGCTGAAGTACAAACTACAAGGAAGTTCATTGGTTCTCTAGTCATTTAGCATTTTTATCTACAATTGAACCTCAAAATGTGCATCAACAAATTTAAGATGAATGTTGAATTAATTCCATGCATGAAGAACTTAACCAAATTGAGAAAAACCATACTTGAGAGATGGTTTTGAGGCCACAAAATAAAAATATAATAAGTACTAAATTGATATTTAAGACAAACTAAATGAAGATGGAAAAGTAATTAGAAATAAGGAATGTCTTGTTTGAAAAGAGTATGCAAAATAGCAAGGGATATTTTTATACCTTTGCATTAATGGCCCAACTTGAAGCTATTATAACGTTCATAGAATTTGCCAACTTTTGCAAATTTAAAGTATATCATATGCATGTTAAGTTTTCTTTTTTGAATGGGGATCTAAAAGAGGAGGTTTACATTAAGAAACCTGAAGGATTTATTCTATGTAACAAAAAGGATATTGTATGAAAACTTAAGAAGCAAATGTATGGGTTAAAGCAAGCCCCCCAAGCTTGGTACTAACATCTTGAAAAATATCTTCAACAACAAAGGTTCAAGAAAGGATGAGTAGATAGCGATTTATATATCAAAGTAGAGAGGGATAAACTCTTGGTGGTATTGTTTATGTTGATCATATCATATTTGGTAGCAATATTGACTCAATGAGTCATGGGTTTGCAACAACCATCCAACATGAATTTGAAATGTCCCTACTTGTTCAACTGACCTTCTTCTTGGATTACACGTACATCAAACTAAGGATGTAATCTTTCTTTCCCAAAAAAAATATCTCAAGGATATCTTAAGGAAATTTTGGATGGAAGGATTTAAACCTATAAGTACACCCATGGTAATAGTGTGTAATCATTACAACAAAACAAGCCATTAGCATTGGAAATAACGTTGAAAATCAGTGTATTTGAGTATGTGAATTGGGTTGAATTGGCGGCACAAAACCTGGCACTATAATGCATTTCACTTAGGAGGAAAAAATAGCACTGGAAAAATCACTAGTAATTGTGTCGAAAATACCTATGGATTTAGTGCTGAGAACTGCTTCTTCTATTCTTAGTTCCATTGTTGTATCCATTTATACTTGTAATTTTTCTCCCAATTGTGCTTCATGTTTTGCTTCTAGTATGGCATCGAAAATAGCTTCTTTAATGGTTCCTAATTTAAGCCAAGTTATGCTTCCATTATAATTTCATTTGTTGCTTCAAGTTTTGCTTCCAATATGGCATCACTTGTTGCATCTAACGTTTCTCCCATTATGGAATCTTCTGTAGCTTCTAATATGGCATCACTTGTTGCATCTAACGTTTCTCCCGTTATGGAATCTTCTGTAGCTTCTAATATGGCTTCAATTATAGTGTATTTTGTTGTTTCTAATATTTCTTCCATTATTACTTCTTGGTTTGCTATCTAAGTGCATTATTTGTTTGCTTCTTAGGGAACACTAATTTGGCTTCTAATATTGCTTACAATATTTCCTCTATGTTTGCTACCTAAATTTATTATGTTTTTACTTCTCAAGTAATGCCAAGTTTGGATGCTAGTATTGTTTCCATTATTACTTATTTTTCTGATACCTAAATTGCTTATTTTTTTGCTTCTTAGGTAATGCCAAGTTTTACTTCAAATATTCCTTTTGGTTTGGTTGTAGTTTTGCTTCCGTTGTTACTTCCTTGTTAGCCTCATGGTCTGCTTCCTTTTAGTTTCAATGTTTTCTTCTTGTTTAGGACCTGTGTTTGCTTATTTTTTAAGTCTAGGGTTTGCTTCCTTTTAGTGTTGGGATTTGATTCTTAATTAGCCTCCAATTTTGCTTCCTATTAAGCAACCAGTTTATCTTCCTATTTAGAGTCAGTAATAGCTCCAAATATGACTTCAAATTTAATGTCGAATTTTACTTCCATTTTAGAGCCACATTCTCCTTCCATTTTAGAAACTCATGTTTCTTCCTTTATAGCTTCCATTTATTAATTTAATATTTTTTATTTCAATTAGGGAAAGATGGAATTGAACGACTAATCACCTTCTTGTAAAGCAAGTGATCTTCCATTGAGCTAGCACTTTTCAAAGAATTATATCTTGAAACTTTATAAATTCTAAATTCTAAAACTTTAATTAAATTATAAAACTTTGTAAAGTCTTAGTAAATCTATTACTAAACTAGCACAACCACAAAAGATAAACTAAAAATAAAATATCTACTATCCCGTCCTAATCAATAAATATGGGACAAAATCCATGTCAAGGGCACTTACCAACACAAGCATTCAACCTCCAACATTTAAAGATGGTGGTTACAGATTGTGAGACATATGCGGAGGTATGTTGTGCATGGGGCATGTATGTCATCCAAGTGTTAAGTCTGAGTGAATGTCGTCCATGAGAAGGATGGGATAAGTGTGGTAAGGTAGACAATGCAACTGATGTTGTGGATGGTGTTATATTTTACAGCGAGGTTGTCAAATATGGAAAAACAATATATTATTCCATCGATACAATTTATATTAACTATATAATATTCTATTTATAGATCTTATAACAGATGACATACATGTGATCAAGATGTGAGATTCAGGGCATCATCGTTCATGTAGTGCAAGAACTCGATTATAATGATTCTCGTGTCATTAATGAATTCCATTAAAATAAAATAAAATAAAACAATAATAATTAAATTAGAATAAATATAAACACAATAAAATAAACATTAATAAACGATATAACCAACAAGCAATAAGACCAAAAAAAAAAAAATTATAATAGCAATCAAAACAATGAGAATTCCAAACATAGTACAAGTGAACGAAGACCATGAGGAGAACGTAATGATAGAGAATTTTCTGCATTAGGATATTCCTTATCCACAATGGGCCAAAATCCATGAGATAAAGAACACTTCAGTTACATTTCCAAAGTAAAAACGACACCCATCCCAATTACTGGAAACTAAAAGCATGCAGGAACTAAACATTTGCAATCAAAATTTCATATTAGAATCAAATACTCACTTATAGGCATTCCAATTACAATAGAAAGGGATTTATGAGGGTTACGTCAATATTTATGTCTTGCTAAATAAAAATTATAATGTATTTCAGAAATTACCTCTTCATGCCTTCTTGTCAAGCATTTGAACCCAAACCACACTGATCTTCCAAATGTGGATAAAATAAAATAAATGTGGGTTGTAAATCTAAGATTACTCTCTTGCCACCTAAATATGTTGAGGGTTGGTTACATCTAGCTATTCATGCCTTGGTTTCTACATGTTTAACTTCTAGCAATGGAGGTTTCAAATCTAGAAATTTATCCTAGTGTATAGATGTCACACTTGGTAGTCATCACATGCCAAACACTATGTAACACCCTACTCCTACACTTACCCAAGTTCATCAGTCCACTAGGCTAAATATGTCACAAAGATTTACTATGATATGATTCAACCTCCTAAGTACAATTAAGGAAGTGGAATTGACAAACCAAAACTTTAATGACCTTCCTACGGAGCTATAGGACCCCCAAGAGATAAACCACCCCTTTAGGTGCCCAAACCCTGAGTTAGATTGCTTTTTCACTTGCATGAAATCCTAATCACACGCACAATCCTACATCCATGCAACTGTAGGCCTCTAGTTGCATGCATAAGACTGAAAGGAAGCAATTGTAGTCCCAGTTTCCCAGTTTTGTCCCTGCAACTGTGGAATTTGTGTTACTTTTTTAGGTTTAGACTCCAAATCATTGCCCAAAACTTGATGAAACTTTCAAAAATAATACATGTCACAAAGGAAAATCCTCTAACACAAAAATTAATCAAGGGTTTGACCTAACCAAGACTAACCATGACAGTCATTTCATCAAACACATGGTGAACATGTAATCTATAGGTCATGAATGCATATCTGAACAAGGGGATATGAAACTTATCTAAGATTCATCAAGAAGATCTAATGCACTCTCATCTTAGCTGCAATAAAATTTGTTAACCCATGCATTCATGAACCAATCAATATATAAACAAACCATGACAATATCCATAGAAGATACACATCATATGAACATCATATAATCAGAAATTAACCAACATGTAAACCATGGAAACTCACCCATAATATCACCAACATATTTCCAACATACATATATGAATCACGATAGAATAATAGATCTTATTAGCATATGAAATTAGCAACTAATTCAAGGACTTCCACATACCACCTGACCATAGATTGGGTTGAACCAAATCTCTCTTTCAGCTAATCACCCTTGCACCATATTCTGAGCGTGAATGTGGGATATCATGGAATAAAACAACCAAAACCAATCCATGGCTTCCATAAGACAAACCACGTCAATGCTAAAATAGTGATTCCACCTCATGGTCTAACATCACTAATGCCAACTAGATTGATCTCTAGCCAAACTATCCAAGGCTCTAGACCATTTGTTCCAACTCAGATCCAAGACTAGTAACTCGACCCACAATTGTCGCAGGGATCCAAAGAATTTTTCCAACCAAGGCTCTAGGACTAGTAACTTAACCCACTAAGGGATCCAAAGTGTTTGTCTAGTTAAGGCTTCTAGGACTAGTAACTCAACCCAAGTTGTTATAGGGCTTCCCGAGTGTTTTTCTAATCAAGGCTCCAGGAACTAGTAACTCAAACCACAACCATAAGGAACATGAGAACCAATCAAAACAATTAAGTGGGAAACCAACAACACCATGGCTACCTAGGAAATAGAAAGGCTAGGAAAGTCCAATGTCAAACCAAGCAACCCTCCATGCCAATGACATATCATAACCAAATAAGGAATATTAAATAAATGCAAAGCAATCTTGTTGTAGCTAATGATCCTATTGTCCCCTTGCACTTTCCTACTTTTCCTTTTCCTTCTTTCTCCAAATCCAATGAAAATTGGAGTGCTCCAAGCATGCTTTGACAATGCTTCACAGTTTCTCTAAGTGTGCAAGGGTATGAGAGAGAGATAATAGAATGAGAGTGCCAAAGAATGAACTAGCAAAAGTCATTAACTGATCCTCAAAAGCCTTTTTATCATTGAGGCCTCTAATTTATTCATTTTCCTTCATTTTTCCTTTAATTTATTCCTCATGAAAATTTGTGACCTCTCACCTTCCTTTTCTTTTATTTTCCTTTATTTTCATAAATAAAATCCTAATTAATGCATCTTTTCCTTTTCCAATTTCCTTAGCCATAATAAACTGAAAGTGACACCCCCTAGGATGTTTTTACCACCATTTTGTTGGAATACATATCCCATTATCTTGGTTTTATATTTTTTACATGGAAATTCAACCATGGGTTGTTACACAACCCTCCCCTTTGGGGGAACACTATCCTCGATGTTCAATGACACTTATAAACTAACAAAACCATACTGCGTATGGATCTTTATAACACAACTTGTTGTAGTATTTACAATAACCAATTGTTGAAAAAATAACACACATACAACTTATTGGAGATTTATAACACAACTCATTATGATATTTACAATAACAACCACATATACACTCATGCACATTTGCTTCAACCATCAAATAAACATACTGTTTATGGAGCTTTATAACACAACTCGATACAATATTTACAATAATATATACATATGCACATTTGCTCTAACCAACAAATAAAATGATATCATGTTTGCATCAGTCAATAAGGGAACCTAGAGGCTCACACCTCCACCCTCAAAAGTAGTACCATGATTCACCTCCTTCCCTGGAAGTCTATAGACCACTTCCAAAGTCAAAATTTGCATCCAATGTCCAATGCTACTATCCTTATGCTACTTGTCTCTCATTGAACAATTATTGGGTCATTTTTCCAAGGCACACTCCTAATGTGCATTTGATTCCCTCTAGCAACGATAATGACCAAAATCGATGTATTCCTCGACCTTTCGTTCTCTGCTACAAAGTCCCTCGCGAAATTTGGTCACCCCCTTTCGTGTAGTCACACATCTTCTAAGTTTCGCAGGAATCCCCTTCTCAACTACACAGTCCCTCTGGCAACCCCTCCCTCGGGAAGGTTTCCTTACATCAGAAGATCCAAAAACCAAGGCATATCCCTTCCTCAAAACCATCATATTAGTCATATCATACTCATGGAAATCAATGGACACTATTGGATACTAGTGTCCCACAATGGCCCTGCTCTTGAAGTGCTCTACCAACATACTGCTACCTGTTCCAATTCCTTTCACTACATATCCTAACATTCTTTCATTTAATTCCAACCACCCAACTGAGAATTTACATTCTTTCCTATACCAAGCACATACTTTCCATTAGATTCAAAATAAATTGAAATAAATTCACATCATATATCATTGGTACACTTGCAATTTTGTTTACTTCCTTCCACAACAAGTCAAACTAGCCATTCAATCAAATCATCATGTATAAACATATAGCATCCAATTAGCTCAAAATGAAACCATTTTAAATCACATGTAACCATCATAAATTAGAGTCATAGATCACGTGCATAATAAAATCTGAAATAAAATTTTGATACTTATCCTTCAATTGGTCCTTTTCTTCTACCTTTGTCCTTGTCCTTTCTGTACACACATCGGATCAGTTACCACACCTGAAAAGCACCCAGTACTTATTTTTTATTCAATCACATACAAATATACACAATTTAAATCACATGCATTCAATTGGACATGACATACAACACCACATAATACAGACACCTACACCCAGTGTACCCCACAACAAAATACATACACCTACACCCAGTGTACAACACAATACATATATGTACATATAGTAGAACACAACGAATACACATGTCATGATACAATGACTACACACTATACATAACATAATAATACGTGCATATAACACAACGTGTACGATATGTACACAATCCCACATGTACACAACACTTCTTACACAATGTGTACACAACACCACATGTACACAACGCCACCTACACAACATGTACACAACACCACATGCATCCAACACCGCATCTACCACATGTACATAGCACCACATGCACACAGAACCACATGTACAACATGCACATAACACCATATGTACACAACACTGCATATACAACATGCACACAACACCATATGTACACAACACTACACATACAACACACACACAACACTATATGTACACAACACTACATATCCAACATGCACACAACACTATATGTACATAATACCACATATGCAACATGCACACAACACTATATGTACGGAGTACCACATATACAACATGCACACAACACCATATGTATAGAGTAATGCATATGAAACATGCACTCAACATTATAGGTACAACATATATAACAGATACATAATAGTAGTTCTGCACATCCAAATACCACATTGACTCTACCAAGAAATACATAATGTTAGTGGGCTAATTTTCCATGATTTTTCCACTCGAGACGATTCGCCCATTATTTTACCTCGCCAACATTATATAGAGACTATATATAAAATAATTATAAATTTGATTAATTTTACAAATATATCAATAAACCTCGCCTAAACTTCAAGAAATCCTTAAAATTTTTTGCCTCTAGTGTCTTTCCATTGTCCATTCTTGTCCCATCATGCGTCAAATCACATTTCTTTCATTTAACTGATGTATCCCTCAACATTACCTACCATAGGATAAGCATAGGCATATACTAAACACATAATATCAATTCATATCCACATGATACTTGTTAGAGTCCTATAGTGATAGGATTCATAATTTTGAATTGGCCAAGTTTGAGCCTTGTAATATTGTACATACCTTTGCTTTCTGCAAATGTTTTCCATATTAAAAATTTTAAAAATGTAAAGAGGGTATGTTTTAAAAGAAACATCAAAGGACAAAAAGAATAAGAAAATATCAAAAAATGAAAAAATGTGAACCCCAAAAACAAAAACAGATCATGAAAGTTTGCTAGTCTAAATGCAACTACTATTTTACTGCTTTACTATCTTAAATAATGGTTGTGTGCAGCTTGTCATACATGCCACAACCCATAGTAGTCAAACTGTTTAATCTTGGCCATTTCATGCTTTCAATTTTATGTTTATAGCTAGAGAATAAAATCTGACCAAACAGTTTAATCTTGGAAGATCATTAGATAGGTAGAGAAAAAATAAGGAGTTCATCAGTTTAATCTGAGCCATTGGATGATATAAGGTTAGAAGTAGATAGTTTACTTTTCAAAAGAAAAATGAATGTTAATGGTTTGCCAGTCTAAATGCACCCAAATAAAATTAAGAAAAAATGGTAGGGTAAGTAATGGGTAAGTAGAAGAAAACTTGTTGAAGTATAAGTTTCATTGGATAAAACCACATTTATCATGCTTTATTATTTGTTTTAATGTGCATGAGCATGTAAGAAGGAAAAAAACAATGGTTCACAAGTTCATTTAATTAACTCCCCTTCATTCCTTTCAACCTTTTACTTACTAATTTCCCCATCCATAAGTAAGTTCTATTGCTTAAATCCTTCAAGTCAAAAAGCCTCAGAGAATTTCTCTGAATTTTGATGGGACCGGACTCTTAGCTTAATGACTTATGGACATCAAGTGTTAGAATCCCCTTCATAAAATTAATTTCCCCTTATTACCCTAATAAAAATCCATTTTCCTAAGGTTAAACTTCATTTTCCTAGGAAAAGTAAATAAATCCCATGTAAATCCTATTTCACTCAAAAAAAATACAAAAGTGCTTTATCCTAAGTGTAAATATATGTCAAGAAAATGCATCAATTTTACATTATGCTTAGTGGTATGTTCACTCCGCACACTCATTTCATATTAATTTTTAACTTAATTAAATAAATCCTCAATATAACTTTTCCCGTATAATAATAAATCCCCTATATAAATATCCCAAACCACAGTTTTAATATAAACTATATAATTTACCCCATATCCCGACAAATCTAAACTAATCATGTCATTAAACCCCGCCTGATCGTTTAACCCATGATTAAATCTTAATTAATCTCAAACCGCCAAAGTTTAAAGCCCTGGGCCCCCCAAAAGCTTATTCTCTTATCACCCACGCACCTCCCTCGCCTGACTGTCGTCCGATCATCATCGCCCTCATCCGATGGTCCACAGCCATATCAGCTTCACCCGACGGCCAACCTTTACCCTCCCGACAAGGTAGTTTTCCCTGACCGCCCAACTGCTACGTGTTGAGCACTGGAGTAGATCAGGTGACCCTCCTAAATACCACTCCCTCCACAAAAGCGATGCAATGGCTTAGGAAACTGCCTCCCCACCAAACCTGAAAAACCACCACTGTTCATTTGAGAATTACCCGCCAAAAGGTGACCATTGCTTAATAAAAAGCCTGTGAAGCCCTTTTTTTCCTTTTTTCGCTCATTTTCTCTGTGAACCTGTGCAAACCAGTGCGACACCTGCGAACATTGAATTTACCAATTGAACTCCAAATTCGCTCCTGAAGAAGCTACAGAGACCCCAATCAACCTCTCAGTCTGTACCAAAGCCCTTCAAACTCGTACAGTTGCTGAGAACACCGAATTTGCAATTAATTCACCAAATTCTAGGTATTTAAATAAAATTACCAGTCACCCTTTCCAATTTGAAAGCGTTCAGTATGTAAAGTGTTTTAATTAAGTAAAATTAATTAAAATTACTTTAAATTTAAAATCTTTTGCCCAAACCCTCTTGAAAGCTTCCAGTTTCTGTCAAAACCTTTGAATAAACCTGTGAAAGCCAAATTCAAATCCACAAGAACTGAATTATGGCTGCCCCTATTGCCATGGATGTCAAACCTATCACAACTCCCCATTTGGACCTAGACCACCTCCCACTAGCGGACAGGGATTTTCAAATCAGAGACACAAGTGCATATGATATCCTGCTCAAAATTCATTGTTTGAGTAAAGACAGATACCTAAACCATTCTGATAACATTGGCCTTTGGGACTCGTATTTACCCAAGTATTAGTTTCCCTAAGTACATATTTTCTTGAAATTGTCCATATGTACCATGCCTGTTACATTCCCATCCAGAGAGCTATAATGTCCCCTGACCATAAAATATTGTTTACTATCATAGTTGAGTTAATCAATGAGATTTTGCAAGTCCAACTAGGTCCAAACCTGACCCCACTCTCCATTGAAACAATGTAAACTTTGAAACGGGAAGTATAAACTCAAAACGGTAACTCTGGCCAAAAAACCTCGAAAAAGCATAAAAAACAATGCTAAAAACGAAAAGTGTGTATACTGGAATGATGATTTTTGCTTTTTAGGGTCAATTTTGAACATGTTTTAAAAATGGCACTGAAAACAAAATTTTCATGCAAAATATAGCTTGAAAACCAAAAAGTGATGATACTGGAACGATGATTTTTTTTTTAGGGTCAATCCTCAAAATTTTTAAAAAATGCTAGTAAAACCAAATTTTTATGTGCCAAACAAAGTTGTTTATGAGGAAAAAAACACATTAATGTTTTTGGTAGAATATCATTTTTCTTTTCTAAGTATAAATTCAACATGTTCTCAACCATACCATGCTAGATACAAAAGAAATTGAAATTTTTTCAACTATAAAATTAAAAAACCATGACGTTATGAACAAATTACATTACTAAATGAATTCAAAAGTCATTATTTGTATATTGAATAAAACATACATTATATCTCTAATTTAATATTGCATTGTAGATATTTTAAACAATAAAAATTATCACTTCTCATTTAACACCAGATGGAAATCATAAATTTTATTTCAAGATACGATGCATACATCAGTTATATAAACTGTCTTAAACAATTATTTAAAATCACTCATATTTTCTTGCACACCATCATAATTCACATCTTCAGATGAGTGACTGGATGGTGACGAAGATGTTCCATATACTTGTCTTTCATCAACTAGTGCCCCATCTGAGTCTACATGCATGCCCATCATTTCAGGTTTCAAAATTCTGCTAGATCTACGACTGGTTTCAGCAGACTCCCATCTCAACACTGTTCCTTCTGGTAAAAACCTTTTCAGAATCTCTATCGTCTTGAAACAAAGAGTTCCTCTCTTTGTTAAATTGAAGTCATAAACAAGCATGTCAACATCCTCCAATTTTAATATGTCTGTGCGGCGATTTATATTTGTACCCTTTCTTTTTCTCTTTCCGCCATTTTTTTTGTCAACTACCATCTCTGGCTTATACACGCCATTGAATGGGTGTGTATTTGTGGCATACCAATGTACTTCAACACTTGTAACATACTCATTTTTTGTAAAGACCTTTATAACTTTAGCAACCCAAAATGGATAGCCATTGGGATCTTCATCTGCTAGCACTGCAATCATGCAACCCTCCTTAATATCTTGTATTGAACCCCTATAGAGGTCTTCCATGGCTTCATGTTGTGCACGAGATCTTCTGGAACCAATATACATCTCTCTTTCCTCTACCTGTGAAGAATTAATATACCTTGGGATTGTTGTTGTTCAACAATGTTTATTTCCTCTTGTTCATTCGACACATTTTGTGGCCAAATAAATGGATTTTTCAAAGGTATATCTTCATTTTTTGTTGTTGAAATGACATCACTTTGATTATTGAAAAATTACTCCCACCAAACTGAATCAGCAATGTCAAAGTACTCATATGTATATCTAATACATTTTTAATTTCTTCCAGGTAATCAGAATAATTTATATCTCTATTTTGTCTACATGCATTATGAACTTCACCAACTGATTGTAATAACAATATTTTTGATGCAAATATTGGATGATCTCGAATGAACTTCAAAAATTGCAAACCTAATGACGGTGCCCATTTTGCAGTAGCTGAATACTTCTTGCCCCATATTAGTGTTTTCCCATCAATTTTTTTGATACGAAATTGATGTTGGAAGCTAATGTCATTAAGTTGTTCAATGCATTTCCCCTCACCATATGATCCCAAAATAAACCTTGCATGTCAAAAGTTTCTTCCAACACATCAAAAGTAGGCTCTGGCATGTATGATTTCTTAATAAATTCAATTAGTGATGGCAAGCTCCCAACTTCCTTCCTCCTCAATGTGACTGAAAAATGACTGAAAATATTATCAATATGGTCATGACTGTTCCCAACAAGAAGGAAACCAACCTTTACCTTTTGAAAAATTCTCAATTCAACAAGTATGTTTAGATATCCAAAAACAACCTGATTTTTGTTTTCACGACAAGTGTTGTCCAATTATAGATACAAAACTTCAGGAAGATTACCAGACCAATGAGAAAGCGCATCATGAATTATGTTTATGGTCAGATTTGCATCATAATGAATATTTGGAGGTGTGAAGTACACCCTTGGCAATATTTTTCCATTGAAGACCATACAACTGACCAAGTGAAAATGAATAAAATTTTCCTCCTGTAAATTTTCGAGTGTGCGAACAAAATGTGGTAAAACTATTTTCTTCTGGTCCATACCATCAATTATCAAACCCAAATATTTATTCGGATTATCATAACACTTCTTTAGTTCTTTGACAATTGAATCTACACAACATAAAAGAAAGCCATTAAGAAATATGTTTTCATAGTTGATGACTATACAATTTTAAAAGTTAAAGTTATGAATGCTTACCTCTTTTTGACCCTTCACATTTGTCCCCTTTTTATCTAAGAGAAGCACATGTACTTCAAATCCCCATCCTTGTCTTCTTAGGAATATAGACATTGTTGAATTCTTTCATCCATACCTTCACAAAATATTGATATGTAATAAACTAGCCATGTCCCTCGGCACCTTGTGCATATTCTTTGTATAAGTTGTAGATTTCTCATCTTGAAAAATTATCTGGAATATGTATTGTCTCTCTATTTGCCATACACTCTCCATGCTTTGAAAAGAAATTTTTCATCCATGACATTGTAGTATTTGATAATGGCCCAAATTGTCTTTTATGAGGTACTTCTGAATAAAATGTGGGATCCTTTTCCAATTTTTCTTGAATTCTTGAGAGACGAAAATTCCCAATCGAATGAAACATTTTGAAAAATTTTCTACAGATAAATAAATTCCTAATATGATAATCATATCCTGACAATGTAGATTGCATGCACCCAACTAAATATGAATTTTACATGCTTTTATTCATTGACAAATATCTCTTCATTCTCTCTAATGCAAATTTGAAATCCATATGTTTCAAGCAATCTTTTTCGCAACATTCACTTGAAATGAGAGTGCTGACAGAACTTCTTCTTGTCAGATATTCTGCTCTACCCATTGTATAACTAGAACAACTTACATTGATACGAAAAGGTCCGCTCCTACTCCTTGATACAATATTTCCTGGCAACATCTCCATCATTGGATCATCATTTGTATAAGGATTTTCATCATCATTAAGAGGAAGGTTATCCACACTATGATCAGCTGTGATTTTCAAATATTGACTTGGAGGATATTCTTCATCTTCCTCTTCTTCGGTGCTACTGTTATAGTCCTTAGAATTAAAATTGAATGGAAAATTTGACTCAATGTTTAATGGATATTCTTCCTCATGTGCATTGTCAGCGACGCTCTCATAGTCCATAGAATTAGGACTATGTCGAAAATGTGAATGTTTACTTATTGAAGATGCTACATTCTGTCCTTTGTCACGGCTACCTTTATACTCATTAGAATTATGACTAAGTGCATCATCCTATCCTTCATCACTGTTGCTCTCATAGTCCTTAGAATTAGGACTAAGAGGACACCGTGACACTCCATTCTTTTGAAATCCATCATCACGCTTTTCATCACTGTTGCTCTCATAGTCCTTAGAATTAGGACTAAGTGGACACCATGACACTCCAATATTTTGAAATTCATCATCCCACTCTTCATCACTGTTGCTCTCATAGTCCTTAGAATTAGGACTAACTGGACACCGTGACACTCCATACTTTTGAAATTCATCATCATGCTCTTCATCATTACTGCTCTCATAGTCCTTAGAATTAGGACTAAGTGGACACTTTGACACTCCATTCTTTTGAAATTCATTATCAATTGTAGAATTCATTGACCAATATCTCAGCTCAGTATTAGTTGGAGAAGGCCTCCTCACAGGCCAAAGACACTAGAATCAAGCCTTTGGAAGACTTAGTGATTGAATTGGGACATGATCCCAAAGATATCAAGGCCACTGAGAAACTAATTAAGAAAAAGAATGATGACATCGCAGAACTTAAAAAGCAACTGAAGATACCTCAATTGCAGCATCCCCAGACACAGGAAATCTTGGAAAACCAAACCAGACATGAAGAACTGATGGAATTAGTCCTAAAATTAAATGATCAGTTAAGGGAGATAGAGAAGGAATTGGACAGTTTAATCCAATTGAAGTAGATTGATATTGCTACAACCTCAGTGAATGTCATCCCAATAGTCTCAATAGTTGTTCCTTCCACACTGGTAGCCTCATTGGCCCCCACAGCTCCCATGTCCACAACACAATATGTTTCAACAGAGTCTACATCAGCAGAAGATACATTAGGAGAAGAAGCAGCAAAGTTAGTTCAAGCTGTGGAAGAGATGCCCATACAGGCAAAAGAGATGAATAAGATGAAAGAGAAGGTGACAAGCTTGGAAACTAATTACAAGCTTTCCAAAATCATGCACAAAGAAGAAGTGCAAAAAGCTGCCAGGATGAGTGAAAGATTAAAAGCCATGGAGAAGGACTTAACACTGAAAGAACCCCTAGGGCAGGTCAAGGAACTACTATGGGCCAATATCATTGACTCTGTCAATCATATTTGGCCATCCATTCAGGTAATTTTTGATAATATAGATTTAATAAAGATGGCTACAGAGGCCATCCAAAAGGTAAAAGAAGAATTACGAGAGGTGCTTGAAGATGCCACCAGAATCATCCAATTCGTTAACAGTAAAAATAAGTATGAGCTTCAGGAATTAGAAATAGAGGATAGAACAGAGACAATTTTGGAGGTGAGAAAAGTCCTCTCTAAGAGAAACTTAATGCTAAACTTGGAGGACAAGTGCTAGAATATGCAGGTAGTCGTTGATAGGTTTATGGCTAGGTTTCAAATTTTGAGAGAGAAAGGGTTACCCAGTACCTTGGTAATAAATGACAAGATCATGACATAGTAGGACTACAACAGCAAAATTAGAGAGATAGCAAAAAAATAGGTTAATACATCATCAATAAAGGCATTTCCATCATCAAGAAACAAAGCAACATAAAGGGCTAAAATCAAACCATAAAAGCTAGCAGTGCCAAAATAAAAGGGACAGCATGAAGCAGTTCAATAGTTATCTCTATCTTCTTGCAAGAAAATATTTTTATTTCCTAGATTAAATCTCAAGTTAGTTTGAGATATTTTGTAATAATTTTTTGTATAAATACTTCACAATTCGAAGTATGTAGGGTGGACTCTATTAGACATTTCTATAAACTTTTTGATCAAGAAGAACCAGAAGGTTATTGTATCAGTCGATGAGCCAGTAAGCTGGATTGTTTAATAAAGATAAAAATCTTCCAAGGATTCATGTGTTGAGTGAATATCAAACAAGTATTTTCATGTGTCTTTGTCAATTTCTCAAAGTTATTCATAATCTTATAAGTGTTTCACTCTAAATGCTATAACTAGAAATATATTTCAGAACTTGTTTAAATCACACTCTATTTTAACAGTTAAAGCATTTGAATGTTTTCTTCTCATATTTAAATTAAAGAATTCTTAATTTCTCTTTAGTTTAAATTGATTTCATAAATAATCCAGATTAAAGGATTCTTAACTGCTCTTTGATTTCGATTATCCCTGCTTTCCTCATTCATTATCCAAGTCTGAGAACCCTTAACTGCTCCCTCACCCCGAGTGAAACTCTTTCACCCTATGTCTCAAACATCTGAACTACACTCTGCTATCTTGCCCTTGGAACACCCCCTTTAGTGAGTTTATCCGTCCTTGTTTCCTTATCAGTTGACTCCATAGCCCAATGGTCTTAAAGACATCAATTTATCCATCTATTTAAGAGATCCCACCACCCAATTTCAAACAAAATCAAAACCCCTTGAACAATCATATCTAAACTATAAAATCTTAACTAAAACAAAGTTAAATCTTAAAGAGAGAGCCCTCTCTAAGCATTAGGAAGGCTAGGTCCTGATCTCCAAAAGTGGATAGTGGTTACCTTTGGTTTTTCCTTTTTCTTACTTCAAAGGAATTACTAGAGTGATAACATTTATGGCGACCATACTGGGAACTTCAATCCTCTGTCTCATAAAAAATTTAAAGAAACTTTCAATAAAATATTTAGCCCCTTAAGGTCATTACCTGATGTAAGTTTTCAGAAAATTGCATAAAAAAAAATTAAAAACTTAAAATTCTGGCTCCTATAAAGATTCACTACACTAGGGCCAACCCAGATCCAAACCCTACAACTATAGTGGATAATCCAAAGAAGGATTTAAGACAACCAAAAAATGTTGAAACTCAAGCCAGTCGTAGTCAGCTAGACAGAGCCAATTCACATCCTGAGGAGTTTTCAAATTTAAAAGAAGTCCGTTTTGATTTTCCATTTGACCTCTCACTATTTAGAACCAAATTTGAGAATGATATCCATGAAATAGTTTTAGACCCTGAATTTACTCAGCTCATCGAATAAAAAAGGGTTATTCATCCATATTTGGAAAAATTTGTCTTAGATTCTTTTGACAAATTAGAAGCCATTACCTCTATTTTGATCAGTAATATAGATAGTGCTTATCTTCGGTATTTGAAGAGCTAACTTCCCTTACTGTTGCTGCATCTCAAATTTCATCACAATCATCAATCACTGCAAATCCACCTTCCTTTACCACAACTTCATCAATTGTATCTACCGCCATTCAATCACCTAAATCACCTATTAATCAATCATCTTCATCATCATCTATTTCACCTCCATCAGTTTCAAGCCCTTCTTCAACCTCCTCAATTTTACCCCCAGTCAAACCAGAATCACAGCAATGGAAAACAGATATGCTCCTCTTGTTTTACCTACCCAACTTCATGCCATGCCTGCAAATTATCAGAGTAATATTTTCCTATTTGATGCTACTGGTCATTACACTGCCCAACAACATGTAAATAAGATGTCTTACTTTTTTGAATTGCATGAAATAGATGAGGCAGATGTCCAAATGAGACTCTTTTCCCAAACTTTAACTGTTGATGTCAAGAAGTGGTTTAAAGCCTTTCCTGCCAACCATATTACAGACCTAGCAAATTTTCAAAGGTTATTCATTGATAGATGGGAAAGGAAAAAGAACCCATTGCAAATACTTTCTGAATATGACAATATTAGGAGAGCTCCCAATGAGTCAGTTCAGGACTATTGCACTAGGTTTAATAATATCTATAATGCAATTCCAGCCAACATTAAGCCCCCACCTGACCTAGCATTAATTAAGTTCCCTGATGGTTTTGATGCTGATATGTCATACCAGCTAAGGGAGAGAAATCCTGAAACCCTTGAACAAATGCAGAGTAATGTTGTCAGTGTAGAAGCCAACCTGTTAGCTAGGAAAGCACGAATGAGGAACGAAAAGAAAGTTGTATTTAAAGAAGAAGCTTCAACTTCAGATGGAAAAGTAGATGTTTTAGCTAAAAGTTTAGAAAGAATTATGGATAGGTTAGATATCATGGATAGGAAAAATCAATGGGAAAATCAACAGCAACAACCCCCAATAAGAAACCCAAATTTTAGGAAGAACCCTAATGCTGCAAAAAATACTACACCAGACCAATATATTAGGCCACCCTTCCAAGAAAACTATGTTGAAGAATCACAAAACCAAGAAGTAGAGGATGATACCCAGATTACATTACTAGAAACCACAGAGGAAAACACAGTTTTTCTTACTCAATAAGAAAAGGAGTTATATATGCTTAAGTAGTTACAGTTAGAATCTGGTTAATCTTTTGATTTTAAACAAGGGTATGAATCAGCTATTTATGAGGTACATAAAAAATATAGTTTGAGAAGTGAGAAGAATAATGGAACTCCCATTAAAAGATCCATCCAAACTCAGACTAAGATAATAATGTAAGCTCTAGTTAAAAAGGTTTTACAAATTCTCCCTAGGGGAACACCTGAAACTTCAACCCCTAGGATTGTAGATATAACATCTAATGAAGCCAAAATAGAGCCAATCATTGAAAACAATCAAGATAAAAGAGATCAAGGTAAAATAGTAGAAACACAAACATATATGCCTACCACAGAGAAACAGGATAAAGACACTCAAACTGCACACATTAAGGAAGATCTGAATCAAACAAACAAACCTCAACCCCCTTTCAATATTAAAAATGAGATAGCTAAGTTAAAGATATTAGTTCCTCTGACTGAACTAGTAAATAATGAAACTTACACGTCATAGATATCTGAGACTTTGAACATAGGAGAAGGAGAGGATTTTGTTAATTTAAATGATGACTAGCTTGAATTGTTATTTGGCCCTGAGGCCAATGGAATTCATCAGCAAGGGGAAGTTCCTCCATTTTACATCAGCCTAAATATTCATGATAAAAAATTTCATAACGCTATGTTGGACTTAGGAGCATCCCAAAATCTCATGCCAAAAGCAATAATGGAAAGATTGAACCTAGACATAACTAGGCCTTACAAAGATTTATTTTCTTTTGACTCTAGCCAGGTCAAATGTCTTGGTATAATCAAAGACTTATGTGTGAATCTTGTCCAGTGCCCTATAAAGAGCATTCTAATGGACATTGTAGTTGCAGATTCCCACCAAAATATGGAATGTTAATATCTCGATCATGGGGAGAAAAACTGCAAGGATCTTTGTAGTTGGATATGTCTTATGCAACCATATCTATTTTTGGCCAACCAAGAAAATTATATAGGGAGACATTGATGAAGTACATGGTTAGTAGTGAGGAGAAGCGCCAAAACTTTCCCATATACTCCATGCACTCAGATATGGACTCCTTCATCTTATAAAATGCAGAAACTAATAAAAAGGAAATCACAGCCAAAGACCTTAAGTACAGAATAGATGATAGTGAGAACATATTCGATGAGTCACTTTGGCATTTAGACTTTGATGGGTCTGTAAACAGGTTAGGGGTTGGTGCAGGAGTCTGGATCCATAATATGGAAAATAACCACACTGAGGGTCATGCTTTTAGATTGAACTTTAAATGTACCAATTTTTGGACACCTAATCCTCTAAGGGTTAGTGTGGAAGCCGAATAGACCAAGGAAGTCCAAGAGACCTTGGGATGTGGAACCCAACAGTCACATAATGTACTATAAATGTATATCATTTGTTAATAATAAATGTACTCTCATGTTTTATCTTTCATACTCTTTCTGCCATGTGTGTGTTTAACATGGTATCAGAGCAAGCGTATTCCTGCCCTCCATAGTTACTTTGATCCATTTGTTTTATGTCCTTTCTGTGCAGGTCATTTCTGCCATCACTTCTGCATTTCATGAATATTTTCTCAACTAAATTATAGCTACAACCACTTTCTTTCTCCAACGCCATTTTTGGCTCCCTCTGCTTTGTAACTCCCTATTCTGCCTATGGTATTCTGAATTCTATGTAGATTGGCTAGCCTGCCAGCTCTGACGCTTCCACTGGCCTAAACGCATACAAAACGCTGCTCTCTGTCTATTATTCACCTGCATAAAAAACACTGCTCCTGTTGTTGCTCTCTGTACATCAATTACTTGTTGCTATTCACTATTATTCACCTGAAACACTGCTCCTGTCGCTACTCTCTATACATCAATTACTTGCTGCATAAGTGCATATGCCTTTAACTATGCGTTGAATATTTTCAAAAAAAAAAAATCGTTGGAAGTGCTATCAGAATTTTAGAAGTTGTTTGATGCAAATGGGATGCTACCTAGAGAAGTTCGAAGGCCATGGTCATTTGAAGGTCGTTCTAGTGATGGTTCTATGGAATGGTATCCCATTTCCTGCCATTAAAACTCTACTATGCCCTCTGCCCACTCAAATTTAGTTTCAGGTTCCTTTGGAATCTCGAAATGTTGAATTAAATTGCTGGTGTTGTGTTGGGGTTGAATGTTGGTCAAAATTCTTTAATGCTTTAACATCATGAGAGTGCGTTGAATGTTATATGAAGTGAGGATACCATGGCATATCAATATGAAGATAAATGGTGTGTTTGATTGTTATGTTCACCTATTGTTATGCATTGAAAAATGTTTTGAAGGTTGATAGTTACACTATTCATGCATTGGTGTAATGTCGTGTAATGGCTCTGCGTTAAGGCCATCGTGAGACCATGTGCACAAACCACCCCGTCAAGTGGAAGTGTGGTTCCCAAATCAGAGAGGAGCACTGATACATGCTCATGATGCTTATCCGTAATGGCTAGAAAGTCCTAGCCAGGGAAGAATTTCCAGATCTCGGAGTTGTATAGACGAGATGGTTTCAAAGTTGGAAATGCTGATAAGATATTTGAGAGTACATCCGCAGAGCAGTTAAAGAGAAAGGTTGCTTGACTGGAATTCATATGTGAATGGATATGAACTTTGTAAATATAACTACTTTGCTTGCAATGGATTCTGATATTTAGGGGATATTCCTGGACATCAAATTTGTCTCGTAATAAGAAATTGTTCCAAGGCATTTGTAATCTGATGATGCTAAGAATGTATGCAATATCGTCGTTTAAAGCATGAGTATGTGTACCTTTGGCAATCTTTCAGAAAATTAGATTTACTTTATCTAGTTTCTCGTTCAATGGTGTGTGTGCTCTTGCGAGGTTTAGGAGAGGAGGATATATATATACGAGCACTCGCCATTGGCTACCACCATTGTCTGGTTAATACACAGTTTTTGTATTACCACTTATTTCATAACCGTTGTTGTCATAATACTCTTTATCCTCTCATGAGTCATCTTAGTGATATGTGTTGGATATATTTTGTTCGGGCCACATTTTTTTAACCAGCTTACATTGCAATAGTAAAATTAGTACATGATACTCCGTGTTTCCTGTAATTCGTTATTTGCCGGAAAATTTCTATGTGGATGCTGTGTGTATGTATGTTACCATGGAAATATCTCTCGCCATTAATATCCACCCTCGACGAAAATTTAATACCGTGGCTTCTAATATAGAGTTCATCTGATGTAAATTGATGGCAAACCCGACAATATAGATTTAATACTGTGCATTGTGATATAGAGGCTGTCGAATTTGAATTAATTGCAAATCCAATGATTCAAATTTAATATTTTGGTTTCGAATTGCATGCAAATCCAACTGTTTAAATTTAATCCTGATATAGACCGCTGCGAGTTAAGTCATCAAAGCACTAAATTATAGATTTTGATGAGGACGATGATGATATTTGATCTAGAACACAAATGCATCCTTGAAATTGATTAGCTGGCTTAGAGCGGGATCATCCAATTTCAGCCATTGGGTGCATTTCCATGGAAAAAAAAAAAATGACATAGATGCAGGTTTGTGAGAATTTGCAACTCACTGAGATTCTAATCTCTTGAATTTTCCATAAATAATTGTGCCATGAGATAAATTTGTAATTACAGATTTGAAGAGTGAAGTTACAGAGATATTGGGGCACACTTCTCCTTCTATTGGTGTCTGTAATTCCTGCGGTGAAAGCGCTATTAGAGGCTAAATTGAGGGTGTATAGTCCACAACAATTGTTGAACAAAAGACCGAGAAGTATAATTAAGTGTGTGCATATTCTCCTTGGCTTAAAGGGTGCAATTCTCTAAGAAATATCCATGATTCATTGCAGAGGTTTTATAAAGGAAGGGGGCACTTACAGGATGTAGCTGTCCCTAATTAATAATAGCCAGTTAGAGGGGTCCCCTTAGCACATTGAAGAAGCAACATGGGGTCACCAACATATTAATTAATGTTTCTATAATTTATTAGCAGGGATTTTTGTTGCATATTTTGCTTCACAAAGATATGTATGTTTAAGAAGACAATTGCAAGTTGTTGTATAATCCAATTGTAGTGACATTGTATTGTGAGTGGGTGTTGATTCTTGGTTCATAGTTGTGATCAGTGTTGGAAGTGTAAGTTTGATTTGTTGAGAAAAATGGCTAAAATTGATGATGCATTAGAGTTGTTGAATAACCTCATTCATTCCACTTTTCATGATATGGTAAAAATTAGCAAAAATGGTCTCTCTAATATTTGAACTTGTCTACAAAATGCACAAGAGAAGATTGAATTTTTGCAGCTTGAATCTCAGCTACAACAAGTAGAATTACAACAACAGAGTCGTCATTCTGAACCTGTTTCTGTTCAAAACAATGAAACGGACTCCCATAAACAGCAAGTCAATATTATTGAAGTTCATTCAGATCCAGTGCGAAATAATGCAGCAGTTGTACATACAGATGCAGAAATTCAGTTTGCAATTCCCAAGCCCATCATCAAACCTTGGGAAGAGCTTGTCAATAACAAGCAAAAAACTAGTCTTGGATATGACAAGGATGTGTCCTTTCATATTCCAGACTACTCCAAACCAATCCAATTTCAAAATGCTGGATTTCTTCAGGACAGTTCATCTTCACCTACTCCTCATGACAATTCACCTCCAACTATTCCAGATTCTGCCCCTCTTCCACAGCAATAGCAACAACAATAGATTGTGAAATGAAAACACTGTGACCGAGTTGGCCATTTGAAAGATCACTATTTTTATCTTCATCCATGTAAGCATTGTCATAAAACCAATCATTCTTCAAACAGATGCTTCATAAACAAACCTCCTACAAGAACAAAGATTCATCTTGGATGTATTGCTTCTTGGCAATGGGCATCAACAACCAAGAAATATTCCAATCACATGTTAGAACTTGTTATAGAGTATTGAAAAATCTTGCAGTTGGGTTTTCTCCATCATCTCACCTTATATCTGACAGGGGGGGAAATGATGGTCATCTACAAGGTTCAAAGCCATATCAAGCAAGCCTTAGCCACAACCTGTCACACTAGTTTTAGAGTTGTATCCAGAGACAAAGATGCCGCTGAGCATGCCTTCAGTTGGTAATTTGGGACACTTCCTCTAGTAGAAGACTTCAGCTTCTTGCCAGTTTCGGAAGAGTTCCAGGAATAGAATTAGGGACACTTCCTCTAGCAGAAGACTTCATCTTCATGCCAGTTTTGGAAGAGTTCCATGAATTTCTTTAAGAATTCCAGATCTGGTGGTAATCGTTAAACCATCATAGGTTGAGACCTCCCTTTTCAGGTTGAGATTCTCCCTTTTATGCGGGGTGAGACCTCCCTTTCATGGTTGAAGGTTTCCCTCTTCAAAACATTAGGGGCACTTCGTCTAGCAGAAGACTTGAGCTTCATGCTAGAATTGGAAGAGTTCCGAGAACTCCACTAAGCATTCCAGTGTTGGTGGTCATCCTTAAACCACTGCCCTTATACCAACATTTTGGAGAGCACATTCAGCCTAGTGCTTCCATGCATTTTTTGCACATTTTGTATTATAGCTCTCTTCTTGGACTCATACATAACCCTTTGAATTAAGGGGGGCGAATGTTGGACACCTAATCCTCTAAGGGTTAGTGTGGAAGCTGAATAGACAAAGGAAGTCCAAGAGACCTTGGGATGTGGAACCCAATGGTCACACCATATACTATAAATGTATATGTTTTCTTAATGATAAATGTACTCTCATGTTTTATCTTTCATAATCTTTCTGCCATGTGTGTGTTTAACACCAATAACATGGACGGATATGAAGCCCTAATTCTAGGGTTACAATTGGTTAGGAAATTGGGAGCCAAAAGAGTTTCGGTCATGGGAGACTCAAATTTGATTATGAAACAGATCAATGGTGAATATTCTGTCAACAACCCTAGGCTTGGTAGAAATAGGGATATTGTTTTAAATTTGTTCAAGGATCTCCTAGAATCAAACTTTGCTACCATTCCTAGGAAACAAAACATGCAAGCCCAAAATTTGGCTACATTTGCTAGTACATGTAACTTTCCATTTCAACCAAACCACCAATACACTGCAGAGGTCAGACACAGGCCTGTTATACCAGACAACCTTAAATATTGGCAAATATTTTCCCAGGACTCCCAGATCTATAATTTCATGAATAGTGAAGGTGAATTTCAGAATTGTAAGATAGATACTAATTTCACAATACAATAATGTAGAAAATAGCTTAGATGTAAATGTTTTTGATGTACATAAACCCACTAAATTTACTAAAGTAGAAATAGATAGTTTAGAGAATGTAGAGATAGATGAATAATGGATGATGATCCAGATTCCAGAGATTCTTAATTTGAAAGATATTTTTTTTCCTAAAGGATTAGTACCTTTAGAGGATTTGTTTGACTCTAATGATGTAGCTAGAAAGCCCCAAGTTGGAACCCATAAGAGTTGACATAGAAGAAATTAATATAGGGACTGAAGATAATCCAAAGCTCATTAAGATATCTAAAACCTTTCCCCTAGAGGGAAAGGTCAAGTATATAAATCTGTTTAAAGAGTTCCATGATGTATTTGCTTGGAGTTATGAAGACTTAAAATCTTATGACACCAGCATAATCCAACACAAAATACCTTTAAAAGAAGATCATAAACCTTTCAAACAGAATCTTAGAAGGATAAACCCGGTTCTTATGCCATCCATAGAAAAAGAGGTTAAAAGGATGTTTGATGCTCAAATAATAGCACCCATTAGATACTCAGACTGGATATCAAACTTAGTTACAACTAAGAAAAAGACAAGTGAAATTAGACTTTGTGTAGATTTTAGAAACTTGAACAAGGTTTCTTTAAAAGACAACTACCCCTCACCTAAAATGGACCATATATTGCAAAGGGTAGTGGGCTCATCTAGGATTTCACTATTAGATGGATTCTCTGCTATAACCAGATATTAGTCCAACCTGAGGACCAACCCAACACTGCTTTTACTACTCCTTGGGGTACCTTCATGTATTTGAAGATGCCCTTTGGATTAATGAATGCAGGTGCCACATTTCAGAGAACTATGGATATAGCTTTTGCTAAAGAAATCCATGATTTCCTAGTAGTATACCAGGATGACATTACAGTCTTCTCAAAATCAGATAATGAAGATTTAGACCATCTCAGAAGAGTATTTATCAAATGCAGGTTGGGATTTCTTTAAATCCTAAAAAGACACTTTTCGGTCTAGAAGATGGAAAGTTGTTAGGACACCTCATATCAAAATATGGGATTAGGATAGACCCTACTAGGATAGAAGCCATTTTGACCATTTCGAATCCCTGAAACATAAAAGAGCTACAATCATTTCTAGGTAAGATTAATTTTCTTAGGAGATTCATCTCAAATCTAGCAGAACCAATTAGGGAATTAAATAACATGCTAAGATAGGACTCATGAATCAAATGGACATTGGAGGCCAAACAATCATTCAAATTTATTAAGGAAGCATTAACCAAGACTCCAGTCCTAATTAGTCCTAACTTTAGCAAAGATTTTATTATTTTTTCATTTTCTTCAGAACAAACCATTGCAGTAGTCTTGCTGAAAAAGAACAATCAAGGATATGAGCAGTGAATAGCATTCTTTAGTAAATACTTGAGAGATGCCACCTAAAATATAATATCATGGAAAAATAGGCATTGGCTTTGGTTAAATATATCAAAGCTTTTAGAGTATACATTCTATACTATCACATCATTTCTTATGTTCCAAACTTTGTAGTTAAGGACATTTTGACTCAAAATGTGCCTGAGGGAAAACGAGGCAAGTGGATTGCCACAATATTGGAATATGACATAGAGATAAAACCTACCAGGCTCATCAAAGGGCAAGGTTTAGCCAAACTCATGGCTGAATCAAACTGTCAGGCCCTTGATATAAACTTTATTAGTGCTTTGGATGATTAGGAGGAGATGGCAACTCCACAGGTCAATGAATCCTTTACTGAATCACCATGGTATGTAGATATTACATTTGTATTACTAAATTTACAAGCTCCTCCTGTATTGATAAGAGCCAAACCTAGATTCTTAAAAATGAAGTCATTAAGATATTTTGTTGTAGATAATGCATTGTTTTGGAAGGAAAATAATGGTATTCTCTTAACATGTTTATTAAAAGATGAGGCTGACAAAATTTTGCAAGAGTCTCATGCAGGGGACTATGGAGGACACTTGTACTGGAAGAGTACTTCCAATAAAATTTTGAGGGCTAGTTTCTACTGGCCTACTTTGTTTGCATAGGTCAAAAAACATGTGACCTCCTGTCACAAATGCTAGATTTTTTAGGGAAAGAAGAAACTGTTACCCTTACCTCTTAAGCCAATTTCCACTAAAATGCCATTTCAACAATGGAGATTAGACTTCATTGGAGAAATACACCTCCCATCCTCATCTCAGCATAAGTGGATTCTAATAGCCACAGACTATTTTACCAAATGGATAGAGGCCATACCTTCTAGGAAAGCCACAAACACTGTCATAATCACCTTCCTAGAGAGTAATATCCTTTCAAGATTTGGATGTCCCAAGAAGCTCATTATCGATAATGCAGCAACCTTTAAGTCCAAAAGAATGATAGATTTCTGTAATAAATACCATATCACCCTTGACCATTCCACAACCTATTACCCTCAAGGTAATGCACTAACAGAGTCATCCAACAAAACCCCGGTCAACATTATCAAAAATTTAATGGGGGATAATAAAAAGACATGGAACAAGAAGTTAGGCAATGTCTTATGGGCAGATAGACTGACTACTAAGAAGTCCATTGGAACATCACCCTATTAACTGGTTTATGGGATGGATGCAGTTTTCCCATCATCCTTGGGAGTGCCAGTCATGAAAACTCTTCAGGAACTACAGGTGGAACCAAATGGCATTCAAAGAAGAATAAACCAAACTATTCACCTGCAACATACCAGAGAAGAGGTTTATGTAAAATCACAAATAATCCAAGAAAAAATCAAGAAATTCTTTGATAAAAAGACTAAAGTAGATGATTTTCACATATGAGACCAAGTCCTTAAGTGGTATTCAAGGATGGAAGATAAAGGAAAGCATGGAAATTTTGATTTTCTGTGGTAGGGGCCTTATGTCATTTTTGGCTGCGAAGGCAACAATGCCTTTTTCTTGAGAAACATAGATGGTTCAGATCTACTAGGAGAACTTGTTAATGGTAGGATGTTGAAGCTCTAGTTTTCCACTGACTTACAGTAGTTCATTTTATTTTCCATCATTGTACATAACATTGCAAGAGTGTAGATTGGATTCGATGGTAATCCTTTGAAGTTGAAGCCCAGAGAGAAGGCCCTAATCTTTAAAAGATTTATTGTCATAAGTATCAATAATGCAGATACATAGAAGGACACTTTGCAAGGTAACATCAACAACAATTCAAAGGCTACTGATCTTTAGAGTTCTTAACATTTTGCTAGGAAATGCCACACCCAAGTGGAGCCACTATTAGAGTCCTATAGTGATAAGATTCATAACTTTTGAATTGGCTAAGTTTGAGCCTTGTAATATTGTACATAGCTTTGATTTATGCAAATGTTTTCCATATTAAAAAATTTTAAAATGTAAAGAGGGTATGTCCTAAAAGAAACATCAAAGGACAAAAAGAATAAGAAAATATCAAAAAATGAAAAAATATGAACCCCAAAAACAAAAACAAATCATGAAATTATGCAAGTCTAAATGCTACTACTATTTTACTGCTTTACTATCTTAAATAATGGTTGTGTGCATCTTGTCATACATGCCACAACCCATGGTAGTAAAACTATTTAATCTTGGCTATTTCATGCTTTCAATTTTATGTTTATAGTTAGAGAATAAAATCTGACCAAACAGTTTAATCTTGGCAGATCATTAGATAGGTAGAGAAAATAAAAGGAGCTCATTAGTTTAATTTGAGCCCTGGGATGATATAAGGTGAGAAGTAGATAGTTTAATTTTCAAAAGAAAAATGAATGATAAGGGTTTGCTAGTCTAAATGCACCCAAATAAAATGAAGAAAAATGGTAGGCTAAGTAATGGGTAAGTAGAAGAAAGGTTGTTGAAGTATAAATTGGATTGGATAAAAGCACATTTATCATGCTTGATTATTTGTTTTAATGTGCATGATCATGTAAAAAGGAAAAAAACAATGGTTCACAAGTTCATTTAATTAACTCCCCTTTATTCATTTCACCCTTTTACTTACTAATTTCCCCATCCACAAGTAAGTTCTAGTACTTAAATCCTTCAAGTAAAAAAGGCTCAGAGCATTTCTCTGAGTTTTGGTGGGACTGGACCCTTGGCTTAATGACTTATGGACATCAAGTGTTAGAATCCCCTTCTTAAAATTCATTTCCCCTCATTACCCTAATAAAACCCTTTTTCCTAAGGTTAAACTCCATTTACCTAGGAAAAGTAAATAAACCCCATATAAATCCTATTTCACTCAACAAAACCCACAAAAGTGATTTATCCTAAGTGTAAATGTATGTCAAGAAAATGCATCAACATTACATTATGCTTAGTGGTATGTTCACTCCCCACACTCATTTCATATTAATTTTTAACTTAATTATATAAATCCTGGATATGCCTTTTCTCGTATATTAAATAAATCCCCTGTATAAATATCCCAACCCTTAGTTTTAATATAAACTATATAATTTACCCCATATCCTGACAAAGCTAAACTAATCTTGTAATTAAACCCCGCCCGACCATTTAACCCATGATTAAATCTTAATTAATCTCAAACCGATGAATTTTAAAGCCTTGCCGCCCCTCGAAGCCTATGCTCTTATCACCCATGCACCTCTCTTGCCCAACTGTTGTCTGACCATCATCGCCCTCATCTAATGGTCCACAACCATATCAGCTTCACTAGACGGTCGACCTTTACCCGCCCGATAAGGTGGTTTTCCCCGGCCCCACAACTGCTACGCGTCAAGCGCTGGAGTAGATCGGGTGACCCCTCCTAAATACCACTCCCTCAGCAAAAGCAGTGCGATGGCTTGGGAAACTGCCTCCCCACCAAACCCAAAAAGCCACCACTGTTCATTTGAGAATTACCCGCCAAAAAGTGATCATTGCTCAATAAAAAGCCTGCGAAGCCCTTTTTCGCCTTTTTTCGCTCATTTTCTCTATGAAACTCTACAAACCAGTGCAAAACCTGTGAAAGCTGAATTTACCAATTGAACTCCAAATTCACTCCTGAAGAAGCTACAGAGACCCCAATAAACCTATCAGTCCGTACCAAAGCCCTTCAAACCCCTACAGTTTCCGAGAACACCGAATTTGTAGTTAATTCACCAAAATTCCAGGTATTTAAAGAAAATTACCAGTCACCCTTTCCAATTTGAAAGCGTTCAGTCTGTAAAGTGTTTTAATTAAGTAAAATTAATTAAAATTACTTTAAATTTAAAAGCTTGTGCCCAAACCCTTTTGAAAGCTTCCAGTTTTCATCAAAACCTCTGAATAAACTTGTGAAAGCCAAATTCAAATCCACAAGAACTTAATTATGGTTTCCCCTGTCGCCATGGGTGTAAGATCTATCACAACTCCCCATTCAATCCATATAACCACTTCTACTATGCTTAACCCCAGACATGGGTGAACACCCCTAAACTACAAGGCTTTAGACCACCAATTACTCACAGTTTTAGGGAAAATGTGAAGATGGAGAAGACTGATCACACCAGCAGATGCACAGGACCCTGAGATGGCCAGCTGCAACCAGTTAAAAGGTATGTCAATCTATTTCTTAATGCACATATAGGATGACAGCTCTCTGGCATTAAAACAATAGAAACCAGAATACATATTCAATAATACATGCTAAATTCTAACACAAAGGTGGGATGACAGCCCCTCTAATGCTAAACATCAACAACACATGAATAAATGCATGATAGGCACAACATGGAACAAAGAAGAAGAAGTGGAAAGTGAGCAATTAACAGCAAAAGAAGCTTGTATTAGCTGAAAATGAAGACCAGAAGCTGCAGGTTACATAGTAGTTACAGTGTCCAGAAGTTGAACCTTACATCAAAAAAACACTCATCAACCTATCAACATCTTTCTCCTGGGTATATATAGAGTTTGTTTACAAAAAATCTCTGTTAAACTATGTGTGGAGGGGCATAACTGACCACCAACCGCATTTACAATCAGACATGGGTCTCTGCTGCAAACTGAATTTTTTAATGAACAAAATGACCTTTCTGTTGTTCGGCCATCCTTCTATGAGCAAGCGGAGTACCATATGGGACAAAAACTCATAACAGGTGAATGAATTCAACTGCTTGAGGCAGTACTTTCCTTCCTTGACCGTGTTGTCTCTTGAATGCAGTGGGTGAAGTATTAACTGCAGGGTGTGGGAGGACGATCACCTTCATCCCTTGGAAGTGTGGGGCAAACCAAAAACATGAAAATTGCACAAAAAATGAATGAGGAGCTAATAACGAATGCCAGTCGTTGAATGGGACTGGCGAATGGCTGCGATCTCATGGCGGGAGGCATAGACGACACTGAGACAACATCAGCCATTGAATCATGTAAATGAACGGTGGAGATTGGATCGAGGGGGCTATCGGGTGTAAACAAGAATGGATGAACGATGGCCATTGGATTGCAGTGGGAGTGATCCAACGACTGACAGGAGCGAAAGGTGCGGGGTAGTTAATGCACGGGAGAACGGTGGTTTCGCGGGTAGGCGGTATTCCCCGCACCACCTTTCGGCCCAAGGTGGTTTCCATATATGGTCGTGCGATCCAGTACCAAAGCGTCGTGTGGCAGGTAGGTCTGACGGGAAACCACCTTCTTCGATGGGCTAAAAGGCATGCAAGTTCATGGGGCGGGGGCAACGAAAAGCGTCAGATCCCAAGGCGAAGGATTGGATAGACTGGATTTAATGCACAATTTTAGAGTGATGTGATAGGCGAGGGGCGGTACAGCCGCGTGGTTAAATACATACACTGCTGTGGGTTTAGACTTTTCACCCGGGATCCATGGGAAAAGGGTTTATAAGGGGTTTATACGGATTATCGGGGTTTTATAGGGTTATAAACAAAAAACACTCGAGAGCTAAGGAAACACAACCTTTACACTGAATTCGGGTGTAAAATTAGGGTAATGAGGTTTAAATGAGTTTTGTGAATAAATTAAGTGGGAAATGGAGCTATTGGGAGAAAAACAGGGATAAAGGGGTTTTAAAAGAGAATAAGGAGGATTAAGAGGAAGGAGGAAACAGAGGTGGCAGGAGATATAAGGGAATAATGTAAATGAAGGAGGAAGGATCAAATAGACTTCTGCAAGCTCCTTTGCAACAAAAATTGGCATTTCCCAACCTATTTTATCCATCAAAAGTCACAAAATGCAGCAGAGCTAACACCTTCTTTGTAGATTTAACAAGCCCGAAGAAGGGAAAAACTTGGGGACTTTTTAGTTTAAGAGCAAGAAAGAGTCACAAAAGAGAAAGCGCTCATATCGTCATCGTAGAAGTTTAACGAGCCCGATGGTGAAAACTCAAGGATTTTTCAATTCAATAGCAAGAAAAGATCCCATAAAAGGAAGTGCTCATTGAGAATAGAACACAGTTATTTTTGCAATTCAGCCCTGAAAATCTTTCATCCAAACATGAGTAATTTATGACAATATGTGGACATGGCACCTGATTAATATCATAGGAAATGAATTACTTCTACTTTAATGACTTTAATTAAGACAAGTCATACCTCCAAAGTGACTATAAGGGAGTTTTTAGCCTCCACTTTCACCATTTTCATCATTTTAGTGTTGTGAGAGTGTTCTGGAGCTAAATAGGAGCAAATATTCCATGGACGATTATAAGCAATCCAGGCGACCATTCGACTTGCCGTCAGTCCCAAGTAGATTCCAAAACCTTTATCCTACATTATTTAACCTTTTTTACCTGCATTGAGGGTGGCTTTTTAGAGATTTGGGAATCCCTATTTCATTAACCGCGACTAATGCCCCATTCTAGGTCTATAGGGAGCGTTAAATGCCCTTTACAACCTGGAGGAGGGCATTAGTCCTCCCTATTTTCCATAAAGGGGGGTGTTAGTGCATGAGGGTGCACTCTAAAACCCCAAAAAGTGATTTCCCAAGAATTTTTGCCCCATTTGCACTGATTTTTGGGTTGATTTGTGCAGGTTTTGATCAATCATGACTAGTTTATGGAGAGAACGGGCCCATGATCGACAGGAATTACTTATGCAAAATGATCCAGCTTGTATACTTGCATTGAACCAATGTGGTTTGATGAAATATGCATAGTTGGACTTGATGAAAGGAGGATGAAATTTTGAGCTGGATGATTTAGTGTTGGGATGAACACCAAGGGGTGTTTAGGATCGGGGACCATGAGCTTGCAATCAACCGAGATGACATATATTTTCTGACAGATATTTTCATGCAGAGGACCACGAGAAAACTTGACTGGTGGTAGGACCAATCCCCGATCCACTTTAGAGCTGGTCCAAGCTTATTGTATTCCTGAGAGTGGACTTGTGAGCAACAGGGTCCTATAGAGCGGATTAGATCCAGGTCTATGAATTCCATATTATGGATGATTGTGTGCTTAGCGGGGTCTAAAAGTCCCCATGTTGCGACAAAGGCCCAACTATTGCTTGCCATTGATTGTGTCTAGCCACAAATATTCAACTAGTGTGAGGTGGTGCTTCGTCAACTGAAGGCAGAGTTGACTGTGTGTAAGACCCAGACTGAATAGAGTTTTTGGTACGATACTCTCATTGTATCCTTTATACTTGAGAGGTTGTTAGTTATGCGACCACGGATGAGTTTAGGTCCACTTGATCCGAGAGAGCCTAGGCATAGGTGATGAGCATCTCTCAATCCTCGCACTAGAGGGGGACCCATCAGGCATTTTTTTGAAGAGGATTTCTTCAAATGGCTCAGTGACCAGATCGTGATGATAGAAGATTATTCCTATGAGGGCATGGACTTCACAGGCGATCCTGACTTGATCTTTCTGCCTGGTACAAACTGAGGGCCGCAAGGTAAGAAGGTTTATTGAGAGTATTTAAAGTGTTTTTAATCTTTTGAATGTTTATGTAATGTTTTTGTTGATTTTATGGGTGAACAAGTACTGACATAAAAAATTTTGCTTAACACAGATGTGGCACCAGTGTGACCTACAGGCGAGCTGGCCAACTACTCGAAGGTGGGGGTGATGCTCAAAGTCTTCGCGAGGTTCTCGCTCACATGCAGTGACACATAGTTGGTGTGTCTAAGCGGTTTCTAGTTCCTCTTCAGAGGATAGCTAGGGTTGTATTGTCTTTTCATGAGCAATAGGCTCTATTAGCAGATGCATGGTATAGTCATCGGGTGTTTATAGCTAGGCTTAGTAGCCATTTTGTACATAAAAACACCCAATTTTTGGGAAATTTTCTGATGTAAAAGACTGGATTCGATATATATATATATATATATATATATGTTGGTATTTTAGGATGTAAATGTTTTGTAAGTGTTTTTTGTAAATTTTTAACTATGTAAATATTTACTTTCGTACATGTATCTATAATAAATGAGACAGTTGCCAATGTAACACATAGTTTGCCAATGAATCATCAATTGTATTAAATTCTTAAGGAATGTGTCAGATGTAATAAACTCAAATTTTCGTTCCAAGATTCGTACCCTTAGATAATGATGTAACAAGATTGGACTACGAATGTGATAATGATTTGTCAATTGCATAACAACAAGCTGAGAGTTAACCTGACCATTAGATTGGTGATGTCCTGGGATGACGCTTCAATGAGAAGTGAAATTACAGACATATACTCAGCAATATTGTTGGTGGTAGTACCAAGAAAGACCTCCCCGCAACAAAGTTGTTCTGACTTAGGTGTGTAAATGACCTAAGCAGGTGATGCGTTGTGCCGTGTGTGACGACTGGCACCATCCACGTATCCTATGTATGCTAAGGGTAATGAAGACATCTGCATAACGAGAAATATGTATGAGACAACTACTTCAAAAAGCACCAAAAAATATCCATTCACATCAAAAATAAGCAAAACTTATAAATCCATAAAATTACAAAGCACATGCCTAGTGTAGTACTAGGCATAATACCTTTTCAGATAGAGCTCATTGCGGGGCCCAGTGAGTGGGATGCCTTCCCAATCCTGAAGTTCATATGCCTCTTTTGAGAGGGCCTTCATGATGACATATGGACTGAGCCATAAGGGTTGAAGTGTTCCTACCCCCAAGAGGTTATGTTTTTTATCATAGAGTAAAACAAGATCTCCCTCTTGGTAAAAATGAGGCTTGACCTTTATGTCATATTGGGCTTTGTGGCTTCGAGTTCTAATTTGGCATCTCGACGGGTTTCATCTAGTTGATCGAGGTATAGCAGGTGCTCTTCATTAGCATTGGTATCAGGCAAGAGTTCAACAATAATTTGTAAGGAAGGAATTTGACACTCAATAGGTAAAACTTCTTCCAGACCATAAGCCAGTTGAAAAGGTGTAAATCCTATAGCTATTTTTAATGAAGTTTGGTATGCCCACAATGTAGGATATAACATTCGATGCCAGCGGGTTTTGTGATTCCATGCTAACCTACGGATCATGGTCTTCAGGACGCCATTAACGTCTTTTACTTGGCCATTAGCTTGGAGGTAGTAGGAGGATAATTGGTCCTGGTGAAAACCGAGCAACGATGTTAAGTCAGACATCATGTGATTCTAAAAATGAGACCCATTTTCTGTAATGATCATGCGGGGCATACCAAAGCGACATATAACTTGATTAAACAGGAATAGCATTGCGGTTTCTCCATCGGCCCGAAAAGTGGGAAGGGCTTCGGCCCATTTTGTGAAATAGTTCACAACTACTATAATGTAGTTTTGTCTGGTAGAGGAAGTGGGGTTTCATGTGATGAAGTCGATACCCTATTTTGCAAAAGGGCAGATAGAGATGACTGGGTGCAGTAGGGTCGGAGGAGCACACATTTTCTTTGTAAACACTTGACAAGGATAGCACTGCCAGATAGCCTTGATACAATATTTGAATAACGTTGGCCAGCAGTAGCTTGCGCATAAGAACAATTTAACAGTAGACATGCCAAAACGATGACCACCACATGCCCCAACATGGCCGTCATTTAAAATGTGTTCTGCCTCTTCATGAGTGAGGAAATGTCGAAGAATTGCATCAACGCCATGGTGACGCGATGATGATCACCTGACGATAGTTCAGGGTGGAAACATTGCACTTAGAGGTAGACAAGAATGTCACTGTACCAATGGTCAGTAGATTTGATCAGATAGACAACTTTGTTCAGGAGAGGATCATGGGTGATATCTCCTTGGGATTGACAATGGAAGATCCGACAAATGTTCGGTGAAGACTAAGGATTTTTTCACCTTGGCAGTGGCCAAAAGCAAATCAAATTGTTGGAGGATAACTATCCATTTGGAATATTTTCCTCCAATGACTTGACGAGACAAAAAGGTGTCTCATGGGATTCTACAAAGTGATGACGATAGTCTGTCGCAGTAGTTTATAATGTTAGAATTGATTGAGAGCAAAGACAACTACCAAGGACAACTTTTCCACATGTGAATATCTGATTTCGAGCCCACCCAGGCCTTTTGACAAATAATAGATCACATTCTCACTCAGGTCATCATGTGTTTGAACCAACACCATCCCAAGAGAGGATGGCAAGGCTGCCAGGTAGAGGAGAAAGTCGCACCCATAGATGGGAGCACTTAGAAGTGGGACTGATATAAGTGATTTTTTAAAGGCATCAAATGATCATTGAGCTTGATCATCCCACAAGTGTGGTATTCCCTTATTGAGTAGGTGCATAAAGCCTTTCGTCAACTCAGCGTAATTTATGATGAACCGTCATAAGAAGTTTGCTTTCCCTTGAAAACGTTGGAGCTGCAAAACGGATTACGGTTCCTGCAATTGAGTAATTGCCTTTACCTTATCAATATCAACCCTAATCCAGTACTTGGAGACAATGAAACCTAGTAGACATCCAGACTTGACAAACAAAACACATTTATGCAGATTTAGACGTATGTTGTAGAACTTGCACCTAAGAAAAATTGCTCATAAATGATGTAGGTGTTGAGCTCGCTTCTTGGAATGGGTTGGGAGGTAGTCCAAGTAAGCTTGAACAATATGTCTAATATCATGGAATGTGTAGTCCATGGCCCATTGAAATGTTTCCCCAACATTATTTAAAGTGAATGGGAGTTTTTGATATGGAATGATTCCCCAAGGGAAAATGAAGGCGGTTTTGTGTTTGTTCTGCCAGTTTTATGGTGATCTAGTTATAAATTGAGAAACCATCCATGAATGAGAAGGATTCACAACCGACGCAGTCGGCGATTATTTGGTTGATAAACAATGTCAGATACTTATCCTTTGGACACACAACGTTCAAATCTAGATAGTTGACACAAACATAGATGGTACCCTATTTCTTATCGACATGAACTAGATTGGAAACCCATTACATTAAGGGAACGAGGTAGAGGAAACCAACACATAACAATTTTTCCACCTTAGTCTTGATAGTTGCAGTTTTGCGGGGGTGGACTGGTCAAAGCCTTTAGCAAACACGCTTGGCATTGGCATATACCTTGATCTCATGCTTGATAATAGATGGATCTATGTCAGTCATTTCCTTGTAAGACCAAGCAAATAAATCGTGGAATTCCTTAAATAGGCAGGTTACCCTTGAAATTTACTCAAGAGTGCAATCAACTCCAACCTGGATGTTTTCCATGATTCCTGTCTCGACAAAACATCAACAAGAAATGTCTTTTAAAGATTGCCCATGTTCCCTTCCGAATCCAGGGTTTGGATAGTCATATAAGGCGAGGAAAGGATTTTAGGTGCGTCATAAGACAAGATTTGAATGGGCATCATGTCTGAATCAGATGTCAAAACACAATGGTGAGAGTCCTCCCAAGGTCACTCTTCTAAACACATGATCTATCGAATAGCTTCGTTTGAAGGTAGGAATTTACTGACGACATCGTTAGAAGGAGCATTTGTGGGATAGGAGGCGGTACCGTTGGTTGTGACCAAAGTGACTGGAGATTCGGATGCAGATTGAATGGACTGGTAGGCCAATGCAGCTGGTGAGAGTGGAATTTGTTCTCTGTAAGTGTCAATGTCTGAAGGGGTCGAGAAGATCCAAGGATCGGTCAGTTCATGAGGAATGGACGAAACCATAAAGACTGTATGTGGAACCACGAGTGGAGGGAGAGGAAAAAAACCCATCAGGGAAGAACCGTTCAATAGACTGGTACTGATACTGATGTAAGAGTTGGGTACACCAACCACTAAGGGTACAGAGCCACTAGGTAACAGGGAGTAATCTAGGGTGAAAAAGGACAGTTGGTCCATTGTCACTATCCTTCCACCCAATGGAAATAAGATGATGCAAAAGATAGTAGATACAATGGCAGTCATGGCATAAGTCCAACTATGACCCAACAATAGATTATAGTTGAGTTTTCGATCCACGACTTCGATATCCACCGTTATCGTTTTCCCACTCAAAGTGATGGGGTAGCTAGCTAGTTAACCTTTTGGGATGAAAGTGTGGTCATCGAAAGCTTTAAGGGAATTTGACGGCAAGGATAGGGTTGGAGAATCAAAAGTGAGCCAACATGAAGCCGACATGATGCAGGTTGAGGCATCTTCGTTAATGACAGTTCTATGTACTCCTCGCCCTTTCAAAAATATTTGCACCTGAAATGCAAGTTGGTGTGAAAGGGAAGGTTTACATTTGTCCATGTTGAAAATTGCAAGCATGGAATCCTAAGGGTCTACCCCAACAATTGTTGAAAGCAGAGCTTTCCTTTGTGCAGGACAGGTTTGCAATACTTCGAGCGCTGACATAGCTAACAATTCTTGCGCTAAATCTTCTACAATACTGTAGTTTTGGGCAGCACGTGTAGATGTATTATGCATTGTGCAATGAAGTTCCCCTTTTGGGGGGTGAATTAGAAGATCAGAAAGTGGCCTTTCAATATGAAGATCGTTAGGTGGTGGTGGGTTTTGACTTGAGGACGCTTCCTTAGCATTAGTGACTGGAGCTCCACAAGTTTTGGCTCTTGTTTGAAGATCTACCATTTCAAAGGTGTAAATGGTAGATGGTACTTTACCAGCTGAAGGATGATGTGAACCGTCATTGCCCCCTTGTAGGGGTTGAGGTTGGTTTGCAACAAGGTGTTGCTGCTGCTATGTAGGGAAAGGGTTGTTTAGGACTGCAGGGGTCTGGCCAGTGTCCTTTATAGCAAGGAAATATGTGCATTCATGGAGACGCGGACAACGATGTGTCATATGGTCTTCCACATATACTTTGCAAGGGAATTTGGCGAGTTTTTTCTTTCCATCATCAGGAGGCGCAACAGCTTTCTGCTGCGGCTTGTACTACTTGGTTGACTACTCTTCAAAAGGAGTGATATTCTTCTTATTCTTGTTCTTACCATTGCGTTTTTGTGTAGACTACACAAACTTTATCGCATCAGTATGAAGAGCAGTCGATTTGGTATAGGGCTCAACTGACAACTAGGCAATGTGACCGCTAAGTTGTTTTACAGCAGCCCCGGGGGTAGTGCCAATAATACCATCGGCGTGCACACTGGGTTGCTGAGTAGTGGGAGCATTGGAGTTTCTAGGTTCATTGGGAATGACATTGTATAATGTGCCAAACTGTGAACAAATCAAATCTAAGTGTTGGGCACAATGAATGGATTGATCTTTCGTGACCACACCACCTAAGGCGACATCTTTAGCGATTTGATGGAGAAGAGATTTGCAGAACCAATTCGCTAATAGATAGTTTGGGAGAAGGGATTTGACTAGCCTCCGCCTACGTCTCCATTCATGGATATGATCAGAGATGTGGGTGGTAGTGTCCTGACATAAATAAGTAAGGAGTTCCATCTCAATTTCATAACGGATGGGTAACTGAAAGTGCTTTAAGAATTCCATCGCTAAAGAGCCAAAGGTATTGATTGACGCGCGTTTTAACTCAATGTACCACTTGGCTGCATTGCTAGTAAGGGTGCAGGGAAATATTATTATTCAGATACTATCATCCATCATGGAGTTAGAAACACACCATAAATGATAGGTGGTGATGTGCATACCCGGATCCTCCCCTTGTTTCCCTTTGAACTTTGGGATGTCTGTGGGTATTTTGTGTCGGATTGGAGGCAAAATTAAGTTGTGATATATGGGTTCATTGGTGAGTTTGTACAAGTTGGGGATATCAAGCGTTGCAAAGAAAGGCAAGGTGTTTGATGCCACCAAATTGGACCAAGGTGATGACACATGACTTGAGGATCCTTGCGGTCCTCCCATCGTGTTGTTCCCAATATTATACACAAGATGCGTGGAATAGTAATTTCCTTGGGGTACAGTCGTGTATTGTGGTTGTCCATAGGGATTGTTAGACTGGGGGATGTAATTTCCCCTAGCATAAATAATTCCCCCTTGACTCATTTGAGGTTGAGAGTGGGGTGCCCATATGGATTGAGTGAGACCTTGTTGAGGGATCCCGCTCACCACGTAATTAACTATAGGTCCTTGACTGAAATAAGGAGGGTTCATGTTAATCAATGAGATGTTGTGCCATAAATGGAGGGGGAACTATAACGTTCCCAGCTGGTATGTTCATATTGGGGACAATGCCCCTAGGCATCTGAACCTGGGGGTTAGAACTGAACAATGGATTTCAACCAAAGGGGTTGTTGAAGGGACTTGTGCTAACTATTCTATATGCAGCGTTATAAGGAGCGCTATATGTAGCACTTGTCGAAGGTCCGGGAGCTGACACAAAAGGGGTGGAAACTGGCATGTACTAGGTTCCCCTAGCGTTGGGTATCATGATAGGGTTTGAACCTGGGAAAGGTGGGATAGCAGGGTTTTCCATCAAAGGTGTTGTACTGATTGTCGATTGGGGAGGTGGTGGTGGACCAAAAGTGTCCACAAAATTCCATGACCCATTAGTCGTCGATGGGGTGGTAGGTGTAGGTCCAATAGAAGAAATATGAGGTACAAATGCAACTAGAATCAAGAGTGGTCCCAACAGATTCGTGATCAGTGGATTGTATGGAGGAATGAAACCTTCAGTAAAGAAATCTTCTGGTAAGCTTGAATCGTGGGATGTCCAAATTGATTCAGTGTTAGATCTTGAAGACTGATTGCCTGAAGATGGGTAATCTGGTTCACTGGGGCTCGACGGATCCTCCATAATGAGTGAGGGAATACCTAACAACCATCTAGGTTGACGATGAGGTCCGAATGTAGCCACGGTGACTGATAAATTTTATCAATAGATTTTATAGTGATATTTATTAAATTCTCGGTGATAACAATCTGACACTTAAAAAATAAAAAATACACTAAAGAAATCAATCAACAAGTAGAGGGTATGACCTTGTCTAATAACCACCAATTGTTGTAGATGCAACCCAGTATCAAAATGGATAAAAGAGATATTTGGCAAAATGTACAGTTATGATTACTCTTGAGCTTTACTCGAACCTTAGATTAAGGGGCCAAGTACTCTAGTGAATATGAGCACCCTCCCAAAAACCGAAGACAGAGTAGGTTCATCTATGTTAGGTACTAGGGAAACCCACCCCAGTCAGCTTGTGTTCGTCCCTAAAAGTATGGCCACTATGGTTACCTCAAATCATAGACACTATCGGGGGGGGACATAGTCGCAGACAGTACGTTGTGTGGGCAAGATACCTGCGTCCCCAACTTAGCTTTGATATCCCTAAAGGGATCCCTGATACACAGAATACCCAAAGGAGATGTAAGCAAAGGTGGGCTACCTTCTTTTACAGTCTAATGTTTTCTCATATTTAGCTCTGCTTTAATAGAGTGGTCCCAGATAGTACGAGTGCAAAAGGATTTCCTTAGTCACTAACACTAGTTTCGATGTATGATCTTGGGCATTTAACTCACAACTGCCTAACCCAAGATCCCATCCTAAACTAATGTGTGTTTACTCAAAAAATAGTGTTGATTGATTTTATTTGGTAAATTTTAAATTTACTTTGTTAGAGTCTTCTGTGGGGGTGTTGACGTATGAAGTTATGTGGGACTCTGAATCAAATCATGCAAAAACAATGCTTGTAAATTTCACTTTCAGTGAATAAGTTACTTCTACAAAGGAAGAGTCATTTATATGTCAATATGTATACAATGCATCCTAGTTCAGTAAAACACAAGCATAACCGATAGAACTACAATGCTCACTAAAAACTTTTGTAACCAAATAAATGCAAATCTAACCAACTAAACAGAAAACAGTAAAAATTTTGTATCTTTTCTTTTATGGAAAAAAAAAACTTTAAGAAGTAAATTTATTTTCTTTAAAAAAAAGTGTTCAAGAGACAAATCAATCAAACAAGCACAGTTGCAGATCCCTATTCAGTCTACAAGTATATTTCCCAACTCATGAGGTCACAGAGCAGTCTATTTATCAAGAAATGTTTGGCTAAGACTCTGTAACAAAGGGTACAGAGAGTTACTGGCTACACTAACGCACTGTGTGTAAGGCCACAATGCTTTATAAAGCACTGTTTACACTAGTAGACAACATTAGTGAGGAAAAAGGCCTAAAAAGAAGGCTGTGGGGATCAGATCTAGGGCTAAGCACTGAGAGAAGGGTGATGTATAGTCTTGTGTAGTCGGAAAGGGGATCAAGAAGTGTAGGAAGGCCTGGAATAAAGAGAGATCTAGGAACTTTCTCGGAATAAACTGGGAACTAATTATAGTCCCCAGTGGAGTCGCCAATTCCACTATAGGGATTAATGCATGGGTCTTTGGTGATGTAGAAACCCTCAACGATCTTCCTGGGATCCTTAGAAGACTGTCAGAATATCTACAGTTGGCATAGAGATGCATGCATATCTATGTTAAACAAATGAGAATCAAAGCAGGAAGAAGGACTTATTACCTCAAGTCTTGGTGTGGTCTTACTGGAGAGCACAAACTAGCGAGGTGGAAGACCCCTCAGCTAGCTGCAAATCAAAACCTGCACATAGACAAGATAAGGTGTAATATCACATCATATAAATTTGACAATCAATGTATTAACATATAAATATATATAATTACATGTATCTAATAACGACATTGCATAAAAATATGTAAAAAAATTACACTACCAACGTCGCAAAGTGGACAACACAATTGCAGTTCTATATTAATGTAGAAAAGGGTGATTACAACTATTGGTTATATCAGCCTTCCCTTACTCCTCCAGCTCCTCTCACTCTCTCCCTTCTTAACCTCTTGATATACCTTAGTCAGAGACTAGTCTTGACAGTTAAATAGGCAATCCTTTCAAATGTTTCGACCTTTTCCACAATGGCCCTAGCCTCACATATGTAGCATGAGATGATAAGCTTTGTGAAATCCTTCCTGAGTTCCTTTGGGAAAAGGAAGAGATTTTTCCATGCTTTTGTGCTCTTTCCCATTTGTAGACTCTGTTAGGAATTAGTAATTGCTCCAAACAGGTCGAGTTTTGATGTTTCCATGCTTTTGTGAGCTGACATAGGAGTGAATCTTGGGATATTTCTCAGTCAAATTGTTCCTTTGATCCATGGAAACTCATTTAGGTTGACTAACGCCCTTTCCAAGGTAACAAACAGAGTTACCCTAGGCACTAACGCACCTTATGCCTTGCTTAGAAGCTTTATAAAGCAGGTTGCTACTTCCTAGACAACATTAGCTTGACAAATGGGCCTATGAACTTGGTCAATGGTTCTGTCATCCTGCTCTTCTCCTCTGAGCTGATGAGGAGGTCTTTTTCTTGTGTAACAGAAGGCACACGAGGCCTACCAAATCATCACATTGCATGAAACTTACTCATGGGAAAATGAGGACCTCAAATGAAGTTGGTTGCATAGGTACATGTAGTAGAGCTTTTTGGGGGGAGATTGGGCCCATAAAATGCAGCACTTTTCCATCCAATTACCTTATCCTAAGACCATTTAATATTCTTATGTTGTCCTTTCAAAATGGTAAATCTAAAGAGATGATTAAGTAACGACAAAGTGCAATATGATCCATTTATTCTAGCATCACAAGTAAAATAAGTATTCTGCATATAAGACCTTGTAGAGAATGATTGGTATGTAGTTCTCACATGCCCTCTAAAGGGATTGATAAATAGTAAGACGTATAAATTGGAGTATGAAAATCTATTAGGTGTTGTAAAATGTGTTGTAATATGATGAAGTTATAGGTGATGGTGACATGGATTATGTTTGACAAGATTGTGAAGGAACATGGTTGGATGTTGATATATAAGTCTATTCATGATTTATTTATCCATTGTTATATGTAATGAAACTGAAAATTACATTTTCATACTCTTAATTGTTTTGAATGTGCACATATCAATTAATTGACTATATTGTTTACTTGAATTTCATTGTTAACTTTTATGGAAATTCACGTATTGAAAAAAAAAGACAGATTTTGAATATTTTCAAAGTCCACCTCCATTGCCTTCAAATTTTAATGTATATGAAGATAATCATTAGTATAGTTCCATTTTTATTCTCATTATGGTAATGTTGACAGTGTTGGAAATCCAACAACCAAGGGGATCTCCTCGATATGAAGTCCCAATCAGACCTCACACTGTTTTTTGTAGGATTCTCATTCAGTATAAAGGCATGGTTGCTAAATCCTTAAAGAATTGCCTTAGCTCTAGCAGTCAGCACAAGAGATTCATGCAATGGTATCTTCAAAAAGTAAGGTGAGTGTGCCTAGTGAGTGTGTAGCGCAAGTCTGTCTAGGTTTTCTTACTGCAAAAGGGGGGAAGAAAATTGAGCCTCTAAGTGAGAGGTAATAGTACCACCTGGGAAGAGACACACATGAACTAGAAGGACCTGTCTAGCATCTAGTAGAATAGTCCAGAGAGGACGCAACAGTTGTTACAACCAACAAACAATGGAAGTTCTATCTAACATTCTGCGGAATATTCCACGACGGATGTGACGGTCGTTATGGCTAATAAGTAAAGAAAGCTTGTCTAGTATCTTGCGAAATAGTCCATAAGGATGGGACAAAAATAAAAACCATTACAACACATTCTCAACAAGATAAGCACTAAAATAACCGAAATATTTCAAGTATTTTAGTACATGTGAAAGAAAACATGAAATACAAATGTTCACAAAATAGTCTTGCAAACATCTATAGTTAATGCATGAAGAACGTGTTGGCCTGAAAAGGCTTATGTTATTAAGAAAAATTTCTAGGACACATATTTACATTGTACATCACTAGCCCCAGTAGTGGGACATTGAAGCCACTCGTTGCTCCTCAAAGAACTAGTTGATATCTCTAATGCCTTGCGGGAGGGTCCAAGGTGAAAAATGCTTTACTCATACAATGAGGGGGTATATATAAATAAGGGGTGATTCTTACTCCTTGTGACTCTTTGACTACCCTCATGACTGTTCAAATTCCTATGACTTTTCAACTTACATGAGTCTTCATATTCATGTGTGTCCATTGGGCTTCCACTTTATAATACATTTGATTTACAATATACATGGCCCACAGTAGTGATGTGGTGTATGAAAACAAATGACATGGCTTGACATGACACTGTTGACATGGACTAGCTTGATGATGTGGCAATGTCAAGTCATTCTTACTGTTGAGTGCTAGATGTTTTCTTGTATATTCTTTCTCTTCCCCTTCGCATAGCTTGGTAATGTGGGATCTTCAATGATCTTTGGTCTTGGCAGGTGGTTGCACACTTGTGTTCCTTCACTTTCTCTTGGTAGGTCCCCTTGTACGTTTAGCTACAAGTGAGCCTTTAAGCATGATTCCCTCCTTCTCCTTCTTCATCATCTTGCCATGACTTGATCATGTACCTATCCCTGCAATCCACTCATGACTAGACGACATCAATCCGAAACCTCCCTAGTCTAAGATGGCGCATTATTATCCATGAACTAAGCCCAAGAGTAATGACAGGCTAGGAGAGAGGGCACAGTGACTATGCATTGTACAGTTCCAGGTGATAGGGAGAGAGCTTGAACACTGAGATTGCGCAGAGCACATCTCAAGCTTGACCGAGAAACTTTTCAACACAGTCCCCACTGGGGAGAGAAATTGTGTAGTGGCCACTGGGAGTTAGAATTGTGTAGTTCAAGCCAGGCATGGCCGATTCAGGATGAGGCCCTAAGAGGTCAGTTATGTGCAGTTTTCAGAGGCAAGAGGGAATTGACAGAAGAGAGGCCTGGAGGAAAAATATGTGTAGTTATTGAGGTCAGTGAGCTTCAGATGAGAGAAGGGCACTGGATGACACATCTACGCAATTCTGGAGGCCGGGGGAGGTTAGGCTCTCTAGACTTTATGGGGTTCTAGCAGGCAAAGGAAAATATTGAGGACTGAAAGTGTAAAGTGCATAATTCAATTCAGACTAGGAGGAACAACTATGCAATTCTGGGGGCGAAGGAAGGCCGATGGGCTCTGGAATTGCATTATAAAACTTCCCTTGAGGAAAATTACTACGCACTACACAGTTCCAGGAAGTAAGGGCATATCAATGAGGGTTGATACTATGCAATACGTAGTTCAGTCAAGGCCCGATGAAGCTGAGTTTCCCGGTCGAGAAAAAATTCCGAAGATGGCCAAGTGTGGGAGGAAGATAGACTTGCAATGAACTTGAACTTGTAATCACACACTTAGAATACTTTGACAACATGACAACATAGACCACCAAAGCAACAAATAAAGCATTACCCTCTGTGTGACTATCTCCTGACAAGAAGCAACAAGTGTGACACTTGGGATAGGCTTTAGGACAGCCGTGATGACACTTGCACGATGGTTCTCAAGACTTTGTGTATGAGTGTGACAAGTGGTTACATGGTTAGGACAACTCGTATACACACATACCAACCTTCAAAACCACCAAAAAAGTATCACAACATTACATATCATCAAAACATGCCAAAAGAAAATAGTTAGCCCAACATACAAAACAGAACAAAACAATTAGTGAAAACATGTAGAATGACTTTTAGTGTTTGCAACCATACATGTCATTAAAGACATAATGATATGACAATGGTAAGATTTCCTTTATACTACGCTAAGACACGTATTTCATGAAAGATGTGCTTTTCTTTTCGTACCTACCCTCCAAAGGGATGTGAATTAGATGGAGTCTTCTTGCAGCCCCAATATTCTATCATACCTCTAGGTTCCTTGGTCTTCTTATCTAATGATTATATTTTTTCCTCGACTCCTTAAGTGTCATCTAGTATGTCCTCCTTCTTCATCTCCTTCTTTATCATATTTCCATAGTGTAAGAGAGTACTTGCGTATGCAACTCACTCATGACAAGACAACATCATTCTAAAATCCCTATCCTAAGATAGATCATTTGGATTCATGAACTGGGTCGGGACTGAGTGACAGGTCAGGAGAGAGGGCCCAGTGACTGCGTGATTATGCAGTTCAAGTAGCCAAGGGTCAATTTGATCACTGAGACTACAAAGTGCATAGCTCAGGTCAGATTGAGCTAATTTTCTACACATTTCTTACAGAGGGTAAAATTTGCACAGTGCCCACTGAGGGACAAAATTTTGCAGTTCAAGCGAGTAGTGGTTGCTCCGAGATGTGGCTCTGGGAGGATAAACTGCACATTTTTATGAGGCAATTAGTTCCAGCTAAGGGAAGGACACTGGAGGAAGCATATGCATAGTTTTTTATTCCAAGGGAGGCTATACTTTCTATGCATTATGCAATTCCAATAGGAAAGGAAAAAGCTTGAGGATTTTAGATGTGAGGTGTGCAGTTTAGGAAGCATGGATGAGGCTAGGTGCTAGGACTCCTCCAAAATTTCGCTAGGTGTGGGATCAGTGGAACTAATGTGAACATTGATATAAATTTACTGTGACCACACACTTGGACACTTAGTGATACAAAAAATACCATCCAAAACATATGAAAATATACTTCGCTTACTGCAACGCCCTTTCTGGAAACTTACACCAAGTGTGGTTGTAACGATAGACTTTGTGAGGATAATGATGAAACTTGTGTAATAGTGCGTGAAACTTTGGAAATGAGTGTAAAAAATATATTTATGATGAGAAAAACTCATTTTCATAAATGTTTCCCCTTGAAGAAAACGAAGGTATATAAAACATATATTTATAAAAAGGTAAAAGTGTAAATGACTCTTGAGATCCAAGAAGGGAGCCTGAAAGCATGAGATGATCAATGAGTGAATAAGTAATTACCAATCACAGAATCCACAATAGGTTTCAAAAATTGAGTGTAGGCCAAAATTTTGGAGGGTGTTGCAGCCGCTACAACACTTGGCGACACACTGGTAGAATCCAGCTTCCTTGCTTTGGTTAAATCCTTCTGTGCAGGGCCTTGGTTCTTTAGGGGGTATTGATTCATCGTGAAGATTAATTTGGCCTTCCCACTTGCCCCATGAATAGGCATGGTCCCCTCTAAACCTTCTTAGTTGAACACAACATAACATTTAGTGTGATCACAATGTTTCGAGTTGGGAAGAGTAGTGTAGCTCGCAAGCTTAAGATTTTTAGAGTATAATTTTTCATCTCTAGTGTTTCTCTACTACCAGCAGGCCTAGAAAGTACCTTGGTGGATTCACGCAGGAACACAAACATTGCTTCGTTGTTAGTGAGCTTGGAAAATACCTCAATGGAGTTGCTTTCTTCACCTCTCTACACAGGAATCCTTTCTCTTCTTTCACCTCTATTTATTTATTTAAAGAGAGCTATGCATTAACACTTGTTTGTTTTGGGGAAGAAGAGAGATCCTGACTTATTAAGAGAAAAAGAGGTTTTTCCTTCAGAGAAGCATATAGAGACCTCTGATTTATGTTTGCTCATTTAGATTTTTCCCCTTCTCCTCTTCTACTAGTTGGATAAGCTTGAGAACACAGAAGAAGAAAAATCGAGTATAGGCATGAGGTTTCCGGACTAGACATGGATTCATGTTTGGACAAAAATTCTCCTTAAGGATGAATTGTATTTTCCGTTGGAACTTCATCAACTAAAAGGTGTAACCAACAAGGAAGATGGAGATATGGCTAGCCAACTGATGAAGTGTCACAAGACTCTTTGTAGTTTGGCCACACACATACTAAGAAGACAAATTCAGTACAAGAACAACACTTATTCGCATGATGAAAATGAAAGATAAAACTCAACAGGAAAGAAAACAAGACATAAATAAAGAAAACTCGGAACAAGGAAACAAAACTAGAAGACAAGAGAACAAAATCGGTAAAAAAAACAATGAAAAATTACAGGGAACAAGTGAAAAATGAGTGCAAGAAAGGGAAAACTAGGATGCAGCTAATCCTACTCCTAACCTAACAACAAAAAAGTTCAAGGTCGCGTATAATGAAATTTCCAATGAAACCACCGTAGTCATTCGCAACCTGCATCCGCAAAGATTTGAACAATTAAAAAAGATGAAGGGTGATGTGCAATAAAAGATATAAAAAATTGAAAAACTTGCACAAGAAAAGGAAGGTCTTGTCTATGGGCAGAAAGATATGTCAAAACCACTACTTTCATCCAATTCACATGCTTACCATTTTTATGAATACCGTTTTTCAACAAACCGCGGAGGCATCTTGTGGCTGTGTCTTCATCTACATTGAGACTTTTAGCAAGCACAAGGAAAGGTTGAAACTTTTTGTTTTCTACAGATCTTTCCAAGTAAGATTGTTCCATCCATTCAACAATTGGATCATAAAATTCATAATGTCCCTCTTGAAAACCCTAAAATCTTGCAAAAGGTGAATTTTCAATTAGAGGAGTGGGATCACGATGGGAATCTTGTAAGGGAAAATATATCTGATCATTCTTAGCAGTAATTCCAAGACAGTGAGGCCCTGCCATAACCATCAGTGGAGGTTGAAGTGCCTCGCATGTTTGACAAAAAAATGAATAGAGAGATGTTGAACATGAAGATCAAGAGGTGTAAAACAACTGTCGTTGGTTGTGCAGATGGGAAAATGATAAGCTGAATGATAGTCACTAAAGACGGAAAAATGATCAAATGAGTTGATTAAAGCATCAGATTCCCATTTCACAATAAACAAATATAAGCCAATTTAAATAGTCTTGCGAATGCACTAAACAATGGAACCAAGTTCCTTGCGATCCAAATGTGACAACACATTTTCCTGCAACTGGGGACAAATTGTACAAGAATTATAGTCATCAAAATGATTTAAAAAGGATGTCATCACCACAAACACATGAGACTAGCTAGGACATGGTGAATAGAGAAGAACATGATTCATGTGATGAGTTGTGCATTCATTATCACTCAAGAGTATTTCTGGTGCGATGATGGGACAAATTTGCAATATAAAATTCGTAACAAGACCTAGGAGATGACCATTAAGGGATAAATTTGATAAGTATGATTCCTTCAGGGAAAGATAATCCTCAGAATGATCAACTTCGCATATCCACGAGTCTATGAGAGATGCACATTCCCAAACCAAGTTTGGTGCAAGATATTTTCATGAAGATGAATGAACTGTAACAGATCCTTGGATTTGGTCAAAAGTAAAATCTTGAAAAAATGAAAGGCCACACCCACAATACCAAACATTTTTCACAAGGAAATTTACATTGAGTGAAACCATGTAAAGATATGGATTGTGTTAGAGAAACAAGATCTGAATTAGTTTGGGGGGCTTACCTGAGTCACAAGATCTTAACATAACCATCAATGGAAGTTGAAGTGCCTCAACTCCCTGTCAGGTCTCTAAACTTCCCAGGATTACAGAATTTCATTTTGAAGTTTGAACTAGATTATGCAAGGTTTGAGGATAACTGCTATTGTTGGTTTCAGTCAAACCATTTCTCATCGGATAGAAGTCATCTATGTCATAGATTTTACTGGATTTTTCAACCTCAATAACTAGACTGGTCAAATCGGAAGATTCTTCTGATTTCATATTCAAAGATAAATGAATCGGCGAGATCTCATGAGTAAGATGATTTAAATAATTGTCCTCATGCAAGAGAAGAGATGATGAGGGGTGGGGAGGGTTCTCTATTATTTGACTATTTTCAATTCAATCATGGACAACCTCATTGCCTTGTGTCAATCAAGGGGGTAACTCATCAAGTGAAGAAACTAAAGAGCGTGAGGTATCTTCATCACAAGTAGATGCATTGAAAATATTAGGACACAAGGGATAGTGAGGTGAAGAGGAATTTTTTATATGAAAACCTTCTTTGATCGAAGTAGATTCTAGATATAAAGTAAATTCTTCATGAGAAATTGAAAGATCATAAGATGTGCTTGGGCATTCATCGTAACATATGGAAATAGAGTTATCATCATTGGAATGATCACTGCCCAAGGTTGGGGGTTGACTGAAAGGATTTAGTGCATTGGATTATCTACCAATATTAGTGTATTGATAATCATTCAAGAATGGAAACGCAATACCTTGACAGGGAACATTCTGAAAAATAGAGGAAACATTGGAAGCATCTTCACCTTTATGCTCCTCTACCTGCGTAATGTGACTACAAGAGAATGTGAAGAACTAGTTGGTGGAGCAGATCAATCAAGTGGGTCATGGTGATTCACAAGAGTTGGGGAGACAAAAAAAGTAGGACGTTTAGGCTCACCGTGTGAAAAGACATGAACCGAACACTCAAAATCTTGTTTCAACAAATCCTAGTTCAAATGTTTTTTAGGAATTTCATAACAGAGGTGAAGCAATCAATTAGAAAAATCCTCAACTCATTCATTAGGCTTCATTCTTAAAATATTGATTCTTGCACAAACATCTCAGTAGTTATACTTATTGATGGATTTATGAAGCTTCTTGGCAAGTTGGTCGAATGAATGGATAGAAGCAGTTGGTACTGTATGACACCATTAATTAACATGACCTTCAAATGTGAGGGGGAGTAATCTAGCCATGAAATCTTTTGAACATATTTTGTGAGAAATAAAAATATGGACAACATGAAACAGATGTTCACGAAAAATCGATTCACCCTCACCATCGAACTTAAATTCGGATAGGTTATGAATAACTTCTACAGGGATGGTACAATTCAACTCTTTAGAAAAACATCTTGGGATTATGATTTTGGGAAGAGCCATTTTAAATAAGAGATTCAAACTAGACTTAATGGGTACAACCTATTGTCTAGACCTCCTTCTTGCACCGTTTTGTTGACAATGCTGAAAATCTGTAACCCAAGGGGATCTCCACGATATGAAGTCCCAATCAAAACTCACACCATTTTGTGTAGTAGTCCCATCTGGTATAAAGGCCCAATTTTCGAATCCTTAAATATTTTCCTTGGCTCTAGCTATCAGCATAAGAAAGTGATGCAATGGTATCTTCAAAAAGCAAGGTGTGTGTGCTTAGTGAGTGTGCAGCGCAACTGTGTCTAGGTTCTCTTACTGCAAAATGGTGGAGAAAAGTGAGACTCTAAGTGAGAAGTAATAATATCACCATGAAAGAAACACACATGAAACATAAGGACTTTTCTAGCATCTAGCGAAATAGTCCTCAACAAATTCGACAATCATTACAACCAACAACAAGGGAAGGTTTGTCTAACACCAGCGGAATAATTCACGACGGATTTGATGGTTGTTATAACCAATAAGTAAATAAATTTTTGTCTAGTATCCCATAGAATAGTCCACAAGAATGGGACATCAAGGACAACCATTACAACACATTCTCAACAAGATAAGCACTAAAATAACTGAAATAGTTCAACTATCTTAGCACATGTGAAAGCAAACATGAAATACAAACATTCACAGAATAGTCTTACAAACATCCATAGTTCATGCATGAAGAACGTGCTAGTCTAAAAAGGTTTCTGTTACTAAGAAAAAGTTCCAAGACACATATTTACATTGTACATCACTAGCCCTAGTAATGGGACATTGGAGCCACTCCTTTCTCCTCAAGGAACTAGTTGATATCTCTAATTCCTTGTGGGAGGAGCCAAGGTGAAAAGTGTTTTGCTAAAGTAATGAGGGGGTATATATAAACAAGGGGTGATGCATACCCCTTGTGACTCTTTGACTACCCTCCTGACTATTCAACTTCCTATGACTTTTCAACTTACATGACTCTTCATATTCATGCGTGTAAATTGGACTTCCACTTTACAATACATTTGATTTACAATAGACATGGTCCACAGTAATGATGTTGGGTATGAAAACTCATGACATAGATTTACATGAAGTTGCTCATGTGGACTGGCTTGATGATGTGACAATGTCATGTTGTTGTTGCTGTTGACTGCTAGATGTGTTCTCAGATATGCTTTCTCCTCTCCTCCGTATAGCTTGGTAATGTGGGGTATTCAATGATCTTCGGTCTTGGAAGCTAGTTTCACACTTGTGTTCCCTTGCTTTCTCTTGGTAGGTCCCCTTATCTGTTTAACTACAATTGAGTCTTTAGGCACGCTTCCCTCCTTCTTCTCTTTCTTCATCATCTTTCCATGACTTGACAATGTACCTATTCCTTCAATTCACTCATGACGAGACAACTAATGAGCATCAATATTGCAGCAAGAATGTTGCAATTCCTGGGGCTACCAACTTTACTTTATCAACTCGGGGTTTGTACAAACTTGGAGGTGACAATGTTGTATGCACAAGCAGATGCGATGGGTCCGCTCTTTGTCACTGCTAAGCTGGTGATAGACCACTATGGCTTCTCAAACTAACCTTCTATTGATTCAGAAGAAGCTTGATTACCAATGAGGAAAAGGGAAATTTACACTAACTGAAATCTTGTCTATTGTAGTAAGGAAAAACTGAGATCAAATGCTTAAACACACCATTCATCTAACTACTTATAAAAGGCTTTGTGTCAAAAGAATGCTAAGTTAACATGTGTGCAATCCTACTGTCCTAGGCATGTAATCTGAAATAACCAAACATTCTACTGTTGTGCATGTAAATGAACACAATAACTCTTTTTTCCTTTTTGTCTTTTTTGTGTGAAAATGTGAATGCTAAATCCTCTTTGTGATGTCGCAAGTGGATTAGGGATGATGGTGAATGGTCGATGGCTTGGGAGGCAAGTGTTAACACCCAGGTTGTTCCCTATGACTCCCAAGGGAATACGGCCGGGGTAACCACTAACCAATCTTTGGATTACAGTGCCTAGCCAAATTGTAATCAGAGAGGGCTCTCTCTTTATGATTTGTCTCTGTTATGATGGTGTTTTAGGCTAGCTATTATGCACAGGTTTTGGTTTATGTTTTGGTTGTAGGATTTCCTTCAGGGCTTTAAGATGTAGTGTTTAGAGAGTAATATATCATTGGGCAATGGAGTCTGAAGTTGTGAAATGTTCTGAAATGCAGGATTGGTGGTGTTCAAACTGCAGGGCCAATTGTGTATCTTAGACAAACAAATTTAACTTGAATGGTGATGCATGTCAGCCAACAGAAAGCAATTAAGAATTTTCTATTAAGCTGGTGAGGTGAAAGTGAAACACGTTGCACAGGAGAAAACTTGAATTCCTGTGACAAAGGTCACTGTGTAAGATGTATTATGAAAGTGCAGTAATTAAGAATTACACTTATCAAGATTACAGCTGAAGAAAACATTCATTAACAACACAGATTGAACTCAGGGTATTCATTGAATAAATCCTGAAAGTTATCCTTTTTCCTCGATGCTAAATATTCAAAGTTAGAAAACATATATGGATCTTAACAAAGCAAAAATACATAACAGAGAGAGTTACAAAGACTTATTGTATGGTGCAATACACAGGAATCCAGCAGTTTTAAACAGACATCAGAACGCATTCAACACTTCAGAAATCCGAGAGATTCCATCACTTTCTTTATTAAACTTCTGAAAGGATTACAGCATAAAAACTTCTTCAGGAGAAATCAACAACAACCCTTGCAAGCTCATGCGAAGGGGACTTTATAGGAATGCTTATACAAAATATCTCAGGCATTGAGTCATCTGAGAGAGAAAATATCTTCATAACTTCGTACAGAAAGTAGAAAAGAAGTTATTACAACTTTGAATGCAGCATAAATGCTCTTTAAGTCTGTCAGAGGATAATTTGACCTTTGGAGGTCATTGAGTCAGTTGAACTTCTTTGCTTTAACGCTGGATAATGTGTCTTTACTTTTTGCTGCGCTGTATCTTCTCGGCTCTGCCAGCTGTGGTTTCCTATTCTTACTTTGTTGGCCAAAATCTTTGCTGAGTTGGCTCAGCTTTAATCTTTGATGCATGCTGATTTTGTTTAACTGTGCTTTGCATAACAACTGATATTTTTTAAAAACAAAATTTGGTGAATGGCTTACTGTTTATAAAATTTTCTGTATTGTATTTGTCCACCAGTCTTGTGTAGGGAGTTGATGCCTGAGAATTGCATCCATAGTCTCCTCTGCCTCTGTATACTTGTAAAAATTGGGTGCCACATCAAACAGGTGATTGATCTCATTCATTATAAAAAATAGACTTTCTACCTTGTTGTAGATAGTCTGTCCTGTGGCTGGCCCTGTTTCTTCTGAGCTGCTGGGCTTCTCATTGATGTCATTTGTGGCAAATGCATTCACTCTTTTAGCATACTGCTCATGAATGAGCAGTCTCCCTGCGTTGTTCAGTAAGCTAGGGAGTCCCCTGTTTTGCAGCACCAGGAATTTATCCATGAACCTTTTTACCTCGGTCTGCATGTCTTGGGTTCTTCTCTCCAATGTCTGCACCAAATTTCTCAATGTGAGAACCCTTTTGATCAATTGAACGGCCTCAGTTCTATTATTCAGCACATTGATCATCCTGGTGGCAACTTCAGGCATGTTGCCTAGAGCAGCCCTTGACTTGTGAATTTCAGCTTGTGCTTTTGGGATGAGCTCTACCTGCTCATGGATTGTCTCTATATACTGCCATTGGTCAGTAATAGACTGGCCAATATTGGCCCATAGCATTGCCTTAAGCCCAGCTATAACTTTATCTAATTTGAGCTCATTTTCTAGCTCTTTTATCCTGTCTTTGAGGGCTTTCACCTCCCTGCCCTTCTCTGCCACCGCTTGCTTGGATTTGTCATACCTGTCATTCACCTTGGCCAATTTATCCCTGGTGTCATTTAACTCGGTCATTTGAGCTTCCAGGATTTGAATTTCATTCTTCAGCTTTTGCATGTCCAGGCTTTGGGCCTGCTCTGTGGTTGTTGGTGTTGCTGAAGTAGATGTTGCTGTCTGTTCAGTCTGTTGAGGAGGAGGAGCAGTGATAGGAGCAGTTTCCTCAAGATTGATGACCAGAGGCGGCTGAGAGGTCTGACCCTCTTCTCTTTGTTTCAGTGCTGTTTGCAATGCTGCTTGTGCGGCTTCTGATTCTCCCAACTTTTCTTGTGCTTGAATCAGCTGCTTATAAAGGGAAATCATCAAGGCTGTGGCATCCTGCTCATGTCTTTGCTGAGCTACTTCATTTGTTTGAGGGTGAATGGTAGCTGGGAGTTTGATTTTTTTCCTTAAGGCAGCCATGTCAGCATCCCTCAACTTCAATATCTCTTGTATTCCTTTGATGTCTTTGGGATCATGCCCAATTTCAATGATTATGTCTTCCAAGGACCTTATTATGTTGTCCTTTGCCTGGGATGATGCCCTCTCCAACTCCAGTTGAGAGGCTGTATTATTGAGGCTGCTTTCTAGCTTGTAATTTTCTAATGTTTTGTCTGCCAAGGCAGCATACACCATCTCACCAGTCTGTTTGTGCAGTTCAATTTTATCCATTGGGTGTATGTCCTTGGCTAGGACCTCCAGATTGGTTTTGAGGTAATCTGAGGTAGATTGGGGCTGCAGTGCTGTTGGCAAAAAATGGCTCATGATCATTTTGCCTTCCTGTACATCAAATGCAGACATCAGTCTTTGTTGATTGGTGGGAGCCATTTTCAATAAATGGTTGTACAGCTGTATCTTGATAGGGTCACTCCTCCTTTTGATGTCTATAAACTGTTGCTTGATGCTCCTTTCTCCTTCTCTTTGCTGGCTGGAGGAGCTGACCTCTCCTCCCATAGTTCTGTCCTGTTCCTGCTGGAAGGAACTTGCTGAAGCTTCTCTGCTGGGTGGGCCCATGCCCACTTCTTGCCTTATTGCTATGTCATCCTCAGAAAAGTCATTCAACCTTTGCCTTTTCTCTCCCTGGTTTATGGATGATGTCAGGGGAGTTTCTCTATCTCTTTTTCTGTTTATGTCCTCTTTCTGTGGAGTTTGGAGGACCGAGGCATCGAAGGTAGTTTCTGGCCTAGGAGGCACTATGTTTTGAGCCTGTTGCTCAGTGGAAGTTGGAGTATCAGATACTCTTTCTTGCTGTAAGGGCTGTTGTCCCTCATGTGGCCCTTCTTCTTGATGCAGTTCCTGTTGTTGTTGTTGTTGCTCTGCCTGCTGCTGCATTTCTTTATCTGCCTGCTCTTGAGTCACTGAAGGTGGCTGCTCCTTGCCATGGAGTGATTGTTCTATCTCCATTTCCTTTTCTTTGCCTTTGCTAGATATATTTTCAGTGGCCTTGGTAGTTTGCTGTTTGGCAGTTGAGGAGGATGCAGCTGCTCCCACTTGTGTGCTCGGAAGTGTGAATACCTGTGAACAAAGTTCAAGTTCAGCCATCTTCCTTAGATTCCTTACTACCCTCTGATTTAGCTCTTCTTGTGATATGGGCTCTTCTAAGGTCCCTCTCCTCCATTTGTCTTGGTTAGCATATTTTTCAATGTGAGGGATACTATAATGATCATAGGCAGACAACTTATATTTGAGCCTCCTCATAGTTATAAAATGATTAGGGTCATAGGGTGTCCATAGGAAACTGGTTTGAAGGCCAAGGGACTCAAGCATTCTATCTGCTTCCTTCCATCCTTGCTCCCTCTCGTTATAGATAAAATGGCCAAGTTGGCTTTTCACCTTTAACTGTGCTTTTTTTCCTTTTCCTGAAAAGTGAAGCACATCAACCCGGCCAAATTGCCTAAAGTACTCTAGGGCAAATAGCCTCATAGGCACATACTTAGGTAATCTGAATGGAGGCAAATCACACCCATATATCCTGATGACGGTGTGGTTTTGGTAGAAGTACCAATCCCCAATGCTATAAGCTTTGGATAGCTGAAGAATTCTCTGCATGTCATCAGTGAGTCTTGGAGGAGGTGAGCTCATCAGCATTGCCATAGCTGGATGGACAAACAAATCTATGAATTCACAGTAAGTGTATGGAGAATCAGGTGTAGTGTGGAAGACAGAGGACCAATAAACCACTGATCTGGGATTGCCTTGGGCATCCACTCTTTTGATTGAAAAATGAAATCTCTCATGTTGATGGTACAAGATCAAATGGTAAATGTAGGAGGTGTATCTGAACATCTTTTCTCTGGATAAATTCATTAGCTGCTCATGTATTTTGTCGGAGATGTAGGTGGCATAATCATAGCAAACTGGAGGTCTGCCCGGAGCGAACATCAGCGTCATTACCAGTACAGTTTGGTCTACCAATTCTATTGAGCTATAGCCCAAAATCGGACTAATCATATCTACCAAGTCCCTGCCCAACTGGTTAAGGTATACTTGATTTAGAGGAGGATATTGCACAGAATCAGAGTCAATGTATAACTGATTTAGCTTAGTGATTTGGGCATCTGTCAATCTATCCCCTTGTTTTATCAAGTCTACTAGTGACAAGGGGACCAATTTTCTCTGAGTTTTGAAGCAGAGCATGTTCCTGATGGCCTCAGGAGTGATGTAAAAGAGAGCAGCACCAGAAGGATCCAACACAGCCCTCTGAGTAGGGTCATAATATTCAGCACAAAGATGGATCAAATCAGGGAATTGATTGACTTGAGGCAACTTAAAAATAGGAAGAAAAGAATCCCATATACCCAACACATCTGCTCCAGTTTCATGTTTGGCCTTAAGTTCATTGAGCAGGTGGATATGAAACTTGGTTCTCATCAACATCTCTTCTGAAATCTGATAATCCATATCTACCAAGGCTTGCCATTCCAAGTTCCTTTGAGGGGCATTCAGAGGCTGAACATTTAGTACTACAGGTGTCTCCATTGAAAAAGAGGATTCTGAATTAAGTGTAAAGTGGTTTCAATTGAGCAGGACAGTATAGAGGAGTGTCTCTTTACCAGGGAGGTGAATTTATAAGGAACAGAGAGTAGTTCTGATAAACAGCAATTGAAATACTGTTTAAAGTTTAAATAAGACCAATGCCTGGCCTCACTCTGTCTTTCTCAGCAGGTAAATTCAGTTTAAATGAGTCTTTCGCGAATGCGCGAACAGAGTATGGTTTTTAGTGAAAATGGGGGCAAACAAGGCTCAGCTAGTGTTTTTCGAGTTCACAATTGTAAATGGGGCCAGGCGCAAGTATTTCTGCCGGTCAATTATATGTTTTTCACAAATTTAATCGTCCTTGGCAATTTACAGACAAAACCAGGCGAAGGAAGGATTTTCGAGGATAAATACCTGGTTTTCAGAGAGCAATGGAGAGGAGTGCAGGTGAAAATGGTGCGCTGGCGGTCTCCTGGTCGAGTTCTGCAGGTTGGTGCACTGTTGGACGTGGAAAAATCATGCAGGAGCAACAAACGTTTTTGTAGAAAAGTGCCAAAAAAACACGAAATTTGGCTATAATATTGATTTTTCAGACTTTTGGCGCGCTTTTCTGGTGACGTCAGCATGACATCATCGGTGGGGTCAGGGCCGGGTGACGTCAGCATGACGTCATCAGGTGAGGTGGCAGGCTCTGAGCGGTCCACGGGGGTGATGAAGTGGCAAGACACATTAGCAGAAGGTCGGGCGCAGCGGTTGACGCGATGGCAGGGTGGCAATGACGTGGGATGACGTGGGAGTGACGTTGGACAAGCGGGACGACCGAAACCGGAAACGGTTAGCGGTTTTATATCGCACCGCTTATGATACGGACGAGGTATTTGTCAGGCGTACCTCCGATGCGCTGTGGGGAAGACGCGTGGCGACCGAATGACGTAACCCTTCTGACAGATATCGGAAGGTATCTGTCCGCCATCGAAGCCGCTCCGATATCAATGAGGGCCGTCGGATCTCATGGGCCCGATCCGACGGTTGACGGGGGGGGGGGGTAAGGTGCTCGTCCGGTACGGGGTAATTGGCGGACGTCGGAGCCGCTCCGACATGGATGAGAGCCGTTGGATTAGAGGCCCTCAATCGGACGGCTGTCAGATCAATGAAATGATCGGTCGATACGGAAGGGACGGGGTTATTTCAATATTTATTTCGGGATCTGTGCTCGGCGGAAAAACCTTAGGGTATGGGTTTTTGTAAGGTTTTTCGGTGCATTTGGAAAATCACATATATGCGCCCGAACCATTGGAAAATCACAAAAATGGGTTTTTGTGTATTATTTGGCAATTTAGAGCGGGTAAGGGTAAAGCAAGGTTTTTACAAGGTTTATGTTTGCAAATGGGGTGTAATGGGTTAAAAATGGATTCAGAAAGGGGGAGGAGGGTTAGAGTTAGGTTTATCAAGATGACCAGGTGTCATTTGATCCCTGATATAGAACTTATTGGCTATAATGCCAAGGGGGGGGATATTTATACAAAATTTGGGGTTTATACACCATGGTGTTTATACTAGTAGGGAAAAGGTGATATAGGGGATTTATATAGTAAAGTTAGAGTTAATATGGATGAAAGAAGTGGATTAGGGGAGACAAAGCTAAGTTTATTTGAGAAACACTTAGCTTAGGGAGTAGATCAAAATGAAAAGATTTTTACACAAGAAATGTGGCTTTTGAAGGAACAAGAACCACCATGAAACCATAATCTTCTTCCATGAATCTCAGCTGATGAGGGAGTGTTAGTCATGAAGTGGAAAGGGGAAGAAGGGAGGTTAGACATGCTTCCTGCTTGCTGCAACTTGATGAAGAAGAACACCTTCTCAATTGATTGACTTTGCTTTGGTAAACAAAGTTAACACACCTGCAATGGTAAAGATAACCTTTCTGCAACCCCAACTACTTACCCAGCTACTTGCCTAGCATTTTTTATTTCTTCTTGGAGGGTGCACTTGGACTTGCAGACCCTTACCTGCCTTTTCTTTTCTCTGGCTTTTTCTCTTGTTTTTTCTATCTACTTCTACCCTTATTTCTTCCAAGGTCCCAGATTAAGCTGTTGGGAGCCTTTTCTTCTCTACCTGAACTATTTGTCTGCCAAGATTAAACAGTTTGGACAGACTCCTTTCTCTATTCTACAACTGAAAATTTAAACCATGGAATGATCCAGATTAGACTGTTGCAACATCCATCAAAATTTAAGTCCATACCAAGCTATAAGCACAGATTGGATTCTCTTGGAAATATGTGATCTTTGAATCATCAAAGCAGAGCATATTTGGACCTTTCATAGCCAATCATGAAATATGAAACCTATTGGTATAGGTAGCTAACAGTGGCTCCACATGGGGATGGTGTTTCATTTGAAAGACCAAGAACAGCAGGTCAGATTGCCTTGCTCCTTGATTGCTCTTGCCCATCTTGTAGTTTGCTGCTTTGAAGTGCCCAAATTGTGTGCTTTTCTTCTTGGTAGACCTCTGATTCTATTTACCTTTTGCTGGCAGTCAATAAACTTGAAAAAACTACATTTTTACAATCTAAACAGAAAATAATATATACATCTGCATATATACAAGGGAACCTTAGGCTGTACTCATGGGTAATAGTCAAAATAATGCTTCAGCATCCTGCCATTCACAGGACCTTCATCCAAGTCAGTTTCAGTTAGACTTTTAAGGAAATAGGTATTGTTACCTTGTACTGCTTGGACAGCAAATGGTCCTCTCCAAAGGGAGTCAAATTTTCCATGCTTTCCTTTGTCTTCTCTTCTTGCATCCCACTTGAGGACTTTGTCTCCCACACTGAAATCTTCTGCCTTGGTTCTTCTATCAAAGGCCTTCTTTAATTTCTCTTGTAGAACTTGAACTCTGCTGAAAACTTGGTCTCTAGTTTGCTGCAGACATATGATTTGATTGATTCTTCTTTGCATATCATTTGGTTCAGCTTGGCTTTCTTGAAGAAGCTTCATAACAGGCACTCCTAATGATGGGGGGAACTTGGCCTCTAACCCATAAACCAACTCATATGGGCTGGTCCCAATTGATCTTTTGGTTGTTAGTCTATCTGCCCATAGGGCATTCACAAGCTTCTTATGCCAATTCTTTTTGTTCTCTTCGAGTACTTTCTTTATGATGTTTACCAGACTTTTGTTTGATGACTCGGCAAGGCCATTTCCTTGGGGATAGTATGCAGTGGAATGGCCCAGAGTGATGTGAAATTTATGGCAGAAGTTCACCATTTTCTTGGATCTGAAAGCAGTAGCATTGTCTGTTATTATTTTGTCAGGACAGCCAAATCTTGCCAATATGTTGTTCTCCAAGAACTGAATAATTATTGAATCATTTGCTTGTCTGTATGGGACAGCTTCAATCCACTTGGTGAAGTAGTCTGTGGCTGTCAAGATCCATCTATGTTGGCCTGAAGATGAGGGATGAATTTCCCCAATGAAGTCCAATCCCCATTGTTGAAAAGGTCTCTCTGTTGCAATAGGCCTTAAAGGAAGTGGCAACAACTGTCTCTTTCCCTCAAACACTTGACATTTATGACATGAGGTGATGAATTTCTTGACATCAGAGAACATGGTGGGCCAGTAGTATCCAGCCCTTAGTATCTTGTCCACAGTGGACTTCCAGTACAAGTGTCCACCACAGTCACCTGCATGAAATTCTTTTATGATATTGTCAGTTTCATTTTCAATTAAACAGTGCAGCAATATACCTTCATGGTTTTTCCAAAGCAGATTGCCATCCATCACACAAAATCTTGAGGTTTTCATTTTTAAGAATCTACACTTTGTTTTGGACAGTCCTGGGGGAGCACACAGGTTTTGTAACACATAACAGATATCTGAATACCAGGGGGATTGTTCAAAGGCTACATTGATCTTTGGGGTCGCCAGCTCCGGTTCACTGTCCAGCTGATTGATGTCTAAGGCTTGGAAATTTGTTTCTGTCATTAATTTGGCCAAGCCTTGCCCTTTTATCAGTTTTGTAGGTTTTATCTCAATGTCAAATTCCAAGATGTTGGCAATCCATTTTCCTCTTCTTCCCTCTAAATTTTCTTGGGTGAGAATGTCTTTGACAATAGGACTTGGCACATATGCTATAACATGGGAATAAAGGATATAAATCCTAAAGTCTTTAATTGCTTTGACTAAAGCATAAGCTTGCTTTTCCATGATTTGATACTTTAAAGGTGCATCTCTAAGAGCTTTGCTAAAGAAAGCAATTGGCTTCTCATTACCTTGGTCATCTTTTTGTAATAGAACAGCAGCAATAGTATGCTGGGAGGCAAAAGAGAAAATGATAAATTCTCTGTCAAACTGAGGATTGGTCAACACTGGGGTTTGGATAAGGGCCAATTTTATACCTTCAAAGGCTTGATTGGCTTCAACAGTCCATTTTACTTTTGAATCTTTCTTTAGCATGTTATTTAATAATCTGATTAGTTCTGCTAAGTTTGGGATAAACCTTCTCAAGAAATTGATTTTTCCCAAGAATCCTTGTAACTCTTTGACATTTCTTGGGTGAGGCATTTGTAGGATAGCTTGTATCCTATCTGGGTCAATTCTAATGCCATCTTTAGAAATGATGTGGCCCAACAGCTTACCTTCCTCTAAAACAAACAGGGATTTCTTGGGATTTAAGGAAATTCCATATTTTCTGCATTTAAGGAAGATCTGTCTCAAATGTTTTATATGTTCTTGGTCTGATTTTGAGAAAGGTGTAAGGTCATCCAGGTAAATGACTAAGAAGTCATGAATCTCCTTTGCAAAAGCGATGTCCATTGCTCTTTGAAATGTTGCCCCTGCATTTTTCAATCCAAAAGGCATTTTTACATATTTGAAAGTTCCCCATGGGGTTGTAAATGTTGTTTTGTCCTGATCATCGGGGTGAACTAAGATCTGGTTAAAACCTGAGAATCCATCAAGTAGAGAGATTCTGGAAGCCCCCACTACTCTTTGCAAAATGTGATCCATCTTGGGTAAGGGGTAATTGTCTTTGAGGGATACTTGGTTCAGATTCCTCAAATCCACACACAGCCTAATTTCTCCAGTCTTCTTTCTTGTAGGGACTAAGTTGGAGATCCATTCAGAGAATCTGATTGGTGCTATGATGCCTGCCTTGAACATTTTTTGTACCTCTTGTTCCATTGCTGGGAGAAGCATAGGATTGATTCTCCTCAGTTTTTGTTTAAAGGGCTTTTGATCAGGTTTGAGAGGGATAGTGTGCTGGATTACAGAGGTGTCATAGGACTTTAGGTCCTCATAGCTCCATGCAAAAACATCCTGGAACTCTTTGAAGAGGTCAATGTATTTTGGCTTTTGGTCAGGAGGTAAGGAAGCAGATAATTTAATTATCTTGGGCTTGTCAATTGTACCTATGTTGCACTCTTCAATGGCTGCATTTAAGGGCTGCATTTTTGGTTTTCTAGGGATGTCATTTGAGTCAAAGATGTCTTCTAGTGGAGTTAGGCCCGTTGGAAGAAAATTGTCTTTCAGCTCTATGATTTCAGTTTCAGCATTGGCCACCTCTTCATAGTTAATTTGTTGAATTTGCTGAATGTTTTCCTTGTTAAAAATGGTTGGATTCAGCATTTGTTTTGCAGTTCTAGGTGATATTGGGTGAGCAATCTGTTGAAACTGTATTTGTGATGGACTTGCTCCATCAAGTATTTCTGATTGACTTGCTGCATCAGGTATTTGTGATTGACTTGCTGTATCAAGTATTTGTGATTGACTTGCTGTATCAAGTATTTGTGATTGACTTGCTCTATCAGTGTCAATATTTAATCCTGCAAATTCTTGTTGCAGAGTTAAAAAATGGTTTATTTGCTTGTCATTCTCAAATACTTGCCAATCATTAACATTGTTCGGGATGGAGGGTCTGTGTTTTACCTCAGCTGTAAAACAATGATGGGGCTCAAAAGGCAGCTTGCAGGTACTTGCAAAGGTGGCTAAACTATGAGCGTGTAGATTGTGGGTTCTAGGAATTTTAGTGATTTGAAATTCAGAGAAAAAGTTTAGTACCTCAGCAACAGCAGACCTATAAGTCCTTAGTCTTTTGTCATTGGTGACAAAGTTTCCCTTCACTTGTTGAATAACCAAATCTGAATCGCCCATAATTGAAACCCTAGCAGCTTGTAAGAATTTTACTAACTTGAGGCCTAGTAAAAGAGCTTCATATTCTGCCATGTTATTGGTACATCTGAATTTTAATCTATAGGCTCTGCCTTCTGCATGACTATTTTCTTTGTTGTGTACCCAAACTCCAGCTCCTGCCCCTAACTTGTTGACCGAGCCATCAAATTCAAGGAACCATAGGATATCCTGTTGGGAAGGAGATTTAATGATCGGTTCATGGGCTGGCAATGTGAGTAGCAGTTGTGGTTTTTTCTCTAGCTTGTCTTCTAGGGTAGTCTCATCGTTTGATTGGATGTTCTTGACAACTGGGGCAGCAGCAACATCTAGTGTTTGATTGACTGTTGTTTCATGGGTGGTAATACTTTCATTTGAATCTTCCTCTTGTATGAATATCTTGGTTTCAACTTCACCTTTTGAGGGAGTTGTGGTGTTATTGAAGAGAATGTATGAGTCTATGTCTGAATGGATAGCATATATGGGAAAGTTTTGAGGCTTTTCTTCACTGCTGACCATGTATTTCATAAGTGTTTCTCTGTACAGTCTTTTTGGTTGCCCAAAAACAGAGATAGTGGCATATGACATGTCTAATTGCAGGGAACCTTGGAGTTTAGCTCCCCATGATCTTGATAACAGCATCCCATACTTAGGTGGGATATCAGCAACTACCACATCCATTAGGATTGTCTTGTTTGGGTATTGAACCAAAGACACACATAAATCTTTTATGAGACCTAGACACTTGACTTGGCTTGAGTCAAAGGAAAACAGGTCCTTGTATGGTCTTGTTATGTCCAAATTCAATCTTTCCATGACTGCTTTTGGCATGAGGTTGTGAGAAGCACCTGAATCAAACATTGCATTGTGTAGTATTTTGTCATGAATATGTAGGCTGACATAAAAAGGTAGTACCCCTGTGACTATTGTTTTTCCATCCACTTCTAGGCCAAATAATAATTCTGGAGTGTCATCCAGCACATTGACATCATCTTTGTTGCCAGTGAGTTGAAGGGATTTTTTGATCTGTAGCTTATAGATGTCATGCTTGGCTAGTTCCAAGAGAGGAATAGCTATCTTTATTTTGCCAATTTCAGTTTCTAGATCAAAGGATTTTTCAGATTGGGTCTTGGGGTTATAGGTGACAGTCCTCTCCTTATTCATTAAATCTTCTTCTTGATTTTTATCTTGATTTTGGGACTTATCCTTTTTTCTCATCTCTTGAGGAGAAATAGTTGAATAAGGATGAGAAGGGGGAGTGACCATAGGCTGTTGTTTTATGGACAGTGGTTCGGTGATCTCCTCAACAATCACTTCTTGTGTATGTGAATTTATTTTGTCATTAGGTTCTGTGCCTGTGACTCTTTCAGGCTGTGGATTATCCGTTTTCTTTTCAGGCTGGTTAACATTCACAGTTCTGCTCCTCAGCTTGTATTGTTTATGGACTTCATAAACAGCAGTGTCATAGCCTTGTTTAAAGTCAAAGGATTCACCTGATTTAGTTTGGAACAGTTTGATTTCATCATCCTCATGATCTTCTTGTGTTAAGAAAACTTGACTTTCACCATCTAGACCCATTAAATTAATCTCAGGATCTTCATTGGGCTCTGTTGATGTGGAAGTTTCTGCATAATTTTCTTGGAAAGGGGGTCTTATGTCTTGATCAGCACTGGGTTTGCCAATGCCTGGGTTTTGAGTTCTCCTAAAATTTGGACTCCTAGGAGGGTTGTTTTGTGGTGCTTCCCATGATGATTTTCTCTCAACCGATTCCACTCTATCACCCAATCTTTTCATTCCATTGAGTATTGCATCTAGCTTTTGATCAAAGGCAGAGGGCTCCTCTTTGAAAGCAGTCCTCTTTTCCAACCTTTCCCTGTTCCTTTTGGCAATTAGGTTGGCTTCCACTGTGACAGCAACCCTTTGGGCCTCTTCAAGGGATTGAGCATCTCTTTCCTTCAACTGATAGGCCATGTCAGGATCAAAACCATCAGGGAATTTGTACAAGGCTAAATCAGGAGGAGGTCTTAAATTTTGTGGAATTGAGTTATATACATTGTTAAATCTTGCACAATACTCCAAAACAGTCTCTTGGGGACCTCTTTTGATAGTGTCATATTCCCCAAGTATGTGCAGAGGATCTTTCTTTTTTTCCCATCTACTAGTAAAGGCTTGATACAGTTCATCAGGAGTTGTAATGGAGTTTGCATTCAGGGATCTAAACCAAGTTCTTACATCCCCAGTTAGGCTTTGAACAAACATCCTCATTCTGACACTGTCATCATCTATTTCATAGGTCTCAAAATGGTCTTGCATCCTCTTAGCATGCTAGACAGCTGTCAGAGGGCCATTGGAGTCAAAATATGAGATTTTGGTTTGGTAATCTTGGGGTAGAGCTGCAGCATTAGCTGGTATCTGCAAGGGTGCATATCTGTTAGCCATATTTACAGGATTTAGAGGATTAACAGGGGCAGCTGGTATAATAGGAACAGTGGGTATCACAGGGGTAACAAGTAGGGGTGAACCTAGAGTGTTGGTTAAGGGGATATGTGCAGTGGAAGAAGATGTGAGAGGAGGACTTTGAGATGTGGATGGTGAACTAGGGGAACTAGGGGTAGACCGGAAAAGGACCTTGCATGGGGTAGATATAAGGCTAGGATGATCTGAATCTGAGGTTAAATCAGCAGGCTGCTCCTACTTTTGCTGCCTCCTAATGTTTCTTGGGATGGTATTTGGATTATCAACAATGATAGGTGGGTTAGGGTCAGGATTTGCCCTAGTATGTCGTGGATTTTTCTTAGGAGCCAGTTTCTAACTGTTTTTTAGGGTTTTGTAGGAAATTTTTATATCTGAAAGGACTGGATGAAGATTTTGGAATGGCTATATATTCTCAGAGCTAAGATGAAGATTCCCTAAACAAGCTCCTCCTTAAAGCTGTTAATGTGATACAAAAACAGATTAAAGGCCTCTTGACTGATTTCAGGCTTGATAGTAGCTATGGAAAATATATAGTAATTAAAAAATCTCAAGCCTCCCCAGTGGAATCGCCAATTATGTTAACACCCAGGTTGTTCCCTATGACTCCCAAGGGAATACGGCCGGGGTAACCACTAACCAATCTTTGGATTACAGTGCCTAGCCAAACTGTAATCAGAGAGGGCTCTCTCTTTATGATTTGTCTCTGTTATGATGGTGTTTTAGGCTAGCTATTATGCACAGGTTTTGGTTTATGTTTTGGTTGTAGGATTTCCTTCAGGGCTTTAAGATGTAGTGTTTAGAGAGTAATATATCATTGGGCAATGGAGTTTGGAGTTGTGAAATGTTCTGAAATGCAGGATTGGTGGTGTTCAAACTGCAGGGCCAATTGTGTATCTCAAACAAACAAATTTAACTTGAATGGTGATTCATGTCAGCCAACAGAAAGCAATTAAGAATTTTCTATTAAGCTGGTGAGGTGAAAGTGAAACACGTTGCACAGGAGCAAACTTGAATTCCTATGACAAAGGTCACTGTGTAAGATGTATTATGACAGTGCAGCAATTAAGAATTACACTTATCAAGATTACAGCTGAAGAAAACATTCATTAACAACACAGATTGAACTCAGGGTATTCATTGAATAAATCCTGAAAGTTATCCTTTTTCCTCGTTGCTAAATATTCAAAGTTAGAAAACATATATGGATCTTAACAAAGCAAAAATACATAACAGAGAGAGTTACAGAGACTTATTGTATGGTGCAATACACAGGAATCCAGCAATTTTAAACAGACATCAGAACGCATTCAACACTTCAGAAATCCGAGAGATTCCATCACTTTCTTTATTAAACTTCTGAAAGGATTACAGCATAAAAACTTCTTCAGGAGAAATCAACAACAACCCTTGCAAGCTCATGCGAAGGGGACTTTATAGGAATGCTTATACAAAATATCTCAGGCATTGAGTCATTTGAGAGAGAAAATATCTTCATAACTTCGTACAGAAAGTAGAAAAGAAGTTATTACAACTTTGAATGCAGCATAAATGCTCTTTAAGTCTGTCAGAGGATAATTTGACCTTTGGAGGTCATTGAGTCGGTTGAACCGCTTTGCTTTAACGCTGGATAATGTGTCTTTACTTTTTGCTGCGCTGTATCTTCTCGGCTCTGCCAGCTGTGGTTTCCTATTCTTGCTTTGTTGGCCAAAATCTTTGCTGAGTTGGCTCAGCTTTAATCTTTGATGCATGCTGATTTTGTTTAACTGTGCTTTGCATAACAACTGATATTTTTTAAAAACAAAATTTGGTGAATGGCTTACTGTTTATAAAATTTTCTGTATTGTATTTGTCCACCAGTCTTGTGTAGGGAGTTGATGCCTGAGAATTGCATCCATAGTCTCCTCTGCTTCTGTATACTTGTAAAAATTGGGTGCCACATCAAACAGGTGATTGATCTCATTCATTATAAAAAATAGACTTTCTACCTTGTTGTAGATAGTCTGTCCTGTGGCTGGCCCTGTTTCTTCTGAGCTGTTGGGCTTCTCATTGATGTCATTTGTGGCAAATGCATTCACTCTTTTAGAATACTACTCATGAATGAGCAGTCTCCCTGCGCTGTTCAGTAAGCTAGGGAGTCCCCTGTTTTGCAGCACCAGGAATTTATCCATGAATCTTTTTACCTCGGTCTGCATGTCTTGGGTTCTTCTCTCCAATGTCTGCAACAAATTTCTCAATGTGAGAACCCTTTTGATCAATTGAATGGCCTCAGTTCTATTATTCAGCACATTGATCATCCTGGTGGCAACTTCAGGCATGTTGCCTAGAGCAGCCCTTGACTTGTGAATTTCAGCTTGTGCTTTTGGGATGAGCTCTACCTGCTCATGGATTGTCTCTATATACTGCCATTGGTCAGTAATAGACTGGCCAATATTGGCCCATAGCATTGCCTTAAGCCCAGCTATAACTTTATCTAATTTGAGCTCATTTTCTAGCTCTTTTATCCTGTCTTTGAGGGCTTTCACCTCCCTGCCCTTCTCTGCCACCGCTTGCTTGGATTTGTCATACCTGTCATTCACCTTGGCCAATTTATCCCTGGTGTCATTTAACTCGGTCATTTGAGCTTCCAGGATTTGAATTTCATTCTTCAGCTTTTGCATGTCCAGGCTTTGGGCCTGCTCTGTGGTTGTTGGTGTTGCTGAAGTAGATGTTGCTGTCTGTTCAGTCTGTTGAGGAGGAGGAGCAGTGATAGGAGCAGTTTCCTCAAGATTGATGACCAGAGGCGGCTGAGAGGTCTGACCCTCTTCTCTTTGTTTCAGTGCTATTTGCAATGCTGCTTGTGCGGCTTCTGATTCTCCCAACTTTTCTTGTGCTTGAATCAGCTGCTTATAAAGGGAAATCATCAAGGCTGTGGCATCCTGCTCATGTCTTTGCTGAGCTACTTCATCTGTTTGAGGGTGAATGGTAGCTGGGAGTTTGATTTTTTTCCTTAAGGTAGCCATGTCAGCATCCCTCAACTTCAATATCTCTTGTATTCCTTTGATGTCTTTGGGATCATGCCCAATTTCAATGATTATGTCTTCCAAGGACCTTATTCTGTTGTCCTTTGCCTGGGATGATGCCCTCTCCAACTCCAGTTGAGAGGCTGTATTATTGAGGCTGCTTTCTAGCTTGTACTTTTCTAATGTTTTGTCCGCCAAGGCAGCATACACCATCTCACCAGTCTGTTTGTGCAGTTCAATTTTATCCATTGGGTCTATGTCCTTGGCTAGGACCTCCAGATTGGTTTTGAGGTAATTTGAGGTAGATTGGGGCTGCAGTGCTGTTGGCAAAAAATGGCTCATGATCATTTTGCCTTCCTGTACATCAAATGCAGACATCAGTCTTTCTTGATTGGTGGGAGCCATTTTCAATAAATGGTTGTACAGCTGTATCTTGATAGGGTCACTCCTCCTTTTGATGTCTATAAACTATTGCTTGATGCTCCTTTCTCCTTCTCTTTGCTGGCTGGAGGAGCTGACCTCTCCTCCCATAGTTCTGTCCTGTTCCTGCTGGAAGGAACTGGCTGAAGCTTCTCTGCTGGGTGGGCCCATGCCCACTGCTTGCCTTATTGCTATGTCATCCTCAGAAAAGTCATTCAATATTTGCCTTTTCTCTCCCTGGTTTATGGATGATGTCAGGGGAGTTTCTCTATCTCTTTTTCTGTTTATGTCCTCTTTCTGTGGAGTTTGGAGGACCGAGGCATCGAAGGTAGTTTCTGGCCTAGGAGGCACTATGTTTTGAGCCTGTTGCTCAGTGGAAGTTGGAGTATCAGATACTCTTTCTTGCTGTAAGGGCTATTGTCCCTCATGTGGCCCTTCTTCTTGATGCAGTTCCTGTTGTTGTTGTTGTTGCTCTGCCTGCTGCTGCATTTCTTTATCTGCCTGCTCTTGAGTCACTGAAGGTGGCTGCTCCTTGCCATGGAGTGATTGTTCTATCTCCATTTCCTTTTCTTTGCCTTTGCTAGATATATTTTCAGTGGCCTTGGTAGTTTGCTGTTTGGCAGTTGAGGAGGATGCAGCTGCTCCCACTTGTGTGCTCGAAAGTGTGAATACCTGTGAACAAAGTTCAAGGTCAGCCATCTTCCTTAGATTCCTTACTACCCTCTGATTTAGCTCTTCTTGTGATATGGGCTCTTCTAAGGTCCCTCTCCTCCATTTGTCTTGGTTAGCATATTTTTCAATGTGAGGGATACTATAATGATCATAGGCAGACAACTTATATTTGAGCCTCCTCATAGTTATAAAATGATTAGGGTCATAGGGTGTCCATAGGAAACTGGTTTGAAGGCCAAGGGACTCAAGCATTCTATCTGCTTCCTTCCATCCTTGCTCCCTCTCGTTATAGATAAAATGGCCAAGTTGGCTTTTCACCTTTAACTGTGCTTTTTTGCCTTTTCCTGAAAAGTGAAGCACATCAACCCGGCCAAATTGCCTAAAGTACTCTAGGGCAAATAGCCTCATAGGCACATACTTAGGTAATCTGAATGGAGGCAAATCACACCCATATATCCTGATGACGGTGTGGTTTTGGTAGAAGTACCAATCCCCAATGCTATAAGCTTTGGATAGCTGAAGAATTCTCTGCATGTCATCAGTGAGTCTCGGAGGAGGTGAGCTCATCAGCATTGCCATAGCTGGATGGACGAACAAATTTATGAATTCACAGTAAGTGTATGGAGAATCAGGTGTAGTGTGGAAGACAGAGGACCAATAAACCACTGATCTGGGATTGCCTTGGGCATCCACTCTTTTGATTGAAAAATGAAATCTCTCATGTTGATGGTACAAGATCAAATGGTAAATGTAGGAGGTGTATCTGAACATCTTTTCTCTGGATAAATTCATTAGCTGCTCATGTATTTTGTCGGAGATGTAGGTGGCATAATCATAGCAAACTGGAGGTCTGCCCAGAGCGAACATCAGCATCATTACCAGTACAGTTTGGTCTACCAATTCTATTGAGCTATAGCCCAAAATCGAACTAATCATATCTACCAAGTCCCTGCCCAACTGGTTAAGGTATACTTGATTCAGAGGAGGATATTGCACAGAATCAGAGTCAATGTATAACTGATTTAGCTTAGTGATTTGGGCATCTGTCAATCTATCCCCTTGTTTTGTCAAGTCTACTAGTGACAAGGGGACCAATTTTCTCTGAGTTTTGAAGCAGAGCATGTTCCTGATAGCCTCAGGAGTGATGTAAAAGAGAGCAGCACCAGAAGGATCCAACACAGCCCTCTGAGTAGGGTCATAATATTCAGCACAAAGATGGATCAAATCAGGGAATTGATTGACTTGAGGCAACTTAAAAATAGGAAGAAAAGAATCCCATATACCCAACACATCTGCTCCAGTTTCATGTTTGGCCTTAAGTTCATTGAGCAGGTGGATATGAAACTTGGTTCTCATCAACATCTCTTCTGAAATCTGATAATCCATATCTGCCAAGGCTTGCCATTCCAAGTTCCTTTGAGGGGCATTCAGAGGCTGAACATTTAGTACTACAGGTGTCTCCATTGAAAAAGAGGATTCTGAATTAAGTGTAAAGTGGTTTCAATTGAGCAGGACAGTATAGAGGAGTGTCTCTTTACCAGGGAGGTGAATTTATAAGGAACAGAGAGTAGTTCTGATAAACAGCAATTGAAATACTGTTTAAAGTTTAAATAAGACCAATGCCTGGCCTCACTCTGTCTTTCTCAGCAGGTAAATTCAGTTTAAATGAGTCTTTCGCGAATGCGCGAACAGAGTATGGTTTTTAGTGAAAATGGGGGCAAACAAGGCTCAGCTAGTGTTTTTCGAGTTCACAATTGTAAATGGGGCCAGGCGCAAGTATTTCTGCCAGTCAATTATATGTTTTTCACAAATTTAATCGTCCTTGGCAATTTACAGACAAAACCAGGCAAAGGAAGGATTTGCGAGGATAAATACTTGGTTTTCAGAGAGCAATGGAGAGGAGTGCAGGTGAAAATGGTGCGCTGGCGGTCTCCTGGTCGAGTTCTGCAGGTTGGTGCACTGTTGGACGTGGAAAAATCATGCAGGAGCAACAAACGTTTTTGTAGAAAAGTGCCAAAAAAACGCGAAATTTGGCTATAATATGGATTTTTCAGACTTTTGGCGCGCTTTTCTGGTGACGTCAGCATGACGTCATCGGTGGGGTCAGGGCCGGGTGACATCAGCATGACGTCATCAGATGAGGTGGCAGGCTCTGAGCGGTCCACGGGGGTGATGAAGTGGCAAGACACATTGGCAGAAGGTCGGGCGCAGCGGTTGACGCGATGGCAGGGTGGCAATGACGTGGGATGACGTGGGAGTGACGTTGGACAAGCGGGACGACCGAAACCGGAAACGATTAGCGGTTTTATATCGCACCGCTTATGATACGGACGAGGTATTTGTCAGGCGTACCTCCGATGCGCTGTGGGGAAGACACGTGGCGACCGAATGACGTAACCCTTCTGACAGATATCGGAAGGTATCTGTCCGCCATCGAAGCCGCTCCGATATCAATGAGGGTCGTCGGATCTCATGGGCCCGATCCGACGGTTGACGGGGGGGGAGGGGGGGGGGGTAAGGTGCTCGACCGGTACGGGGTAATTGGCGGACGTCGGAGCCGCTCCGACATGGATGAGAGCCGTTGGATTAGAGGCCCTCAATCGGACGGCTGTCGGATCAATGAAATGATCGGCCGATACGGAAGGGACGGGGTTATTTTAATATTTATTTCGGGATCTGTGCTCGGCGGAAAAACCTTAGGGTATGGGTTTTTGTAAGGTTTTTCGGTGCATTTGGAAAATCACATATATGCGCCCGAACCATTGGAAAATCACAAAAATGGGTTTTTGTGTATTATTTGGCAATTTAGAGCGGGTAAGGGTAAAGCAAGGTTTTTTACAAGGTTTATGTTTGCAAATGGGGTGTAATGGGTTAAAAATGGATTCAGAAAGGGGGAGGAGGGTTAGAGTTAGGTTTATCAAGATGACCAGGTGTCATTTGATCCCTGATATAGAACTTATTGGCTATAATGCCAAGGGGGGGGGGATATTTATACAAAATTTGGGGTTTATACACCATGGTGTTTATACTAGTAGGGGAAAGGTGATATAGGGGATTTATATAGTAAAGTTAGAGTTAATATGGATGAAAGAAGTGGATTAGGGGAGACAAAGCTAAGTTTATTTGAGAAACACTTAGCTTAGGGAGTAGATCAAAATGAAAAGATTTTTACACAAGAAATGTGGCTTTTGAAGGAACAAGAACCACCATGAAACCATAATCTTCTTCCATGAATCTCAGCTGATGAGGGAGTGTTAGTCATGAAGTGGAAAGGGGAAGAAGGGAGGTTAGACATGCTTCCTGCTTGCTGCAACTTGATGAAGAAGAACACCTTCTCAATTGATTGACTTTGCTTTGGTAAACAAAGTTAACACACCTGCAATGGTAAAGATAACCTTTTTGCAACCCCAACTACTTACCCAGCTACTTGCCTAGAATTTTTTATTTCTTCTTGGAGGGTGCACTTGGACTTGCAGACCCTTACCTGCCTTTTCTTTTCTCTGGCTTTTTCTCTTGTTTTTTCTATCTACTTCTACCCTTATTTCTTCCAAGGTCCCAGATTAAGCTGTTGGGAGCCTTTTCTTCTCTACCTGAACTATTTGTCTGCCAAGATTAAACAGTTTGGACAGACTCCTTTCTCTATTCTACAACTGAAAATTTAAACCATGGAATGATCCAGATTAGACTGTTGGAACATCCATCAAAATTTAAGTCCATACCAAGCTATAAGCACAGATTGGATTCTCTTGGAAATATGTGATCTTTGAATCATCAAAGAAGAGCATATTTGGACCTTTCATAGCCAATCATGAAATATGAAACCTATTGGTATAGGTAGCTAACAGCAAGTATGGGTCTTCTCCTATCTTCCTAGGTGCTTTTTCTACAATTCATCCTCGAAAAAGGCCACTACAGGTCATCCTACAGGACGTCCTAATGCCTCCTATAGGATGTCCTAATGTTCCTACAGGATCCCCTGTATTCCTATGGGATCCGACCAAGAGAAATAGGAGTGATTTGGAAAGTGGTGTAGGGCTTAGGGAAGGTGAGTGGTGAGATAAATGAGGCAAGGGAGTGGCTAGGACTCCTTTAGAGCTCAAAACAGAGTTTGTGAGGTGGTTGGATTTGCTCAACAAACTTGGAGAAGTGTTCTTATGGAATGATGAATTTGGTGAGGGACTTGGTGGAAAAATTGGTAATCATGGATGAATGAGGTTAGGATGGAGTTGCTGGTCATGAAATCCCCCTACACTATTAGAACTCCTACACTGTATCAATCATTGGCATTTATCCATAAATCATATCAAGCAAGAAATATTTTCAATCAACTAAAGAAAACAAAATTTCATTACCTAGTTGCCTAGCTCATGCATGGAATTACTTGTCGAATGATGTGAAACACTTATGAGATCTAGTACAAGGCTGGAGATATCAGAAATGAAAATTGAATCCTATTCTTGAAAATTGACAAAATGTTGTCCTAGGTAGTAGAAACCCTAAATTCCATAAGAAATCATAATTTTGTCTTTTTGGGGCTGCATAGGAGTTCTTTACTCAAAACATGGTCCTTGAAGGGAGGAGTGAGGCCAAAGCTACCTACTATCAAATTTTTTATATTACTTTAACTTCCTAAGCTACTGCTAAAGAAATGCACAAATGGAAGCAAACTAATCAAATCCACAACTACTTGCAATGAAATAATGCTAAAAACAATTCAACCATTAATCTATGAAATCAGCTAAGCATACAAATACAAGGAGAGGAGCCATTGCTGCTAAGGTTGAGCCCTAACCCAAGAGCTTCAGCCCTCTGAGTCAACTCATTGTTAAATCAAGGAAATGCTCATTCTCATTATCATATTAGAAAAATTACATAACAATGTCTTCTACAAGTCTTGAACTCGAAAATTCTTAGTGATTTTACATCAAAAATCCGAATCCTAATGAGGCTCTAGGCCTCTTTATTTATACAAAAAAAGTCTCCAATGACTCCTTAAATCTAGGGAGGCTCAGCTCCCAAACTCAAGATGAACTGGCTCTTTAACTGTCACTGGCTCAGCTGCCTTTTGATCTTCATGATTCGACTGCTTGAAACTCCGAGCTAGTGTGATTTGATGGAGGAATATTCGAATGAGTGAGGATTAAATGAGTAGGATCTATCTCCTACAATCCCTCCTCCTTGTCTCATTTGAGTTTCTGCCCTTGATTAGCCAAAATTGCCATGATTTTCTCTGAAAAACCTGCAATCAATGCACATTAGTCCACTAGACATGACATCTCCCTTTTACTCATCTCATTAAGAAAAATATAATCAAAATATGTAAGGAATTATGAGAAGATTTGATTTAAATAAGCTTGGAGGTGTATTAAGGTCCATATAGTTACCTAATGGTGAGGATCATCAACGACATCAGTTCGAAAATTCCCTAGCCTAAGATGATGTTTTATTATCCATGAACTGAGCCTAGGAAAAGGATAGGTGGGAAGAGAGGGCCAAGTAACTACACATTGTGCAATTCCAGGTGACGAGGAGAGAGCTTGATCACTGAGACTGTGTAGAGCACAACTCAAGCTTAAACGAGGAAATTTTCAACACAGTCCCCACTAGGGATAGAAATTGTGTAGTGGCCACTAGGAGTTATAATTGCATAGTTCAAGCCTGTAGTGGTTGATGTGAGATGAGGCCCTAAGAGGTCAGTTCTATGCAGTTTTAAGAAGCAAGCAGGACTGGGAAACAGAGAGATCTGGAGGACAAATCCGTACAGTTCTTGAGGTCAGTGAGCTCCGAATGAGGGAAGGACATTGGAGGTAACATCTGTGCAGTTTTGGATGCCAAGGAAGGATGGGCTCTCTTCACATTGCGGGGTTCCAGCAGGAAAGGGAAATATTAAGGACTAAAAGTGTGGAGTGCACATTTCAAGTCAGACTGGGAGGAACAATTGCACAATTATGGGTGTGAAGGAAGGTTGTTGGGATCTGAAATGGCGCAGTACAATTGCCCTGGAGGATAATGACTATGCATTGTGTAGTTCCAAGAAACAAGGTCACATCAATGAGGGCTTAGACTACACAATACACAGTTCATTCGGGGCCTGATGAAGCTAAGTTTCCCGATCGAGAATATTTTTTTAAGCTGGCCAAGTATGGGAGGAAGATAGACTTGCGATGAAATTGAACTTATGATCGCACACTTAGCATACTTCACTGACATGATGACATATACCACCAGAGCAACAAATAAAGAATTACCCTATGTGTGAGTGTCTCCTGACAATAAGCAATAAGTGCGACACTTAGGATGGGTGTTAGGATGACTATGACGACACTTGTGCGACATTTCTCAAGAATTTGTGTATAAGTGAGGCAGGTGTTTACATGGCTAGGACAACTCGTATACACAAACACTAACCTTCAAAACCACCAAAAAAGGATTGCATCATTACATATCAGTCAAACACACCAAAAGATGACATTTAGCCCAACATACAAAAGGGAACAAAACACTTAGTGAAAAAACATGGAATGACTTTCAATTTTTGCGACCATACAGGTCATTGAAGACATAATGATATGACAATGATAAGTTTTCTTTCATACTACGCGAAGAGGTGTATTTCATGAAAGATGTGGTTTCTTTTTCGTACCTGCTCTCCAAAGGGTTGTGAATAAGATGGAGTCTTCATATGGTCCCGATATTCTATCATACCCTGAGGTTCCTTGGTCTTCTTATCTAATGATTATCTTTTCCTCTCAACTCCTTGAGTTTCATCTAGTATGTCCTCCTTCTTCAACTCCTTCTTTATCATCTTTCCATAGTGCAAGAGAGTACCTGTTTCTGCAGCTCGCTCATGACAAGTTGAAATTATTCTGAAACCCCTAGCCTAAGATAGAGCACTTGGATTCATGAACTAGGCCAAAACCAAGTGACAAGTGAGGAGCAAAGGCCTAGTGAATATGCGATTGCGCAGTTCAAGCAGCCAAGGGTCAAGCTTGATCACTGAGACTATGCAGTGTGCAGCTCAGGCTAGACTGGGGGAATTTTCTTCACAACCCTCACTGAGGTAAACATTTGTGTTGTGCCCACTAAGGGACAAAATTGTGCAGCTCAAGCAAGCAGTGGTTGCTGCGTGATGGGTCCTTGGGAGGAAACACTGCATACTTTCAGGAGGCAATGAGTTTTGGATAAGGGAAATACACTGGAGGAAGCATCTGCATAGTTTTGGATGCTAAGGGAGGCTATGCTTTTGTGCATTTCAGAGTTTCAACACGCAAGGAAAAAGCTTGAGGGTTGCAAATGTAAAGTGCGCATTCTAGGAAGGTTGGATGAGGCTATCTTTCTAGGAATCCTCCAGAATTTGTCTAGGTGTGGGATCAATGGAACTGATGTGAATAGTGATAGAACTTGACTGTGACCACAAAATTGGATACTTAGTGATACAACATAGACCATGCAAAACATATAAAAACATACTTTGCTTAATGCAACACCCTTTCTAGAAACTTACAATAAGTGTGGCTTTGAGGATAGACTTTGTGAGGATAATGATGACATTTGTTTATTAGTGCGTGAAACTTCGAAATGCCTACAAAACATGTCTATATGATGAGAATAACTCATTTTCACAAATATTTCCCCTTGAAGCAAACCAAAACTCCTCTTTGCATGAAAAGCGATAATTCCCATGCCCGACAATGACACTTGCTATGTAAAAGTAAAAGTGTAAACGACTCTTGAGATACAAGAAGGGAGCTTGAAATCATCATCTAACCAATGAGTGACAAAGGAGATATTGACCACAGGATCCACGGTAGGCTCCAAAATTTGAGTGTAGGCAAAAATTTTGGAGGGTGTTGCAGCCGCTACAACACTTGGCGACACACTGTAGAATCCCGCTTCTCTTCTTTGGTTAACTCCTTACGTGCAAGGCATTGGTTCTTCAAGGAGTATTGATTCATCATGGATATTACTTTGGCCTTCCCACTTGCCCCATGAATAGGCACGGTCCCCTCTATACCTTCTAAGTTGAACACAACATAAGATTTAGCGTGATCACAATGTTTCGAGTTGGGAAGGGTAGTGTAGCTCGCGAGCTTAATATTTTTAGAGTATAATTTTTCATCTCTGGTGTAGCTCTGTTGCTAGTAGGCCTAGATAGTACCCTGGTGGAGTCATGCAGGAACAAAAACATTTCTTCGCTGCCAGCGAGCCTGGATAGTACCCCGACGGAGTCGCTTGCGTCACGTCATTGCATAGGAATCCTTTCTCTTATTTCGCCTCTATTTATTTATTTAAAGAGGACTGTGCATCGACAATTATTTATTTTGGGGTGGAAGAGGGATCCCAACTTATTGAGAGAAGAAGAGGTTTTTCCTTCAGAGATGCATATAAAGACTTTTGATTTATGTTTTCTCATTTAGATTTTCCCCTTCTCCACTTCTACTAGTCGGATAAGCTTGAGAACACCAAAGAAGAAAAATAGAGTATAGGCATGAGGTTTCTAGACTAGACATGGGTTCATGTTTGGACCAAATCTCTCCTTACGGATGAATCATATTTTTTGTCGGAACTTCATCAGCCAAAAGGTGTAACCAACACAAGGAAGACAGACAGATGGCTAGCTAAACGTTGAAGTGTCACAAGACCCTTTGTAGTTCGGCCACACACACACTAAGAATTCAATTTTCAATGGGGGTTCCAAACTACTCCCAAAAGTGGATTTTTGGGGGAAATTTGCAATTGTCCTAAAAGTCACTTTTGGGGGTAGTTCATATCTTTTCAAAAACTTCCCCTAAAAGTCTTGAATTTTAGAGGTGATTCTTTTGGGGAGGGTTTTGAGAAAAATACCCCAAAAAGTCAATTTTCAAGGGGGGTTCTAAACCACCCCCAAAAAGTCGATTTTGGGGGGCGGTTGGTATCTCTTAAAAATATTCCCCTAAAGGGCTTGACTTTTAGAGGTGTTCCTTTTGGGGGGCAGGGGTTTAAAAAATATCCCTAATGTTAAAACCACCTCCAATTCCCACTTTGAATGCAGATAATGACCTTCCCCGCCCCTCGAATCATTTTTTGTAGTAGTGAATGCACAAAATTTGGAAGTTTGAACCTACTCCATCACAATTTTTATAAAAGAGTTGAATCTAAACAAGATATAGAGGAAGATATACTATAAAATGGGGGAGATGTCATTTATTCAGGGCAATATAAGATTTTTGTACGATATCAACCTCATTTTCCACAACATGGTGAGAAGAAAGCATGCATATCCTATGTTATGGATAGTAGTTAGAATTTTCTACCAACAAAACTCAGGAAATGGAAGTTTAGGACTATTGACCTAAAGGAAGATCTCGGGAAGATTAGGCATCCTACATTTAATGAAGAGCACAAGAGGGGTGAAACCTTGGAAGTTTGGCTACTGGGAATAAAGAAGTTTCTCCAAATATATAATTACACGTCTAACCTAGAGGCTATAATAGCCATCTACCATTTGGAAGACAAAGCATCCATATGGAGGGAAGAACTTAGGTAGGTGAAGAGCTTGGATGTTGAACAGTTAATTTGGGAACAATTTCAGGAGTAATTTTCTTAGAATTATTTTTTTGCGTTCTATTATGACTAAAAAATGTAGGGGTTCTTCGAAATGAAACTAGGAAATTTGACAATGGAAGAGTGTGAGAAAAAGCTCTTGGGACTATTGAAGTATGTTGGTTTTATCAAAGATGATAGAATTAAGATCCATAGGTTCTTGAGTGGGATTCCTTCATACTCTAGTGAAAATATTAATTTTGATGAGCCTAAGACCCTAGAAGAGGAAATAAGGAAGGAAAAATACCTCTAAGGTCTAGATAAAAACAAGTTTTGATCAAGAAAAATAAGTATAAAATAGAGCAAAGGAAGAAAGGATACAATCCCCCATCTCTCAAATAGATAAATCAATAGAAACAACTCATATACAATGTACACAAAAAGTTAGAATTGTTGTGGAAAATACCAAGATATCTAACTATTCATTGTTGGGAATGTGAGGGAGACGATATGTTCAAGGAATTCCCTCATACATATGCTAATTAAAGTTGGAACTATTCATCACATACAAGGAGTGGGTACAATGGAGGACATGGGAAAATTCATGCCTAGAATATATGCATCTTTGGACAATAAACAAGTTGATCATTAGACACACATGATCAAAGTTGAAGGCAAGATTAATGACCAATCCATTGCAGTATTAATTGATTATAGAGCTAGTCATATTTACTTTGATCCAAAGCTCATTTAAATATTTAGTTTGAAAAATACTAAACATTCTAGGACTTGGTTAGTATGAGAGAAAAATGAATAATTAATCAGTTGGTAAAAGATGCCAAATCATCGTGAATCACGTAATAACAATGCATAATTAAATATTATTCATTAGGATCAATGATTGTATTATAGGAATGGATTGGATTGATAAACAAATTGCAATCCCATATCATTACAATAAAGTCTTTGTCTATCTCAATCAAGTGTGCAATAAAGGAAGGTGTAGGGGATTCCAAGACCTATCTCAGTAAGGCAAGAATCATCCATGCACATGAAGAAAAAATTTAGGAAGAGATGTCATATTTATTCTATCCACGTACAGGAGGAAACCAAGGATAATATACCTAATATCAACGAGTATCTAGTATTGAAGGAGGATGAAGATGTTTTTGGTGAAATTCCAAGACTACCACCTAAAACAAATATTGATTTTTCAATTGATTTAATGTTGCTAGCAGCCCCAATTTCCAAAACACCTTACGAATGAGTGTTCCTCAAATTCAGTAGTTGAAAATACAACTTAAAGAAATAATATATATATATATATATATATTCCCAAGTGTCTCTACTTGGAATTCCCTAGTTCTTTTTGTTAAGAAGAAGGATGGCACATTGAGATCATATATCAACTTCATGCAACTAAACAAGATGATGATAAAGAACAAATACCATTTACCTATGATGGATTATTTAACTAGTTGAGAGGAGAGAAGGTATTATCCAATATTGACACAAGCCATGGATACCACCAAGTCAGGATTAAAGAATAAGATATCAACAAAACAATGTTTATAACTACATATGGTCACTACGAATTTTTGGTGGTTCCCATTGACTTATTGAATGCACTAGTTGCTTTAATGTGTTTAATAAATGGGATTTTCAAGGAATTTTTAGGCAATTTTGTTATAGTTTTCTTAGATGGCATCCTTATATATTCAAAATTAGAATAAAAACATGAATATCATTTGAAGATTGCATTGCAAGTATTAAGAAAGCATTGCCTCTATGACACACTAAGTGCTCATTTTATCAAGAGTAGATTCATTATTTTGGCATATAATAGGGGAGAAAGGAACAAAAATGGATCTGGCAAAATTAAAGCTTTCAACAAGTTGTCTATATCCAAAAAATGTAACTAAGTTTAAATCCTTCATGGGGTTAACAGTCTACTACAAGAGGTTTATTGAGGGATTCTCATCAATAGCACACCCAATCACCTCCTTACATAAAAAGGGGGTAGGATTTGAATGAAATCCTAAAACTAAAAAGGTTTTTGAATAATTGAAGCACCTTCTAACCAGTTCACTAATTCTCGAGAGATATTACCTAAATGAATTCTCCAGAGAGCTTAGCTAAATGAAAAATTCATTATATCCGCTAATACATGCAAGGAGGGTTAGAAGGGGTCCCCATACAAAATGGACATGTGGTATATTATGAGTTTAGAAATGTGAATGACCATAAAAGTAATCATGTGATGCATGATGTGGAATTGGCATCATTTTTTTATGCCCTCAAAAGGTGGAGACATTACCTTATGGGTACAAAGTTTGAACATAGAATTAACTACATTGGCCTTAGGCACTTGTATGAACAACTGACTTAAACACAAGGAAACTTAGGTGGATGGATATCTATTTGATTATGATTTTGAAATAAAATACATTAATTAAAAGGAGGATTCCTGGATCCACTCAGTAGGAGAAGTCATGAAGTACATGTAATAAACATCAACGTGTCTCAGTCTAAATTGGGATCCCAAATTCTAGAGGATAGGAATAGATACTAGCAATATAGTCAAATTAAAATAGCATACAACAAACCAATTTATAGCATAAATATAGATATTTTGAGTTAAATAAGGATGTATAACTCTTGTATAAATCTCAAACTATGTACCCAATTCATAAGAGCTAAAGACAGTGATATTATAAGATGCATAATGTGTCATATGTTGGGCACCCTAGGTATCAAAAGAATGTAACAACATGTGAAATGTAGTATTGTTGGTTAGGTATTCAAGGAAAATACTTTATTACATATCTAGATGCTTAAAGTGACAAAGAGTCAAAATTTAAAATAGAAATCCAACAAGATTACTACAACCCATACCCATTCTTGAGTGAAAGTGGGAGATTATTCCAATAGATTTATCACTAAACTCCATAAGTTTGTAACACAACATAATTCTATAATGGAAGTTTCATAAGAACTGACTAAAGCTACCCATTTTATCCTAATAAATCTGTAACACAAGGTAACAAATATTGCAGATATATTTGTAAAGGAAATCACCAAGTTGCATGGGGTACCTAACGCCACCATCTCGAACAGGGACTCCAAGTTCACATCAAATTTTTGGAATGATTTTTTCAAAGGATTAGGATTTGACTTAAAATTTAGCATCACATATCACAAAGAATTAGATGGAAAAACTAAGAGATTTAATCAGGTGATTAAGGAAATACTCAAGATGGGTATGATAGATAAACCATACAAATGGAAAGATTACATGAACTTAGTAGATTTTATGTACAAAAATGGATACTAACTATATTTGAAGATGAGTCCATTTGAAGCTATGTGTGGATGAAAATGCAAGACACCTATAGGTTGGGATAACTTGGTGGACAAAACCATTGTTGGATCAGAATTGCTCTGAGAAATAGAAGAGTGAGTAGAAAAGTTTAAACAAAACTTGAAGGTTTCCTAGGGCCATGAGAAAAATTATGTACATAAAGGTTAGATAAACAAGAAGTTCAAAGAAGGAGAACATACCTTATTGAAGGTGAAAGATAAAATGATTTTACTACAATTGGTGAATTGTTCAAAGCTAGCAACTCACTTTTGTGGACCTTTTGAGATCCTGGAAAGAATTGGTCTAGTGGAACATCAACTTGCATTACTTACATCCTTGCGTATTCATTATGTATTTCATATTTCTTTTCTTAGAAGTACGTTCCTAATTCTAACCACATGATTGATTGGAATGTGATTCAAGCGGATCATGAAGGATAATTTTAGGTAGAACTAGTATACATTCTAGACTGAAAAGTGTTGGGTAATTTAATTGTTAGTTAAATTACTTGTCATTAAATTGTCAAACCTGGAGTTCATGAACTTGTGAAGTATACTTGCAGCACAATATATGTTAGGAATGAACTTTCAATTTCAAGAGGGAATCCTAATTTATTGAAAGAAATGTAAAAACTGAAATAAAACCTATTCGTGAAAAATGTCAAAGATGAGTATGCACACACTTTCTTTTTCAAAAATATCAAATTCTGAACTTGGAAAAAATTATTTTAATCTATGAAATTGAAACGACAATTGAAATGAAAGTAAACTTACTCTATTTAAATGAAAATAAATCTATTCTAGTGACATGAAAGTAAGACTATTTTACCAACATGAAAGTAAATCTATTCTAATGACTTGAAAGTAAATTTAATCTAAAAAGAAGAAAAACATATACTAAGAAAGCATTGAATTCTTAAACTATGAAATTTAAAGGAAACCTATTCTAAAAGTAGTGAGAGATCAATTGAAATTACTATTGTGTGCATTTTCAAATTAGAATCATTCATGAGCATCTATCAAACAAATTGAAAAGAAATGAATCTATGAGATGAAAGAAATAATGCTTGACTTGCAAAAGAACACAAACGGAATGAGCATAAAATAATGTAAACAATGCATCTAATTAAAAGACTTAAAATGAATCATAAAAGAAACTAATCTATCTTAAAAAAATGAAACATTAAAATGAATCTCATACTCATTAGGTGGTCATCACAAAGTGCATGAGAGGTGGAAAGTTGATAAAATGCTTGATCAAACACCAAATGAAGGAAAAACCATATCAAAGTGAACTGCAATGGTATTCATTACAACAATAATAAGCATAGCATCAATCCTTAACATCCAAAAATCTATATTGAAGCATGAGCATAGCTCCCAAACTTTTCACACCTTTTGAGAGGAGTATGCACTCCTATTTATACAAAAAGTAAGATAACTAACTCATAAATATAGATCCACAAATCTCTCCTAGATCCACAATATCTAATGTGGCTACAACGATTTGTTGACATCTAGAAATTAGCATCTCTTCATATCCTCTCAATAATCTCTCCTAGCTTTGATAAGAGACACTTATGAAAACTTCCATGATTCTTCTCCAAGAATTTTGCTTGACCAATGATCTCAAATCTTCAAGAGTTTGAAGAGGAATTCAAATTTGAGTCTTGGAGGCCAAATATGACTGTCTTTGAATCTTCAAATATGCCAAAATTAATCCAACCTTTATATATAAGTGGCACATGTTATTTTTAACCATAGATTCACTTAAAATACCAAAATAAATTTATTGGAAAATCATATATCTGAACCCATATTTGATCATGAATATGGTCTTAGTGCATGGTTATAGAGTTGCGTAATATGGAAAATTCTGAAGCAAAGTGAAAGAAAAAAGGTGAAATGAATGATATTTTGGAGACTCAACATTCCCCCCAATTGAAGATGTTGCATGTCCTCATGCAACTTTGCATTGATTATCATGGATTGTAGTATTTTATGAGGTAGAAGATTAAGTCATTTTGTGACTTTGAGATACTCTTCAAGACTTGCATCTTTTGAAAAGTCTTCTTTATCTGAAAGATATCTAAGTGGCAACTCTTATGGTTGGTTCTTGTGTGGCAACCATAACTATTTCAAGTGTTGGTTCTTGTGTGACAACACTTTTATTTTATTCTTCTTCTTTCTGCAACAAAGAATACATAAGAATGTACTCAAAATGAATACTCGTTCATATACATATCAATCAATCTTTGCTCATAATTTGAATCTTTTACAAAACATATCCATCTTTAGAGAACCAAAAATAGCAACAACATTCAGTTGGGAGAAGCATGTTGGTCAAGAATGTATGAGGTTATGGAATATGGAAATGAAAAATGGTAATGAATATCCTCCCCCCAACTAAAGGTGTTTTTGTCTTTTGAAAATGGGGAAAGCAATGTCACATGGGAAATTTTCCAAATACATGTCTTTTAGCATTTAAGGAATTAATGATTAAAGATTGGAAAACATCATACCTTCACCTACCTGAAAAGTTGATAAGTTATGCATCTGTGAAATCTTCGCTGTTGTTGTTGGATCATAGAATGTGAAGTGAAAATTTCTAATATGCTGCTTCATTTCTTAGATGTATGAATAGTGGATGAAATCTGAAAGTGGAATCTTTGTGCCTTATTATTGTTGCAATTAATGTTTAACTTTATAACTGAATCTTGATCTATTGGAACATTATTACAAGTTGCTGGAATCATATAGTCTTCATTCATATCCGCATCATAGAATAATTCTTTTCTATGTGAATAAATTTTGTTGATGTAAAACATAGAAATAAATTGTTGGATTACTGACCACTAATGAATGCCATTAACTAACATGAGACTACTCACCATTAATGTCAATGAGATTCAAGGTGCCCAAGCACATTTTATTAGGTATGAATAAATGAGTTGAAGTCGAGTCACTTAGAAGATCCAACAAATAGCCTGACATTTATGTATTTTCACTGTTCATTGTTGAGTGAAATTGCCATTCAGGCATGCAAGCCTTAAGGTACTAAAAATAACTCTAGTCTCAAACCCAAATAATGTGTTGAACTCGATGGGTCAAGACTTTCTAGAAGGAGGGCCTTAATGAATTCCCCATCATCTAACATGAGCATAAAGTAACGATTTAAAGGACCATAGATGAAATATTTTCATTTATGAAGAAGGTTTTATTTTGTAAAGGGAAAAGTACAAGGTAACTCAGCATTGTAAGTGAGCTTAATGATTTTATTCATGGGTTAGGGATGAAATGTAAGTGAGACAGGAAAGTGTGAAACTTGCAAAGGAAAATGATTTTGAAGTAATTCTCTAGGAATATGGAAATTCATGGATGAACTGTAAGCTTGGGGAAAGAGGAAAATGAATGAGTAGAAATGGCACAATGAATTTTCTTCTAACATGGACTTGACTTCTTCATGTTCTCCTAAAAAAGGAAATGGGTTTTTGGAAACCACTTGTGCATAGATTAATCTTCTTTGATCATCCCGAAACTTGCAAAAGTTTAGTACTAATTTGTAATAAAACGTAAGATTCTTGAAGGAGAGGTGAACAGTCTCTCTTCGTATGATATATACACAAAAAAATCATAAATAATGCCACTAGTACAATTTCAAGGAAGATAAAATAAAATGAAATGCACTTTTACCTATCAGGAAGTGATGCATATTAGACTACCTATTAGTATTTTCTTGATAATTTCTTTGTTTGATGCCCAATTTCAGTGATTCAAAAGCCAAGTTAGAGAAAATTCATATTAGAAACATGTTTTAATGATCTAATGATGATTTACAAGTCCAATTGCTGCAAAATCCATTTAAAAAAAAAACAAAACAAAAGAAAACAAAACAAAAAACAAAACAAAAAAACAAAACAAAACAATAAACAAAAACAAAACAAAACAATAAACAAAACAGAAAACAAAAAAAAAATGACCATTTTATTATTATCTCAAATTCTAATGAAAACTATCTCATCGCATATAGCTCGTCAAGATCTTTCCAAGGACACTTGAATCGCCTCAAACCAACGTCGCATGAGAAAGTTATGATTGTAGAATTGAGGCTTCTGTGATCCATATCAAGTTTACGAGAGATTTTTCGGCGTAAATCACATGAAATATCATTTTTCGACGCGTTTTGAACCAACCATTGTGGTTCATCTTCAGGACAAGTTGAAGAAATAGATCGAGCTTTGCATGTTAAATAGTTTGAGCAAAGCCTCCAACGGCTAACTTGACAAACAACTAAATTTGACTTTTGGACCAGGGTCATAATTTTTTTTATAAATTAAATGGAAGTTAGCTATATTTGCCTTTAATATATATATATATATATATATATATATATATAGTAATTTTAATTGGTTGTGAAGTTAATAGTTAGTTAAAAGGGTATTCTTAATATAAAAAAAAGTTATTTAATAAATTAAAAGTTAGTTATACTAAGTGACCTTACCTTTAAATATATATGAAAATTATATATATATATATATATATATATATATAAATTAATTTTAATAGGTTGTTAAGATAATAGTTAGTTAAACGGTATTAATTTAATAAATACATAAAAATATAGATATTAGAAACGAGAAAATAATATTAAGTTAAATTGAATATCAAATTGTAAATTAACCTAAAAAAAATAAATAAATAAATTTAAATTATTCAAATTTAAATTAATTGTATATATGAATATACCTAAAGGATTAAACTACCTTATAAAAATATATATATATATATATATATATATATATATATATATATATATATAATAAAATAAATTAATTTAATTAAGATCGTAGTTAGTTATAAAAAGTACTAATAGTATAAAAATATTAAAATAAGTCAAGGGGTGGAAAGAATAAAAATATTTTAATTAATCAGAAAAAATAATTGTATATGCTAACTTAACTTAATATTATAATTATCTAACAGTTCAAAAAATTAGATGAGCCAAAAAACGAGGGGAGGGCGGGGGGCAGAGGGGGGCGGAAAAGCGACTAGGAAGACAGTGTTGGGACCCAACACCTACTGATTTTCCAGCCATCCTCTCTATTGAGATTGCTCGACCTCTTTTCAATCTCAAGAGCTTCCCTAAATTTTCGATGATGGAACTGCAAAACTCTAACAATAACACTAGCCTCCTCAATACAAACATAATGATTGGCCTCTTTTCAATCTCAAGAGCTTCCCTAAATTTCCGATGATGGAACTGCAAAACTCTAGCAATAACACTAGCCTCCTCAATACAAACATAATGTTTGGCTTTTTCGGCATGTTCAGCTAAAGTAGAAAACTTTTCTCTCCTATGCTTAAGGTCAGTTGTGTGCTCACTAATCCTTTCATTGTTTGAAGTTTAGCAAAATAGTAAAAATAGAGGCATGGGTTCCATGTGGCAACACCAGGGAGTGCCACATGGTAATACCAGAAGATGCCATGTGGACACTAAAGTGGGAAGATGATGTGGTATTTACTGGTCAGTTGTTGACATGTCAAGGTGAGTCGGCACTGTGATTGGGCAATGACGTGGCAACAGGTAGCCAATCGCAAGCTGCCATGTGGCAACGATTGTTCGTCCAAATTGTCGTAAGGCTAGGCAAGGCTGCCAAAATGTTAAATAGTTTTAAAAAACCTCCAAACAAATTCAAACTCATGACTTACCTTTTATAAACCAAAGAAGTTACAAAGAACTTACCATTAAACGACACCATTAAGTTATGTACTAAAGTTAAAAATTAATATTTAAAGTTTCAAATATTGCATTTGCATTAAAAATTAAAAATGGCAGCCCAGATTGACCTGCGATTTTTCCGTGCACAAATCAACTAATCCAACGATTTTCCCTACAAATTGAGACCTATAATCGTTATACCACATTTCACATCTTATGAAACACCATATGGAGAATTTTTATTTAGTGTGAATCGGAACTGTTTGCCGCATTGATTCGTCGTCCTTTCCTATAGAAATTGTGTTTTGACCGGAGGACGAGATGAGATGTGTGTGCTGTGCATCATGGGATATTTTTTTTTATTTTTTTTTACGTGCACCTTCATTCAAGGTCAAGGTCAAGGTCGATTTTAACCCGCTGCTCTGCTCATGGATTTTACCAACGCCATCATACAAATCGCTTCTGTTCTTTGCTCATGGATTTTACCAACGATATCCACGGTTTGTTTTTATCTGCACACAACAACAAATCATTTCATTTTCACTCTCCTTTTATTGCTATCCTGCATTGCATGTCATGTCATGTCGTCGGCTCCAACTCAGTTTTATATTCATTTCATTTTATTTGATTTTGATTTTTTAATATGCTCTATGTTTATGTTTGTTTTATTGTGTTTTAAGGTTTGTATGTTTATGTTTGTTTTATTGTTTTTGAAGGTTTGGTATGCATTTTGTTTAGGTGTTTTTTTTTTTTTGTTTAATTTTTATGATGATGATGATGATGATGGTTCATTTTATTTTTAATTGTTTTGATTTTTATATGATTTTTTTTTTGTTTTGGTCGGTTGAGTTTTTGGTTTTCGTTTTTATTTGTTATTTAATTTTTCCTATTTATTTGATTTTTATTATGTTATTTTATTTGTTTTTGTTTAGTTTTAAATATTTTTTTTATTGTTTTTGTTGTTGTTTGTTTATAAAAAAAATAAATTGTTTATTTTTTAATTTTATTTTTTTGTTTTTAAAGAAAAGAATTTAGTTGGGAAAAATCTAATTATGTCTTTTTTTAATATAAAAAAAATTAGACAGATTTAATTGAAAGTAGAAGATTAAATTTTAATTTTTTTTACAATCAATAACAAATCTAGATCTCCTAACCATTTTTTCAAATTTATGATTTTTATTGCAAAATTTCTAAGCTAACTTATATAATTTTCTTTTTTGATCTTCCAAGTCATAACAAGGCAAAAGAAGAGAGTATACTTGGGGATTATTTATGTAATTGAAATCTTAAATTTGAAAAACAAAGTAAGAAGATATGATCTCACACCTCAAATTTTAGCTCTCGAAACTCTATGTGTTCCCCTTCTTCACAAACGTCCCTTTTCTTGTAGTCCTTTTCCTGCCAATGGTTAGTAAACGAGGTGGCTCTTACTGCACCACTAAATTAAAATTTCCAATAAAATAATGAAATCAAACTTCAAAACAAAAAACTTAAAAAAAGTTTACCAAGCTTGGTTTTATTTTCCTATTCTATCATACTCTATTTTGAAAAGGAAAAGTTTTTTTTCAACTATATGAGTATTTCCAAATGAAGTCATTTATGGATCAAAACCTCTTGTATGTTCACATCCAAATTTGAAAAATATACCTCAATGTTCATTAGGATATGAGAGACCAACTGTACATTTAAATTTGGCGTGAGGATTTGTTGAAGAATGGATGAATGTTGTGGTGTAGTCATTGTTTGGAACCAATCTTCAATGTAGTCCTTTCTCTCCAAGAAATGCTTGGTCAATGTAGTCCTTTCTCTCCTAGAAATGCTTGGTCATCATTCTAGATCTCCTGCCCATAAATGGATTAGTGTTGAAAGTCTTATAGTACAAAATTGATTGAAATTTATGCATCTAATTATATTTACCATGAACTTTAACTTTGCATGCAATGTACCCGAATGCGGGTGTTCGCACGACAGAGGATGCTAGGCCACATGGCCAGCAGGTGACGACACGAATCTACACGAGGGAGGACACTCGGAACGCCGCCAAAGACATAAATTCTGAGGCCTCTGTTCAGAACCTTCAATGAATTTTAAGGTGGATTGTATTAGTGGCAGAGCGCATTTATGGCGCCCAGGTATCAAGAGAATGTTGATAGAATTAAGCTGGATGTTGGTATGGGGTATAACCATTCTCAGAGAGGAAGGCATGCTATGCAGATGGGCCTGGGCAAACTCTTCCTTCTGGCAGACGCTGCAGCCGTCGAATTCCCTGTTGATAAAGGCAGGGGCATCACTGTATTATTTTCAGGTGTTGAGGAGAGAGGCCCTGCTTTTGAAGCACTGTTTTACACAGTTAGCTCCACTGCCATCATGGCCAGGCCAAGAGAAAGAATGCCGTGCAGACGCGGCACTGGTCGAGGGGGCTCCTCACGCCTTCCAGCAGCGGATTCCCATCACCATTGCTGCTGCTGCTATTGTCACAGAAGGGCCGGGGCTCCCCACTTGCAGGCTACACAGTTCATGGACACGGGTAGCCCCAATGCAGGACCACCCTCGCTTCCAGCGTTTGGCACTGCAGTGTTTACTCTTGGAAACATCAGCGCACACATTTCAGTCCTATTTATTAAGGAAAACGAGAAGGATGAAGACGGGTCGAGCAGCAGAGAATCGCCCTCCGATGACCAACCGCAAAGGGCTGAGGAAAGGGCTCCTGAGAAGGCTCCCACCCAACTTCAGACGCAGGAGGCGTCGTCATCCAAGGCAGGGGAAGAACGGGAAGGCCTCCCTGAAGAATACGGATGGGTCCCGATCATTGAGGAGGAGCCTGAAGAGTAGCAGTCAGTGGAACGCTCCGTCGACCATCTTTTTGTTCAGGTCTTTTGTCTCGGTCGCTATTTGTGTATGGGATAAATCACATGTTTATGTCTGGGTCTTTTAGTTCTTATGTAGGTCTTTATGTGCTTTGGTTTCAGTTAGTAGGTCTTTTAAGGGCGATAGCACAAGTCCTTGGTCGCCCCTGCGAGGGTAGTTTTTTGTGTCAAAGCCCCTGCGAGGGTAATGTTGGTTTAAGAATGAAAACTCTGATGAATTTTGAGGCGGCTTGGACTCATTTCTTTGGAAGGGCCAGCTGCCAACCCACAGTGCCACTGTCGGCCATGGGAAACCTGTTTTTCTGTCTGTAATGTTCTTATGTACATAATTAAATAGATCAGCATAGTTTTACTGAGAAAAAAAAAACTTTGCATGCAATGAAAATAAATTGATAGTGAAGCTAAAAAGGAATTCTAAATTGAAAGTTCACCCCTATGTATACTACCCCGGTAATGGAACCAAAGATGTTGGGTAATTTAATTGTTAGTTAAATTACTTTTCATTAAATTGTCAAACCTGGGGTTCGTGAACTTGCAAAGTATACTTGCACAATATATGCTAGGAATCAACTTTCAATTTCAAAAAGGAATCCTAATCTATTGAAAGAAACGACAAAACTAAAATAAAACCTATTCATGAAAAATGTCTAAGATGAGTATGCACACACTTTCTTTTTCAAAAGTCTCAAATTCGGAACTTGGAAAGAAATCTTTTAATCTATGAAATTGAAATGACAATTGACATGAAAGTAAACTTACTCTATTGACATGAAAATAAATCTATTCTAGTGACATGAAATAAAATCTATTCTAATGACTTGAAAGTAAATTTAATCTAGAAAGTAGCAAATCCCATACTAAGAAAGCATTGAATTCTTAAATTATGAAATTTAAAGATAACCTATTCTGAAAGCGGCGAGAGATCAATTGATATTACTAATGTGTGCATTGTCAAATTAGAATCATTCATGAGTATCTATCAAACAAATTGAAAAACAATAAATCTATGAGATGAAATAAATAATGCTTGACCTGCAAAAGAACACAAATGGAATGAGCATAAAACAATGTAAACAGTACATCTAATTAACATACTTAAAATGAATCATAAAAGAAACTAATCTATCTTAAAAAATGAAACATTAAAATGCATCTCATACTCATTAATTGGTATTAGAAAATGCTAAATGAAGGCACAACCATATCAAAGTAAACTACAGTGGTATTAATTACATGAATCATAAGCATAGTGTCAATCCTTAACATCAAAAACTCTATATTGAAACATGAGCATAGATCCCAAACTTTTCACACCTTTTGAGAGGAGTAGGCACTCCTATTTATACAAAAAGTAAGATAACTAACTCATAAATATACATCCACAAATATATAATGTGGTTACAACCATATGTTGACATCTAGCAATTAGCAACTCTTCATATCTCTCCTAGCTTTGATAGGAAACACTTATGAAAATTTCCATGATTCTTCTCCAAAAATTTTGCTTGACCAATGATCTCAAATCTTCCAAGTGTTTGAAGAGGAAATTCGAATTTGAGTCTTTGAGACCAAATATGATTGTCTTTGAATCTTCAAATATGCCTATATATCTCACAAAACTCATCCAAATTTTATATATAAGTGAGTACATGCTATTTACTAATATTTAACCATAAATTCACTTAAAATGTCAAAATAAATGTATTGGAAAATCATATGTGTAAACCCATTATTGATCATGAAGATGGTCTTAGTGCATGGCTATAAAGTTGCAGAATATGGAAAATTCTGAAGCAGAGTGAAAGAAAAGAAGGTGAAATGAATGATATTCTGGAGACTCAACAAAATGTCATAGAACTTCAAAACAAGGCCATAGGGTTGGTGAATATCTAATGGTGTTTTTACAACCCTATGGACACAATGTGGGAGCTGAAAGAATCCATGCAGGAGGCATGTCGACACTATTTTCATTGTATACGCATATAATATGCACTAAAGGTAATGCATAAATAATGGGTAAGGAAATGTAATATCCCCAAACTATTCCTATATGGTATTGTAAATATCTCAATTAGTTTGGTGAGCTATTTTTTATTGGAATTGTATGCCCTTGTAAATACATATGTTTTGGACACACATCCCTATGTTTTGTATTTTGAAGCCAAAGTGTCTACATGGATACGGTGAGCCTAATGATCCTAATATTGTAATATGTAATTACATCGTGTAATGAAAAGTATCACATCTACAGGCCTTTAGAGAAAAAATAATATGGGGGGCTAAACTCCACAAGTGGGAAAAGGTGAGGGGCATAATGATGGTATAACCCAAGTCTAAAAAGTGAGATATCCAAGTGGGAGAAAAAATTCCCTTAAGTGACATTTGGGATAATTTTCCCATGCATTCAAAAAATTGCGCATCTCTCATTCTTTTCACTTAGCCCCAAATTGAAGAAACATATGGATTACAAAACTATGTTATATATACCTAGAATGTTGTTGACCCTATGTGGTTGTCGTGGTTGACATATAAAAATGGTAAGTGAATATTTTAGCCTTGAACCTTGTGATTTAAAAAAAAAAATCATAATTTCCAAGGTGGAAATGTACAGACAAATTTCACAATGTTTATCTTTGCAGGGCTAGATCATGTAAGGGAGATTGATTGGATTACCAAACAAGTTATACAACCAAATTCTCTTTGTTCTTATTTGGAAAGGATGGAGCTTGAAGGGAGAAAAGGGATACACGTAATATATTAGTGTGAGGCATCATACCTTAATTGAAGGGACCATTTGTCCATAATTGGCTTGAGGAAGGCATTTTCTCCCCAAGGAGTTAATTCCCCAAATCAAGGGTGACCCACTGTAGAGAGTTATGAGAAGTTTGGCCTATGGATGGGAGGAGTGTTAGAGATCTACAACTAGTTGGTGTTATTTATAAAAGTCAAGTTCTCCAAAATTATATGAAAATGAATACAAATTTTGTGTGTGTTTTGTTGTGTCCCTGTTATGCATGGGTGTTATGATTCATTATTGATAATGTAGGCTTGTTCCCTATAATTAATTGTTGAATTGTGAACACAATTATGTGTTTCTACAATGTCATATAAAGGTGGCCGATGTTTTTGCTAGTACTACTAGTTCTAATCATGTTAAATAACACAGTGAATGGTATGTATAACATTCAAAAGTTCACCTTATAGAATGTGGTTGAAGGGCACTAAAAAATGGGTGGAATTGTTGGGAATTTCTACTAGACTTGTCATGAACTGAGAAATGATCTCATATGCTTCTTAGATTGAAAACCACTTGGAGGATTTTATTGATTAAATTCTTTGATGGTTAAGGAAAATGATTTGGTTGGATTCAACCATGTTAGCTTAACCGTGTCTTTATTTAAGGCCTAGTTCACCTTAAATCACATAGAGTCTTTGTATCGTTAAGGATATGTCTATAATTTAACAATTGAAACATACTTGAGGTCATATTTTTCTCTAAGAGAAATTTAGGAAATTTAATTTGTAATGGAATTAAAAAAGAGACTTAAATCTGATATTTTTTAAACTATTGCAATCAGGAGGAAATCCCATAGTTAGGCCAAATATAGGTATCTGATATTTAGGGATTCCTGGGGAATTCATTAAGAGGATTTTTTGGCCTTAGATAAGAGATGCACATTTTCATTAGATAGGGGGGTAACATTATCATTAGAAGTCTAAAATGTTAGCCTACAACATGGGAATCATACCCAAACCCATTGTTATTCCTACCTTTGATACAATACAGATAAGAAGTTCCACATATATAAGATTGGGTGATTCCTATCAAGTACCTTGGAGGGTATTAAACAATGAGTGAACACTCCATTAATCACTAGGTAGTTTAAATTTATATGACTCATGAACATATGAATGCTTAAAGTTTAACAATATTCTAACAAATGAACCAACTTGGGGCTAGAACATATCCTTGATAGCTTATTTAATCCTTTTGAGAGCCTCAAATCCTGTTAAAAGCATAGAAAAACATTACCAAGTCAATATGAACCTCCAAGTGCTTGTCTTATTCCCATTAGTGATGATTCCTAGTACAATTTTAATTCCAGACCATCTAGGTTTAATGGTTCATTGTCAAATTGAACTATAAAGATTGAAGTTTCCATTGGTAGAAACTCTACTACATGAAGAAAGGAGAAGAGAATTAGCTCCACTTTTCCTTTACTAAGAAGTATTCAAAGAAAAATGTGTAATCCTTCAAGATTTAATTTCTAGCCTCATCCTTTGGATAGTTTCTCATACCAATGAATAAGTGGAGGTGTTAGTAGGACTATGAAAAATCCTTTTAATTTATGTGTATATGTGTTTAGATAGTCAGTGGCCTAGTTCTAGGTGATCCATGGAGGTGTTAACTAGATTGGGGGAAATCCCTATAAGTTTATGCCTTTATGTGTTTAGATAGTTTGTGGCCCAATGCTTGGTGGGAAAGTGTATGTGTTAACAAGACCAAGAACAATTGACTAATTTTAATGTTTAAATTATTGATTGCTTGGTACATTGTGAGACAGAGGTGTATTCCTTAACCTTACCCTAAACCTTACCCTAGCATGACCCTATTATGTCTAAGTTTTACTTGTTCTATGCTTGTTGGTCAATTGACAATGGAATCAACTCACAAAAAGGGGAGTCTCGTTAGGTGATGGCTTGTCAATGGGATTAGACCAAGACAAGCAAGAAAAAATTTTAAGTCTTAGATGGTCAATGCTTGGTTGGAAAAGATGTCAACTAATGGAAATGGGGGTCTCATTGGTTGATGTTAATCAACAAAACCAAACCAATTCAGAAAAGACAAAAAGTTAAGTATCCAAAAATCCTGGTGCTTAATTGACAAAAATGTCAATTGATGGGAAGGGGCATCTCTTGAGTTGATGGTCTATCAACTGGATCAAACCAAGAAAAGTAGAGAAAAATGTAAAGTATTATGGTGGCTTAGTGCTTGGTTGGCAGAGACGTCAATTGATGAAAAGGAGAGTCATATTAGTTGATTGTATGTCAACTAAATCAAACTAATTTAGTAACATGGATGGTTAATTAATTTAGTGTGTCGATGGGCTATTATCAATGAGGTTCAATTGAGAGGAAATTATAAATGGTACATAAAAAGATTCATTCAACAATCTAGTTTTAAAGGAGGAGAAAGACATGGATTTATCCCAAGGGAATATTGCCTAGTTATGAGTTAATAAATATTATATACCACATATTGGGCAAACCAATGTCCTAGGCTATGGATACGATGATGTATTGTGAGGAAACATGTGAATTTTCAACTTGTCATGATGGCATGCATGGTATAATGATACCACAAGGTAGAGGACTACCACATGGCTACCATGTGGAAATGGTACAAATATTAATGAGCTTTGAGAAGGGAAATTCTCCTAATGGACACAAATGTATGTCAAGAACTTAGATCATCATGAAATTGTCATCATTGTAAATCTCTTAGTGAGAACAAGACAATGATGCTCTCAAATTAAATTTTTGATATAGCTGCATATATATATATATATATATATATATATATATATATATATATATATATATATATATATATATATATATATATATATATATATTATCCCATCGCCATAAAGTCACTTTCAGTGTTGGTTATGTTACACCCGTTTCCTTTTCAAATAAGTATACAAACATGCATCACCAGTATTACTTACATATATATTAGGTTTTTGGTTAGATCTACGATGTGAAAAACCCCAACAAAAGTTATAATCCCTCTATCTTTGAGCAATAGCTTAACCATTTCATGTCCTATAATTTTGATTATTGAATCTTCTCCTAAGAAAACCTAAATTCCATTGTACTTTTCATATGAAGTAGACCACTAGTGTTAATCGACCATAAATCATTATCGACATGTGAATTTGTAGATTCCATGTAAACATCACATCCTTCTTTTATGGAAGTTTTTTCTTATGTGGAAGAAACATCATTAGTTTTATCAACATTATTAAATCTATAATATTTCTTATAATTTCATCTTTTCTACCTTTCCAACATTTTAATCTAGACTGTTTTGGAGATTTAGGTCTACCTCTATATTTAGATCTTACCCCATGAGGAATTATATTTCCCTTTTTGGGATGGCCCTTTATAGATAAAACATATTTGGTTGCACCCTCCATGTATTCTCTCCTAATTCACTCTAATAACATGGATGCACCTACATCCTCAAACTTTTATGTGAATTGAGTGGTACTACAAATTGCTACAACTAGATTATCTAAAGAATCTATCAAAGAACATAACAAGGTAATACACTTATCTTATTCCTCCATCTTATTGTCAATAGATATAATTTGACTTATCATAGTATTAAATGGACTTAGATGCATAGCCACAGATTCACCATGATCAATCCTAAGATGATAAAACTCCTTCTATAGAAACAACATATACTAGGGACTTTGCTGATACAAATTATCCCATAACTTCTTTGCATTATATTTTCAAGAGATATTTCACACCATTGAATTCGAAGGAAAATTTGAATCATACTTCTTTCCTTCTTTCTGGATTTTTGTAATATTTTTTAACATGCTAGTGGGTCTTGTAACTAGATCCACAACAACCCATTGTTCTCTATATATAAGAATGTATTCCATATTCAGCTTCCATAGCTCGAAGAACCAACCATTAAACTTCTCTTATATTCTTGAATTTCTCACCGTTTTCTTTATATAAGATACATTGGAAAAAGTTCCCACATAAACACAAGTTCATCATAGACCCAAGATACCCTTTATCTTCACATGGGATAAACCCTAACAATAAAATCATCTCCCTAAAGCCAATAACTTCACTCTAATACAAAATGCAAATATTGATAAACCTATGAAATAAAAGAAATGTTAATAGAATCTAAAACATAAGAATGACAATGGCATGTGTGCATGTTACATAAAGATTTACCCCTAACTAGGAAGTCCATCCCAATAGAGAGTTATGCCTCTCTATATTTCTTTATAGTAACATCATCATTTTCAATATAATATTTAGCTATTTTTCAGCATCCAAAATCCTAGTCTATTGACTTGGATTTGATTAAAACCATAATCCCCTTGATGAAATAATTTTACGATGGGTCAAAAACATCTGTCAAAATAACACATAATAAACCAAAAACAATTGTTAGGGTATCCATCCCCAAATGGGGGCCCACAAGTCCTAAATGATCCCTAAATCGAGGGGAATCAGTCCCTTATAAACCCTCCCTAGAATATGTCTAGTTCTACCTACAAAGAATACGACACATATCCAATGTTCTCATGGTTGTTTTATGAATCTTAGTTATAATTATTTGTTAGTTATTATGGACCTTGTGATGTATATTAAGAGATGGCATGTTTGACTCATTATCCCCCCTTGTTAATTTTTTTAATTGATGTTGAGATACATGCAAACCTAATATGTTTGTGTTCAATTAAGAATTATTAAAAGTATTTTCCTAATGGCATATGATGAGAATTTTTTTCATAGTAATGTTGAGTAATGATGTTACCTGGACGTTGACATATACATGTATTACTAAATATTTTTATTTGTGTTAATTATTAATGAGTATTCATTTAATGTTTATTGGTGACTATGGATTATTGGCTCACTTATAATTATTGATAATGGTTCTTGGTTATGGCTTTAATGATTATAGATGGGTATTTCCCTTAACAACTATTAATGACTTTTGTATCCTTGTTGTTTATTATCAATGTTTATGTTCTAACAAACTTGAATTGGCTATTATTATTATTATTATTATTATTGATCGTGATGATTATTATGCCCTATATTATTACTATTGTTATTAAATCCTTAATGAATGATGATAGTTATTGTGATTACATACTTAATGAATGTTGATACTTATGAGTATTCCCTTGGTAAATTGTTAATGAGTAGCTCCTTAATTTCTTGGTTGACCATTGAGATGTATATGTTTATATAACAATCATCATAAGCTTTTATACAATGGCATATGATGAATATCTATCTAGTGATAGTAATGAGCATTAATTATTAACTTAATAATGGTGTATTCCTTGAAATTATTCTTCTTATTGTGTATTATGATATATAATGACATAATGGCTCATGTTTGTATCAGTATTATCAAAAAAGGCTAACCATTTATAGGTTGAGACTTTGATGAAGAGGCCAAGGAACTACATGTAAGGGAAGAGGTTGATTTTCAATAACTTTGACCATGTAATTTTGGTGGCTATGAAGACTTTGGAAGGGAAAAAGACTTGGGAAACACTTATTAAAGTTAACTAGGGTAAAACAACCAAAAGGGAATGAGTTGTGGTTTACTATTACATAGTTTGTGACATTTGTAATTTTTTCTTCAACCTAATTTTACCCATGTGTGATATATTAAGGGGGGTGAGAAATTCAATAACCAATCTTAAGAAAGATTTGTTACGCTTGAAAAATATTAGAAAATGGTTTCCTGCATCGAGAAAGGGCTTCAAGCTAGGAACGAATGCTTTGAAAATTCTATTGGAGGGGGAAGCTTATGTTTTGAATTATGAGATTGAAAGAGTAGACCAATAGGTACTCTAGCCTAGTTTGCATGACATAATGAGAATGGGAGTGTACTCGCCTCAACAGGGGTAGTAATTCTCATTTATTCTTGGTTATTATTTATTTTGGGTCCTTGGGACTGCACTTTCATGTATTGTACCTACCTGATTAGGTGTAATCACTAGGGGCTAGGGTGGTAGTAAAATCCTTGTAGAGGAGTACCGATATGATATTTTATGAGGCTTTCCTAACTAGGAAAATTTATTAGGAGCTTGAGTAGCAATAAGATATTTTCACACCATAAACTAAAGAGGTATGGGGTTATTATGAGTGTAGGAGGGGTTGATTAGTTGGATATATGATCCTTGGATTATCTTGTGAGTTAAGCAAGTTATTTTCTAAGTGATTTGTGTTCCAATCCCTCACCTTATTGAGTGTGATCCATATTTGGAGGGGAATCACTTAGATTAGTTTGCCACATTGGTTGGGTGGAAAATCAACCCTTGAGTTCAATTTACCTCAAGCTAATAGCTTGCTTGTGGATTACTCCTTTGGACTAGTGGTTGATATTCAATAAGGGGAAGTGTTGAAAAATCTAGGGAAACATACATTTTTAGATTCTTTAGCTTGATTTCTCTTATAATATGACATTATCCTATGATATTTACATATTATATCTTCTAATTTCAAATTGTTTTGTTCTTATCATCAATACTAATGCCAACCAATGAAGATCATAAGCAAAAGAGTACACAAGATATAGGCACTCAACTAGGGAAAAACCCCTAAGAAGGGGAAAACCTAGTCAAACTCTTCCACTAATAGTTTTAGATCATATTGAGACAACCAAGACCAAGACATATGTCCTCTAACAATTCATCTCTTAATAAAATCATTGAAGCCAACAAAATTTTGGTTCCTTCGTTATGCAAATTCTACAATTCATCCCTCATCTTCAAACCTGCAATTAGCTTAAACTTCACACGTGGCATAAAGAATTTCATTTAGACCTTCACTTTGATCTTTTCCTTGAAACCTTTAACCTTTTTTCTTCATCATCGCATCCCTATTTCTTGATTCTTCAATTTCAGATCGAATGTTATGTTCTCATTTTCAAAAGGTCGAATGCAAGAGTGTATATGTATAGTATTTTCAAGCTAGTCTAACGTCTTCATGGAGCCGACTTGTTCTCTCTTTGGGGCTGAATTGTTGGAGGAGGAAAACATGGCATTTTTTAGTCAATAAAATTTATTTCTTGATTTTACAAATCCCAAGAAGGGTCTAGAACAAAATAATGATGAAAATGACTCAATACATAATACTAGAAGCCTAAAATTGAGGCTTGACCTATTGACCATTGACCCAAGCATCAAAACCCATGCTTTACTAAGTCAATTTCTTTTAATAATAAAAATTTCTTTCTCTCAATATAATTATGAAGACCAACACTAGTTACATTCTTGAACACTCCCTCTTAACTAGGGAGGTATTCATAATTACATATATACATAGGTACATGGAAGATCTCAAAATGATATCCTCTATGAAGAGTCATAAACATGCAGAGCTACATATTAGATTCTTTACCAACGAATATGATCGAGTGGGACTAAGGCGTGTTCCAAGATTTAGCCACTCTAGGTACCATCAAGCTTTAGCTCTAACACCAACCTAGGGATCGAAGTGTGTCCAAGGATGGAGCTCCAAGACCAACGCCACCCATGCTAATTTTAGATCTAGACATCATCATAGGCCAGCGAGATTTCCTCCCAAGTGTCTTTTCGCCCCAAGAAGCTTCATCTCTCCCTATAAACGAAATCTGATATATTCATTAGTCCAAGCATGCTTAAAAAATGTTCAACCTTCTTATGGAGAAATCTTTCACAATCACTAACCCAAACAATAATAAACTTTCAATATATCTATAATTAGACATATATACATATATTTTTAGCATAAACCTTCAGGGTCCTTAATCATTCTGATGCTACTTAAATTGTCATCAATTTATCAAACACATATTGTCAGAAGCTTTCTTCCATAACTTCTATAGTAGCACCAAAGTCATTCTCAACACTAGTTCCAGAACATCTAAATCTTGTTTATAACTTGCCAATCAACCATTTATCGTACTTTATCCATTCTCTGATTTCATTCTTTCTTTAAAGTATTCATTATAGTTGTCACAATATGCCCTCCCTCTCAGCTAGGGATAAATACATTTCCATTTATCCAAGCTCCCTCTCAACTTAGGGAGATCGATAACTTCATTCTTATAGTTTTTTTTATCATAACATCAGAGAAAATTTTAACCCTTCAAAGCTTCATTTCTTAATCAATATTACAACTTCCTTCATTCATCATTCTTATCACTATTCTCAATAGGAATATTCAATTATGAACATCTTCAACATATTGAATATTATGTAAATATATAGAACCATGATGTCAAATCTATCGAAATCATGTCATTAAAATGGAAGCATCAAAATGATCAAGATTTAGACAACAAATACCTAAACCAAGTTAAGTTCATAGTCAACAAGGGTTACATCTTTTATATTCTATACTTCAACAACTTTGGTAGGGTTTTTTCACAAACAATATATCCCTGTAGATTTTCACTGTAGATTCAACAACTTATGTGATATGCTAAAACACAAGACAAGAATCCACTCTACTCTTTAGCAGAGTTCAAAATTGATCGATGAAAATAATAAGCAAAAAAGAAAGAATATCAATCGCAAATAACACAATATTTCTCTGGGGAAAGCAACTTGTAAAAACCCCAACTATCTATATTGCATTAACCAAAAGTTTTGAGAAGAAAATCAATGCTTGTTCAACCCAAACAATTCTTGTACTAGTACAATTTGTCTCTCTACTTCACAAGCCAGCTCAAGCCAACACTTAGCCTACCAAGCCCCTACTTACTTGCGCAATTCCTGAGAGAATTAGCCTGTATTTAATTACGAAATCCACTCTCCATAACTACGCAATCCATCTATAGGCCCTCAACTAATTACATGCACTATTTGTACAACTTGGAAAATAATACAACTGATAGTACATTGTCCTTGAACTCTAATATTTATCCAGGTGGACATTGGTGGCCACTCGCCTATTCCACTTGGACACTCACCATTGTTTCTTTCATTTTTCAGTTTCCTTAATTATAGCACAATTTACTATTTTTGGTAGTTTTTCGGGTCCTAAACTTCCAGAGCCGTTTTGAGGCCCTAAATGACTTTTTTTTTATGATTACATAAGTGATCGCATCGGTAGTTGTAGTCCTTGGAGAGATCTTTCCAATGAGGTATCATACACATCAAACAGAGATAATATTACCAAGTTACGACCCTGAGAAGTTGGCTACCCAACTAACCCCAACAAGGTCCATAAACTCTTGGTGTTACATCTCCTCGAGTTAGGGTTTTGGTTGTTTATGGTTTTCTCTTATTGTTCAATAATAAAAAGGCCCTTGAGCCTCATTGTAACATAATTCAGAGGCAGGTAGCTGCCACATCTCTTCTTAGAGATAAGCTACCATCACCTAAGCTATCTTATTTCCATTCTGTTTGTAAGCATAGTTCAATATTTTTCTATTAATGAAATGAAGTGTTTTTATGCTACATCTTTGTGTTTATGAGTATATATGTAAGTTGTTGCTTTCCTATTTAAGTTCGAATCAGTGGTATCATAGGGGTCTGCTCTTTCTCTATTTTTCTTTGCATGTCCCCAATGAGGTCAGGGTATAAGGAGTTAGGGCTCGATCTAGTTGAACCATTGCAATATCAGCCTCACAAAACCCGATGACCTCCCATGGTGGAAGAAAACAAAGACGAGGGGGCAGGAAATCCTTTCAAAATGTTGCTCGAAGAAGCCCTCGAGCGACAAAGGGACGCGATGATGGATAACTTTTCCCAGATCCTTCGATGACTACCCACAAGTGACGCATCTTCATCCAGCAGCCACTCTGGGGGCGCCACTCCTTTTAAGGTACAAGTTAACTTTGATATTCCCATATTCGAAGGCCTCATAGATGCAAACATCATAGGTAAACGGTTAAATCTATTGGAAGGATATTTTTCAGTTCATGACTTTTTCAATCGGGAAAAGATTACGTTTGCACTTCTCAAAGCTGCCCCACATGTTAAGTATTGGTGGGAAACCTATTGTGAGAAAAAGGATGAGAGTGAACCCTCACTGTTTTCAGCTGCACCCACATGGAATTCTTTCCGAGATGCCATCAAGGAACAATATTACGCTATTGAGAGCTATGAAGATAAATACACAAAGTGGACCATGCTACAGCAGGGAAGGGACCAAGATGTGTCAGAGTTCACAAATACTTTCCATACCCTTCGCACAAAGTTGGGTATCAAGAATAATGAGCGGCATTTAGAGCTCAAGTATCACGACTATCTACACAAGTACATCCAAGATGAGATGGAGTTCCTAGACATTTCCTCGCTTGGCATGGTGTATCGGTACACTGTAAAGATTGAGAAGAAGTTTAAACAGAAGAATCAGGACTTTGGATCTATGAATCAAAAGTAAGGAAAAGGCACCCCCAAACCACAGAACAAGGGACCAAGCCAAGGTGGCACTACCCAAGGCAACCCACCGAAGCCACAAGTAAAGAACAACACCATGAAGACGAAGAAGGATATGGGAAAATGGTGTGAGTTCCATAAGAGCTCCAATCACAATACAAGTGAGTGTTGGGCCAAGCAGTCACTGGTGGCTAAGCTGAAGGCTTCCGAATCAGATGCAGGTTCGACTCTGAATCAGAACCCGATAAGAGGACAGAAAAAGGGAATAAGATCATTGATGCGAAGCCCAGTGCCATCGTGGCCACCACAAAGATCCAGAAAGTTGAGCCTGAAGATCCAGAGGGGGAACTCCTCTTCCACTCACAGATGTGGGTGAAGGGTTCTCTGCTGTAGTTCATTGTTGATAGCAGGAGCCAAAAGAACCTCATTTCAGTAGAAGTCATGAAGCAGTTGGGCCTAAAGACTACAACACATCCACAATTGTACACCATTAGGTGACTTCACCAAGGATGAGATCTTCATGTCAGCCAGCAATGTCGCCTTCCCTAAAGCATCAAGCCCTTCATGAATGAGGCATTATGTGATGTTGCTCCTCTTGAAGTTGGAAGCGACATGTTGTATATAAGTCTAGACCTCACTCTGTGATTATTACTTTGGCTAATAAGTTGTACAAGATATTGGAGGTTGCCCCGCCTACCACCATCTCTTTGATCACTTCAAAGAAATGTAGTAAGATCATTTCCCAGACTAGGAAATTCGTTTTCCTTATGATTCGCCCCCAAGGCAAGAAGAATTTTGTGGCCACGACTTGCTGGCAGGGCTCCTCTACATAGCAGCAACAGATGGACGAGGTCGTGGAGGATTACAGGGACATTTTCACCTCACCCACAGGGGTACCTACGCACTGTCAGGTCAATCACTCCATCAACCTGACCTCGAGCGCACCGCTGCCCAATGACCAATCTATCGACATTCTATTATGGAGAATGATGAGATCAAGAGGCAAATTCAAGAACTACTGCAAAAATGGTACATCAGGCAAAGCTCATCACCCTATGGGAGCCTGATTGTATTGGTACAGAAAAAGGATGGGACCTGGAGGCTCTATATTGACTATCAGGCATTGAACAAGATCACTGTATGGAATAGGTACCCAATCCTGTGGATTGATGACCTTCTAGACTATCTCAAGGGAGCCAAATATTTCAACAAGATTGACTTGAAATTTGGTTATCACCAGGTGCCTGTCGAACCCTCCGATGTGTGGAAGACTTCCTTCAAATCCAAGGAGGGCCTTTTTGAATGGTTGTTCATGCCGTTCGGATTGACGAACGCCCCTCCAACCTTCATGAGACTGATGGACGACATATTAAGGCCCTTCACGATGCATTTGTGGTGGTGTATTTAGATGACATGTTGATATTCAGCCAAAGTTGGGAAGAGCACCTCCACCATATTCGACAAGTCCTTCAAACCCTTTGACAACACAAGTTGTGTGCTGACTTGGAGAAATGTACCTTTGGCCTGACCTAGGTTCAATATCTTGAGTACATCATTGATGATAAGGGTGTACATGTGGACCCATCCAAGATACAGGTTGTTTGGGATCAACCAGAACCAACCACTCTAACACAGCTCCATAGCTTTTTGGGTCTTACCAATTTCTACCATAGGTTCATGTTGGGGTTCTCTCATATCGCTTGGCCTTTAAGTCAAGTAACCAAGGGAGGAGTAAAAGCCAAGTTATTTTGGTTGGAAACATAGCAGCGGGCGTTCTACGAGTTGAAGAATCTCCTCTGTTTTGCACCAGTTCTCACATTACTAGACCTGAAACAACCATTTGAGATTGAGACAAATGCCTCCAACTATGCTATTGGTGTAGTTCTTACTCAACATGGGCATCCGGTGGCTTACCACAGTGAGACACTTTCAAACACAGTCCAAAAGTACCCCACTTATGACAAAGAAATGTATTCCATTATGCAGGCTTGCTGTTAATGGAAGCATTACATTATGGGGAAGGAAACGGTCATCCACACAGAACATCGGCCTCTATAGTTCATATAAACACAAGAGAAGTTGCAGAACGATCGTCATAAAAAATGGTCCACCTATCTGCAACAATTCCATTTGAACATTAGGTATAAGAAGGGCAGCACCAATAATGTCGTTGATTGCCTTAGCTGACCACCGGTCATCATGCTAATCATTGTGCTCGATTCTTGTGGGCACGAGACATCAGAGTGGCCACATCTTTACAAGAGTGATCCTGAATTTGGAAACATATACCAAACACTCCTAGAAGGGAAGAAAGTTCCAAATTTTCACCTTCAAGATGCACTGTTATGCCACTTGGGACACATATGTGTTCCTTCAAGTGAGCGTACCAAGATTACTTGGGAGGCCCACTATAGTTGGGTCGTTGGACATTTCGGAGTAGAGAAAACCGTGGAGGTATTGCAGAAGTATTTTTATTGGCCGAAACTTTGTCAAGATGTTGGGAAGTACATTAGATCCTACACCGCCTACACCATTGCCAAACCAACCATCAAGAAGCAAGACATGTATACTCCTTTACCTACTCCTAGTCAGCCTTGGGAATCTGTCTCCATGGATTATATGTCGGGCCTTCCTTCTAGTAAGCACGACAACGATTGTGTTTTCATGGTCGTCGACAGATTCTCTAAGATGGCCATTATGGCAACGTGAAAGAAGAGTATCACATTAGAGGCCACTGTTAAGCTCTTCTTTGAGCGAGTATGGGTACACTTTGGGATCCCACAGTCCATTATCTCAGATCAGGACAAAAAATTCCTCAATTCATTTTGGTCAAGTCTATGGTCGATGTTGGATACAAAACTCACTAAGTCCACGACTTTCCATTCCAAAAACTGATGGTCAAACAAAGGTTGTAAAAAGGATGATCATACACATTTTGCTCATGTACAACTTGAAGCATCCACACACATGGGTTAAAATTCTCCCCTATGTCCAACATAGCTACAACAGAGCTCTCCACAGCTCAACGAGCCACAACCCCTTTCAGGTAGGGCTGGGATTTTAGCCTTTATGCCACATTGATGTGGCCATACCATTTTCAGCCACTCACATAGATTTAGCTCACGTGCAGTCTGTAGTTGAAAGGGCTAACAACTTCATTGAACACATTCAACACATCTGCCAACAGGTCCATGATATATTGGACAAATCCAATGCTAAGTACAAGCAGTGCCATGATCAATATTGAGTGTTGCACAAATTCCAAGTGGGCAACAAAGTTTGGTTACATTTGTAGAAGGAGCACCTTGCTGGACCCCACCACAAGCTTCACCTGCTCCAATATGGGCCATAGACCATCACCAAGGTTATCAGGGACAATACCTTCGAGCTCAGCATCCCACCATTCCTTGGTCTGCACCCAGTGTTCAATGTAGATCACCTTCAACTACACTTTCCACCATTTTTGGACACATCTAACATTGCATAATACCTCACACCAATAGAGCTCAACCCAGACTACATGGAACGGGCCACCACTGATTAGATCATGGACACACAGGTCAAGAACACTCAGAAATTGAAGATATATCTATATCGAGTTGTCTAAGCAGGTGAACTCCTTCACCAAGGCAAATGGCTCATTAGGGACCAAGTTAAGCAAAAGTTTCCTCATCTCATGGAGGAACTCAACGCAATGTTGGCATTATGATGCATGTGTTGTACTTGATGGCAACCCTCTCATATCTCACTTATGTATAACTGGATGAATCTTCAGACGAGATATCAGATGTAACTGATGGAGGATAGCTCAAAGGAATCAGATGATGAATCTTCAGAAGAGATATCAGATGTGACTGATGGAAGAATATCTCACTTATGTATAACTGGATGAATCTTCAGACGAGATATCAGATGGGACTGATGGAGGACAGCTCAAAGGAATCAGATGCTAATTCTAAGTGTGACAAGTTAGCTTTGCCATCAAGTCCAAAGGGGGAGATTGTTGGCATTATGAGATAAGTGTTGTCCTTGATGGCAAACCTCACTGACAACAAATCATAGTACAGAAGGTCAGCAACAAGGAATTGATGATCAGACTATAAGAAGAAGAGAAAGTTCATACACGCAGGTTCGTTAAGCCCAAGTCGCGTGTACACGCAGGTTGGCTTCAGCAAAAGCGCGTGTATGTGGAAAAGTACCTTTGGTCCATGGCAGTTAGTCCTTGGAAGTTGTGCCTATGGTTTCGGACCATTGTGTCTCGACGGGCGTGTCGATCCCTAGTTTTGAAGTTGATGGTATTGGATTTCTATGGTTTTGGCTCTTGGTATTGAACAAGGCCTAAGGCTATATAAAGGGAAGGAAATCATTAGGCAAGTGTATCGGAAATGTCTTGAATATCTGATGAAGCATTAGATCCAGTATGCAGGGTTATGGGTTGATGATGCATTGCTTGATCTAAGCTAAGGAGAGATCTCACCGGTTGATGGAGAACTAGATCGGGATCAAATGGTTTGAAATGAACTATCTTTATGATGCTTATTCTAGATCTACATACTGACGCATGTATTGTTCTATAAGTATTATGAGTATGATTGATGTCTGGTACAGCTACAAGTTATGAGAAATTATTTTTAGATCTGTACGCGGGTTGTCTTTGGAAAAAGCGCGTATACACGCGGGTTTGATTCATCGAAGTAGCGTATACATTGTAAAGCTTGATATTTGAAGTTGCAGATGGATCTGATGGTTATTACAGAGTTCTGTATCTGTTCTGTGTCCTGGTGACTGTTGTTAACAGGGTTTCAGTGATTCAGAGTTTGATGATTGTTTTGAGCTTCAATGATAGTTATGGGTCCAGTATGAAAATTGGATGAAAAGTGGCCTTACAGATTATGTGTTGTGCTTCAGTGTATCCAGTCTGAAAATTGATGAAACGTGGTACCTGGAGGTGAGAAGATTGTAGGCAAGCACCTACGTACTAGTATCTAAGCTAGTACAAAAGCTAAAGGAGATCTTTGGAGCATTGTAGCAGGTAGCAGCTTGCGTACTAGTAAATGAATCGGCTAGTACAAGAGCAAAGGGGGTTGTAGCTCCCGTACTGGTATAAGACTGCACCAGTACAAATATTGTAAAAGGATTTTCTTATTAAGAAGAAGATTGAGATGACTTGCAGCAGGTGGTTTTCACCCACATTGGGTTTCCACCTTATATCTTTGTGTTCATGTGTGTTGCTCTTGTGTAATGTTCTGTTCTGTTATTCTGCACCTGTTTACTGTTAATATGCTTAATAATGATCTGATGCATTTACTGAAGATTAAGCTAACTGAATTATAAGATCTCTGGATATACGCGAGTTTCATTAGACACAGTAGCGTGTACACGCGGGTTCACTTAATTGAAGTGGCGTATATGTTTCTGAGTATGAAATTGAAAAGATTGATTGATCTGATAATACTGATTCACCCCCCCCCCCCCCCCCTCTCAGTATTATTTCCAACAATTGGTTTCAGAGCAGGTCCTTTGGTAGAAGCTTGATCGCTTGAAGGAGATCCGTGGAACAATGGGAAAGAAGCTTAAGAAGAAAGCTCATAAGAAGAAGAAGACATCTCAGAAGGACTATGACAGTGGGAGAGTCGATTGGGGATTAGGTATAAGAAGCTCTTCAGATTCAGAATCAGATTCAGAATCATTATCAGGTATGAATGTGTTATCCTCTGATGTTCCTGCTATATTTCCTTGTGAAAGTGATGGAAGTGATAGTGAAACTACTGAACATGCTTTTATGGGTGAGCAAGAAAAGTGTCAAATAGAGGCAATGTTTAGAAGGCTTGCAGACAAAGTTAAAGATCAACAAGATCTATTGAACAAAAGGGAATGTGCTTTCAAAGAAGAAGTTACCAAACTAAAGGCCCAACTAGAAGAAGGAAACAAGGTAAGAAAGCTTCTCAAGGACAAGGAAGACCAATGTCAAAAATTGCAGCATGAAGTGACATCATTAAGAAAAGAAGTCAACGAAAGAAGCACAACCATCAAGAAACTCAAAGATAGATCCAGCTACTATGAAAATCTTGAAGCTACAATCCTCTCACTAAAGGAAGATCTTGAAGAATCCAAGAAGCAGAATGAAGATCTACACCAAGCAATTGAAAAACAAGACAACGAAGTCATCAGCTTAAAATCACAGTTGGAATGTGCCTTCAGAGTTCGTCAAATTCAGCAGGATCTGTATGAAAAGCAAGAAAAGGAGATACTCAATCTAAGGCAACAAATGGAAGAAGGAAGAAAATATGGAGAAGACATGAAGAAGCAATGTCTAGAAAAGGAGGAACAACTTCAAGTTGAGGTAAATATCTTGAAAGGTAAATTAGAAGAAAAGGATAAACTTTTGAGATTTCAAGATAGTACTAAAGCCTTGGATGATATTCTTAGTAGTCAAAGGTCTCCTGCAATCAAGACTGGTCTTGGTTTTCATGAATCTGTTGAAGGTGAATCTAGCTCACAAGGTGAGGCAAGGAACTCTAAAGAGAAAACTAAAATGATCGACAAGGAGATGAAAGGTCAACAATCAAGGAAAGAGACTCCTCAAAGAAAATCTTTTACTCCTCCTATGAATAATGTTGAATGTTATGTATGTCATAATCTTGGACATGTTGCAGCTAGATGTAGAAGAAGAAGGGTTCAAGACCATCATGCAGAAAGATCATCACACTCAAGGTACTTTAATGGATATTGCTTTGCTTGCAATATGTTTGGTCACAAAGCTGCTGATTGCTACAGAAGGAATATGAAACATGTAAGATGTTATGCATGTAACAAGCTTGGACATATAGCAAAGGAATGCAGGAACAAAGGATGGACATCACACCAAAAGGAGAAAACCTCATCACACTTGAAGATATGGAGGAAGAAGGAAGTACAGTCAGCACAATGTACTGAGACACAGCACAGCACAGACATATCAGACTCAGGGGGAGCTGAAAGTGTAAACCTTCAGTGTCCTGAATCTCATACGCAAGTTCCTTAAAGGGAAGTCACGTATATACGCGAGTTCGACACTGCAAAGTCGCGTATATGTCAGTCTGAGGAAAAGCAGTGGGGACAGGCTCCGAAAAAGGATCTGATATGATTCAGTCTATTATTTGCTCTATTGATTACAGTCTGCTGAGGATGTGTGGAAATGTTTTGTTACTTGTATGATGTCTAGAAGTGTTTTGATCCTAACTTGAGGATGATGATGTTTTGATGCTTATGCATGATCAGATCTAACAGATGGCACTGGTTGAGGGGGAGCATATGCCTTTAGTAATTCATTGTTGGCATTATGGTTAATAATCCTTGGTGATGATTCTTATATGGCTAAATGATATATCTTGCTATGATGTGGTTGTGAGTTGTCTATGATAAACTCTCATATGATTCTTGAAGTTACATAGAAGATGTTCAGATCAGATTTATGGTTGATTCTTTGATGATGCATATATGGTGCTTACATGGTGATCTTCATAAGAACAAGGAGAAGTACAAAGCTTGAATACACATCTTCCTCACTTGATGATGAGTCACTTATATACTGCTGTTGTCATATGCATAAAGATCATACAGTTATGATGCAGGCACTCATGTGGATAAGGATTGTTGCTGATGATGATATCAAGAAGCTTTGTCAAAAGAATTTAAGCTCAAGATACATAGTGTTGATACATGGATGACTACTCAAAGTTGCTTTATTGAAGACATGGTGATGAGTTCTTATCTATATGATGATAGGTTGATCCTTACATATGTTAATTGATACAGATATTCCCAAGTAATGATACTTGGATCATGTAGAGCTTGATGAAATGGCTATGGTGGTTTCACACATGATACAATGTGAATGACTCTGAATTCTGTTCAAAGGGATGAATTGATGCAGACATACCTTGTTATAGGTTGATGACCTATTCTCTACAGGACATTTACAGGTTGCTGATATGGAAATTTGTGTACGCGTGTTGTTTAAAGGATATCCGCGTGCATACGCCGTTTTATAAGGGGATAGTCGCGTATATGGTATACGCGTGTTGCGTAAGGGATATCTGCGTATATACGCTTGTTTATGTGTATACAGACGCGTATATGGAGATTTGAAGGAAATCAGCAGAGACAGATGTTGGTTGTAGAAAGTCTGATATAGGTCTGACAGAGATCATCTGGCACAGGTTCAGGGAGAGCAGATAATCTTCCAATGATGCATTGTTGGCATTATCTTAAAGCTTTTGGTTCTAGTTCACATTTGGTGTTGATTTTAGGAGGAACAAAGGCGAAAGGAGAACAGAAGGATCTCTTGGTTGCTGATCTGAATGGTGATTATCAGATGCTGCTAGTGACTTTCATAAGTCTTGATCTAGTTATTTCATCTCTATGTCATATATCTCTTTTGTGGTATCTCTTTCATGGTGTCAAGGTCATGTAACGGCCTATTTTGGTTTCCCCACTATGCCTGGGATGATTGATGCAATATGATTGGTTGTCATATGTAAACTTTTGATGTATCCCCACTTGGTTGGGTGGATGAGTCAATTTTTGTATATCCTCACTTAGTTGAGAGATGGATGTATGTATGAGTCTTTGGTGATAGGAAGGTCTTTTATGATGTATAGAGTCATGTTCTTCTTGAAGAACATCTTTTGCAGATCTTGCCTACAGTCAGGAAGAGCATGAACAGCACACTTCAGCAGTACAGAGACTTGGCATGTACTCAGGGGGAGCATTGACAGATTGGTACACCTTGGCATATACAAAGGGGGAGATTATTCAGAGATTTCAGCAGGTACTCAGGGGGAGTATGGACAGTGGAATGATTCAGCAAAGGAAGAGAATATCTTGGTCCACCCTTTGCCCTTGATGTCAAAGGGGGAGAGTGATTTGGTGTTGTTGCCATCAAGTCCAAAGGGGGAGATTGTTGGCATTATGATGCATGTGTTGTACTTGATGGCAACCCTCTCATATCTCACTTATGTATAACTGGATGAATCTTCAGACGAGATATCAGATGTAACTGATGGAGGATAGCTCAAAGGAATCAGATGATGAATCTTCAGAAGAGATATCAGATGTGACTGATGGAAGAATATCTCACTTATGTATAACTGGATGAATCTTCAGACGAGATATCAGATGTGACTGATGGAGGACAGCTCAAAGGAATCAGATGCTAATTCTAAGTGTGACAAGTTAGCTTTGCCATCAAGTCCAAAGGGGGAGATTGTTGGCATTATGAGATAAGTGTTGTCCTTGATGGCAAACCTCACTGATGACAAATCATAGTACAGAAGGTCAGCAGCAAGGAATTGATGATCAGACTATAAGAAGAAGAGAAAGTTCATACACGCAGGTTCGTTAAGCCCAAGTCGCGTGTACACGCAGGTTGGCTTCAGCAAAAGCGCGTGTATGTGGAAAAGTACCTTTGGTCCATGGCGGTTAGTCCTTGGAAGTTGTGCCTATGGTTTCGGACCATTGTGTCTCGACGGGCGTGTCGATCCCTAGTTTTGAAGTTGATGGTATTGGATTTCTATGGTTTTGGCTCTTGGTATTGAACAAGGCCTAAGGCTATATAAAGGGAAGGAAATCATTAGGCAAGTGTATCGGAAATGTCTTGAATATCTGATGAAGCATTAGATCCAGTATGCAGGGTTATGGGTTGATGATGCATTGCTTGATCTAAGCTAAGGAGAGATCTCACCGGTTGATGGAGAACTAGATCGGGATCAAATGGTTTGAAATGAACTATCTTTATGATGCTTATTCTAGATCTACATACTGACGCATGTATTGTTCTATAAGTATTATGAGTATGATTGATGTCTGGTACAGCTACAAGTTATGAGAAATTATTTTTAGATCTGTACGCGGGTTGTCTTTGGAAAAAGCGCGTATACACGCGGGTTTGATTCATCGAAGTAGCGTATACATTGTAAAGCTTGATATTTGAAGTTGCAGATGGATCTGATGGTTATTACAGAGTTCTGTATCTGTTCTGTGTCCTGGTGACTGTTGTTAACAGGGTTTCAGTGATTCAGAGTTTGATGATTGTTTTGAGCTTCAATGATAGTTATGGGTCCAGTATGAAAATTGGATGAAAAGTGGCCTTACAGATTATGTGTTGTGCTTCAGTGTATCCAGTCTGAAAATTGATGAAACGTGGTACCTGGAGGTGAGAAGATTGTAGGCAAGCACCTACGTACTAGTATCTAAGCTAGTACAAAAGCTAAAGGAGATCTTTGGAGCATTGTAGCAGGTAGCAGCCTGCGTACTAGTAAATGGATCGGCTAGTACAAGAGCAAAGGGGGTTGTAGCTCCCGTACTGGTATAAGACTGCACCAGTACAAATATTGTAAAAGGATTTTCTTATTAAGAAGAAGATTGAGATGACTTGCAGCAGGTGGTTTTCACCCACATTGGGTTTCCACCTTATATCTTTGTGTTCATGTGTGTTGCTCTTGTGTAATGTTCTGTTCTGTTATTCTGCACATGTTTACTGTTAATATGCTTAATAATGATCTGATGCATTTACTGAAGATTAAGCTAACTGAATTATAAGATCTCTGGATATACGCGAGTTTCATTAGACACAGTAGCGTGTACACGCGGGTTCACTTAATTGAAGTGGCGTATATGTTTCTGAGTATGAAATTGAAAAGATTGATTGATCTGATAATACTGATTCACCCCCCCCCCTCTCAGTATTATTTCCAACACGCAATAGGGATAATTTCTTCCTAAGGGTGGAGGACTAATCCAGGTGGATATTTGTGGCCACCCACCTATTCCACTTGGACCCTCACCACTTTTTCTTTCAGTTTTTCTGTTTCCTTGACTGTAGCATAGATTATTATTTTTGGTAGTTTTTCAAGTCCTAAACTTCCGAAGTCATTTTGAGGCCCTAAACGACGTTTTTTTGGCTATTACATAAATAATCGTGTCAGAAGTTGTAGTCCTTGGAAAGATATTTCCAACGAGGTATCATATGTGTGAAACAGAGATAATATGACCAAGTTACGACCCTAGGAAGTTAGCTTCCCAACTAACCCCAACAAGGCCCATAAACTCTTGGTGTTACATCTCCTCGGGTTAGGGTTTTGGTTGTTTATGGTTTTCTCTTATTGTTCAATAATAAAAAGGCCCTTGAGCCTCATTTTAACACAGTTCAAAGGCAATTAGCCACCACATATCTTCTTAGAGATAAGTTACCATCGCTCGAGCTATCTTATTTCCACTCTATTTGTAAGCATAGTTCAATATTTTTCTATTAATGAAATGAAGTGTTTTTCTGCTGCATATCTGTGCTTATGAGTATATATGTAAGTTGTTGTGTTCCTGTTTAAGTTCAGATCAAATATCAACTAGGTCTTCCTCTGAACTGACATGCATGAGTTATTTATGAGTGAATCTTCATTTAACTGGTGTGGCACTAAGGATGCACTAGTGCACTTCCCCACTACTAGACTCCTACTAGTTCCTCCAACAGTTAGAACTAGTTTAACTGACTATAACTCAGTTAGGCTGAGTTATCTAATTACAACTCAAAAGAACTCAACCTGGGCCCCTAAAATTTAGGGATCACTCTACATGACTCTAGATAGACTTCCAACTCAAATTTCCAAGTCAATTAAGTCAATTTAACTTAATTAACTATTAAAAGTTGCTATGAGAATAGAATTTCGATTTAATTCACAAATTAATTCAAGGACAAAATAAATTGGAATTTCTTGTTGATATTTTTAACAATCCCATCAAGAAGACTTTTAAAATATTATATATCAACAATTAAATCATGTTAGAAATCCAACCATAGCTAAATCATTTTACATCTAGGGTCTTAATATTATGCGCTAGAATTTCATATCAAACTCTACTAGGGTTTTTGTCAGAGACCCTATATTTCATGAATATCAACAATCAAGTTAGTATATTAGAATTTCATATCCAGGGTCTCATTAAGGATACCTTATATTAATCACCTACTAGGGTTTTTATCGTAAACCATCTACAAACAACAAACTCCAAAAATAGATATACAACAATCTTAACCAAACTAGGGCTTCAATTATGCGGGAGCCCATCCACCTAGGGTTTCATTCCTAGGACCTTATATTTAATTATTACAAGGCTTTGTTTATAAACCCTATTTTACCAAACCCGAAGAATCTAGGGTTTCATTCTAAGCATCAATGGCAAACCCTAAAAGACTAGGGTTATGACAATACTAAAACCTTAAACATTAGGATTTTATCATGTGATCTAATCTTATCAATAAACCCTAAGTGGACTAGGTTTTTGTACCCTAAGTATTTAGGGTTTCACAGTGAACCCTAAAGGTTAAGGTTTCACAAAAATGAACAAATGGTAAAAGATAGTATAACAGGGTTAGATTCAATATAATGATTAATCACTCGAACAAGAATCCTTATGATTCAAAAATCCTTGGTATAAGGGACATAATAATACAATGAAAATTTCAAAATGAATGTACCTTGAAATATGAAGATGATTTACTACAAATATTTACACATTCCTTGAGATTTTTCTTTGCAAATCTTGTAGTATCTACAAGTGAAGGAATCCCTCTGAATTTGCTCCCTTTTATGAGAAGATGAAGGCTTCCTTTTGAGGAACTTCTTTATAAAATCAACTCTTTCATATGTACCTGCAACATTTGATTGACAAGTACTACCAAGAATACACAAGTACAAGAGTAAGATTATCACCTAGGGTTTTTCAAATCCAAATCCAAAAATATATATTACCTTGAATGAATTCCAAGGGATTTTGAGTACAAATCCTAACTAGTTCTAGAGGCATCATATCAAAATGTAAATATCATACAATTTTTTTCACAAATATTTCATTATGTACTTCCAAGCCCTAGAAATCATGAGTTAGGAACAAGAAAATTAGGGTAAGAGTTTTCCATATGTTCTATCTAGACTTTCATCATAAATAAAAATTGCAACTCCTAAACCTTGAAAACTTTTAGACTTTCAACAAATAATCATGTTATACATACCTCAAGACTACATACCCTTTGTTTTGATGATTGTCATCCCATTTGAGCTTTTAGCCTTTCCTTGCAATCTTAATATATATTGATAAGTGACTTTAAAAACAAACAGAAAAAGGAAACATCAGTGCTTACTTGAGTTAGAAGTTGTTCTCAAAATGCTAAATTCTTTCTTTAGACTGTAGAGAAGTCTTATAAGAAAGAGTTGCTACAAAAATGTATATGGAGTATTTCTCATGTTGTCATAAATTGCTTATTTTCTCATTAGATTTTAGACTTCATAACATGTCTTATTGTCATCTTACTAGGATGGATTTTATGTTATTGTTTAGGCTCATGTAATATATATAGATGTATTGATTCTAATCCTATTCCACTTTCTTCCCATCTCCTTCTTATGCTAACAATAGCTCTGGCCTATACTCTTTTAAGGACTATCTTGGATTCAGTGCATTTGATCTGAAAATTGTGGTATCTTCTTCTTATAGATAAATAATCTTGGACTCTTTTATTGATGTGACTATCAAGTTGCGGTCTAATCACCCAGGATTGTAGCTTAATAACATAGGTAAGGATTTATGAGAATGCCTATTGTTGGAGAGGTAAATCCCCTCTACGGATAGAGGCGATCCCTACTAGCCCAGAACGGGTCTAGCAACAATCAATCAATGCTACCATGAAAGTTCCTAATTGCAAATAAAAGGTAGGCAATGAAAACCTACTTGGATTCCAACGCTAATGTTTGATGAAGAGACGTCGCCCTCGTTCCTTAGCTTTGGCCGGTCATAATCCTCCACGATCCTTGTGAATAGACACCTGCACACACGAAGAGAAACATAAACACAAGCGTGAAATCTAATAAATGCAATTATACATCAGTCAGAAAGGACATAACTCACATTAACCATTACAAAGACAAATGAGAGTGGAACCATAATAGTAGTCATATATTATTAATCAATAGCAGAGAAGAGTACAACCAAAGTTCTGACGTCGAATCCTTCTCAAGAGGGTCCAGCCAGCAAGTCTCTTAAGCATTCACCCTTGGAGGTAGATCTCCCAAGACAAAAACTCTCTCTCACACAAGTTTACACAAGAAAGCAACACTTCACAACCTTCCTTAAGCTCTCTAGCAATCCCACACTTGTCACACCAACTACCTATCAAATTCACACACTAGCAGCAGCACTCTAAGCACAATGAATTCCACACTGTCCAAAAACTAGCTGCTCATGGGAATGGTAGAGGCTTAAATAGGAGAAGGAGTCTCCATGAATGGTGGGAGGATGAGCTTATCTCCAAGGAAGGTGGCTCAAATGACGAAACAGACATGCCAGAGAAGGGAGGGCGACATTTACATGGCCAACAACCAGGTCTGGAGTCATCTGGAAGGCCGGCTGTTAGAACAAACTCTCCCAAACAAGATCAGTGCGGGTGTATAACTGCACTGGAGCGCTGACATCACATCTGAATAACAGGGAAGGTTATGTCAGCGCGACCCAGTATGAATAGAAGATGTGCTGGTTCATGAAATTCGACCAGCGCGGGAAACACGTGTGCTTCCGCGCTGGTAGCGCATTGGTTGTATTATGAGGCGCCAGTCAACGCGGTTATTTTAATAACAGTCGCGATGATGGGAAAAAATTTGGCAAAGTGGGTCATTTGGCAACATTAGAGAGCATGAGCATGATTAATTTGAACTCATGACACAGTAGGGAGACTGACAAGGAGACAGTGACAAATTACTGTGTAACAGATGCCCCCTAAAGCATGAAGCCCGAGAGAGTGAGAGGGGTGAAATGCTTTACAAAAATCACTAAACTGGAACACCACCAGGAAGAATCTGCACGTATGTACAACTGATATCTCTAAGAATCTATTACATGTAGTCTAGGCATGGGCGCAGCCATCCAAAAGACATACGAAGAAGGTCTGTGGTATGGACGCAGCCACCCAGCTGAAGAGACCATGATGATAATAAGGTATGGTTGCAGCCATCCAAAAGACTCAGGTATGGGCGCAACCATCCATCAACGAGTCATGTAATAATGATCCACAAAATCGCAACCTGGATTGCAACAGACAAAAATCCAGGGTCTTGCGCTCCATCCCGACCCGAACAAAGTACAAGTCCAAGCATGTGAATACATGAGCTGAAGTCGAACATGCATGAACATCATTCGATTACCAGTCAATAATGAAAATTGTTAACAGACACGAGAGGTACCACTAATAATGACAATGGTCCTCAAGGTACTTATAGGTACAATCCGCGGCGTGTGAATCAATGAGCTAGTGTCGAACACCCGCAGAATCATTCGATCGGAGGCCAATGATGAAAACCTCACGTCGAACACGAAGAACCTGCCATTGAGGCATGTAGGCTCTAAGGCACCTGAAGGGAGTCTCTAAGTCACCTTCCTGGATAATGAGCTGAAGTCGACAGGAAGTAACCTTGATCGAAGGTGGGCCATAATTCTTCCCACATCATCGACACAAGACAGAGAAGGATAAGATATTTTGTGTGAGGTATCAGAGGGAGGTTGTAATTTTGCAGAGGTCAACTTCTCTTGAACATATCGGCGACACGATAGTGGACTTGGCAGTATTTGACATCAACGGATCAAAGGTCATTGTGACAAGGCAATGAGTAGATGATAGGTCAAACGGGATAACCCAAACCCACGGAGGCTAGTGTAAAAACAAGATGAGATGTCCCCACCCAGACACGAATGCAGACAAGTACCATGTTCAAGAGCGACATACTGCCGACACGACAATGATTATGATTCCATTTTCCCCACCATTCCTAGCGAGTACCCCGATTATTTTTTGATGACAAGCTTGATGGGGATAGCATATGCTTGTGAGCGTCATTTCGACGGAATCCGATGTCATTAAGTTTTAACGAGTCTGACAAAGGAAGAACTCGACATCTTTTCTTGTTTAGAGAGTCTGAAAAGACAGTAGAAAAGAAAACTCTAGGGGGGTCCTTTTTTGTAAAGTTGTGTCTCTCGAGCCCGAAAAAGTATAAAACAATGCTCGAAAGAACTGCCCGACCAGTATGATCGAGGAGTACTTTTCGTAAGTAGTGACTTCGACCTGAAAAAGTAAAAAAGCGGTCAAAAGCACGTCGTTTTGTAGCCAATAACGAGCTCGAAACGACAAAAACCCGGCAATCTTTTTAAGTTTAAACGGTCAAAAAAAGAGCTTTAAAGGCGACCGCCTCTCATTGCTCATGGGAATGGTAGAGGCTTAAATAGGAGAAGGAGTCTCCATGAATTGTGGGAGGATGAGCTTATCTCCAAGGAAGGTGGCTCAAATGATGAAACAGACATGCCAGAGAAGGGAGGGCGACATTTACAAGGCCAACAACCAGGTCTTGAGTCATCTGGAAGGCTGGCTGTTAGAACAAACTCGCCCAAACAAGATCAGCGCGGGTGTATAACTGCACTGGAGCACTGACATCGCATCTGAATAACAGGGAAGGTTATGTTAGCGTGACCTAATATGAATAGAAGATGCGCTGGTTCATGAAATTCGACCAACGCGGGAAACACGTGTGCTTCCGCGCTGGCAGCGCATTCGTTGTATTATGAGGCGCCAGTCAGCGCGGTTATTTTAATAACAGTCGCGATGATGGGAAAAACTTTGGCAAAGTGGGTCATTTGGCAACATTAGAGAGCATGAGCATGATTAATTTGAACTCATGACACAGTAGGGAGACTGACAGGGAGACAGTGACAAATTACTGTGTAACAGATGCCCCCTAAAGCATGAAGCCCAAGAGAGTGAGAGGGGTGAAATGCTTTACAAAACTCGTTGAACTGGAACACCACCAGGAAGAATCTGCACGTATGTACAACTGATATCTCTAAGAATCTATTACATGTAGTCTAGGCATGGGCGCAGCCATCCAAAAGACATACGAAGAAGGTCTGTGGTATGGACGCAGCCACCCAGCTGAAGAGACCATGATGATAATAAGGTATGGTCGCAGCCATCCAAAAGACTCAGGTATGGGCGCAGCCATCCATCAACGAGTCATGTAATAATGATCCACAAAATCGCAACCTGGATTGCAATAGACAAAAATCCAGGGTCTTGCGCTCCATCCCGACCCGAACAAAGTACAAGTCCAAGCATGTGAATACATGAGCTGAAGTTGAACATGCATGAACATCGTCCGATTACCAGTCAATAATGAAAACTGTTAACAGACGTGAGAGGTACCACTAATAATGACAATGGTCCTCAAGGTACTTATAGGTACAATCCACGGCGTGTGAATCAATGAGCTGGTGTCGAACACCCGCAGAATCATTCAATCGGAGGCCAATGATGAAAACCTCACGTCGAACACGAAGAACCTGCCATTGAGGTATGCAGGCTCTAAGGCACCTGAAGGGAGTCTCTAAGTCACCTTCCTGGATAATGAGCTGAAGTCGACAGGAAGTAACCTTGATCAAAGGTGGGCCATAATGCTTCCCACATCATCGACACGAGACAGAGAAGGATAAGATATTTTGTGTGATGTACAGAGGGAGGTTGTAATTTTGCAGAGGTCAACTTCTCTTGAACATATCGGCGGCATGATAGTGGACTTGGCAGTATTTGACATCAACGGATCAAAGGTCATGGTGACAAGGCAATGAGTAGATGAGAGGTCAAACAGGATAACCCAAACCCACGGAGGCTAGTGTAAAAACAAGATGAGATGTCCCCACCCAGACACGAATGTAGACAAGTGCCATGTTCAAGAGCGACATACTGCCGACACGACAATGATTATGATTCCATTTTCCCCACCATTCTTGGCGAGTACCCCAATTATTTTTTGATGACAAGCTTGACGGGGATAGCATATGCTTGTGAGCGTCATTTCGACGGAATCCGATGTCATTAAGTTTTAACGAGTCTGACAAGGGAAGAACTCGGCATCTTTTCCTGTTTAGAGAGTCTGAAAAGACAGCAGAAAAGAAAACTCTAGGGGGGTCCTTTTTCGTAAAGTTGTGTCTCTCGAGCCCGAAAAAGTATAAAACAATGCTCGAAAAAACCGCCCGACCAGTATGATCGAGGAGTACTTTTCGTAAGTAGTGACTTCAACCCAAAAAAGTAAAAAAGCGGTCAGAAGCACGTCGTTTTGTAGCCAATAACGAGCTCGAAACGACAAAAACCCGGCGATCTTTTTAAGTTTAAACGGTCGAAAAAAGAGCTTTAAAGGCGATCGCCTCTCATTCCTTTTAACGAGTCAAGAGGGAACTCGGCAATCTTTTCATCTTTAAACGGTCGGAAAAGAGCTGAAAGCAGACCTCCATTTTTATTCTCTTTAACGAGTCAAAAAGGGAAAAATACTCGGCAATCTTTTCACATTTTACGAGTCAGAAAAGAGCTTAAAGGTGACTCTTCCTAGAGGAACGAGTGGTATAAAAGGTAGCAACTGGTTCCGGCAATGGTGGAACTGCTCAAAACATGTAATGGTCAAGAGGCTGGCTAATAAAACCACTCATCGCTGCGGTTCCTCAGGAAAGGATAAACAACCAAGTGAGAGCATATGATCAGCCAAAGAGATGGTAGCAATGGAATGAAACAACCAAGGCTCATCTAACATAATTCAGTGGATAAAAATGGCAATCACAAGATGTAAATCGGGTATGGGTTCATTTTTACACAAGCTTGAACCATGGAGAACTTTGCTTGGATTCGGTTTCATGTTTACACAAGCTTGAAACGAAAAACTATGCTTGTTATAAGCTCGCATGCCCCCAGCATAATGACGCAAATCAAGGTACATGCCCCCCAAGCTTCATTGCATTCAACAAAGTGGATGGAATGAAGGTTCACTCTCGAGATCGATGAAAGACTTGACTTGTAGTTTACGAGATCTTAATCAAAAGACTCGATTTAGAAAGGGAGTTGTTTCATTTTTTAATGAGGTTGACACAGTAAAAGAACTATCCTCATAACCCTTGTTTCATTTTTTAATGAGCTTGACACAAGATCAGGAACTATGCTCTGACCAAACTTCATCATAATGAATAGAAAGTCAGGGCTTCCAAGATTGCCACTGCCGATGGAAGGGAAACATCTTGGAAGTCAGGGCCCAATGCCCCCAGGACATGATGCACAATGGTGGCATCACTGGATCTAGGCATGGGATAGGTGGCCACGTAGTTGATCTGTGGTGGGGCAGATACAACTGGTGGATAAAAACTAGGAGGGGACAACAACTGCGCAGGAGGCATTGGGGGACTAACGAATGACAATTGATCGATAGTCTCAATTCTTCCATCGTGTGGAAAGCAAACCACACGGAAAAGCGAAGAAACGAGGGCCCCCATGGCGTAAACATAGTCGCGACCAAGGAGAAGACTAAAGTCTAAAACACCTTGGGTAACCAAGACGTCTATATAGACGGTTTTGCCTCCCAAAGTAATAGGGAACTTCAGGAGAACTCCTAGAGATGGACAGGCTCCTCCGTCGAAGGCCAACAGATTCTGAGTGACTGGCCCAAGCTGCGGGGAACCTAAGGCTTGCCAAGTAGTGTACGGCATAAGACTGACAGACGCCCCTTCATCCAAGACAGTGCCAGGTACTGCCTTAGCACAGGCATGTACTGTGATCTAGAAAGGCATATGGGATGGAAGGCGACCGACGATCAGGTGATTCCAATCAAAGGAAGCGACCAGACTACTTGGTGGGGGAATCGTATGATTGCCCCCATGTGCTAAAGGAACCGAAGGAGAACCTTCGGGAGCAGCTGGGTTAAGAGAGTCATTTCGGGACTCAGGAGAATCTAAAGAGACGAAAAGAACATGGGCGTGATTCTCTTCCGAAACAGAGTGAGCGAGCGGCGGACTCGAGTCGACACTCTTTCCGACCAATGGTTGGTCTGGAACAGGCTGGACACAGCCGGGTTCGGGAAGAGGGGCCTGGACAAGAGAAGAATGTGAACCAATCTCATTGTCGGGAGGCGGATGATCTGTAGCTGCAGAAAGACGTTGATATCCAACAAGGAGTTGGGGTGAGGGAGCTGGGAGACTTTCCAAGACACTAGAGGCTTTATCCATGACTGGACAAAGGTGAAGGGGATGATTGCCTTCACAAAGTCTACAGGGGATTCGAATCTTCCCTTTTCCCTTACCATTCCCAACTGATAAGGTAGCATCGCCGTGAGCTTCAGAGGACGATGAGGGGTGGGCCGGATCGCGAGACCATACTTCTAGTACCCTGGGAATGCCAGGACAATCGCGAAGAAGATGGTCCTCCTTGCATAATCGACAAGGAAACTTAACCTTCCGCGGAGGAGCGGAAGGTGGCCCGACTTCAGGGGAACTCGAAGGAGTAAGAGTTATACTTGTAGCCTCTCCCTTAGGAGACTTCTTCTTCTTGGTCTTCTTCTTCTTCTTCTTAGCCACCTGGTTATTCGAATCGAGACTTTCACCAGGCGAAGTACAAGAGGAAGACGTAGAAGTAGGCGTCGAAGGGGAGAGATCCACCTTAGGATCAACATGATGTTGTTCAGGTGGAGGGACTGATGGACTAGCAGCCGATACGGCAGGGACCAAAGAGGTTGAAAACAACCAAACAGGCAACCCGACAGTTAACCCCGGAAGGGATAACGTTGCCATATAAGGAGCACCAACATTCCCGAGAGGAGGGAAATGACCAGGATTCCCGTCAGGAGGGGAACTTGGGTTGGTGAACCCCGGAAAAGTTGCCATGGCAAAAAAAAAGAAGCCTACCCAAGCTAACGCACATAAGATCTAACCAGGTAACGTTAATCGTGGCCAAATAAATTTTAAGACGCAAAGACACAACTTGACCTTTTCATGTTTTAAGAGTCGAGAAAAGGACGAAAATATGACTCTAGTCTCCTTCGAATGTTTAATGAGCACGAAGTGACAAAACGATCACTGGCACCTTTTCTTTTAAGGAGTCCGAAAAGGATCAAAAGTGACTACTCTGGAGACTCTAGGCAAAGGGTTTACCAGACAATCCGTAAAACTGCTTCTACACCTTGGCAATCATATGAAAACCAAGGACTTTCCATACTGCAGTCAATCTTCCCGAATGTTGTGTTCAGTGCGTTACGGCTTGTAAGGCGGCAGACACAGCTTCCTGTGGATGAAGGATGATAACCTAGTGGGGTCTCCCCTATATACGCGACGGTACGTGGGAGCTCAAGTCCGTGCTAGACCACTATCGAGTCACAAGAGGAGGAATCACCCAACCGTAATGTGAAACAACAGTGACTAGGTTTAACGACGTTGGAGCACGTCTCTAGCCTAGACTTCTAAAATATGAGCGATATGTTCCAATGCGTTTTTAAGTTCATTCAGTTCATTTTATGGTTGATCTTTGATTAAGTTCCGGTTTCAGGTCCTACCGTATGAAAACTCTCAAAATTGCCTAGATGCAAACTACATGCCAAAGAATACCATTTTGTTCGATGAATTCTAACTATGAGAGGGTTCAGAATTTTCGATCAAACAAAATGAACACAATAAATCAAACCATCTAATGCAGCTAATGGCAAGGAAATGAAACTTTTTCTTTTGAGAACACAAATCAATGAAACGCTCTTTTTCCCATTAACTATTGAATGCAAAAGATATTAGTTTGATTTCTTTTCCAATGGCACAATGCACTTAAAATGAATTTTGAGAGACAACAACATCGAGTAAAGAGAAATAATAACAAACAAATGTGAAAAGAACCGGTTGACCCCAAACAACTGTAATCCGTGTCCGGGTAGTGAGAAGTAATCGAAACAATACGAAGACTGGTTCAATAACAATCACCTAAACAACCAAGCAAAGCAAGCAAAGAGTAAGGTTTTCGCAAAAGCAAAAGGCAAGTAGTAAACAAATCTTTGTGAACGAGTAACGAAACAAAGCCAGTCCAACGAAATCAGGATGATAACACCAGGTCACAAGACACAAAAACAAGATCCGCCCAACAAGACTTCCCAAGCAAGTGCTCCAATGTTCAGACAATAGAAATCAAGTCATAAACAAGGTGGAAAGAGCAGGGGATAGTCAAACCAACAGGCTCAGGAGGCAGAATTGAAAAAAAATTCAATTCTATAGGTATCAGCGCGGGTGATACACAACAACAAAGCGCTGATTAGAAACCACGCATAGCAACAAAGCACTGTCAGCGCGGAAGTACACGGCTTAACCACGCTGGTTTGATTTTCAGAACCGTCACGACTGTTAAATGTACAAACGCGATGACCACGAAGTCAAAGAAACAGCTATGCGATGGCAGCGCGACTGCTTTATTATAAACCACGCTGAAGCTAAAAAACAGGCACAATCAAGCCAAAAGCTCCCAAACCAAGGCAATGAATCTTTAAACAATCAAGGCACCTCCCAGACTGAACCAGGAAATCCAAAAGCAGAGAACTAATCCCCAATCTTTGAAAAGAGAGCAACAATAAAACTCAAAGCAAGAATGAACAAAAAGGGACAAAGGCCAGCTCCCCAGTAGAGTCGCCAAATTGTTGGAGAGGTAAATCCCCTCTACGGATAGAGGCGATCCCTACTAGCCCAGAATGGGTCTAGCAACAATCAGTCAATGCTACCATGCATGTTCCTAATTGCAAATAAAAGGTAGGCAATGAAAACCCACTTGGATTCCAACGCTAATGTTTCATGAAGAGACGTTGCCCTCGCTCCTTCGCTTTGGCCGGTCACAATCCTCCACGATCCTTGTGAATAGACACCTGCACACACGAAGAGAAACATAAACACAAGCGTGAAATCTAATAAATGAAATTATACATTAGTCAGAAAGGACATAACTCACATTAACCATTACAAAGACAAATGAGAGTGGAACCATAATAGTAGTCATCTATTACTAATCAATAACAGAGAAGAGTACAACCAAAGTTCTGACGTCGAATCCTTCTCAAGAGGGTCCAACCAGCAAGTCTCTTAAGCATTCACCCTTGGAGGTAGATCTCCCAAGACAAAAACTCTCTCTCACACAAGTTTACACAAGAAAGCAACACTTCACAACCTTCCTTAAGCTCTCTAGCAATCCCACACTTGTCACACCAACTACCTATCAAATTCACACACTAGAAGCAGCACTCTAAGCACTATGAATTCCACACTATCCAAAAACTAGCTGCTCATGGGAATGGTGGAGGCTTAAATAGGAGAAGGAGTCTCCATGAATGGTGGGAGGATGAGCTTATCTCCAAGGAAGGTGGCTCAAATGACGAAACAGACATGCCAGAGAAGGGAGGGCGACATTTACAAGGCCAACAACCAGGTCTGGAGTCATTTGGAAGGTCGGCTGTTAGAACAAACTCGCCCAAACAAGATCAACGCGGGTGTATAACTGCACTGGAGCGCTGACATCACATCTGAATAATAGGGAAGGTTATGCCAGTGCGACCCAATATGAATAGAAGATGCGCTGGTTCATGAAATTCTACCAGCGCGGGAAACACGTGTGCTTCCGCGCTGGCAGCGCATTCGTTGTATTATGAGGCGCCAATCAGCGTGGTTATTTTAATAACAGTTGCGATGATGGGAAAAACTTTGGCAAAGTGGGTCATTTGGCAACATTAGAGAGCATGAGCATGATTAATTTGAACTCATGACACAGTAGGGAGACTGACAGGGAGACAGTGACAGATTACTGTGTAACACCTATGAATGCACTTTCTTCTTTAAGATTCTTGGCCTTCTATAGGCTACTATTCTAGCCTTTCATTCCACATAAATAGATATTTAATGCTCTCCAAAAGCTTTCAGTCCTTGCATAGGCCTATGGTCTAGTCACTATGGCAAGGACTAATAGAATGTGCCCATAATTTATTCTCCTTTATCCTAGCTACTCAACCTTAGATGATTTAGTCTTTCTTCTTTGTTCTGAAGCTTATGTGACCTTCTTATTGCCCTTATGTCATCAAACCAAGCTATGAAACCATGTTGAGAAATCTAGGGAATCATATATTTCAGATTATTTAGCTTGATTTATCTTATACTGTGACATTATCTTGTGATATTTACTTATTATATCTTCTTTCAAATTGTTTCTTTCTTATCATCAAGACTAATGCCAACCAACGAAGATCACAAACAAAAGAGAACACAAGATATAGGCATTCAGCTGGTGGAAAACCCCTAAGAAGGGGAAAACCCAGTCAAAATCTTCCATTAATAGTTTCATATCGGATTGAGACAATAAGGACCAAGACATATGTCCTCCAACAAGTCAACCCCTGATAAAATCATTGAAGCCAACAAAATTTTGGCTCTTTCATTATGTAAATTCTGCAATTTGTCCTTCATCTCCAACCCCTACAATTAGCTTCAAATTCACACATGTGGCATAAATAATTTCGTTCAAACCTTTACTTTGATCTTTTCCTTAAAACGTTTCACCATTTTTCTTCATCTTCGCATCCCTCTTTCTTGAATATTCAATTGCATATCGAGTGTGTATGTTCTCCTTTCCAATAGGTCGAATGCACGAGTGTATATTTATGCTATTTTCAATCTAGTCGAATGTCGTCATGAAGCCGACTTTTTCTCTCATTGGGGCCTACTTGTGGGAGGAGGAAAACATGATATTTTTTATTCGATAAAATTTCTTTATTGATTTTACAAAGCCCAAGAAGGGTATAGAACAAAATAATGATTACAATGACTCAAGACATAATCCTAGAAGCCTAAAATGGAGGCTTGACCTATGTATCATTGACCCAAGCATGAAGCTCATGCTTCAATAAGTCAAATTTTTTTAATAATAAAAATTTATTTTTCTCAATAAAATTACAAAGACTGACACTAGTTACATTCTTCAATAGGAAGGAGCTACATGTACTTAAAATACCTTTTGCAAATATAGCTATTACTTAATGGTTTGTAAATTGTCGTGGATATTCCACTAGATAGCTCGTCACAACTTATCTAATAATATTATATTAAAAATATGAAATTCTACATTATTACATTTTTTTATATTTTTGTATTTGTATATTCATTGTTAATAGTGCATACATGCAAATTGAAATTATGTAGAAAATAGAGAACGAAAAAATAAAAATCTCACACACACATTTGACACAATATATGCTCTAGGAAACCCTTTCGAGAGAAAAACCTAGCTAGAAGGTGAGGTCGCTCCACTCTCTTTCTTTGAATGGAAATATGGCCGCAAGTAAAAGGATGTATGGTTTGTGGCCTGTGGGATACCAAGGAGCACCGTTTGAAAATGAGGATATGAATTTCCTCAGTACTTTTTTTCCCCAATGAAACTCCTAAACTGAGAAAATTAGTAGGCACCAGTTGTTTCATGATGGCCTGCATCTTGGCAAGATATATATTCAACTCTCATCCACCTTTCACATAGCCTAGATAAACCAAATATTGTTGTGCAAACTCACACTTCTTGAGATTTACTAGTAGTTAGTGCTTCTTTAATGTCTCCAACACCTGCGTCTAATGAGAGATGTTCTCCTCCCAAGTAGCATTATATACTAGTATATCATCTAAATATACAATAACAAATGAATCTATAAAAGGGCATAGTACATGATTCATTAATATCATAAACGTAGTTGGTGCATTACATAGGCTAAATAGCATGACTAACCACTCATACAAACCTTGTCTGGTTTTTAAGGCAGTCTTCCAGGTATCTTCTTCTTTGACTAGAACCTGATGATATCCAAACTTCATCTCCAACTTGGTGAAGTATTTTGCTTGCCGCAACTAATCCAACATATCATCTATCCTGGGTAGGGGGTCTCTATTCTTGAGCGTGATTTTGTTCGACGCCATGTAATCTATACAAATCTACTAAGTCACCCCTTCTTTAGCATAATTATGATGGGTGAACCACATGGTGATGTACTCATTTGAATGACACCTTGTTCCAAAACCTGCTACAGTTGTTTCTTCACCTCACTTGCTTCTATAACAGACTTCTTGTACAACCTAATATTTGGAAATGGGGGGTTTGGCAATAGATGGATCTCGTGCTCCACTTTCCTCTTAAGTGGTAACCCTTTAAGCTCCTCGAACACATCCTTGTATCCTTGTAGCAACTCTTCCAATTTTTTTTTATGCTTCTTAGTACACCCCTCCATGGATTACTAACTCTTCTACAAACTGATTTTCTCTTAAAAATACTAAAACATACTTCTTTCTAGAACTAATCAATTTCTTGGATTGGTTGGCACTTACTAGTGAAATTTTTTACTTTCTTTTGTGCACGTTGATGATAAAATATTTTCCATCCTTGATGAATCAGTATTGGTTGTATCTACGCATGAATATTGAATCTCATGTGTACATGTAGGGACTCCCAAATATGACTCCAGATACATCAAGGAGAAGCACATATAGTTCTATTTCATCAATAAAATTAGCACTGATGGAAAATCTAATTTTGCATTATTTTGTTACCTTAATATTTGCAACCTTATTTACCTATCCCAGTGGATATGTTTTTGGATGATCATGAACTTCCAACCCCAACTTCTTGACCATCTATGCTTTAATGATATTCTTCAGTGATCTTAAGTTGAAAGGAACATTAATCTTTTCCTTCTTTACCTTTATCTTTATATGGAAGAGTTTGGTCATTTCATTCTCTTCTCGTTGTTGAAGGATACTCAGGTTCACCTCCTTTTGCACTGATGTTCAAACAATCTTCTCATCCACATCCAATTTTCTTTGAACTTGGTTGCTCAAATCAGTGGCCATGAGATTCTTCATTTTATTGTCTTTCTTTTTGTTCTTCTGTTTTAGCTCTGGATGAAACTTCTAGAACTTCTCCTTTGTATGGTTGTCAATTTTGCAATGGTTGTAGAGGTTGTTTGGGTTTTTAAACTGGTGTGCAATGTCTAATGTATTTTTATCTTTTTTTCCCTTTCTACTTCTTCTTCCCCTCCTTCTATGTGTATTTTTCTCCTTCTGCTTCGATCCACTTGATAACACTCTCTTCATTCGTGTGTTCTCCAGGTACAAGCCTGTACACAAGCCTTATCCACTAATTTGGGCTTGAACAACATCACTTGCTCCCGTAGATAGTGGTGTATACCCCCAACATACTTGAGGAGTACATCTGGGTTATTTGGGGAGATACTCAACATTATGGCCATCTTTCTGAACTTTGTTGTGTACTCTTGCATGCTTCTCCCCAACTTTTTCCTGAGATAGTGCCATCATATCCATTAGTCCTATTCTACCCAATAAGCTAAAATTATGACTTAATGAGGTTTTTAAAGTCCTCCCACAAAGTTACTGGAGGCTCTTCCCCAACCTCAGGGTATCTGTGTGGCTCTTCCACCAATTCAAGGCATGTCCCTCTAATTTTAGTCATGCAAATAAGATGTTTTGTTCTTCCTCAATTTGATGGACACTGAAATACACTTCCAGTTGCTGCAACCAATGATTCAACTTCATAGCATCGATCTCACCATGGTACGAATTGATATCAACCTTTCATTCCATTTTGTATAGGAGTTGTGATTGCTTCATGGCACTCAAAATGGGTTGATATCTTTGGGTTCTTTCTTCAGTTGCTTCTTTGTATCTTCCTGATATGTTGATCCCCCTTCTAATTTGTTCTCTGCATTTGAACCCCCATATTCTCCAAACATATTAATCTTATTATTTAGGGCTGCCAAGAGGATATTTACATTACGACTAATATTAGTGACTTGTTTTTCTAGCCGTGAAAACCTCTCCTCTATAGGATCACGAGGGTTATTCACAGATTCGTTGACCATGATTATGGTTTTTCAAATTTTCACCCAGCCAATCTAGATCCCTTGCAAATCTCCAAAAAATACCCAAATAAACCTCCTCTTGTACAAATATGATATGTAAACTACAGTGGGTATTCCACTGGACATATGTCACAACAGATCTAATAATATTATATTAAAAATATGAAATTCTACAATATTAAAAATTTATTAGAATTTTGGATTTGCAGATTTATTGTTAATAGTGCATACATGCAAATTAAAATTATGCAAAAAATAGAAAATGGTAAAATAAAAATATCACACACACATTTGACACAAGATATGCTCTGGGAAACCCATTTAAGAGAAAAACCCAGTTGGAAGGTGGAGTTACTCTCCTCTCTTTATCTAAATGGAAATATGGTTGTGAGTACAAGGGAGTATGGCATGTGGCCTATGGGATGCTACAGTGCACAAATCCTATCTATGTTCTCTACCTTTTATCCCTCTTGGATATTTTTTCTTAGCTATGGAATAAATTCACTTGAAAAAATGGAATCCCATTCCTCCTAGTGGTTAGGTTTGAATACATCAACTCTTAATCAGAGTTACAATTGATCCAGGTGGATATTGGTGGCCACCTGCCAAGTCCACCTGGACCCCCACCATTGTCTTTCTCAGCATTTTCAGTTTCCTTAATTGTAGCACAACTTACTATTTTTAGCAGTTTTTCGGGTCCTGAACTTCCGGAGCCGTTTTGAGGCCCTAAACGACGTTTTTTGGGAAATCTACCGCCAGCGATATTTTTGATAAAAATCGTCTTTTTCGTCGTAGTCCTCAGAGAGATCTTTCCAACGGGCTATCATGCACGTCAAACGGAGATAGTATGACCAATTCGCGACCCCGGGAAGTTGATGTACCAACTTACCCAAAAACGGGGCCCACAATTTGGCGTTTCATCTTCTAGGGTTAGGTTTTGGAATGTGAAGGGTTTTCTATTGTTTCTCAACAATAAATAGGCCTCTGAGCCTCATTATAAGACAGTTCAGAGGCATGTAGCCATCACATCTCTTCTCAGAGATAAGCTACCATCGCCCTAGCTAGTTTATTTCCATTTCTGTTGTAAGCATATTTGAGTATTTTCCATTAATGAAATGAAGTATTATTTCCGCTGCATCTTTGTGTATATGGTTATCTCTGTAATTTGTTGCGTTCCTGTTTAAATCCGGATCAGTGGTATCAGAGCGGTCTGCTTTTTCTCTGTTTTTCTTTGCATGTCCCCAACAAGGTCGGGATATAAGGAGTTAGGGCTTGAACTGGTTGAACCTTTGCAAGACCAGCCTCGCAAATCCCGACGGCCTCCCATGGCGGACGAGAAGAAAGACGAGGGGGCAGGAGATCCCATCAAAATCTTGCTCGAAGAAGCCCTCGAGCGACAACGGAACGCGATGATGGACAGTTTTGCCCAGATCCTTCAGCGGCTACCGAGAAGCAACGCATCGGCTTCCAGCAGCTACTCTGGAAACGCCACACCCTTTAAGGTACAAGTTAATTTTGAAATCCCCATATTCGAAGGTCAGATAGACGCAGATGCCGTAGATAAATGGTTAAATCTGCTAGAGGGTTATTTTTCTGTTCATGAATTTTCGAGTCGGGAAAAGATTGTTTTTTCTCTCCTCAAAGCAGCCCCCCACGTCAAGGACTGGTGGGAAACCTACTGCGAGCAGAAGGATGAAAGTACTGGCTCACTATTTTCAGCCGCACCCACCTGGGATTCGTTCCGGGATGCTATCAAGGAGCAGTACTACCCTGTCGGAAGCTATGAGGATGAATACATAAAGTGGACCACGCTGCGGCAGGGAAGGGACCAAGACGTGCCGGAGTTCACCAATCTTTTCCATACCCTTCGCACAAAGTTGGGTATCAAGGATTCAGAGCAACATTTGATACTCAAATACCGTGGTTGCCTGCACAAGTACATCCAGGAAGAAATACAATTCCTAAACATCCCCTCGCTCGGCGCAGCATACCGGTATGCCGTCAAGGTCGAGCAGAAGTTTAAACAAAAGAAGCGAGACTTTGGATCTGCGAATCCAAAGCAGGGGAAAGGTGCCCCTAAACCACAGAACAAAGGACAAATCCAAGGCGGGACAGCCCAAGACAACCAGCCGAAGCTGCAAGCAAAGAACAGCGCCGCGAAGCCGAGAAAGGACACTGGAAAATGGTGCGAGTTCCATAAGAGCTCCACTCACAACACAAGTGAGTGTCGGGCCAAGCAGTCACTGGTGGCTGAGCTAAAGGTTTCAGAATCAGATGCATGTTCCGACACGGAGTCAGAACCCGATAAGGGGTATGAAAAAGGGAAGCAGATCATTGATGCGGACCCCAGCGCCACTGTTGCTACCGCAAAGATCTAGAAAAATGAACCCGAAGATCCAGAGGAGGAGGAGCGTCTCTTCCACTCCCAGATGTGGGTAAAGGGCTCCCCGATACAGTTCATTGTTGATAGCGGGAGTCAAAAGAACCTCATTTCAGCAGAGGTCGTGAAGCGGTTGGGCTTACCGACCACATCACATCCACAACCATACACCATTGGGTGGCTTCACCAAGGACGAGATCTTCGCGTGAGCCAGCAGTGTCGCCTTCCATACAACATCAAGCCCTTCACGGATGAGGTATTGTGTGACATTGCTCCCCTTGAAGTTTGTGATGTATTACTAGGACAACCATACTTGTGGAAGCGACATGCTGTGTATGAATCGAGGCCCCGTGCAGTTATTATTACATTGGGAAATAAGTTGTTCAGGATACCAGAGGTAGCACCACCTGCCGCCCTCTCTTTGATTACTGCAAAACAATGCAGTAAGATAATTTCCAAAACCAGGAAATTTGTTTTCCTGATGATACGCCCTCAAGGAAAGAAGAAGACAGTGGCCGCGGCCTCCAAACGGGGCCCCTCTGCACGACAACTATAGATGGACAAGATTGTGGAGGAGTACGAGGACATCTTCACCTCCCCGGCAGGGGTTCCTCTGCACTATCAAGTCAAGCACTCCATCGATCTGACCCCAGGTGCACCGCTACCCAATGGACCAATTTATCGGCGCTCCGTTCTGGAGAACGATGAAATCAAGAGGCAGATTCAGGAGCTCCTGCAGAAAGGTCACATCCGTCCGAGTTCATCGCCCTGTGGGAGCCCGATCGTGTTGGTACAGAAGAAGGATGGGACGTGGAGATTCTGTATTGACTATCGGGCGTTGAACAAGATCACTGTCCGTAATAGGTACCCGATCCCACGGATTGATGACCTCCTAGACCAACTAAAGGGGGCGAAATATTTCAGCAAGATCGATCTGAAGTCAGGATATCACCAGGTACCAATCGAACCCTCAGATGTGTGGAAGACTTCCTTCAAATCCAAGGAGGGCCTCTTCGAATGGTTGGTCATGCCTTTCGGATTGACGAATGCTCCTGCAACCTTTATGAGGCTAATGGATGACATCTTGCGGCCATTCACCAACTCCTTTGTAGTAGTATACTTGGATGACATTCTGATCTTCAGCCAGAGTTGGGAAGAGCACCTCCACCACATCCGACAGGTTCTCCAAACACTGCGGCAACACAAGCTATGTGCCAATTTGGAGAAATGCACTTTTGGCATGACCGAGGTTCAGTATCTGGGATACATCATTGATGAACAGGGGGTGCATGTCGATCCAGCCAAGGTCCAAGTCATTCGGGATTGGCCCTCTCCAACCACTCTAACAGAGCTACGCAGCTTTCTAGGTCTTGCCAACTTCTACCGCAGGTTTGTGTTGGGGTTTTCTCATATTTCTTGGCCCTTGAGTCAAGTCACCAAGGGCGGGGTGAAAGCAAAATTCTTTTGGTCTGAATCTCAACAGAAGGCATTCAGGGAGTTGAAGGATCGCCTCTGCACGGCACCAGTGCTCGCGTTACCAGATTTACAACAACCATTTGAGGTCGAGACAGATGCCTCTGACTATGCTATTGGGGCAGTCCTTACTCAACATGGACATCCAGTGGCATATCACAGTGAAACACTTTCAGACACAGTCCGGAAGTACCCCACTTATGATAAAGAGATGTATTCCATTGTACAGGCCTGCCGACAATGGAAGCATTACATTTTGGGGAAGGAAACGGTCATCCACACAGACCACCGACCTCTGCAGTTCATACAGACCCAAGGGAAATTGCAAAATGATCGCCATCAGAAGTGGTCTACATACCTGCAACAGTTTCACTTGAATATCAAGTACAAAAAGGGCAGCACCAATAATGTTGCAGATTGCCTCAGTCGACCACCAATCATGGCGCTAACCACCGTGCTCAACTCCTGCGGGCACGAGACTTCTGATTGGCCACTTCTCTACAAAAGCAACCCAGAATTCGGCCACACATACCAGACACTCTTGGAGGGTCGGCAGGTTGCAGATTTTCACCTCCAGGATGCCCTATTATGCCACCTCGGTCACCTTTGTGTTCCTTCAAGCGAGCGTGCCAAGATGATTTGGGAAGCACACTACAGTCGGGCTGCTGGGCATTTCGGGGTCGAGAAAACAGTGGCAGTACTACAAAATTATTTCTATTGGCCGAATCTTCGACAGGATGTTGGGAAGTACATCCGATCATGTACTGCCTGTGCCATTGCCAAACCGACCATTAAGAAGCAAGGCCTCTACACCCCGTTGCCTACCCCTAGTCGACCTTGGGAATCCATCTCCATGGATTACATGTCAGGCCTTCCTTCCACTAAGCATGGAAATGACTGTGTTTTTGTGGTCGTCGACAGGTTCTCAAAGATGGCCATTATGATGGCCTGCAAGAAGAATATCACAGCAGAAGCCACTGCTAAACTCTTCTTTGAACGAGTGTGGATGCACTTTGGGATCCCACAGTCTATCATCTCAGATCGGGACAGTCGGTTTCTCACCACATTTTGGTCCAGTCTCTGGTCAATGATGGACACCAAACTCACAAAGTCCACAGCCTTCCATCCCCAAACTGATGGTCAGACAGAGGTTGTCAATAGGATGATTGTGCACATTCTCCGCATGTATAACTCAAAGCATCCACGCACATGGGACGAGAGCCTCCCCTATGTTCAGCATAGCTACAACCGAGCTCTTCACAGCTCCACTGGCCATAGCCCTTTTCAGGTGGGTTTGGGATTCCAGCCACTATGCCCCATTGATGTGGCCATGCCACTTGCAGCTACTCACATGAATTCAGCTCATGTCCAGTCCGAAACAGATAAGGCCACCAGCTTCATTGAGCGCATCCAACATATTCGCCAGCAGGTCCATGAAATTCTTGAGAAATCAAATGCCAAGTACAAGCAGCGACATGATCAACATCGGGTGCCACACAAGTTTCAGGTGGGCGACAAAGTCTGGTTGCATTTGCAAAAGGAACGCCTTACTGGAGCCTATCGGAAATTGAGACCACTCCGATATGGTCCTTACACCATTACTAAGGCTATGGGAGACAATGCATTTGAGCTCAGCATTCCCCCATTCCTTGGCCTGCACCCAGTGTTCAATGTGGACCGCCTTCGGCCATACTTTCCACCATTGCTAGACACATCCGACATTACAGAACAACTCAAACCCACAGGATTAAATCCAGATTGCATGGAACAAGCTGCAACTGATCGGATCATGGACACACAGATCAAGAACACTCGCCAACAGAATATCCAACTGTATCGAGTTGTCAAAGCAGGCCAACTCCTTCAGCAGGGCAAGTGGCTCACCAGGGAACAAGTTCACCAGAAGTTTCCTCATCTCATGGAGGATCTCAACGCAATGGGGACCATTGCTTCCTAAGGGGGGAGGAATGATCCAGGTGGATATTGGTGGCCACCTGCCAAGTCCACCTGGACCCCCACCATTGTCTTTCTCAGCATTTTCAGTTTCCTTAATTGTAGCACAACTTACTATTTTTAGCAGTTTTTCGGGTCCTGAACTTCCGGAGCCGTTTTGAGGCCCTAAACGACGTTTTTTGGGAAATCTACCGCCAACGATTTTTTTGATAAAAATCGTCTTTTCGGTCGTAGTCCTCGGAGAGATCTTTCCAACGGGCTATCATGCACATCAAACGGAGATAGTATGACCAATTCGCGACCCTGGGAAGTTGATGTACCAACTTACCCAAAAACGGGGCCCACAATTTGGCGTTTCATCTTCTAGGGTTAGGTTTTGGAATGTGAAGGGTTTTCTATTGTTTCTCAACAATAAATAGGCCTCCGAGCCTCATTATAAGACAGTTCAGAGGCATGTAGCCATCACATCTCTTCTCAGAGATAAGCTACCATCGCCCTAGCTAGTTTATTTCCATTTCTGTTGTAAGCATATTTGAGTATTTTCCATTAATGAAATGAAGTATTATTTCCGCTGCATCTTTGTGTATATGGTTATCTCTGTAATTTGTTGCGTTCCTGTTTAAATCCGGATCAACAATATAGACTCTTCTAGATTATTCTACATCATAATTATGTGGCTAGCCCATTTTTCATGAATGGTGCAGCATCATCTTGCATTATGGTGGTGAAAATAGGAAGTTCAACTTCTGAGTGGCATAACTTTCGCATATGGACTTTGATTAACACAATTCTTAGGACACTGGAAAGGTGAATGTGTGTAGAAGAGCATGAAAAGGTGTGTGTTAAAGTGAAAAAGTGTTACCCCCAAAAAAACTCACTTGATGACTAAAAGTTCTCCCAAAAGGTTTTATAACTTGTTTTACCAAGCTGGTGTCTCACCGTTAAAAATGGTCCATGAGTTGATTCCTCCATTTTTCCACTATGAAAGCATCGAGATGGAGGACAAAAAATATAATGATCCAATTTGTATGACTTAATAAGTTATTGTTTGATGTTATTATTACATTTGTTTATAGTTTTTCCTTTAACACAAATGATTAGATTGATATTAAGTCTGTGTTGGTACATAGCAGAAAAATCCGAAGAGAATTACAATTTTCCAACAGGTACATATTCTGCTAGAGAAAGTATGGACATACACCTAAGACCTTATTCTAAAAAAATATTATAAAATTAGAATCTATGAACTAGATAGCCACTATAAATCTGAAAAAAGCCACCCCCCCCCCCCCCCAAAAAAAAAAAAAAGCTTTATAGTAAGGAACCATTCCTCAAGTTGCATGATTTATTGACATCTTATTTGACTGGGCTCCAAAACTGCCACTTCTTGAGTTGTGCTACTCTTCTTCATTTTGTTGAGATTAGAGATCATAAATTTTGTGACGCAATGATTCATTTTCATCTTATAGATGGTTAACATTGGTTTTAAGTTGTTGCACTTCATCCGTGAGGAAGAGAATTGAATTATGATGCTGCTAAAGATGCTTATGTATATGATTATCTACTACATGATAGTCAACCAGAGGATGAGAACAAGAACCACAAACATTGGTATCTCCTGAATCTATAGGGGTGGATTTGAAACAATCCATGGTTCTAGATGAGCAGAAGAAGGAGCATCAAGTTGAGGAGAAAAAAATGTTAGAGAGAGATGGATTGGGACTGCAATAACAAGCAGAGGGGAGGGGAAACTTGACAATTAGAGAGCACATAAGCAGGAGGGTTATGTAGGGGAAGGATATAGTGGATACTAAGATTGTGGAACTTTCTAATCAAGGCACTAAATTATATTCGCTTCAATATTTCAACCACAGTAGAAAGGCACATCTTGAAGAAAGCCAAATGCTCCAAGGAGAGAATTCAAATTGGTGCATGGATGGTTAATACGGGTCTAGTGTTTCACTTTTAGCTAAGTTTCTAAATTTGAGGCCATTGAACATTTTAAATAAAGGATTGCAACATTAAAAGGTACCAGGGAAGACCATACCACTAAAGAGAGGATCATTGAAATTGAAAATTAATAAGCCTTGTAATACTTTGTCACCATTTAGCCTCCAAAATTATGACCTTCCTTTTGAAGAACCAAGTGAACTAGTAAAACCAAATCCAAAGATAAATTTAATACTAAGAAATGGTGAGGAATAATTTTGCAACACATAGAAGATGAGGCAAGGAGGTGGCTCGACTCCCTTCACCATTGTGACAATTAAAGACAATAAATATACCTACCATTAAGAAGACTGCGTCACCCCAACTACCATAAACAAAGGAAATTCTCCTATAATTTCTTGAAGTGAAATTTGTGCATGAATATAAACTTGAAGGTAAGAATTTCCCATGCTCAAGCATTCGATTCAGCCTTCAATCGCAAAAAATTACAAATCCTTGCAACCCTCCTGGAAGCTCAAGGAAGGATTAAATTTTTAGCAAAGAACAAGTTATCCATAAGAAGGTCCAACTCCCTCGACATGGAGGGTGCATGTTGAGCACATGTACTACCCTCCAGATCAACCTTGATGACTATACTATGATGCCATTGATATGAATTCACCCTCCATAGCAAGATGGGATGGAATTTGACGCCAGGGGTGTATATTTAATAGTGTGTTCTTGTTGCACACAATAATATAACTTCCTATTGAGGGGATGAGAGAATTCACCTAGATAGAGTTTCATGGAATAATTTTTATGCTGGGGACCCCATTAATCACTAATTTCCCTGCTCCAAGGAGGCAGGATTGATTTTCTTCATTGTTATATTTTGATGTCTCATAAATTGGAAATAGGACTTATAAGAAAAAGAGACTAGAAGACTAGTGATCCTAGATAGAAGGAGGTTAAGATAGTTGTTTGAAGGAGAGGGTCCCTTTAGGATATGTTAAATAATTATGAGGGAGTCTCCAATGATCACAATTTCAAACACGTCCCTCTATTGAGGTAATAGGAGGCTAAAATAGATGCCATACATTTTTTCCAAATTATTTTTCCTGTGTCATAATCCCCATGTGTGTTGGACTTCTTGTTTTCTATCAAGACCCAAAAGGATCCCTCCCCCCTCCTACCACCCTTGGGTTTTTCTTCGAGGTTCCATCAAAGAAATAATCCATTTCTCCTACAAGTGTTTCCATACTTCAAAGTCATCATTGAAGAGACGAAGTTTCTAGGATGCTTCAATAAAGTGATTTGTTGTAGCCTAAAAGGGGAGGCATCCCAAAGGATCACTAAGAAATTCTATCCACTAGTTTTCGCAGTAGTCTAAATAGGGGTCACAATCTTTCAATTTATCTATATTGTATTCATGACAAAGGGAGAGGGATTTCATGGTTGTAGTTCTAGGAGAAGAGGCTATGTCTTTTAAGATGATATTGTTACGGGACAATCAGATTTTCTAGTAGATATATTTTGGGAGGGAGTACCAAATCAATTTGAATAGAGGCCTCCTATATAAAGAGCTAGAGTAATATCTAGGTCATGTGGAAAATAGAACTGAGATGTCAAAGGGCATATTTAGCCCAGGAAAAAGGGGGCCCAAAGCATAAGACCATACCTGAGACGTGAAGGAGTGGGACAAAAACACATGGAAGATCGATTGGATTAGACTGCCCTCCACCTAGGGGTGCAAAGATTGGGTGACAACATCATGAAAATCATATTGATGGATCCATATCGGGTTAAATCTAAAAGGGATAGGGCCATAATTGGGAGTTCAGGCTAATGGGATGATTACCATATCCATTCCATTGGGAGAGTATCATACTTGATGCAGAGATTATAACATACCAATTCATCAGATATAAGAAAGCGATCAAGTCTGGAAGCTATATGATTATGCCTTGACCTTCTATTATTCCAGGTATACGTGAAACCTAATGGATTTATATCCATTAATTTGGAGTGGGAAATGAAGTCCTCCATATATCCTTGAAATGGATCTATGACTGGGGATCCACCTTTTCTCTCTCAAATGTGCAAGGTTGTATTAAAGTTTCCCCCAAAGATGCTAAAGGCCCTGAACTCAAAGTCCTTTAATCCTTGAAGGGAGCCCAACTGTCCCTTTTTTCTCTCAAATGTGCAAGGTTGTATTAAAGTTTCCCCCAAAGATGCTAAAGGCCCTGAACTCAAAGTCCTTTAATCCTTGAGCCCAACTGTCCCTTTTTTCTCGAAACTAAGTAAACATATAGAACATACATGATTTAGAGACAAGACAAGGAAAGATGTTGTGATCTAGTGAATGTGCTTATGGGAGCTCGGAAGCTGGATATGTGATGGATCCCATAGTGTGCAAAGGAATCTTGATGCCCCTCTGGCATTGACTACAACACTACCATAACCATTCCAAATCTGTTGGTGGTGAGTAATTTCTTCTTGTTCTCCCATTCTAGTTTCCTGGAGAAGAGTGATTGAAGGCCTTTCTTTTTTGATTAGGGATTTGACTTCCATTGTTCTCTTCTCGGACCCTAATCCTCTACAATTATAGGAGAGGGATATCATTATTTACTTTTTGATTGAGACACCCCTTCGGGAGGGGCATAACTTGAACTTATTTTGCTTCCTTTTCCACCCAAGTCTCCCAATAGAATATTTTTTTAGAGTGGGTTGATGGCCAAGTTCTTTTTTCTTTCGTGTTTGTTTGATTTTATTTTATATATACGGATGCAATGATCTTTCTACCTTGTTTTTTCAACTTCGTAATTTTCATTAGCTTATCTTACAAAAGTGATTCTATCATTTAATTCCCTTGGTGAAAAGGAGTCTTCTTCTTCTACAAAGGATTCATCTCTCAGGACTTTAGGCTCTTCATTTATTTTCAAATCAATCATGGGCTCAACTTCTCCTTGAGGGGCATGGGATAAACTAGCTTAGATTGAAGTTGGAGGGGCTTGAGGAGGAGTCTCCCCTTCTTCTTCTTCTACAATTACTAAGGCATCAAACAAGTTACAAAAAGCGCCACCACTAGTTGATTTACTCATACCTTCACCACTAATCACAAACTTGTCCTTAGGAGAAAATTGACTAGATCCTTGTTGAGGAATGGACCCATGCCACTGATTAGAACTATTTTATTGCTTTTGGGAGCCTTTCCTTCTTTTTGCTTACTACCATTGTTCCCTATAATCACCTTATTTTTTAGGTTCTTGCTACTTATTGGGGCAGTTTCTTGTGAAATAGCCATAATCATGACAGATCTTGCATTTGAACAGGAGTTGATCATAGGCTACCTCCTTAATTTGTGTCCAATTGTCCAAGCTCAAATTGATTGCAACATTTAATCCTTTTTATAGATCTACTTCGACACATATTCAGGAATAATAGAAGAGACCATCTTGAGGATCAACATAGTCAATGTATTTCCCTAGGGCATTCTCAATTTTCCTCAAGGTGGCATCCTTCTAGTAGTGGAGGAAAAGAAAGGGAAATTTCACCCAGACTGGGATAGTGGTTGGGACATTATAGTATATATCAAAGCTATGGCTCCATCAATATAAGTATAGTCCTTGAACAACCATGAAGTATGGGCCACTTCAAAAAATCAAATCATTATCCATTTTGTTCTCAAAGTAAAATCTAAAGAAGCCCTTGTCATAGAAGGAGGATGTGACCTTTCCTTTCATCAACGGCTTCCAAATTTTCTTGATCCATTGGTGAATATTTTTGGGATAGGGCCACCAACCCATAAACTATCCAACTAAACCATGATCTTCCAATTCAAGAGCACGAAGCTTGGTCTGAGTTGAGATCTTAACTTTAGTGATTTCATCTCTTTTTTGACAAAGCAAAACAAGGGGCCTTTTAGAACTTGGGGTAATTTGAGACCAGATAATTAAAAGCAACAATCTCCTGATCAAGAGGGGAAGGGGAGGCCATATGAGTCACTATTGACCCCCTTGCCTAAGTGATTCACATCAGATCGATAAATTAGAGATCAGAAGAGTATGAGTAGAGAAGGCTATAAAAGGATCATCATGGGGGCAAACATAAGGGGATCAACTGGATTAGAGAGGAAAGGATAAAAAAATGAGATACCCAGTAGTAACGCACTGGCCCACAAGATATTGAACACAATAGTAGCGAACAATGCGCATCAGGGAGGCTTAGGGCCACAAAACCTCAAAGAAGAAAGATGAATATTTTTACTTTTGTTTATAGTTAGAATGATATTGCTATTAATATTTTTATATGTACCACCTTTAAATTAATTAGATAATAATTGGATTATTTGTGGCTTTAACTTAGAAAAAATTCATATGTAAGCAACACCCTCCTGGGAAGGAAGGATATTACACAGTGATATCAAAGCCTTAGGTTTTTATAATAAGTGATGTCTAGTAGATTAAATCTTATAGAATGTAACCCTAGTAGTGATAATACCTTTGAACTAGGGTAGGTGCACCTAAGGAATGTATTCTGAATAGATTGAGTTAATTACTTATTTTCCTTATCTTTTCCATCTCTTTCTTGTTATCTCTTAGTACAACAATTTTCATTTAATTTTAGTGTCATGATTTCTCCCTATTGTGAACTCTTAGTAGATTACTGATTAGCATAAAATATAATTAATTTATGTTGTGTGATAGAAAAGAGGAGAAGAATCATACAAGAGAGGATAATTGATCATTACATAGTGTGTAATCATAATTTTGTGAGCACTATGACATAACATAAAATTAGTACTTTGAATGATTAGTTTCATGAAATACATAGTTTTGTAATTGTCACTGTTAGGTCCCTATAATAATAGTGTTTCCCCCATTACTATAATCATTTTAGCCCTTATTTTTATTGTTATGCCCTTATTGTCCCCATATTCTTATTATTGCGCCCCATAGAAACCCACTATTGTTATTTTTGTGCCCTTATATTATTATTTTTATGTCGACTTGATTATATTGTCCCTTTAGACTCCTATATATAGAAAGGAGGTTTTTTCATTTGTATCATCCAAGAATTGTTCATTTTTTTAATTTAATGGAGGTTTCCCCCTCGAAGAATCTTATTTTGAAGTCGTTGATCTATCTTTTCTTCTATTTTGTGAGCTGGTTGCATAACATTTGGTATCAGAGCTTTGGATTATAGGATTTCGCTGCTACAAACAGGCCATCATGGAATATTCGTTATACTTTTTTCTCTATGACATTTCAAAAGCTAAAATTAAAACCCATGTGAGCTGAAATATCGATGAATTTCAAGTACGAATTTCAGATCTTGTCTCGCTACATTTTATGAGATATTATCCAAGGAAGTTAGGGTTTTTGCAGGCTCCCGAATTATATCTCAAATAGGTGACCTGGGGAAAATCATCATAACTTTCTCTTTGAGCATCAGATCAAAATTTAGTAAAATGGTACAAAAATTGGACGGGATATAGTTTTTTTTGTATTGGTTTCAAGTCTGAAGGTCGAAACAATGACACGTGGAAGTTCATACACGTTCGCTCTACTAAACTAGTCTATAGTCAATTCATCATGGGAGATTTGGCATTACTCTTTCTTGGAGAATCCAATATTGATCAGACTTGTGGGGTTGGAACAAAGATGCAGAGGGATACCATAGGATGAAATTTCAGACCTAGGAGATCCGCAATTACAAAGATACAACAGATTCAATATCTAAATCCTATAAAGCCAAAAAAAGGTGTGTAGTCTTTTAAAATTTTGCATAAGTTTGGTTTGAAAAATTAGTTTGAAGGAATTCAAAGGACATAATGAAGCATAATTCTCATTAATTGATGCCTCGAAGAAAGAAAATGGAAACACCTAGTAAGAAACCTGAAATCTCTAACATGACTCATGAAGAAGAGGAAGAAATGTTACATTATATATCAAAATAATGAGACCAAGTGCAACAAATTTCACTCTCACAAAAAGTAACAAAAGATAAGATTGATGGTTTAAAGAAAGGCATGGAAGCTAGGATGAATGGCATGGAACCTAAGATGAATGGCGTGGAAGCTAAGATGGATGGCATGGAAGCTAAGATAGAAGCGAAACTTAAAGGCAACGTGGAAGATTTGAAGATAGATTTGACAAAGGTGCTACAAGAAATGCTTACTAATGGCAAAAGGGTAGTAAAGGAAACTCATGATGAGAACAAAAAAAATTATAATCATGATTTCATAGAATCTAACATTGGATTGAAGACCCACCATGTTCCAAAGATCGATATGAGGAAGTTTGATGGCAAGGATCCCGTAACATGGATACTACAGATGAAGCGATATTTCGATCTCCATAATGTGCAAAACACACAAAAGGTATGCATTGCAATGTTATATTTGGAACCCAATCACTTTGTATGGTATTGATGGATTTTCTCTCATAAACAAATTGTCACTTGGGCAATTTTTATGGAAGAAATGATAGCACATTATGAGGATACAAAAGAAACACCTTTTCAAGCCAATTGATAAATCTCAAACAAAAGGTTTTAATGATGGAGCACATTGAGGACTTCCAAAAATTGAATATAAGGGTAAAATATATTCCAGAGGAGTATAGGATTGACGTGTTCATAGTTACTTTAAAGGATAACATCCAACATGAGGTTCGCTTTTGGGAACCTGATTCATTGGAGAAGGCATTCGGGTTGGTAAGAAAAATGGAAAGAAAAATTATGGCAACAAGGAAGCCTACCACTCAACTATAAATATGGAAGTGTTGTTTCCCCTAGCCTTCCACAACCTACAAGGTTGACACCACAACAATTGGAAGAAAAAAATCAAAAGGGCTTTGTTACAGTTGTGATAGCAAATGCACTAAAGGTCATAAGTGTTCTGAGAAGAAATTATTTTACATAGATTGTGAAGAGGAGGAAGAAAAGGAACAAGAAACATCAAAAGAAGAGGATATACACTAGGAAAAAACCTTAGAGAAAGAATAAATGAATTTGACCAAATCATGTAATACATTGGCCAGAATTACCACTCCTCAAACTATCAAGATAGAAGGACATATCAAGAAGAAAAAAGTAACAGTGTTTATTGATTCAGATAGTACCCATAATTTTATTCATTGTAAGACAACCAAGGAATTTAATTTCTTCCTATATCCATCACTAGAGTGTCAAGTGATGGTTGTAAGTGGAGGAACCATAAATTTCTCTAGAATGTACCATAATATCAAGCTATCCATGGGAGAATATGTATTGAATAGCCCAATTCTTTCCATTCCAATGGGTGGTGCTTATTTTGTACTAGGAGTCCAATGGCTAAAATCTTTGGTGAAACGGGGAAAGATAATCATCTCTAACAGAATGACAGAGCTTCTAAAGAAAGAACAACAAGGCGTAATTTCAATATTATGTTCACTAGAGGTTCCCACTTCAAAATCATCTATTTCTCCAGATCTCCAAAAAGTATTGGATAATCATTCCAAGGTATTTGAGACTCCCAAAGGCCTCCCACCTATTCGTGATCATGATCATGCTATTCATTTGATTCCAGGAAGTGTTCCTCCAAATATCAAGCCTATCAGATATCGTTATGCCCAAAAGAGTGAAACTGAAGGTATGGATGCAGAAATGCTAGAGGCTAGTATAATTCAACCTAGTCAAAGTTATTTCTTTGCTCCAGTAGTATTGGTCCACAAGAAGGATGGATCATGGTGCATGTGTTTGGATTATAGGGTGCTCAACAAGCTCACTATTAAAGATAAATTTCCCATTCCTGTCATTCATGAATTATTGGATGAATTACATGGGTCAATTTACTTCACCAACTTGGATCTTCATTCGGGATATCATCAAATCAGAATGAAGACCGAAGACATTCCAAAAATAACATTTAGAACTCATGAGGTTCATTATGAATTTTTGGTCATGCCTTTTGGCCTTACCAATGCACCTTCTACATTTCAACGTTTGATGAATTCCATTTTCAAAGCCTTCCTTAGAAAATTCGTGTTAGTATTTTTTGATGATATACTAATCTAAAGCAAGTCTTGGAATGATCATGTTCAACATGTTGGCAGGGTGCTCAAACTATTCGAGGAGAAACAATTATATGAAAAAATCTCCAAATGTTTCTTTGGAGTACAAGAGGTGGAATATTTGGGTCGTATTGTGTCTCATGAAGGTGTTAAGGTAGACCCTAACAAAATTAAAGCCATTAAGGAATGTAAATCCCCACATCCATAAAGCATCTACGAGGATTTCTTGGGTTGACAGGGTATTATCGCAAGTTTGTTAAGAATTATGGGAGAATAGCAGCACCTCTAACAATATTATTTAATAAAGATGCATTTTCATAGACTCCAAAAGCAACGAAGGCTTTTGAACTTCTTAAAGAGGAAATGTTCCAAGCATCGGTCTTAGCTATGTCGGACTTCATAAAAACCTTTATTGTGGAATGTGATTCCTCAATAAATGTAAATTGGTGTTGTTTTAATGTAAGAATAAAGACCCATTGCTTTCAAAAGTCATCCAATCAAAGTAAAGTATTTACACAAAGCTATTTATGAGAATGAAATGTTGGAAATACTACATGCACTTAAGAAATGGTGACCCTACCTAATGGGAAGACACTTCAAGGTAAAAACAAATCATGATAGTCTTAAATACATTTTAAAACAAAGATTATCTTCAGAAGAGTAGCAAAAATGGGTCACAAAGATGTTTGGTTATGACTTTGAAATCATCTAAGAAAAAGGGAAGAAAAATGTTGTGGCAGATGCACTCTCAAGAAAGGATGAGGATGTGGAAGCATTTATTTGCGCCATTTCTATTATCCAACCAGATTGGATAAACGAATCAAGGGATGAATGTAAGAATGACGAAGAAGTGTGGACACACATTCAAAAGTTACAACAAGATCCCAGTAAATCTAGTACATTTAGCTGGAAAAATGATTCGTTATGGTATAAAGATTGCTACCTATGTAATAATTCCAAACTCAAACAAAATATTCTTATGGAATTGCACACCTCTCCCTTAGGAGGGCACTCAATATTTTTAAAAACTTAGCACAGGGTTAAGAAGGAATTTTTTTGGGATGGTCTTAAATTGGATATTCAAAAGTTTGTGGTAGAGTGTTTGGTTTTCCAAAAAAATAAAGTTGAAACAATTAAGACCCTGGGTCTATTACAACCTATATCCATTCCAAGACAAGGTCGGGAGGTGGTTTCAATGGATTTTAACACAGGTTTACCCAAGTCCAAAGGAAAGTGTGTCATCATGGTGGTAGTTGACAGACTTACCAAGTATGCACACTTTTGTACATTATCTCATCCATTTAAATTCAGTATTGTTTCTACTGCATTTATGGAAACAATTCAACATCTACATGGAAACCCAAAGATTATTGTAAGCAATAGATATCCCATTTTCACTGGAATGTTTTGGACAGAATTATTTTCTTGTCTCGGTACTCAGTTAGCTCATAGCTCATCTTATCATCCTCAATCTGATGGGAAAACTAAAATAGTAAACAAATTTTTGGAAGGATATCTTCATTGCTTTGTATCTAATAAGCAGACACAATGGGGCAAATGGTTGCCTCTAGCTGGACGGTGGTATAACACTTCCTTCGATACTACAGAAAAAATGAACCCATTTATGGCACTTTATGGATATCATCCACCATTCATAAACATCATATTTAAGAGAAAATTCTAAGGTTCAAGTAGTGGAAGATCACATCAAGCATCAACAACAAGTTCTCCAACTCTTAAAGGATAACCTCACTTTGGCGCAAATTAGAATGAAACAATAGGCAGATTAACATCACAGCAAAAGAAGTTTTGATGTAGGTGACTGGGTATTTCTATGGCTACAACCATATAAACAAATTTCCCTCAAGCAAGCTAAGAAGGATAATAAATTATCACCAAAGTATTATGGTCCATACAAGGTGTTGCAAGAGAACTTACCCGCTAAAGATTCCACATGGGAGGATGAGAATTTTATACAGAAGCATCCAGAACTACTCATGCATTGAGGACAACACTTTTTTGTAAGAAAGGGGCATGCTAGGTCCCTATAATACTAGTGATTCCCCCATTACTATAATCATTTTAGCCCTTATTGTTATTTTTGTTCCCCTATTATCCCCATATTGGTATTATTTTGCCCCATAGAAGCCCATTATTGTTTTCTTTGTGCCCTTATATTATTATTTTTATGTTGGCTTGATTATATTGTGACCCCTTAGACTCCTGTATATAGAAAGGAGTTTTTTTCATTTGTATCATCTAAGAATTGTTCATTTGTGTAATGTAGAGGAGGTTGCCCTCTTGAAGAGGCTCATTTTGAAGTCATTGATCTATCTTTTCTTCTATTTTGTGAGCTAGTTGCATAACAGTCACATGAAATATTTTTCTCTAAACCCTATTGCATTGAATAAGTAGAAAACAAAAATAAACTAGCCTCTTTGTAAGTACATGTCCCTACCTTTTGAAAAAAGAAAAAATTGCATTTACATATTTGATGCCTTTGGTCTCTTTTTCATCTCCTTTTAGCATATTGATGATGTCCTTCTTAGAGATCTCAATATCTCCTTCAACAACCTTCATGTGGCATGGAAATGGTAGTAATCTACCTTAATTGAATTTTCACAGATAATTTTTCTTTGTTCAAAACCTCAAAACTTGAATTTCAAAAAAGCCACAAATTAAAAAAAAAAAAAAAACCCAAATTTCCTTAACCATATACCCCAAACTTCATTATATCCAAGATTTAGATAATCTGGATAGTCTCCACTTTGTTAATACCGAGATTAATTCAAGGTCGGGTATATTTCCTTTGATTTGGATGTGCTCAAATCTATATCCTTTCCACCTCACTGACCCCAATTATCTCTCAAGTCAGATAACATTTATTCATCGAATGTGGTTTGATCTAGATATGGCTTCTATATTCGAAAATCTAGGAATATGACTCATTTTCAATGTGCACACTTTAGTGAAGCCCATATATGGTTTGGCCTTTTGGGCACAAACTTCAAAATATATTTTGTTTGCAAATAATATTGGGGTCCACCCCACATGATTTATAATCCAAATATAAATCTCGATCTGGAATCTAGTTCTTCTTAACAAACTTTGGTGGGGGGCATAGTAGATATGTTCTTGTTTGGCTTATAAAATTCTACCTGATGATCTAGAATGGAGCAAATTAGTAATGTTGTGCTAATTCCCCATTCAGAATAAAACCCAAGATGCTTATGATTTTCTTATAGAGTGCTTAATGATTCAATACTTTTGCTTAATTAATTGATTCCCATGAGAGTTTCTTATGTAAAAGTTATAAAAATTTAACATAAAACATATGTGGAACAAAAACAATATAATAGCAAAGAACATCAAAATAAAACATACAACAAGCACATGATAAACGATTTCACCCCTCTTGGGTTACATCTCATTATTTTAGCTTCTAATGGCTTGGGCATCTCTATTATGCTCAAAATTACAGCAAAAATGTGTTTACAATGCTCAGATGCCTCTGAAACTCATCTCAATGAATTCAGAATACTCAAAAATGGTTATCTAGCCTCTTTTTGCATCCCCTTTGGATAAGAACTAAAGAAGTTATGACTTCTCCCAGTTCTCCCACTATTTGTTCCACAAATGCTTCAAAACTAACATAAAACCACATTTTCCCTCCAAAATCCACTAATTGAGTGATATTCTTTCCATACAGGGGGCCATAACCTATCGATCGGATCGCAAATCGTAATCAGTGATGCCTGGTGGTAATAAACTGTGGGCTTGTTCTCTATGCAATTGTGATATTTGATTGCGGTTTATCGAATTGCAATCTGGGCCAATATCGCATGCAATATCTTTCTTATTGCCACTACCATTGTGATATGTGATCGCATCGTATCACTACTCCCAACCTTGCCCAGGTCGATTACCTTAACTCCTCCTTTCTTGTGATTGTGATATGCAATATCGCAAATCACATTTAGCACGGCCTGGGGGCTGATTCTTAACCCGGTCCACATGTTTTCTGTGATATGCGATATGCGAGGGAAAATGGCGGCTTGCCACTTGGCACCTCCTCATTCACTGAAGGGTTTTGCTATGTCATCCAATCCTATAATGTAGACAAGTCAAACTTAAACTTTGACATGTTTTAACTTCTACATAAAAACTCAGATTTGAGTGTTGTTCACACCATTGGATTTAGAATGACGAGCTCTTCAATCTAAAGCTAAACTTATCAAGATTCTGACACTTTGATTTCCGAGCATAATTTTGAGCACCTAATCACTCCTCCCCACTCGAAGCCTCTTGGACCCCTAAAGGATCACTTTCAATTATTGAACAAATGAGGGTAATTTTCCCTCACCTTCCCCTCTTCAATCCATTTGGCCTTTGATGGATTTGTACCTTTGAGACCCACTCGAAGATAATCAACATTTCCCCTCTTTGATGACTTTGTTCTTCTGCCAAGTATGGTGTCTTGTTGAAGCTCATCAAGGAATTCTAGAGAGAAATCTTCAATTGATGGAATATGTACACTTTCTCCTTGATGTTCAATCAAAGGAGACTCATAAAATCTCAAATTTTCAACATTAACAACTGAATGAATTTTCGTATATGAAGGAAAATCAAGCTTGAAAGCATTATTACCAATCTTTTCCAAAATTTTAAATGGACCATAATGGATTGGTTTTAGCTTTTTAACTTCACCTTGAAGCTGTTCCTTGCTAATGTAAAGCCAAACTTCATCACCTACTTGAAACTGATGAACCACACTATGCATATCACACCTTGTCTTATACTTTCCTTGACTCTTTTCTAGCTGTTCTTGAACTGTTTGGTGAATCAAATGAATTTGCTCAATGAATTTATTTGCTTTGTCTATGTCGCTATGTCCATCTATAGCTACATCTTTGTCAAAGATGAAATCCAAAGGTGATTTAGGAAAATAACCAAGACATGCATCATAGGCGAAGTTAGAGTATAAGAGTGTTTTGCTCAGTTGTAAGCATGTTGAATATAATTCAATTGTTCATCCCACAACTTAGGATGTTTGCTACAATATCATCTTAGCAAATGAATAGTTTTTATGTTAACCACTTCAGTTTGACCATCCATTTGCGGATGGAAGGTTGTACTTTTCTTCAACTTCGTGTCCATCAAGTTCCATAAACTTGACCAAAAATTCCCAACAAATCAAGAATCATGATCACTTACAATAAAAGTAGGTAATCCAAAATGAACCCATACATTTTGAAAGAAAAGTTGAATTGTTTGTTCAGCTGTAATTTGTTTTTTAGAAAGCATTAATATGCACGTCTTGTTGAACCTGTCCACAACTACATACAAATAATCATGACATTTTCTTGATAAAGGAAGACCTCCCACAAAATCCATAGAAACACTCTCCCATGGACGTGAAGGCATTGGAAGTGGTGTGTACAATCCTAGTTTCCTATTGTTGAGCCCCAAAACTCTGTTTCTTCTACACATTTTCCTAAACCTTTTCTCTTCTATTTTCCCATATCAGTGCCTCATAAGCTATCAAAATTTGTTACATGTTGATTTCAAGAGTGCATTTGAGTGATTCTCAAATTATAACATTGTGTGTGCTATTTGATCTAGGTTTTGTTTATCAGCTATGGAATGTAGCCACTTTCACAGCTAACTCACAATTCCACAACCATTTCCATTGTTCTATAGGTTATAGGTGTCGGTAGGAGAAACGAGACACATGAGCAGCTTGAAAATGATCCACACATGGATGAGGTCCTATCTGCTTAGACGAATTCATGAAGAAAGGTACTGGTCAAAGGGTGGTCAACAAAGAGTCCTACGTCAACTAGGACTCTGCTCCTGCACGTAGAAAAGCCCGAAGCTGTTCATGAACTCATGGATCTGTTGTTGCCACCTGCAGGACATCTCCATAATGCAATCCAACATCCACCTTGCGTAGATTTACTACTCATGGCAACCAAGAGGCTGAATCTCCAGATTTTGACCTGTTCACGTGTCCATTGCTGAAGAATTTTCTCCAAAATACAGTTATCTATTTCCTCTATAAATATAAACATTTGCAATGAAGATAGCTAGTTCTTAATACTGTTGTTTTAGCGTTACTTTACTGTTGTGTAACCGAGAGACATATCCTGTGTTTCATAATACAAAAACTCTGATTTTCACATGGTTGTTTAAGCGTGGTTTGAAGTGACAGCGTGTTAATCCAAAGTTGTGTAGAGGGCCCCTGCGTGGTTGTGGTTCTTATTTTGTTTTGTATAGTTTTTCATGTATATTTTCTCTTATTTGAGTTGTACATTTCTCATGTTTTTCTTATGGTTTTAATCATTTTAATCTTGTACATGTTTTTCCAACTTGTTATATTTTCTACTAAAACTGATCAGTGCATTTCAGAATAGGTTATGCTCGAGCATTTTAATGTAGTTTTTGCATCAAGTGGTGATCTGAGACTTGCTTCCTCTTCTGAACATCAGTTTTCAATTCCAGTTGTTATGCTTTTATTGAGTGAGATTTTCTTACTACTTAAGATAGTTTAGGTATCAGTTCTTCATGCTATATGATGATATCTCCGGAGCCTTTAGCTTAACCCCGTTTTAGAAGTTAATTGGAAAGCTATTGTGATTATAGGTGAAGTAATTGATTTTGCTTTCATTAGTCTACAAATAGATAGTTTAGATGTCAGTTCTTTCATGCTATATGATGATATTTCCGGAGTCTTTAGCTTAACCCCGTCTTAGAAGTTAATTGATGAAATATTATGATTATAGATGAACTAATTGACTTTGCTTTCATTAGAGTGAAAATTAGATAATTTAAATGTCATTCTTTCATGCCATATGATGATATTTCCAGAGTCTTTAGCTTAACCCCATTTTAGAAGTTAATTGACAAAATATTGTGATTATGGGTGAAATCAGTGACTAGTTTCTAGCTTCTTTACTTTTTGGTTTTGAGTGCAGTAGTTTATCAGATTTCAATTCTGTAATTAGGATGGACAGTAGGGATAGTAACCTTATTTTCAGTACTTCATCTTTAGCTTGATTTATGTAGCTGCATGTTTACACTCTTGTTCAAAGTTCTGATTTTGTAAACAACATGTTTTGAGATCTTTGAATTTCTAAGTTTGGAAATTACCATAAGAAGCATAAACCTTGTCTTCAATTGTACATCCACACTTGATCTTTAAAAGTATTATTAAAACTTTAGACTAGGATTTCCATTTGCATTAAACACTTTATGAGAGCAACAAGAACAAAACCCCAAAACAAGATAAAAACTTAAAATAGTGAGATAAGAAAAGGGTTGTCTAGCACATATAATGCACTACACTTCATCAGTTTACGACTCCCGAATTGATGACTTATGTAGTAATTTAGGACACACTAAATTGACTAAACACCTATTACTAGGCTTACTGACTGCACACAATGAAAAACCGTTGATAAAATGTGACACACTTTCAAGCATACGAGGGTAATAAAAATACCTCTGAATATTTACCATTGTTTTACTTACACCGAAATGTCCAAAAATAAGAGAAGTGTGCACTTCCCTTATGACATTTACTCTCTCCCCATGTTGAACACAAAGGTTTCCCAAATGATACAACAAATTATCATGTACATGGTAGTCTAATTCCTCAAATTGGTGGCCTTCACTCAAGTTTGAATATTACTCTTTAAATTCATCATCTTGTGCATATTTTTCAACATATGTTTTAGGCAAAATAGAATGATTCTTGAGTAAAATAGCTACATTAAAAATCGGTCTAGAAATCATATCAGTAACTCTGTTATAAATACCTTTCTTTTACCTTACTACCAAGTGGAATTTATGTAAGAATCCCATCCAACGAAAGTGCCTTGATTGCTGCAATTTTGTTCGAGATTGCAAATATTGCAAAGGTTGATGACCGGTGTGAATAATGGTTTCTTTTCCCATCAAGTAATGCTTCCATTTCTTCACACTTTTCACCAATGCATAAATCTCTTTATCATAGGTAGGATAATTAATAAAAGCACCATTAAAAATCAAAGCATGTAGTGGAGCTACTATGGAAGAGAAATTGGCAATGAATTTCCTCCAGTGTTGCGCTGCTCCCAGAAAACTCCTTACTTCTGTAACTGATTTGGGAATTGGCCAATTCACAATGACTGAAACTTTAGAGTGGTCAGTCTTCAACTCACCTCCTCCAACTATGTGGCCCAAATACACTAAGGAAGTTTTCCTGAATTCACATTTAGACATCTTCAGAAATAACTATTCTTTTTTTAAGGCATCTAACACTTTTCTCACATGCTTGACATGCTCTTCTCGTGACTTGTTTAATATCAAAATATCATCTAAATAGAAAATTACAAACTCATCAAGAAAGGATCTTAAAACATCATTCATAACTCTCATGAATGTAGCTGGAGTGTTGCAAAGATTGAAAAACATAACCATTCACTCAAACAATCCCTATTTGGTTTTAAAAGCAGTCTTCCAAATATCCTCCTCATCTATTCTAACTTGATGATATCCACTTATCAAGTCTAATTTAGTGAAATATTTTGCATTCTTTAACCGATCTAGAAAATCATCTATTATGGGTAGTGAGTATCGATGCTTTATGGTAATTTTATTCAAATCTCGATAATCTACACACATGCATCAGGTTCCATCTTTTTTGGGTACCAAAAAAATTGGTGAACCACATGGCGAAGTAGAGGGACGAATTAAAGCTTTATCTAACAATTCCTGGACTTGTTTCTTAATTTCTAAAATTTCAAGAATTGGCATTCGATACATATTGATATTTGGGAGTGGACAATCTTGCTTTAGCTGAATTTCGTGTTGAATTCCCCTTTTTGGTGGCAATCCATTTGGTTCTTGGAACATATCTCCATATTGGTTGACCAAATAAACTAATTCATCTTTCATATTTACATCACAGCCTACGAGGATTCATGCTCCATGTCATTCTTCTACTTGATCATAAGGAGCACGAGATTCTTGCCGGAATTGACCAGTCACATCATTTTCCCTACGCTTGCCAAAGGCAAATTAAGCTTTCTGTGATGGGCTCTCACAATATACACCACACCATATTTGAAAAAGTGGTATTTATTCTCAAATCTATGGAAAACGACTTTCCTATCATACAAATACGGACTTCCCAACACAATCCTAGAAATATCCAACGGCACTACATCTAATTCGACTTCATCAATGAAATTCACAGTGATTGCAAACCTGAATATGCATTTTCATGAGACCTATAGACTGGTATCCTTGGTTATCCAACCCAATGGATATAGTTTATAATGAGGCATGGTTTCTAGATTCAATTTCTTGATCAAGTCTATAGAAATTAAGTTTGCCTGGGATCCACTATCAAACTGCATATCAGTTTTCGTGTGTTTTGAAATAAGTCAAATATGGAACAACTCTATTCTGTTTTCCTCATTTGAAGCGTTGTTGGAGTTATTTTTTGCGTTGGTGCTTGCCACAACTTCCTCTTTGCTTGTTTTTGCCACGACTTTTCCCTTAGTTACTGTGCCTGCAATTTTTTATTCATCACCTGAGTCGGAACCCAAGTCTTGGTTTAGAGCAGCGTTTGTCCTTTATTTCCCTTTATTGTTGGATTTCTTTGATCTTAATTCAAGATGAATCTTCCAACAATGTGCTTCATCATGACCCTCCTTGGAACAATTCCTGCACATGGGTTTCTCCCCTTCTTTATTAACAGAAGCAATTTTCTTCTTCTTTCGTTTAAATTTCTTCCCTTTTTCACCATTCTGGAATGACTTCTTCTTACCTTCTTCTTGTACATTTTTCCCTCTTGCTTCGAGATGTGTATCTTGAACACATACCTCATTAAGATTCATTGGACTAAACATAAGAATGGTGTGTTGAAGATAGCTATGCAACCCTCCTATGTATTTCAACAATGTATCTTGTGACTGTAAGTCTACTCCTAGCATAAGGGATCTTCTCCTAAACTCTTGAGTATACTCTTGCACATTTTGACCTTTTAACTGTCTGAAATTTTTCCAATTCATGATAGGTTTTTGCATATGATCTAAAGGGTAGAATTGTATTTTTATAGTAGCAATGAAATCAGACCAAATAATAGAGATCTTACCATGTTTTTTGATCTCGTCTTGAGTTGATTCCCACCAAATGAGTGTTTCACCATCCATTCTCAATGAAGCCAACTGAATTTTGATATCATCCTCTTGAAGGTTCTGAATCCTACAATACATCTCGAACTGAAAAGTCCAGTTATCCAACTTTTATGCATTAACTTCTCCATTGTACATTGACAACTCGACTTTAACATCAAGCTTTAGAAAAGGTGATTTACCAGTTCCTTTTGAAGAAATATGATGAGTATGAGTAAGGGTTGTATTAGTGGAAGAGTGTGAAGATACTTGTGAAGAAGAAGATGAATAATATGGTGGAGAGGGTGGAGATTTGTCTCCATTCCCATTGCCTCCTTTTCCATTACATCCTCCTAAAGAGCCTTCTCCTTTGAGAGGTTTGGAACTTTTTCCTTGCAATCTCCTATTCCTCTCTTCATAGAGGAGCTTCACCATCTCTATCATATCAAAGAAATCCTTTTTGAAGTTCTTCTCATCTTTTGTCATGTAAAAAGGTTCTCCTCCATGAGACATGATCTCTAGAGTTTCAACTACAACATGAGGCTGAATTGGTGTTGGAGTCTCAACTGCAACTTCAGCAACTTGAGGATGTACTGGTGTAGAAGAATTTGGCAACCTTTCTCTTCTTCCCCTTGACCCAACTTCAAGGCTTTCAACCAGCTTTCTTTCACCTCTTTTGAGCTTTAACCTTGTAAGCATGACATAAACTTGCAAACAATTAAATCCTTTTTTCACAAAGCAAGCTAGAAAGAAAAAACCAGCACTCTGATACCAACTTGATCTAAACTAGAGTAGATTAGTAATGTTGTGCTAATTCCCCATTCAAAATAAAACTCAAGATGCTTATCATTTTCTTATCAAGTTCTTAAGGATTCAATACTTTTGCTTAATTAACTGATTCCCATGAGAGTTTCTTATGTAAATGTTATAACAATTTAACATAAAACATATGTTGAACAACAACAATATAATAGCAAAGAAAATCAAAATACAACACACAACAAGCACATGATAAAGGATTTCACCCCTCCTGGGCTACGTCTTCTTAGTCCAGCTTCTAATGGCTTGGGCCTCTCTATTATGAACAAAATTACAACAAAAGTGTGTTTACAATGCTCAGATGCCTCTGAAACCTGTCTCAATGAGTTCAAAATACTCAAAAATGGCTATCTAGCCTCTTTTTTCATCCCATTTGGATAAGAACTAAAGAAGTTATGACTTCTCCCAGTTCTCCCACTATTTGTTCCACAAAATGCTCCAAAACCGACAGAAAACCACATTTTCACTCCAAAATTCGCTAACCGAGCGAGATTTTTTCTGCACCGCAAGCCATAACCTATCGATCGGATCGTGAATCGCAATCAGCAATGTCTAGCGGTACTAAACTACGAGCTTGTTCTCTGTGTGATTGCGATATGTGATTTTGGTTTATCGCATCGCAATCCGGGTTGATATCACATTGCAACGTCTGGGTGATGATTCTTATTACCACTACAATTGTGATATGTAATCGCATCACATCACTACTCCCAACCTTGTCGGGGTCGATTACCTTAACTCCTCCTTGCATGCAATTTTGATATGTGATATTGCAAATCGCATTCGGCACTGCCTAGGGCCCGATTCATATCCTGGTCCACCTTTTTCTTGCGATATGTGATATGTGATATGTGACGGAAAATGGCAGCGTACCACTTGTTGCCTCCTCATTTGTTGAAGAATTTTGCTACTCATCCAATCCTGTCATGTAGACAAGTCGAACTTTAACTTTTACTTGTAATAAATTCGTCATACAAACATGGATTTGAGTGTTTCACACCGTTGGATTTAGAATGACTATCTCTTCAATCTGAAGCTAAACTTATTAATATTCTAACACTTTTATTTTTAAGCATAATTTTGAGCACCTAATCACCTGAATATCTAGGTATATGAGGGTTGGATTTATCACTTGAGCTCTCGTTCGGTCGAATATGTCTAAACCTGGATACCTCCATAAATCCAGCAGACATAATCCATGACAAAATTCTAATTACATCTCTAACAATTGATAGATCTTTATGGATTATTGTAGTTGAATTCCAAGGCCACAAATTTAAGTTTCAGGTTATAAAGTCTCATCTCGAACTTGGACATTTTCATTAATAGCACTGAACTCTTCTTACAATAAATAAAGAAAACAAGTGTATCTACGTTTTAAAAAATCAAATTCAATTACATAGAGACATATGATAAGGTACATAAAGACATATAAATCAATAATAGAGGAAGGACTACAAATCTAAAGGATTGTGTACAATCTTCTTTTCCCACATACATACACTCTTTCATACTCAGAGAACTCTTGTCCCCTCCCTCTCTAACTCTTAATTACATAGACATCTCATATAAATTAACAACCCGAATACATCTTGCTAAATGATATAATAGACTCTTCATTTAGCTAATTATATCCCTTTTCATAACAACTATATGACATTCATCTAACTTCCTAACGACATAGATTCTTCTAGATTATATTTAGGAAAATATTACAAATTAAATAAAATTAAGGAAACCAACTTCCTTTGGTAAATGGGGTTTTACCTAAGAAGGTGTTGTGTTGTACAACAACCCCCCATTTTGTAAAATCCTTTAGATAACAAATGGGGACCCTTTAGAAAATAATTTGATTTAAATACATTAAAATCCAAATAAAAAATCAAAAAACCAAGCTCCAAATTTAAATCGCATTTCGCAAAGTCTAGTGTGCAACACTTAACGTTACCATTTGAAACATCATCGATTTGCGATATGCGCAGAATCTCGGAATATTCATTTTCAGTTAAATCATGTCAGATTTTTCGCATCGCAAAAAAGCAACAAAACATGTTAAACCTTCCTTTACATATTGCGATATGATGATGGACCTAACGAACAAATTAACTGTAATATCAAAACATGTTCGAATCTGTCAGATCGCAATCTCGCAAAGCACAAAATCGCAAAACTAGCAATTAAACTATTATGTGACATTGTGAATAGTCTATTTGCAAGAGAATCTGGGCCCATTGACACATCATCAAATTACATTTCCTATATTAAGGATGGTACGGTTAACAATTTGTAATGATCTACTCCAAAAAGATCGTTTGCAATAGACTTCATTAATGTGAGTTAACCCAAATATTACGCAGATACCATTTTAGGTTATGGATATTTATAACTCCGCATCTCAAAAAATTCGATGTCTTCTCACCATTGCGAGTGCATTTAAGTTTTTTAGTTTCATTAATTTGAATAAGGTTTTCATATATACATGTCTTTATAGTTCTATTCCTCATCCTCTGTAATATCACTCTCGTCTTCTTTGTGGTGACAGGACTATAATAAAGACTCGATTACTCGGCTTGATGGTCAAGATGAATAAGGAAAAGGTAACACAGTCCATGGCTGAAGTTGTACTGGAATCATCGCCTTTATTTTCTGATACAACTTGTCTATCAGAGTCTGGTGCTGGCTCATGGGAAAATGTTTATGATATATTTGAGAAGGAAATACAGAATGAAGCGATGATAGATGATATTCAATCCTCGGACACTTCTTATCCTGAGGTCGTGTGCTCTATTTTGCATAAGGTAGCAACTAGGCCAAAATTATTACCCTACACTGATATGGTGAAATGGGTTATCAAAAATGTGAACATTGAAGGCAGAGAATGTGTAACCTCAAGGCAAGTGGTCATCGGCTCTTTTAAACCAAAGGATATCAAAAGAATGTATCATTTACCTCAGCTGCACAAGGTTTATGATAAAGCATTTATTGAGAAATTTTTTGCTGAAAATGAAGAACCATCCAAAGTTATAAAGCAATGGAGGTCAAATCCTAGCAAACACAAGATGGATAGAATTGGTATGTATTCGATAACCTCTCTTGCCACTCCTTATTTATACACTGCTGCAATCCTATGTAGATTATTTGGATATGAAAACACTACCAAGTTTTCAGTTGAATGGGTGCCTCTCATTGATGCCGCTTCTAATTCTATAATAATGGATTAGGCCACGATCTTGTCAAATAACTTATCCCACCATATCATAGAATATAGGAAGAACCGTTTTTTCACTACAAGAACCATTCCTCCATTTTATATGTGTGCTTACATCATGGATGTTGTGTGTTTAATTTTTCCCTTTCCAATTATGGGATGGAAGTGGACTCCTCTAGATCCCACACCAATTCATGTATATCATAAAGCTCTTTGGAAATATTATTTCAATGAACGTTTCTATCATATTTGTCACGGGGTTATGCTCCCTATTAATCAAGTTGTCTTTGACAAGAAAGCCCCAAGGTTATTTGAAGAAGCCAAGGTCAATATTCAACCTATGGCAAGATGGTTTGGAGAGGAATTATTTACATATATTAGAGCTTTTGGAATCACTGCTCCACCACATTTACTTCTGTGGTATGTCCCTGATAAATTATTAGCCCAATAAATTTCATATCAAACAGTTAGCAAGGGTGTAACCAGGTCTCTCAAAGAGTCTAAAAAATCTCTCTGGCCCACCTTTCCACTTTGGTGTGGTGTTTATTGTTTAAGCAACTTCTGAAATGCATAGCTTGGAGTCAAACACATTCACAGTTTAAATCTTGTTGAGTTTCGCGAAAGGTAGTATGACCTTATTAAGCTTGTGTATGATTTTACCTCAGCTATTAAAGTTAAGGTGTTTATTCATGAGGACGATCGTTTTGACGATATTTTCGAAGTAGCTAAACAATTTTCATAGGTACATAGTTTAGCTACCCTCAAACTAAATCCAACTGAATTAGTAAGGAGTACATAAACCAAAGGTTAATGCATGTGCCTTTAAATATACTTCAAATAATCTCGCAAGAATTTCAGGAAGAAGGAGTTTCTACTAATGTCTTAGGAAAGGATGCAAAGAAAGCATCCAAATATGTTGAATCACAAAAGGAGTCTGCTACAGAGAAAGACAAAGAAGAACCATCTAACAAAAATAATACTGAGAAGGGACTTGATCACGAGAAAATGCAGAAAGAATGGGAACATTTTGAATAGATAATTAATGAATCACAAGGGGGTATGAGTCAAACACAAACTTTTCCCAAAACACCAAAACCTCCTGAGAAATCTTCAGAAAAATCTCTCACTACTTCAGAAGATATCAAAGTTATTCCTTCTTTTCCTTCTTCAAAGATTGTTTTGAAATAAGAGGAACTTCCTCCTTTAGATATTTTCTATAGTCCCAAACATCGAGCCGTCGTGAAGAGACAAAGGAAAAATAGAAAGATTGACCATGCTTCTAGTAGCTTACCAAGAAACGAGCCAATGGATGTTGTCTGGAAAGATACACCTATAGATCCATCTAGAAATTTGACCAATTTATCTCAGTTTGCAGGAGCTTATGCTTCTGCAACGATTGAAAAAGAAAAGAACTGAGAAATTTGATCAAAGAAAAGGAGGAAAGGATAAAGCAGTTGGGTGATCAACTCATAAGAGAAAAGGTGAATGCACAGGAACAGGTTAAATCGTAGCTTGAACAAATGCAACAAAGTTTCAAGAGCCTAAGACTTCAAACATAAGAAGAATTAAATGCCAAGGACGTTGAAATCACACAGCTATGATTTACTATAGATCAAATGAAGGATTACCCAGAAGTTGATGAATTCATCAAAGAAGCTTTAGAAATCAATTTGTTTCTATCAAAGAAAAAATAAATATTTTGTAAGCAATTAAGAGATATTAGCCCATTGTGCCAAGAAGCTAATGCATTAGTGAATTAACTCATAGATGCTAAAATCAACTTCGAGGAAATAGATGAAAAGATTTCAAACTTGATCACATGGCAGGACAATTCAAAGGAAAAAATAGCAGAATTGCCAAAGATCAAAGAATCTCACAAGGGCATCCTCTTTACTAATTGGGAAATCCAAATAAAACAAGCTAAAAGGGAAATGTCTAGCACAAGTGAAACATCAAACAATATGATAGAAACTATTAATGATAATCTTTGGTATGCAGGCTTTATTCAAAAATGTTTGCCAAGAAATCTGCCTGAGATTGAGGATTTGCAATCAAGTTGGCACAAACATCTTGCAACAAAAGAACAACAGATCAAATAATTGTCACATTTAAATTGGGAAGCTTATTGGTCATATCTGGTAAAACCACATAATAAATTGATGGCCCTATGATGCTTAACCAATTCTATCATCCATATGACGACATCATTATGAAATATAGTTTATGTGGGACAAGTGAAGATACGCATTAGGTAGCCTCGAGGAGTTCATGCAATGATAGATATCTATGAGAAGAGGAAACAAATCAGAAGCCAACACCAATCAAGATCATATTTTTGAATTTTAAATCAATTTTAGTTTTGCATTTTTTGCACTGATTCTAAGGAGAGTTGTTTCACTCCTTAGAATTTAGTGCTTAGATATTTTTGTAATATTTTTTGATATTTAAACCCCTTTCGTGTATTTTGAAAGTGGTCTGACAATTGTATTTGAGACTCTTCTAAAACATACACTTCTGTACTTTTAAAGGCTTTCTTTAATTTTGAAGATCTAGTCCATGAAGTTTTATTTGAGAAAGTTTGCTAAGAATTGCACTTCTATTCTTCTGTGATCGATCTTGGAGAAAACACTTGGATTGTAGCTTTATTGTCTATGGATCAATCATCTTGCATCAGATACTTTTATCATTTCGTAGTGATTATTTTATGAACTGTTAAGTTATTTCTTCTATATGTACATTGTTTGTCAATTATGTTTTAATACAACCTGTTATTTCTTCACTTTTGAAATATAACTGAGTTGTCATTCTCTTTATTTTTGATAAGAAAAATTGTGTTAGATATTTGATGCAATATGTTTTACAATCAACCATTTCGATTAACTATTTAACCAAAATAGTTGTTTTTATGAAATTTTTATACTTCTTGTATGAATAATCGTCATTATCATTCAAGGTAGTCATTTATCTAGATTGCACAAATATTGATTTAAGCCCAGGTAAATAGTAATATATATAGATAGTTTGATTTTTCTATTGAAACCACCCTCATCTACCAAATCAACTTTGATAATCAAACGCATACCCCATCCTACCATATTTTAGATTGGGAAACTGGTCCCATAATTCCAGTCGGAGCCACCAACCCAAACGGATAAGGGATGGTATTCAAGTCCCTGACCAGGTGGTTATCCCCCATATTGTCGCAACGAATTCTGAGGCTTCAACATTCTGGCGCTAGAAGGAGGGCCAGGACTTTGAATGGAAAGTAAATCTAAATCAAAAATCCATTCTAAGAGTCAGACTCCCTCACCGTCAACTCCAATTTCCCGGTCACATTTCAGATCAACCTTCTTTTGCAGAAACTCCTAAAGTACAATCTTTAATCCAGAAATTAGAAGGGATTTCTTTGTCTCAAGAATAATTTTAATTATCTGAAGCCATCATTTCTTCATCTTTCCTTCCTCTTGAAGATTAACCAGATCACAAAGTGAAAAATTTAGAATACCACCGTTTGAATTTCCTCTACCTCATCCTCAAAGGAAAACCAAGAAATCTGAGTCTAAAACTTATAGTGAGATTATCTCACCATCACCAAAAACTCCTTCATTTATTCAATCATCTTCTTCGCAATCTCATTCTATCCAATCATCCACTTCATCATCTCAAATATTCATTTACATGATACAGGAGCACAATCTTCCTCCACCCAATCACCTTCTACTACTAGTGCATCCTCTTCCACACAGATACCCATAATGGCTCAAAGACCATGGATAAATCTAGGAGCCATTCAAATGGCAGGACCATTACATCCATTACCTGCTCATCCAAAAAAATGGTTACCAAAATTTAATCCCGATGATGGTCTTCCTGCCGAGGAGCATATAGCAACTTCGTGTTATCTATAAATCTAAATTGAGTTGTAGAAGAAGTTATTGTTGTACGATTATTTCCATCTACTTTCGAAGTATCAGCAGGATCCTAGTACTTTTCATTACCATACGGTTCCATAGATAATTGGAATGTATTCCAAGAACAATTCCTAACCAAATTTGGAGATGACCACTCGACAACTACTCTTCTTAATGATCTCTCCAACTTAAAAGTTGAATCAAAAGAAACCATTAAGGATTTCAATTCATGTTTTATCAAATTGTTAAATAAAATATTAATTGCATTCAAATCAAGTGCTAAAGTAAAAAATGAATGGTACATTTCTTCTCTCCCTTCAAATATAGCTATTTTTTTTTATAGAACTACTAAGCCAACCTTGGCTAAAAACATGAAAGAAGCTATAGGTGTAGAGAAACGAATTTTAGCCTTAGAAAATAAAAACGCATTAGAAGAAAGAAAATCCAAAAAGGTCACCTTCAAAGACGAATCTAAGAAAAAAATAGCTAAAGACCCTTTCGATCTTGAAGATCTGCAAAAAGTACTTAAAACCATGTCTAATGAAATGGTTGAGATAAAGAAACAAGTAGCTAAAACTTCTTCTAAAAATCCTTTTAGACCTTTTAAAAGAAATCCAGTCTCTGATCCTAAACCTCCAAATACCATATCAAATGTCGAATCATATTTGGAAGAAGAAAAAGTATCAACACCTGAGGAACAAACTGATGATGAAGAGTTGGTTGAAGTACATGGAATGTGGGATTTCATTCTTCCTTTGTCAGGCAATGAAGAAGAAGAATCTTTACATGTTGCCACTAGAAGAAAGAACACTATTGATTCACCACAGTCAAGTCAAAAATAGAAACCATCAACTATCGTTGTCAAAGAGAAAGAAATTGGTAAAAAAATCTTCTCCCAAGTCTACTCAAACATCCCTTCCTCAATCTAATTCTCCACCTTTAGCCAAAACCTTGTTAATTTATGATGATATGGAATATAGCATAGTTGAAGACATGAAGAAGACCAGAGCTAATATTACGTTATATGAGCTAAGCAAAGTGAAACATCAGCAGAAGCTATTACTCAAGGAATTAAATGCAATTCCCGCATCTCCTCTTCCTGCCACTATAATTTCTCAAGCTGCTCAAGGAATGGGTAATCCTCCCAGTGATTCATCGAATAAAGTCAAATCAACTGATGTTGTTTTAATTGGTGGTAGATCTAATTCTCATACTCCTCCTTTTCTTTTAACTTTTGAAATATTTAATAATAATTTGCACAATTGTTTAGTTGATTTTGGGGCTTCATCCAACATTATTCCAAAAACAGTCTGTGCGAAATTAAATTTTTTACCCCAGAAATATGTTTTTCACATTGTACAGTTAGATCGAACATAAGTCATAGTCATAGAAGAAATTAATTCGGTCACCATCAGACTCTTTTCAAATCCGAGAGTATGTCAAGTAATTGACATATTAGTCGTTGATATTCCTAAATTTTACAACTTGATCCTCAACAAATATTGGTCCAAAAATCTTCATGGCTATTTCGCAACAGATTGGTCTCATATGTGGCTTTCTTACAATGGAAAGCCAAATCAAATAAGATTTGATCGTGAGAAGCATTTAAAGTACACTGTGACTGAACTGGAAGGAGAAAATGAGCCTGTTGCATACAATAATAATATCATTGGAAATTATTATGTTGAATCATTTTTGGGCAATTTTAATGCACAAACTTCACTTTTTCCGTAGAATTTTGTTATGCAGGGGCAGGTTGCATATTAGTTAGCCCTGAAGGAGAGAAAACTATGTTTGGCATGCAGACTTGAATTTGAATGCATGAATAACGTTGTTGAGTATGAGGCATTAGTTTAAGGATTGTACAACACCATAGGCCTTGATATCAAATACCTCCAAGTCCTTGGAGACATTGCAATCATGATCAAACAGGTAAGGAACACTATTCACTACCTTTCTGGACATTTAAAGCATTATTAATCATTAGTCCAAGACCTTACCTCGCATTTCTTGGCATTTAATATCTCTCCAATACCAAGACTTCATAATGCAAGTGTTGATCCCTTGGCTAACATTGCTTCCAAACTCATACCATCAGAATATTATAGTCCCGATCGAGTTTCTATAGACCTAATTTTTAGACCTTCTATTCCCAATAATATCACCAATTGGTGAGTTTTTAATGACGACCGGGTTATCATAAACTTCTTAACATCCGAGGGGTCATACGATGACAAAATAATAGATGAAGACCAACATGATAGTCAACTTAAACATAAGACAAATGAAAATCCCATACCCAAATATGTAGTTAAGTTGGAGGATCTATATGAGCTTAAAGACAGATTCAAGAAACCAACTAATTCAAAACTTCAAAGTTCAACATTGAGGTTTGAATTAGTAAATCTTGGATAAGACCTAAAACCATAGAATATTAATCTAGGTCTTGTTCTTTCACTTGACGAAAGGTTAACCTTCATTCATTTGTTGAGAAGATATAAAAACGTTTTTGCTTGGAATTATCATGATCTTAAAACATATGATACTTCTATCATACAGCACACTATTCCTATGATATCGGACAAAAAGCCTGTGCAGCAAAAGTTGAGGAAGATTCATCCAAATTTGGAGAATCAAATCAAATATGAATTAAACAATACAGCACACTATTCCTATGATATCGGAGGAAAAGCCTGTACAACAAAAGTTGAGGAAGATTCATCCAAATTTGGAGAATCAAATCAAATATGAATTAAACAATACAGCACATTATTCCTATGATATCAGACGAAAAGCCTGTACAGCAGAAGTTGAGGAAGATTCATCCAAATTTGGAGAATCAAATCAAATATGAATTAAACAAACTTCTTAAAGTCAAAATCATTTTTCTTGTTAGACATTCAAGATGGCTTTCTAAGCTAGTACCAGTTAGGAAAAAGAATGGTGATATTCATATTTGCATATACTTTTGCAATCTCAACAAGGATTGTCAAAAGGACAACTTTCCATTGCCTCCTATGGAACAGGTACTACAATCAGTTGTAGGTTCATAATTAATGTCTTTTCTTGATGGATTTTTAGGTTATAATCAAATTCTTGTACATCTATAGATGATCAACTAAAAACCACATTTAGAATCAAATGGGGAACATACTGTTATGAAACCAGCTCACAAAAAGATAGAAAAGAGAGATAAACACCTTAGAAATAAGCCTCTTCGAGGGTGCAACCTCCTTTACATTACACAAATGAACAATTCTTGAATGATACAAATGACATAACCTCCCTTCTATATATATGAGTCTAAGGGGTCACAATATAATCAAGCCGACATAACAGTAATAACATTAGGGCACAACAATAACAATAGTGGGTTTCTATAGGGCACACTAATAACAATATGGGGACAATAGGGGCACAATAATAACAATAAGGGATACAATGACAATAGTAATGGGGGGAATCACTAGTATTATAGGGACCTAACACATACGCCTATCAAAATATGTTGTTTGGATTAATGAATGCTGGTGAAACTTTCCAAAGAGCCATGGATATAGCTTTCAAAGGTTTGGTGAATAAAAATGTGGCCATTTATTTAGATGATATAACAGTATATTCAAAGAAATGAAGTAATCATTTAAAATACTTAAAATAGATCTTCGAACATTTTAAAAAGTACGAAATTTTTCTAAACCCAAAGAAGTCTTACTTTGCTTTAAGCGAAGGTAAACTTCTCGGATTTATTATATCCAAAGATGGAATTCACATATATCCTAATAGGATAAAAGAAATTTATGAAATATCTTTGCCTCATAGCAAAAAATCCATGCAATCCTTCCTATGTCAGATAAATGTTGTTAAAATATTTGTCCCTTTTCACAAATTGTTTTACCCTTGCAATCCATGATCAAGAAAAAATCGGTTTTTAAATGGGGACATAGTGAGCGAAAAGCTTTCGATCTTATCAAAAAGGAAATTATAAATTCTCCCTCTTTAGCAACCCCTAACTTTTATAATCATTTTATTTTATATTCTTTTGCCTCTGAAACATCATATTCGGCCATTTTGACACAAATCAATGATGAGAAAAAGGAAGCACCAATCTCCTTCTTTAGCTCCAATTTGCAAGGTGCTAAATTCAAATAATCAGACCTTGAAAAACAGGCTTTTGTTGTTTTCAAATCTATAAAACATTTCATACCTTTTCTTCTTAAAACACACACTAAATTAATAGTCCCATTCTCATCTGTGATAAATTTGCTGATGCAAAAAGAATTAGGAGAGAAAAGGGCAAATTGGGTAATAGCACTGCAGGAAAATGACATTGAAATTAAATCAGCTAAAATCATCAAAGGTCAAGGTTTTTGCAGGATGTTAGCAGGAGCTGCCAACATATCAATAGACGAAGATTCAGGTAATATTGTGCAAATATCTGAGGTAAATATAAACGAGTCTGAATCCCGATATGTTGATCTGATTTTTTATTTGAGAAATGGATTTTCTCCTCTTGAACTCAGTTATAAAAGCAAAAGAGATTTAAGGCTAAAATCTAATCAATATCAAATCATTTATAATGTGTTATTTCAAAAAAATTATGATTATGTTTTGCTAATATGCCTCAAAAAATCTGAAGCAGAAAAGTTTTGCAGGAACTCCACAATGGCCCAGCTGGGGGACATTTTGGAGAAGATACAACAGGGCACAAAACTCTTCATGTTGGTTATTATTGGCCAACACTATTCAAGGACACTCAATTCAAAGTATGTCAAACAGCTGCTGGAAGATAAAGGAAACCAACATTTCCTTTACAACCAGTCAGCATTGAACAACCTTTTGAACAATGGGGATTGGATGTCACAGGTGAGATCGTTCCTAAATCTTCAAAACAACACAAATATATTCTTTTTACAACATATTATTTTACCAAGTGGGTGGAAGAAATTTCACTTAGAGTAGTCAATTCTGATGCAATTATTGAATTCATTGATCAATTTATCATAACTATATTTGGCTTACCTAATGCACTCATGTTCGACAACACATCTTATTTTTCTAGAAACAATATGATTGAATTCACACTAAAAAGAGGTTTTAAATTGAAGTATCATGCCAATTACTATCCTCAAGGGAATGGATTAGCAGAATCAACTAACAAAAATCTCATTAGAATTATTAAACAGACTATCAACCAAAGCCAAAAGAATTGGCATATATCTTTGACATTTGCTATGTGGGTAGACAGAATCACTAAGAAAACCTCAATAAGCACTTCTCCATTTAATTTGGTTTATGGAAAATAAGTTTTCATTCCATCAAATCTATTTATTCCCTCTCTAGCCCTAGAACAATTCATTGAAGAAACTCCTTCTTCTTCATTACAATTCAGGCAAGATCAAATTCTCAAATTAGAAGAGGAAAGAGAGAAAGAAAATATCACACATGTCCATCATCAACAATTAGTTAAAACTTATTTTGATGCAAGTTCAGTTTCCACCAAATCATTTTAAATCAAAGATCTTGTCTTGAAATGGGACAAAGCACACAAGGAAAAAGGTAAACACACCAAATTCCAAATACTGTGGTTAGACCATTTCAGATTGTTGAGCAAGTAGGCCCATCGAGCTTCATATTACAATATTTATAAGGAAGAAGAGATTATCTTCCTATTAATGGGCTTATCTTGAAGAGATTCTTTTCTTAGGAGATAACCTCTGCTAATTGTAACATTATCACAATTATCTTCTTTCATTTTATGCTTTTTAGGAAAATAAATGTTGAATAGTTATTACTTTTGGCTTCACAATAAATCTTTTGGCTTCACTTCTATTTTTAGCAATTTCTTGTTGCCATTTTTCAACAATTGTTAAGGAAACAATTATAACATTTCAAAATTAGCTAAGTTCCATGAATCTCTGAAATTGTATTTTCCACCAAAATTATTTATTCTTTGAGAAACCTCCAACTTTATAAAAAACTTTTGTTCTATTATCAGTCAAGAAAAGTATCTTTAACAAAGTAAATACTATTTGTAGATAAGCATCTTCAACTCTATAATTGTCATCCAAAACTCTGAAGGAGTCAATGGTTCTACCCATCTAGTAGAATTTCTCTTTTTAGACTGTAGTTATAAAGTATACTAAAACTTAAAGATAATAGGTCTCAACAAGAGCCTGCTTACCATGTTCATAGAGAAATAATAAATTGACATTGCCAATTCTACATACCAAAACAGGGTAATGGCTTGAGATTATTTTAATCCTAAGACAAGAGGTCTCATCACGAGCCATCTTGTTCAGTCGAATTACAACCAGTGAATGGAATTGTCATTATTTAGCCACCAAACCAAGACAATGACTTTTGAGTAATAAAAAAACAAAAAACAAAAAATGCAAAAAAAATTGTTTAAAAAAGAAAATAAGAAAATAAGTATATTATTTTGAATTTATCTCTAAAAACTGCACTCTTATCTGGATGGGACACTAAATCATTGTTTCTTAAAAGGTAACTATGTCGAGGCTATGGACGCCTGCTAGCAGCAGAGGCTCTACCTATGACAAATGAGTACATTAAAAAGATGATCTATGAAGCCCATCTACTTTATTTTTAAACTAAGTAAAGACTGATATAGACAAAGGAATTTTCATCTTTAAGAGGGTATCAAATAAATTATAATTAGGTGAGTTTGTTTTTATTATTCATAGAAATGTTACTTATCTTAAATTTCATGCAATTCCTATTTCCTAAACTATCTTTACTTTGAAAGTTTTAGAAACTTCAAAATTATCAGAGATAAATGGTTCTTCCAGTGAATCACTAATAGTTGTGTTGTACTGCAACCCCCCATTTGGTAAATTCTTTAGATAAAAAATGGGGACCCTTTAGAGAATAATTTGATTTAAATTCATTAAAATCCAAAAATCCCACTCCAAAGTCGAATCGCATTTCGCATTTCGCAAAGTCTTGTGTGCAACACTTAAGGTTACCATTTGAAACATCACCAATTTGTGATATGCACAGAATCTAAGAATATTCCTTTTCGGTTAATCATGTTGGACTTTTTGCATCGCAGAAAAGCAACAAAACATGATAAACCTTCCTTTACATATTGCAATATTACGATGGACCCGACAAACAAATTAACTGTAATATTAAAACATGTTCGCATCCGTCAAATCGCAATCTCGCAAATCGCAAAATCACAAAACTAGTAATCAAACTATTATGTGACATTTTGAATAGTTGATTTGCGAGAGAATCTGAACCCATTGAGACGCCATTAAATTACATTTCACGTATTAAGGATGGTACAATTAACAAGTTTTAATGATCTGCTCCAAAAATATCGTTTGCAATAGAATATATTAATGTGAGTTAACCTAAATCTTACGCAGATATCGTTTCAGGTTATGGATATTTATGACTCCACAGCTCAAAAAATTCAATGTATTCTCAGCATTATGGGTGCATTTAAGTTTTTTAGTTTCATTAATTTAAATAAGATTTTCATGTGTATGTTTTTATAGCTCTATTTCTCATCATCTGCACTATCACTCTCACCTTCTTTGTGGTGACAAGACTATAACAGAGACTCGATTACTCGGCTTGATGGTCAAGATGAATAAGGGAAAGGTTACACAGTCCACATCTGAAGATGTACTAGAGTCATCACCTTTATTTTCCGATACAACTTTTCTACCAAAGTGTGGTGTCGACTCTTGCGAAAAGTTTTATGATATATTCGAGAAGGAAATACAAAAGGAAGCGATGATAGATGATATTCAATCATTAGACGCTTCTTATCCTAAGGTCACATGCTCTATTTTGCATAAGGTAGAAGCTAGGCCAAAATTATTACACTACACTGATATGGTGAAATGGGTTATTGAAAATGTGAACATTGAAGACAGAGAAGTTGTAACCTCAAGGCAAGTGGTCATCGGCTCTTTTAAACCAGAGAATATCAGAAGAATGTACCATTTACCTTAACCGCAGAAGATTTATGATAAAGCATTTGTTGAGAAATTTGTTGTTGAAAATGAACAACCATCCAAAGTTATAAAGCAATGGAGGTCAAATCCTAGCAAGCACAAGATGGATAGAACTGGTATGTATTCAGTAGCCTCTCTTGCTACTCCTTATTTATACATTGCCACAATGTTATGTAGATTATTTGGATATGCAGATCCTACCAAGTTTTGAGTTGAATGGGTGCCTCTCATTGATGCCGCTTCTAATCCTATAATAATGGATTGGGCCACAATTTATTCAAATAATTTAGCCCACCATATCATAGAATATATGAAGAACTATTTTGTCACTACAAGGACCATTCCTCCATTTTATATGTGTGCCTACATCATGGACGTTGTGCGTTTCATTTTTCCATTTCCAATGATGGGATGGAAGTGGACTCCTCGAGATCCCACACCAATTCATGTATATCATAAATCTCTTTGGAAATATTGTTTCAATGAATGTTTCTACCAAATTTGTCAGGGGGTTATACACTCCACCAAATGTACTTCCATGGTATGTCCCTGATAAATTATTAGCCAAAGAAATTGCATACCAGACAATTAGAAAGGGTGTAACTAGGTCTCTCAAAGAGTCTAAAAAATATCTCTAGCCCACTTTTCCACTTCTGTGTGGTGTTGATGCAGGAGTATTCAGGCCTAGTCAACAATGTGATGGCATGATCACATGTTGTGACTAACAAGGGGTTGGAAGATAAGAGATTAGTTAATTTTATTTATTTAAATGTGTGAGAGTGTTTTTTTATTGTAAAATATAAGAAAAGGGTATGGTGGCTGATTGATCCTCCTTGTGTGGAGATCAGGCCAAACAATTAGATTTATTTGGTTTGAATAGGACATGAGGGATTTGAAAGCTTGATTTAGCATTTGTTTAGAAAAGAGTGGAGTTGAAGAGATTCTTTATGGGAGAGTGAGAGATTTCTAGATCTGAACCAGAATTGGTTCATGAATCCACTTTTGTATAAATTGTGATATTTTTGTATAATTCAAAGGTTAGCTAGAGGAGCTAGAGGAGCTAGAGAGAGCAAGAGGTTAGAGTCGAGTAAGAGAGGGCGGGGGTTTCAAGATTAAACGGGGTCTTTTATTGTTGTAATTGAGCCAGAGCGCCGAGTCTCTGTAACTCATTGTATTGAATAAAATATTAGTGTGTGTAATGGGCCATTTCTATTGAAATCCTTCGCTTTTCTCTGTATATTTGCCTACGGAATAAATCAGACATTTTGCTTTTTTTTACCCTTTAAAGTTATCAAACGCAGCATCAAAAGCCTTATTACAGTCCATAGTGTTGTAACAGTGGTTCAGATGCTTTAGCCCAGTCATCGCTTCAAAGGTATCATAGTTTACTGTTATAAAGGAATGTAATGACATTGCAAAACAGACTATGGTGGAACCCATATTTTAACACAGAGTTCATCAAAAACAAGCGAGATCAAGACAAGAGGGAATAGTTGCGAGAAGGCACAGTGGGCATTGGATCTCTAAGATCAACGAACCAGATCAAATCGGGGAATAGAGCCACTTTATCGCATTGGCGTAATTCATTTGTATGCAACAGGACTTCAAGCCTTAAGAATATGTGACGAGCCATTGCCAATTGATCTCATCACAATGTATCATATGGATGGGTTGGGCCTAATGCTTTGCCAACACCGATTGCGATAATGCAATGAAGTTTGGACCATTGGATCATATCCCTGATCAACGATGAAGATCAAATCATTGATTGCATATCGAGTAAGTTAAGTGACAACGGTAATGGAATGCTGACATGCGAAGTTGCGATGGGCCAATTAAGCAATAGTCGATAGCGATAGATTGGAGATTAGGGAAATCAGAGATCGCGAGTGTAAAGGAGCAGCACAGCAAACCCAAAAGTTTATAGAGGCGGACTTAATTCCATTGAGTTCCGGCCTTAAGATTCTGAAACGAGTTTCCGTGTGTTTTTGTGTAATGCAGAGATCAGAGGAATAATGTGGAAAGGCTTGGTATTAGCAGACCCGAGAGATTTGTATATGCGGTGGAATGTATTTTTAAGTCCGGCTTATGTGTTCAGAGCGGGTTTTCCCATGTATTCCTTTGTATTCCGAATAAGTTGTATGGTCGGGGTTTTTAATGTAAAAGCACACATAAAACGCTTCTGATAGATGATTGTGGGCATAACCATAGGTCCACATGGGAGATATGAAGGGATGTCCGTAAGCTAGCATCAGGTGTTTATTATTTAAATGACTTCATACATGCACAGGTTGGAGTCAAACACATTCACAATTTAAATCTTGCTGAGTTTCGTGAAAGGCAGTATGTCCTATTAAGGTCGTGTATGATTTTACCTCAGATGTTAAAGTTAAGGAATTTATTCATGAGGATGATCATTTTGATGATATTTTCGAAGTAGATGAAAATTTTTCACAGGTACATAGTTTAGCTGCCCTCAGACTGAATCCAACTGAATTAGCAGAATTTAAGGAGTATAGAAACCAAAGGTTAATGCATCTGCCTTTAAATCTACTTCAAATAATCTCGTGGGAATCCTAGGAAGAAAGAGTTTCTACTCTTGTCTCGGAAAAGGATGCAAAGAAAGCATCCAAAGATGTTGAATCACAAAAGGAGTCTGCTATAGAGAAAGATGTAGAAGAACCTTCCGACAAAAATAATACCAAGAAGGGACTTGATAAGGAGCAAATGTAGAAAGAATGGGGACAATTTGAACAGATAATCAATGAATCATAGGGGGTACGATTCAAACACAAACTTTTCCCGAAACACCAAAACCTCTCGAGAAATCTTTAGAAAAATCTCTCACTACTTTAGAAGATATCGAAGTTATTCCTACTTTTCCTTCTTCGGATATTGTTTTGAAATAAGAGTAAATTCCTCCTTTAGCTTGTGAGGCAACGAGCCAATGGACATTGTCTGGAAAGATAAACCTATAGATCCATCTGGAAATTTGACCAATTTATCTCAATTGCAGGAGCTCATGCTTCTACAACGATTGACAAAGCAGAAGAAGTGAGAAATTTGATCAAAGAAAAGAAGGAAAGAATAAAGCAGTTGGAGGATCAGCTCACAAGAGAAAAGGTGAATGCACAGGAATAGGTTAAATCATAGCTTGAATAAATCCAACAGAGTTTCAAGAGCCTAAGACTTCAAATCCAAGCAGAATTAAATACCAAAGACGCTGAAATCGCACAACTGTGATTTATTGTAGATGAAATGAAGGATTACCCAAAAGTTGATGAATTCATCAAAGAAGCTTTAGAAATCAATTCATTTCTATTAAAGAAACAATAAATATTTTTTAAGCAATTAATAGAGATTAGCCCATTGTTCCAAGAAGCTAATGCATTAGCGAATCAATTCACATATGCTAAAATCAACTTCAAGGAAATAGATGAAAATATTTCAAACTTGATCACATTGCAGGGCAATTCAACAGAAAAAATATCAGAATTGCCAAAGATCAAAGAATGTCACAAGGACATGCTCTTTACTGATTGGTAAATCCAGATAAAACAGGATGAAAGGGTAGTTTCTAGCACAAGTGAAACATCAAACAATATTATAGAAACTGTTAATAATAATCTTTGGTATGCAGACTTTATTCAAAAATGTTCACCGGGAAATCTACCCAATATCGAGGCTTTGCAATCAAGTTGGCACAAAAGTATTGCAACAAAAGAAAAATGGACCAAATAGCTGTCAATTTTAAATTGGGAAGCTTATTGGTCATATATAGTAAAACCACATAGTCAATTGATGGCCCTACGATGCTTAACCAATTCTATCATCCATATCATGCCATCATTATCAGATACATTTTATGCAGGACAAGTGAATGTAAGCATTAGGCAGCCTCGAGGGGTTCATGAAATGATAGATATCTATGAGAAGAGGAAACAAATCAGAAGCCAACACCAATCAGGATCAAATTTTTAAATTTTAAATCAATTTTAGTTTTTCATTTTTGGAACTGATTCTAAGGAGAGTTGTTTCACTCCTCAGAATTTAGTGCTTAGCTATTTTTGTAATATTTTTTTATATTTAAACCCCTTTCATGTATTAAGAAAGTGGTCTGACAATTTTATTTGAGACTCTTTAAAAACATACGCTTATGTACTTTTAAAGGCTTTCTTTAATTTTGAAGATCTAGTCCATGAAAGTTTATTTGAGAAAGTTTGCTAAGAATTTTCGATCTTGGAGAAAATGCATGGATTGCATATTTATTGTCTATGGATCAATCATCTCACATCGGGTACTTTTATCATTGTGTAGTGGTTATTTTATGAGCTATTAATTTCTTTCTTCTATATGTACATTGTTTGTCAATTATGTTTTAATACAACCTGTTATTTCTTCACTTTTGAAATATAGCTGAGTTGTAATTCTCTTTATTTTTGATAAGAAAAATTTTGTTAGATATTTGATGTGATACGTTTTATAGTCAACCATTTCGATTAACTATTTAATCGAAATAGTTGTTTTTACAAAAAATTTATACTTCTTGTATGAATAATCTTCATTATCATTCAAGGTAGTCATTTATCTAGATTGCACAAATATTGATTTAAGCTCGGGTAAATAGTGATATATATAGATAGTTTTATTTTTCCATTGAAACCACCCTCATCTACTAAATCATCTTTGATAATCAAACACATACCCCATCCTACCATCTTTCAGATTGGGAAATTGGTCCCATAATTCCAGTCGAAGCCACCAATCCAAACGAAGAAGGGATGGTATTCAAGTCCCCGACCGGGTGGTTATCCCCCATGTTGTTGCAGCAAATTCCGAGGCTTCAATAGAAGATCCAAGATAGTTTTATTGGAATATGCTCATGCATCAATATTCCTCTATAGTTTCATCCATAAAAATTATCACCGAGATTATTTCCAACATATTTAAATCCCTCAAGACCGGATTTGCTTGTCAAGAACAAAATCTTTTGGTATCATAATTGGTCAAGAGGTGATATACTTCCTCAAAAATACCAAAAAATAGGTTAAGATGATCAAACTAGATATGTAATAAGCCTTTGAGTGACTAAACTTGTAATATCCCTTTCTAAATTTATTTAATTTCCCAAAAACTATTCTATGAAATTTCTTTAGAAAATCACATAATAATTCTTATCAATAATTTGAAATATTTAAAAGCCAATAACTACAAATCTTATAGACAAATTCCCTAGAAACCCAAACTATTTATTTATTTATTTATTACGAAGAAGGAAATTACATCAGATTCATTTGAAAGGAACCTATCAATCGATAAGTTGGAGAAACCTTCTATAGTTGGACACCCTTGTCTACAATAGTATGTAACTTACTTCAACCTTCTAACAAACATTTCAAATATCATTCTTCCTTGCTAAGCTCCAATGTGGAATCTAGTTGATCCCTCTATATGACTATCTAGGGTGTATCTTGTAACATTGAAACTAGAAAAAAATTATATCCCTAGGGAGGATAGTCTCACCCTAGAAGATGATCCACACTTAGGGTCACAAACCCTCATACAAATGCTCATACAGACCCAAAATCAATTCACCAAATCATCCACACATATCCTCCTTGTGTTTATGCTTCTATTTTTTTATGATGGCTTATCATAATACCATGGACAATACTATGGGTCACTTTTCCTTTATTATATAATGTGACTTTTTAATATTCTCTTTTCTTAGACACTTTTAATTAAATAATTATGTCATAGCCTACAACAAATTTTTTATTTTTAGCCTAGGATATTTAGATTCTTTATTTTCCCAATTCCTATAAAAAGGGATATTAAGTCATCCTTTCTTGAAATTACTTGAACCCAAGCAATTCCAACATCAATACCAAGATGCCACACCAATCTGTAGAATGATTCCTTACTCAATTATTGTATGATCCCAATCATGCCACACTCTTCCATATTACAAATATCTAGGTCATGCTCCCATTTCTTCCTTCATGCTCATTCAAGCCTTGTCATATGACGAGGTGATCCACCTATATCCCACTTCCAGATAGGGTGTTCAAGCCTTTCCATAGGACGGGATGACCCACTTAGATCCCACTACAAAATAGGGAGTCTATCATTCCCAACATCCCAAGGTTCATGTTGTGTCGTACCCCTATCTAGAAGTGTCATCCACTCATTAGGATACCAACTCATGACCTCTCTCCAATCGAATTTTCGGGGATCTACATCATAGAAGATGTCAACTTCCACCACAACACCTCTAGAATCTATGACTTCTCGAAGACTTTCTTCCCCACTGTGCATTAGAAATCCCTAAAAAACACCACCAAGTTGATGTTGCACTATTATAATTATAACTTGGATGTTGATACACCATAGTTCTATTTCATGATTCTTCATCCTAATATAATTGTCGTCTTTCTCAAACAACCTTCAAGCTCGAATTCCAACCCATGCTTCTGTGTCATCACCTTCACTCAACGTGGGTTGAGCAATAATGTGTAATGTTTCTTATTACTCACATCTCTACTTCCATGCAATTTTGAACTCGATGTGTTGCAAGCCTTTCTTATGTACTTTTGAAGAGGTTTTCTTTACATCTTACCTCTTGCTCTTGTTCAAAGCATTCAAGGGATGTTTATGTCACTTCCCTGTCAGGAGTTTTAACTTCCCCTCAATACTAAGAATCTTGATAGCTAGCCTAGCACTCATGATCCTCCATTATTCAAGCTCATTATCTTTATTTAATATTGTGCCCTTTAGCATCTTGAGTTTATTCTTCATTGCTAAGATGTCTTATACAAGACTATTAATATTTCCTTGAATGTCCTCCTAGTAACTATCATCTAGAAGCCTTATAACCACTATATCTACTTCAATTTCATTGATGGTTCGTCCATAAGGTGAAGGCTCAACCATCTCGCCCCATACTATCATTGGGGCCTTTGATGAGTTCTCAAAAGAGACGATTCATGATCCTTCTGTTGCAAACTATATCTTTCCTCAAGCCCCTACAAATCTACAAATTATCATTCATGTTCAACTTACTCATCAGATCTTGAGTGTCAATGCTACAGTCATCCTTTGGTGCTATGGAATTTGTAAATTACAAGGAATGTTCTTCACCAACTCTTTTTTCTTCTACCAATTCATCATTAGTTGACATGTTCTCTTCTTGTGGTATGGTATTGACTCCATGCTCCATAGTTCCACCTACTCATGTGTCTTTAGCACATTTTGACTGCAAAAATTCTTTTCCTTTACCAATTCCAACACAATGAATAGTCGTCTTCTCCTCCTATTGTGATAGATAATTTTTCTTCCTTCATTTTTGGTTCTTACCCTTTTTAGCATATTGTGTGACCCTACAACCCCATTGAATTTAGATACCTTTCAATTAGGTTCCTTTTGAACCATTTAAGGTTAAGCTCAACAATATTTCTAAGAATTCATGAATAATAGGTTAAACAACTTGCTCTTTCCTCCAAATAGCCACCTCCTTTGATCATACCTACTTGCAAATTGCATCTTCATCAACTAAAATCAAAGATAAAATTATTTAAACACTGTATTTATAATCCTTGAATGATATTATTAGATGTTGGTGAAGAAGCATTGAAACGTTTGATAAATTAAACCACTACATTCTAGATTGAGCATAATGGCAATCAATCTAGTTCTATCCACCATATCTAAGATATGTAGCTTTTTTACCAAAATAAAGATCCTAAATATCATGTAATCCTAGTAAGTTCTCCAGAATAAGTTTTGACACCATTATCAGAATGGCATTGTTGTACGGTGGGTGGGGGGGACAAGATCGTTTATCCTTATGATCTCATAGAGCTAAGAAGAAACTTCAAGTCTTACCTCCTTCCAAGGATGTTCCATAAACTATTGTAGGATCAAGGAAAGCATTGGTGGATTTAATTCCCAACTTAATATCCTCCAATTATATTGGGTTACTTTGGAAAACCATGTGTCTAACTCCTCGAATTTAGAGAGAACATCCCCTATCTTCATAAACTTCAAATCTGACCCCAGTAAAAACAACCAATTTCCTACTTCCTTATCTTACTATAGATCCTTGGTTTCTTGTGCTAAAGATTAATATGGACTCCTTTGGAAAAGGGTTTGTTGATTTGTCTTGTTCTTTGCTCCATAAGATCATTTTCCAAAGAACCAATTGATATATTTTTGAACTACTACTACCTTCTCACCAAGTTATTTATGGAATTTGTGACACCTTCTAAAGCCTATTTCCATATGTTTTCCATGAACCAATAAACTAGAAAAAAATAAAATTCCTCTTTTAGTAATTTCAAGGGATTACAAGGATATTATGTCTTCCCCTTCTAATTACTATCATTTATCATAGTACAGACCAAATCACAAATTCTCACTTGGAAGTAAATAAATTCCCTTGTCTTCCGGATATTGGGAAAAACGTTATGCTACAAGCTATAAATATAGAGAGATCTACTACTAGCTAACATGAAATGCAACTAACTATAACAGATACAAATTTATTGGGAAATCTTCAAAAGAAAACCCTTCCTCAATCAGTTACAAAATTTGTATCTTAATTACAATTTCAATTGTGCACCTAGTTACAAAATTTTAATACCATAATTTGTTGTTACATGAGAGTCATATATCAATTGTTGCTATGCTTATCCTTGGACTCCTTATCCTTTTATTTGTTGCTCTTATTAACAATAATTCTCAACTACTCTAGGAAATTGTAGTTGTGAATTAACCTCATCCTAGGGAGATGTCTCTTGAACTCGAAACAAAAATAGGAAAACCCTCGGAATTTACACCAGTCTTGCCTCCTTAACCAAAAAAGAGTTCCTTCTGGTGAATAAACCCTAAAATTGCTTTCCCTCAAACTCCTTGAAAACTTGTCCCTCTAGCAAATGGAAAATTTTCCCCTTGATCAAACACTTTATTGAGACAATTTGGCTTCAATATTTCATCCTAACAAACAGATAATGTGTTCCTCCTTGATGGTGCAATATGGTTCCTCAACAATAGATGATTCAACCTCTAGGAATAAAATGATTCAACCGTCTAGTAAGTAACACAACATTGCATATATAAACTACAAAATTCAACCCCTTTATTGATGATGAACTTGGTCTAGACGAAAAATAATTTTTTTCTCCAAAATCATCTTTCCACAATTAATTTTCACCCCCATAAATTAACATTTTTTCCTTTGGTTTTCTCAAGAAATTTATTTGGAAAGTCATCCCATAAATTCCATGGCGCGGCCCCTCAAAATGCAACAAATTTTTCCTCTATAAATCATCCCAAAAAATTAATTAATTCGTCCCCACCTATTCACACTAGTTCACTGGGTAAATTTGGCATGGGACTCGACTTCTTGGTGCTTAGTAAATTTGTCTGTTGAGCACTAGAGAAGGTATGTAATTACCACTCATTTTGTCATCTTTTCCTTGAATTCATAACTTCTTTACATTATGAAATAAGTATATGGTGAAAGATTATGATAGGATCTAGAAGATTTGTATGCAATGTAAAATGACTGATATTTACTCTTTTCTTATGCAGAAAAGGGAGAAAACAAGAGATCGTCGTTCTAAAGGAAAAGACAAGACAAGGTTAACTGTTGTCCCTTTGACAAGGAACCATATCCAAACAAGGCAATCTAAACTAGAGCGTATAAGCTAGGAAAAGGAAAAGGAGATATCAAATCGGCGCAAGAGAACAAGAAGATCACTGAGAACTAACAATATAGCAAATCCCTCAGGATCCTCTAATCCTGAGGGATCGCTACCTTAACGATTCTCTGTATCATTGATATCTCTGATCGACTGCTATAAGAAGAGGAAGCATTGCTAGCCGACGGGACTATTTTGGTTTTTATGAAACTTATTGTTGTAATTGGAACTTTGATCATCGACTCTCTCTAAGAGAAATTATTGTAACTCTGTTTTGATGCGTAATATATAAACGTTGGTTGTTGTTCCATATTTGATTCTGGAGTAATCTTAAGCAGTGTGTCCCTGGAGGCTAAGGGCCTGACCCTGGTGCATCACTTTCTCCTGTACCATTATTTTCCGATTCGTGTGTGGTTTGATTTCTTTTATCTGCTCTGTTCAGTAATTTGATGTTCCTTACTGTTTTACATATCGGTTCTGTTATATTTTGTATAATTGAATAAGTAATGTTATTCTCTGCAACAGGAATGTTATGCTATTCATTCTAACTCTATATCGCATCATTGTTCCTTTAAACAACCGATATTATCATATAACATTGTTGTTTCTTACAAATTCCCATTGTTGTTAGATTACAGAGTAACAGTGTTGTATATTCGTAAATCGGTATTATTGTGTATTTATCTATGGTTTACTTTTAAACGTGATTGATGTTCATTTGGGATTGTTGTTCCATTGTGATCATAATTTTTGTTCCTTTACAACAGTGATTCATACTTGTTATATCAGAGCTCAAATTGTTGTTCCTTTTAATATAGGAGTGTTGTGTGTAATAATCGATTGGGTTTTGTTGTGTATTCACATTCGGTTGAAGTTGTTGTTCAATATTTCATTTCCGTTAGTTTACTGTCCGATTACTATTTGTTGTTCAAATCATTTATAAAGTAAATATTGTTGCTCAATTTCGGTAGGATACAATTATTGTTTCATTCGTTTCTGTAGGTTAAGACTTTGTTGTTCAATCTTGTTAAATAGATTAGTCGCTATTTCATTTCCTGTCATTTGAATTACCATTGCTTTGGTGTGCAGAATGATTTGAAACTGTAGTGAACATTGGCATATGTTTTCCAGTTCCCAGGTTGATGATCTTTTCCTTGAATGCTTTTTTGCATCAGTTTACAAAGGGAGGAGTTACTGTTATTGTACCCTTGATTGATAAATTGTCGTAGATTTTTGATTGCATGATTTGAGTTTTAAGTTTCTTTCTGAAAGTAGATTTTATTCCAAGCATCCGTTTACTCTTGTATTTAAAGCACTATACTACTAGAATTACTCTAACAAATGATTGCCTCAAACTAAGTACACTCTTTGAGATAACAAATCGTTCCTTGATTGATAATTAATGTAGGGTAAATAGAGGTGGAAAAGACCCTTTTTACTGCTCGACATTTTGGCACCATTTCCAGGGAAGAGTGTAGCCATTTGTTTACTTTTCATAATAGTGTAAGTACCTGCTAGGAAAGAATTGGGTTTTAAAAACGGAAGGTAAGAACCTGTGTACGGAGCATGTAACAGCCCTGCTTCGTTTCCCGCTTCCCTGCAAATTTGTTGTTTTTTTGGGTAGAAATCGGTATTTTATTTGTGTGCATGACTAAGCAGAAAAGGCCTGAAAAGAACCCCAAACCACTACCCAAGACTGATAAAGCTAAGGGTCCGGTGACCCTTGGCCAATCAACCTTTATAGACGAAATCCTAAAGAAAGCAGAATCTCAGCCTTTAGTAGGACCTAGAAAAGTTGCTTCTAGACAACCTACTAGTTCCCTTCATGCCACAAGATCACCATCTGTAGCCTTTGCTAAGGTGCATAGTCAAACTGCGGAGCAAGATTTTCAAGAAATTGAGAATTCTAGCCCAAAATCATTGCAAGAAGGGAACCTTAGCAACCTCTGTGAAGGAAGAGGAGAAACAGGGGAAACTGAAGAACCAAGATCTCCTCTTGGAATAATTCAGCCATTAAGCAACCCAGATAAGGGAAGCGCTACAAAATTCATTCTTGAAGAACCTCAAGAATCAAAATCCCCCCAGACATTAGGAACTCTCATCATCCCAGACAAAGGAAGTGTTGTTAAGGCCATTCTTGTTAAAGCCATCCCTCCTCTGTCTAGCCAACCTAGGAATACCCTCCTAGAAATTCCGGAAGGTTATTGGCACATATTTGACCAAATGACCCAGAACCAGCCAAACACCCAAACTTCTACACTACAACATCCCATAGATAATGCAGCCAATGCACCAATGAAGGCAATTCTTCTCCAGTATATCCCTACATTTCATGGCCTAACATCGGAAGATCCAGATGCATTTTTGTTTGAATTTGATGTGCTGTGTAGAGGATATGACTATACCACTGATCCCCAGAAGCTGAAACTATTTCCTTCTACATTAAAAGGAGCTACTTTACGATGGTTTATGGGGTTGGGTGGAGGTGTTATAAATAACTAGGAATAGATGAAAGGTGCTTTCCTAAAGAAATATCAAGATTATTGTAGATCTAGAGAGTTAAAAGATGAAATATTTCAGATGGTAGCTAGACCTAATGAAACACTAGAAGAATATGTTGAACGTTTTCAGTATAATCTTCAAAGATCTCCTTATGCATCATTACCCTTACCTGATAATGTATTAAAAACAACATTAATTAAAGGCATGAAGGAACAATGGATTGAAACATTGAATATTATGGGAAAAGGAGACATCTATCAAGAGGATTTTGCTAACATCATTGATTTATGTATCAAGATCTCACGAGGAATCACAAGGCTAAAACCAGCAGAACATGACAAGTTTACAAGGGACAATAAGATCTCTAGAGAAGGAGTAACTTGCGTGGAAATTGGAAATTTATTAGAAAATTTCAAAACTGATATATTGGGAACTCTGACAACACAGCTCAACATTATGCAAGCCAAATAGAAACAAGCAGAGGCAAAGCAAAATCTGGCAATCTTCTGTCCCAAATTCAGAAATAAACACAGCATTAGATGCAGTCCAATCTTGCGCCATTTGTACAAAAGGCCACTCTACAGAAAGTTGTCCCTCACTTCCTAGTTTGAAAGCAGTATACAAAGAAGCGGAAGAAGAACCAGAACTGGTCAATGGCAGTCACGACAACAAGGTATGTTCCCCTATCCAGATTCTTCTTTTCAGCCTCCACAATATTATGCTCAACAATATAATACAATGTGGAAAAATCAACCTCCTTTCTCAAATTGGCCACAGCAACCATTTCCTTCATCGTCACCGTGGCCGAATCAAACAAGCCAATATAATTGGCCAAATTTTCCCTATGCCCCACCATATTGGCAAAATAATGCATATCGAGCACAATGGTCCCCTCCTACTTCACAGAGTCAAGCCTGGAAAAAAAACTGGCAAAGACCGATGAATCAGCCAGTAGGAACCATTCCACTCCCTCAACCTACACTTCCAGCATTGCAACAAAACCCCTAGTCCAACTTAAGACCACAACTCCCAGCCCAACCCAACCCTAATCCAAATAATAGACCAGTTCAATCTATTCAAATAATTGAAACACCAGAGATAGAAACCGATCTAAGGGAATGCAATGACCTTCAATTAAGGTCTGGGCGCATTATAGAAACTGAGGGAGATAAAAATGTTCAAATTGAAAATCAGTTACCTGTAGAACAACCATTACAAGAAAAAGATGTGGCTACAAAACAAACTCATGATCAAACAACCACATCTTCTCCTCCATTCCCAGAACGATTAATTATACCGCGACCTATAGAACATCCTGATTTTGATATTCTGGGAGAACTTAAGAACCTGTACATAAAAATCCCACTCCTCCAAGCCATCCAAGATATCCCAATATATGCCAAGACCATCAAAGAACTATGTATAAAAAGACCAAGGAGGAGAATAACAAATAATCCAACAGTCCAAGTAGTTGGCACCTTATCTGATCTGTTATTGGGAAAAGAAGCACCTGTCAAATATGAAGACCCAGGAAATCCAATAGTGACAGTCCAAATCAATGGAAAAACCTTTTCAAATGCCTTAGTTGATTTAGGGGCTGCAATTAATATCCTAACAACCACCACTTGTCAAAAACTGGGCATTACATCAGTAGAACCAACTTCCACTTTATTAGAACTGGCTGACCGATCAGTGGTTAGGCCGGAAGGTACACTACATGATGTCATGGTATCCATTGATTCCTGGGAATATCCTGTCGACTTTCTGATAATAAACCCTAAAAACTAACTTGATGGACACCCATTAATTTTAGGCAGACCTTGGCTTGCAACCACTGATGCTTACATTGGCTGCCGACAAGGCAGTATGACCATAACTAGAGGGCCTAATATCAAAAATCTAGCCTTATATCCTCCAGCCCAGCCAAGTGTCACAATAATAAAAACTAACAAACATCTTGTATCATACCTTACCGAAAATATTAGATCCCCATTAACTATAGAAGATGCCCTTGATTTCAAAGATCAAACAGAAGATGATATTATTAACAATTTTATTAACCAAGCTGAATCTAGATCTCATATACAATGTCACATGATAGAGGTAGCATTTGATAATGAATTGGAAGAAGATCCTCTCAAAGAAACTCATGACCAGATGATACCTACTACCTCTGTTTCAAATAGAAAAACTGTAGAGATTGAGCCAGGCAAAACTTTAAACATTAATAGTAACCTGACTCCTGAACAAGAACAGAAATTGATCCAGCTACTGAAAAAATATAAGGAAGCATTTGCATGGGATTATCTGGATATGAAGGGAATCTATCCCCATTTATGTACACACCACATTTATACAGAAAAAGATGTAAGACCTATTTGCCAACCCCAAAGAAGACTTAACCCTCATCTAAAAGATATTGTGAAAGCTGAACTACAAAAACTTTTAGATGCAAACTTTATTTATCCTATCTCTGATAGCAAATGGGTCTCTCCACTTGTAGTGGTGCCGAATAAGAATGGAAAGTGGAGGATTTGTGTAGATTACAGAGAATTGAATAAAGCAACCCAAAAAGACCACTTTCCCCTTCCATTTATTGACCAGGTATTAGTTACATTAGCAAAAAAGAAAGTCTTTTCTTTCTTGGACAGCTTCAGTGGATACAATCAAATTCATATTGCCCCTGAAGACCAAGACAAAACTACTTTTACCTGTCCTTGGGGAATGTTTGCCTACAGAGTCTTACCTTTTGGTCTATGCAATGCCCCTGCCACATTTCAAAGGGTTATCCTTAGTATCTTTTCAGATTTAATAAATGAAGGGCTCAAAGTATATATGGATGATTTCACACTATACGGAGATGATTTCGACCCAGCACTAGATACACTGGAAAAGATGCTCCAACGATGTATCGCTACCAGACTCTGCCTAAGCCATGAAAAATGCTATATGATGATGACCAAAGGTCTTATCCTAGGTCATTATATTTCAGCAACTGGAATATAGGTAGATCCGACCAAAATTCAAATAATCGTGTTAATACCCACTCCCACCACTCAGATAGAGGTACGCAGTTTCCTTGGATTTTCTAGTTATTATAGAAGATTTAGAGAACATTTTTCTCACATTGTTGCACCTCTATACGCACTAACAGGGAATGTTGACTTTGTTTGGATAGATAAATGTGACCGTGCTTTTGAGGATTTGAAAAAGCTTGTGTCAACAGCACCAGTACTTAGAGGTCCAAACTGGGACCTACCATTCCAAATTTCATCAGATGCTTCAGACACAGCTATTGGAGCAGTCCTTGGGTAGGAAGAAGACAAAAAACCATATGCGATTTATTATATTAGCAAGAACTTGTCTCCTGTTGAGCTGAACTATATTGTTACTGAAAAAATTTCTTAGCTATAATACATGCTGTAAATAAATTTAGGCATTACATCACTGGATATCATGTTGTTTTATAAACAGATCACTCTGCCATAAAATATTTAGTGAATAAACCAATCACAAATGGTAGAGTAACAAGATGGCTGATTTTATTGCAAGAATTCGATATCACAATAAAAGACCGACCTGGAAAAGAAAACCCTGTAGCTGACTTTCTCTCACAAATGCCAAAACCAGTGGACGCAGCAGTAGTCGAGGATCAGTTTCCATATGAACATTTGTTCGTTGTTACTGTCAAAACACCCTGGTATGCTGATGTTGCGAATTATCTAGCAGTAGGAAAATTACCAAAACATCTGACTCCCAATGAACAAAAGCAGATTGTTTAGCGTAGTACCCGATTTTCTTGGATTGGGGGCTACCTATTTCATACAGGGGCAGATATGCACATCAGGAGATGCGTCCGTGAAGATGAAATTTTTGATATTCTGAAAACCTGTCACGACGAACCGTGTGGTAGACATTTCATAGATCGAAGAACTAGTCACAAAGTTCTACAAACAGGATATTATTGGCCCATAATCTTCAAATATGCAAAAAAAATTGTTCAAGCCTATGATAGTTGTCAAAGAATAGGATGCCTTGGATAGTCTGACGAGATGCCTCTAAACCCACAGCTAGTTATTGAACCATTCAAACGTTGGATGCTTGATTTTGTGGGTCTAATCAATCCATCATCAAACCAGAAAACATACATTTTGGTAGCCACGGAATATGTCACCAAATGGGTTCAAGCAGAGGCATTGCCAAGAGCTATAGAGGATTCCGTCATTCAGTTCCTGTTCCACATATTTGTACGATATGGCCTCCAAAGAGACATAATCACGGATGGAGGACCACAGTTTGCTGGTAATAAAATTGCTGAAACATTGAAAAACTATCATATTCAGCATAAAATTACCTCTCCATATCACCCGCAGGCAAATGGCCAAGTAGAGAGTACGAACAAAGTAATAGAAGCAATACTGACAAAAACCATTGCATCACACAGACGCGATTGGGCTATAAGATTGCCTGAAGCCTTGTGGGCATACAAAACAACATGGAGAAGCACTACTGGTTATTCACCATATCAACTAGTATTTGGAAAGGAACCTATCTTTCCAATCGAATTCGAAATACAGACCTTGAGAACAGCACAAGAAGTTGGTCTAGACTTGAACGAGGCCCAGATTAATAGACTACAGCAGATTAACGAGCTAGATGAAATCAGGCTCTCTGCTCTCCAACATACTGCATTGATCCAACAACAGAGAACCAAATGGCATGACACCCTCATCAAAAAGAAAGTCTTCCGCGAAGGAGATTGGGCACTCCTATACGATTCTAGGTTTCAGGATTTTCCGGGGAAACTCCAGACTCGCTGGCTCGGACCATACGAGATCCAAAAGGTACATGATAATGGTACCATTACTTTAACCACCATTGATGGATCGGGACATACCTTTAAGGAAAATGACCACTGAGTTTGATTATACCACAAACCACTCACTCGGGAATCCTTCTACCAGCAACTTTGCAAAGACTCTGACATGCAGATTTTAGTTGAGGAAGAAAAATCTTCCTCACCTTTGGTTCATTAAGTGGTTTGATCGCTTTTACATTTTGTACATAATTGTTTTATTTTGTTTCTGTAAATTACTTTCTGTACATACTTCTGCATTTCTACAACTTTTTCATTTTGTTGTTCCTTTTGTAAGGAACAACTTTTTCACCACTTTGCTGTTCCTTTTTGAAGGAACAACACTTCTGCATTTTGTTGTTCCTTTCGGAAGGAACAACATTTTCACTGTTCTGCTATTCCTTTTTGAAGGAACAATGCTTCTACATTTTTTTGTTCCTTTCCGAAGGAGCAGCAGTTCCACCATTTTGTTATTCCTTTTCGAAGGAACAACACTTTTGCATTTTGTTGTTCCTTTCCGAAGGAACAGCATTTCCGTCATTTTGTTGTTCCTTTTTGAAGGAACAACACTTTCATGTTTTGTTGTTCCTTTCCGAAGGAACAACACTTTTATGTTTTGTTGTTCCTTTCTGAAGGAACAACACTTTCACTTTTCTGCTATTCCTTTCCAAAGGAACAACACTTTCATTTTCTACTGTTCCTTTCTGAAGGAACAACACTTTTGTTTTTTTTTGTTTCTTTCTGAAGGAACAGCACTTTCATTTTCTGATGTTCCTTTCCAAAGGAACAGCACTTTCATTTTCTATTGTTCCTTTCCGAAGGAATAGCACTATAGCATTTTTTCATTTTTTTTGTTTGTTTGCACTTGTTTTCTTTGTTGTTCCAATTAAGGGACAGCTGTTATTCCTCTCAATGAACAGCAGTTTTGAGTATCTTTTTGCGATTTTGTGTGCAGTAGTTGTTCTATCTTTCTAGAGTGCATTTTCTCCTTTGTGTGTTTTATCATTTAGACCATTTTTGAAAGTCATGATCATTTAAAGCACAACTATACATTTATGCAATGAATACAAAAACTAGAGGATACCGAAAATCAACAAATTACATAAAAATCGTTATCTTTAGAAGCAAGTGCCTTGAATTGGTAAGAGAAAAGAGGAAAGGACACAACTATTGATCACTTTGTTTTCATTATTCTACTAATACCGATATGATTGATTATTTTTGTCATGATGGTTCTTTTTAAATCCCCATAATTCTCTTTGATCATTATTATTGAATAAGAATAAGGGCATATCTTTTTCTATTGAGATGTTAAGACTTCTTCCACCATCCCTACTCTTAAGGAGTGTTGAACCACCCTCTGTATATAAATAGGAAAGGTTCTATATAAAATAAAAAAGAAGAAAAAGAAAAATGTTTATGAGATTGCTAACATGATTTGTCAGATGAACGATAGGGGGTCTCATCAAGAGCCAGCCTACCATGATTATAAGGAAGAAAGTGAAGTGGCATTCCCACTATGGCCACCACACCAGGGATATGATCCAAGAGGCATATCAGAAAAATAAAAAGTCCTTGGAATAGGAGGTCTCCTCACGAGCTGACCTGCCCACCTTTCACTCCTTCCTGGTGAATGGCATTGTGATTCATCTGGTCAGAAAGCCAGCATAATGGCCTCCACTCTGACATTGCACGGCACTTTCCTACGCCTATACAAAGGATTATGGTTCTAAGGGTGAAATAAACAACTCTGTCAAGGTTATGGACACCTGTGGGCAACAGAGCTCTATTGATGGTATTGAAGTCATATTTCTTATACACCAATAGCAATTATACAACCCTTCTTCTTATATCTTTATAAATCATTCAAATGAGATTATGTATATAACCCTTCCAAACCTTTGAAACATGAAAATCAATTACAAATCAATTATGACGGAAAAAGTTGATAATGACCGCATCTGACCTTTTGTGCATGTCAGCTGTCCTATCCTCCAATTCTCACATCATATCACGACACTTCCTTGTTTATTAAGCGATTCTATTCTACGCCTCGATTTCAGTAATCTGCTCGTCACTGTAAACATGGAATTTATGTATATAATGTTCCTTAATCACTCTGTACAATGGCAGTTCAGCATGCTGCTCTTTCATTTGATGGCCGAGGACGGCCTACCACATTGTAGGGGGGCACAGGTAATCCCCATAATTTGCTGACATATGTGTCAGCTCATCAATTGGAAGAATTAATGACTTGGGAATAGCAATGCTTAATGGTATTTTGTTTTCCAATGTGCATGGCTTGTTGCTTCGAAGTTATTTCCATGTTTCGCTCTGTAGAAATTAGCAGTAAGTTTGAAATTCAAACAGCTTGTTGTTCTAACATCTCCTCTGTGCTTTTCTAACAGCCAGCTAAAATTTGAACAACCTGTTGTTCCATTATTGTCTCTGCATTTTTACATTGTGCTAAGCATCGGAGGAAGATCAATTTGCAGGCAGCCACAGGTGTTGATAGTTGCCGATACCACACAAGAGATCCTAGGAAGGGCAGGATGGCTAGTTTATCTTAACTGCATACAATAATCCAACGAAACGGTGGCAATTGAGTTTTTATAGAACCTGCATGAACATTATTCCATGGTGAGAGGGAGGCAGATAACACTCACTGATGACATAATTGCAGAAGTTTCAGGACTGCCAGCCACGAGACCTGTGTGGACTCTGAAAAAGGTGAGATTGTGGGACGCCATGAAAATCTTCCAAGATGAAGGGCAAAACCTGATTGTAAAAAGGAAGGGAGTTTTACCGGCAACCTTGGGAGAGCCATTGGGGGAATTGGAGAGAATTATCCAGAGCTACATCACTTGTGATGGCACAAAAGACGTGGTAAGACCACAACATCTTAAACTTTTAGCTGTGTTAAAGCAAAAGTGCACTGTGAATTTGCTTGTGTTTTTAAATTCTTTATTGCATGATGTCGCCCGAAGCATGAAGAAATCTCGCCACTTATAATTGGTAGTAAGTCACTATGGCTTAATACGACTGATAATCAGCCACAGCCTTGCCCAACAACAGAGCAATTGGGAAGAACTGATTTTCGCAATAGACGGCGAATTGGCCTTGCCAGCCCCAAAATGGAAACATGATACCAGTGTATCAAGCAGACCTATAAAACGAAGGAAATCTGTTAGCTGGCAAGAATCAGGGGAATGCTGAGGAATCGCCAAGAATACATTGGTCAACTTGTAGAAATACACAACTCTGGAAATGAAGAACCCCCACAATTGGAAGGTGGGGAGAATGATAAAGAACCAGAGGAAGAGACTGAACAATTCAGTCAGAAGCAAGAGGAAGCAGAGCAACGCAGTGGAAGTCCACTGCAAAACCCATTGCAAGAAGATGAGTTGGCGCAGATTCTGGCCAATATGTGTGAATATGCCCAAGCTCATAGCCCACTTAACCCCCACATCGAAGAAGGATCGCAGGAGCACTCTGTTCATGACAAAAGTGCATCCAAAGAACTGTGTGATGAAGATAAAGGAGAAGAGGATCACTTTGCTCATGATGAGAGTGTATCCGGGAAAGATAATGATGCAGGAAAAGAGGAACAATCTGTTCCTAGTCAGAATACACCAGAGTAATTTCATGATGAAGAGGAGGTAGAGGAAGAAGCTGCTCAGGAAACAGCAGAGCAAGCTAGGGTTTCTACCCCTGAACAACTGGATCAGCATAGCACTGAAGAAGTGCCCCGAGGAGAAAATAAGGAAATTGGCCAAGATGAAGCCACAACACTTGAGGTACAAAGTCCAAGCCTAGGTAAACAAATGGTTGTTCCTTCTAGGAAAATAAAAGAAATTAGAAGATTGCAAAAGGAACAGCAAAGATTGCTTAGCGTGATTAAGCAACTTCGGCAGCAAATAAGGGTTTTGAAAATGAGGAAGAAGAAAAAAGGGAACTCTGTGATAAAGCATACAACTACTCAGACAAAACCCCTTAAGAAAAAGATTAAGAAGACTCACAACCAGCTTGCCATTCAAAATCGAAAGGAACAACACTCACCTATTGCCCATGTCAAAGTACAAACTTATGATATATCGGCCTGTGACAAGGAAATTCAGACAAAGGCACCCTCCTCTAAGGAAATTCAAACCATAAATACAAGACAATGTAATAAGAAGATTCAAGTAAATCTCCCACTTACAACTACTATGTGGGATAGTGACCCGAGGACAGTAACTCTGAGAAAGGACTTGGTGCAAGCCCAACAAGCAATAGATAAACTTACAGAGCATACTGTCTCTCGAGAAAAGTATGAAAAATTACAACAGCAGCTGAGGGACGTTAACTTATCTGAAAGCCAGGCCTTTGAAGGATGGCGAAGGGAAGAAGAAAGAGTCAAAAAGGTAACTCATAGACTAGATATAGTCATCAAACAAATGGATACCCTTTTTTGAAGAATTCTTCGGCGAAAATCACATGGAGAAATTTCTGTCAACGTGTTTTGAACCAACCAGTGTGGTTCATCGTCAGGACAAGTTGAATGAGCAGATCAGGCTATGCACTTTAAATAGACAGGGCAGAATATCCAATGACTTAGATTCCTCGATAAGGTCACAGCTGAAAAGACACCAGCTAAATTTGACCTGATAACGGCTAGTTTGACCATGATAGGGTATTACTTAATATTATTTATTTTAAAATATCAGTTAATTAATATATAAAAAAATAAAATAAATTAATTTTAATTTAAAATTGTTAGAAATGTATACAAGAAACACATAAATAAATAATTTCAAAAATCATAATTATTAAGAATAAGAATTAATTATAAAAATATTAGTTAGTTATAACGGCTAGTTTGACCATGATTTTTTTTTTTTTTTAAATATATATAAATATTGTATCTATAAATTCGGTTATTAATATAGATTAAATTAATATAATTAATTTCAAATATATATACATATACTATATTAGAAATATATAATAGCATAAGTAAAATTAATAATAATAAAAATAAATCATTTCAAATAAATTAATTAATAAGAATAAAATTAATTTAAATTGCTCGATAAAACTTCTAGTTAGTAATATAAATTCTTCAAAAATGAGAGAACTATAAAAAACTTAATTCAGAGTTAAAAAAAAATAAAAATAAAAATAAATAAATAACTAAAAAAATAAAATAATAATAATAATAATAAACATAAAAAGATAAAAGTAAATAAATAATAATCATAAAATTAATTAATAGTTTAAATTAATTAATTAAATTAATTTTTGTAGATAAATTAAGTTTAAATTAATAGTCAAAAAGTCTTAAAAATAAAAAATAAAAGAAAAAATAAATAAATAAATAAATTACCAAATTCAAAATTGATGAAACAAGGAGAAAAAGAAAGAAAACGACTAGGAGGAGAGGGTTGGGATCCAGCAACTGCTGATCTTCCATCCATCCTCTTTATTGAGATTGTTCGGTCTTTTTTCAATCTCTAGGGCTTCCATGAATTTCTGGTGATGGAATTGCGACACTCTAGCAATCACTATAGCCTCCTCGATGCAGACATGATGGTTAGTTTTCTCCACATGCTCTGCTAAAGCGGAAGACTTTGTTCTCATATGTTTTAGGTTAGCTGCGTGCTCACTAATCCTTTGATTAATGGAGCGACCAGTCTCACCAATATAGGGGGTCCCATAAGAACAAGGAATAATATAAACCCCTTTCATGTCCTTAGGGTCGATGGCATCCTTCACCGATCTGAGGGATTTACGAATGGTGCTAAGCGGTCTAAAAGTTGCAAGGACATTATGCCTCTTAAGGACCCTCGCAATCTTATCCGTGGTCCCCTGAACATATGGAAGATGGACACCAGGAATCCGCTCTTTAGGCCCTCTTTTGGTTAACGAATTCTTAGCTGCTTTGAGGAAAGCCTTATGTCCCAAGTGTCTACTATAACCGTTATCAACAAAGACATTAAGGAGGTGGGACTTCTCTTCCTCGAAGCTCTTATCATCAGAGATCCTTAAGGCCCGAGTTGCAAGGGTGTTGAGAACTCCCAACTTCTGGGTCGGGAAATGGTGGGAACTAGCATGAAGATACTGCTCAGTATGAGTTTTCTTGCGAAACACTCGGTGGGAGAGGGAACCATCCTCATTCTTAGAGATAATAATATCAAGGAACGGGAGGCAACCATTAACTTCTTGTTCCATAGTGAACTTAAGAGCTGAGGATTGATTATTGAGATGATCGAAGAAGATATTTAACTCCTCTTGGCCGTGAGACCAGATGACATTAGTGTCATCTACATACCTTTTCCAAAGTTTGGAAAGGAGACGTGTTGAGTTCAGAGCCTTAGATTCAAAATCCTCCATAAACAGATTAGCAACCACAGGGGATAGGGGTGAGCCCATGGCAACCCCACAAGTTTGCTCATAGAACTCTCCTTCAAAACTGAAAAAGGTAGAGGTGAGGCAGATCTCAACTAACCGAGCGGTGTCAGGATCAGTTAGTTGAGATCTGCCTCACCTCTACCTTTTTCAGTTTTGAAGGAGAGTTCTATGAGAAAACTTGTGGGGTTGCCATGGGCTCACCCCTATCCCCTGTGGTTGCTAATCTGTTTATGGAGGATTTTGAATCTAAGGCTCTGAACTCAGCACGTCTCCTTCCCAAACTTTGGAAAAGGTATGTAGATGACACTAATGTCATCTGATCTCACGGCCAAGAGGAGTTAAATATCTTCTTTGATCATCTCAATAATCAATCCTCAGCTATTAAGTTCACTATGGAACAAGAAGTTAATGGTTGCCTCCCGTTCCTTGATATTCTTATCTCTAAGAATGAGGATGGTTCCCTCTCCCACCGAGTGTTTCGCAAGAAAACTCATACTGAGCAATATCTTCATGCTAGTTCCCACCATTTCCCGGCCCAGAAGTTGGGAGTTCTCAACACCCTTGCAACTCGGGCCTTAAGGATCTCTGATGATAAGAGCTTCGAGGAAGAGAAGTCCCGCCTCCTTAATGTCTTTGTTGATAACAGTTATAGTAGACACTTGGGACATAAGGGTTTCCTCAAAGCAGCTAAGAATTCGTTAACCAAAAGAGGGCCTAAAGAGCGGATTCCTGGTGTCCATCTTCCGTACGTTCAGGGGACCACAGATAAGATTGCGAGGGTCCTTAAGAGGCATAATGTCCCTGCAACTTTTAGACCGCTCAGCACCATTCGTAAATCCCTCAGATCGGTGAAGGATCCCATCGACCCTAAGGACATGAAAGGGGTTTATATTATTCCTTGTTCTTGTGGGACCCCCTATATTGGTGAGACTGGTTGCTCCATTAATCAAAGGATTAGTGAGCACGCAGCTGACCTCAAACATATGAGAACAAAGTCTTTAGCTTTAGCAAAGCATGTGGAGAAAACTAACCATCATGTCTGCATCGAGGAGGCTAGTGTGATTGCTAGAGTGTCGCAATTCCATCACCGGAAATTCAGGGAAGCCCTAGAGATTGAAAAAAGACCGAACAATCTCAATAGAGAGGATGGCTGGAAGATCAGCAGTTGCTGGATCCCAGCCCTCTCCTCCTAGTCGTTTTCTTTCTTTTTCTCCTTGTTTCATCAATTTTGAATTTGGTATTTTATTTATTTATTTATTTATTTTTATTTTTTTTTAAGACTTTTTGACTATTAATTTAAACTTAGTTTATCTACAAAAAATAATTTAATTAATTAATTTAAACTGTTAATTAATTTTATGATTATTATTTATTTACTTTTATCTTTTTATTATTATTATTATTATTATTTTATTTTTTTTAGTTAGTTTTTTTTTTTTTTTTTAACTCTGAATTAAGTTTTATAGTTCTCTCATTTTTGAAGAATTTATATTACTAACTAGAAGTTTTATCGAGCAATTTAAATTAATTTTATTCTTATTAATTAATTTATTTGAAATGATTTATTTTTATTATTATTAATTTTACTTATGCTATTATATATTTCTAATATAGTATATGTATATATATTTGAAATTAATTATATTAATTTAATCTATATTAATAACCGAATTTGTAGATACAATATTTATATATATTTATTATAATAATAAAAAAATAAAAAAAAATTCATGGTCAAACTAGCCGTTATAACTAACTAATATTTTTATAATTAATTCTTATTCTTAATAATTATGATTTTTGAAATTATTTATTTATGTGTTTCTTGTATACATTTCTAACAATTTTAAATTAAAATTAATTTATTTTATTTTATTATATATTAATTAACTGATATTTTAAAATAAATAATATTAAGTAATACCCTATCATGGTCAAACTAGCCGTTATCAGGTCAAATTTAGCTGGTGTCTTTTCAGCTGTGACCTTATCGAGGAATCTGAGTCATTGGATATTCTGCCCTGTCTATTTAAAGTGCATAGCCTGATCTGCTCATTCAACTTGTCCTGACGATGAACCACACTGGTTGGTTCGAAACACGTCGACAGAAATTTCTCCATGTGATTTTCGTCGAAGAATTCTTCAAAAAATTGATATGGATCACAGAAGTCTCAATTCAATAAATGGATACCCTATGCTCTTTGTACACTGACATTCTTGTGTGCAGGGCACCTAAAAGGAATTATGCTTTGTTTTTAATGGAAAGATATTTACAATTGAAAATTAACGTTGTTAAAGCAGGAGTCCCTATAGAAATAAACACTATTTATGACTTCATAAACTGTTGTAAGCACTATGGGGAGAAAGTTTAGCGACTATTATGTTAATTCTATTTGCACAATCTTGTATTAGATGGAGAAACAGATCAGAACCCTGGCCCTTTTGTGGGTGATGTCCAAACTGCGGGCATTTATTTCTTTTGGTGTTAATCAAATAAAGCGGCTTAAAGCCTACAATGTCTTTCAAAGATAGGAAAATGGATTAGACTTATCGGTGAGAGGAGAACCTAGAGACCCACAGCAATTATGGAATAAACATAGGAGCCTAATGAGAACTAAGGGAGTGATCGAAGCATTGGGACCTATCCACACAGTAGTCATACGGTAAGGGATAGAATATTTCCTTACCATCAAAGACCTTTCCATAGCAACAACCAAGTTTCGATATCAGACTTTTAAACCGAACATCCAAAACCGAGAACCATTTAATTATGAGAACTTTAAGCTAGCTGTTGACCGCCTGAGTCTCTATGGTGACCTTGTTTTGAGAGAAGGACCATCTTGGTTAGGCTATAGATTCAGAAGTCCAATTATTTGGCACCCTGCACCAGGATATCAAGCCTTATATGAAATGCCTGAAGGACAGATAGGACATTTCTTTGAATTCCTAGCTAGCAATCATGGTTGTAGACCACCTCATGAGATCCCTTCTCCAGCCTATTCCCTCACTACCTTGCATGTGAATTATAATGTTTTCATGAGGGCATGAAAAAGGGTAAGCAGGGGGGTGTGTTGATCACTAGAGAAGGTATGTAATTACCACTCATTTTTTCATATTTTCCTTGAATTCATAACTTCTTTACATTATGAAGTAAGTATATGGTGAAATATTATGATAGGATCTAGAAGATTTGTATGCAACGTAAAATGACTAATAATTACTCTTTTCCTATGCAAAAAAGGGAGCAAACGGGAGATCGCCATTCTAAAGGAAAAGACAAGACAAGGTTAATTGTTGTCCCTTTGACAGGGAACCATATCCAAACAAGGCAATCTAAACTAGAGTGTATAAGCTAGGAAAAGTAAAAAGAGATATCAAATTGGTGGAAGAGAACATGAAGATAACTGAGAACTAACAGTATAGCAAATCCCTCGGGACCCTCTGATTGTGAGGGATCACTACCTTAACGATTCTCTGTATCATTGATATCTCCGCTCGACTGCTATAAGAAGAGGCAACATTGCTAGCTGACAGGACTATTGTGGTTTTTATGAAACTTACTGTTGTAATTGGAACTTTGATCATCGTCTCTCTCTAAGAGCAATTACTGTAACTCTGTTTTGATGCGTAATTATAAACGTTGGTTGTTGTTCCATCTTTGATTCTGGAGTAATCTTAAGCAGTGTGTCCCTGGAGGCTAAGGGCCTAGCCCTGGTGGATCATTTGCTCTTGTACCGTTATTTTCTGATTTGTGTGTGGTTTGATTTCTTTTGTCCTCTTTGTTCAGTAATTTGATGTTCCTTACTATTTTACAGATCAGTTATGTTATATTTCGTATACTTGAATAAGTAATGTTATTCTCTACAACAGGAATGTTATGCTATTCATTCTAACTCTATATCGCATCATTGTTCCTTTAAACAAATGATATTATCATATAACATTGTTGTTTCTTACAGATTCCCATTGTTGTTCGATTACAGAGTAACAATGTTGTATATTCGTAAATCGGTATTATTGTGTATTTATCTATGGTTTACTTTTAAACGTAATTCATTTGGGATTATTGTTCCATTGTGATCACAATTGTTGTTCCTTTACAACTGTGATTCATACTTGTTATATCAGATCTCATATTGTTGTTCCTTTTAATATAGGAGTGTTGTGTGTAATATTCGATTGGGTTTTGCTGTGTATTTACATTCGGTTGAAGTTGTTGTTCAATATTTCATTTCCATTAGTTTACTGTCTGATTACTGTTTGTTGTTCAAATCATTTCTAAAGTAAAGATTGCTACTCAATTCCTGTAGGATACAATTATTGCTTCATTCATTTCTGTAGGTTAAGACTTTGTTGTTCAATCCTGTTAAATAGATTAGTCGTTGTTTCATTTCCTGTCATTTGAATTACCATTGCTTTGGTGTGCAGAATGATTTGAAACTGTAGTGAACATTGACATATGTTGTCATGTTCCCATGTTGATGATCTTTTCCTTGAATGCTTTTTTTCATCAGCTTACAAAGGGAGGAGTTACTATTATTATACCCTTGACTGATAAATTGTTGTAGCTTTTTGAGTGCATGATTTGAGTTTTAAGTTTCTTTTTGAAAGTAGATTTTATTGCAAGCATCTGTTTACTCTTGTATTTAAAGCACTATACTACTAGCATTACTTTAACAAATGACCGCCTCAAACTGAGTACACTCTTTGAGATAACAAATCATTCCTGGATTGATAATTAATGTAGGGTAAATAGAGGTGGAAAAGACCCTTTTTACTGCTCGACATCGTCTTCTTGGATTAAATTTCACCCTTCCTACTGGCACTAGATGCAGCTTCCAAATTAGGGTTCAATTTTTTGGCCCTTAGCTAATGAATTTTGGCCCCATCTAAAAGACATAAGCTCATTACTCTAGTTTAATAAAAAAACCCTCTTAATAATTTAGCAGTTTGGCTTGAGAATTTGTTCGATTTGGCCTAAGAAATTAGGATTCGATTTTGCCTACAGTTAACGAAATTTTTCCCCATCTAAAAGGCATAAAATCACTCCTGAGAAAACAAATTTAGGCAATTTCAATTGTTCTTTAATTCAAGTCTCTCTTTGTATTACTTCAACTTCTTACAATATTAATGATTAGATAGTGCTCAAGTGCAAGGTTTATTTCAGCCCTAGTATCAGACTTTGATTGGCTAAGAAAAATCGTTTCACCAAACAACTTTGGTACATTCCCACTGCAACTTTCCTTAATTAAAACCCTTTACACTAGCAATAAAACCAACTATAATACCACTGTAATTTCACTTTTTAAGTTTATTTAATTTCCTAGAAATGATTCAATGAAATTTATTTAGAAAATCACATAATAGTTTTAGTCATAATTTGGCATATTAAAAGCCAATAATTACAAATCTTGTAGACAAATTCCACTTCAAACCAACATTATTAATTTATTTATTACTAAGAAGGAAATTACATTAAATTCATTTGGGAGGAACTTGGCAATAGATAAATTGGAGAAACCTTCTCTGGCCGGACTCCCTTGTCTGCAATAGTGTGTTTCTTCATTTGAAAGGAACCTTCATTCTAATAAATGCAGTATGTTCTCCTCGCCTTAAACCCTCTAGAGGAATTCATAAAGGAAACGATATCCCCCTCTTCATCCTCATATTCATGGTAAAATTCCTAAGTATAATCATCAACAACAACAAATATTTAGGTATGTTGAAAGGAATTAAAGCCTCCACCTAAGGGGATCTTATTTCTCAACTCTAATTCATTGATGACACAATGCTAATAGGAGTCGCTATCACTAAGGAATATTGTGAGTTCAAATCATTATTGGATACCTTACATGCTTCTAGAGCTCTATTTGACCAATTCAAATCCCAAATATCCTTTTTGAACACCCACAAATCTTCTCAATATCACATACTCAAACTCCTTGGCTTTCAAAAAGGTTATTGTCCCTCTAAGTATGTAGGATTTCCTTTGACATATATTGTAATATTTCTTAGGAAGAGCTCTTTATCGACTTGGAGTAAAAAAATCTATTGTTGTTTCTATAAACATATTTCTTAACCTCATCAAAAACATCTAAATATGTGTCTTGTACAAATCCCAAGTTGTGAGAGATAATGGACTCTAACTATTTGGTACTCAAAAAGCTTGGAGGCTTAAGCATAAAAATATATATTTTATGGACCTTTCTCTCAGTGTGCTTTGGACATTATTCAACAACACATTTCCACATGGATATGTCATCCACTATATACTTAATTTAGAATAGTGTCTGGAGAAGTAGACAACTAATATAAAAACATACTAATTAAGAAAAATATGGATATCACCCTTCTCTCTTATAGGAGGATTCATAGTAATTAAATTCCAAATGGAATGGAATTATATAACTTTCCAACATCAAATCCCACTTCCACAATCAGAAATGGAAAACATTCAATCAATAACAAGATTAACAGGACATGCACAACCCAACCAATTGGTGGACCTAGAAACCCCTTATGTTTTGGCAAATTCACACCTCCATGTAAGAATAAACCACTTTATACACAAGACTGTCTCTTAAAAACCTACCTCAAAACAAACCAAGATAACCTAAGATGGGGTTGTTAAGGTAGGGATTGTTATTATGCCAAATAAGCATACCATTTCTAGACAATCAAGAGGCCAACATAATCCGGTCCTGAGTCTAGAATGTTGACATGTGGCCAAGGATGACAACTTTCCTATGGCTCTTAGCCATAAAATATTAAAAAAAAGAAGAAATAACTAATTAATTAATATTGTTATTAACTGGAAAAAACACTCACATGGCACAATATTGGAAATCATAAGTTTGTTGGCCCCTCAACATTTCATATGTGCTACCTATGAGTAATAAATATAAAAGTTATCTTTAATCATTGCTTAGTGGTTGATAGATTGTAAGATGAAGGAGTAGAATTCTTTGATTAATTTAATGGGGACAAATGGGATGCCATCGACACTCTAAATAACTAGTGCAATGATCCCATACAAAATCTAGTCATTACTAGAATAGAACATTTTTCCAACATTTCTTGTATGGAACATATGGAAAGAATGCAATTAACGGGTTCTTAACATAAAACAAAAAGTCTAGAATATTATTGAAACAAACCTTAGGGAAACCACCAAGGCTAGTAAGTGGAAACATCAAACAAGAAGACTTCTAAAAGGGAACAAATAATTTACCAATCTTTCGAAGTTGACCTATTGTTGTGGAGGTAAATCCTCTCTGCGGACAGAGACGATCCCTACTAGCCCAGACCGGGTCTAGCAACAATCACACAATGCTATCACGCAAGTTCCTAATTGCAAATACAAAGTAGATGGTGAGAACCTACTTGGATTCCAACGCTAGTGTTCGTAGAAGAGATGTCACCCTCGTTCCTTTACTTTGGCCAGTCACGATCCCCACGATCTCCGTGATTGGACACCTGCACATGCAAAGAACAACACGAAAACAAGCATAAAATCTAGTAGATGCAATTATATATCAGTCAAAAAAGATATAACTCAACATCAAACATAGGACAATGAGAGTGGAACCATAATGATAGTCATCTATTATTAATAAGTAACAAAGAAGAATACAACCATTGTTCTGACGTCAAATCCTCCTTTGGCTAGGTAGTCAGCTACACAAGTCTTGCAAAGCTTGTTGGGATGAGGAACAAGCCTCTCTCTCTTTGGGTGACAAGAATCTCCTTACTTAGATTTTGCCTTATGGGTGCAAAGAAGGCTCTTGCAGCTTCAAACTCTCTATCACTATGCTAGAACTGGAGTTATTGTAACTATGACTATGACTAGCTTGCTCAAGGCATAGAGACAAGCTTTTATAGATAGAGAAGAAAGAGATAGGATCAACCACATTATTCATGGGATTGGCTTTATCACTTGGAAACTTCCATGAAAGGTGGAAAACCACTTTCCCTTCTATGGAGATTCGAAGCCAAACCATCCTAGCTCAACATAGATTCAGTTGGTGAATGGGTTGAAGAGAACCTTCGGGAGTTTGTTGGTTGAAAACTTTACTCAATTCGGTTGGCGCGAGCGCGACTCTGAGACAGAGCGCCAATAGCGCACCATTTTTAGAGGATTTCCCTCATTGGCGCGGGCAGTGAACTGAGGACCCGCGCTAATGCAAAAAGAGTTGTTTTCATGGAAATTTTGCAGGAGATGTCTTCAGGGCAAATGAAGCTCATACTTAGAAGAATATGATGCAAGTGGTTTCAGGTCATGTCACTTCTCACAGGTCCCGGAATGAGTCCTCCAGTGTACGGGTGAGGGGTAAAAGGGACGGTGACAAACGGTGACAAATTGCTGTGTAACAGATGCCCCCTAAAGCATGAGGCCCGAGAGAGAGAGGGGTGAAATGCTTTACAAGAACATGCGTGACTGAAAACACAGCCGCCGGAGAACCTGTGTAAAGAAGTACAACTGATATCTCAAGTACATGATGCACGTGGTATGGGCGCAACCATCTATAATAGAGTACATAACAATCTAGATCCAAGGTATGGACGCAGCCATCCAGAGCGGATCGATAAATAGACTCAGGCATGGTCGTAGCCATCCAGTGAATGAGTCATGTAATGATCATAATAAGCCACAAATCGCATCCTGGATCCCAATAGACAAAATCCAGGGTCTTGCGCTCCATCTCAATCCGAACAGAGTACAAGTTCAAGCATGCGAATACATGAGTTGAAGTCGAACATGCATGAACATCGTCTGATTACCAGTCAATAATGAAAACTATTAACAGACGCGAGAGGTACCACCAATAATGACAATGGCCCACAAGGTACTACAGGTACAATCTACGGTGTGTGAATTAATGAGCTGGCGTCGAACACCCGTAGAATCATTCGATCAGAGGCCAATGATGAAAACCTCTCGTCGAACACGAAGAACCTGCCATTGAGGCATGCAGGCTCCAAGGCACCGAAGGGAGTCTCTAGATCAGCTTCCTGGATAATGAGCTGAAGTCGACAGGAAGTGACCTTGATCAAAGGTGGGCCATAGTGTTTCCCACATCATTGACACGAGACAGAGGAAAGATGTTGTGGTGATTCAGAATTATGTGAGGTATCAGAGGGAGGTTGTAACTCTGCAGAGGTCAACTTCTCTTGAACATATTGGTGGTACGATAGTGGACTTGGCAGTATTTGACATCAAATGAGCAGAGGTCATGGTGACAAGGGATGAGAGGTAAAATAGGATCACCCAAACCCACGGAGGCTAATGTGAAACAAGATGTGATGTTCCCACCCAGACACGAATGCAGACTAGTGCCATGTTCAAGAGAGACATACTGCCGACACGACAATGATTATGGATCCATTTTCCCCACCATTTATGGCGAGTACCCCAGTTATTTTTAACAAGCTTGACGGGGATAGCATATGCTTGCGAGGTGTCATCTCGACGGACTCCAATGTCATCAAGTTTTAACAAGCCTAACAAAGGAAGAACTCGGCGTCTTTTCATGTTTAGAGAGTTTGAAAAGACAGCAGAAAAGGAAACTCCAGGGGGGTCCTTTTTCGTAAAGTTGTGTCTCGCAAGCCCGAAAAAGTATAAAACAATGCTCGAAAGAACCGCCCGACCATTACGATCGAGGAGTACTTTTCATGAGTAGTGATATCGATCTGAAAAAGTAAAAAAGAGATCAACATCACGTCGTTTCGTAACCATTAACGAACCCGAAACAACAAGGGTCCGACGATCTTTTCGTTTTTACATGGTCGGAAAAGGGTTTAAATACGACCGCCTCTTATTTATGTTTAACGAGTCAAGAGGGGAAACCCGACAATCTTTTCATTTTTAGCGAGTCAGAAAAGAGCTGAAAGATGACTCCATAGTGACTTTTTCGTGTATTTACCGAGTCCGAAAAAGTATAAAATACAACTCGTTCCACCATCGAAGTTGCAAAAAGGACCTGTCATAGCACCAATAACAAGCGTAAAATCCATTTTCGACCAAAAATATATTAAAATATTCAAAAAAGAACTCTTTAACCCTAATTACAAGTCAAAAAGTCTATAAATATGGTGAAAATGTAAAAAATAGAATTACTTTTACTTTTTACCTCTTGCATAGTGGTGGTGGTCTATTTAGGGAGAAAACTTCGAGCAGCGATTACCGCCAATCCATGCAACCATTTGAGATTCTGCCAGTTTCAGGTAAGAGGCGCTTCCCTTAGCTCCATTTTCATACTCTTTTTATGCATTTTGTTCCCGGATTGAGCCTCCGCAAGGGGGATTTCAAAATTTCGGGTTGCACCCCATTGGCACGGGTATCCGGCACAGGTCCGCGCCAATGGGGTCATTTACCCAAAGGTGTCGCGCTATTGGCGCGACTGTTTTAGAAACAGTCGCGCCAACCGCGCGACCTAAATTTTTATTTGAATTTGCCCATCATTTTTGAAATTTGTCCGGTTTGTAAGCCTACCAGGGTTTCATTAATGATTTATTCATCCTTGTGGGTGTAGGAAACAAGCAAAAATGGTGGTGGAATGGAAAGGAAGGGAGTATGATGCCGTAGATGCCTTGGCCATAGCGGATGAGGGATGTATGAATGCTTTGAGAGACTGTGGTCTCAAAAAGTTCTTCCTCACCTCTTATCTGCGAGCTCAACCGGAGCTATTACAGTTCATAGTGGATGCTTGGGATGTCGATGACCAAGTATTCCGCTTACGGGATCAGACCTTAGAGCTGGATGTATCTGATGTGTACTTCATTACTGGGCTGTCACAGAGAGGGGCGAGCCCTATTTTGACCGGAAGCAGGCCTTCTGGGGAGAAGATAGGTGAAGTGAAGGCTCGTGTGTGCCCAAAGTCACAATTTGGGAAAAACAGTGCTAAGGTGGATATCGCCACCATCCATGACTTGGCTCTTAGGGTGATACTATTCACTATCACGCGTGCAGCCGGGGTACAGGCGCCCCATGAGGCAAGCAAGAATCATATGTTACTAGCGACAGAATGCCTTAGCCCCACCATTTTTGACTGGGCTACAGCGGTGACTATAAATATCAAAAGGCAGCTTACAAAGTGTAAGTGCGGGGGAGTGAAATAGTTCAGGTATGGCTCGATTGTGGTGTCGTTCTTCTTGGAACGATTGCTGCTCTTCTAGTACCAGGGAGCTGTAGTGGCGGACCCATTGCCACAAGAGCCTAGGATGGCTCGCTGGGCAGAATTAATGCCCAGAGGAGGAGGGGGCCAACAGATGTCATGGAGGCCCGAGTTCTTCATATGGCTTCACCATCAGCTGATCGTGGTAGAGGATTGGCCATACGCGGGAACCAACTTCATGGGGAATCCAGACCTCCCACTGCCAAAGGGGAAGGAGTGGGAAGAGGAGCTAGGTATGATCTTCTCTTTTTAGTGTTTTATGTATTTTCATTTTTTTTTGTCAATACATTCATGTTCTGATGACAATTGCATGTATATGTAGATGTGGGCCCGGAGCGACCAGCCAGCTTGTCTCCTATAGCGCGGAGGGACCAACCTGCAGCTGACCATCAGGCAAGGGGAGCCATGGGGGAAGAGCTGGTGCAGAATCTCGAGGGACTTACCCAAGGGATTCCAGGCTATGCTAGATTGGCGGACGTGCCCTTTGCATACCAGAGGCACATAGTGGGGGTGCCGACCCGCATCCATCGTCTGTTGAGACGCTTGGTGCGCGCAGTGACGTGCTATCATGAGCACCACCACGAATAGACTCCTAGGCTTCTTTCATGCATATTTTTTGAGGGACATGTTGTCCGAGGATGTATCAGGATGAACATGTATTATTTTTTGGGTTTTGTAACGCACGCGGTGCAAACATTATGACACACACATATATATACATATGCCTATGGTTTATTATTGTGCTTTTATGTGCTTGCTTGTATAATGTTTTGAGTATAAATTACTCAAATGTCTATCTAATACATGATTGGCCAATGCATCAGATAATGTGTTTAATCGTCGTGGAATATGATGATATGTGATAAAGTCAAAATTCCTTTCTAACAATTTAACGCGTAAGTAGAACCTTAAAATGTGACGGTCTCTGACGGAATATCGCCCATTGAGCTGATGGACGACAAGTTGAGAGTCTAGGTTAACAAGCAATGTATGAATACCGATATTAATTGCCTCGGCTAATAATTCAATAACAGCGCTATATTCAACAACATTGTTTGTAGTACAGCCTAAACAGACACTTTGAAGAGCTATCAACTCACCGTGAGGATCGTAGATCACCCATGCCGCAGAGGACAAATTACGAGTGCTGCGGCAGGCACCATCAGCGAAACCAATGTAAGGTGCACCCGACATCTGCATAAGAAGCAAAAAGACACAATAAGGGGAAATCACGCTTTCACACCAAACCGAAAACATGAAAACTCACACACACACACACACGCATGTACAAATCGAAGCGCATGAATCATGCATAGTAATTTTTCAAGTACAGCCCATTGCGAGGCTTATCAAGAGGATTACCTTCATAGTCAACTAGCTCGTACGCCCCTTTTTGCAATACACTCTTTACAATGTAAGGGCCTAGCCACATGGGCTCGAGCTTGCCTACCCCCAGCTTGTCATTTGCTTGGTCGTATAGCAGGACAAGGTCTCCCTCAACAAAGGAACGAGGATGAATGGTATGGTCAAAATGAGTCTTGACTCTCTTCTTTTGAGCTTTGATGGCTAGAGAGGCTAGGCGACGGGTCTTGTCCAACTGTTCTAGATAAAGAAGCCATTCCTCCACCGGAGTGGTGTTGGGAAGCAACTCGACGGCTATTTTTAATGAAGGAATTTTACATTCGATAGGAAGGGTAGCCTCCAGTCCATAAACTAGTTGAAATGGAGTGAAACCGGTGGCATCCTTCACAGAGGTCCGGTAGGCCCATAAGGCGGGAAACAACATCAGATGCCAATTAGACTTATGCATGTCAACAGTACGTTGAAGCATCGTAACCAAAATCTTGTTCACGGCTTCAACCTGGCCGTTAGACTGAGGATAGTACGGGGTCGAACTATCATGCCGTAAGCCTAGTTGGGTTGTCAATTTAGTCATCATGTGATTACGGAAATGCTTTCCATGATCTATGATGATGGCCTGTGGAACTCCAAACTACGTAATAACATGATTGAACAAAAATTGCGCCACTATATGACCGTCTTCAGTTAATGTGGGCATCGCCTCGGCCCATTTTGTAAAGTAATCGACGGCAACGATAATAAACCCATGCCCCCCAACCGAGCAAGGCTTACAGGTTGTATAATCAATGCCCCATTTTGCAAAAGGGCCTATGGTCACTACAGGGTGCAGCGGGGCCGGTGGCGCACGCATCTTCCGCTGGTATATCTGGCATGCATGACATGAGCGGATAGCAAGAATGCAATCCTTAAAAATGGAGGGCCAGAAATAGCCAGCACGAAGGATTTTTTGAGCTGTGGCATATCCGGACATATGGCCACCACAGGCGCCAGAGTGGCAGCCATTCAGGACTTTCTCAGCCTCCTCGAGGGTAAGACATCAATGAAGAACGGAGTCAACGCCGAGACGGTACAGGGTGTCCCCTATGATCCAATAGGGTTGAGATGGATGGCGGACCCGCCGCCGAGCATATTTGGATACAGCGGGGCGGAAAGAGGACGTTTGTAAATAATCAATAATATCCCCGTACCAGGGATCGAGGGTGCTGATCAGAAAAAGAGTTTCGTTCGGAATATGATCCTCCAAAAGAGAGGGTGCAGAAGGAGATGGCAAAGAATAGAGTAATTCAGCAAAGACCAGAGACTTCTTAGACTTGGCAGCAATAAATTCCAAGTCAAACTCTTGGAGGATTACGATCCATTTCGAGTATTTTCCCCCCAGCAACTGACACGACAAAATGTACATCATTGGGTTGCAGTCAGAAATCACGGTCATGGTGCGCAACATGATATAATGTCGGAAACGTTGGACGACGCAGACAGCGGCCAATGCCAACTTCTCAACGTAAGCGTAGCGAGTTTCTGTATCCAGGAGGTTGCAGCTGAGGTAATAGATAACGTGCTCATTGCCGTCATCATCATCCTGCACTAGAACCATGCCGATAGTGGTATCGGCGGCGGCCAGATAGAGAGTATAATCACGATGGTAGCTCGTAGGTCTCAATAATGGAGCGGAAACAAGGACACCCTTGAGACGCTCGAAAGACTCCTGGGCGGTAGCATCCCAATGAAAGGGTGTGTCTCACTTCAGTAATTGTGTGAAACCCTTAGCCACCTCGGCATAATTCGGAATGAATCGTCTGAGGAAATTTTCTTTGCCCTGCAAGCTCTGCAACTGCTGCAAAGAAGCAGGGGGAGGAAGATTCAGAATGGCCTCGACTTTGAGGGGATCCAGACGGATGCCTTCTCGGGAGACGATAAACCTGAGTAGTCGGCCTGATTCAACGCAGAAGACACATTTATGAGGATTGAGCCGAATACGGTAGTGTCGACAGCAGAGAAATATTTCGCGAAGATGGGAAGGATAGTCCTGACGCTTGACTGAATGAGCTGGAAGATCATCCAGGTACGGCTATACAATGTGACGAATGTCATGAAAGGCATATGACATTGCACGTTGGAAGGTAGCGCCGGCATTCTTTAAACCGAAAGGGAGTTTCTTATAAGCAAAAGTGCCCCAAGGACAGATAAAAGCCGTCTTATGTTGATCAGCGGGTGCAATGCTGATCTGGTTATATCCAGAAAAACCGTCCATAAATGAGTAAATTTCGCTTCCTGCACACTCATCAATGAGCTGATCGATGAAGGGTGTAGGGAAGTTATCCTTAGGACAGGAACGATTGATATCACGGTAATCAACACAGACTCGAATAGTGCCCTGCTTTTTGTTCACAGGGACTATATTAGAAACCCAATCCGTCAGTGGAATGGGGTAAATAAAACCAGCCTTGAGAAGATTTTCGACTTTTGCTTTGATGGCTGCCGCCTTTCGAGGGTGCACAGGGCGTAGGCGCTGACGAACATGCTTAGCACCTGGATACGTAGGTATCTCGTGCACCACTATACTAGGGTCGATGCCAGGCATATCTTCATAGGACCAAGCAAAGTCATCACGAAATTCGCGAAATAGGTCAGTGTAAAGTTGAACTTCCTCTGGAGTGCAAGTGACTCCAATATGAATGTGCTCGACAATCCTTGGTTTCACAGAGATGTCGATGGGTTGGGTTTGCGTAATGTTTCCCATATTGCCCTCAGAAGATACTTGGTAAATTTGAATAGGTGTTTGAAGGGGCGAGGATGGGATACACGAAGAAAACCGTTCGAGACATGTGATCATTTCCTGATGGGCAGGGAGAAATGAGGAACGGTGGTGATGATCTAACCAAGGGGGCTCCTCAAGAGACATGGTCTCTATGATGGCTTCATCGGAAGGAAATACCTCCTTTAATGGACCCGAAGTAGCATCATCTCCAAGCCAAGGGAAATGAACATACGAATCGGGAACACTGCTCGGAAGAGCAGGTTCGGGAGGGGGAGCCGATGCAGCGACGATTTCGATGTAGTTGAGCTCGGCAGGACTCAATGGCATCATATCGCCCCAAGATTCGACCTGATTAGCGGGAGGGAGGACCCACGGATTAGAACGCACAGAGATCATGTTAATAGGGGCGAGATTCGGAGGTGGAAGGGGAAAAACACCCATAAGAGCGGGATCCTTAAAGAGTCCGGCTCCCACACTCTCGAATGATTTAGAGGTATGCTCCACGAACAGCACATTACCCTCGGAAGAAGAGGTGAAGAAGGATAGCTGGTCCACCATGACAATCTTCCCTTGATGAGGGAAACGAATGACACAGAAAAGGGAGGAAGCCACGGCTTGCATGGCGTATGTCCAGCTACGTCCGAGGAGGAGGTTGTAGGTAAGATTAGCGTCGACAACTTCGACCTCCACCTCTACCGTCTTCCCTTCCAAGGAGATGGGCAAGCGTTGGAGGATACCGTAAGGATGGGACTCTCTTCCATCAAAGGCTTCTAACGTCATAGGAGACTGGCTCAATGTTGGAGAACCAATAGCTTTCCAGCAAGAAACAGACATGATGCAAGTTGAGGCACCTTCATCAATGACTGTACGATGGATCGTTTTACCATTGATGATGACCTGTATAAGGAAAGCGATTTGGTGAGGCAGTCTCGGCGTATATCCCTCGATATCAAAAGAAATCAGATCCGAGTCAGCCGGGTCTATGCCACCGATGGCCGATAGCAAGGACTTCCTCTGGGAGGGGCAGCTCTGGAGGACTTCTAGAGCGGACATAGCAAACGGAGCCTAGGCTAAGTCCTCAACAATGCTGTAGTGCTGAGCAGCATGAGCATTCGGGTTGTAAGGAGACTTCTCGAGTACACCTTTTGGAGGGGGTTGGATCGTCGTCTCAGTGTTGGGTCGTTCGATATGGAGTGGACCAGAACTGGACGGAGGAGCACTGGAGGGGACCTCCGGATCTTTCCCGGCATGAGATGGATATTCTTTCACTCGAGTAGAGACATGGATGGGAATCGTCCCAGCCATGAAGACTTGAGAGCCGAATGAAGAAGAGGGTTGCGATGGATCTGCCACCATTTGAGTTTGCTGTGAAGGGAAAGGTTCTTTAAGCACAGCAGGAGTCCGAGGAGCACCCTTCAATAATCGACTAACTTCGGACCGCCTGGGGCAGTCTTTAGTGTAGTGATCCTCATCACAGATAAGACAAGGATACTTAGGTTTCCGTTTGGCTCCTTCCTCGGGTGGAGGTTTAGGGGAGTCCTGTTTGGGCTGTTCGGATTTATTCTTGGCTTTCCCTTTCTTTTTCCCTTTCAAGGATTTATCTGCCATGGTGGACTGAACGGCGTTTACCTCGGAGGTACTTCCAGAATTAGATTGACCCTGGGAAGTGTTTTCATTAGAGGCATTCTGTTTTTGCTTCCCAGGGTTCGCGGATGATTTCTTTGAAGATGCGTTTACAGAGCCAATAACTCCGTCAACAGATGGTTTTGGCAGAGCTTTGGATGTTCCGGGTCTCAGGGCGTCTCGCAAATAATCATATAAAGTACCTGACTGAGAATATACCAAGTCAAGGTACTAAGCACGCGCGATAGCTTGCTCTTTAGTTACACAAGCCCCCATGGCGATGTCTCGTGCAATTGCAGGGACAAAGGAAGTCGTGAACCAATCGGTCAGGAGCTGATCAGGAATCCAAAATTTGATCAAGCGACGATGCTGTCTCCATTCATGTATATGATCGGATATATGCATCGCCGTGTCCTATTTGAGAGACGTAAGGAGATGTGTCCCTGTCTCATACCGAATGGGTAACTGAAAATGAGTTAGGAATGCCATAGCCAGCGAGTTGAAGTCTTGAAATGTTCCACGATTCAACTCAATATACCACTTAGCGGCCGAGCCGGTGAGAGTCCTTTGGAAGAGGCGGAGCCGGATGGAGTCATCAAGCCATGAGTTGGATGAGCACCAAAGGTGATAGGTCATGACATGGGCTTGAGGGTCCTCACCAGCTTTGCCATTGAATTTCGGGCAATCACCGGGTATCTTAGTTGGAACTGGTGGCCAATATGGATTATGAAGAATGGGATCATTTGTCAACTTGGACACATCTGGAAGTTCCAACGTCGCTAAGAAAGGCAACTGAGGATTAAAGGACATTTGTGGCTGTGGAAGAGAGGTAGTACCAGGGTTCCAACCAGGTGGTGGTTGCCCCCATGGACTTTGTCCGGATGGGCCTGGCCCATAAGGGTTTTGCCCATAGGGATTTTGCCCATAGGGGTTCTGTCCATAAGGATTCTGTCCATAAGCAGACAGTTGACCCTGGGTCTGCCCCCCAACACCCCATGGATTAGCAACTTGTCCTGCAGGTGCAACGTACTGTTGCTGATAATTCTGGTAAGGAGTGACCTGCATTTGTTGATAATTTTGATAAGGGGTAAATTGAGTTTTCCCCTGGGGTTGTTGGTAGCCATACGTTTGCTGAGCTCCATACTGAGCTTGATAAGAAGGCTACGCTTGGTAAGAAGGTTGGGATCATGTCCCACCTTGCATTTGATAACCAATTTGAGTCTGGGGCCCAGAAGGATGTCCTTGAACAAGTTGAGCTTGGACCATCTGGCTGGAAGGTTGGCCTGGTTGGGCTTGGGACAGACCTGTTTGCCCAGAAGGATGTGCTTGTTGGGTACTAGGTTGTCCTTGTGCAACCAAGGGTTGTCCTTGTGGAATAGATGGTTGAGCGGGCTGGACGGCCGGTTGACCTTGAGGTTTTCCAGCCTGTCCAGAAGGATGACTAAGCTAGGCAGTGGGTTGGCCTTGCTGTGTAGAAAACTGACCTGCTTGCCCTGAAGGATGACTAGGCTGAGTAGTGGGTTGGCCATGTTGTATGTAAGGCTGACCCCCTTGCCCAGAAGGATACCCCTGTTGGACTGCCGGTTGACCTTGTGGAATATAAGTTTGTCCAGCTTGTCCATAGGGGTAACCCTACTGGATACCAGGTTGGCCTTGTTGGATATAAGGTTGTCCTGATTGTCCAGACAGGTAACCTTGCTGGGTACCAGGTTGCCCCGGATAACCAGAAGGTTGATTCAGATAAGTAAACGATGGACCACCAGCGGCCGAAGGTTGTCCCTGATAGGGTTGTCCTTGTGGGCCCCCAGATTGTCCTGGGTAAGACTGGCCATAATATTGCTGCCCTTGGGGGGTTTGCACATAAGATGGCTGGCCTTGGTTAGGCGGTCCTTGAAGTTGTGCAGGCATTGCTTGGCCTCCATGGAAAGAGTTGGTACCAGGGTTCCAAGCAATGGATAACGGTACCGAAACCTCAACAAAAGGTTGAGTAGGCAAGGGTTGAGAAAGTTGAAGGTATTGACCAGTAGAATCGTAATAAAAGAGTGGACCTTGCGCATTCGGATCCTGAACAGCTTGTCCATAGGCATCATATGGCCCCCCTCCTGGAACGGGACCAGAAGAGGGTGGAGCACTTTGTGCAGGGTGAACAAATTTAGGTGAGAGTTTCGGCTGGCCATTACTCAATTGACCGTGAGGTGGACCAGCACCAGTGTTCAAGGCTGAAGACGTTGTTACGGCACTAACAACTGGAGTTGAATGCGCTACACAAACAGTTGGATTCGTCGGAACTGAAGTGACAGGTGTAGTGTGGACTTGTGAAACAAAAGATCCCGTGGTGGGAGTGATATGGGGATCCCACATAGTCGAAGCAGGGGTCCTGGCACTTACCCTATCCCTCAACGACTGATAGCGTGGGGGGAGCGGAGAAGTAGCTGGGATGGGAGTGTCGATATTCGACAACACAGGTGTCTCACTCACTCTAGGAGATGTCTCATCCATGTAAGAGTTAGACATTGGAGACGAAACACCAGGGGGGGTAAAAGGAATATCGTCCTCGCCAGGCTCCCAGATGGGGTTCCAATGAATTTCGTAACCTTCGTCATCCGGAGCGCGAGATTTGATCGGTTGGATACTCAGGATAACAGGAAGAGTATCACTTACAACCGGTACCTCAGGAGCAACGGAAGACGGAGACCCTTGATCACTTGGAACGGGAGTTGACGGTTCAGCCAGGATGACAAACTTCAAACGAGACCTAAGGGAGTCTAACAATAAAGGACCCTACTCAAACTAACGCACACAAGATCTAACCAGGTAATGTTTATCGCGGCCAAATAAATTTTAAGACGCAAGGACACAACTTGACCTTTTCATGTTTTAAGAGTCGAGAAAAGGACAAAAACGTGACTCTAGTCGCCTTCGAATGTTTTGTGAGCCCGAAGTGACAAACTGCTCAAGTGAGCCTTTTCTTTTAAGGAGTCCGAAAAGGATCAAAAGTGACTACTCTGGAGAGACTAGGCAAAGGGTTTACCAAACAAATCCGTAAAACTGCATATACACCTTGGCAATCATATGAAAACCAAGGACTTCCCGTACGGTAGTCAATCTTCCCGAATGCTGTGTTCGGTGCGTTACGGCTGGTAAGGCGGCAGACACGGCTTCCTGTGGATAAAGGATGATAACCTAGTGGGGTTTCCCCTATATACGCGACGGTACGTGGGAGCTCAAGTCCGTGCTAGACCACTATCGAGTCACAAAAGGAGGAATCACCCAACCGTAGTGTGAAACAACAGTGACTAGGTTTAATGACGCCAGAGCACGTCTCTAGCCTAGACCTCTAATTAGTGAGAGTTAAGTTCCAATGCGTTTTTAAGTTCATTCAATTCATTTTATGGGGTATCTTTAGTTAAGTTTCAATTTCCAGGTCCTACCGTATGTAATCTCTCACAATTCCCTAAATGCAAGCTATATGCCAAAGAATATCATTTCGTTCGATGAATACTAACTACGAGAGAGTTGAGAATTTTTCAAAAAAAATGGCCACAATCAAGAAGCACTCTAATGCAGCTAATGACAAATAAACGAAACTCTTCTTTGTTTTAAATCACTTAATCAATGAAGAGCTTCTAATTTCAATTAACTAATGCAACGCAAAAGAGATTATTTGTTTTTCTTTTCAATGGCAAAGTGCACTAAACAAATTTTGAGAGATAGTAACACCGAGCAAAAAATCAATTTCACTCAATGAGAACACAATCGAATCCCCAAAACACCAAAACAGTCCTTCAAACCAAGCATAAAGACCTGTATGAGCTATGTGATCTAAGCCCAAACGAAGCCAAGCGAAACCCAGGCGAAAAAGAAACAAATCACTTGAAAAAAAAGCTTTGACAACTACCAAGAAAATGCAAAAAGTAATCACAAAGTCGACTGGACGATCAAAGAACCCAAGACTCCTATGGAAGACTCGATGCACAAAGCCACTAGATGCCCTAGGGCTAAAAAGTGTAATCGATAGAAAGAGGCAAACACCCGAAGGATGAAGGTCTAAAACCAGTCAAACAAGGATCAAACACACTCCAGTAATTGAAAAAGACACGACAAAATACAAATCCAAGCTCAGAGGGCTTGAAGACAAGCGAACTGGAAAAGTTGACAGGCCTGGCGCGACTGTCAGGCTACAACTCGCGCTTTTATGGGATTGGCGCAGGTTGTTTTTTAGCAACTTGCGCCAATTGGCGCGACTGTAAGGCTAAAAAGCGCGCTAATCAAGTTTGCTAAGTTAAAAACAAAAGCAAGCAACTCAGGGCTTGAAAACAGTATCTAGGCAAACCAGGAAGCAAGAAACAGCAAGAAATCCAACCCAGAAAGCTATCTAAGCAATCAAAGCAAGAAAAACCAAAGAGACAAGACAAACTCCAAGTTGTTTAGCCCGTAAACCAAACCGGAGATTGACTGAAGTGGCATTGATCTACTTCGCTAATGCAAAGCAATAGCGTTTCGAAGGCTACCTGGCCGTACTTCAGGCTCCATCTAAAGTTTACAAATCAAACAACAAGATCTCCCCAGTATGGTCACCAAATTGTTGTGGAGGTAAATCCTCTCTGCGGACAGAGACAATCCCTACTAGTCCAGACCGGGTCTAGCAACAATCACACAATGCTATCACGCAAGTTCCTAATTGCAAATACAAAGTAGATGGTGAGAACCTACTTGGATTCCAACGCTAGTGTTCGTAGAAGAGATGTCGCCCTCATTCCTTTGCTTTGGCCGGTCACGATCCCCACGATCTCCGTGATTGGACACCTGCACATGCAAAGAACAACACGAAAACAAGCATAAAATCTAGTAGATGCAATTATATATCAGTCAGAAAAGATATAACTCAACATCAAACATAGGACAATGAGAGTGGAACCATAATGATAGTCATCTATTATTAATAAGTAACAAAGAAGAATACAACCATTGTTCTGACGTCAAATCCTCCTTTGGCTAGGTAGTCAGCTACACAAGTCTTGCAAATCTTGTTGGGATGAGGAACAAGCCTCTCTCTCTTTGGGTGACAAGAATCTCCTTACTTAGATTTGGCCTTATGGGTGCAAAGAAGGCTCTTGCAGCTTCAAACTCTCTATCACTATGCTAGAACTAGAGCTATTGTAACTATGACTATGACTAGCTTGCTCAAGGCATAGAGGCAAGCTTTTATAGATAGAGAAGAAAGAGATAGGATCAACCACATTATTCATGGGATTGGATTTATCACTTGGAAACTTCCATGAAAGGTGGAAAACCACTTTCCCTTCTATGGAGATTCGAAGCCAAACCATCCTAACTCAACATAGATTCAGTTGGTGAATGGGTTGAAGAGAACCTTCGGGAGTTTGTTGGTTGAAAACTTTACTCAATTCGGTTGGCGCGAGTGCGACTCTGAGACAGAGCGCCAATAGCGTGCCCTTTTTAGAGGATTTCCCTCATTGGCGTGGGCAGTGAATTGAGGACCCGCGCTAATGAAAAAAGAGTTGTTTTCATGGAAATTTTGCAGGAGATGTCTTCAGGGCAAATGAAGCTCATACTTAGAAGAATATGATGCAAGTGGTTTCAGGTCATGTCACTTCTCACAGGTCCCGGAATGAGTCCTCCAGTGTACGGGTGAGGGGTAAAAGGGACGGTGACAAACGGTGACAAATTGTTGTGTAACACCTATGCTCTATAAACAAGGAAAATATACAAGTTCTGGTGTCAATTATCCAATTTTTAGGACCCTCCTCCATAAATTGTCATCAATCTTAACATTTATGGAACATATAAAGAAAACCCAAAATCATGTAACATTAGGGAAGTTGTCAAAGACATCTAAAGCTTCATTATTCACATCTTTGTTGGTATCATGGGAGGGATGCAAAATTTAGTTGAACCTCAATCCCTTAATGTAGGGATTCCCATTACCAAGACTAATTTATTGGAAAAACCTATTTTGAGGGCGACCCTCTAATGATGGTCTATTCCCTTTCCAAAATTGTCCATGGAACCCACTTTATAATCATGAAAAAACATGGATAAACTAATAGGTCGCCTAAAGATTGGAAAAACAAGCATGGAAACAGGTGTCTGGTAGCGAATGCATGGGTTGGTAGAAACACGATTGTAATTGCATGACAAAAATAGCATGGGTTAAAAGAAGCATGGTTTCAAACACATGGATCAACTTCTTTTTAGCTTTGGTCAATCTATTGCTCGACTTTTTAATGTTATGGCATGACAATCACAATGTCATGTTTCACTTTTTTCTAGAATGAAGAAAATGTGATGTAAGTCTCTTAAAAGTCTAAATTGGATAGACAAGCATTAGAAACTTTAAGATCACCTCGTTTGGATGAGTCAATATTCTCTTCACTTTCAATTGCTTAATTGTAAAATATTATTTATTTAAGAAAATAAATTTCTTATTTGAAGAAAGAAAAAATATGCCCCAATTACTTACTTTAACCGCTTTACCTGGGATCAGAATTAGCTACATAGAACAGTGCACATTTCTCAGATCATGATTGTTATTGTTCACAAATCTTATGAGATAACGTGATAATAAATAACCTACCTCTAAAATACATTAATATATCCAAAAAAAATACATTACATAAATCATTTTACAAATATAAAATGAAAAGTAATATAATAAAGTCGTTGTGTGATCTCTGCAACTAGGTTTCAATCTTATAGCACGTTACAGATCATGGCAGAGGCGGGAGGGGGATTTGATGCCCCCTCCTTTCAGGACACAATAGCAGGAAAAAACAAGGAGCCTGAAACTTCATTCTTCACTAAGCTCACTAACTACAATGCCTTTCACTCTTCCAAAATAGCTAAATCTGCGAGAGAGGAAAAGAAAACAAATGGAAAAGATGTAGAAGACAAATCTACAAATGGGACCATCCCAAAAGAAGCTTCAACCTCACGGGAAAGAATGGAAGCAGAGCCCGAAAATACCCAATCAGACCATCCCCAAAGAACAAAGGCAAAAACCAATAACAACTACAACCCCAAAGCAAAAAAAATCTCGGTGTTGGAAATCCAAGACCCAGATGTAGCAACCTACAAAGATTACATGTAGGAGCATGCAGTCATCTGCAAATTCATGGGAATCTGGCCCACTGAAAAGCCTTGAACTGGTGGATTCAAACAAAATGGAAACCAAAAGGAGAGCTCAAGTTGCAACTGGGATCGAAAGGATTCTTCACGGTCATTTTTGACCTCCTTGAAGACAGATACTGAATTTTTTAAGGAGGCCCTTACTTCTTCAACTCAGTTGGGTTCTACATGAGATACTAGAAGGAGATTTTCAACCCAGAAAAGGAAGATTTCACAATACTCTCGATCTAGGTCAGGCTCTACTCGCTGCCAACTGACTATTGGTCACCATCAGTGCCTAAGGCATCGGAACCAAAAATGGCTACTATGTCTCTAATGCAAGAATATGTGTCTAAATGGATGTCTCAGGTGCCCTACCAGAAGAAATAAAGCTAGTCTTCAGAGATTAGATTTGCCTCTAATATACTGACGATGTGAATATACAATTTAGATGCAGAAAGTTCCATGAAAACGGACACCTATTCAGAGAATGTCCCTATAACAAGGCTCAACAAAGCAAATGCTCAAGCTCAAAAGAAATTAGATGAGCAAGGTTTCACGAAAGTAGGACCAAGAAACAGGCACAATAGGAAGGCACAAGGAAAACAAGATCAACACCAAGTAGCCAGTAAAAACAAATATGAAGCCCTACAGAAATACCAAGAAGACCCAATCTCAGATGGAAAGAATGAAGAAGAAACTATGGGGGGAATCCAAAACTCAACAAATCAGAAGCAAGTGGAGAATCATTCAGAGCATTTCCAAATAGAGGAGGACTATATACCAGAAGACACCGATATGGAACCAGCAACGACAGAAACTTCCCCTGAAGACAATGCAATAGAGGAAGCCCTTGAAGGAGTTGATCTCATCTCCATAGCAGAAGAATGGAAAAAAAGGGATTGACAGTTATACCAGTAAATCATATACAAAGAATAGAAGGAGAATACCTTCTACAAGAAGAACTAAAACAGGGCACACTCCAGAAATTACCAGATGACCCAGCAAACAAAGGAATATTGGAAAATATGACATTAGAGCAGAACAACCCCAAAGGACCCAACAGAGAAAGAGGAAGGAAAACCATAAGGAAGCTCCTTCAAGAACTCAGAGCATGACTTCTCAATGAGGGAAAGGTAAAAGCTCCAACTCTTACCCCACATATTTATCAATGAATTGTATTTCATGGAATATAAGAGGCCTAAATGGTCCAGGAAAAAAAAGAGTCTTAAAAAACAGACTCATTACAGACAAACCTGACATTGTTCTCATTCAAGAGACTAATATTGCTATGGAGAACCTCAACATCCTTCAAAAGAATTGCTTCAAAAATTATAGCTACACAACAAATTCCGCAATGGGTACTATTGGCAAGCTTTTGATACTATGGAAAATCTCACTTTATGAGCTATCTTCCTCCATAGCAACGAGGCACTCCATCACCATTGTTCTAAATATCATTGGTTCCAATGAAAGCATATGCGTTACTAATATTTACACTCCACATAGGGTAGCTGAAAGAATCCAAATGCTTCAAGTTGTCAAGAAAATCCTGGAGACCATTCCTCTGCCATTCAAAATTATTGTAGGGGATTTCAACATGGTCCTAAATCTTGAGGAAAAAAGGGGGATTCGCAAGCTGGATAAAGACTCAAAAGTCTTCCAAGCAACAATTGATGAGCTAAGTCTGATAGATATCCCCACAACCAATGGCACCTTCACCTAGAACAACAGAAGGGGTGGAGTGAGATAGATTACATCTAGACTTGATCATTTCCTACTCTCAAAATCCATTTACATGACCTCCTGGGAAATGGAGGCTCACATCCTCCCCAAAATGGGTTCAGACCACTGGTCAATATCTTTGAAAGTTCAAATTTCCTCTGGCCCCAAAAACCATCCCTTTCGATTTGAATCGTTCTGGCTTGAGCACCCAAAATTTACTGAAAATATGAAGGATTGGTGGAAATTCCTAATGCCCCAATCAGGTACCAAAATGTATCAATTCTAGTAAAAATGAAAGCTCATTAAAAAGAATAAAAATAAAAATAAAAATATGGAACAAAGAGGTCTTTGACAACATATTTAAAGACAAAAAAGATCTGGAATAGAGAATGGAAAAGCTCCAACAAAGAATCATCAACAATGGAATCAATGATAAAATGAAGCAAGAATAACTAAGCATTCACAAGAATTGGGAATAAAGAGTTTTACATGAGAAAAAATTATGGAAAAAAAGTCTTGAATCAATTGGCTTAAGTGTGGAGAATGAAATTCATCCTTCTTCCATCATTCCATGATTCAACATAAGAGACACAAAAAAATCCTAGGCCTTAAATCCACAGAAGGGAGTATGGTTCATAACCATGAGGATATAGCAAATGAACTAAATGAGTACTTCAGAAATATTTTAGAAGAGCCCAAGGTTGATAGAGCCAAAGAAATAAGGGAAATCACCAACAACATCCATGCAATCCTCAATCAAGACCATAACAAAATGCTTCTAAGAAAAGTAACGATGCAAGAAGTAGAGGAGGTTGTAATGTCCATGCCCAATGGGAAATCCCCTGGACCTGATGGTTTCACAATTGAATTCTATAAAGCTTGTTGGCCCTTCATAAAAGAGGATTTTCATGCTCTAGTGGAAGACTCCATAGTCAACAAATATGTTCTAAAATCCCTCAATGCTACTTTCCTCACTCTCATTCCCAAAGAAGAAGGTGTTGACACTCTGGATAGGTTCCTTCCTATTTCCCTATGTAATGTAATCTACAAAATCATCACAAAGGTCCTTGCCAATATAATCAAGGTTGTCCTTCGGCTCATTATATCCTCAAACTAATTGGGATATGTGGAGGGAAGACAAATTATGGACAACATAATCCTCTCCCATGAACTGATTCACTCACTAAAATTTAAAAAGAAACTTGGCATGATGATGCATCTTGACATGTCGAAGGCCTTTGACAAAATAAGTTGGGACTACATGAAGGAATTTCTAAAGGCTTTTGGCTTCAATCAAGATTGCATCAATGGATTATGGCCATGGTCTCAGGAGCCTTCTTCTCCATTCTTCTCAATGGCTCCCCCTCCAAGCCTTTCTGCCCCTCCAGAGGCATAAGACAAGGAGACCCCCTGTCGCCCTTCCTCTTTGTTATCATGGCCGAAGGTCTCAGTCGATCCCTAAAGGCAGCAAATATTAACATTTCCCTTGTCAGCCTCAAGCTTCATGACAATGCCCCCCCCCCAACCCATCAACAATTTGTAGGTGACACCCTACTAATGGTCTTAGCTACCATTAAGGAAGCTACCTCTTTCAAAGAAATTCTCAACAGGTTTTCGGAGGCCTCAAGTACCTCCATTAACCTCGAGAAATCCAAATTATTCTTCTTCAATACTCCTATAGTCATTCAAAGAAATATAGCCCGAACGTTGGGCTTTCAAATAGATTTATCTCTCCTCCAAATATATAGGGGTTCCTCTAATTGATAAACCCTTCAAAAGATCCAACTAGGAGGACCTTCAAACAAACTTGCCAAAAGACTAGCAAATTGGACTTTTCACTCCCTTAACTTGGTAGGGAGGTTGATCCTGGTCAAATCGGTGCTGCAAGAAATTCCTATGTATATGTTCTTTGCTCTAGCCGCCCCCAGATCAATCACCAATACCATCATATGCATCTAAAGAAACTTGTATGGAGGGGCATAGACACAAAAAAAAAGGGCTCTTGTAGCCTAGGAAAAGGTGTGCAGACCAAAAAATATTGGAGGTTTGGGTTTGAGGGATCTAGAAATTCTTGGAAAAACCCTTGGGGCCAAAACTTGGTGGTGTTGGAAAGACAACCCACAAACACCATGGGGCCTCATATGGAAGGAAAAATATGTGCCAAATCACTCAAATGACAATCTCATCAGGCTAATAGGCGACATCAAAGGTTCGGCAATCTGGAATCAAGCTTGGGAAAATAAGGTTTTCATTCAAAAGCACAGCTTCTGGGAGATTGGAAATGGAGAAAAATCTCTTTTCTGGGAAGATGCATGGAAGAAACTACCCAAACTAAATAAGGAACAATTCACCCAACTTCACAATGCAATGAAATAAAAAGGAAAACACAGGGTGGCCCATTACTGGAAGCCCAACAATGGAAGGGAAAAATGGCGAGAATGGTTGGAAGATAGAGAATGGGAACCTCTTCCCATTGGATTTGATTGGAGCACTTTTTCCAACACCATTCAAGAAAGACAAATTCAATTTGACAAAGGGGAAGATAAGATTAGATGGGGAAAAACTCTACGGGCCATTTCAACCTCAAGGAATCTTATGGATATATGGCTAACCACAATCAAATTAAGCCTTAGCAAAAATGGAAAACTTTGTGGGGTAGAAAAATGTGGCCCAAAATCACCCTCTTTCTATGGCTAACAATGCAAAGGAAGATCCTAACCTGGGACAATTTAAGCAGAAGAGGATTCAATGGACCCTCAAAATTCCCTCTCTGTGAAAAGAGCGAAGAAACAACAAACCACCTCCTGAACGAATGTGAATATTCCAACAATATTTGGGAGTGGGCGGAGGTGGTTTTTAGAGCTTTTGACAGGGACAAGGTTTCCATCCTCAATACTCTTGAAAATTGGAGAACCTCCTTCTCCTCACACCCTATGGTTGACAAGGCCTGGAATATCATCTTGGGTATCATATGTTGGGTTGTTTGGAAAGAACGAATGCTTAAATTTTCAGAGAATAAAAAAATCCAAAAGAGAACATCCTCACCTTCATTAAACAGATAATTCAGGAATCTGTAGCCATCTCTAAACTTCTGATTTCCAGGGATCCTTCTCGCTGCTGATCAAAGGATCCTTAATCTCCTCAAGATACATTCCCCCTCTCAGAATATTATAACTCTAGTGACAGAAAACCAGGAAGCGCGCTAACACTAGCACCCTTCTAACAAAGACATCCTCAAATTGAATTATGATGGAGCTGCCAAAGGCGATCCGAAAGTTGCAGGTTTTGGGGGTGTCTTCAGAAACTCACAAGGGGAGATAATATGGCTATACGTGGGAAACTTGGGTACAACTACCAACAATGTTGTTGAACTCCAAGCTCTGGAGCATGGTCTGGACATTGCCAAAGCCTAGAGATTCTAGCCGCTCATAGTGGAAGGAGACTCAACTCTCGCCACCCAAGCCTATAGGAAGCTTCAACAAGGAACAATTTTCACCAAGGTAACAGACAACTGGTGGCTCAACAAAACCTTGCACCGCATCAGCCAACACGTTGGAGAGCTAAGTGGGCTCCACTTCCAACTAAGAAGGAAGGCAAACAACTTGGCTAATAGACTGGCAAATGAATGAATAGCTGGGAGCACGAGAATACACTCCCTTGCATGGAGGGACTTAGAGGAGGGACTTCTCTGTCAAGATTGTGAAATAATAAATAGCATTGATACAAGGAGTACGGGTCTCTCTCAATAACGAGATTGCCTATCATTCTCCAGAAAAGGAATGGTACAATTCCCACATCACCTCATTATGATTTCCTCAGACTGCAGTCATCCCAATTCTTCGCATGAAGTAGGCATTAACCAGTTTGTAGCATTCCCTCAAAGTCGTCGCCATCTGGATCCTTCAACCAATACTGATACATGCTCCCTCATGACAATGTTTTACCTCCTACTAGCAGCATTCAATGGGTTTTTCATGTTGACATGCTCCACATTAGCTGCATGCTCTACCTGTGAATGCCCCATCCAAGTTGCTCTTCCCTTCTATTCTTTTCACCCTAGCGTTATTGCTCTCATTGCTTTTCTCTAGGACTCACCCCATGATCCCCTTTCTTTCCAAAGCATGGGTTCTCAACACAGCTCTGAACCTGCTCCCCGGCACGGCCGCAGCTACAACAACTCTAGTGGGACAACCCAAGAAGGTAGCCTAGCACTAGGGCGAAGGCTTCTGCGAGACGAGCAACACTTAATTATGCAGTCACAATCAACCTTTAAACCCAAGATTGCATCCATAAGTTGGAGCTCTAAGTGCATAACATAAGATGGAGAGTGACCACAAAAGCAGTTGATGTTGAACTTGAATGGATTCCCGACCTAGGCCTCACTCGCGGTAGGGAAAATTTGTACATGTGAACCATCGAACTTTCTTGGTAGCTCAAGACAATTCTCGGGCTAGCATTATAAGAACAGTCAGAAAACATGAAAGTTGTGGAGGATAAGTTAGATATTATGAGTGATAAATTCACTATCTATGTGGAATCAGTCCACCACCGTCACTTTGTCACAAGGGACTCGCCTCATTATGCTCTGCTCAAGCGGCGTATGGCTACTATGCAGGCCAATAGAGGGGGGTCTCCGAGCATTAAGAAAGAAATTGCAGGAGCCTCCACCAGTCACCAAGTAGCGACAGACCCTCTTGTCGGTAGCACATCGTAGAAACCCATCAGTCTGGAGGACGAGCCCTTGGAAGACACTTCTTAATGGTAAATTGTCTAATGCTTTTTCCAGGTTTCTAGAAGGTTCCTTTTATCTACGGCACCCTCGACATCAATGCCACTCTCGACGTTTTGGTTTTTCCAATCATTCTTAGTTCTTGCCCTTTCGGATCAAGGGGATTTTTTGGAAAATTTTGCAACTCTCCTTCTATCCTCCATCTATCTTCTCTATCTTCTCAGCTCAGAAGAAGGAGATTTTTTGTATACCATTGTAAAAGAAATTTCAAGAAATGTAAGAGAGGCCTTTTTTGTAATCATTGTAAAAGAAAATACTAGCTCTGGTGCTTGAGCATCCTACTCGCGCCACCCCACTCTGATTGTAAATACCATATTTTGAATTAATAGATACTATCTTACTTACAACCATATATGTGTGTGTGTGTGTATATATATATATGTGTGTGTGTGTGTGTGTGTGTGTGTGTGTGTGTGTGTGTGTGTGAATGATGCGTCATTCTATTATTGAACAAGTGTAATAGGGGTTGTTTTTTAGTACCTGCCTCTTTGCGAAAAGTAATTGATAGCAAAAATTATTTTAACTCAAATCAAATGAATACTATGATATTCAAAAAATATTTAGACTATAAATCTAAAATATTTAGGTTATAAATTGAAAATGAATAGTATTGTTATTTTTTTAACTTATTGATATAAAGATATTGGATAGCTAGATAAAATATTGAAATTGTTGTAGTTTGTTGATTACTTGCAGTTTAAAGGAGCCAATTAAAAGTTGATAAATTTTATCAATTTTATTATTATTTTTTAATTTTAATTTCATTTAATTGATAAAAACTTTAAAAATACATTATATATTATCACACACAAAAATAATAATAATATCAAAACAATTTAAATTTCATAATAACTTAACATTAAAATACAACTTTCATAATTTTACTTTAGTTATCAATTTAAATATTTGCTATTCTATTGAATTTAGAAGATTTATTGTTTTCTTCATCTAAAAAATTATAAGCTCTTGAATTCAAAATCATAAAATAATTATGAATTTATCAATTTGCAAAACAAACTCAATAATTATAAAATATATCAATTTACTAAAACATCTATTGTCATTGAATAGTAATAAACCATATTAACACATTATCTTATTATTTTCAAAATTATTTAGAATCTATGAAATAATATGTATATTCTTCCCATCAAAACTATCCACCATTTATAATTAATAAGTGCATTATATCATGTTATTACACCTCAATGAATTTGTAGGTTATCGATTACTTGTAGTTTAAGGGAGTGAGTTAAAAAGTAGATAGAATTTATCAATTTTTTGAGTTGTTTTAGTTATAATTTCATTTAATTGATAAAAAATTTGAAAATTTATATTACATAAAAATAATAATAATGTAAAAATAATTTAAATTTCATAATAAGTTAATATTAAAAATATAACTTTAATTATTTTACTTTATTTATCAATTTAAATATTTATTGATGTATTGAATTTAGAAGATTTATTGTTTTTCCCATCTAAATATTTATGAGAATCATAAAATAATTATGAAATATATCAATTTACAAAATAGTTACCGAATATATCAATTTATAAAAACATGCATTGTCATTAAATAGTAATAAACCATATAAAACTATCCATTTATAATTAATAAGTGCGCTATATCATGTTATTACACATAAATAATATTTATGTATTTGAAAACAAAGTTATGCATTCATAGAAACTAATACTAATATTAATCGGGTCGGCTCTTATTATTATTATTATTATTATTATTATACATTTCATAAACGTAAATTAATAAAGAATATTTACATATAAATTATGTCAATGAAATGTTATCACACAAAACAAATGAAATATTAATAGGTTCAAGATACTCATTCCACCAATTCAGATTTCCAACATCGGGATTTGAAACATTTAATATCAAAAATTCGTCAGCGACCACCAAATGATCTTTAACAACATCGGGATTTGAAACATTTAATATCAAAAATTCGTCAGCGACCACCAAATGATCTTTAACAAATATCCATCACATCACATCACATCACAAATTCCTTACCTGCAACCGTCCGTCCGTTTTTTTTCAAGTGCCACGTTGACTCTTACACTTAGCTTGCCAAGCCATACTGAATAGTTCAACCACCTAGTGTCATTGAAATATTGTTTCACATTGATAGCAAAGACTACAAAGCAACAACAAATCAAGAAATAACACAAATGACAAAATTGCACCCAAGAAAAACACAAAAGTTATGTCAATATTATGGAGCAAACAATTTCTCAATCAAAATGATTATCGTCCTTTCCGTAGCTACATAACAAGCATTCATTAGATATTAATAATACTAAATAAGGCATAGGAATGAAACAAATCAAAGGAAGTTGAAAGTAATAAATAAGCAACTCATAAATGTTACTCAGTCCAAATAAATTGTCCCATCATATTCATTATTGTAAAATGAAGGCATTATCATCCCAAAATTAGAGCATATGAAGGAGAGAAATGAAACAAACATATATATAATGCTTCACAACTCTATCTTTTCAAACAAACTTTTGGCATGTCTATTGGTGTAAATGAAGATAAAAGATATGAACAAACCCAATAAAACGAGAAACCAAACAATGAAAATTTTCCAAAATGACAATAGTGATGAATAAAGCTAACGAAATGAGAATTGTAACAAAGAAAATTTTCCAAATGATAACATCTCGGGACACTGATGCATATGGTTGTAAAACGAGGACACCATCCTACCAAAACAGATAATATGAAGGAGAAAAATCAAACACAATCATATAATTCTTCACAACTCGAGAAGTTTCAATAAACCTATACCTCCCTATGGATGTAAATGATCAGAGAAGTGATGAACATAAACAATGAAATGAAAAAATAAACAAATCAAATTTGCCAAATAATGATCATAGAAGTGATGAACAGAGACAATGAAAGGAAAAACTAAATAAGGAAAATTTTCCCAATAATAACAAATCAAGACGGTGTTGCATAGAGTTGTGAAAAATAGTTATTATGCCAAACTGAGCATATGGTGGAAAAAAACAAAAGGAGAACCCATATAATGCTTCACAACCATAGGAGTTGGAACAAACCTATAGCTTATAATTGAAAACACGGTAAACCAAACAAAGTAAATATTTTTCCAAATGATTACATATCAATAATGACAAAAAGGGACAATGAATGAAAAACCAAACAAAGAAGATTTGTTGAATGACAACATATCAAGAGGGTGCAGTATAGAGTTAAAGAAAGGAGGGACTTAACAGTTTCAAGCAACTTAATAATCAATTCTTCCCATTAAATTCATGGATAAAAGGACAAAACCCAACACAATTGAACAACCCAAAGCAAGTAGTAGATAAGAAAACAAAAATGAACTTCGTAATTCTTGATTATGGGTAGACTGTTCACTAGAAATTGGACAAGTTAAACCTTTTACATAGTTTTCTTCCAAACTAGTTCTTAACAACATGAACAACTATGAATATCTCCATTCAAAATTGAATTTGACAATTGTAACCAAACCACACTTCTAATAGAAAAACCCCTTCATATAATTGGAATTAGAGTAATTACAATGTTCTTAAATGGCCAAAACCAGTGTTGTATTAAAAAATACAAAATTGATCATTGTAACAATAAAGTAGCACGATAGAGTATCTAACACAACTCCAAAGAAGGTCATAGCTTAAAGGTAGATGAAAAAATAAAATGGATAGCGTAGTCAAATATTCAATTGGATTAGTCACGAATAAAACAATTATGAAGAATTACATGGTCTCATTATACAAAGAGATCTATTGAAGACATATCTACATATAAAATATAGTTTCTCCTTAATGCAATAAAAACACCTCTCCAATATGGCATAACTAACATTTGTATAAGGCCACATAGAACACATCATAAATAAATTGAACAGACACAAGTCTTGCTTAGTGGACAAAACCTTACCTCCAAAATATTGCACAAGCCCTAAGTCACTCCCTCAAATTAACAAAAATATTACTCAAACCCCAAAATCAAACAAAAAATTGCATGATAGTGCAGAACTATGGAGTTATGAACAAAAAATTAGACATAAGAAAAACTTCCTAACAAAGAACTGCAAGTCTATACTCCACAAGCCTAGCATACACATAATGTTAAATAATATATGTCAACAAAAAGGTTGAACACATTCAAGCATGTTCAATCAATTCAAACACAAACAAAAGTTCCCCAAAAAATAACTACAAGCCTACAATCATTACAATCAATAAAATATAACTTCGTCGACATGATATGGAATCAACCCGCGTTTATAAAATATGCTTAGAACACCCTGAAATATAAAATATGCAACATTTTTCTACAAGAAGCACTAATTTTTTGGACTAGTATGGAACTCCATATGCCCAAAACACCCTGAAATGAAAAAATATGCGACATTTTTCACAGAAAGCACTAAGTTTTTTTATCAGTATGAAACCCCTAGGACATGTTGCTTTGGGGACTCCCAAATGTTAGTGCACCAAGAATTGAGGGTAACTTGATCACACCTTAACAAGTGTACACATTTTAATAAACTCTAGATTTTCAATTGATTAGGCTAGACAATGACTTGTCAAAGTTTAATTTTGGTCACATAAACTGAAGTTGTGAGATTTGAAGTTGGAAAAAGATCCACTAGATTTTAGCTTGAAAAATACACTCAATAGCTCAACATAACTCTCCTCAAGACTTCACATGTACTGAAAAGCTCAACATAGAGAAAAAAAAAATTGTGAAAAAAAAAATAGATTGTACATACAAAGATAATTATAGTTTCATAGTGTTGATGCAATGAACCTAGTACAATTGACAGAAGAAATATTTGTAGCTCAAAGATGAAAATGCATGTTCATGCTAGATCATTGAATTTCTTTAATGTTACTGATAGTAAACAAAATTAAAATAAAAAGAGTTTGTTGATGCAATATTACTGAAGATTGTTTAATATTATTGTGAGTAAAAAAAAAAATTGTCACGTGAGGATTTTCTCCATGCAGTCAATACTTATTGTTTTTGTCCTTGTGTAGGCAAGTCTCGAATGATTATTTGAACCATTCCTACAACAATGAGAAATAGTTCAAAGTTTTGAATAGCATAACTTGATAAGAAATAATCTACATTGGAAATTTTCAAATTGTCTTGTTAGCATATTTGTGTTATAGAAAAATTTATGAGCAATATGAAACAAGAATGTTTATGAACAGATTACTTAAAAAAAAAATTTCATGCAGTCGAATCTGTATCTATATCATTAAATACATCATCATGATTGCGTATAATTTTTTTGTGAAGAATGAAGTCACACAACATGTAGATAACAACACTTTTCTCTTTTAGATAGCCTTGATACGACAAAGTTGTCAAATCTGACAATAATATTCTTAAAGCAATATATCAATAAGTACATGGTACTTTTCCAACTTCTTTGTTGACTATTGTGCACTTTAATCGGTGTTGGTAGGTAAAATCAGTTATGCCTCAAAATTAGTACAATGCAACATCTTTCCTTCTACATAACAAAATTTTTTTACTGTTAAGTTGCATTGTGAGCAAACAAGCTAAAAGTGATTTGAATATATATCTGTTATCATTAGCATACCCTCAACCTAATTCACAAACAATAATGTATTTACTAATTAATACACATTTTTTTTGGGTGAAAATGTGTACAATATGACATAAAATGTCCTAGTTACAAGGTTTCATGTTTTTTTGTAGACATGAGCAATGCTTTAATATCTTCTGAAGGTTTTTTTGTCTTGAATGTTGTTGTGATAGTTCACTCACTCGTGCAAAGTGTGCCATGTGCTTCTTTTCATTTAACAACATTATGAATAACATCATCGGAAATTCTTTCATCGCGAGTTTTTTAGATGAAATCAAATTTTGTTGCAAATGGTGGGAATATGTATAGCTATGTTATGATAAAATATATGCATTGGCTTTTTTTTCTTCTTTTCTTTTTTTTTAATGAATTAAAATGCAATCAAATTTCATTACAAATGATGAGAAAATTTACAAATACATAACAACAAGAGATAAAATTCTAGAAAAGCGAAGATATATTCCTTTCTTTTTATTTAGGTGGCATATGGACTGGAAGAGGTAGACTTACAGTGGATTTTTCATTTTCTAAATTATTGTCCTTGATTTCCAAAGTATATTGCATTCCTGGTTTCTTTTCACTCATTACAATTGCACCTATTGTCCCATGTGCATAGTCTTCAGTTGTTGCTAGAATCATTTTGATTGATGTGTTTGGGATGAAGTTGTACGAGTCACAGACAAGAGAAATATTTTCTATGTTTGTGTATTTGTTTTCAAGCAGTATACAATCAGACTCACCATGGTCATGGGTTGTTTTTGCTCAATTTCTGAAATTTTTTATACAAATACCTCTACCTGGAAGAATGTTTTGCTCATGTTCATTAATGAATATTTCCATGAAGATTCAAGGTGAATGTTAATTCACCTTTTGCATTTGTCAAATCCACTCAAAGAATTTCATTTTCTTTTTATCTAATGTTTTTTTATATGTGACAACGATGTTTGCATGGAAAGTGTTCCCAACTTTGTAGCTAGTTGGATTTTCAATGCTTACATGTATGCATGGTACCAATTTGTGTTTTTGAATCAAAGAACTTTGAGGAAAAAAGAAAATGAAAGACACTTTAAAAAGCAATCGTGAGACAATTTATTTGAATTGTAATTGACAATATTTAACCCTTTTTTTCTTCCAATGTTTGTTTTTTTGTTTCACTTTCACATGGTCTTTTCATGATGTTGTTAGAATATTTACCTTGTTAGAAATAAGAGTAAGTATGCAAAGATATAATATAAAGAAACTTGTATATTAGAAGCAGTTCAAACTAACCAATAGTTAAAGAAAACAAATGATTGTTTTGTTGCTCATTATCTATTTGGGAAAAAAATAAAAAAGATGTTAAGAATTATAACCAAATGAAAATAAATTATCGTTGGCATACATATAACGTCAAAAATAAAAAAGGAAAATTAGCCTATGTTGTAACATGAAAAAAATGCAAGCCAAAAAATTTACCTTCAATTTCGTGCAGTAAGTGAACTTTAAATAAAGTCAAATAGAAGATGAACTAGGTTGTGGCTAGTCCAATATGTGTCTGATATGTGGACTTGACATTTTTTAGGATGTAATTTTGTTCAAATATGATTAATAGCATATTTTCCTTTTTGAACAAAGTTATGCATAACTTCTTGCATTTTCAAAGATTGCATATATTCTTGTACCAATTGTCGGACACCTAATGCGTTAAGGGTTGGTGTGGTGGAAGTTGAAAAATCACTAGAGTCTAAGGGAACTTGGAATATAAAACCAATGGTCATAGGGATTGTATAAATGTATATATTTTTTAATATAAATGAAACTCACGCTTATCGTAATTTGTTGTCCATTATTTGTGTGTCAATTTAACATGGTATCAGATTTGGTGTATTCCTACCCTGCTCAAATATGAGCCACTCGTTTTGTGACCTCATATGCCAATTAGATTTTCATTTCTCCCCGTTTGAGCACTGCTCTTAAAATGTCCTAAGCTATTTCTATTTTTATTTTCCCATTGTCATTTATGTGAGTTTGGTAGGCCTAGAATCTCCTCAACATTGTTGCAACTATTGAAACATATATCTCCATTATTGTTAATTGAATTGGCCTTTTCTTCACTTATAATACATGAGTCAGTGGCTTGAACATTCAATATCATATTGTTTAGTGTGCCGTTTATAAGGTCAGTATATGGTAAAGGCGAGGTTATCGTCACTCAGAATCATCATTAGCTCTAGATGTTGCTTATTCACTGGCTTGAAATTGGTATGAATAATATCATTCACTATTGCATTTCCAAGCATCATGGTTGACTAAGCTGTAACGGATAATATATCCTCCTCAACCTGTAATATGCATAGTGTTAATTAGTAACAATGATCAATACAACACATAACTTTTCCTGGCTTGGTGGTGGTGGTTTTGTACCCTTGTTGGTGTCAACATTCATACATTTTTAGAGTTATTGTTGCAGACTAGTCTCGAGCACCACATCCTCTCTAATTCTCATTGCCCTTTATGAGTACAAAATTACCCTTAAGGCTCTCATTATCAATGTCAAGGAATTTCGGAGAGTAGCTATCCCCCTTCACCAAAACGCGGGCTCTATCTGTCAGTCTATTATGTTATAGTGGGAGGTGGATGGTTATAGAGTATTTTGTCACACTCCCAGTCTCATATCCTGAAGTGTCGCACTTTGTGTTGTCAATGTCACAAGTGCCGCAAAGTGATGAAAGTTGTCGCAAACAATGTATTTACCATCAAACATGTTTGGAACATCCCTGAAGAAAAGGAAGAAAACTTTCCTTGAAATCTGAAGAGCTTTTCAAAAACCTTGTTTTGCAAGACTAGTGCTACTTTTCTTAGGAAAATCTGTGTTGGTAACATTTTGCATAAATAGTGACTAATGCTACCAGCACTACTTTTACCAAGAAAATACATGTTTATCCTTTTCAGGAAATTTTTCCCAAAGTGGAGGAGAAGCATCCCTTACTAGAAAGCTTGAGAACAATGATGTGGTTTTAGGTAGATGAAGATTGGAACGATACCTCCCATTCTTGGCCCTAGATCCTACTCCCATGGATCACTCCCTTGAGATGTGGAACTCCTCCCTCTTTTCATGGATCCTCAACTCCCTCTCCTTCCCTGTAAATGATATCCCTACTATCCAATAATGGTTGGCTTATGATTGGTTTCCTTCCTAATGTTGAACTATGCCGAATTGCTTCCCATTTTGCTAAGCAGAAAGGAGTGCTTGAAGATTAAGTCTAGGACTTGGAAACTCACCTAAAGGAAGCTTCCAACATCAAGGCTTAAGTGGTTGTAATGCTCCCTTTACCATCTATTAATAATACATTATGTGTTTTATTTCCATAAATGTGTCAATTATTTCTTATTTAGTGTAATACTCCTTGATTTGTTACATGGTTTATATTAGAATGAATTTTCCTATGTATGTGTTTGTTGTCTCCACGTGATTTTCCTGGTAGGAATTCATCCATAATAGTGAAGATGAGATTGAGCTTGGAAACTAAAGAATCAAGGACGACACCAGTGGATGTTAGCATCAGAGTGAGGTAGGTCACCTATCCTCCTTTGTGTTTTATGGTATAAACTAGGAAATTTTACATAAATTTATCTTCGTTTGTTACTAGATCCTCCCATAGGACTAGAGGGATCGTTTCAGTTTGCTGAAAGGATTGTCTTCCCAAAAAAATGGAAACTCTGTTGGGGAGTACATAAACCTTCAAGCCTCCTGATCTTTGGTCTCTTTCGATTGGTTTGACCAACCTCTTAGTGATCCATATCTTTGATTAGTTTTGGATCCACATTCCGATTAGTGTGTGGTTTAGAGTGTCAAATCTAGGTCTTTGTTCAACTTTGTTTATTTTTTCCTAAGGTTTTCTTGCCCATAACACCTTTTTATACAAAAAGTGTTTCGACAACAAGAATTATGTTTCTTACAGTAGCGATGAAGACCCTGTCAGCACATATTTTGAACATTACAGTAGCGTTGGTCCAAAAAAGAGATATTTTTTAGGGTTTTTGACAAAATATTTTGAATGTCTCGATCTCTATAGTCTTTCTCTTGTTGTTGTTAGATTCTTTGTGGTTTGCAAAAGTTTGTCCCATGTTTAACAAGTGAAAATGAATTTTGGTTAAATCTTTAGTTCTTTGGGTAATTGAATTTGTTGTTTGTTGCTTGTATGTGTGGAAGGAATATTGATTTGTTGTTGGTTAAAGAATTATTATTTCTTTTGAAAACCATAAAAGAAATGGCATTTTCATTTTCTTATCTTTCATCTCAAAGTTTAATTTTCAAAATTTCATTAGATTACATTGCGTTGAAAATTCATTTTTAAGATTGTCATTGAGCATAGATTACATTGCTTGGTGTTGAAAGCTAATAGTGCATCTTCATTCATTTGAAAAGAAAAAAAATTCATGTATGTGAACTTTAGTGAATTAAAATTCATTTACTTTTTTATCATTGCATTGGAATTGTGGAATTGAAATATATAGTTAGGAATATATTTTTGGTTGTGTATTTCATTGTTGAATCAATGTTTGCACTTATTCCCTACACTAGATAGCTTTCATTCAAATGAAAAGAATTGTTTTTTCATATTAGCTGCATCGTAGGTGTGTCTGGGTGACATCGATTTTTCAGCCTTGAAACTGAAACATAATTTAAGATCAACCTTAAAATTTATCTCAATTAACCTAAGGATCATTTGGAACATTAACGAAAACATATAGAGGTCCAGTCTAGAGACATGTTCCAGTGTCGTTAAACGTAGGAGTTGTCGTTGTTTTCTAGTGTTTCATTTCGGGGGTGAAATATCGTTCCATGTACGTAAGTGTATAGGATCATTCTCCACATATCTTTAGGTATATTAGACGACGCTCCACACATGAAAAGTATAAATGAATACTCTCATCGAACGGTTACACATTAGACAGCACTATTACGGACTACACTCCCACATACCATTGAGTATATTTTGGGAGTCCCCTATAGGTTGCTATCCATCCATAGGTAATTGATTATGTTGCCTTGTATACCTTGATACATCGAACATAGAATTTGGGTAGATTGGTTGTCGTATGTTAAGTCCTTGGTTCACCAAGGTGTATATTTTAGTTCACAGTTGCTTGGTAAACCTTTATGCCTAGTTACCCCTTTTTGATTTTTTTTTTTAATTTCTAAAATTATTTGACCACGAGACAACATCCTTCCTATGGAAATAATCCTTAGTAGATCTTAGGTTGAGACTAATGGCAACAGTTCCTGAGTCCACCAATCAAGGAAACCCCTCTAACAGGAATCCTGGTCCTTTTCCTTTTTTTGGAAATATTGGTGCTCCTTATCTGGCAACGTTGTCCCTTCTTGGATTTACCATTGGTTATCCAGTTTGGTTTTTTTCGCCCCCTATGATTCTGAATGTCCAAACTGCTTCTCAGATGGGTTCTCCTCCACTTAAACAATATCACCTCTAGTTGATCCTAAAGTTGACTATTTTCCTTCTTCGATTGTTCGGTCTTCTTCCTCTTCTTCCTCTTTTTCTGGTGAAAGCCTGTAAGCTAGTAACTAGGTGGATAAGAAGAAGAAGGAAAGGAATATTAAGAAGAAGAAAAATAAGCAAGGGGACAACCAAGCAGTCATTGCTACATATGCAACTAATGTGGATAAACCTTCCAATCAGCCCCGCAAAGTTAAATTCCCTTGCAAGATTTGTAAGGGTGACCACCTTCTTATAGATTTTCCTAGTATTCCCAAGGTATTAGAAGTGTGGTCTATAGTCTCACATCGGCCTTCATCATCAGCCTCTGGAGATCATGCCGATGACAAATCCTCAACTAGTGATAGTAAGGTCCATGGGAAAAAGGGTAAAGTCAAATTTCCCTGTAATTTATGTGACAGGAATCATCATATTCACCTTTGTCCTTATACAGATGAAGCCTCAAAACTTTTGGACAACCTTACATCTTCTTAGCCTCGTCTTCCGACTGGTTATTGAAAGATTTCCCCTGATCCTCCACTATTTGACCAAGTGATTGATCATAATTCATCTCTACTCAATCCCACTCTCTCTAAATGTGAATCCCATTAGTCTATTCCCATCCAACCATTGGTTGAGAAAATGGTTGCCTTGATTCCACCTGCAGTTGATTGTACCTTTCTCATAGAGAGTGAGTCTCATACCACTCAGGTTCTTCTTGTTTCTTCAGATCCCAATGATTGGGGGGAAATCCTCCCGTTCCCACGGTACAATGGGGTGATCCTCCCGTTCCCATAACGCAAGGGGGAATTTCTTCCGTTCCCATGGTACCCCATCCAAGTAGTATGGTCACTTCCTTTGATTGGAGTCGACTAGCAGGATATTCTCTTCCTTCTTATGTGCCCTTTCAGATCACAACACAGGCTTATAATATACATGTACCTGGCACAATCATAGATGAAGGTGCATCTATTAGTATCGTGTCCTCAACTACTTGGCAAAGATTTAGGTTCTCTACAGCTTGTGCACGTTACCCAAAATATTTTGGCTTTTAACGAAGGAAAAAGTCAACCATTAGGTATGCTTCCTAATTTGCGTATTACTTTGGGAGGAAATATTGTTTATATTGATGTGATGGTTTTCCAAGGCCCTTTCTATTTTAATTTACTCCTTGGTTGTGACTATGTTTATGTAACGGGAGCTCTTTCTTCTTCTCTCTTTTGAGTAATGTGTTTCACGCATGAAGGGAGAATTGTGACCATTGATCTACTTTCATTCGATGCTGCTAATTTGAATCTCGGTCAACCATATTCCCTAAAAGGTCCTTGTATGCAAGTGGTATCACCCCTGCCACAGGTTAATTATGTGGTAACATGTTCCATGCTCATGTCTACTAATGATCTCATCAGTGATATAGTGCATCATTTCCTGGGGGCATTGGAGCTTGATCTTTCCATTAGATCCCTTGACATATTTCCCTTCCAGAGTGTTGTTCTCCCATCTTATGAGAACCTCTTGGAAGCCATTACCTCTTATGGACCATGAATCAAAGTTCTTGGAGCGCATTTCCTTTTCTTGTTTCAATCTCCTTAAAAAATGAATCAAGGTTCCTAGAGTAGAGATCCTTTTCTTGTGTCAAGCTCCTTAAAAAATGAATCAAGGTTCCTAGAGTAGAGATCCTTTTCTTGTGTCAAGCTCCTTAAAAAATGAATCAAGGTTCCTAAAGCACTGTTCCTTTTCTTGTGTCAAGCTCCTTAAAAAATGAATCAAGGTTCAGAGAGTATATTTCTTTTACTTGTGTCAATCTCGTTAAAAAAAGAAACAAGGTCTCATGAGCATGGTTATTTTCCTGTGTCAAGCTCGTTAAAAAATGAAACAAAACCCCTTCCAATTTGAGTCTTTGATTAGATCTCGTAAATTCCCAGTTGAGTCTTTCACTTGATCTCATAAATAAACGTTCATTCCATCCACCTGTTAGTAACCAGTAGTCTACTTAGGTGAATGAAATGAAACTTGGGGAGCATGTACCTCGAATTGAGTCATTATGCTTGGGGCATGAAAACTTATCTCAAGCATAGTTTTTCTTTGTTTCAAGCTTGTGTAAAAATGAAACAAAATATCAAGAATAGTTTGTCTCCATTTCAAGCTTGTGTGAAAATGAAACCAATCTCATGCATAGTTTCTCTTTGTTTCAAGCTTGTGTAAAAACGAAACCAATCTCAAGCATACTTTTTCTCCATTTCAACCTTGTGTAAAATGAAACCAAATCCAAGCATAGTTTTTTCTCATGTTTCAAGCTTGTGAAAAAATGAAACCATCTTCAAGTATCCTCAAACATAGTTTCCCATATTTCATTCTTGTGTAAAAATGAAACCATTCCCACTTTACCTCTAGTGATTGTTGTTTTTATCAGCATATTTTTGCGAGCTGAGCCTTGGATTTTTCATTCCATCGTCATCATCTCTTTGGCTGATCATACATTTTTACTTGGTTTTTTTCCCCTTTCCTGAGGAACATCTGCAATGAGTGGTATTATTAGCCAGCCTCTTGACCTTTACATGTTTTGAGCAGTTCCATCATGACTGGAACTAGTTTCTATCCTTTTATACCCCTCGTTCCTCTAGGTGGAGTCCCCTTTTAGCTCTTTTCAAACTCCAAAAATATGTAAATTTTGTCGAGCACTTGTCTTTTCAAACTCGTAAAATTAAATTAAAATACATCTACTCAGTATAAGTTTAACCCTTTTCCAGACTAAGATAGACTAGTTACAAAAAAGGAATACCATAGTCAAACGTGGCTAAGAGGTTCTCTTGAGTATCATTTTCTACCTTTTCGAATTTGAGAGACTATTTACGAAAAGGGACATTTGGAGTTTTCTTTTCCGCCTCTTTTTACAACTCTCTAAACATGAAAATATGTCAAGTTACCCCTTCGTCGGACTCGTAAAACTAAAATGACGAAGGACTTGTCACCATGACAAGACCGAGCTACTCCTTCCTAGGGATCATTATAAATACTAGGATGGATTCATCTGAAGGATGAAATTATACAACAAGCATATGGTATCCTCTTCAAGTTTGATATTTAAAATAAAGAGGTATTTGCTAGAAATAGTGGGAGAAAATGGAAGGAAACATATATCCTGTATCCTGTATGAAGGCAATATGTCACTCTTGAACATGACACTTATTGGTATCTTGTGTCAGGTTTGGGACATCCTCACTTTGTCACTTGTCTTACTAAGTTAGGAAATCCATTTGCCTCTCATTTGATTATATATTGTCACCATGACCTCTAATCCTATTTTGAGTCAAATGTTGCCAAATTCTGGAGTTGTGTCGATGATATGTTCAAGAGAAGTCCCACCTACAAATTCAAACCACTTATACCCTATTTGACTTTTTCTGCATGAATCATGAATCACCCTTTCCAAATTTATAAAATCCTATGTTTTATGTGATGATGTGGGAAACATTATGGCCCTCCTTTTATGGGTCACTTCCTGTCAACTCTAGCTCATTATCCAAGAAGATGATATAGAAACTCCCTTTCAGTACCTTGGAACTTGACTGTCTCAATGACAGGTTCTTCACTTTCAACGATAGGTTCCCATCACTAGCCTTTGATCGAAACATTTTGTGAGTGTTCGACTTCAACTTCATTATTCACACTCATGGATTGTGATGTTGTACCTTGAGAGCCATCATCATCATTGATGGTTTCTCTCGTTCCTGTTAACATTTTACATCATTGGTCGATAATCAGGTGTTTTCTACCATGTTCGACTACAACCCGTTTATTCGCATAGTGAGATTCATACTTTGGTTGGATCGAGACAGAGATGAAGACCCTAGGTTTCGTTTGATAAATCTAGGCTACGTGGATTTATTAAGTATTCATGGTTGTTAACATTATCCTTTCTATTCAGATGGTTGTGCCCATGCCATGGATCCATGTATTGCTAAATGCCTACTCAGAGATGTATTGTCAGGCATTCTTACAGCAAATATGTCAGATATATTGTATTATGTTTGATTTGCAAGTCTCCTGATGATGGTTCTCTAATTCCTTGCCTTTGTTTATAAAACACCTCAGCCATCACATCCCTCTATGACTTCATGCTTTAGGTGGCATCTGTTATACAGTATTTTTCCACACTCCTAGTCTTGTATCCTAAATTGTCGCACTTCGTGTCATCAATTTCGCAAGTGTCACAAAGTAATGAAAGTTGGCGCAAACAATGTATTCACCATGAAACTTGTTTGGAACATCCCCGAAGAAAAGGAAAAAAACTTTCTTTGAAAGCATTTTGAAGAGATTTTCAAAAACCTTGTTTTGCAAGACCAACACTACTTTTATCAGGAAAAATTGTGTTGGTAACCTTTTGCATAACTAGTGACTAGTTCTACCAACACTACTTTTACCAGGAAAATACATGTTGGTCCTTTTCAGGGAGTTTTTCCCAAAGTGGAGGAGAAGCTTCCCTTAATATAAATCTCGAGAACGACAATTTGGTTTCAAGTAGATGAGGATTGGAATGAGAGCTCACATTTTTGGCCCTAGATCCTACTCCCATGAATCTCTCCCTTGAGATGTAGAACTCCTCCCTCTTTTCATGGATCTTCAACTCCCTCTCCTTCCCTATAAATAAGATCCCTATTATCCACTAAATGTTGTCTTATAATTGGTTTCCTTCCTAATGTTGAACTATCCCCATTCACTGCCCATTTGCTAAGGAGAAAGGAGTGCTTGAAGGTTAAGGCTATGTTGACAGTGCTAGATCCGCCAACATTCAGGGGATCGCCCCAGTATGAAGTCCCAACTAGACCTTACACTATTTGGTGTGGGAGTCCCATTCGGTATTATGGCCCGGTTTCCATTGTCTTAAGGATTTGCCTCAACTCTTGCTTTTCAGCACATGAGAGTGGTCTACTTTGTCTTCGGGAAGTGAGGTTCACGTGCCTGGTGAGTGTAAGTGTACTTGTGTCAATGGTTCTTTCACTATGAGGGTAAGAGAATGAAGGTGAGTTCTAGGTTGAAAGGGATCAGTCCAAACTCGGATAGGAACACACAACACAAAAGGACATACACAGCTTCTAATGGAGAATTCCACTTGGATGCAGCAGTCACAACGTATAAGGTAATATAACACGTACAAAGCTCATGGATCAGTCCAAACAAGTGCAACGGTTGTTACAGCAAGGTTCATGTGAAAGGTTTGTCTGATGTTTGGCAAAGCATTTGAAATGGACGGGACATCATTAACAGCATATACAACACATTTCCATTAATAGATTATGCATTACAACAAATGAATCAGTTCATATGTAGAACACAAGTTAAAGCAACATGCATTACAAGTGTTAAATATCAATCTTACAACAAACACAATACATGTGTGAAAATGTGTTGGCCTGTTAACAAGCTTCTGAAATAAGCGAAAGTTCTAAGACACATCGTTACACATATATCACTAACCTCGTCAACGGGGAGTTGGAGCCACTAATTACTCCTTGAAGAAAAGATTACAGACTCTCTTGGCTATGTGGGAGGAGCTGAGGTGAAAAGTCTTTTGCATGTACAAATGAGGGGGTATTTATAGCCAAGGGTGAAACTGACCCTTGTGGCTATTCGACTACCTCATGACCATTTGACTTCCATGACTCTTTGACTTACATGACTCTTTGTTCAACAAGTGGGTCTCTTGGACTTCCACGTTACATCACATTCATTGAAAACAAGCCCATAGTGGAGATGTGGGCGACATGACTCATGACGTGACTCGACATGACTTGACATGAAAATGTTGGTACATTTGTGTCGCTGTTGGAGTGCATGTCGAGCTATAATGCTGCTCAGTGGTGGATGTCTTTATGGCGTATCATAGCTTCACCTCCGCATGGCGAAGTGAATGGGGTCTTCGATGGTCCTTGGTTCACTTGATGAAGCTTTAGCATGTTTTCCTTGATTGCATGTTGGAAGGCTTGACAAGCTCATCTGTTCCTAAAGGTGCATGTTCATTGCATTTGCCTGTTTTGCATGCATCATTTTTTCGTCCGTTGGTGAAACTGTCCTTCTGCATGTGCTCCCTTCGTTCATCCCATTCGTCATCTATCCACATTTATTGGTGTACCTATACATGCAGTCACTCATGAAGAGATTACATCAAATCCAAAACCTCCTCGTCTACCATGACACATGATCATTTCGGATGCAAGTGACTAGGAGAGGTGGCAAAGGCTGTGGTGAGGGATGATGGTTTTGCGCACTGCTGATGAAAACTGCGCAAGAGTCACTGAGTGATTGAGATGGAAAATTTGAGTCAACAGTCACTATCTGCGAGGTTTGGCTCGTTTGGGAGGAAAAATTGTGCAAATTTTAGGAGGAACAGTTCGGGCTGCTGAAAGGCAAGGTAGGCATGCTCTACACATTTTTCAGAACGAATGGGCATCGAGGCTGGATAGCCAAATTTGCGCAATTTTCCAGAGGAATGGATCGGGCTGCATGAAGGGTCAGCAGGCAGGGATTGTGCAATTTTTCTGGGGAATTGCCCGCGAGACTGGCAGCCAAAACTACGCAATTCCCAGAGGGAACTGCCAGTTGGCTATTGGGGTCACTGGCAACCAAAACTGTGCTTCCTAGATGTAATTGCCAGTTGGCTGCTGGGGTCAATGGAAACCAAAATTGTGCAATTCCCAGAGGGAACTGCTAGTTGGTTGCTAAAGCCACTGGTAGAAAAAATTGCACAATTCCTAGAGGGAATTGGTAGTCTGCTGCTAGGGGCTACTGGCAAGGAAAATTGCACTAAGGCCAGGAGGCTGGCCTGCTGATCATCTCTGCGCAATTTCTGAGCTAAGTTGACTGATGGGAAGCAGAAGGCCTGCTCATGAACACTCCAAATTTTCTGAGATGAACAGTTGATCGACTATCGGGATGACTGACTGGGAAAATTACGCAATATTTTTAGGGAGACATGGATGGGAACTTGGTTTCTGTATGACCTGTCTGGCAATTTCCTCAGTCAGTTGAGCCGGTGAGTTCAGTGGCCTCTGCGCAATTTTTGAGGGGAGTCAGTCTCGAGGAGACTGTCGGGTCCGACTGTCCGGGTGGCCAGCATGAGAGTTGATTGAATTTCTTGCAGGTAGCGCATCTTGAAAATACTAGCTTGGTGCTTCTGCGCTATTCTAGTTTATAGTTGATCGATTCGATCGAAGGGTGATGGTCTGGCTATCAGAGGAGAGCCTGGTCATCAGAACTTTAAGGAAAAATGGCTAAGCATGTGAACAATCGAAAGATGCATAGGTGATCATATGAACACACACTCGCATGACTTGATGATGAAATGACCAAACTATCCAGACACACATGTTCAACATGACTGACCGATGGTGTAAGTGACAAGCACAACACTTGTGATTGACCGTTCATTGATCGAGATGACACTTACACGACAGTTATTGTGACTCTGTGTGTGAGTGTGACAAATGCTTTCATAGAAAACACAACAAGCACATACAAAGCGAAGACTTGAGCATAACCAGAACATGGTCGCAAGCATGATTTAGCCATCTGCATGCAGAGACTTGAATGCAATGAAAAAGAAAGGTGGATGTAAAGACTCACACGAGCTCACTGAGTGAACCCGAGTGTGTGCATTCATCAAGTGGAACTCTTCAAGGGAGGTTCCGAAATTAGTGCAGGCCAAAATTTTGGAGGGTGGTTGTAGCCACTACAACAGGCTAGGACTTGGAAACTCACCTAAAGGAGGCTTCCAACATCAAGACTTAAGTGGTTTTCATTCTCCCTTTACCATCTATTAATAATACATTATGTGTTTTCTTTCCATAAATGTGTCAATTATTTCTGATTTACTGTAATACTCCTTGATATGTTACATGTTTTATATTGGAATGAATTTTTCTATGTATGGGTTTGTAGTCTCCACATGTTTTTCCTTGCAGGTATTCATCCATAATGATGAAGAGGAGATTGAGCTTGGAAATGAAAGAACCAAGGACGATATCAATGGATGTTATCATTAGAGTGAGGTAGGTCATTTATCATCATTTGTGTTTTCTAGTATATACTAGGAAAGTTTACATATATTTGTCTTCATTTGTTACTAGATCCTCCCATAGGACTAGAGGGATCGTTTATGTCTACATAAAGGATTGCATGTCCAACATGGACTGGTTTCATTAGTCGTAGAATCATTTTCTGGAAAGAAACAAAGCATATACAAGATGGCTCCAAGCTATGTGAAAATGTGTTCGCCATGGATTGATCTCATTAGCAACTTGTATTTCCCTTTGTGTGCATTATGAATGATGAATAATATATTATTTACACAACAAACCTTAGTAATAGAGGAGGGGATATCAATATTGGGAAGGAAAGAAGGAAGGATTTCTTGTAGAAAAACAGGTGAGGGCGAGGAAACAATAACAAAAACAATGGGCTTCTTTTCATATATTATGCATTTGTGTATGTGTGTGGTGTCACTGGCTCACGTTCTTGTCAATCTTTTTCTATGATAAATCCTTAGCATATTTACAACACTTGCAGTGATATGAAAATCCCTCACTAGAACTCAAGTGTGGCACCACCCATTTGGAATGAGTGACCAGGAGTGAGCTATGTGTGGTAAGGGCTTGCACTGCACATTCGTGTTCCCATAAGGTACTTTTGATTTAAATTACTAGCTACTAACCTACAATAAGTAGCAAAGGGGGTGTTGGATGAAATTTATTGTGTAAAAGAATCTATTGAAATTACACTTCCATTTTCTTAATCAGTGGATAGTTGGGCATGCCATTTCCATTGTGATATGCGATGTGTAATTATTCTATAAAAGGAGTTGTACGTAAAGCATTGAACATTTAGATCATAAAATTGGTCTTCCACTCTAATTTGTCTTCTAATATTCTATATTTTTTCATATGGTATTTGGATACATATTGCAATCAAAGTTGCAAATAGAAAATGTAAGCGGTTTATGTGAGCGTTGAGGACTTGGTTCACTCATCGACCAACAGATATAAAAGGTTGGTGTTGTGGCATTCAACACCATTGGATTATTATTTCAACTAAGTATCTTGCATTCACCATAGAATTTTCTAGATTTTCATCAATAGTGGACGAAATATATAGTTTGAGCGAGTTTTTAATACACTATTCCATTTGTTAATAAACAAAATAGATAAGAGATGTCAGATACTTCAATCCAAGGTTTGAGAGGCACTCATCCCACAAATTTTTGTTTTTGTTTATCAAATACAACTACAAATTGGAGCATAAGAACTCAAAACAAAATTTTCAAGGGTTGTGTTCATCCTTTGACTCGAGAAAAATACCTTGATTTTCCTCCACTTATAGTTGCATATGCTTTTATTTCCCATATATTGTGAAAAGACATTTTGTTCTCTTGATTTAAGAACCACATTTTTACTAGTTGCTTTGCTTCTCCATTAACCTTTCATTTATGTGAACTGGAGAAAATGGTGAAAGTTAACGAAGTATTAGATTTACTTAACACTCTAATACTCTCTACAATGGATGATACAATAAAAATTAGCAAGGGCACACTTTTTGATTTTCAAACCTCTCTGCAAAATGCACATGAAAAGATTGAATATTTACAGCTTGAGTCACAACTACAGCAAGATGACCTACATTAAAATAGACATCATTATGAACTTGTTTTTGTTCAAAATAATCATCTGTTTGAGTGTGAGACGAACTCCCATTAGTTGCCAAAAACTAATCAAATTATTGAAAGAGCATATTTGCATGTAGATGCAGAAATTTAGATTCCACTTCTCAAGCCCATCATCAAACCTTGGGAAGTGATTATCAAAACTAGAAACAAAATCGGTCTTAGATATGACAACAAAGTTTCCCTTCACACTCTAGACTATTCCAATCCAATTTTAGTGTTTGGTTTCTACATGATAGTTCGTATTCAACTCTTCTACATTCCACTCTTTTTCATCAACCACAGATTGTTAGATGCCAACATATTGACAGAGTTGACCAATGTGAAAGATCAATGGTTTTACCTTTACCCTTGTAATAATTGTGGTCAGCACACTCATCATTCAAATAAATGCTTCAGAAACAAGCCTTTGCAATAACTAAGATTTACCTTGGATGGATCGCTTCTTAACAATGGGCTTCAATAGTCAAGAATATATTTCACTCATATCACAGAGTTTGTTCACAAATATTGAAAAGTCTTGCACTTCAGCTTCCTTCATCTTCTCACCTTGTATCTTATAAGGGGCGAATTGATGGTCATCTACAAGCTTTAAAGACGCATCAAGCAATCCTGAGTCACAACCTAAACCTGCTGCCTAAGTCTATAGCTAGAGATAGCCATACCTAGATTCATAGTTGTAGCTAGAGATACAGAAGCCCCTAAGCATGTCTTTGGTTGGTGGCCTTCCTTAAACCACTGTAGGTTGACCTCCCTTTTTAGGTTGATGTTCTCCCTTTTTAGAATATTAGGGACACTTCCTCTAGTAGAAGACTTTAGATTCTATCCATATTTGGAAGAGTTCCAGGAACTGTACTAAGCATTCCAGGTTGAGACCTCAATGGTATTTCTTTTTATAAAAATAGGAAGTGCTTCCTCTAGCAGAAGACTTCAAATTCTTTACATTCTAGGAAGAGTTTCAAGAACTGCACTAAGCATTCCAGTTTTGGTGGTGATTCTTAAACCATCACTAGTTGAGAACTCAAGTTCTCGCACATTATACCCTCATTTGAGATTGCACATTCAACCTATTTTTGTCTTGCATTATTGTATTTTTATATTATAGATCTCTTATATGACTCGTATATACCCCTTCAGATTAAGGGTTGAATTCACCTATTCCGCTAAGGATTAGTGTGGTGGAAGTTGAACAGTCACTAGAGTCCAAGAGACCTTGGAATATGAAACCAGTGGTCATAGTGATTGTATAAATGTATATCCTTGTGAATAAAAATGAAACTCACATTATCTTAATATGTTTTCCATTATTTCTGTGTTAGTTTAATAAAAACTTTGTATTTTGATTGTTTGCATGGATATTGACATTGAAATCGCTAATTATTATAAAGATAGAATCCCTTTGTAGTAGTTTAGTACTTGCTAATGCAATTGTGTCAATTATTATTGGTATAGGTGTGAATGGTGCAACATAGATGTTGAATATGACAATTGATTGTTCAACATGTATATTTGTGAAAATGAGTTCAACTTTGTCATTGCAATAGATTTTTGTTCTATTTATTTGTATTTTTTATCAACACAAGTAAGAATTCCATGCACATAATGTGCTATGATGAAATTGAATTTTCTTAGTTGATCAGTTGTTTGTGGTTGTTATATATGAGTTTCTTGAAAGAAAATAATCATGCTTTCCATTAAGTCTTGTCTTGCAAAATATCCTCAAGATGATTTTGGAAGCTATGTGTGTTCAATGTAGAAATTAACAAGTTTTTGGAGGATATTGATCTATGTATTTGTTTTACTAGCCATGGTGCATTTGTTGTTAGATGACTCATTTCATGTGATACTTTGTTTGTCACATGAAAGTTGTTTTGTGATAATTTATTTAACAAATATAGTGAATTGATGCTTTTCGCTCTTGACAATGTTGTGTACGCAAGTCCATGTCATGTGATGCCTATTGGGTCAAATGTAAGAGCATTTATAGCCAGACCTTGTGTTTTATGAATTGTTTGACAACATGCTAATTGTATTGGAAATTTCTTTCGAATAGGTATTTGAGTTTTGTTTCTAGAAATTTCATTTGTTCTTGTTATTCGTAGCATTGTTGTCCAACTTGATTCAATGCTTTTATCATATAGCTTAAAATGTTTAATTCTCTATTCTTTTCCGATTGTTCGAGTAAATTCTACGATGACGACATCTAGATCTTTGTCTTTTCTTGAATATGTTTTAAAGATTCCATCGGCACCATTCACTAGTCCATCTTCTATGTTGTATTTGTTGGTGTATAGTTAAACCAACATATTTTGTTTAACTAATATTCTTGTTGGTAATTGTGTTGTTTTTTCATAAACTAATATCATGTCTTGATTTGTTTCAAGTTCATCAATAACTTCAATTACCATCAATTTTTCATTGACTAGTGAGAGCATTTTTTCATTATGTCTATCTAAATTTATGTTTCTATAAAAATAATATGGAAACAATGGATCCATTGGTGTTTTTTCATGCAATGGTTATTTCTTTAATTGATGTCTTCATCTAATTGTTCATTGAGACTCATTTTATTTAAGATCCTAATGAAATTGATGTCTTTTTGTCGCATTGTGGTGTGTAATTCATAACACTTTATTTTGTCTTCCCAAAATGAGTATTGCATTATTTGTTTATCAATGATCAGTTTCTCAAATATGAATGAGTATTTTATAGGTTGTTCCTAGTACAAGTCTCATGAAATTATTAAGTCAACATTGTCAGAGTAACTTGTTGGCGTGTGCTTCATTTGTCACAAATGCTTAAAAAATTCATATAAGAGTGTTGCTCCAATTAGTGATTCTTTGTCGATGAGAATTACACAAAGCTACTGAAAATACTTTGTCAATGCATCCAAATTTTCACTACTCAGTGGCAAGTAACTTGATTTGTTAAATGGCATATAGAGGGCAGAATGTATTGTGACAACTCCTGCATTTAATGTTGTTTTTCCAATATAAGTAGTTAGAAGCCCTTTTAACTACGATGTGTTGTAATGCATCTATGTATTGTAGAATAAAATCAGTGACTAGAATATTGCTATATCATTGAATGTTTTTCCAGTTCATGCACCTCCTATAAGAAATAAGTAAATTGGTTTGTTTGGATTAGATAATTTTTGGCTTATTATGTCCTTTACTTTTGTTGATTGTTAATTATTTAATTGTCTTATAATGTTAAATAATTTTGTATCATCCATTATGTGCAGTTGTTTTATGATTTGAAAAGTTTTTTAATTTTTTATTATTATATTTTTTGTTCTTTGAAAGTGTTGCAAGTTGTTTTCAAAGTCATATTCAATAAATTCTCTTGTTTGGTAAAAAATGTCTACATTATTTTTTGTTCTTTTCTTCCAATATCATGTGTTGCATATTCAAGGTCACCCCATGTTGCATTTGTTTCATATGCAAACTTTCTTTCATTTTTCTTTATGATGTTTATCAGTGAATTGTAGGCATTGTCCCATGTAGAGTATTCTTGCTTGAAAATATTTTCATCTATTCTATATGGAACAAAAAACATCATTTTTTCTGGATGGTAATGATCGATCTTTATGTGTGTTCTATTTTACGTATCTGATGACACATGGATTGGCACTATTTTGTCATGTTATGCCTTTTTTTGTATGTAGTAATCAATTATTGAAGGACACATTATGTCATCAGAATCATCTAGCTGACATTGTAATTTTTTTTGTTTCTTTAGGATAAATGTTCGATGGGTGAAGGATTTATGAATATACAATTTCATGAACTTGTATTTAGTGGTAGAGATAGAATTATGTGCACAACCTGTTGTGCAAATATTTGTTGCGTAGTCACCAAAGCTTTTCCAAGTCTACAAATTATGTCATTGTTTGAATTTTTATGTTCTTCTCATATGTGTTTAAAAATTGTTGTCATCGTTCTATCAAATTTTGTAATGTACAAGCTACAATATGTCGTTGTGTGTACGAATCAACTATGAATTGAGAGTCAGTGTTTGCATTTGATATATGTCTCGAAAATTTGTTTTTCCACGTGTCTGATGATTTTCTTTGGAATAATATAATTGTATGATCCAAGTTGCATGTTATTGTATGCATATACTCTTCATGTGCTAAATCTAAATCATTCAAAAAACTATCCAATGTATATCCATCGTCATATTTAGGACTTTTTCATTGTTTGAAAGATTAGCCTTGAATTTTCTTTTTCTTTTTATTGTCATATTCAAAAGGTCTCAATAATTTTGTTCTTTTAATTGATGATTGTGGGAAATTAAATCTAAAATGTAATTTTTTTATTTTCCTATAGTTTTTTGTTTGGCGATGATGATGCAATGTCTTTAAGTCATCTACAAATATCAAGGGATTATAGGACAAGTATTTATCGATGAGGTTCTTAATTTCCATGTTTGTATTTCTCGTGAAGATTGGTGCATTCTTTATCCATAGTAATGCATGATCATGTTCACTATCTTTGTTTGGGAATTTTGTGACAAAAAAGTAGTCTTGGATACTTCCATGCCATGTGTTCTTGTTTTCATGACAAAAATTTGTAGGGAAAAAAATCTATTTCTATAGTAATTGCACAAGTTACAGGGTCATATCTGACCAATGAGTTAATTATATTTTTTTCAACTTCATTTTCAATGTCTTTTTTACCTTGTTTTATAATTTGTTTCAATGCATTAATCAAAGGTTTCAATTGATGTTATGCACTACTAAGATAAATAAAAAGAAAATTGGTGATATTAGTTGTCATATCACCGCATACAATTTCATATATGTTTGTTTATGGTAGTTTGGAGATGTACAAATGGATTTCAGATCCATGTATCCAATATCCAATCTTAAAATATGATCAAGGTTTAGATTTTGTTTAACATCTTTTGTAATTAGTTTTATGCCTTTTGGTTTTCCTTTTCTTATTCTAACATATATACTACTAACAAATTGATTTATAATGATGTGTACCACTTTGTAAAATGAGTTTGTTATATGATATGCAAAGTCATGTTTTTTTATGTAACACTTCCCATTTTGCAATTTTTTTATATGAAAAGTTAGTTGTTATGTCATCATCCCATTTTTCACCATAAAACAAAGTGGGAAAAGTCATTTCTTTTGAGTATTTGTCTCGAAAAGTCCCTAATGGCATGTATCCTTCAGCGGGAGCAACATTTAGCTGGTTGTTTTGAAGATCAAAGATCGTGTATGAATCAGTGAATCCATGCACCAATGTTTTAGTAATTGGATCTTCATTGGCTTGATAAATAGCTTATTCATTATTCTTGTGATGAAATTCTTCATCATCAATATATGTTTCATTTTCATATGCTTCTTTGTTTTCCATGAATACTTGTTCCCACTTATCAGTTATTTTGATTTTTTCTAGTTTGTAAAGTGTTTTCACACATAATTGCTTTATAGCTTTCATCACAATGTGGGGACGAAAGAAACCAAAAGAGTTTTTAAACTTTAGGCTTTTCTGAATTTCTACCACAATTGTCTCAGTTTCATTTACGTCATGGGGAAAAGCATGTTGAATCCTTGAGATGTCAATTGGAACATTGATAACTACACTTGTAAGTCCTAGTTGTTGCTTTTCATAGCTATGACCAAGTTTTCTTATTTGCAAAAAAGGAAATCAAAATGTTATCAATGTTTCTTCTAGCTCGATTAGGTTTTCAATATTCTTATACTCTTCTTTCCTCTTATTTTTGTTGGAACAAAGAATTTTAGCTCTTGAACATTTTGCGATGCTTTCCTACAAATTTTACAAATATACCTAACTTTATCATTATTTGTTGAGGTTTGTTTTGATTTATTATTTACATTTTGATTGAATTTTGTTTTTTGATGTTCTTGTTCAATAAGTATAACGCCATTTTTTAAGAAAGTTTGCTCACATGTCACACAATCAAAGATAGGCACATCTGTGATTTCTCTATGGAAATTTTCTTCTGCAGTGGCAATATGTTTCTCCTTAGTATGATTTTGTTTTTTGCAAGTTGTGTTCTCTATAGTGGTATCATGCAATTTTATTTTCTAAACCTTTCTCATTGAATTTGTTTTTTCTAGAGTTGTTTTTTCCCTAGAGAGATTTTTTAGCATATGCAATGATAAAGTATTTTCACCTATATTCTCAAAATATGGTTTTGATGTTATGTTTATATACATTAGAATTTTTTCAATCGCGTATACACTATTTCGTTCGTTTGAACTTGTGCTATGTCGAATATTCATCCTCCTTCTGTAAAAAGAGCTATTGAGAGTTCAATTTTTCTTGTCTAAGGTGACCATAAGCGAATTTCAATATTAAATGTTCTAGCAAGCCATTGGAAAATAAATATGTTTCCCATAATTTTGCTTTCTTTGTAAAGGAGTGTCAACTGTATCATGTAACCTTTCCAATTTTTTATTTTTTGCACATTTTTTATAACATTGTCAGTAATATATGTCTCATTGCATTTATATGCAAAAGAGTTATTTTGCATTATTGCATTGCAAAAAGTTTGAGAAACTAAAATTCTTAGACAAGTTAGACTATATTCATTGTTTTCTAAGTCACATACTGTTTCAAAACAGATCTTGCCATATGTACTTTGCAACGTGTCTATACCGTCAACATTGTTTTCACTAGGATTACATGAGGTATTACTGCTTCTTTTGCAAAGCAATGGCTCAAAATGCCATGCTAGTGGGTTTTCATTATGGAACAATGTGTCACATGTATTTGTATATAAGTCTACATTGAAATACAAGTATCTCTTTCCCTCATTTTTGAACCAAACCCTTATTGGTATTTTTAGCCAATTGGAGGCTCACTGCATGCAAAAAGTGCCTCCCATAGACCCCTATTTTGATGTTTTATATGAAGTGATGTTGATTTAGACATCTTGTTCAAATACACCTCTAGGTCACTAATTTTGTGCATTTTCAATAAGGAGAAATTGTTCAGCTCAACTTGTTAAGATGCCAATGCTTCATCATGTCCTTTTTCCAAACAAGCCCTAAAGTGTTCTATTATACCTTCTCTTATTTATTTAAATGTGTATCTAAAGTGCAACAATACTTCCAATGCATTAAATAAACAATCTCCTACAATGTATGAGAAGCTTTTTAAGCGAAATAAACCATAGTTTTCTAGAATATCATTGATATCAATGATGGGGTTGTTGTCATATATTTTCGTTTTTTCAAAGTCGACAATTTCCTTGTTAAATTGTTTCAATATAGTTACCATTATGATTTTAAGTTATTTCAGGTATGATAATACTAGTTTGATGGTCACTTTCACATTAATTGTGGTAAAAAGTGAATCAAAAAAGATGCAATACGTTTCTTTTGTTTATTCTTTATTTATAGGTAAGTAGAGAACACAAAATGATGCAAACAATGCAAAGAAATCAGCAATTTAAATCTCACTAGAAGTTTGTACACTTCATGTTTTATGATAGTATATTCCTTTATTAAGCCATTGAGGATGCTCTAGATTAAACTCGGCTATGCAAAGGTCCATTACAAATCTAAAACTTCTTGCAATCAAGCAATATTCAAATGTGTTTATAACATGTTCTACTCTATTATTTAATATTGTATAATCACTAATAAGAAATATAGCTATTGACAACATTTTTTAAGAAGAAAATTGGGTATATTCAACCTAGGTAAAAATAATCATAACAAGACTTTAGAGTTAATGAAATTGGCAACATATATGCTAAGGAAATGTATATGAAGCTTGAGGAAAAAACAAAAAGAAATTCTAAAATTAGATTAAAAAAATTTCAAAATTCCCAAATCAACAAATTATTTTTTGTTGCGAATTATTTAAACATTATCACTTTAATTATTTATATTAATATAAAATTAGCATAAAACACAAAATACATAAACAACTAACAAAAACTTATGTAACTTGATTTGTAAATTTGTAAAGAAAAGGAAAAAAAAATCAACACACATTTATTTACAAAACAACAATTTCAAATTAAAGCTTGGAATTTCCATTAACCAATGCATCCATGAAAGATAAAACTACTCATGTGCCATAACGATAGGCCTTTCTTTAAGTAAGTTACAAAATACACTGAAGTTGTGAAATTATTTGGGTTGGCAAGGGTTTGAAAGAGAACACTTACCAAAATATCTGAACATTAACAGTTCTTAATACTATTCTTCTTTATGAACCCGTCACATGTGGCCTTACGATTATTAATTAAACCTTTATATCTAAAATCGAATATAGATTGTGTTGGTACAAATAATACTCTTGAGTTTCCTTAGTTGTTGACGTAGATAATCAGTTATACATAGGTGATTAGTTACTAAATCGGTTAGTCGATTTGCAATGTTGTATATATGGTTCTCTAATCAAATATTTTTGCGTGAGTTGATACCATAATTTGATCATAATTTTTGTCATGATTTGTCCATGTGTGAAGAATTTGTGAGTCATCCCTTTGTTATTGTTCCATTTTTTTCTTGGATGTGTTAGAGGCAAAGATGTGCAGCAAACAAAAAATTATACACAGCAAATAAATCATGCACAGAAGACACAGAAAATTAACGTGGTTCACCCAACCAATCTGGGCTACGTCCACCAAACATAGGCATCAGCAATTCTTTATTATCAAACAGGAGATTACAAAATAATCATTTTCCTCACAAACTCTCACCCCAACAAACAATCCGTATGGATACCTGTTTTATAGCTAAGAGAATCTAACTGCCTCATAAATCCTCTCACATCAAATATAGGATGCATTAACTCTCTCCCAACAACTTGGAGCTAATCTAGCAACAAACTCCTATTGTTGTCACACATTAGAGATTTTTGCCTACTTTGTGAAATGAAAAATCTCAACAATCTCCACCTTGACAACAATTAGCCGGATACCCTGTTTGTTTATTATTTTATCTTTTCTGCAAGCCAAGAGAAGCCAAACACCAACGTAGCTTCTCTAACAAAACTGGTTTCGTGAACATGTCTGCACAATTCTCCTTTGTATGCACTTTTTCAAGAGAGACTCCCCTTTCAGTGATAACCTATCTTACAAAATGGCACTTGATCTGTATATGCTTTGATTTACTATGATAGGCTGGATTCTTAGCCAAATGTATTGCACTTTGACTGTCACAAAATAACTTGATGTTGTCCTGCAGCCTACCAAACTCACCAAACAAACCTTTCAACCAAATCGCTTATTTGCAAGCATGAGAAGCAGCAATGTATTCTACTTCAATAGTGGATAAAGCAACAATATTCTGCAACTTTGACATCCAACTAATTTCTCCACCTGCAAGAGTAAAGACATACCCTGATGTTGACCTTCTCTTATCCAAATCACTTGCAAAATCAGAATCAACATACCCGCAAACAAATTCACTACTTTTATTGTAAGTGATACAATAACTACTTGTTCCTCTCAAATACCGAAGCACCCATTTCACTGTTGACCAGTGTTCTTTACCCGGATTTGCCATATACCTGCTGACAACCCCGACTGCATGTGAAATATCTGGTCGAGTACAAACCATCACATACATTAAACACCCTACTACATTTGCATATGGAATTCGAGACATATAATCCTTTTCTTCATCTGTATTAGGACATAAACTCGAAGAAAGCTTGAAATGGGAAGCGAAAGGGACTGACACAGGCTTCACATTATTCATACCAAACCTCAAAAGTATTTTCTCAACATACTTTTGTTGTGATAGCCATAGCTTACCATTGCTCCTGTCTCTGAAAATCTCCATGCCCAAAATCTGTCTTGCTGCTCCTAGATCTTTCATATCAAATGTCCTTGCCATCTGAGCCTTCAACTTGTTGATTTCTTCTATGTTTTTGCTTGCTAAAATCATATCGTCAACATACAATACTAAGATAATGAATACGACATTATTTAACTGTTTAAAATAAACATAATGATCATATTCACTTCTAACATATTTCTGACTCAACATGAAAGAATCAAACTTCTTATACCACTGTCGAGGCGACTGCTTCAGGCCATATAATGAATTCTTCAGCCTGCAGACAAATTTCTCATTGCGATGCTAAACAAACCCTTCCGGTTGTTCCATATAAATTTCCTCATCTAAGTCTCCATGTAGAAATGCAGTCTTAACATCTAATTGTTGCAACTCTAAATCAAGCAAAGCCACTAATGCTAACACAATTCTAATTGAAACTATTTTAACCACTGGTGAAAAAATCTCATGAAAGTCAATACCGGCTTTCTGAGAAAACCCTTTTGCAACCATCCTCACTTTGTACTTGTCTTCTGTATCATTCACACCCTGTTTCAGCTTGAAAACCCATTTACACCCTACAATTTTCCTGTCTTTCGGAAGCTCAACCAGATCCCATGTGCCATTCTTACCTAAGGCCATCATTTCGTCCTTCATGGCTGCTTTCCACTTATCACTTTTCAAGCCTTCTATTGCTTCCTGATAGCACATAGGTTCATTGTCATTAGCAGTAAATGCAACTGAAGTAACATAATCATCATACCTTCTCGGTGGCCATTTGATTCTTGTCGACCTCCTTAAGGATGTTTCTGGCGCTTCCTCAATCTGCTGACTACCATCTGTAGGAACTTCTTGACGATCAGTATCTGAGACCTGTTCATGATCTATACCTAAACCTTGTTCATGTTCTGATTCTGAAACCTGTTCATGACTAGTATCTGAACTATGGTCATCATGACTATCATTAGAAATGCTATCAAACTGAATGTGCTGAAAGTCAGATACATCATCATGTTTCAATCTACTATCTACATCTAACTGTACAAGAGAGGATTCATTAAACTTTACATCTCTGTTGATGATGATTTTGCGGGTAGTAGGATCCCACAATCTATATCCCTTTGTTCCAACACCATACCCAACAAAGATATACCTTTTAGACTTTGGATCTAATTTAGTTCGCTGATGTTTAGCAATAGAGCATATGCATCACAACCAAACACTCTGAGTTAAGAATAGTCACAAGGGTGACCTTTCCATACCTCTTGAGGAATCTTGCAGCCTATCGCCATTGATGGAGATCGTTTTATCACATAACAAGATGTTGCCATCGCTTCTGTCCACAACTCATTTTGCAACCCAGCGTTACTTAGCATACTCCTTGCTCTCTCTAGAAGAGTCCTATTCATACGTTCAGCAACTCCATTTTGCTGAGGAGTATAAATCGTGGTCTTATGTCTCTCGATCCCTGCATCCTTGCAATAGCTGTCAAACTCTTTGGAAGTAAACTCACCACCATTGTCAGTTAATAAACATTTTATTGTTCTACCAATGTTGTTTTCTACCAATGCTCTAAACTGCTTGAAAACTGAAAAAACATCAGGCTTCCTTTTCAACATGTAGACCCACACTTTCCTAGAAAAGTCATCAATAAATGATACAAAATAAGATGAGCCACCATATGAGGTTGTAGGAGCTGGACCCCAAACATCTGAATGGATATAATCAAGTATGCCTTTACTAGTATGTTTGCCTGTTTTAAACTTTTGTTTACGTTGTTTTCCAAACAGACAATGCTTACAGAAATCTAACTTTCCAGACTTTAGATTTGGAAGTAACTTGCGATCAGCCAAAATTTTTAACCCTCTTTCACTCATATGCCCCAATCTTTGTTTCCATAAGTGAATGGAACTACTGTCATGTTCAGACACCGTAGACACATAATCTGACCTTGTAATTCCTTCTAACTGAAATAGATTTCTTAGCTTTCATAACTAGTAAAATACCTTTGTAAATTTTCATTACTCCACCTTGAATTACAGTTTTATATCCATTTGAATCAAGTGCTCCTAATGAAATCAATTTTTTCCTTAAATCTAGTACATGCCTCACATCAGTTAACATTTTAGTTGTCCCATCAAACATTTGCAGTTGTATACTCCTAATTCCCACAATATTACATGTTACATCATTACCCATGTACACAACACCATCATCAATTGATTTATATGTCTTAAGCCAGTCTTTATGAATACACATGTGGTTTGATGCACCGGAATCTAACAACCAATGTTTACCATGATTTGACACATTAACTGATAATACTTCATCACTCATACCTGAACCTGATGCCGAACATGTATCTGTCGTATTTGCCTCCTTCTTCTCTGTCGAAGAATCTGCTTTAGAAGTTTGTTGCTGTCGCTTCCAACAGTCCTTCTTTAAATGTCTTGATTTGCCACAAAACCAACACTTTACCTTACTCTTCTTCCCTTTCGACTTTGAACGTGAGTCGCTCGGTCTACTGGAGTGTCTTTCTTTCAAAGGACCTCTAACCATCATAGCTTCTGATGTAGAGGTTTTTGAATGCTACCTTCTCCTTGTTTCTTCCGATAATAAAGATGCAACTACATCATCAAACTCAATAGTTTCTGATGAACTAAGATTTATAGAAGTAACAAAATGATCCCACGGCTCGGGCAATGAGCACAATAAAGTAATAGCTTTATCCTCGGATTGAATTTTTACTTCTATACTTTGTAATTGCACCAGAAGAGTATTAAAAGCATTTAAATGATCAGCAATCGATGTACCTTCCTTCATTCGCAAACTGTACAACTGTCGCTTCAGGAGAATCCTATTGGTTAAGGATTTGGTCATGTACAGTTTCTCCAATTTCGTCCACAAACCAGCAGCTGTTGTCTCCGACACGATATTAAACAGGACATCATCCACCAGACACAGGCGAATAGCACTTATTGCTCTTTCATCCATCTCGGCCCACTCATTATCTGTGATGTTGTAAGGATGTTTGGATTTTCCCAACAACGCCTTTGCCACACCATGTTGGACAAGCAAATCGTACATCTTCACCTTCCAGATCTCGAAGTTATTTTTGCCATTAAACTTCTCAATTTCAAACCGGGCACTCTGAGTTTTCGCCATCTTGTATCAACCAAAAAACACAATAATCTCCAAAACCAACTATTAAAGAAAAGAAGTTAATCTCAAAAAACGCTTATGCCTTATTGCCTTTGTATTCATGAACTCTCAAACAAGTTGAGTCGAATCTATCAATTTCAAGACTGAGGTTATTGTATGGTAATAGATTCAGCAATTTAAATTTGACTCAACAGTAATACGATTATGCCATATAATGTTGCCAACATTTATAATTACGCATCAGCACAAGTGGACATACGCAGATACGCTCCACGCACAGAACAATCGACCTCCACGCAGGTGGAACAAACGACCTCCACGCAGCAATGTTCTTTGGTATGCGCGCTGGCGATTCACCTCCAACATTGCTCTGGTACCATTGGTTAGAGGCAAAGATGTGCAGCAGACAAAAAATTATACACAGCAAATAAATCATGCACAGAAGACACAGAAAATTAACGTGGTTCACCCAACCAATCTGGGCTACGTCCACCAAACATAGGCATCGACAATTCTTTATTATCAAACAGGAGATTACAAAATAATCAATTTCCTCACAAACTCTCACCCCAACAAACAATCCGTATGGATACCTGTTTTATAGCTAAGAGAATCTAACTGCCTCATAAATCCTCTCACATCAAATATAGGATGCATTAACTCTCTCCCAACAACCTGGAGCTAATCTAGCAACAAACTCCTATTGTTGTCACACATTAGAGATTTTTGCCTACTTTGTGAAACAGAAAATCTCAAAAGGATGCTTTGGGTTGTGTTGAGGTATTTCCATTAACCTTTCTTGTTCGAATTGCTTGAATGGGTATTTCCATTAGCCTTTCTTGTTCGAATTGCTTGAATGCCAATTCCACGTAGAGGAAGAAGACGACAAGACTAATGATGGAAAGTTGACTCCAGAGTTCCAACCTTCAAGCGTCTGTGTGGACTCCAGAGTTAAATAAATAGTGCAGTGGCTCAAATTGCGGCGGACGAGAATGAAAAACTATGAATGAGCCTCCCTCCTATTTTTGGATAATGTATGAGCAGACTAAAGTCCCAATTTCTAACCATGTGGGAAAGACAGTTGCTTTGCTTTTTCGTGACCATTTCGATGTTAATTTCTTCGATACCATTGTGAATCTTTCGAGCCAAGGTATGTTGATGGAATGGTTTCCTTTAAATTGTGATGTTACCCCCATTATTCAATTGAAGAAGGAGTTTTAAAGGTGTCATAAGGAATTTTCTATCTTAATAGTTTAGCTTTTTGTTATAATTTTTGATATGCTTCTACCAAGCAATTGGAGGTTTAAACTTCATGATAAATCATTGAGGCCTTAAGAATTTTCAAAACTGGTTCTTTTTATAATATTGAATTGTCAATTGCGGGTTGGAAAATATTCATTTATACAGTAAAATTTTAAATTTTTGTAATGCAATAGAAAAAATTGTATTCCATATGTGCATGCTAAAACCACCTAGTTGAGCAGAGTTGGAATGGCTCCACATATAACTATTGTAAAGTAATATAGGAGCCACGAACATGATTCCCCTGACATAAAGGACCGTAAAGGACCATGAAGAGGTGGATTGTTGCCTTGTATGATCCGCTGGAAATCTCCCTTATTTTGGGATCTTATTATTTGAATGTAGAGTGAAGTTGTGTGAACATTGTGGATAGATTGACATCGTACCAGCCTTTGTATAGGTTTGTTTAATTCCTAAATAGAGAATTTGTTAAATGGTGATGATAGAAAATTTGTTAAATGGCGATGAAGAGTCGGTTCACCACTACAAGAAAATACGGTAAGCTTGAAGTTCCAGTAACTATTAGCTTTAAAAATTGATAAGATTGAAGTTCCAGTAACTATTAGCTTTAAAAATTGATAAGATTGAAGTTCAAGTAACTATTAGCTTTAAAAATTGATAATATTGAGACAGTTGAGGTTATTTGAATAAAATAAAAATGGGTGAAAGAGAAAGGTTGAAGAAATTAAAGAGGAATGCTGAAAATTTTGATTGGGTTGGTATCTTTAGAGCACTTAATATTGAGGAAATCAAATATCCATATGAGCTAGTTGGAGGTGGAAATCTTATTAACTTTATTGACAAGATTGAAAAAAGGAAAATGAGATAGACTTTGTGAGAGAATTAGAGCTTGGTGAATCCCCCATTGAAGTGGATGACATTCACGGAGACTGTGTGCTTGGTGAATCCCACATTGAAGTGGAAAGATTCATGAAGACTGTATGTTTGGTGAATCCTGCATTGAAGTGGAAGACAACCATGAAGACTTTGTGCTTGGTGAATCCCACATTGAAGTGGAAGACAGTCGCGAATATTGTATGCTTGGTGAATCCTGCATTGAAGTGGATGAAACTCACAAAGATTGTGTTTGTAATTTTGTGAATTTGGAAACAGAGATTGCTAATGAAGACAAGGGTGAAACAACCCATGAAAATGAAAGCATTATGGAGGAAAGTCTCTTTGAAGCACAGACATATGAAGTAAAATTTGATAAAATCCACCTAACACATGAAGAATGGGTGTGGGTGGTGCATGAGAAGCATCTTATTGATGAATTCTTATTTGGTGAAAGAAACCCATTTTTTCTTGAAAATCAAAACAATATGGTAGCGAAAAAGGCAGAGAAGGAGGCACAAGAGGAGAATTTTGTGGATGTTTTTAAACCTAACATTAATTTTGAGTGTGGAAGTAAATAAGATGATCATGAAGAAGAATTGAAGTTCCTTGAAGCGTGTCTTGAAACACCATATTTTGATGAAGTATGCATAGAATTTGTAGCAATAAATGTTAAAGACAACATGGATGCTATAGAAAATGAAAATAGTTTTTGAAATTTCCATGTATTGGAGTCCCAAAGAGATAATTCTTTATTATAAACTTGTGTTGTAGCAAAATTTTGATGATGAAAAACCCACAACAGAAGATTACATGTGCAAGCAGTCCACATACAAGTCATTTTTTGAAGAAGTAGAGGATGTACATGAATAGATGTAAGAACTAGATCAGCAAATGAAGAAACTGGAGTTTGAACCCTACAACAAAAAGACAATGTTGAAGAAATTCATAGGATATATAATCTGGATGATCAAGATGGATGTTTGTGGCCACCCGCCTATTCCACTTGGACCCCCACCACTATCTCTTTTAGTTTTTCAGTTTTCTCCATTGTAGCATAGTTTACTATTTTTAGAAGTTTTTCGGGTCTTGAAGTTCCTAAGCTATTTTGAGGCCCTAAACGATGCTTTTTTGCAAAACCAAGGCTACTTGAAAGTTGTATTCCTCAGATAGATATTTCTAACGAGGTATTGTGCACGTCAAACGAAGATCATATGCCAACCCTGAGAAGTCGGTGTACCAATTTACCCAAACGCGGCCCACAGTTTTGGTGCTTCATCTCCTAGGGTTAGTTTTTTGGATGTTTAGGGTTTTTCATTGTTTCCCAATAATAAATAGTCCTCTGAGCCTCATTGTAACACATTTCAAAGGCATGTAGTCGCCACATCTCTTCTCAGAGATAAGTTATCATCGCCCGAGTTAGTCTTATTTCCATTCTGTTTCGAAGCATATTTCAGTATTTAATATTAATGAAATGAAGTGTTATTTCCACTGCATCTTTGTATTTATGGTTATATCTATAATTTTTTATGTTCATGTTTAAGTTCGGATCAGTGGTATCAGAGAAATCTACTCTTTCTTTGTTTTTCTTTGCACGTCCCCAACGAGGTCGGGATATAAGGATTTAGGGCTTGAACTGGTCAAACCTTTGCAAGACCATCCTCGCAAATCCCAACGACCTCCCATGGCGGAAGAGAAGAAAGACGAGGGGGTAGGAGATCCTTTCAAAATATTGCTCGAAGAATCCCTCGAGTGACAAAGGAATGCGATGATGGACAACTTCGCCCAAATCCTTTAGCAGCTTCCCAAGGGCGACACATCTCCTTCCAGAAGCTACTCTGGAAGTGCCACACCCTTTAAGGTACAAGTTAACTTTGAAATCCCCATATTTGAGGGTCAAATAGATGTAGATGTCATAGATAAATGGTTAAATCATCTAGAAGGATATTTTTTTGTTCATGATTTTTCCAGCTAGGAAAATATTACTTTTTCACTTCTCAAAGCCACCCCCCACGTTAAGGACTAGTGGGAAACCTACTGTGAGAAGGAGGACGAAAGTACTCCCTCACTATTTCCAGCCACACCCACTTGGAGTTCATTCCGAGACGCCATCAAGGAGTAGTACTACCTTGTTGGGAGCTATGAGGATAAATACATAAAGTGGACCACACTGCGGTAGGAAAGTGACATGGACGTGCCCGATTTTACCAATGTTTTTAATACCCTTTGCACAAAGCTAGGTATCAAGGATCCTGAGAAACATTTGGTACTCAAGTACCACAGCTGCCTACACAGGTACATCTAGGATGAGATGGAGTTCCTAGACATCTCCTCACTCGGTACGGCATACCGATATGCTGTTAAGATTGAGCAACAGTTTAAACATAAAAAACAATACTTTGGATATGTGAATCCAAAGCAAGAGAAAGGTGCCCCCAAACCGCATATCAAAGGGAAAAGCCAAGGCGGGGAAACCCATGATAACCTGCCGAAGCTACAAGAAAAGAAAAACACCACGAATACAAAAAAGGACATGGGAAAGTGGTGTGAGTTACATAAGAGCTCCACTCACAACACATGTGAGTGTCAGGCCAAGCAGTCACTAGTGGCCGAGCTCAAGGCTTCGAAGTCAAACGCATATTCCGACTCTTAGTCAGAACCCGACAAGGGGAAAGACAAAGGGAAGAAGATCATTGAAGTGGAGCCCAGTGCCATTTTGGCCACCACCAAGATCCAGAAGATTTAGTCTAAAGATGCAGAGGAGGGGGAAATCCTATTCCACTCACAGATGTGGGTAAAGGGTTCTCCACTACAGTTCATTGTTGATGGTGGGAGACAAAAGAACCTCATTTTAGTAGAGGTCATGAAGCGGTTTGGCCTACCGACTAAAACACATCTGTAGCCATACACCATCAGGTGGATTCACCAAGAACGAGTTCTCCACATCAGTCAACAGTGCCACCTTCCCTACAACATCAATCCCTTCATGGATGAGATATTGTGTATGTTGCTCCTCTTAAAGTTTGTGATGTATTATTAGGACAATCATACTTATGGAAGCGACATGTTGTATATGAGTCTAGACCCTACTCTATTATTATTTATTTGGGAAATAAGTTATATAGGATACAAGAGGTAGCCCCACCTATCGTCATCTCTTTTATCTCTACTATGAAATGTAGTAAGATCATCTCCGAGACTGGGAACTTTTTTTTCTTTCTGATTCATTCTCAAAGTAAGGGGAAGATCATAGCCACATACATGGCCCCTGGGAAGGGTTCCTCCATGTAGCAAAAGCAAGTGGATATGGTTGTGGAATAATACAAGGACATTTTCTCTTCGCCCATAGGGGTACCCTTGCACTCTGGGTCAAGCATTCAATCGATCTGGCTCCCAGAGCACCTCCACCCAATGGGCCGATATATCTCTAATCCATTCTTGAAAATTAAGAGATCAAGTGGAAAATATAGGGTTTGTTGCAAAAAGGGAAAATCGGACCAAGTTCCTCGATTTGTGGGAGCTTGATTGTACTTGTACAGAAGAAGGATGGGACCTGGAGGCTTTGCATTGATTATTGGGAAATAAACAAAATCATTGTCAGGAACATGTATCTAATCCCATAGATTGATGACCTTCTGGACCAACTCAAGGGGGCCAAGTATTTGAGCAAGATTGATCTGAAATCTCGCTATCACCGAGTTCCAATAGAGCCGACAGATGTATGGAAGACTGCCTTCAAATCCAAGGAAGGCCTTTTGAATGGTTGTGTTGTGCGGCTGTAACACCCTCCAAAATTTTGGCATGCATCCAATTTCGGAGCCTCCCTTGGATTTTTACTTGATGTTTGCAAGCACTTGGGCTCACCCCGTGAGCTCATGTTGAGTCTTTGCACCCTCCTTACTTGACCGTTCAACGGACATCTTTTTGCATGTTGGTCACAATGTCATGCTTGCAGCCATGTTCTGGTCATACACAAGGTCCCACTTCATGAGTAAAAGTTGTATTCACTATGAAAACATCCATCACACTCACACATGAAGTAGTATGCATTGTCATGCAAGTGTTGTCGTGGTCAGTCAATGATATATCACAAGTGTCACGCTTGTCGCTCGTACCCTCAATTAGTCATATTGAGTATATGTTTTCTTGATGGTTTGAGGCATATTGTTGTCAAGCCATGTCGAGTATGTGTTCACAAGGTTGCGTATGCACAAATTCACTTGCTCACACACTTAGTCATTTTTGTTGAAATTCTAATGACCAGATTACCCTCTAACAGTTGGACCTACACCCCAGAATTAACTCGACCAACTATCACCCAGAACAGCACAGAAGTGTCCAACAATTCATTTCAATATGCGCTGCCCACAAGCTCATCAACCAACCCTCCTGCTAGTCAACCGGAGAGTTTGACCAGGTAGTGACCCTGGGACTAACTCCCGTCAAAATTTGCGCAAAAATTGCAGACGTTTCCTAATCTATTGAGTGAGGAAACTATGCAGGCAAGTCGGACAGACACCCAGTGTCCGTCCCTGTCTCCCTGAAAAAAAACATAGTTTTTCCAGTCAACCACCGGGTCAATCGATCGACTGCTCACCCAGAAAACTATGCAGATTTCATGAGCAGTCCCTCAACTTCTCTGTAACCTGCTCAGCTCAGAAACTGCGCAGAAGTGGTCAGCAGGTCAACCTCCCAGCAATTGCGTAGTTTTTGTCACTAGCAATCCTACATCCTGCTGCCAGCTCCCTCTTGGAATTGTGAAGTTTTTTCTTCCAAGCCTCCTATAGCCCGCTACTAGATCCCTCCAAGAATTGTGTAGTTTTTTCTGCCAAGCCTCCTGCAGCCCGCACTACTTCCCTCTAGAAATTGCGCAGATCTTCCCTCCAACCGAGCCAGATACCGCGAACATTCACTGTTGATCTAGATAGTCTGTCTTAGTCTTCTAGCAACTTCTATGCAATTTTCACTAACAGTACCCAGAACCTGCATCCTAGCTTGAAACTTGCCTTGCGCGGTTTCATAGCCTTGTCCTTTCTCCCAGTCACCTACATCCGAAAGCAAACAACAATGCATCATGGTAGACTAGGAGGCTTATGGATTTTATTTCATCTCATAATGAGTGATTACAGATACAGATACATGGATAATACATGATGCGACAGCAGATGAGATGAACAAGGAGAGAACATGCAAGGAGATGTTATTACGAACGGAGGAACGAATGAATGATACATGCGAGCAGAATTTTTCACAAATGGATGATGCATGCGAGGAGAATTTTTTGTGAACGGACGAACATGTGAAGCATGGAAAAGTACAAGCAAGTGAGCGACATGCACATGCAAAATCAAGCAAACACCAAGACCATCGGAGACTCCGCACACCTTGTCATGTGGAGGTGAAATTGTGATACACCAAGAGCGCACCCATCACTCAGTAGCACTACAGCTCGACATGCACACCAGCAATAGCATGAACATACTAGCACTGTCGTGTCAAGTCGCATCATGATTCACGTCGGCCACATCATTATTGTGGGCCATATTGTGTAAATCAATGTAATGTAATGTGGAAGTCTAAGAGACCCACATGTCATACGAAAAGGCATGTAAAGCTGAAGAGTCAAATAAGTCAAACAGTCATGAGGGAAGTCAAATAGTCAGAAGGGCTAGTTTTACCCTTGGCTATAAATACCCCCTCATTTGTACATGAAAAGGACTTTTAACCTTGGCTTCTCCTAGATAGCCTTGAGAGTCTATAGCCTTTTCTTTGAGGAGAAAGCAGTGGATCCAACGCCCCTTTCACGGGGTTAGTGATGTATGGTGTATTGATGTTTCTTGGAATTTTTTCTTAATTCAGAAGCGTGAAAACAAGCCAGTACATTTTCACACATGTATTGTAACTATTTGTAAGACTATTCTTGAACACTTGTAATGAATGTTTCTTTAACCTGTGTTAAACAATTGAACTATTTTGGTTGATCTAATAAATATATAATGATGAAAATGTGTTGTATAAGTTGTTAACGCTATCCTGCCCATGTGGTTTTCCTCACCAGACACAAGACAGAACATTTCCCATAAACTTGTTATAATGACCGTCACACTCGCACGGACTGCCCCACTAGGTGTTGTACATGCTATCCCCTCTTGTATGTTGAGACTGCCACATCCGTGTGGAATTCTCCTCTGGAATTTGTGCATGTCCTATAGTGATGTGTGTCTCTGACGGAGTTTGGATTCCTTCCCTTTCAACTAGAGACTCACCTCCACCCTCTCCCTCTACAATGAAAGAACCTTGACACAAGTAACACTAGCAATCACCAAGCATGCGAACCTCAAAGACAAAGCAGACCACTCTCATGTGCTGACAAGTAAGATCTAAGGCAAACATTTAAGATAATGGCAACTGGGACATCATACCGGAAGGGACTCCTACACAAAATGGTGTGAGGTCTAGTTGGGACTTCATACCTGGGAGATCCCCTGAATGTTGGCAGGTCCAGCACCATCAACACTTCTAGCGCTAGAAGGAGGGCCACCATTTTTTTATGGTTGAATGTCCTCTCACACCCACTCATCAATCATCTGGTCAAGGCAGTAACTCACACTCCCTCTCACCTACGTGTGACTCTGAAGTTGGTTACTCCTCACCTCCTAGATGTGAACACGAAATTTCATATCAACACCTTCGCTCTATCCATCCCATCACCTGTCAGTTCGTGAAAAAAGTCAAATTGATCCAAGGAATACAACATCTTCCAAACGCATCAAGGAATCCAAAAAATACTACCACTGGGGTTGTTGTATCATCGGTGGAAGAAGCAGTTCCTAGCACACTTGAAGGTTTGGCAGAATATTTTGAGAATGGAGAGGAACGTCTAGTCTTCCAACAGGGAGAATGAGACACCCTCGTGATCTTGGGCTCATATTCTGAGACAGGAGCCGGAACCACCAGATTCTGAAGAAGAAGAGGAGGACAAAGAAGAAGAAGATGTGGATGACCAAAACTTGGAATGGATGACTCAGGGACCATTGCCTCTTCTGGGTGCTTTGCACAAGATTCCAAAGCGGTTGGAGAGAATTCTTACAAAGTTTGACCCTAACATCACAGTGAAGGTAGAAGATCACTTGGACAACTTCTACCTACAGCTGCAGACACTTGAGGTATGGTACGATGATGTTGCATGTAGGTTGTTCCCATGTACCTTAGATGGTTATGTAGTAGTATGGTATCACAGCCTTCATGTCAACTACATCCATAACTAGGGTACGTTTAAATGCATGTTTCTAGAAAGGTTTGTTGATGACAAGACCCCAGCCATGTTACTCAAAGAATTGAGAAGCCTGAAGATGGAGGGGAACGAAAAGGTAAAATATTTCAATCAGAGGTTTCTACACATATTGAATAAGTTTACAGCGGACATGAAGCCTCATGACTCCATCACTGTCGACTACTACACGTCCGCACTACCTACCAGCATTGTGCAGTTCGTCAAGTGAGCTACGAAACCAACATTGTTAGAAAACTGTGAAGAGGAAATCGCTGTTGAGAAAGACTTGCACGCGATTGGAGTGATTAAGCATGATGAACCAATGAAGGACTCCAGAGACATGAGCAAGAAACCCGAGGTTGCGGCGTGCAAGGGCAAAGAAAGGGAAACAAGTGATATCGAAACCCTTACTTGCCTTGTCAAGAAATTGACAATAGAAGTGTCTAAGATCAAATGATGAACAATCGACACATATGTGAGTAGCCAGCAATGCAGAAAACAAAAAGGAAGCATTTCATCATGCAACAACTGCTTCCCGGCTAAAATTGTGTAGATTTCCAGCTCATTTTTCCAGTTAGAACGGTGCGCGAATGATGAATTTTTCTCATTCCATGAAGACAATCACCTGAAAGGGTCTCGTTCAGTTTGGAAATGATTTGCAGGCTTAGTATGCAATCATGCAATTGTGCAGTTCGTCAAGTGAGCTACGAAACCAACATTGTTAGAAAACTGCGAAGAGGCAATCGCTGTTGAGAAAGACTTGCACGCGATTGGAGTGATTAAGGATGACGAACCAATGAAGGACTCCAGAGACATGAGCAAGAAACCCTAGGTTGCAACACGGAAGGGAAAAGAAAGGGAAACAAGTGATATCGAAACCCTTACTCGCCTTGTCAAGAAATTGACAATAAAAGTGTCTAAGATCAAACGACGAACAATCGACACATATGTGAGTAGTCGGCCACCAAGAAAACAACAAGGAAGCGTTTCATCATGTAGCAACTACTTCCTGGCTAAAATTGCGTAGATTTCCAGCTCATTGTTCCAGTTCGAATGGTGCGCGAATGATGAATTTTTCTCGTTCCATGAAGATGATTACCCGAAAGGGTCTTGCTCGGTTTGGAAAAGAGTTGCAGGCTTAGTATGCAATCATGCACTAGACATAATGAGTAGTACGTAGGGACAGTCGGGAGATACAGATGATGACGAAGATGTTGCACCTGATGAGGCATCAATCACTAAGCAGGTGGTGAACTTGTATCGGTGCTCGCGAGCAGCGCAGAAGACAAACATAGAGAAGCAGCCCCAAAAGAAAAATGATTGTTACAATTTCAGAAGTAAGGGGGCTCCCCCTACACTTGGGAAAATGAAACAAAAGCTCGAACTTATGAGGATGGTTGACCCACCATCCATCCAAAGCAGAAAACACAAATCAAGCTCGGGAAGACAACGACAAACAAGAGTACTTCCATGAACAGCAAAATGTAGAACACTCCACCAGACAACACAAACACCAATCTTACCCCAGACATATCGGTGATTCTACCCACTCTGGATTACAAAATTGTGGAATACATGAAGAAAACTAGCAGAAACATCAATTTCTTTGAGTTGGCTAAGATCCAGAGTCAGCGGGACATCTTGCTGCGTGCACTGGGGCAGACATCAATAGATAGCGCAGCCTCTACCAGAAAGGGAGTAAGCACACCTCCCTGATCACTTTCAATTGTGTTAAACACACTCCGGATGGAAGAAGAGAACTTTATTTGCCCTCCATTCCTGCTTTTATTTGAAATCTTTAACTGTAATGTTCACAACTCTTTGGTTGATTCTGGCGTGGCATCCAATGTCATGTCACTCTACATCGCCAAAAATATCAATGCGCAATGGTGCGAGACATCTGCGTAGATCATCCAACTCGATCAGACATACGTACCATCCATTAGTGAACTTTAGGATGTGATCATTCGACTATTTCATAATGGTTTAGTTCACTAGTGCATAAACATTGTTGCCATGGACATACTAGAAGCATATGGCTTACTACTCAGCAAAGACTGGTCTAGCAAGCTGAATGGGTATTTTTCTAAAGACTAGTTGCACATGTGGCTTCTGTAAAAGGGAAAAAACAATTAAATCTGGGTGTTATCTAAGAGATACATGAGGCACAATGTCACTCCCATCAATGGTGAGAATGAACCATTGGCCTTCGCAGAGCTCATGTTCGACAACTACCTCTTGGAAACAACACTGGGGTGTTATCCCGCACGGCCAGCTCCAACCCCACCAGACACGCAGTTGGGTCTCCTTCCTTGCCCAAATGATGGAAATGAAACATGTATAGTGCATTGTAACATTAGTAGTAGTAGCAGTAGTATAAGCGCGTCAAATAGTCCATGTGCAGATAAGCTATGGACCATGTATTTTGATGGATCAAAGACACGAGATGGCTTTGGAGCTGGGTGTTTCTTGATTGACCCAAACAACATGAAACACTTGATATCAAGTTGCTTGGAGTTAGAGTTCACAAAAAACATTGTTGAATATGAAGCACTTATGTTGGGCTTTCAAAAGGCCATTAGCCTCAACGTTGTTGTGCTTAAAGTGGTAGGTGTTGCAGAAATGATGATATGGCAAGTATGTAACGCCATACACTGTTTATCACCTCATCTCAAAAGTTACCAGCAAGATGTATGGCGACTAATCTCTAACTTCCAACCATTCAATATCATTTTTGTGCCAAGAATGCACAATGTAGTTGTTGATACCTTAGAAAACACTGCTACTAGCATGTCACCACTTAGGGATAGATTTACTATTGAAATTTTGTATACGCCTTATATCCCTGATGAAATAACTAAGCTACATGCTTTTGATGATGATCAATATATATTTCACTTCACGAACATTGTTGATGCCTTCAAGTAGCAGTTGATGAGGATGAGCACAAGCAGTCCCTCCAATTTGCAGTTGATGGCAAGAAAGGCAACCTCATCCCCAAGGGTGCGGTTTCTCTCAACAGGCTATATGACTTGCAGAACTGCCTTCAAGGGGCAAGAAATAGCAAAACTCATAGTTCCACCATGAGGAATGAACAGATCAACCTGGGAACAAATCACGATCCAAAGTTCATCAGTCCAGGTATGTGCGGCACACGTAGGAGCGCCAAGTTTTTTTCTGCTTGCTCAAACAGTACCGGGATGTGCCAGCGTGGGCATATGATGACCTGAGTACATGTGACACGTGTATAATACAACACAAGATTCCAATAAAAGGAGTCAAGCCATTGCAAGAAAAACTGGGTAAAATACATCTGACGCTTGAACCCCTTTTACAAAAAGAATTGACTAAATTGTTGGATGCTTGGATCACTTACAAAGTTGATTATGTTATATCGGTTTCTAATTTAATTTTTGTGCATAAGAAATCCAGATAAATCAGCTAATGCATTAATTTTTGAAAGTTGAAACGTTCCCGAAACAAAAACAACTACCTCATGCCATCATCGGAGCCTATGTTACACGTAGTATCTAAAGCTAGAATGTTGTCTTCACCTAATGGTCTTTTGGGATACCACCAGGTTCCGGTAGCGGAACCTAAGAGTCCGATACTGGTTCACGAGAAGCTTGGCCCTCACACGTACTGTCTGCAATCACTTGACAGGAGGATTGACAACCTTCTTGTCAATGGCCAAGATCTCAAATGTTATTTTCAGTAGGTTGGGCCGCACCCTTCACCATGTACATAAGTTTGTCTGATGCTTATTGTTTTGATTTTTTGCTTTTCTTACTATTTTTGTTTCGTTTTGTTTTATTTATTTATTATCCTACTATTTTTGGTTTTTGGTAAATAATTGTTTCCCTTTACTGAGTTTTGGCTTTTGAATATGTGGCTGAGATCTAAAGTGTCTTGTGACACTATAGCACTTGGCCTATCCTGCGTTCGTCTTCTCTATGATTGTTTATAACCTTCGGTTGATGAAGTCTTGACGGAAAATATGAGTTGTCTGCAAGGGAAGATTGGGTCCAACCATGAACCCGTGTCCATATTGGGAAACCCCATGTCTGTACTCATCTTTATGCTCTGTGTGTTCAAGCTCATCCAACTAGTAGAAGCAGAGAAGGGGAAAATCTAAACGAGAAAAACTATGTCAGAGGTCTTACATGCTTCTCTGAAGGAACAACCTCTAATGATCTCAATAATTCGGTATCTCTCTTTTGCCCCAAAAATAAATAAGTGCCTATGCACATTCCTCTTAAAAAATACAAAGGTGAAAGAAGAGAAATTCCTCCTATGCAGAGAGGTGAAGCATATAACTCCATCAGGGTACTAACCAGGCTCGCTAGAAGTGGAGAAATGAGTGTGCTCCTGCATGAATCTATTAGGGTACTGTCCAGGCCTGCTAGCAGCAAAGAAACAACAGAGATGAAAACTTATACTCTGAAAAATTTTAACTTGAGAACGAAACTACCCTTCCCAATTTCAAAACACTGTGATCAGGCTAAAACTTTTTGTTGTGTTTGACTGAGTTGGCGTGTTAGGGTCCTATAATTTTTATAGGATTGTTTGATTATAGTTTATCATTATTATGTTTGAAATTTTGTAAATAATATTTAATATTGTAAATTGTTTCCAAAAAAAGGTCAAAACCTTAAGAAAAATCAAAAAATATGCTTGCAAATCAAAATGTAGCATTAGAGGATAATTAAGTATGTTTAGATTAAATGAATCACATCATTTAAATGTGATTAAATGAATTGTAATAAGGCCTTGGTACTATAGCTTTTATTTTAGTGTAGAGTCAAAAACGAAAAATGGAGATTTGTTGTATGTGGTTAAATAGTGCACATATTCCCTGCCCCCGATCACATTGCCTTTTTCATCAGATGGCTCTAGCATCTTTTCGGACCCCCCTGGCTATGATTCTTTTTAACGGTTAGGGGAGGGGGGCAAGGGGGTTGGAAAATCGATTTCCCCGCCACTATGTGCCTTCCCCTCTAATACCACAAACAACTCTGACCCCCCTCCGAAGAAGGTTTCTGTTGTTCCTGCCATAATCTGCCTTCCCGCTAACGTCACCCCCTACTTCCAGTCAACCACGATTCCCTTACCGCCACGTATCCTCCACCTCCATGTCACCTCCCGCCTCCAGGTCATATGTTTGTTTCATGGTCAATTAAACTAGGTTTTTTCCTATACAACACAATAATTTAAAACATTGTTTACAAATAGATGCGAACAAATTTTCAAAAAAGGAAAGAGGGTTTTTATTAAACATCCTCATTTACAAAAACCTCTCTCAATTTTCTAACAATTGTTATGGTTTGGGAGATTCGGATGAATATTTGAAGGCATATTTTCCCATATTTTCCTATTTTTAGTCAATGTTTCCAAATGTGGTTTCCTAGTAGGTGGAAATGAATTTTAAAAAACTAAAATAATTTTTATTTCCAACATCATCATTTACAAAAACCTCTCTCATTTTTCTAACAGATATTATGGTTTTGGATATACAAATGGATTATAGGACCTTATTTTTTAGAATTTCAGGAGGAAAAAGCTCAAATACAGTTAGTGACTTGGATGCCACGTCATCAAATAAGAGTTGCTATCAAATTCGAATTTCTCTTCTTTGTCACCAAAAATCCACAAAGATAGTGCCAAGTATATTCATTAGTTTTGAATGTCCTATATTTCAGTTCTATTTGTGTAATACAGTTTGAGATATTTGTAACAAATCTTGATATTTTTTCAAGATATTTTAGTTTAGAATTTTTATAAATACTTCATCATTTGAAGTAAGAGATGTTGGGACTTGTACAGAGAAAGACTACCATTATTGTAAAGCTGATCATTGAGATTTAGTGGCCATCTGCATTAATACAAGCAATTTGTTTCAAGATTCCTGTGTCATATCTATGTGGTGAAGTGCTTCTTACTGTAATCTAGTTTCTCTTTGTTTTTTCATATGTATTCAGATATGTTTTGTCTTTAAGAAAATTAGGTTCAAAATTTGTTTCAAAACACTTTGTTATGGCTTAAAGCAAAATCAATGTTTTCTACTGAACTTTAAATATAGAATTAAGGTAACAATGCTCTATATCTAAAGTGAATCCTAATATGTTCTTCCTCCTCCATCTCATTAACTACAATTATCCAGTAGTATGTCTACCTTTCCCTGTTGCACTCAACCTTGATTATTTATGCATTTGATTATCTTAAACCCTGTTGACTCCATTTCCCAATGGATTTTCCTTGCTTTTCCAACCAAACCAATTCATAAACCAAACTCTGAACTTTTATAACTAGCCTAATATCTTCGTATAAACAAATCTAAATCTTACAGAGAGATCCCTCTTTGAAGCTGGTAGGGCTAAATCCCAACTGCCAAAGTAGGTTTGTGGTTACCTCTGCAATTATTTCTCAACCTTATTAAATTACAGAGTTCTAACATGGTGAAAGGTGAACCATGTATGTCCATGGGGTAATTGGGGAAGCCAAAGTAACCTGCACATCCATTCAATACTCCTTGAAAGACCAAGGCCATGTGTTGTCAATGAACCAAATTAGAGAATATGGAGTTCAACCAATGTGTCGCCAAGTGTTGTAGTGGCTGCAACACCCTCCAAAATTTTGGCCTACATCCAATTTCAAAGCCTCCCTTGGATTTTTACTTGATGTTTGCAAGCACTGGGCTCACCCCATGAGATCGTGTTGAGTCTTTGCACCCTCCTTGCTTGACCGTTCAATGGACATGTTTTTGCATGTTGGTCACAATGTCACACTTACAGCCATGTTTTGGTCATACACGATGTTGAGAAATGGCAATAAGAAATTCCAGTTTAATTTTTCCTTAAATTAAACTATGAATTAAAATAGAATTATTTTCTCATAGCAATTTGAAAATAATTAATTAAGTTTAATTAACTTAATTAATTTATGAAATTCGAATTGGAAGTCTTTTATAAGACATGTATATGTTCTCCCTAACTTATAGAAGTTATGGATGAGTTATGAATGAGTTGTAATTAGTTAACTCAGTTTATTGAGTTAACTCTAGTTAAATTGGTTCCAATCAGTTTTAGGAACTAATAGTGAGTAAACAGTCAGTTGGGACACTAGTGACCTAATTAGTGCTACTCTAGTTAACTGAATATTCCACCATTAGAAACTCATGCATGTTGATTCTGAGAAAGACCCAGTCGAGACTAGAGTGCAGGGACAGTGTACTAATTGTTTTATATTTTTCTGAGTTGCACTGCTAATGCATGTAATTAGGAATTGATCCTTGAGGGATTGCTCTATTTTTAGAGGAAATACAAGTTATCCTTCATAGTAATTACACATTGGAATAGATACTTGGAGAGCTTGCGAAGAGGCTAAGGTTTGGCCTTGAGGTTGCTTATGATTTGGAGATTGAATTTGTTGAGTGTTGGGATTGTTCTAAAGAGAACAAGTATTGTAATTTCATCTTGATTTTCCGGATAAATACAAAACAAATAGTGGGGTTTTGAGTTGTGGCTTTCCCGGGATATTTATTGTGTTATGTGCCTTTGATTCCCTTCATCTATTGATTATTGTTTGCTCGATGTTTACGGGCTTCCGCTATAAAGAGTAGAAGTATATTCTTGTCTCTTGTTTTAGTAGATTACATGAGCTTGTGAATCTACAGGGTTTTCTACATGGTATCAGAGCAAGAATGTTTTTTGGGCCAAGAGTTTGCAGAGAAGCTATGTACAAAATTTTTAGAAACAAATTATATATCTGGATTCCTTGGGAAAATATACCCAAATCCAAAAAAAATCGGTCGAATCCAAGTTCGGATGAGGGAGATATCACTGATTTAAAATTAGCTCTTTCAAGAAGATTTCGAAGCTCTGAGCTTCTGGGTTACAGGTGAAAGTCGAATTTGCATACATACTTCAGGATTGGAAAATGGTGTTCCATGGGTTGAGGCTTGAGTATGCCTTGGAAGGAAGCTCAAGTTTTATAGCCTGGAGAGATAGGATGGAGGTTTTGCTATAAGATAATGGTTTGAAGGAATTCATTGATCAAGAAGTCCTAAAGCCAGCAACTACGATGCATAGAACTTGGCCCAATGGATGAAGTGTGTGGCGAAGGCAAGGCAGATAATCCTTGAGGGAGTTCGAGACCACATTATCTCAAGTCTCCATGGCAAGGAAACTCTACATGTTATGTGGAAAACATTGACAGACTTATATCAGAATAGTAGTGATCAAAGGAAGTTGGCACTAAAGGATAAACTTCGTAAAATCAAGATGGATAAAGGTGAGAAGATGTCCAAGGGGAAGTCCTCAGGAGGAGTGGTGGGTAAGGCTTTGGCCTCCCAAATCAAATTGGAATTTTCCCTCATTGCATGCAGCGTGTCTTCAATGATGGGAACTGTTTGGTACTTAGACAGTGGAGCTTCTTTCCACATGACTGACAATAAAGAGTTATTCAGTGAACTGGAGGAGAAATATCTCAAGATGCATATTGAGATGGGTGATGAAGGTAAGTATAGTGTTATTGGTGTGGGAACTATTAATTTTCAGAGGGAGCATGCGGCTCCACTCACCTTGAAGAATATTATGCATGTACCCAGACTGACGAAGAAATTGGTCTCCATTTCCATTCTTGAGGATAGAGGCTATGAAGTGATATTTTTGAAAGGAAAGGCATTCTTTCGACACATAACCACGGGTCAAGTAAAGAAGATAGGGATTCAAGTTCAGAATCTCTATAAGCTAGAGGTAGAGGATTATGCTGCTTTGAGTTCAAAAGCAGAAAAGATGTTGAACCAAGACGTCAACAAGTTGTGGCACAAGTGATTGGGCCACTTGCATCATGGGGCTTTGAAGATATTGCAGCAAATCTCTATCAGTCTTCCCAAAGGTACGCTTGAGCAATTTGATAAATGCAAGGTTTGTACTTTGGGAAAATACACCAAGTATTCCTTTGGAGTTAGAGTAAGTCAAGCAGAGTCTATTATGGAGAGAGTCCATTCAGATGTTTGTGGACCATTCTCAACAGTATCCACCACCAAACATAGGTATTGTTTATATTTGTAGATGACTATTCTTGTAAATGTTGGATATTTTTCATGCAAAGAAAGGATCATACATTCACAAAGTTTTGTGAATTCAAAGAAATGGTCGAGAAAGAGTTAGGCAAGAAGGTTAAAGGTCTATGGAGTGATAACGGTAGAGAATGTGTCTCCAATGAGTTTAAGAACTTCTGTGCAGTGGAAGGGATTAAACGAGAGTTGACGGAAACTCATAACCTTCAACAGAATGGGGTTGTCAAGAGGAAGAATAGGAGCATAGTAGGGGCGGCAAGGGCGATGTTGCATGATCAGGGCCTACCACTACACTTGTGGGTTGAAGCATGCAACACAATAGTTTATGTTTAGAACCGTATCCCACATCGGATACTTAAGAGTAAAACACTAGAGGAAGCTTATTTCGGTAAGAGGCCAGATGTTGGTCACTTCAGGATTTTTGGGTCATCAGTTTATTGCCATGTGACCAAAGATGCAGGGAAGAAGCTTGAGCCAATAGTAGAGTTGGGGATCTTTGTGAGGTACACTGATACTCCCCACAACTATCAGGTGTACATGTCGATGACTCGGATGCCAGTGGTTCGTAGGGATATCAAGTTCGATGAGGAGAAGGCCATGTGAGTATCCCTTGAGAGGGAGCTTGAGCTATATGCAGAGGAGGAACTTTTAGTTCCTAAGGTTGAGGAGCCTCAAATTTATGTGGAGAAGCCACATGTAGAGGTTCCAGGAGTGGAGACATCCACTCAGGAAGAGTCTTCTAGAGATGGAAGAAAGAGCACTAGAGAGGCTGACAGATTGTTGGATGATGCAAGGGAGAATGTGGGAGTACCCTATTCTCAGTGTAGACAAAGGAGGTCACTAGAGAGGTACGTTGGATACATGGAATTTATGGGTGCATGAGTTGTGACAGAGCCATCTTCCTTTCAGGAAGCAATGCAGCAACCATTTTGGGTTGATGCGATGGTGGAGGAGTATGACTCCATAGTTCGAAACAATGTTTGGGATGTGGTCCCTTGTGGGCTCCAGTATTGTGGCAATAATGCTACAACTCCTGAAGCTTCCTTCTTTAATTTTATCAATTCGGTAGTTCGTAACAAACTTGGAAGCGACGATGCTGTATGCACAAGTACTAGCTCTTGCCACAACTGTCACTTGGTCAGCTGGCACAAGTCCGCTAGGGGCTTAAGCCAACTTCTATGAGCTCTTAGAAGAAGCTTTTTAACTGATGGACGAAAGCTAACTCAGATGAAGCTAATCCACTTGTAGAAAGGAACTGAAAGCCAACAAGAAACGCAAACCCTAGCAAACCCTAATTCTACCAGCTAGTCCTACTGATGCAAAGATGGGAATGAAAACTACTGAAGGAGATGCCATTACTTCTATGAAGGTAAGATGCATGTGTCTAGACTACTTCTACCCGAAGCAAACATATTTTTGTATTTTTGAATAAGTTATTTAGAATTATCATGCATGTGCTTTTAACTGGCTTTTTACTGTGCAGAGGCGGATCATGGAGGAGAAATGCTTGGAAGAGGTCGGGAAGGCTCGGAGAGGGTCTAAGGAGTCCCTAACATCCTTCCAGAGAGTTTCACAAAGGTTGGATGCCAAGAAACCGCGTTTATGAGCTTCTACAGGAAGTCTGCAGGGGTTCTACAGGATGTTTCAGAATTTCTACAGGATGTTCAGCAATTCCTACAGGATGTTCTATGATTGGATTTTGGATGATGGGTGAGTGGAAGAGGCTGCATGGTTGGATATGGAGGTAGGAGAGGGGTTTGTAATGACTTAGTGACAGAGAGATGAGGTGATGAGAGGGTGTGGAAAACTAGCTTGTCTTAAAGAGGGCAGATGGAATGGAAGGCCAAAAGGGTAGGATGACGTGGGTAGTAGAGTAGTTGTGAGACGAGGGGTCTAATTGGGAGTTGAGCAGTTGGCCTGGACGAAGCTTAGATGGACAAGAGAATGATGGAGATGCACTGCACAATATAAACTGAACCAAATCATCCACGTCCTGCACATAATCAAAACATTAGTAATCTATCCTAACTGTTAATGAAACCAATAAACAGCAACGTCATTTCTAAGAGAACCATGTATGGTACTGAAGCAAGGAAACATTCCAAGAGGTCTGAGCGCATGGACAACTTTTACAAATGAAAATATTGCACCAAAGATTGCATGAGTACACAAAATAGTGTTTTTTTTTTGGTAGCACTGTCTGCAAGTCCAGCCCCTAGAAAGAGGTGAAAATGAGAGTGCAGGCAACCCTTTTTTGGAACTCTTATCAATTCTAATCTCTCTACTCTATTCTAGACATCTGAAGCAACTCTATCTTCTAACAATGACCTACTTAACCACACCACGAAATCTAACTCAACAAACTGCGTTTCAAATGCATGTAAAGAAAACCATATTGCTGAAAGGAAAGATATCAATACAAAAGAAGGAGGCCCTAGGCTCTCAGGTTGGGCCCAACCCCGAGAGCTATGGCTCCTTTAGAAACTTAGAGCTGAGATCAAATATGATTGCTTCTCATTAAAAAATAATAATCGTAAGTCAAAAGGTCTGCCAATGATGGCTACAAAAGAGCAAAAACAGACCTGGCAGCTCGTAGTGCAGAATGTGCAACAGTTTTCCAAAAGTCCTTTTCGAAGGCTGAAGCCTTATCATTTATACATCACGAGGCCCCAAGTTGGCCTCCTAAATCTATTGGACTTGGCTGACCAAACTGGGAGTGAACATCTGCTTCCTCAAAACCCGTTTGGCTGCCTTCTAGATCTAGTTGTGGTGGCTGTTGGAGCTCGGAGTTGGGGGTGGAGATCCCGAGGAAGGCCATTTAATGTCGTGGGCAACCCTCCTACGAATCCTCAACCCCATCTTGGTTGTCTCCTAGCCCTTATCTGCTCGGTTTTGCTCCAACATGTGTCAAAAAACCTTAAATGAGCACGTGTTAGCCACCTAGGAATAGTGACTGCCCTTATTCATACAAATGACATAAACATACTAAAAAATGATGCATAAGTTATGAAAAATGAAGGATTGAGCCAGGGTAGTTAGGCCAAATGAGCCCAAAGTGTTACCAAATTTGGGGCTCATCATCACCCCCCAGCTAAAATGATTGCTCATCCCTGAGCAACTAATCCAGCTCCTCGTCCTTCATTGCTTTCACCGCCACTCTCACATCCCAGGCTTCTGAAGTAGTATCCTCCTTACTGGCATGGAACCCAGCCTTCCTTTCCACCTCTTCCCACTGCTTATGCTCTTCTTTTTCTGTGATGCCTTCCATCAATCCTAAAGTAAAGGTGGGCTTAGCTTGAGGCCAATCCAACTGGCTTGGAGGTTCTGTATGGACTTCTTGTAGAGGGGCACCCGTACTAGAGCTTCCCTCATTCGAGTTGGAGTGTGATATTCCTTGATTTTGAGGCTGTGGGACAATGTGTTCCATCGGCGGGTGCAAGCATGAGCACAGTTGTCCCTTAATAGTCGCTCCATATCCTCGAAATGTGCTATAGCCTGAGCCTGCTGATCCATGTATTTCAATAAAGTTTGAGGGTTGGTGGCTAAGTGTTGGTGGGCCGATATCAATGTAGTGGGATCCCCTGGCTCTGCTCTAATCAACAATGGCTCATGTAACTCTCGGTTCATGACCTCTTTGACCTCTGCTGCTCTCTTTTCTTCATGGTTCAACCATGAGGCAAATGCCATCAACTGCATATCTCCTACGACTGTGTTGGGATCCCATGAAGTCACATTAGGAAGGGCCAAATTATGGAGACAGAACTCTGATAGTTTGGCCTTGTCCTCTGATGAACTGCTATTGCATAACTCTGTGAACTGCTAGGGATCTTGGATTTGGGAGATACCCCTCTATGCCAATGCATTAATTTGGAATTGCAGCCACTGGTCCCGTAGGTATAGGCCATAGGATTTGGCCGGTTGTCTACATTGTAGAGCATCCATGGCCCAACTGGCCATGCAGGCCAGTTGTGCCTCTTTTTGCTGCAACTGCTATTTGAGAGCTTGTATCTCGATTTGTGCTTATAGTTCCCTTTCCTGTAGATGCGAGGTTAGCTCCCCAAGACCAACTTGTAGTCCTTCTTTGCCTTGAGGTTCTGTTGTAGTGTCCCCTGATGATGTGCCCCTTTCTTTCCTCAGTTCCTGTAGCTGCAGTTTGAGTTTCTCATTCTCTTCCTGTAGGAATACCCGCTGGCAGTTTGCCACGTGTTTGGCCATAGCTAATTCTCTTCATGCCTCCTTAAGTTGTTCCTCCAAGGGGCCTATATCTGCCACTCCTTTAGATTTAGCTATCTTCATCCACGTGTGGGTTCTCACTCTTTCTTCCTCCAACGCAAAGAAAAGCGGCACTGTGAATTTCTATGGAATAGTTTTTCCAGCCTTCAAAAAGTTATAATACGAGCTCAAGCTTGGCTGGGGACTAGGTTCCGGAATATGCTCTTCCTCTTCTTCCCTCGGTGGCTCTACTCTGTCTTCCCTAAGTGGTGATGTGGCTACCTCTCCCTCCATTCTCTCGGTCTCCTTGAGCCGGGCCAATGTTTCCTGTAGAACGGCCTCAACATCCTGTAGCGGGGTTTTTGAAGCCAACCTGTCCATTCTCTCCTTCTAAGCAGTTGTCTTTGGGCTCCCCCGCTCATAAGTGACTGATATTTTTGAGGGGGACCTCTCCCTTGGTGAGGTAGGGGTGTCTTCTATGGTAATTGGGCTGCTGGATGGAGGTTGGGGCCTGCCTGTTTTGATCCTCACACTTCTCCTTGCTTTGAAATACAGAGGGATCTCCCTCTTTCGTTTTTCCCTCGGCTTGGGAGGGGTACTAAGGGTGGCCACCACGGCTGCTGCCTCCCTTGCAAGGATTTCGGCTGTCTTCTCCTTTGGTTTTCCTTTCTCAGGACTTCCTGTAGAAAGCCCTGTAGCGGCTGATTTCGGGCTTCCTGTAGAAGCCGTTTTTTATTTTCCTGTAGAAACAGGTGGCACCGTTTTAGCCTGTTTGGCTGATGGTGCTTTGTCTTTTGACTTTGCTGAGGCTGCTTTCGAGGTGCCTTGACTAACGTGGACTTGTTCAGTCCTTTCCACCCTACTCTATAACCTTTTCTCCCTGGGTGTCAATGTGGGTTTGTCATCCTCTGTTTCGGCAACCTGGTGTTTCTCTTGTTTCCCCTTTTGTTCTTTCTTTGGTGCTTTGGCCGTGGTTTCTTGGCCTTTCCCTTTCTTCTTTGTTTGTATTGGTTCCTTCTCCTCGCTACTGGAGGAGGTGAGCTCCTCGGTCAACATTTTGATGTCGCCATCCTTAGTCAAATTTCGGAAGGCTTCCCACGAGAGAGGGACGGTGTATGTGTGGAGTGCATCCTCCACGAGGAGCTTAATGAGCCCATGATGGGCTACCTGGTCTGGCGTGCCCTCTCATAATTTGGTGGCACATTCAGTCATGGACTGCAGGAGGAAGTAAGGAATACGTAACTTGTTTTCTGAAGGTAGGTCCATCTGGTGCCTAAGTTCTGTGAGCAGCCGGAAATGGTACCCATATACGATGCTAAATCGTCCTTCGCACGTGATATATTTCATAATTTGGAGGCTGACCTCACTCCAGAGCGGCTGTAGGCTAGCTCTGCGAACCCTGTTCTTATCCTCTGAGAATTGCTCCTCCGGCAGAAAGAACTCCTTTTTAGCCTTCTGGCCTAGTTTTCTCTCCTCCTTATCCCACGGTACCCCCATTGGGAGATCAGTGACTCTGCTAATGAACTGTGGGGTGAGCCTGAGATTCAAACCCCTGAAATTGAAAACGGCGAGCGTTTTTTATTTTGGCTTCAAAGCTCGCAAGAATTCCTCTGCCACCTCGTCATCGTAACCTTGAAGCTTTTCGCAGAACGACATCCATCGTGCACGAGAAAACAGGTCTACCACCTCAGGGTTTTCCCATAGCTTCTTTGAGTCTATCGGTTCCTTCCTAATGAACTCACCCGGCATGGTGAAATCTTGCTGTGTTAGCCGGAGGTGGCTGGCGCATATCAAAAGATGGGCCTTTGGGATTTCTTTAGACAGAGCGCAGAATTATGCCTCGGTCAAGCACACAGTTCGTGAATTATCGGCTATCTACAGGTGAGCCTTGACAGGGGCTCAATTATGAACCAAATCCTGTAGAAAACCCCACATATACACTACGACAACAATTCTCATGCAAAAGGAAGACGACGCTTGCAAATTTATGCCCAAACTGTAGTTTTACTTTTTTAGGACGTCGACTTCACCACCTTTCAAACCAATTGCATGGGAGGACCAGGTTCAGGCTTACCTCTTCCAATTCACCACCTTTGACGTGAATAGATTGATTTCCTTCGTAGCGGTGAGCTTCCTGTAGCGCAGCTTCCTGTAGAAGTCGCGCACGGGTTCTGGAGAGCGCGACAGTGGTTCTGGGCCTTTTGTGCAACCACCAGACCTTTGAACAAGCCGAGGACTCGGAGTAACAGGCTTCAGGGAATTTCGGACGCTTACTCAACTACAAAGTGGTTGATGATAAATGAGTGGAGTGCCATACACGATCTAGCCGGTGGATTTGAATCCCTGCGGAACTCGTGGCGCGGGGGTGAGCTGTCCCTGCCAGACCGTTGGACGACGTCACGTATTATCATTCCACTGTAAGTCTTCCTAACCGCCGCATCATTCCCTGCATATCTACCGCCGCCATTTCTGTTAGATCGCCGCTTCTCCCCGACTGGACGCTTCCCACGTGTCCAATTCCTGTCTTGCTTGACACGACCAACACTTTCCGAATCTGACGAGACCATCGGACTGGTCGTGGTGGCCAGTTGAATGGCTACCCGACTGGCTCAACCCATTCATTTTCATACTCGCAAACATTTTAGAGCATTGTTCATGTAATTTGACAAAAAAGGGTGAGGCACTTACCTGTGCGGCCGCGACGTTATTTTCATGCTTCAAGACGAGGGTGACGGATCCGCTTGCTGCTGCTTCATGCACAGGCACGGGGGTTCCTTCTTGCCGACTGCTACTGGTTACGAAACTTATTACCGAGCTGCGGATGGTGCATGTGCCCGCCCTATGTGTTGTAGGTGCCTTCATGGTGTACGCTCTAGCTGGATGAACTGCTACGGGATTCCTGTAGGGTATCCAGTAGCAGTTTCTCCTCCTCGGGTGCATGCCGAAACGGTGGAGACGGTGGCATCACGGTCACGATCGTAGGGTCCTCGGATGGCTTTGATAAGTAGTGCATGGGGCCTGTGCATCCTTTATTCCATTTGAGAATTGCTTCCTCTGAGAATCCAACGTTCTAATTTGACTGTGCAGGTATTTCCATTGCATGGCAACAGGGGTGGTAGAAGGAGGCGACAGCAGTGGGTGATGGAGAAAAACATTGGCTTGCATGCCTCCGTATTAGACCTTGGGCTTCAAATCCTCCCACACAGTCGGTCCTGGGCCGTCCAAAGTTTCTACAGGAAGTTTCCTGTAGAAATACAGAACTTCCTGTAGAAAGTCCTGTAGCTTCCTGTAGAAGGCTGAACTGTGATCAAATCATGCCCAGACCTTGGAAGAGATGAGTGTTTCTGGAGGGAGCGCTGGTGAGGTCACCTGGTAGCATAGTAGGGACCCTTGTCCTTGAGTTGAGGGGCCTCTTTTCCTGCATGGAATACTTGCAAACTGCATGAATTGTCAAATCTTGAACCTTTTTTTCCCTGTTTCTTTGTTCGTTTTTTTCTTTTTTCTTTCTTTTTTTTTTTTTTTTTTTTTTTTTTGAAAGACAGCAGGGGCGCCTCCATGAGGTTTTCACCCTTACCATCTGCCTTGAGCGCCTCAGAGAGGTTTTCACCCAAGGGTCTTTTTTCAAACATTTTCAGAAAGACAGCAGGGATGCCTCAATGAGGTTTTCACCCCTACCATCTGCCTTGGGAGCCTCAGAAAGGTTTTCACCCAAGGATCTTTACTATACACATTTTATTTTTTTATTTTTTTTGGAGATGTTCAGGGTATGCCCAAAACAGAGGCAGAACCCTTCTCTATGACCAGCACTGATTTTTCCACAGTTTTGATGAATTCTTGCCTTGAAAGAGGTTTTCTGTAGATCTTTAGTCGATGCCCATTGACAAGCATGGGGATGGCCTCCTCATCAATGGTCCGAATAAGAACAGACCCATTGTCATTACATTTTTCCACTACATATGGTCCCAGCCATCTGGTTCTCAGCTTCCCCTTGAAATCCTTATGCCTGGAATCGTACAACAGCGCCCAATCTCCCGGCTGAAATTGCTTGTCATTGAGGTGTTGGTCATGCCATACCTTCCTCTGAAGTTGAACCACTTCTGAGTGAAGAAGGGCCTACATTCGGTGCTCGTCCAATCCATTCAGCTGCAATAACCTTTCTTGTTGGGCATGGCTGAGATCCAAGTCCAGCTGAGCTGCCATCCTCAAGGTGTTGTACTCGAACTCAATTGACAACAAAGCTCTCTTCCCATAGACCAGCTCATAAGGTGTGAAGCCGGTTGTGGTCTTCCAGGTGGTGTTGTAAGCCCACGTGGCCTCAACCAGACGATCTGCCCAATCTTTTCTACTGCTGCTCACTACCTTAGTCAAGATCCCTTCCAATGCTCTATTGGTGACTTCCACCTGCCCATTTGCTTGAGGATGATAGGGGGTGGAAGGCCTATGCTTGATTTTGTGATGAGCGAGTAGGTATTCAATTAAGTTGGAGGTGAACTAGCTTCCTTGATCGGTGACTAGCTCTCTTGGGTAGCCAAATTTGTAGAAGATGTTTTCTCTTAAGAACTCAGCCACCTTTTCTTCTGTCGCTGCTTTGATTGCCTTGGTTTCTGCCCACTTTGTCAGGTAGTCTGTGCACACAATGATGTAAGACCTTTGCCTCGAAGGAGGATTGATTGGACCCACAAAATCCATACCCCACTTCTCAAATGGCTCAAGAGTCACTTGAGGTTGGAGAGGCATTTCGTCCCTTGGAGTCGGTTTCCCCATCCTTTGGCATCGGTCACATTGGCTGATATACCTTCTGACATCTTGATGAAGCGTGGGCCAATAGTAGCCTGCCTGTAGGATTTTGAAGGCAATCCTTTTGGCTGCAAAATGTCCTCCACAAGGCCCGTCATGACAGGTTAGGAGGATATCAAAGACTTCCTCCTCCCTTACACAACGCCTTAAGATCTGATCGGGGCCAAGCTTGAACAGGTTGCCCCCGATCCAAGTGAATGAGGCACTCTTCCTTACGATTCTACTCTTCTCTCTTGAGGATAGGTGCGGAGGGAACTGTGCTGAGACAAGGTAGTTTTCTATATCAGCAAACCATGGAGAGAATACTGAGATAGCAAACAGATGTTCATCTGGCATCTGGTCATCCACTGTTCCATCCTCACCTGCAGGTAAATCCAATCTAGACAAAAAGTCAGCAACAACATTTTCTTTACCTGGTTTGTCAACGATAGTCAAATCAAACTGCTGCAAAAAAAGTAACCATCTAATAATACGAGCATTCACATCTGGTTTATTCATTAAATATCTAATTGCAGCATGATCCGTATGCACAAATTTTTGATAGCCAGTGATATAATGTCGGAACTTGTTCAGTGCATGGACCACGGCCAAGAATTCTTTCTCAGTTACAGTATAATTCAGTTCTGCCTTGGATAAGTTTTTGCTGACAAAGTATATGGCGTATGGAAGTTTTTGTTCAACTTGTCCTAAGGCTGCCCCTATGGCTTTGTTCGAAGCATCAGTGTGGATGTGGAAAGGTAGGGCCCAATTTGGACCTCTCAAGATTGGGGCAGACACCAACTTATCCTTTAATTCATTCAGAGCCTTCTGATAATCATCAGTCCATTTAAACTCAACATCTTTTGCCAAGAGGCTAAACAATGGCGAGGCGAGCTTACTGAAGTCTTTAATGAATCTCCTATAATACCCTGCTAAACCTAAGAAACTTCGAACATCTCTTACCTTCTGAGGAGGTGGAACCTTCTTGATGAGAGCAATTTTGTTAGGATCCACCTGTAACCCTTGGCGAGAAATGGTATGTCCTAGCACGGTCCCTTCAGTCATCAATAATTCACACTTTTCAGGACTAAGGGACAGGTTCATCTCAATGCGCTTGGTTAGGAGCTTTCCCAGATTGGACAATGCTTCCTGGAAGTTGGACCCATAAGGAGTGAAGTCATCCATATAGATTTCCACTGAATCATGGACCAGCTCATAAAAGATGCTCAAGACGGCTCTCTGGAAGGTGGCAGGAGAATTGCATAGTCCAAAGGGAAGAACTCGGTAAGCAAAGGTACCCCAAGGACAAGTGAAGGTGGTCTTATCTTGGTCTTCCGGGCTGATTTGGATCTGGTTATACCCGCTAAACCCATCTAGGAAAGAGAAAAACTTCTTTCCTGCCAGTCCATCCAACACTTGATCTATGAAGGGTAGAGGAAAATGGTATTTCTTGGTGGCTTTGTTCAGTTCTCGGTAGTCCACACAGATTCTCCACTTCCCGTTTTTCTTGGGAACCAACACCAGAGGGGACACCCATTTGCTATCCGAGATGGGGTAAATGAATCTGGCATCCAACAGTTTTTGTAATTCTTCCTTGACGATGTCCTTAAGGGCTGGATTCATTCTCCTTTGGGGTTGCCTAACCGGTTTACAATCTTCTTTGATGTAGATGTGATGGGTACAGACTGAAAGATGGACTCCCTTCATCTCCCTATAGCTCCAAGCAAAAGCATCTAGATGACTGGCCAACAGACTACACAGCTCCTTCTCCTGGGAAGGAGATAGGGAGGAGCTGATCTTTAACGTTCTCTCGGGGCCAAACTCCACATTTTTGACTCTGGGAGTGACTGGGTTGGTCCCACAAAGGTCCACTAAGGTGCTGGCTTGGGCATCCTCCACCAATTCCTCTAAGGACAATGCACTGGGAGGTGGATTCTGAATCAAGGTCTCAATCAAATCATCCTCGGTTGGGGGGCCTCCCCTAGTGGTGTCTAGGGTGCACAAGGGTGCTGAGTACACCTCATCCTCTTCTCCTTCCTCCAACCAAAGTGGTAAGTCATGCTCTAATAAGGGTTGGGCAGGAGGGTACAGGACTAGCTGCTTGGACATAGGACCATTTTTGATGGTCATGTTTCCTGCACGGCAGCTTATGTAAGCATCTGCAGTGGCTAACCAAGGCCTTCCCAAAATAAGGGGGTATCCAGTAAGCTTTGCCTTTGGTTGCAGAACCAAGAAGTCTGCAGGGTACTCCCAAGAGTCAACAGAGACTAGGACATCCTCTACAATCCCTTCGGGAGTCACGGTGGAGAGATCTGCTAGTTGCAGGACTGTCGAGGTCTTTCTCAAGGAACCCTGAAGGTTGAGTTTGAGCATGGTATCTCTGGTCATCACATTAATGGCAGCCCCCAGATCAATCAATGTGTGTGGTATGATGGTGCCATTGATGTGGACATCAACTACAGGACTCCCAGGATCCAAATACTTTGGGCAGATTACTTGCCCCAACATAAGATCAGACAGTTGTCCTATGACATTGATGGTTGAAGCGTCTCTTTTTCGCCTGCCTGGGTGTCTGAAACACTTTTCCTTAACCAGTTTGTTGTATATCGGTACATCTTTGATGGCTTGGAGAAGTGGTATTCTCACACACAACTGTTGGAGTTCTCCCAGAAGCTCATCCTCCTCTGGGTTGGGTTGTGTGGTGGCCGTTAGTCTCTCAGGAAAGGGTGGAATGGCTTTTGGTTCACTTTCCTGTTTATCTTCCTCGTCCTCTGGGGGAGGAGGTTGGTGATCCGGAAGAGTCTTTCTAGATCACAGGTTGATCTCCCGGATCTCCACAGCATAGGTAGGGCATGATGTTTCCCCAGTATATACCTGCTGGGCCTGTCGGTTGTTGGGGTTCGGGTTCGGTTGAGCAGGCATTTGGGGTTGCCTTGGAGGAGCAGGAGGTAATGGTTGTGGTTGAGCTGGTGGTGGAGGCAAAATGGCGGGAGGAGTATTGTACTGGGGCCTCCACCCCGGTTGAGGTGCATTCCATTGAGGCTGTGGCTGGGCATGTGAGTGAAACGAATGAGTAGTGGGCTGAGTATGGTACTGAGGCGGGTAAGACCATGGAGGAGGCACAGACCAGGAAGGATGAGCAGGGGGACCCCAGGAAGGCATAGGAGCAGATTGGTTGGGGCTATAATAAGCTTGGGGTGTCCCTTGCATCCCCTGTTGGTAAGGTCTAGGTCCATGTGGCCTCCTTTGGTTGAGGAAATAGAGAGGTTCAGTGGGCGCTTCTGTCCCTTGATACATGGCTTTAAGCCCAGGTAAGGTTGGACATTGGTTTGTGGGGTGGTCCTCCTCACAAACAAAACATACCTCAACCGAATGTAATGGGCACTCGTTCTTAGGGTGCTTCCTTGTACACCTAGGGCAGAAGATAGCCAAAGCCCTCTCAGCTTCCTCTTTCTTCTGCTGGATTCGGAATGTATCAAGTTGCATGGAAATGGTCTGTCTCACTTCACTCTTGAGGTCCTCTAATTGATTTGCAAACTCATGTTTGGAGAAAGGAATACTAGCTGAGAGGAGGTTTCCTCTACCTCTTTTCCGGGCTGCCCTAGAGTGGTTTCTAAACACAGTCTTTATATCCTCATAAGGTAGTTGGTAAATATCTCCTCCAGCTAGCATGTGAAGGGTATCTAAGAGGTCTTCAGGGACTCCTCGGAGCAGGACCAACTTGAGAGATTCAGGGTCAAGTGTGCACCTGGCCCGTTTATAGCTAAGTTGGAACCTTTCCTCGTAATCTTCTAAGGACTCATCATTCCCCATGGTCATCCGAAAGATTTCTCCCTTGGCTTCCTTGGACCTACAGTAGTCCCGGTATTTGGTATTGAAAGCTTGCTGCATCTGAGCCCAAGTGGTGATACTGTTCCCAGGTAAGCCCATGAACCAACGTAATGCTGCATCCTTAAGGGTAGAGGGGAAGAGTTTCAGTTTTTGCTCATCTTCGGTATAGTCATAGGTTTGCCAAAGGACGGAAAACTCAAACAGGAAGGTATCAGGGTCTTCAGTAGTCAGTCCATGGAAGTGAGGTAAAGCGGAGGGGCTTATGTTCTTCATTTTCATGTCTCCATTGGTCTCTCGGATGGGGAAGGCACCTTCAATTCTCTCATCTTCTCCCCTATTGTCAGCCATAGCTTCAGATGGAGTGTTTTCTAACTCTTCTTCTGTTATAGGATCTTTGTATATCTCAGGAGGTTCGCCTATAGGTTCTTCTGGATCACTGTCACCAAAGAAGAGAGAAGGGTGACTCAGTGACGTGGTGGGGGTGTTGGGTAAGAATTTGCCTGTTTTATCTCGATTTCTACGAGGCATGAAATGGAAAGACTTTTGATTGCTTTTGTTCTTTTTTCTGGTACCTGCAAAACTTAAAACAGATTGAACTGCAACTAACTATCTTGCTGAAATGGAAATGCGGAATTGAAATGAAAACATGAAAGAACTAATCTATTTTGCTCAAATGAAATTGCAGGAATGAAATGCTAGGCTACGCTTGCGGAATTGAAATGCTAATCTACGCTTGCAGAAATGAAATTGCGGAATTGAAATGTTAATCTATGAAAGCAGGAAATGTCTATGCTACTTTTGCGGAAAGGAAATTGCAGAATGGAAATGAAATAAACTACTTAGCAGAAGGCGAGAGTTGGAAAATAGAGGAAAAGCAACAATCACCAATACTCTGACGCTTCCCTGGCAACAGTGCCAAAAAGATGGTGGGCTCCAGTATTGTAGCAATAATGCTACAACTCCTGGAGCTTCCTTCTTTAATTTTATCAACCTGGTAGTTCGTAACAAACTTGGAAGCGACGGTGTTGTATGCACAAGTACTAGCTCTTGCCGCAGCTGTCACTTGGTCAGCTGGCACAAGTCCACTAGGGGCTTAAGCCAACTTCTATGAGCTCTTAGAAGAATCTTTTTAACTGATGGACGAAAGCTAACTCAGAGGAAGCTAATCCACTTGTAGAAAGGAACTGAAAGCCAACAAGAAAAGCAAACCCTAGCAAATCCTAATTCTACCAGCTAGTCCTACTGATGCAAAGATGGGAATGAAAACTACTGAAATAGATGTCATTACTTCTATGAAGGTAAGATGCATGTGTATAGACTACTTCTACCCGAAGCAAACATCTGTTTGTATTTTTGAATAAGTTATTTAGAATTATCATGCATGTGCTTTTAACTGGCTTTTTACTGTGCAGAGGCGGATCACGAAGGAGAAATGCTTGGAAGAGGTTGGGAAGGCTCAGAGAGGGTCTAAGGAGTCCCTAACATCCTTCCAGAGAGTTTCACAAAGGTTGGCTGCCAAGAAACCGCGTTTATGAGCTTCTACAGGAAGTCTGCAGGGGTTCTACAGGATGTTTCAGAATTTCTACAGGATGTTCAACAATTCCTACAGGATGTTCTACGATTGGATTTTGGATGATGGGTGAGTGGAAGAGGCTGCATGGATGGATAGGGAGGTAGGAGAGGGGTTTTTAATGACTTAGTGACAGAGAGATGAGGTGATGAGAGGGTGTGGAAAACTAGCTTGTCTTAAAGAGGGCAGATGGAATGGAAGGCCAAAAAGGTAGGATGACGTGGGCAGTAGAGTAGTTGTGAGACGAGGGGTCTAATAGGGAGTTGAGCAGTTGGCCTGGACAAAGCTTAGATGGACAAGAGAATGATGGAGATGCACTGCACAATATAAACTGAACCAAATCATCCACGTCCTGCACATAATCAAAACATTACTAATCTATCCTAACTGTTAATGAAACCAATAAAAAACAACGTTATTTCTAAGAGAACCATGTATGGTACTGAAGCAAGGAAACATTCCAAGAGGTCTGAGCACATGGACAACTTTTACAAATGAAAATATTGCACCAAAGATTGCATGAGTACGCAAACTAGTGTTTTTTGTTGGGTAGCACTGTCTGCAAGTCCAGCCCCTAGAAAGAGGTGAAAATGAGAGTGCAGGCAACCCTTTTTTGGAAATCTTATCAATTCTAATCTCTCTACTCTATTCTAGACATCTGAAGCAACTCTATCTTCTAACAATGACCTACTTAACCACACCACGAAATCTAACTCAACAAAATGCGTTTCAAATGCATGTAAAGAAAACCATATTGCTGAAAGGAAAGATATCAATACAAAAGAAGGAGGCCCTAGGCTCTCAGGTTGGGCCCAACCCTGAGAGCTATGGCTCCTTTAGAAACTCAGATCTGAGATCAAATATGACTGCTTCTCATTAAAAAATAATAATCATAAGTCAAAAGGTCTGTCAATGATGGTTACAAAAGAGCAAAAATAGAGCTGGCAGCTCGTAGTGCAGAATGTGCAACAGTTTTCCAAAAGTCCTTTTCGAAGGCTGAAGCCTTATCATTTATACATCACGAGGCCCCAAGCTGGCCTCCTAAATCTATGGGACTTGGCTGACCAAACTTGGAGTGAACAGCTGCTTCCTCAAAATCCGTTTGGCTGCCTTCTAGATCCGGTTTTGGTGGCTGTTGGAGCTTGGAGTTGGGGGTGGAGATCCCGAGGAAGACCATTTAATGTCGTGGACAACCCTCCTACGAATCCTCAACCCCATCTTGGCTGTCTCCTAGCCCTTATCTGCTCGGTTTTGCTCCAACATGTTTCAAAAAACCTGAAATGAGCACGTGTTAGCCACCTAGGAATAGTGACTGCCCTTATTCGTACAAATGACATAAACATACTAAAAAATGATGCATAAGTTATGAAAAATGAAGGATTGAGCCAAGGTAGTTAGGCCAAATGAGCCCAAAGTGTTACCAAATTTGGGGCTCATCAGTCCCGAGACTGGAGGACAAGTCAGTTGTGAGCTCTCATTTGCTTTACAAGGTAAAGCAAGCTACAGATGGTAGTGTGGAGAATCATAAGGCCAGATTTGTGGCCCGTGGATTTTCACTGGTAGAGGGGATTGACTATGATGAGACCTTTTCTCCTATTGAAAGGTACTCATCTATCATATCTATTTTGGCACTATATGCATAGATGGGTTGGAGTATCCATCAGATGGATGTCAAGACTACCTTCCTCAATGGAATGATTGAGGAAGAGGTGTACATAGAGTAGCCCGAAGATTTTGAAACCTTGGACCATGAGTCACATGTGTACCGACTCAAGAGAGCGTTGTATGGGCTAAAGCAAGCACCCCGTGCTTGGTACAACAGGATAGATAGCTACTTCACTGGGTTGGGCTTCTCGAAGAGTGAAGCAGATGTGAACCTGTATCATATAGTGGTGGAAGGTAAGCTTTTGATCATTGACCTTTATGTAAATGATCTCATACTGACACGTGATGAGAAGCTCATCAAATCTTACAAGGAGGACCTTGCAAGAGAGTTTGAGATGAAGGACATGGGGCTCATGCATTACTTTTTTGGCATGGAGGTATGGCAGGGAGATGGGGAGTTGTTTGTTTCTCGAGGCAAGTATGCCAATGAGATACTCAGGAGATTATGCATGGAGAGCAGTAAACCTATCGAGACTCCTCTAGCTGGTAACTGGAGGAAGGAGGATGCTACTTCAGGAGGAATAGTGGAATCTATTGTTTACAGACAACTTGTGGGTTCACTCATGTATTTAGTGAACACATGACCAAATATGTGTTATGCAGTTAACCAGCTTAGTCAAGTGATGGTTAGGCCTACCAAGTTGTATTGGAAGGTGGCAAAGCATGTATTGAGATACCTCAGAGGCACTACTTAGTTTGGGTTGTGGCACATATGGATAGAGGGAGTTAAGCTTCAAGGCTTCACCAATTCAGATTGGGTGAGGAGTCCATCTGACAGGAAGAGCACATCAGGAGGGATCTTTAGCATTGGGTCAGCTGCAGTTTCTTGGTACAGTAGGAAACAGAGATCAATTGCACTCAGTTCGGCAGAGGCAGAGTACATGGTTGCAAGTCAAGTAGCATGTGATGCTATCTAGATGACAAAGATCCTGGTTGGCTTGTTTGGTCAACAGATGGATCTGACAGTGATTTATTGTGATAATCAGAGTTGTATCAAACTCTCTCAAAATCCAGTTTTTCATGATCGGTCCAAGCATATAGATATCTGGTATCATCATCTCAAATATTGTGTATTGAGGTAGATCGTGTTCTTAGATTACATTCCCACAGAGAAGCAATATGATGACATCTTGACAAATCCATTGCCAAGACGTAAATTCGAGTTTCAGAGAGACAAGATCGGGGTAGTGGATAATCCCTTTCTTGTTGAGAGGGAGTGTTGAGAAATGGAAACAAGAAATTCCATTTTAATTTGTCCTTGAATTAAACTGTGAATTAAAATAGAATTCTTTTCTCATAGCAATTTGAAAATAATTAATTAAGTTTAATTAACTTAATTAATTTAGGAAACTCGAATTGGAAGCTATTGGAGATGTTTTAAGTCAGGAAGACAGACCTATAGCTTATTTTAGTGAAAAGTTGAATGATTCAAAAAAGAAGTATTCTTCTTATGATAAAGTGTTCTATGCAGTTGTGCAGTCATTGAAGAAGTGGAGACGTTATCTAATGTCAAAGGAGTTTATACTTTATTCAGATAACCATGCACTACAGTATATTATGCAGCAGCCAAAGCTTAGCCAGACACATGCTAAATGGGTAGAGTATCTTCAAGGTTTCCATTTTGTCTTGAAGCACATAAATGGCCAATCAAACAAAGTTGCAGATGCCTTAAGTAGGAGAAATGTATTATTTCAATAGAGTCAAATTCAAGTGTTAGGTTTTGATTTTCTTAAAGAATTATATGAGACATATTTAGATTTTAAAGAGGCATTTGAAGCTTGTAATAATCATGTTTTGATGGATAGGAATAAACGGTTGGATTATTTCCTACAAGATGGATTGTTGTTTAAGAGAAATCAGATGTGCATACCAAACTGTTCTATGAGGGAGAATTTAATCAAAGAGAAACATAGCGGTGGACTTGCAGGACATTTTGGTATAGAGAAGAGTTATGAACAATTGAACAGATTTTATTTCTGGCCAAAAATGAGATCTGAAGTGGAAAAGTATGTGAAAACTTGTAAATTCTATCAATATGCAAAGGGAAGAAGCCAAAACACAGGTTTGTATATTCCATTACCAATTCCAGATAGGCCTTGGGATATGGTAAGTATGGATTTTGTCTTGGGCTTACCAAAGACTCAAAGAGGAAATGATTCAATTTTTGCTGTAGTGGACAGATTTTCAAAAATGGCACATTTTATTCCATGTTATAAAACTAGTGATGCTACTCACATTGCTAATTTGTTTTTCGAGATTGTAAGATTGCATGGGTTGCCTGAGAGTATTGTCTCAGACAGGGATTCCAAATTTGTTGGACATTTCTGGAGGAAATTATGGAAGAAGTTTGGAACTAAACTGAATTTCAGTTCTGCGTATCATCCACAAACTGATGGACATACTGAAGTAGTGAACAAGAGTTTGGGCAATCTTTTAAGGAGTCTTACCGCAGAAAATTCAAAACAGTGGGATCAAGTGTTGGCACAAGATGAATATGCATATAATGACTCACCTAACAGGAGTACAGGACAGAATCCATTCCATATAGTTTATGGAATGCATCCAAGAGGAGTATCTGAGTTAAGAAACTTGGGAAAAGATGAGATGAGAAGTGCAAGGGGAGAAGATTTTGCTTCATAAATGCAAGCAATACATGAGCAAGTGAAACAACAGCTACAGGATAGCAACATCAAGTACAAAACTAGAGCAGACATGAGAAGAAGAGAGGTGAACTTTGAAGTTGGAGATTTGGTTTTAGCACACCTCAGAAAGGAAAGAGTTCCAAAGAGGGAGTATAACAAATTGAAGTTCAAAAAAATTGGACCATGCAGAGTATTAAGGAAATTTTCTACAAATGCATATGAAATTGAATTACCCCCCGATGTTAGAATATCTCCAATTTTCAATGTTGCTGACCTGCACAAGTATGAAGGTGAAACTGCAGATGATATAGCACAAGATCAGGAGACACAAGAAATTGACTGGGTAAAACAATTACCTACAGCAAAAGAATTACAGCTAGAAAGGATTTTGGACAAGAAAGTGTTCAAGAAAACTAGAGGACAGGAGTACTTTCAATATTTGGTTAAATGGAAGGATCAGCCTATTGAGCCCCAAAACTACCTCTCTTCTACACATTTTCTTAAAACCTTTCTCTTCTATTTTCCCATGTCAGTGCCTCCTAAGCTATCAAAAGTTGTTACATGTTGATTTCAGGAGTGTATTTGAGTGATTTTCAAATTATATCATTGTGTGTGCTATTTGATCTAGGTTTTGTTTATTAGCTACAGAATGTAGCCACTTTCTGCAGCTAACTCGCAATTCCGCAGCCGTTTTCATTGTTCTGTAGGTTACAGGTGTCGGTAGGAGGAATGAGACACATGGGCAGCTCAGGAATGATCCACACATGGATGAGGTCCTATTTTCTTAGCCAAATTCATAAGGAAAGGTACCGGTCAAAGGGTGGTCAACAGAGAGTTCTATGTCAACTAGGACTCTGTTCCTGCATGTAAAAGAAGCCTGAAGCCGTTCCTGAACTCATGGATCTATTTTTGCCACCTGCAGGCCATCTCCATAATGCAATCCAACATCCACCTCGCATATATTTACTGCTCATGGCAACCAAGAGGCTGAATCCTCGGATTTTGACCTGTTCACGTGTCCATTGCTGAAGAAATTCCTCTAAGATACAGTTATCCATTTCCTCTATAAATATAAGTGTTTGCAACACAGATAGTTAGTTCTTGATACTGTTGATATAGCATTATTTTGTTGTTGTGTAACTGAGAGACATATTCCTCTGTTTCATAATACAAAACTTTGTTTTTCACATGGTTGTTTAAGTGTGGTTTGAAGTGACAGCATGTTAGTCCAAAGCTATGCAGAGGGCCCCTACGTAGCTAAGGTCCCTTCTTTTGTTTTGTATAGTTTTTCATGTATATTTTCTCTCATTTGAGTTGTACATTTCTCATGTTTTGCTTATGGTTTTAATCATTCTAATCCTGTACATGTTTTTGCAGCTTGTTACATTCTCTACTAACACTGATCAGTGCACTTCAGAATAGGTCTTTAAGTCTGGTTATGCTCGAGCTTCTTAATGTAGTTTTTGCATCAAGTGGTGATTTGAGACTTGCTTCCTCTGCTGAACTTTAGTTTTCAATTCCAGTTGTTATGCTTTTATTTAGTGAGATTTGTTTACTGCTTAAGATAGTTTAGATATCAGTTCTTCATGCTATATGATGATATCTCTGGAGCCTTTAGCTTAACCCCGTTTTAGAAGTTAATTGGCGAGCTATTGTGATTATAGGTGAAGTAATTGATTTTGCTTTCATTAGTCTGCAAGTAGATAGTTTAGATGTCAGTTCTTTCATGCTATATGATGATATTTCCGGAGTCTTTAGCTTAACCCCGTTTTAGAAGTTAATTGACAAAATATTGTGATTATAGATGAACTAATTGACTTTGCTTTCATTAGAGTGAAAATTAGATAATTTAAATGTCATTATTTCATGCCATATGATGATATTTCCGGAGTCTTTATCTTAACCCCATTTTAGAAGTTAATTGACGAAATGTTGTGATTATGGGTGAAATCATTGACTAGTTTCCAGTTTCTTTACTTTTTGGTTTTTAGTGCAGCAGTTTATTAGATTTCAATTTTGTAATTAGGATGGATATCAGAGATAGTAACCTCATTTTTCAGTACTTCATTTTTAGCTTGATTTATGTAGCTGCATGTTTACACTCTTGTTCAAATTCTGATTTTGTAGACAGCGTGTTTTGAGATCTTTTAAGTTCTAAGTTTGGAAATTATCATAAGAAGCATAAACCTTGTCTTCAATTCTACATCCACACCTGATATTTAAAAGTATTCTTAAAACTTTAGACTAGGATTTCCATTTGCATTAAAACACTTTAGGAAACCAACAAGAACAAAACCCCAAAACAAGATAAAATTGAAAACAATGAGGTAAGAAAAGGTTGTCTAGCACATACAGTGCACTACAATTCATCAGTTTACGACTCCTGGATTGATAACTTGTGTAGCAATTTAGGACACACTAAATTTCTAAACACAACCAATTGCTAAAGCTACTTGGGTAACAGAAAATATGCTACAGAAGCTGGGCAGTTCTGTAGAAGAGTTCATGGACAGGAGGCCATGAAGAATTTTTTCCTTAGGAGTCTAATGCAGGAGCATGGGACTTGGAGGGAAAAAACTTCAAACTTATTCCAAAAATACAAAAAAATCTACAAGGAAAGGAGTAGGATCATTTAGCCATCAATTTCCATGCTTTTCTAGTTTAGCATAGAGATAGAATCTAGGAATAAATCATGATGTAATAAGTGTTGATTAGTTAAACCATAGTGAAGGTTCTCGAGGAGAATACCTTGCTGAATAGATAGGATTAGTTAGCCTAGTGGAGGTTCTCGAGGAGGATGTCTCGCAGAACGGATAGTTGCAATAAATTTAAGCCTCTATTTTAGGATCTGGTTGTTAACACGAACCAGTATATATGTAATTTGGATGCTATTGTAAAGGGATTTTGACCGCATTCTTTTATCGCATATCTCTCAAAGGAAGAAGAGGAATTTTTTGTGTATTGGTCGATCCCGAAGGCATGGTGTCCTCCAAAACCCTTTTTGTGCATCTGAACTTGTATTTTTCTGTTAAATTGGTGTTTATGCGTAATTTTGGCTTCACGTAGTGTTATCTGTTAAGCTTTTATAATAGTGGTTCAACCTTCTTTCCCAAGTAATACTTCGATTAAAGCTTGTTGGAATGTGTTTCCATCATATCGGCGTGTCCCATTTCCTTTAAATGCATTGTTTAGTTCCACAGGTAAAACTCTGGTTTACACTGAGAAACCGTGAAAAACTTAGTCGGACTTGAGTTCCGAACTTGAAATCTTATTAAATGTGGCTCATACCCATATCGGGTCTGCAAGCATTATCACATCACAGTGTTTGAGTGAAGTGGAACTGACCCTTTGAAGTGCCGAAGTCCGAAGTTGCGACATTCAGATCCGAAACATTATAAAGGAGGTTTTATAGCCTATCAGGTCCGCGGGGCTGATCGGATCACAAGACCTGAGCGGGAAGAGCCTAGCGAAGGAGCATTGGAATCACCGATTTTGATTGTCGATAACACTACAGTGTTATCGCATCGGGAAAGGACCGTTAGGAGAGCGCAATGTTATTGTTCCATTCCACGTGGAAGTGCTGATAGAGACCGTCGATAGTGTTATTCCATTCCTATGGAATAAAGACCCCACTGATAGTGTATTTGCGTATTAACGCATTCCTTTGAAAAACTACACCGATAGTGTATTTCCATGGATAATCACATTATGGTGATTTGAAACCGCCGATAGTGTATTTTATGCCTAATTGTGTTATTGTCGTTCAAAAGCCCGCCGATAGTGTATTTCGTAATTCCCATGGAATTATAGCTCCGATAGTGGAAGAAGGGCTCTGTTGTGAAAATTGCTCCCGATAACAAGGGTTGGGACGATTAATGGAAAAGGACTGGTGATAGTGGCCAAAAAAATGGAAATTTATAAACAGTCAGTCTAGAAATAGATGACTGATACTCCGATGGAGGAAGAAGAAGAAACTTCATCAGATTTAGAAGAAATTGTAGCAGGATTTGTGCATTTGTCAATATCGCCTGTACCCATGCCACCACAATAGTACAATCACATTAAACAGTCCGTGTACAGATGAGCTATGGACCATATATTTTGACAGATCAAAGACACAAGATGGCTATGGAGCCAGGTGTGTCTTGATTGACCCAAAGCACAGGAAACACTTGATCTCAAGTCGCCTGGAGTTCGAGTGCACAAACAACATTGTTGAATACGAAGCACTCATGTTGGGCTTGCAAAATGCCATTAGACTTGACATTGTTGCATTCAAGGTGGTAGGTGATGCAGAAATCATGATATGGCAGGTACGTAACACCATACACTATTTATCACCTCATCTCAAAAGTTACCAGCAAGAGATATGGAGACTAATCTCTAACTTCCAATAATTCAATATCATTGTTGTGCCAAGAACACGCAATGCAGCTGCTGATTAAACGCAGATGCTAGCATGTCACTGCTTAGGGATAAATTTACTGTTGAAATTTTGTATAAGCCTTCTATCCCTAAGAACATAACTAAGTTACACACTTTTGATGATGATCAATAGATATTGTACTTCATGGATAGCATTTATGCCTTCAAGGATGTAGTAGTTGATGAAGATGAGCACAAGAAATTCCTACAAGTTGCAGCTAATGGCAAGAAAGGAAACCTCAACCCCAAGGGTGTGGCTTCTCTCAACATGATCTATGACTTGCAAAACCACCTTCAAGGGGAAATAAACAGCAAAAGCCATAGTTCCACCATGAGGAATAAACAGATCAACTTGGGAAAAAATCACGATCCAAAGTTTGTCAGTCCTAGTATGCGCAGCACACTGTAGGAGGGCAAGTTTTTGTCTGATTTCTCAAACAGTACTGGGATGTGCCCGCATGGGCATATGATGACTTGAGTACATCTGACACACATATAATCAGACACGGGATTCAAATAAAAGAAGCAGTCAAGCCATTGCAGCAAATACTAGATAAAATACATCTGACGCTTGAACCCATTTTAAAGAAAGAACTGACTAAATTGTTGGATGCTCGGATCACTTACAAAGTTCATTATGTTACATGGGTCTCTAATTTAAGTTTTGTACATAATAAATCAAGGAAAATCATGTTATGCATTGATTTTTGAAACTTGACTATTCCCAAAAAAAAAACTACCCCGTGCCATCATCAGAGCCCATGATACATGCAGTATTTGAAGCAGGAATGTTGTCTTCACCTAATGGTCTTTCGGGATACCACCAGGTTCCAGTAGAAGAACCTAAGAGTCTAATACTGGTTCACGAGAAGCTTGGCCCTCACACATACCATCTACAATCACTTGATGGGAGGATTGATAACCTTCCTGTCAATGGCCAAGATCTCAAACATTATTTTCAGTAGGTTGCACCACACCCCGCGCAATGTACATAAGTATGTTTGTTGCTTATTGTTTTGATTTTTCACTTTGCTTACTATTTTTGTTTCGTGTTGTTTTCTTTTTTAAGTATCCTGCTATTTTTGGTTTTTTGTAAATAAGTGTTGCCCTTTACTGAGTCCTAGATTTTGAATGAGTATGTGGCTGAGATCTAAAGAGTCATGTGACACTACAACACTTGGCCTGTCCTGCATCCGTCTTCTCCATGCTTGGTTATAACTTTCAGCCAATGAAGTCTTGATGGAAAATGTGAGTCATTTGCAAGGGAAGCTTGGGTCCAACCATGAACCCATGTCCACACTAGGAAACCCCATGTATGTACTCAGCTTTCTGCTCTGTGTGTTCAAGCTCATCCAACTAGTAGAAGCAGAGAATGCGAAATCTAAATGAGAAAACCTATGTCAGAGCTCTCACATGCTTCTCTAAAGGAAAAACCTCTTCTTCTCTCAATAAGTTAGGATCCCTCTTTCACCCCAAAAATAAATAAGTGCCTATGCACAGTACTCTTAAAAATTACAAAGGTGAAAGAAGAGAAAGGCTTCCTGTGCAGAGAGGTGAAGCATGTAACTCCACCGGGGTACTGACCAAGCTCACTGGCAGTGGATCAATGCGTGTGCTCCTGCATGACTTTGTTGGGGAACTGTCCAGGCCTGCTAGCAATGGAGCAACACCAGAGATGAAAACTTATACTCTGAAATTTTTTAACTTGCAAGCCAAACTACCCTTCCCGATTTCAAAACACTTTGATCAACCTGAAATTTTTTGTTGTGTTTGACTAAGTTGGCAAAAGGTGAACCAAAGTAACCCACACAATGATTCAATAACCCCTAAAATACAAGGCCCTGTGCTATCAATGAACCAAAACAGAGAATATGGATTTCAACCAGTGTGTCACCAAGTGTGGTAGCGGTTGCAACACCCTCCAAAATTTGACCTACATCCAAATTCGAAGCCTCCCTTGGATTTTTAATTGATGTTTGCAAGCACTCAGGCTCACCCCATGAGCTTGTGATGAGTCTTTTCACCCTCCTTGCTTGACCGTTCAACGAACATATTTTTACATGTTGGTCACAATGTCACGCTTACATCCATGTTTGCGTCTTACACAAGGCCTCGCTTCATGTGTACAAGTTGTATTCGCTATGAAAAAATCTGTCGCACTCACACACGAAGTTGTATGCACTTTCGCACAAGCGTAGTCGCATTCGTTCAATGATTTATCACAAGCATCGCGCTTGTCACTCGCACCGTCAGCTAGTCATGTTGAGTATATGTTTTCTTGATTGTTTGAGGCATATTGTCAGCAAGTCATGTTAAGTGTGTTTTCTCAAGGTCGCGTATGCACAAATTGACTAGCTCACACACTTAGTCATTTTTGCTTAAATTCTAATAGCCAGATCACGCTCCAACAGTCGGACCTCCACCCTAAAATCGACTTGATCGATTGTCACCCAGAATAGAGAAAAAGTGTCCAACAAGCCATTCCAATCTGCACTGCACGCAAGCTCATCAAACAACCCTCCTGTTGGTCAACCAAATATTTTGACCAGGCAGTGACCCTTGGACTCACTCCTCTCAAAATTTTCACAAAAGTTGCAGACCTTGCCCACTCAGCTGACTGAGGAAACTGCGCAGACAAGCCAGACAGACACTTAGTGTTTGTCCTTGTCTCCCTCAAAAAATTGCACAGTTTTTTCTAATCAGATACCCAGTCAGTGGGTCGGTTGCTCACCCAAACAGTCAGCTGCTCACCTCGAAGACAAAGTAGACCACTCTCATGTGCTGACAAGTAAAAGCTAAGGCAAACATTTAAGATAATGTCAATCAGGCCATCATACCAAATGGGTCTCCTACACCAAACAGTGTGAGGTCTAGTTGGGACTTCATACCAGGGAGATCCCCTGAATGTTGGCGGGTCCAACACTGTCAATAGGTTGGTTATTCCCTTTGGGTTGATAAATTCCCATACTACTTTTATGAGGTTAATGGATGACATCTTGTGGCCCTTCACCAACTCATTCGTGGTTGTTTATCTAGACGACATCCTCATCTTCAGCAAGAGTTGGGAAGAACACTTGCAACACATTTGACAAGTCCTTCAAACCCTTTAGCAGCACAAATTGTCTACCAACTTAGAGAAATGCACCTCTAGCATGAGCCAGGTATAATATTTAGGTTACATCATAGATGATCATGGCGTGAATGTGGATCTGACTAAGATCCAAGTCATTCGGGATTGGCCAGCCCCGACCACTCTAATGGAGCATCGCAGCTTTTTAGGCCTTGCAAATTTTTATCGTATGTCTGTGTTGGGATTCTCCCATATCACTTGGCCTTTGAGTCAAATTACTAAGGGAGGGGTGAAAGAAAAATTTTCTTGGTCCGAGTCCCAACAGAAGGTGTTCGTTGAATTGAAGTATCGACTCTGATCTGCACCGGTACTCACATTACCAGACTTGCAATAGCCATTTGAAATTGAGATAGACACCTCAGACTATGATATTAGTGTTGTCCTCACCCATGAGCATGGGAATCCAGTGTTCTATCATAGTGAGACACTTTCCGATACAATTCGGAATTACCCCACCTATGATAAAGAGATGTATTCCATCGTGCAGGCTTGCCATCAATGGAAGCATTACATTTTGGGGAAGGAGATAGTCATCCACACTAATCACCGACCTCTTAAGTTTATACAGACACAAGCCTAAGTTGCAGAATGATCACCATCAAAAGTCGTCTACATATCTGCAACAATTCCACTTGAACATTAAATACAAAAATGGAAGCACCAATAATGTTGCAAACTGCCTCAGTCGACCCCTAGTTGTAGCAATGACTACTGTTCTCAACTCTTGTGGCCACGAGACCTCTGGATGGCTGCAACTATACAAAAATGATCTAGAGTTCACCTCCACGTACCAGATGCTAGTAGATGGAAAGAAAGTTCTTGATTTCCACCTCTATGACACATTATTATGCTACATGGGCCACCTTTGTGTTCCTTCAAGTGAGTGTACCAAGTTGATTTGGGAGGTACACTACATTCGGGTCGTAAGACACTTTGGTGTGGAGAAAATTGTGATTTTACTACAAAAGTAATTTTATTGGCCCAAACTCCGACTGGATGTTGGGAAATATATCAAATCCTGCACTGCCTACACCATCGCCTAGCCAACCATAAAGAAGCAAGGCATGTACACTCCTTTGCCTACTCCCAGCCAACCATGGGAATCCATCTCCATGGACTATATGTCTGGCCTCCCTTCTACTAAGCATGGTAATGATTTTGTATTTGTGGTCATGGAAAAATTTTCTAAGATGCCTATATTGGCGCCCTGTAAGAAGAGTATCATAGCAGAAGAAACTGCCAAGCTCTTCTTTGAATGAGTATGGTTATATTTTGGTATCTTGCAAACCATTATATCAAATCAAGATAGTAGGTTCCTAAGCACATTATGGTTAAGCCTCTGCACATTATTGGACACCAAGCTCACCAAGTTGATTTTCTTCCATCCCCATATTGATGGCCAAACAGAGGTCCTCAATAGGATGATAGTGCACATATTTCACATGTACAACTCCAAGCATCCACAAAAATGGGATAAGAGTCTTCCATGTGTGCATCATAGTTATAATAGAGCTCTCCATAGCTCAACTGGTCGCAATCCCTTTCAAGTGGGTCTAGGATTTCAACCATTGTGTATGATTGATGTTTCCATGCCTCATGCGACTACACAAATAGAGTCCACACATGTATTGTTCAAGGCTAATAAAGTGACCAAATTTATTGAACGCATCTAACACATCTGCTGACAGGTTCACAACATCTTGGAGAAGTCAAATGCCAAGTACAAGCAGATACATGATCAACATTGAGTGTCACACAAGTTTCATGTGGGCGACAAAGTTTGGTTGCATTTGTAGAAATAATGTCTTACCAGAGCCCATCAGAAGCTCAAACCACTCTGATATGGTCCTTCAACCATTACCAAGGCTGTGGGAGATAATGCTTTTAAGCTCAACATTCTCTCATTCCTTGGCCTGCACCCAGTGCTCAATGTGGACCACCTTTGACCATACTTCCCACCATTACTAGACACATCATACATTGCAGAACAACTCACACCAATAGAGTTAAACCCATACTGCATAGAACAGGCCATAATTGTTTAGATTATGGACACACAGATCAAGAACACTCACCAACAAAAGGTCCAACTATATTGATTTGTCAAAGTTGGCCAACTCCTGCACCAAGGCAAGTTGCTCACCAAGGACCAAGTTCAACAGAAGTTTCCCCATCTCATGGAGGCACTCAATGCAATGGGGACCATTGCTTCCTAAAGGGGTAGAACTGATCCTAGTGGATGTTGGTGGCCAACCCCCTATTCCACTTAGACCCCCACCACTGTCGCTTTCAGTTTTTCAGTTTCCTTAATTGTAGCATAGTTTACCATTTTTGGCAGTTTTTCGGGTCCTGGAATTCCGGAGCCATATTGAGGCCCTAAATGACATTTTTTGGTAAAACTGAGGCCGCTCAAAAGTTGTATTCCTCAAATAGATATTTCTAACAAGGTATTGTGTGTGTCAAAAGGATATTGTATGTCAAAGTTATAACCTCGAGAAGTTGATGTACCAATTTACCCAAACGGGGCCCATAGTTTTGCCGCTTCATCGCCTAAGGTCAGGTTTTTGGATGTTTAGGGTTTTCCATTATTCTCAATAATAAATAGACCTCCGAGCCTCATTGTAACACATTTCATAGGCATGTAGCCATCACATCTCTTCTCAGAGATAAGCTGCCATCGCCCAAGCTAGTCTTATTTCCGTTATGTTTTTAAGCATATTTTAGTATTTGATATTAATGAACTGAAGTGTTATTTTTGTTGCATCTCTGTATTTATGGTTATATCTGTAATTTTTTGCGTTCCTGCTTAAGTTCAGATCACTGGAATTAAAGAAAAATTAAAAATTGTTAAAGTCTTGTTTGATAGTGATCTGGGTGTCATAGTCAATTTGAATTCTAGTGTCAAAATTTAGGTATGTAACACTCAAAGATTAAGGGGAAGTGTTAGACCTTCAAGATTAAAGGACGGGGTGTTATGAATTAATCCGGAATCTTCTTAGTTATTTACATAGATAATTAGTTATACATAGGTGATTAGTCACTGAGTCGGTTAGTCAGCGTGTAGTTTTATAACTATCAAGCTCTTGTATATATTGTTCTCTAATGAAATATTGTTGTGTGATTTGATACCATAATTTGTGTCTTGTTTCTTTGTCCATATTTGTCATAATCCATAGGCTTCTAAAATAATTAACTAATTGAAATGAATTTTCATATCAAAAATAAAATATGTATATTATGAATTTCTTTGGTATTATTATTGGAATAGAATGCTTAAGATTTTTCCCTCATTATTGGAGTTTCTATCTCTCCTATAAGCATTTAAATAATTATCAAATAAAAATCCGATGACTTATCTTACCCAAACATCTTGTTTTCTACTAGCCCACTTACAACCCATCACCTCACAATTTTTTTAACTAAGTGTAGACTTTTCTTAGCCTTCATTCTCTGTCAATGCTTTATATATTGCTAACATCTCTATTATTATAAATAAAGTTAAAATTTAAATAAATAAAATTACAATTACAATTTTTTTATAATTCTCTATTTTAAAATTTGATTCATCCCATTTTAAACATGTTGTCAAACTTTTAATACATTTGTTTTTTTTCTCTATTGAGAAGGGGCGGCATAGCCAAGTCAATTATATAATTTATTTTATAAAATATAGTGCAAGCTCTTTTTCTTTTTCCCCAAGGAAAAATCGTAATTTCCATTATGTAAATATGAAAATTACATGTTGTAGGTGCTTCAAAGTACATCAAAATTTATGTTGAACTAGCAGTTATCATCATACAGATATATCAATATGTGAGCTATCATATAAAAAAATATAGAATCCTGTAAACAAAAACTTATCAAAAAAATTGAGTATCTATCATATGCATTTTACTGTCCCATATCAAAACTGAGCATAAATAAAAAAACATAAGCAACTAAATTTTATTGAGGGTCCATGTCAGATATTAGCAGCAGTTATCTTTAACTCCTTAATAAAAGGTATATGATAATATTGTAAATGATCATTCCCATTCTATTCTAGTATCTTCCATGTCTTTGAGCTTGTTGTGCACCTTACTTGGAGAGACGATCGTAAATGGTGTTCCTCTCCCTGTAAACACGAGGACAAGCGAAACGCATCGACAAATGATATTCTATGTGATTTACGTTGAAGAATCTCTCATAAAAAAAAAAAAAAAAAAAGATCAAATTGATTTTTAATCAAAGGGGCCTCCTCCAGAATACGTTTGAGTGTGTGTGCCTGACAAATAGCATGCTAATTGAACCAATCTACAACCACACTAGAGTGACCAAGAACTTGTAGTTGTCGGCACCCTTTCTCAATAGCAAATAGAATGAGAAATTTCAGACAAATTGTTGAATCCTTGGCTCAATCCACACTTGTGCTGAAAGGGATGATCCTCATTTAGGAAAAGGGTGGCTCCACCACCACATAAGCCTCCTTCTTGAGATTATCCATCAAAGTAAGCCTAAGGTCAAAGTACGAGCTCTTTTTCATCCACATTAAAAAAACATTAAAATTAAATTTTTTTTTTTTTTTTAATTTAATCATTATAATTATATTTTTTTAATTTAAATCTATTAATACTATAAAAATTTATAATCATGTTAAATATTACTACCAAATTATATTTAAAAATAATAATAATAAACATTAAAAACAAAATTTGATTTACTGATAAAATATTCTAATAAATAAATGAGCATTTTATTACTTAAAGTAGAGCTGATATGAAGCAAAGAGAAAACAATAATCAATTTGATGATGTGGCGATGATATACTTATGAAACGCTAGGTCGTAATCCATTAAAAATGAAGGAATTTAGTTATAGGTTAATAAAAATATATATCGAGGCTATAAATTCATTGGTAAAGTTGTTTTTAGTAGGTTTTTTTTTCAAAAACTTTGATCGTAGTAGTGTTTGAAACATCTTTTTGATAGTGGAAATGGATTTAGCACCATCAAAAACCCTTGGGACACCCAAAATCTTTAAGTTTGATAGTTGTAACTGAGATTTCCCAAAATTTCTGCGAAATTTTGACAAAAATAGTATCAGAATTTCCACTCTTTTCTAGACAAAATTATAGCCTCTTTAAGCTACTCCATAAAAATATTGAAAATTTTGCACATAAATTTAAGATGATTCTACAAATTTTAATATACTATAATCTGATAAAAAGAACTTTGCTTTAAGAAACTGCAAGATAATTAGACAACTCATAATTTACTATAACCTGATAAACCATCTTAAATTTTAAGATAAATTATGAGGACAAATTTCATTTTTCGTTTTCCAACAGTGATGTGATCTAGTACCGACCATCTATCAAGAAAGATGTTAGATAAGGAATTTTCTAATGATCTAAATATATAAGTAGCTAAACATATGATAGTGCAATTTTTCAATGAGCGAAAAAAAATTACATGATGAGTTTTCTATCGGCAATCTTCCATTGAATTAAGATATAAACAAATACGTGAAAATATATATCACCCTATGTATTTAGTAAGACAATATTTGTGAACACTTAATATTTACCTTGTATACATATTCATTTAATTTATATTACTAAGTTAATAAATACAAGTAAAATATAATGCTTTGTTAATAGATACACATGAAAAGATTAGCAAAAAGACACTCATTCTGCTGCATAATTAAATATATCACATTAAAAAAAACCAAAATACCATTTCAAACAAATTGTAGATCTCAATATTTCTCTCTTTGTATATGGTACTCGCAGTGTTTCAATTACATCACAAAGCAACACCCAAAACACATAGCTATTATGAACCAGCAAAACCATAATGAGAATATATTGGTTTAAAAATTGGAAATGAAATTAGGTTTTTAAATATAAAAATGCAAATTGCTTATCCTTCAGCTTTAGTAACATCAAGGGAAAATTTAAAATAATGTCCAAAACTTTAGACATTGTTGGTACGGTATCATAACTTATCAATACTAATCCATTTTATTTTCAAAGGGATTGCCTTATTTATTTTTCTCCTACTTGTGTAAATTAGGGTAGAGTCTTCAATTGTTGTGCAGGGACCAAAACTAGTTATAGTACTAGTCTGCTAACAGTGTTGGATCCGCCAACATCAGGGGATCACCCTGGTATGAAGTCCCAACTAGACCTCACACCGTTTGGTGTGGGAGTCCCATCTGGTACAATGGCCCAGTTGCCATTATCTTAAGGATTTGCCTCAACTCTTTCTTGTCAGCACAGCAGAGTGGTCTGCTTTAACTTCGAGAAGTGAAGCTCGCATGCCTAGTGAATTAAGTGTCACTTGTGTCAATGGTTCTTTCTGTTGGCATTATGACTCAGGTTTGGCGCTATGGCACAGGTGTTGTCCTTGATGGAAACTCACTCAAGTGGCAAATCTCTGTTCAGGCTCTCAAAATAATACAAAATGATATACCCACAGGTGAGCCTAACAAAAGCTGCGGACCCGCAGGTGCCTCGAACAAGAAGTGCGGGCATACCCGCAGGTTCTCCGAACAAAAGGTGCGGTCATCAAATTCACTCACTCCAATGCAGAAAAGCGCGTGCACGTGGGAATTTTTATGATTGATCCATGGTATTTAGTCCGACGTGTTTGATCTATGGTTTTGGTCCATGGTATAGCATCTAAAATATTGAAACCCAGTTTTGGGTCCCTTGTATGGCTTTCTATGGTTTTGATCCATGGTTTGTGTAAGGGCTTGCCTATAAAAAGGAAAGGAGATCATTTGGCTAGACACTTGTGAATGTTGAATATCTTAAGATGATATAGATCTAAAATACTTGTAATCGGTTGATGAAATAAAATTAAACCTGAGCATACGAAAACTGGTCAATTGAGGGGTCGTGATCTCTTTGGCGCATGATCAGATATGTGGATCTGATAGTCTGGGGTACAATTGAGGACTGATAAAGTGTTTTATCTGGAGGTCCGCAGGCGAGATACGTCGCAGGTGCAGAGGTCCGCATCTAGTAGAAGGAGCAGGTGCGGAGGTCCGCAGCCCAGTAGAAGGAGCAGGTGCGGGGGTCCGCAGCCCAATAGAAGGCGCAAGTGTGGAGGTTCGCAGCTCAGTAGAAGGTGCAGGTGCGGAGGTCCTCGGTCTAGTAGAAGACGAAGGTGCGGAGGTGTGCAGTCCAGGAGGCAGATCAGGTGCAGAGGTACGCTGTCGAGTAGACAGATCAGGTGCGTAGCTGCACAGGCTAGACACAGTAGAAGTGCGAATATTCGCAGGTTTATATTGGTGAAGTTGCGGATTTTTCTTGAAATATTTGTTGGCTGCATTTTGTCTATTGCTGCAGAATTCTGGGTTTAGATTACTGGTATTGCTTGTCTAGTTACTGCATTCTGAGAGGCTATTGGTTGATTCATTAGTTGATTATAAAAGGACATTGGTTGATTCACATGTACTTGATGATTATTTGATGTTCATGGATCCAGTCTAAAAATTTATGAAACGTGGTCCTTGGAAGAAAAGAAGTAGGTCAGCACCTACGTACTAGTAGCTCAGCTAGTACAAGAGCTAAGGGGGTTGTAGCTCCCTTCCAAGAGAGTATGGAAAACACGAGAGGGTTGTAGCTCTCTGCAGGTTGCAGCCTGCGTACTGGTAAAGGTCTGCACTAGTACAAAATCATTGTAAATAGAAGTTTCTAATTGAAAGAAGATAGAGACATATTGCAGCAGGTGGTTTTCACCCACATTGGGTTTCCACCTTATATCTGGTGTTCTTTGGTGTGACTATCTGTTTTTCTTGTTCTTGTTCATTATTATATGGTACTGACATACAAATTAATGGTCAAATTTTGAAGAATAAATTGAATTATAAATCTGGAAGGTATAGTGAAAAGAATTTAATAATACTAATTCACCCCCCCTCTCAGTATTATTTCCAACACTTTCACTGTCGAGGGATATGGTGAGAGTGAGTTCCAAGTTGATTGGGAGCAGTCCGAACACTGCTAGGAACACAAAACACAACAGAACATACACATCTTCCGGCAGAGTAGTCCACACGGATGCGGTAGTCACAACACACAAGGGAAGATAACACGTATAACACTCAGCGAATTAGTCCACATGAGTGCAATGACAGTTTACAGCAAGTTTCATGTGAAAGTCTTTCTGATGTCTGGGAGAGTAGTCTACACGAGCGAAACAACTTTAATAGCATATACAACACATTTCCATAAACAGATTATGCATTGCAACAAGTGAAATAGTTCAAATGTAGAACATAGGTTAAAACAACATGCATCACAAGTGTTAAATATTAGTCTTACAACAGTTACAATACATGTGTAAAAACATGTTGGCTTGGTAGCAGGCTTATGAATTAAGCGAAAGTTCCAAGACACATCGTTACACCATACATCAGTAACCCCATGTGAGAGGCATTGGAGCCACTACTTACTCCTCAAAGGAAATATTATATACTCTATTGGCTATGTGGGATGAGTTGAGGTGAAAATTCCTTTACATGTACAAATGAGGGGTTATTTATAGCCAAGGGTGAAACTAACCCTTGTGGCTGTTTGACTACCCTCACGATTGTTTGACTTCCATGACTTTTCGAATTTACATGACTCTTTGTACAACAAGTGGGTCTCTTGGACTTCCACATTACATTACATTGATTGAAAACCATAGCCCATAGTGGATATGTGGGCGACATGACTCATGACATGACTTGACATGACAGTGCTAGTACATTCGTGTTGTTGTTGGAGTGCATGTCAAGCTACAGTGTTGTTGGGTTATGGATGTCTTCATGGTGTATCACAGCTTCACCTCTGCATGGCAAAGCGCACGGAGTGTTCAATGGTCTTTGGTTCACTTGATGATGCTTAGGCACATTGCTCCTTTTTTGCATGTTGGAAGGCTTGACAGGCTCATCTGTTCACGAAAGGGGCATGTTCGTCCGTTCGTGAGCACATTTCTTCGCATGCATCATTTGTTCGTCCATTGGTGAACTTGTCCTTGTGCATGTGCTCCCTTCGTTCATCCCATTCGTCGTCTTGCCATGTTTTTTGGTGCACCTATACCTGCAGTCACTCATGATGAGACGACATCAAATCAAAAACCTCCTAATCTACCATGACACATGATCATTTCAGATGCAGGTCTCTGGGAGAGGCAGCACAGTTTTGAAGCGGGATGATGGCTCCAAGCACTGCTAATGAAAACTGCACAAAAGTCTCTGAGTGATGAATATGGGCAATCCAAGTCAACAGTGACTGTCTGCAAGATCTGGCTCGACTGGAAGGAAAAATTGCACAGATTTTGGGAGGGACAGTCCGAGTTGCAGGAAGGCAAGGTAGGCAAGATTTGTGCAGTTTCTGGAATGAGCGGGCAACAGGGGCTGGAAGGCAAAATTTGCTCAATTTTCTGGAGGAATAGGTCAGGCTACAAGGAGGGTTAGTAGGCAGAAATTGCACAGTTTTTGGGAGGAACTGCCCGGGAGCCTCGTAGCCAAAATTGTGCAATTCCCAGAGGGAACTGTCAGTTGGCTGCTAGGGTCACTCACAGCCAAAAATGTGCAATTCCCAGAGGGAATTGGCAGTTGGTTGTTGGGGTCATTAGCATAAAAAATTGTGCAATTCCCAAAGGGAACTAGCAGTTGTCTGTTGGGGTCACTGGCAGCCAGAACTGCGCAATTCACAGAGGGAACTAGCAGTTGGTTGCTGGGTCACTAGTAGTAGAAACTGCACAATTCCTGGAGGGAACTGGCAGTCTGCTACTAGGAGCTGCTGGCAGAGGAAAATGCATTGAGCCTAGTAGGTAGGTTTGTTGATCATCTATGCGCAATTTCTGAGTTGAGCGGACTACTGGGCCAGAAGGCATGTTCATGAAAATTGCGCAATTTTTTGGATGAGCAAGCGGTTGACTGTTGGGATGGCTGACTAGGAAAACTTCACAATTTTCTGAGTGAGACAGGGACGAGCACTTGGTGTTTGTCCGACCTGTCTATGAAATTTCCTCAGTCAACTGAGCGAGTAAAGTGTGTGTCCTCTGCGCAATTTTTTAAGGGAGTCAGTCCCGGGGTGACTATCAGGTCCGACTGTCCGGGTGGTCAATATGAAAGTGGATTGAATGGCTTGTGAGCAGCGTAGCTTGAAAATATTTACTTGATGCTTTTGCGTTGTTCTGCTTGACAGTTGATCGAGTTGATGGTAGGATGAAGGTACAGCTATTAGAGGGGAGTCTGGTTTTCAGAACTTCAGCAAAAATTACTAAGTATGTGAACGAACGAAAGATGCATAGGTGATCATGAAAACACACATTCTCATGACTCGACGATGAAATGACTCAAACCATCCAGACACACATGTTCAACATGACTCACTGATGGTGCAAGTGACAAGCGTGACACTCGCGATTGACTGTTCATTGACTGAGACGATGTTTGCGCAACAGTGAATGTGACTCTGTGTGTGAGTGTGACAGATGCTTTCATAGCAAACACAACAAGCACATACGAAGCGAAGACTTTGAGCATAACCAGAACATGGCCACAAGAATGACTTAGACACCACCATGAAGAAACTTGAATGAAGTGAACAAGAAAGGTGGATGCAAGGACTCACACGAGCTCACAGAGTGAACCCGAGTGTGTGTAATCATCAAGTGAAACTCTCAAGGGAGGCTCCGAAATTGGGTGTAGGCCAAAATTTTGGAGGGTGGTTATCGCTGCTACAACATGGTCTCACACTTTCATCAAAAAATCATCATAAACCATCAAAAATATGTACATAAATAGTTTATATTAAGTTATATAAGTTACATAATTTAGTCCAAAATGGGCTCATATATTGATTGGGCCAACAAGTTTCAAACACCAAACCTTAACATCACAAATTGACAAGACATAATGTCCCAAGTACCTCCATCTCTGAATTACCAAATAAGTCAAAATGCACTACAAAACATTTCATTGAATTCCATTCAGGAGTACACCTATCCCATCAAATAGATGCCCACTAATTTCCACTGGAGAAACACATCCCATTGCTCAGTAATACCTGCACAAGAATAGGTGAAATGTGTTCCAGTCGTATGTACATGTGTGTTTAACCATTCAACCTATTGAAGACAATAAATGACAACATTCAATTAAGGAATTATTTTAGAAGATGCAATAAATGACACCAACCCTTTCAATTCAAGTATTAAACACACCAGCCTTTTCAATTCAGGAATTAAACACAGGAAAGCATAAGGATCAAACATGAAAGATTATCGGCCATTTCATCATGTACAAATCAATCCAGACCACACATTTGAATTTAGGAGATGGAAATACATGCCAGTCTTCCCTACCAATTAAATTCTATATCAAAAAACTATAAAACATCAACTCTTACTGATTTTCATTTCAAACATTCATTCTACTCATCAATTGTTGGAGACATACGATCAAATTGTTCAGACGTTGTTACATTCATTCTATTCATCAATTGTTGGAGACATACAAACAGAGTGTGTTCACATTGTTACATTCATTCTATTCATCAACTAATGGAGACATACAAACATTCATCAGTTGCTGGAGACATACAAACAGAGTGTGCGCACAGTGTTACATTCATTCTATTCATCAGCTGCTGGAGACATACAGGTTTGTTTTTGTTGAATAATTTTATTTTTGTTGAGAAACAAGGGTAAATTAAAGCCATTATAGCCAATATCACTTGTTAAATAGATCACAATATTTATTTAGAGAAGAAATTCTATATGAATAATAAACCCATTGATTTTGAAACAAATTTCAATGCCACTGTAACCTCAAATCTAACCCCTACAATTCAATATCAGACTACTATAATAGAAAAGAATATCCTTTCACAACCCTGAAGATGATGCATATAAATTTATAAATTTATAATCTTGAGGATGATGCATCCTAGAGTGTAGGATCATGTTTATTCTTTGAAGGAAATGAAGAAACTTGGAGGATATTTTTGACCTCCTGAAGGGAATGGCATAGGAACTTTATGAATTCAAAGAGAAAATTCTGATGTGAGGTAGATTCACTGTCTCGTTAGAGAAGCATTTCTAAATCAATAACAAACTCATTAATTTAGAAATTCTCTTTTAATATTAAAATATCAAATTAAGACGAGATAACTACAAGGAATTAGACAATTGAGATGCAACAAATAATCATTTATTTCGTTATGAGGAATAATGTGAGCAAGCTTTTTAAGATCCTACAGACAGACCCATAGACATTAAAATGCTATTTAATCATGATGATAATGTACAGGTAGCAGATGACTTTATTTTGCTTGATTCCACTGGACTTCTCATGATGGGGGAGGAAGAAGAAGTGTAGGAGGAGGAAGTGTACTTAAATAAAGAATGTCCCTTTTACTTGTCCCCTACTGTTACACAGTATTTTGTCACCGAACCCACATCCCCTAATCCCGGGTAGAGTCGGTCCCTGAATGGCATCTGTTTTATGTCATACATCAAAATATGTGTCCACGCCTTCCTAAGCATTCAAGAAGATTAACAATGCTCTTTAATCCTGAAGATTGACCCTTTTTACCCATGTTTTAAGATCGTCGCAAGACAACCTCATTCTACCTACGATAATTTCCTGGAATGAACTAGAACCTCGCAACATCATCGCAAGAGTACATATGTTCTCTTTGATGATCAGATTTTAGGGCTCGTCTCAATCGTCAATATCCTTCGTGCGACGGTAGCTGTGAATACATTGTTGCCTCGTGATGTTGTCTCTCAGTCTTAGTGTTTGACTCGCAACGACCCAGAAATCAATGAAGCTTGGGGGGCATGTACCTCGATTTGAGTCATTATGCTAGGGGAATGCAAACTTATAATAAGCATAGTTTTTCATTTCAAGCTTCTGTAAACATGAAACCGAATCCAAGCAGAGTTCTCCATGGTTCAAGCTTGTGTAAAATTCAACCCATACCCTATTTACATCTCGTGATTTCCGTTTTTATCTGCTAAATTCTGCAAGATGAGCCTTGGTTGTTTCATTCCATCGCCACCATCTCTTTGGCCGATCGTATTCTTTCACTTGGTTGTTTGTCCTTTCCTGAGGGACTGCAGTGATGAGTGGTTTTATTAGCTAGCCTCTTGACCATTACATGTTTTGAGCAATTCCACCATTGTCAGAATCAGTTGCTACCCTTTATACCACTCGTTCCTCCAGGGTGAGTCTCCTTTATGCTCTTTTTTGACTCGTCAAAAATGAAAAGATTGCCAAGTATTTTTTCTTTTTGACTCGTAAAATAAATAAAATGGGGGTCCACTTTCAAGCTCTTTTCCAAACCTTTTAAAACTGAAGAGATCACCAAGCTCTTGTCGCTTTGAACTCGTTAAAGGCTGCAAAGCTTCATCTACCTAGTATACATTTACCCCTTTTTCGGGCTGGGATAGATTATTTACAAAAAAGGTTTACGTTGATATTTTATGGTCAATAGGTTCCCTTGGATATTATTTTCTACCTTTTCGGGTTTGAGGGAAAAATTTACAAAAATGGACATCTGGAGTTTTCTTTTCCATGTCTTTTTCAAACTCTCTAAACATGAAAAAGACTCTAAGTTTTACATATGTGGGACTCGTTAAACCCTTACAACATTGGACTTGTCGCCATGATGAGACCCGAGCTTCTCCTCCCAAGGGCTCATTAAAATTTCACTAGGTTGGACTTGTCCAAAGGACAAACTTATATTACAAGCATATGATATCCCATTCAAGGTTGTGTTTCAAAAATAATTGGGGTACTTGCCAGCAATGGTGGGGGGGGGATTTTGGAAATATTCTGTTGATTACCTACGACAACTTGTCACTCTTGAACATCGACACCTTTGTTGCTTCTCGTCAGGTTTGGGACATCCTCACTTCGTCATTGGCCTTCTAGGGTTTGGGTCCTTCATTTTGACTCATTTCATTCGATCCCTGCTATCTCCGCATGACCTTCGATCCCTTGGTACCAAAATGCTGCCACATTCCAAAGTTGTATCGTCGATATGTTCAAGAGCTTAATCCTTCTGCAGTTGGGACCCTTACATTCTCCTCTGATTCTCTGTTTCATCCATCTACATCTTATTCCTTGTCTCGTGTCATTGATGTGGGAAACATTATGGCCCTCCTGCAACAGATCGCTTCCTATCAACATCAACTCAGTATCCAGGAAGTTGATCTAGAGACTCCTTTCAGGTACCTTGGAGCTTGCATGCCTCAATGGCAAGTTCTTCGCACTTGATGAAAGACTTGCATTATTAGTGTTTGATCGAGTGATTTCACAAATGTTTGACTTCAACTCATTCTTCACACTTTGTGGATTGTACTAGCAGTACCTTGAGGACCATTGACATCACTGGTGGTCTCTCTCACACTTGTTAACAGTTCACATCATTGGCCAGTAATCAAGTGATTTTCTAGTATGCTCGACTTCAACACATTTATTCGCATATTAGAAATTGTACGATGGACAGGTTGGATTCAAGACCCTGGACTGAGATTACATAAGTTCGGGTTGCGTGGATTGGTTGGTGATTGTATACATGACTCTTTGATTGGATGGCTACGACCATACCTGAGTCCTTCTAGATGGCTGCGACCATACCTATATTGTCATATGGTCTTACCAACTGGGTGGTTGCGTCCATACCACAGACCAATTCTATTTGTCTTTTGGATGGCTGTGCCCATACCTAGACTACATGTATTTCTTTCACTATCAGAGATATCAGTTGTACTTGCATCTGTAGGTTCTCCGCGATGGTTTTCTGGTTTAGTTATGGTTTTGTAAAGCATTTCACCCCTCCCACTCTCTCAACTTTCATGCTTTAGGGGGCATCTATTACACAGTATTTTGTCACTGACCCCGCATCCCCTGATCCCGGGTAGAGTCAGTCCCTGAATGGCATCCGCTCTATGTCATACATCAAAATATGATTCCACACCTTCCTAATCATTCAAGAATATTAACAATGCTCTTTAATCCTGAAGATTGACCCTTTTTACCCATGTTTCAAGATTGTCACAAGACAACCTCGTTCTGCCTGTGACAATTTCCTGGAATGAACTAGAACGTCGCGACATCGTCGCAAGAATACATATGTTCTCTGTGAAGGTCGGATTTTAGGGCTCATCGCAAGTCATCAGTATCCTTCTTGTGATGGTAGCTCTGAATACACTGTTGCCTCGCAATGTCATCTCTGAGTCTTAGTGTTTGACTCTCGACGAGCCAGATATGGCAAATTAGTTCAAACAAAATGCTTCTGGGTTGTTCTGGAACTGGTTTTTGTAGAAATTCCCACCTGTAGATCACCTGGTAATGCAATGTACTAAAGCAAAACAATTGATCTAATTCTACAAACATGAGCAACATCAAGCATGAACAAATATAATTGAGAATGAGAAGTAATCAACCATAACACAAAAGATATATCACTGGGGAAAGCACCAGCCTAAAACCCCAACTTTGTATTATCATACAAGTGGAAACCTTGTTCAAGTTACAAAAAGAATCAACTCTCAAGCTATCCTTCTCTCTCTATAATCAAACAATACAACTCACAGACTCAATAAACATAGAATATATCTTCCTCAAGCCCTCCAAGCCTCCTATTTCCTTGTGAAGTTTTGATTGGGGTCCAATGATATCACATGTGTGAATTGGCCTCATCACACTCACTGTAACCTCAGGTCCAACTACGCAATCTATAAGGAATAATATTCCTTCTACATGCAAGGAATATTCACCAAGGAATATCCTAGCAACTGATAGTACACTGTCCCTCCATCTAATCTCAACTGGGTCTCTGACTGAACTGACATTCATGAGTTATCCATGAGTGAATACTCAGTTATCTGAATTACAATAGTTACATGTATGCAAGCATTAACTAACTGGACTCTCATTAATTTAACAAACTGTTAAATTAATATAACTGGACTTCATTAAGTTAAACAAAGTCAACTAATTACAACTCAATATTACAATTCATCCTTATCTCTTTAACTGAAGGTTAAATTCCTCAATCAAAGGAGAAAATGTTGCATGTGCTCACATAGACTTAAAGTTTGATTTTCCTTGACTAATTAACTTCCTATTTTTAGTCTAGGGACTGACTAAAATAAGAAGGGATATTGAAATTCTATTTTTAGAAAAGATATTTTTAGCACTTTCACTTTTCACCCATTGTAGTTAAGACCTCCAATGGCTGAACTACTATTTATAAACCAGCTATTTATAACAGTGCTATTTTTAGCAATTTCTATTTTTAGCATTTCTTGTTGCACACTTTTCAACACTCCCTCTCAACAAGAAATGGATTATGAGCAACCTCGATCCTGTCTCTGTGGAACTTGAGCTTGCATTTTGACAATGCCTTTGTCAAAATATCTGCATCTTGCTCCTCGATCGAAACATACTGCAACATCATGATCTTCTTGACCACACAGTCCTGTAGATGATGGTAACGGATATCTATGTGCTTGGACCTGTCATAAAACACTAGATTCTCAAAGAGTTTTATGCAACTCTGATTATCAGAATATATCACTGTAGGATCCATCATCTGACCAAACAATCCCACTAGAATCTTTCCCATCTAAATGGCCTCGCATGCTGCCTGACTGGCAGCCATGTATTCAGCCTCTGCTGAGCTAAGTGCAACTGATCTTTGTTTCTTGCTATACCAAGAAACTGCAGCTGAACCAAGGTTGAAGATTCTTCCAGAAGTGTTCTTCCAATCTGATGGAATACCAGCCCAATCCACATCAGTGAAGCCTTGCGGCTTCACTCCTTCTGTCTGTCTGTACCATAATCTGTACTGTGTAGTGCCTCTGAGATATCTCAGCACATGCTTCGCTACCTTCCAAAACAGCTTGGTAGGCTGAACCATAGCTTGACTCAGCTAGTTCACAACAAAGCATAAGTTGGGTCATGTGTTCACCAGATACATAAGTGAACCCACCAGCTGCCGATAAACAGTAGCAGCTACTATCTCGCTTGAAGTAGAATCCTCCTTCCTCCAGTTCCCAGCTAGAGGAGTCTGCATGGGCTTACACTTCTCCATGTGAAAGCGCCTGAGTATCTCATTGGCATACTTGCCTTAAGACACAAATACTTCCCCATCTTTTTTCCACACTTCCATGCCTAGAAAGTAGTGCATGAGGCCCATGTCCTTCATCTCAAACTCTCTTGCAAGGTCCTCCTTGCAAGACTGTATCAGTTGTTCATCACCTGTCAAAATCAGATCATCAACATAAAGTACAATAATCAAGGGCTTGCCATCTACCATGATGTGGTATAGGTTTGCATCTACTTCACTCTTAGTGAAGCCCAACCCAGTGAAATAGCTGTCAATCTTGGTATACCAAGCACGGGGTGCTTGCTTTAGCCCATACAGTGCTTACTTGAGTCGGAAAATATGTGACTCACAATCGAAGGTCTCAAATCCTTCGGGCTGCTCAATGTATACCTCTTCCTCAATCTTCCCATTGAGGAACATTGTCTTCACATCCATCTGATGGATCTTCCAACCCATCTGAGCTGATAGAGCTAGCATCAATCTGATAGATGAGTACCTTTCTACGGGAGCAAAGGTCTCATCGTAGTCGATCCCCTCAACTTGTGAGAAACCTCAGGCAACAAACCTTGCCTTGTGTTTCTCAACACTGCCATCAGCTACCTGCTTTACCTTGTAAAGCCATCAGGAACTAACCACTAACTTGTCCCCAGGTCTAGGGACAACATCCCACACACTGTTCTGCATGATAGAATCATACTCTTCTACCATTGCATCAACCCAGACTGGTTGTTGCACTGCCTCCTGAAACGAAGAAGGTTCGATTGCTACACACTCCCCATCCAGGGCCATGTAGCCAGTGTATCTATCAGCAGATCTCCCCTATCTGCGCTGAGAGGATGGCTACCCCACATTCTCTCTTGCATCCTGCATCAATCTGTTAGCTTCCCCCGAGCATTTCCGCCTGTCTCTGGAAGACTCTCTAAGAGTGGTGGTCTCCACTACTGGATCCTCTGCATGTGACTAATCCACATCATCAAGAGGCTCCTCCTCCTTTGGAACTAAAAGTTCCTCATCGCCATGCAACTTGAGCTCCCTCTCAAGTGACACTCGCATGGCTCTCTGCTCGTTGAACTTCAAATCCCTGCGCACTACGGTCCTCTGACTGGCAGGAAGAAACACACGATAGTTATGGGGCATATCTGGGTACCCCACAAGTATCCCCAACTCAGTTGTTGGGTCTAGCTTCTTCCGAGCATCTTTGGTCAAAAAACTAGTGATCCAAAGATACGGAAATGAATCACATCTGTCTGCTTCCCCGAAAAAGCCTCCATAGGTGTTTTCATACCCAAAATACGATGAGGACTTCTCTTCTAAAGGTACACTAATGTATTGCATGCCTCAGCCCACAGATGAAGTGGTAGGCTTTGGTCATGCAACATCGCTCGAGCTGCTCCCACAATAGATCTATTCTTCCTTTTAGCCACCCCATTTTGTTTTGGGTTATGAGGTGCCATCAGTTCCCATTTAATTCCTTCTACAGCACATAAGTCTTTAAACTACTGGAAAATATATTATCCACCATTTTCGCTACGCAAGGCTTTTACTTTCTTCCCAGATTCTTTCTCTTCTGGAGCTTTAAATTTACAAAACCTCAAGAAGGTTTGATCCTTCTTTTGCATAAAGTAAATCCAGCATCTATGAGAAAAATCATCAATGAAAATAACATAATACCTTTGTTTAGTGGTGGAGGCTGTAGAGAATGGTCCACATACATCTGAGTGAACTCGCTCCAGGATTTCTCCAGCTCTACTATCTCGATCCTGAAAGGAAGCTTTCACATACTTACCCAGGGTGCATCCTTTGCATGTGTCTGTTTGCTCCAGTTTTCCCTTGGGTAAGCCGGTAGAAATTTGTTGCATGATCTTCAAGGCCTCGTGATGCAAGTGGCCCAGTCTCCTATGCCATAGCTCACCAACATCTTGGCTTTGCACCACCTCTGCTTTGGAACTCAGTGCAGCACAGTCATCTACCTCCAGCTTGTAGAGATTCTTTACTCGAATCCCTATTTTCTTGGTCTGTCCAGTGCCGATATGCATCAAGAACACTTTTCCTTTACTAAAGACTACATCATAGCCTTTATCTTCTAGCATAGCAACAGACAGAAGATTCTTTTTCAAAACGGGTACATATTTAACAACAGATAGGGTGAGAGGAGCGCCATGCTCACTCTAAAACACAACTGTACCTTCACCAGAGACACAGTACTTTCCATCATCGCCCATCTCGATCCTCATCTAGAGATCCTTCTCCTCCAATGTACTAAAAAGATTCTTGTCACCCGACATGTGGAAAGAAGCTCCATTGTCCAGGTACCAAACACATCCCACCATGGATGAAACCATGCATGTGATAAGCAAGAAATCCAACTCAAATTGTGAAGCTAGTGCATCACCATTAGATCCCTTTGAGGAACCCTTCTTGGATTTCTTCTGTGGAAAATTCATAGCATAATGGCCCACTTCATGACAGTGAAAGTATCGCACCTTCGACTTGTCAAACTTCTTCCCACCATGAGAAAATTTGGATTGGGACACCTTCCCTTTCCCTCTCTTAGCTTTACTCGCTAAAGCTATATTTTCTTCATCATCTTGTTTTGATGAAGATCCATCCCTGGTGCTCTGCCTTATCTCCTCCTGCATCAGATCCAACCAATGTCATTCCCAATATGGCAGTTTCTCTCTTCCATTAACTGAGTCCTGGTAGCTATGCCAGCTCTTTGGAAGAACGAGGAGTGCTAGAATCACCATGTCATCATCAGCAGTCACGACCCCTACACTTGCAAGCTCATCCCTGCAGGTGGTGAGCTTATTCAGGAACGTAGAGATTGTGTCGCCCTTTTTGCACTTGATCTTGCAAAGTTTGTCCTTCAACGCCAGCTTCCTCTAATCGATGCTATTATGATAAAGATCTTTCAATGTTTTCCACATTGAAAATGGAGTCTCCTTCCCATGGAGGCTCGAGACAATGTGATCTTCAACTCCCTCGGGCCTCCAGGAGGATTCTCCTTGCTTTAGCCACACATTTTTTTCATTCCGCAAGTTGAGTAGCATCAGTCAGCTTTTGGACTTTTTAATCAATGAAGTCCTTGAGACCGTTATCTTCCAATACTGCCTCCATGCGATCCTTCCAATCTATATAATTCGAACTGCCATCAAAGGCATATTCGAGTCTTAAACCACTGAACACCATCGGTGAAATAGATGTGATAAGAACTCAATTCAATATTTAGAAACTAAACTTCATACTTCTCCTGCTTGTATATTGTTCTTCCTTTATCACCTTTTCTCCGATACCATGTAGAAATTCCCACTTGTAGATCACCTGGTAATGCAATGTACTAAAGAAAAACACTTGATCTACTTCTACAAACAATTGAGCGGAAGCTTAATCGAACATGAGCAACATCATCCATGAACAAATATAACTGAGAATGAGAAGTAATCAACCATAACACAGAAGATATATCACTGGGGAAAGCACCAACCTAAAACCCCAACATTGTATTATCATACAAGTGGAAATCTTATTCAAGTTACAAAAAGAATCAGCTCTCAAGCTACCCTGCTCTCTCTGTAATCAAACAATACAGCTCACAGACTCAATAGACAAAGAATATATCTTCCTCAAGCCCTCCAAGCCTCCTATTTCCTTGCACAGTTTTGATTGGAGTCCAATGATATCACATGTGTGAATTGGCCTCATCACACTCACTGTAACCTTAGGTCCAACTGTGCAATCCATAAGGAATAATATTCCTTCTGCATGCAAGTAATATCACCAAGGAATATCTTAGCAACTGATAGTATATTGTCCCTCCATCTGATCTCAACTGGGTCTCTGACTGAACTGACATGCATGAGTTATCCATGAGTGAATACTCAGTTATTTGAATTACAGTAGTTACATGCATGTAAGCATTAACTAACTGAACTCTCATTAATTTAACAAATTGTTAAATTAATCTAACTGGACTTGACTAAGTTAAACTAATTCAACTGATTACAACTCAATATTACAACTCATCCTTATCTCTTTAACTGAAGGTTAAATTCCTCAATCAAAGGAGAAACTGTTGCATGTGCTCACATAGACTTCAAGTTTGATTTTCCTTAACTAATTAACTCAAGATGAATTAATTAATTAATTTACAAACTACTCTTAATATCAAATTCGAATTTACTTCCTATTTTTAGTCAAAGGACTGACTAAAATAAGAAGGGATCCTAAAATGATTTTTAGAAAAGCTATTTTTAGCACTTTCACTTTTCACCCATTGTAGCTAAGACCTCCAATGGCTGAACTACTATTTATAACAGTGCTGTTTTTAGCAATTTCTATTTTTAGCATTTCTTGTTGCACACTTTTCAAAAGTTGTTGGGTCAAGGAAGTTCGACTTTCCTCCTTTGAGATGTTGGTTCCACCTTTTGAGTAACCTCCCATAGAGATAAGCTCCCTCTCCCTCATTTATGGAGGCTCCTCCTCTTATAAAAGCATTCCCCATTGCTATGATCAGCTAGTTTTTTGGTGTGAGAAAATTAGCAAGTTTTTGGTGTTGGATTGATAGATTGCAATGTGAATTGCTGATAGTCTAGCAATTGGTTGTGGATTGCCTTAGCCTTATACTAGTGCTTTTGGGTGAGAGAGAGAGTTATCAGCCTTTTTGGATGATCTTTTGAGAGTGAATGCTTGTGGAGACATACTGACTGGACCCTTCAAGGAAGCTTGCGACATCAAGGCATGGTTATAAGCTTTACTTTTGTTCATATTAATACAATCAACAGTTGTTTCCTATATCTTGTGTTAAATATATTTGATAGCTTATGGTTCCTTGACTCTGTAAGTGAATAGTTGATTGTTGTGCTTTATTATGTGTTTCGTCGTTTTCTTGTGTTGTTTCAGGTGAATTGCTTATCAAGGAGAAGGAAATGAAAGCTTAAGCAGCGTAACGAAGATTGCATCAAACACCAGCATAAGGTAGGATCTTTCAACGATGACCATTTAAGGAATTAACTGGTGCATTTGTTTTGTTGTGACTAGATCCACTCTAGGGCTAGAGGGGTTGCCTCTGTCTACAGAGGGAACTTTACCTACATCACACCTACCCAGCTCATAATGGTGTTTGATAATATCATGGCGGATGTGAGAAATAAATATGAGCTACGACAAAGATTGAATGCACCAAATTTGAGAAGGGAGAAGGCAGCAAGAGGGCCTGGAAATGCAAGAAGGGATGCACCTAAGGAGGTAGAACAAACTTATAGAGGAGAGGCAGCATTAAACACCTGTGATTTGAAAAGACTAGATATTCTAATTAGAGAAGAATTGAAACTCGATAAGTTTGATAATTTGGACCAGAAACTGACATATCACAATCCCGTTCAATTGATTTATGGACTATGTTGAGCTTCTACATATAAGGGGGCAACATTGAATGCATATAGTGCACCATTAGGTATGGAAAACCCAAACTATAATAGTTGTAAGAACATGCTATATTATCTTCGTTAAGGTCTATCAAGGTCCTACATAAACTTGTCTTTACAATGTCTGTGAATCATATACAATGTGAATTAAATGTAACAAGTTGTATGGGTTCTGAGTTCAAAAAGAAAGTGTAGAAACACTCATATGCCCCTGCAATTGTGTCCAAATTCTATAACACTCTTTCTGTTGCATATGAGAAACACGCATATGCCCCTGACCATATATCGAACTGTGATGAAACAGGATTACAGGCAGGAAGGAATTGTGGTATGTGGGTAATTGCCAAGAGAGGGAGCAGAAATGTGCGTAAGATTTTTCCTAAGAGTAGGGAGTGGATCACTATTCTTTGTTGTGCCAATGCAATTGGTTCTTCAATCCTAGGATTTTATCTATTCAAAGGTAAAACACAAATACAAAACTGTGAACCAAGTGCATGCATGGTTGCACATCCCCATGCATGGATGACAAAGGAACTATTCCTAAATTGGCTTTTTCACTTTTTTGCATCTATACTAGGTGGTGTCTCACCTGAAAACAGACACCTATGGATTTTGGATGCCCATGGAAGCCACATGGATGTGCAGACAATTGAGCAGGCCAACAATTTGGGCATTGACCTATTAACATTGTCATCTCATACCACTCACTGATTGCAACCCCTTGATGCCAATGTCCTTGGGCCTTTCAAGAACTATTTTATGGTCGAGCGAGCTTCGTGGATGGCAAAGAATCCAGGGGTGGAAGTAAAGAGATTTGAGTTAGTTGAGCTTGCAAGTAAAGCATTTAAAAGGGCTCTCATACCTTCTAATATCAAGGTTGGATTTAGGAGGACTGGTATATGGCTACTTAATGTTGATTCTCTTATGCATGATACAAGTTGTAGCCAAGTATTTTATGTGGAAGATCAAGAAGCAGAGAAATTATAAGATCATGTTGATGGTCAAGAAGATTTTGTTGTTGTTGAAGGTATAATGTTCCTTTATGAAGGGAAATTATATGGTAATGATGATGAACATGTGAGTGATACGTAGTTCAGTCATGAACCAACTGTCAATATCATGGTGGTTGTCACACCCATTGAACTACTTACCAATTCTTCATGTGATATTCCATATGAGGCATCTTATCAACTTAATTAAATGCAAACTTGATTTCAAATGATAATGTAGTAGGATTAAACAATGAGTAATTGAGCATGCCAACCCAAGTAAGCCCACCATCATGGTTGGCAGAGGCCATCATGAATATCAACACACATAGTGTGTCTACCAACAATATGGAAAGCATGGACATGCCTTCACAACCATTAGAGTTGAACACCAAAATTGTTCATTATTTTTTGGACAATGGGTCAATGGAAGAGGAGCCTATTCAGCATGAAGTACCTGAAGAAGACAACAATGGGGACCTATCATTTTTCCCTGAGGTTGAAAGCCAAGTGTTAGGTCTCGAGGAGCATCAGACATCAAAATAGAGAATCTTGGTGCATTCCTAAAATTACCAGTAGAGAGAGTAAAGACCTCATCAAAGCACTCAACATCATATTGTCTTCATTTGAGGAGTATTTCATAGTTGCTCACATCTGAAGATTATATGAATTTATTGTTTGAGAATGAAGTTCGGGAATCTAAAAAGGGAAATAAGGAGTTGGACAAGGAAAATAGAGTTGCACAAACTGTAGTAGCAGAAGCTCGAGCGAAGGAAACGTTGGAAATATAAAAAGCAAGGGAAGATAAGGAACATCATAAACAATTGGCAAGGCAAGAGAGGGAGACAAGAGAGGTTCAACAATTGTTGGAAAAATGAGTAGGGGTGACAAGCAGGAAAGACTATGCTCCAAACCAATTTGAGGAAAATAGGATGTTGTCCAACACATTGGAGCACATTGCAGAGCACTCACCATCATGCCAAGACCTGATTAACATCCAAGTCACTCACTATTAGACAAGGGTTATGCCCACCTCTTATACCCCTACCAATGTAGGTTTAAATCCTAACTGTGTTTGTATGACACCTGCACTCAGTGCTGGGGTTAGCAACACAAGCGGACACTTGGGCTACTCAATCCCTCCATGGCTACAAGGAGGAAATTGGAGTCAAGCATATGGAAAAATTCAAGCACATCCTAATCAACCAATCTTGGGTAGTTCATCATACTCGGGTTAGGCAGACAACTCAACAATTTTGGGCAATGCGGGAAATGGAGGCCATCAAACATAGGGGTGGCATGACATAATTTTTGTAATCACATCACGATGTAAATTTTGTAAGGATGAAATATGTTAATTGGTTTAATAGTAGAAGCTACACTTCTATGTAGTTAAGGATTATCTAGTTCATCAAATTAAGGAATGCAAATGATAAAAAATACCATTCTCTTCTACAAAGTTACATCAAATTTTACTTGATTTGATAATATTTGTTAATGGTCATTGTGATGATAAAGGAATACAGATAGATGTACAAAATTCAAGAATTTGAACTTCGTTGTGATAATATTATCTGTAGATAATTGAACTTTGTTTGGATAATTTGATCAAAGTTAGATAAACTGAATTCAAGAATCTGAACTCTGTTGAATTTGAATTTGAATTCTAATCTGAAAAATATTTTTATTTCCATGTCAGGTTTTTAAGTTTTTTTCAATCATGAAAATTTGTTCTTTTATGTACAGAAAATCACTAACCCTAAAGCAATTAATCTAAAGCAATGAATCACTAACAAACAAACAAGCTAACAAACCACTAACAATTTAAATGTATGGGATTGAGAGATCGAAAATTCCACAGTCTACATTTTTATGTCTATGTTTCGAGTCTAGAACAAGACTCATCCTCAAGACTGAATCTACAAAGAAGAGAAAAAATGGAAGCTATAAATATAAGATGCAACACTGCCAGGATCGAAGAAGCCGACCAGCTCATTGGAAAGGAATCATTTTTTATTTAATTTTAATTTTAATTTTGATTTTGATTTTAATTTTTTATAATAAATCTTCTTTGACTTTTGAATTAGAATAGAAGTATATGATATATTTTTACAATTAATTAATAAATTTTAATTTAATTTAATTATAAATATTTTTTTACTTTTAATTTAGAATAGAAGAGTAGGATTAATTTTTCACTTTATTAATTATTTTAATTTATGATAAGATCTAATAAACTTATGTTTAAAATTATTGTTAATATATTTTAATATAAACCTTATTAATGCCTAATATTGATTAAAATATCATGTTATTAATAGATATAAGTAATATTAATTATGAATATGATTTTAATCATTATTATTAGTATTACTAGGGTTAGAGAGGGGTAACAAAGGTTTAAAGCCAAAGAAGGGAGGGAAAAATGAATGGAATCACGCAAAAGGGTGAATAAGGGGAAAGGTTAATAAAATTCACTAGGGTGAAGCATGAGAGGGTGATAGGGAAATTTGAGAAGATAAGGGAAAAGGTGATAAAACATCCATTGGAGAGATTCAGAGGATGGGGAGGGGGAGGAGATGAAGGACCGATAAAGAGTGGTAATGATGATAAGAAAGAGGAAAACATCTTTATTCCTTGGTATCGCGAGGGAGAAGGGAAATCCAAATTTTGCTAACTTCTAAGCCTCCATCCCTATTGAGGTTGTGAGGGTTCTTTATGATTTCAAGGTCCTCCCACACTTTACGTTTAAAATGATGTTTTTCATTGGCAATGACCTTAGTGTCCTCAAGGCAGATATGGTGGATGGTATTGCCCGCATGTTCTGCTAAAGTTGAAGATAGATTTCTTTCATTTTGGATATCTGCACCATGCTCTTTAAGCTTGATCTTGAAAGACCTACATGTTTCCCCAATATAGTATTCTATACAAGAACAATTGATAATATAAACACCTTTTTTATGGAGGTGATCCAGGTTATCCTTGACTAACTTCATCCGTTGTTTAATAGTCGTCATGGGCTTGAATGAAGCTATTATATCTTTCTTCATGAGAACTTTGGCCAACTTATCAGTGAATCCACGTATATATGGAAGGTATGCATTAGCAGTTAGGAAATTTTTATATTTACCCTTTCTGCTTTCAGATCTCACTTTCTGGATGGCTTTGGTGATGTCTTTATTATTATATCCTAAGCTTGTAAATACTTTTCTTAAGTATGAAATCTCCTCTTCGGTGTGAATCTTATCTGATATTCTGCAAGCTCTAGTAAAAAGGTTTTGAAGAACACCCATATTTTGAGTCGAGTGGTGGTGTGAATCTGCATGAAGGTAACTATTAGCGTGTGAGTTCTTTATGAACACCGTATGCCCCAAAGATCCATCGTTGTTTCTTATGAGGAGGATATCAAGGAATGGGATGCAATTATTCTCTTCAACCTCCATTGTAAACTTGATATCATCGGATATGCTATTGAGATGGTTCAAGAATTTATTAACTTCATCATCCCCATGAGGCCAATTGACATTGGTGCCATCCACGAACCTGATCCAAAACTTAGGTTTTAATGGAGATGTCAAGAGATTTCTTTCCAAAATTTTCCATGAAGATATTGGCTACTGTAGGTGATAAAGGTGATCCCATGGAAACTCTCGATGTTCACTCAAATGTTTCGCCTTGGAAGGTGAATAAAGTAGAATGGAGACACATTTCAACTAGTTTTGCAGTTTTGGGGTCTTCCTCTTCTTTTAACACTTAGACTGCTTCATCTAAAGGAATCTTAGTGAAGAGTTGGACAACATCAAAACTAACAATTTTATCACCCAGATCTAGCTTAGCTTGTTTAATGAATTCAACATACTGGTTGGAGTCTTTAATGAAAGAGTTGGTTTTACCAACTAGAGGGGCTAGGGTGCTAGCAACATACTTTTCTAATTTGTATGTGGGTGCTCTGATAGTATTGACGATAGGTCTAAGGGGGACATCAGCTTTATGAATTTTTTGGGCCCCGTAAATTCGAGGAGTAATTTCATTGTTGGGTGAAAGGCGATTTTTCAGTTTATCATCTAAATTAGTCTCTTTAATGGATTTTTTTACAAGTATTGCAATTTTAGAGATGGGGTTTTTTCTAGTTTCTTGTAGTTTCCATTGTTATAAAGGTGGTCTTCCATTTTGTTTATGTATTATTCTCGATTGATCACCACTGTGACACCCCCTTTTTCGGCTTGTAGAATGACAATGTCATTATTATTTCTTAGGTTTTTTAGGGCTTTAAGTTGCTCTTGGTTTAAATTGCTTTTAGGAGGTCTAGCTTTTCTTAGGATGATGGCACATTCTTGCCTAACAAGCTCCTTATCCTCATCGTTAAGAGCTTTGATTCCATCTTCAAGACTGCAAATGATTTCTTTGTTTGGGATCCATTTTGGGGCTAAGGAAAAATTGAGTCCTTTGTCAAGGACCTCAGCTTCTTCCTTCTTTAATTCATAAGAGGAAATATTTATTACTTTTTTATTGTTAATAGAATTATTATCTGATTTATTATCTATTTTATTATCTAATTTATTTGTTTTATTGTCTAACTTATTCTTTGATTTATCACATAGATTATTAGTTGTATTATCTAATTTATTTGTATTACTATCTAATTTATTATTTAATTAATTAGATCCATTGTCTATTATATTATTTGTTTTAATAATCTTATTAGAATGTGGTACCTTTTTACCTCCTTTACGGATATTGTTGGATGCCTCCTTCGAATTATTAGCTTTAGCACTGCACAATTGCTCCAACCATGTGGTCTATTGTTTTTGCATTTTCCTATTCAACCATGTTATCGTAGGCTTATCCCCAGGCTTCTCTTTGCACGATGGCTTCATGTTGTATCATGTTGTGCTGCCTGAGAGTTGATTCATAGCGGAATCACAACTTTTGACTGTATTGTCCTTAGGTTCATTCCAATTATTAGTGTGTCGTGTCCCAATATTGTTTTTTATTACCTGCCTGTGCCTGCTACTTTCTCTTGTTGCGTTCTCTGAATTACGCCATTTCTCTACCTGCGTTTCTAGCTTCTCAAATGAGTCGCATGCCCTTCCTTTCCAGCTTTGAGCGTTGGTGAAGTATCAATGACTGTCCACGGGTCTAAGAAAATATGATAATGCATATTTCAAGGTGGATTAGAGACTTGATGAGTCGGTCGAAATCTTTGTGATTGTGTTGGTTATGCAACATGTGCCTAATGCAGGCAAAGAATGGAGTCATATTGGAATCACGACATTGCTTGAGGAAGGATAAATTGGATTCTCTTCTTTGTATTTGACCCTCATTTTTTCGAGATCACGGACCTCTTTCCATCTTTCCCCTCCGTACAGGGTAACAATAATAGTTTGGAGACTTCTGGGGTGCAATTTTTGCGATAGAGAGATTGAAAATTCCACAATCTGCATTTTTATGTCTATGTTTAGAGTCTAGAATAAGACTCATCTTCAAGACTGAATCTACAAAGAAGATAAAAAATGGAAGCTATAAATATGAGATGCAACGCTGCCAGGATGGGAGGAGCCGACCAGCTCATTGGAAAGGAATCATTTTTTTATTTAATTAGAATTTTAATTTTAATTTTTTATAATAAATCTTCTTTGACTTTTGAGTTAGAATAGAAGTATATGATTTATTTTTACAATTAATTAATTTATTTTATTTTATTTTAATTATACATCTTTTTTTACTTTTAATTTAGAATAGAAAGGTAGGATTAATTTTTCAATTTTTTAATTATTTTAATTTACGATAAGATTTAATAAACTTATGTTTAAAATTATTGTTAATATATTTTAATATAAATCTTATTAATACCTAATATTGATTAAAACATCATGTTATTAATAGATATAAGTAATATTAATTATGAATATGATTTTAAAAATTATTATTATTATTACTAAGGTTAGAGAGGGGTAACAAAGGGTTAAATCCAAAGAATAGAGGGGAAAATGAATGGAATCATGACAAAAGGGTGAATAAGGGGAAAGGTTAATAAAATTCACTAGGGTGAAGCATGAGAGGGTGATATGGAAATTTGAGAAGATAAGGGAAAAGGTGATAAAACATCCATGAAGAAGATTGGGAGGAGGGGCAGGGGGAGGAGATGAGGGACCAATAAAGAGTGGTAAGGATGATAAGAAAGGGAAAAAATTATTTATTCCTTGGTATTGCGGGGGAGAAGGGAAATCCAATTTCTACTAACTTCTAAGCCTCCATCCCTATTGAGGTTGTGAGGGTGCTTGATGATTTCAAGGGCCTCTCGCACTTTATGTTTAAAATGATGTTTTTCATTGGCAATGACCTTAGTGTCTTCAAGGCAGATATGGTGGTTGGTCTTGCTCGCATGTTCTGCTAAAGCTGAAGATCGAGTTCTTTCATTTTGGATATCTACACCATGCTCTTTAAGCCTGATCTTGAAAGACCTACCTTTTTCCCCAATACAGTATTCTCCACAAGAACAATTGATCATTTAAATGTATTATATTGTTGACCACTGCTAACAACATTAGGGGAGGGACGTCATTAGGCGAACAAGTCCATGTAAACTAGGTCTGATGCCACTTAAACCAGGTGAGGTTTCATATGGCACCTATCCTCTAGCAACTGGCACATGTCCTCCATGTGTGGTGATCGATTCAACTGGTTTAGGGCAAGTTAAGTCCCCTCCTCATTGCATTGAAAGACCATTGTTTTTTCGGCTGCCTTATTCTTCGTGGGCCTGCTACTTGCTCGTTCTGGTCCCAAGTACACAGTTCCATACAATGACATACAATCCCTAAAGCTAATTCAGAATATGGTGGAATTCTTTATGAAAAACTATATTCCTGACATAATGTGCATATTTTTGCCAGCTTTAAGTTTGGGATTTCTCATTATCATGTTTTGTTTGAAAAAAATTCAACCCTTTGTGCCTCAAAATTAAAGTTAATAGTATTATGAAATACAATCTTCTTTATGGGCATTACAAGTATAAAAATGTCATGAATCAGTAGATACGTTCATACTAGATTTGCTAGCAGAGGAAATTGTTAACCCTGTTAGGTATGAGTGCAAAACAAGATCAAATTTTTTCAGTGCAAATTTGATCTTGCTAACAACATTATACTAACTGCTATACATTATACTAATTGCTAACTACTAACAATTTATACTGCTAACAACATTATATTGAATCACAGAGTTCCATACAATAACATACAATTTCTAACAACATTATACTGAATCACACAGTTCCATACAAAAACATACAATCCCTAAAGCTAATTCAGAATATGGTGGAATTCTTTATGACAAAGTATATTCCTGACAGAATGCGCATATTTTTGCCAGCTTTAAGTTTGGGATTTCTCATTATCATGTTTTGTTTGAAGAAATTTCAGCCCTTAATGCTCAGCATTAATGGGCATTATAAACTGAATTCAAGAATCATGAATCAGCAGACAGTTTCTTCAAACCAACGACAGTTTCTTCAACATAACCACATGACATCAATGGAATAGGCCTAGGTGTTTCACCAATCATTTCCAAAAAGGCCTTTAATCAAACCCTTGAGACCTACAGGGAACATTTAGATATTTACCACTACCTTCAAACCCCCTTGTGCTCGGAAAATAAATAAAAATTATAGCTAGTAAAAATATGGATGGCTTTAGCCACTCCATGAGACAACTTCTGTAGCTTGGGCTATTAGCTGACAATGCTTCTAGCATTTGCTGCAAGGAAGATATCACTAGCTTTGAGACCACATGAGGGATAAATTCGGAGAAAAAAAAACTTTAGAGTTGTTAAACTCACAAATAATTCACAATGGCACAGAGTAATTCACACAATAGAGTAGTTGAACCTGCAAATAATTCAAAATGGCACACAGTAATGCACACAATAATATATAATAGAGGTGAGGCTCTCCAACATGAATTCCTCCTGCTTGAATTGCTAAGAATACAAAATTACATAGACCAACAGACTCATAGAAAATCATAAAACAAATCATGTAGAATCATCTAGAAAGTAGTACATAATTTATAGAGACATATTTATAACACTAACATTATTTCTAAATTTAAACTCAATTAGAAAGTACTATAACCAGAAGTAATTAACACACTGTTAATAAAAACTTTGAATCAACAGACAATTTCTTCAAACCAATGATAGTTTCTTCAACATAACCACATGACATCAATGAAATAGGCCTAGGTGTTTCACAAGTCATTTCCAAAAAGAAAATGTTTCTAGTTGCTGAATGCTTGAAAAATGCAGAGGACGAAGATGAAGCCAGTGTTCTAAATAGAGAGGAAATAGTGAATGAGCTGGGATATGTATAATTACCTGGGGAATTTAATGTGGTGAAAACCTCAGATGCTCGGAGCAATTCAAATACATCTCAGAACGGAATGCAAACAAATAATTGATCAATTAGAGTTGAATGAAATAATTGATAAATTAGATGATGGCATCTCTAATTGTGAGACAGTTTCTCCAACTCCATCCCAAGCAAATGATTCAGGTACCTCTGCTTTCAAAATGTCTACTACATCTAGTTCAAGAAATCAAGGGTAAAACAGAGCAATGGCTTCAAATTTAAGGAACAAGACAGAGTCTTTGTGCTTCAAACTAGGACAAAAAACACATGACAGAGCCAGATGGCATGAAAAAATTCTCATTACAACATATAGAGCCACACAGAAAACAAAATGGCATGAACAAATTATCGAGCCACACGGTAGTACATTCTTCTAAATGTAGAACTTGAAGATCCGGATGTGCAAATCTTCTTCTAAAATGTAGTGACAATTGAGGCAGAGGACCCAACTAATATCTCCACTGGGCAGGAAAAATAAAACAATTCACTTGATGATAAAACCAAAGTATAAAATCCAAAAATTATGCGTAGTAAGAAAAAAAAATAGAGCAAAAGGATTTCATGTGATAGTAAAGTCACACAATAAAAACTCAGAAATAATGCACAGTAACAGATAGGGTGAAACAAACTAATGCATGGTAGATGTAAAACCTAGATTTCCAAAACAAAAATATTTGTTTACATTACATTTTCAACTATGAGAAATATATTCATGTGAGATGGAGATTGTTTCTCTAGTTAAACACTATATGTAAAAATACCAGATTTACAGAGATATTTTTAGATTTACAGAGTGTAAAATATATGGTAAAACAAGGGTAAAACAGAGCGATGGCTTCAAATTTAGGAAATAGGATAGAGTCTTCGTGCTTCAAACTAGGAAAGCAGCCACACAACAGAGCCAGATGGCATGAAAAATTTCTCATTACAACATACAGAGCCACACGGCAAAACAAAATCGCATGAACAAATTGTCAAGCCACACGGTAGTGCATTCTTCATGCTTCAAACCCCCAAACCCCACAATTTACAAAGTCTTCATGCTTCAAACCCCACAATTTATAGAGCCTTCATGCTTCAAACCCCACTATTTACACAACCCACCAAAAACCCACAATTTAGACAAGATGAAAGTGTTTTAAAACACAGGCAGATAAGCACAAAGACATAATATTTCAACAAGTTTAATGTCTTAAAAAACATAGGTACTCATAGGCTGGTAGGACAGTGTGCTACCTTCTTTGACGACTTCCTCCATGTCATCCCACCACAGGAACCCTAACTCCAACTGCAAACCGCACAGTGACCTGCAAGACAGGCCTACCATGGGGTTAGATAACGAAAAACCTCCAAAAACCTGCATAAAATGAGAAAAAATCGTTGGTATAGCTCAGAAAATTACCAATTTACCTGATAAAACCCTTTGGAGCACGAAACCACCATAACCAGCACTGAGCCGAGCTAAATCCACCACAGGGACCTCTGCAGACGAATAACCAGGCGAATACACCATACGGGGAAGAGAAATGGGCCCAATATTGCAAACTAAACTCCAGACAACAACCTCACAACTTCTCAAAGCAGTAGCAGAAATACACCATAACCCATTGTCTGCAAGGCCAGGGAGGAGCATGGCTACAAACAAAACTCCAGCAGCATCGCGCAAGTACCCGGGACCAGAAACGAGCAAGTAGCAAACCCGAATAGAATAAGGCAGCCGACAAAACAATGGGCGTTAAATGCATTTAGGAGGGGACTTCACTTGCCTTAAATCAGTTGAACCAGTCACGACACATGGAGGACAGGTGTCAATTGCTAGAGGACAGGTATGGTATGAAACCTCACCTAGTTTACGTGGCATCAAACCTGGTTTACGTGGACCAGTTCGCCTAATGGCATCCCTCCCCTACTCTCAGTGATTTCCTCTCAACCAATTCTTTTTCCCAATCTCTTTGTTGTTTAATTTGAATCTTGCATATAGTCTACGCATTTCTCAGAGCTTCCCATTAATACGTTGTGCACTAATATGGTTATAAATATCAAAGAAATTGCAACCTAAAACTTCCATACACAGCTTCCAATGTAAGGAGAACATGTCATTCAATTACATCTCGCTCTTTTTCTTATTTTCAGCTTTCCATTCCACAAGCAAAGATCTCCCCTTGTCATTATTTTTTTATTTTTTTATTATTGTTTCTAGTCATACTAGCCAATTTTATTTTATTTTGTCCTTTCCAATCCTCTTCCCAAAAATCCAAAAAAACATTTTTCATGGTATCATTATTATTGGTTTAAAAACATTTTTTATTTGTGTTATTCGTTGATCCTAATGTAAAATCTGGTTGCGGATCTTCATCACATTATGAACATCATTGGTTTGCACGGATTTTTATTTCATTACAAAATACAAAGTCAATAATGAACATCATTGATTTTCTACGATCAAACTATTGCTCCAACATATGAATAATATTTTTGGACCTCCCTAAACCTAGCCGACGCTCTGCTTCTGGTTCTCCCTGCGCTTGAGGCCGCAGGCCGTCTCGGCCCTCTGGCTGCTCCAGAGGGCATCGTTGCTTTCCAGCTGTGTGAAGGGTTTCCAATTCCAGTCCTTTTCCTGCGCGGCACATTCTCTGGGAGCCGCGACGCTTTGGGTTGGTGCGACGCTTAGTGTCGGCCCCCCAATGCTTCTTTTGTTTGTGCGCGGCATATTGACCCTCCGCGGTGCACTAGCCATCCTACACGGCGCATTGCCTCTCTGCTATTGGATTCTGCAGGGGCTCTTTAAATCCATTTGTTTGCCCTCTCCTGTGTTTTCTGCGTTCAAATAGTCTTCGGGTTGCAGGGTGCCTCTTCGTGCGCCCTTGTGGCTGCTGCGCCCCTGCGCTCAGCCCTGTGGCGCCCTTCTGCGATCATGGATACCAGCGGGGGCTCTTCCAATCCACCTCCTGAGGTTTTAGCATTCCGTGCAATGGTCGATGCAGGTCCGAAGCGAGCTCCTTCGGCGACTCAACAGAAGTTCATTAAGAAGATGGAAACGATCCCCTCAGTGGCCCTTCCTGAAGAAGAGACGTGCAAAGCAACTTTGAATCTGGCAGAGAGAGGCCTCATTGGCCAGTTCATGGGCCTCTGGCCTTCTCCTAAGTCAGTAGAAGACTGGACACAAAGAAACTGGAACCCACTGATCAAAGAGGGCATCAAAAGCTACTTTGTAGGCAAAGGATTCTTTGTCTTTGTGTTCGAAAGCCCGGAAGACAGAAGCTTAATATTCAGAAATGGCCCATACTTCATGGGACCGCAGGGATTGTATCTGAACAAATGGTCCCCAGACTTTGACCCTTCCCAGGATGTCCCTTCTGCTGTCCCAGTTTGGGTGAGGCTCCCCCATCTGCCTCTCCACTGCTGGAACCAAAAATCCCTTGAGAACATCGGAAATGTGCTGGGTAAATACATAGACCAAGCTGCAAGAAAAGATCAGTACTCATGTGCTTGCATATGCGTTGAAGTTGACCTAGAGGAGGGGTTACCGGAAGCAATCAAGCTCACTGTCGCTGGATGGACGCATGTTCAGGAACTGGACTACGAACAACTCCCCTTCAAATGTAGACACTGTCATGGGCACGAACACTTCGCCAAGCACTGCAAGAAAAAGGCCGAAGAGCAACCAGACAAACAAAATGGGGATCAATGGACTCTAGTTCAGAAAACAACACACCCAAAAAAAGGTGCCGGCAAAGGAAATACGACAGGGATTCCAAGCAGTTCTAAGCCCAATCAGGAAGATGAAGCAAATGCAAAAGGGACAGCAAGCACTCAGATCAGGAAAATCTGGTGCAGGCAGAAAGCACCCCCCCAAGCAAAGAAGGAGAGAAAGCAATGCAGACCGAAGTCACCCAGGGCAGTCCATCCAATCCCTCATATGCAGAAGTCACAAGGAAAAAAGCAATAGAAAGCTCAGGATCATCGGAGGATGAAACCTATGAGCGCCCCTCTAAAAGAGTTGGAAGGAAATCCCGCAAAGAAATGAGAGAAGAAGAGGCCGAAAGACTCAAAACTCAAGGAAGTCAGGCCACAATAGAAATGTCCATTGGACGAAATACCAGACCGAGGCCTTCCAAGGGAGGTCCCAACCCTCCTCTAAGTAAATAATGAAGCTTGTCTCTTGGAACTGCAGAGGACTGGGGAATCCCTCTAAACTAGAAGCAGTCAAGGACCTACTTAAAACAGAACCCTCAGACATTCTCATGCTCCAAGAGACCAAGATTGAAGGGCAAGCCCTCCTAGATATCAGTAAGTCAAAGTGGAATAAAAATACAGGCAAGGCAGTCAGTGCCAGGGGCACTTCCGGAGGGCTGGCTACTCTTTGGTCAGATTGCACCTTCCAGCTCCACAATTTTCAAGAATCTCAGCACTGGATCTTCACAGAATTGATGCATAAATCTAGTAAGTTGACCATCTCCCTCTTCAATCTATATGTTCCTGTAAATTATTCTGAAAAAAGAGAATGTTGGAACTCGCTTTCATTTTTTCTAGAGCAACACTCCCCAAGTAACATTATCATAGTGGGAGACCTTAATATAGTTTTGAAACCAAAAGAGAAGAGGGGCGGCTCCTGCACCAGAGACTCCATGCTGGCCTCTGTGGAGGAGCTCTCCCAGAGCTGGGACCTCTTAGACTTCATTCCAGTCCGCGGGCTTTTCACATGGTCAAATAATCGGGTTGGGTCGGATCACATCTCTGCCCGCCTGGACAGGTTTCTGGTTCAAAGCGCCCTTATGATGAACAAAAAGATCATCATCACAAAAATACTGCCCAAATTGACTTCAGACCACAAGCCAATACAGCTTCTACTGGAAGATGAAGAAGATCTGGGTCCCATTCCTTTTCGTTTCAGTCCTCTTTGGATCGAGAAAGTGGGCTTCATGGAGACTGTGAAAGCTTCTTGGGCTAAACCCTTCTCAGGCTCCTCTAGCTATATCTGGGAACAAAAGTTGAAGGCCACAAAACATGCGTTGAAGGAATGGATAAAAAAGCCAGATCCCACTCCAACCAATCAAAGAAAAGAGGCAGTTCAGATGTTGCACTCCCTGCAAACAGAAATGGAAAATAAAGACATTACAGCAGAGCTCTTGGACAAGGAAGTAAAAGCTCAACGATCCACTTATCAATCCTTCCGAGCTGAAGAAGAATACTGGAGGCTAAAATCCAGAAGTCTATGGTTAAAGGCTGGTGATCGGAACACCTCTTTTTCCATCGACAATACAGAGTCATATAGCTGAAATCAAAACTTCAGAGGGCCAAGTCTGCAAAGGTTTCAACCAGGTTAAAGGCGCTGCTGAAACTCATTTCAGGAATTTATACAACGATGGAATCCAAGGCAATGATGAGGAAGCTGCTGACTTCCTCTCTAATATCCCTCTTCTCGTCAACCCCGAAGAAAATACAGCACTTTGTAGTCCCATTTCTGAGGAGGAAATTATCAATGTAATCTGGTCCATGGAAGCCGACAAGGCCCCTGGGCCTGACGGATTTACAATCCATTTTTACAAATCCTGCTGGGAAGTTATCAAAGCTGATCTCCTTAAAATGATAAGAGGCTTCATGAAAAAAGCTAAGATAGGAGGAGGAACCAACTCCACCTATCTAGCTTTAATCCCCAAGGAAACCAACCCTGACTCATTTGCAAGATTTAGGCCTATTTCGCTGTGTAATGCATCTTACAAAATTATAGCCAAACTCTTAGCAAATCGAATCAAGCCCCTGCTCAAAAGATTGATCTCCAGTTCTCAAGGCGGATTCGTGGAAGGCAGGTACATTATGGATAACGTTATTCAAGTTCAGGAGACCATTCATTCAAGCAAACAGCGAGGGGAGAAAGGTATGTTGATTAAACTTGATATGGCGAACGCTTTTGATAGAGTTAATCGCTTGTTCCTTTGCAAAGTTCTGCTCTCTTTTGGCTTCTCTCAGCATTTTGTTCAGCTCATAAAAGCATGTATTGATTCCCCGTGGATTGCTCCCCTTATCAATGGTCGCCCAACCAATTTCTTCCAAGCGCGGAGAGGTATCTGGCAGGGATGCCCTCTCTCTCCCTTCCTGTACATCCTCATGGTGGACTCCCTCAGTAGAAAACTATCAGCTGAAAGAATCGTTGGCTCCCTCCCGGGCCTCAAACCATCCAATGGATCAGCCCCCCTGAATCACACTCTCTTTGCGGATGATTCCTTGCTCCTTGGAGGTGCTTCCTCCAGAATTGCGAAAGCCTTCGACTCTGTTCTGAGAAGTTATTGCAGGGTGTCTGGCGCTCTTGTTAATGAGAGTAAAAGTGAAATCTTCAGTTGGAATATTGATCAGCAAGAGATCACTAACATCTCTAAGATTCTCGGGTTCAAAGGACATGCTCAATGGGACAGGTTCAGGTATCTTGGTCTTCCTATCTCCTCAGGTGTGAATAAGAGGTCCCTCTGGAATGACATCATCAGCAAAATCAAATCTAAAATCACTGCTTGGGGAGGCTACTGGTTAACAAAAGGTGGCAAAACCATCCTAATCAAATCTCAGCTGTCAGCCCTTCCTATTTATCATGCAGCTTTTCTTCTGGCTCCCAAAAATGTAATGGAACAGATCTCTACTCTCCTTAGGGATTTCTTATGGCAAGGTGGGAAAGGCAATGACAAAAAAATGCATTTAGTTAACTGGGACATGGTTAAGAGGCCGATTGCTGAGGGTGGATTGCAAATTCGTGATCCCTCCCTTGTTAATACAGCGCTGGGAGGTAAGCTCTTGTGGAAAATGATCCACGATCCCTCTCATCCTGTCAGTGTTATTTTACGGTCAAAATACGCAGACATTGACGCCCTCAGGAAAATGCAATTGGACAGCTCAGTATCTTGCACGCAGGTTTGGAGGCTCTGCTGCAAAAGTAGCAAATTTTTCAAAAATCTCATGTACAGAATCCCTGGTAATGGTAAGCGCACTCACCTGTGGAAAGATCGCATAATGGGGTGTGATCCTCTGGCAGAAAACGAAGAAATTGTTGAACTCAGAAACTGGCTAGAAAGAGCGGGAGTAAACAGCATTTACGAACTGTCAATCTGGGACAATCGTGGTGATTGGGCAGGCTGGGATCTACACGGAGTCCCTGCACGTTTAAGCGATCAACAGAACTTGCTCGAGGATCTGCTTGAAGACGCCGCTCCGGTCAACAGATACATGAAGGACAGTTGGGGATGGGGCCAGACAGGAGTTTATACACCAGCAGAGGGCTATAGAGCTCTACAGGGCTCTAAGAACAACAATCAATCTCCTACCTTTTGGAAACAGGTTTGGGAGCCGTTAGCTCTTCCAAAAGTAAATTTTTTCTTCTGGACTCTGGCTCACAATAAACTTTTAACGGGAGACAATCTAGTAAAAAGGAAGATCGAAGGGCCTCATAGATGCGTGCTTTGCAGATGTAATCTAGAAACTGCCCAGCACCTTTTTTTGGACTGCCTCTTCGCCAAAGAGGTGTGGGGTCTTATACTTCAAGATTTTCAGATCTCTTTCCCTTCACAGATCTCTGTCCCGGATCTCTTTGCTTCATGGAGTACCTGCTACCCTCAACGTATCCCTCCCAAGTCTTTCTGGCGCAAAGTATGGATAGCGCTTCCCAAATTTGTTTGTTGGCAGCTTTGGCTGGCACGTAACCAGCAGATCTTCAAAGATATGCAGCATTCTCCGACTCAAGTTGTTGTAAAAGCTAAGTCTCTTCTCTTGGAAGCGGCTCAACAACAGTATTACAAAGATGACCCTCTGCTCACGCCTGAAGAAAAGAGGTGGCTGGCCCTAGAGCCACATCCCCGAAAGTACCTCTTTACCCCCCAGAAAGCTAATCCGGACTGGCGAAAAAGAGAGCCAGACGACATCTTCCAAAATTGGTGGAGGGCTCAAAAATTAACTACTATATTCTTTGACGGGGCGTCCAAAGGGAACCCCGGAGCCGCAGGTGCTGGTGGGGTCATCTACTCCATGGATGGGTCTTTTAGAGATTCTTTCGCCTGGGGCCTAGGTTTAAAAACTAACAATCAAGCTGAGATCCTTGGGCTGCTCAAAGCTTGTCTTATTGCTAGAGAGAATGGTGCCAAAGATCTCCAAGTCTTCGGAGACTCAAAAATTTTAATCAAAAAATTAATCAAGGAGGATCTTTTCAGCAACGCTGGTCTCAACAAAATCATGGGTAGATTGAAGAGAGTCTTACTAGACTTCGACTCATACAAGTTTTATCATATCCTAAGAAACTCCAACAGTGAAGCAGATCAGATGGCGAACAAAGCCTGCACTCTCATGAAAGGGATTTTAATTGTAAATGCGGAAAGTTCCTTCCAAAATCCGTGAAATTTTTATATCTCAAAGGCAGCATAAGAAGGATAACAGCCATGTAATAGGGGTCGCTACGGCAAATACCCATTCTCCTTTTCGCATATAAATAAAATCCATAACCGTTACAATTAAAAAAAAAAAAACAATGAACATCATTGGCTCACAGAGATTTTTATTTCATAGCATAATACAAAGTCAACAGTGAAATGTCCATTATAATTCATGAAATGATATTTTTTAGGTTTCAATGGCTGGGAAAGATTTTTATTTCATATTAGAATACAAAGTCAACATTGAAATGCCTATTATAATTCATAAAATGACAATTTTTTAGGTTTCAATTAGAAAATAAAGGACTATATTTTATATCTACATCTATATATATAGGAAAAGCTACACAAGTCGTTGTTTTAACTTTTTACCATGCCTCTGCCAACAAGATTGTACAAATGGCACCAAGGTTCTAATGTTGGCTCTTATTCAGATTCAAAGAAATCAAGAAATAAATTAGGTCAGAGATAGAGATAACCCGTACCTTGATTCAGCTAGGCAAAGACCTTAAATTTTTGTTTCTTGTTGTTTTCCCTCCACAGTGGCTACAAGTGTTCTTTGATTCTTAACCAGACTAAACTAGGGTCAATGTGCATGAACGTCAAGAAAGGTTGAGGAGTTGTGAGGCTCCATAACCCTAACACATCAGGGAACCCATTGTTCGATGGTTTACACGTCGAAACTATCTTGTTCCATGCATCATTTCAATACATTAAGCAATAAAAACATAATCTCCATAGTATCCATAGATATTAATGCTTAGACATTAATGTCATACCTATTTAACTTTTATAACCAGGATAACCACATTAATAGATACAGACATATTCAATATATATGGTAAATTATATGGTTAACTTAATTTACCATCTAATGTGTTTCAAAAATCGATCAATCCTTAGGATTAAATAACAAAGATGTTTCTAGTTAGTGAAATAACCACTAGAAAAATAAATTATTATATCAAAATATAAACCTTGGGTGAGAGTCTTTGGTCAAAGTCTTTTCTTTTTATATATAGAAAGATAAATATTTTGCCTCTGAAAAAAAAAATTGATAAAACCCTGAGATTTTTTTTTTAATAAATTATATTTACCTTTTTTAATCATTTTTTCTAATTGGTTTATCTTTTAAACAAAAAAATCTATTTAACGTCCTCTTTAATTAAATTAATACATTTTCATAAATATTATGATATATAAATTTATTGATTTATATAATAATACATACATACAAATATAATAATAAATTAAAATTTATTATATAATATAATAATATAATCTTAATTGAGTTTTAAAAAAAATCATCCTTTCCTATTTTATGGTTTTTCATATTTATAAGAGTTAGTTTCCGTGATTAATTAATAGTTTTTAATATTTTGTTATATATTTACTAAAGATTCTCACGTAACCTCCATATTTTGATTGTAATAATTTGTTTTTCTAATTTTCACTGGGGTGTTTAGGATGGCCACTATCGATTCCCTCTCATACATGGTATGCCCTAGAAATTTGGTTTGTAGTTCATTGTACTTTTTCCGTTGATGGTTTCAGTACCAAACGTAGCCTTTTTGCATTGTTGTGTCATTAGAAACATGACATAGGTCCAGGCCTTTTTCAATCACAGAGTTGGTCCATGCACTATACTGACCAAACTTTAGGTTGTTTTAAGTATCATCGTCGGCTCTCGTTACTGGTGTGTTCTTGCCATCGGTCGAGGTTAGCTCTACTCTGTTTACAGGTCCTTGTTCTATGTGGTTGGAGTATCAAGCTATCTCAAGTTCTCTTGTTTGTCATTGTTCCTAGCAGGGTGTATTCTTATTGTTTAGTGCCCCATTGTGTTTCTAAAATAAGACATTTTATGGTGAAATTTACATGGGAAAATGTAGGATACAAACGTTTTTCGTGTGTTTCTTGCAAAATTCAACTTCTGGACCCTCTTTTGAGCTCGTTGTTGTTCTTCCCATAGTCGAACCTCCACCCCTCGAACCCTCAGGAATATCGTTCAATTTCCTTATCTTAATGTTGGAGTTTGGTACAGTGGAACTTTTTCCATATGGTTCTAATTGCAGGGATAATAAGTCTCTACAAGGAGTATTTTTGAAGCCACAAAGGGTCACTTAGCCTCTCATTTTGTGTTGCAAAACCCTATGTGTTCTCTTTCGTGTGGAACCATTCTCCCGAACGTTCCTTGACGATGTATGTATTAAGTTTCTAGTAAAGAATGTTGAAATCACAGTCACCTTGTTCTTGACTTGTTGAGTTACAGTCGTGTTATCCTATCTAGTCGCTTATCATAGTCAGTCCAGTAGGTCATGTCAAAATTCCCTTGTCAATTTTTTCTACATGTACTAGATCGGTATGGATTTACTGCAACATTTTCTTAGTCGCAGGGGAGGAATACTAGGGGTGTCTTCTTCAAGGCATTGTCTCCTATTTGGTTGGGAGTCGGTTGCAAATTTCTTTGACGCGGTACCCATGGAAGTGCACAAGGAAATTTTCGCCCTGGAAGCCAACGAATTTTGCGATCGAATGTGCCACTTAGATTTTGAAGTCTGTAGTGGTAAAACCCAATGGGTTCCAGATTCAGGCAAACTAAGGAAGCGAAGGCCATATTTTTACACTCTATATCAACACAACAGACTAATAAACAAGTTGATAACTATAAACTATTTTCTGGTCAGGAATGTTTAAAGCAGATACTCAGGGATATTTGTTATGATATGTATGACATTGTGGTTCGTTTGAACAAAATAGAACGTTCTATAACTTCATATAAAAACACTGATTCAACTCCACCTTAGAACGGGGAAGTAGCCATCAATGATACTCCACTTAATATGGTTAGTGCTAATTCCTCTCCAGATCACTCGATGATCATATTGTATGAACGAATCCACCTTGGATGTTGCTTTGTCAGGATGTGCTCTTATTCTCTTTTAGTCTCATCACCAGTGGTTGTTTCTTATGATCTCTTTCTTTTATCCTTATCCTAGTATGTTATATGAAGCTAGTCAGTCAAACATTTTCTGTGAACATCTACAGTTTTTTTTGTAAGGTTGGAATACCACCTTGTTAAATTGTTTACAAGTGGGTGGTTTTTTTTTGCTACATTTTTACTCTAGTTCTTGATCTGTTGACCAAGTCCACTATGTGCTCACAAGTACATCAAATGTAATTTTGGTTTTTGGTAATTAATAGAAATCACAGTGTGTGTGTCTATATATATATATATATATATATATATATATATATATATATATATATATATATATATATATATATATATATATATAGATATAGATATATATATATATATATAAGTGTTATTTAATCCTAAGAATTGATCAATTTTTTCAACTTTATCTTGAGGATGAACCACATTAGATGATTTGAAACATCGACCAACAACTAATGAAAGACATTCTCAAAATTATGTTAATATACAGTTATATATATATATATATAATGGATATATTTATTATTATTATATTACCATTAGTAATAAAATTATATGCCAAAGGTCATTAATTGACCAATGAATAATAACCTTGTATATAGATTAATCATATTGCATCCGTTATAAACATGATTTTGTGGGTATACACTTACACATATCATAGTATTAATGTCAAGTACTAAGTCTTATTTTGTATGTTCTACAAAATAACCCTAACATGTAATTGGAATACATTACACTATGGTTTACACATCAAAACTATCATAAACTTGTTCCATGCTTTATTTAAATACATGTTCAAGGTTGTCATCAATACACTAAGCAATAAAAACATAGTCTGGACAATATCGATAGATATTAATGGTGAGGTACTTGTAATCGATTTTAATGTTGAGCTACTTGTAGGTATAAGGTTTTTTTTTAACCACATAAAAATTATCAACCAATATACAACAACTAAAAAATTAATTTTTTTTTTTTCAAAATATTCAATTTTAATATTTATTTATTTCAAAACTAATTGAAGTCAAATTTTTTATCTAAGAAACCAACCACTATTAAAAGCATTGTAAATTGGATTAGAGATAGTGATAAGTTTTAACTCGATTCAATTTCTTATGAGTGATGGCCAGGCAAAGATAGTTCTGGTGACTTTAGTGTTTTCCCTCCACAGTTGTTACATGTGCTCTTTCATTGGTAGCTAGACTAAACTAGGACCAATGTGCATGAGCATCCAAAAAGGTCGAGAATTGGTGGCTCGGAAATCAGGTGAAAACTATGCATATAGTTAGGAAATTCACAATTCTTTAACCCAATGTACTGTGATGACCCACTATAAGCCAATTCAAGGAATAGATCATGTTTAAGGAGACGATGTAAGTTTACATGGGAGACTCCATAACCCTAACATGTCATTGGAACACATTGCTAGATGGTTTACACATATAAACTATCATAAACTTGTTCCATGTGTCATTTAAGTACATAGTTAGGTGTTGTTGTCAATGCAATGAGAAATAAAAGCATAATCTTGAGAGTATCCATAAATATTAATGCTTAGACATTAATATTTTACCTATTTAACTTTTATAACCAGGATAAGCACATTAACAAATATAGAAAGATTCAATATATTATATAGTTCAATTAATTTACCATATATCTCATATAATTTAAAATTATGTTAATATATAATTATATGAGATATCTCATATAAAAATTTACCATGAGTAATATATTTACCATTAGACTTAATTAATTGATATATTCATTATTATTATTACCATTATTAACAAAAATGATATGTTAAAGGTAATTAATTGAAGAATGAATAATAACCTTGTATGTAGATTAATCATCTCGCATAAGCTATAAACATGATTTTGTAGGTATACATTTGTACATATCATAGTATTGATGGTAAGTATTAAATCTTATTTTGTATGTTCTACACAGGAGGCTCACGGGCCACTATTAATACTCTGAGCAACAAAAATCATAATCTCAACAATATCCATAAATATTAATGTTGAGTTATGATAGTTTTTTTTTATTAATTTTTTGTTTTGACAAATTTATTTTAAACCACATAAAAATGTTAATCAATATACAACAACTAATTAGAAATATATATATATAATTTAAAATATATATATATATATATTCAAAATATCCAATTTAATATTTTATTTTTTTCAAAACTTATTTAAAATTTTCAAACCTATTTTGATTTAAAAACAAAAACAATGTACCCTCTTTAAAACAAATATAAAAACAGTAATAAAAATCTTAAATCTATCAAATTAATATAAAAGAGAAATAAAATTAAAACAATGCAAAAAAACATATTATGAATAAATACCTCGCCTAATACCTTCATCTTTGAAACGAAAACTTTGTTCAAACTCAATATCTCCATCCTTAAAGGAAACGTACATCGTTCAAACTCAATATCACCCTCCTTAAAAGGAAAGCTACACCCAAACCCAAACTCAATTTCTCCCTCCTTAAAAGGAGAGCTACACCCAAACTCAATGGAATTGATAATTAATTACTTACATAAAACCATAAAAACAACTAGCAAAACATAGAAAATTAATTTTTATATTTGTTGATAGCTTATATTGTTTTTTATTTCTAGTCAAAAAGTTATTGAATATTTAATTTTATCGAAAAAAATTATAAAGTTTTACAAAATTAATATATTAAAATTATTTTCTAAAAATTAAAATTCCATATTTTTATGGAGTTTAAATTTCAATGGTTAGATATTAAAAAAAATAGAATATATATATATATATATAGAAAATACATGTGTATCTTACATCATTAAATATGTAGTTTAAATAATTTAAATTCTTTCTCATTTTATTTAGATTCAATTTATTTTTTCTTGTATATTGTTTGGAGGTAAATTTAACTGAGGATAACTGGAGTTGTTGCCACATTAAATCTGATGAAGGTGTTGTGTCCTTAAATCATTTGAAGTCGTTAAATCACTTCCTCTAAACAAGTGATTAGATATTTAATGTCATCTAACTCCAAGAAAAAAACAATTTAGTTGATCTTGAAGTATAAGTCTCTAACCATGTGACCAGATATTTAATGTCATCTAACCCCAAGAGAGAAAAAAAAGAAAGAAACAAACAAACAAAAACAAAAACAACAATTTCGTTGATCCAAAATCTCCGCCAACCCTCCCCTTAATGTTTGGATGTACATGTTATATAAAATATTTTATTGTCAATTAAGTGTATATTATATATCATTTTTTAAAAATTATGTATATATCATGAAAAATTAAGTTTTTATGATTGAAATGTTTGTTTGGTCTTATAAGTTTTTATGGTTGAAATGTTTATTTGATCTTATAGTACTCTAATTAATATTCAAAAATACAATTTAAACAATAAAAAATAACATTATATATTTTACGATGTAAAAAAATATACACATAAAGAAATACAATCTCTCAACTCCTATTAAATACATGCTTAAAATAAATTTATAAAATCACTCAAATTAAATAACATACACCATAACATCAAATAAAAAAAACGTGTTTTTTCTATAATGCTAGCTAATACAAATGTACATTTAATCGGTCAATCTAACATTGTTTCATCCAACATTGGTTACCCGACCACATCAAAAAAATAGCTGGAATTGGAATTGAGTGTCATGAACCAATGCCATATATCAATTCACACCATCGAATTAAGAATCATAAAAAATTGCACAACCACGGAATTATAGTTTAACAGTTTTGATGTTGACCCACGTCACTTCACCTCACTTCACTTCACTATATAATCCCATATCTACCACTATGCGTACCTTATAAATCTTAATGAATAAGCGGTTGGTCACATCTTCTTTTCCAAGGCTTTTATCTTATAAATAATAATGAACCAACTTTCTATATTTTCATACTTAATTATACAAAGTAAATAAAATTGCAATCAATTAAATATCTAAATTAAATAATTAAAAAAGTATTTCCTATTATTAATAAAATCTTTATAAAATGTATAATTGTCTCAAATTTATATGTTTAATTTTAACTTTAAAGTTTTATTCATGATAATTTTACAAAGTGCACATTTACTCATTTTTATTAGTCTTTGTCTGGGACTAATAGCATTCGATCAGGCGTTGACTTCTTATTAATTTGAGTTGACCGGAGCATTTAATTGATGTTTTTCGCTTTTACCCAAAGTTTTATTTTAGAGCTTTGATGTTTTTTGCTTTTTATCCAAAGTTTATATTGGAGGTCTTATTGCCGGGTCGTTTTTTTTTAACCAAAGTTTGGATGGTTGTTACTGAGGTCTTATTGCAGGGTTTCGTTTTCATATGCAATCGTCCCTTTTAACATATGCTAAGTTGCTAAGTTGCAGGGTCTTACATTTGGAGAACCCTAAATCTAACACCTGTCACTCATTAGGGTTGGCTTGGTAACTCATTTCACGGAATAGGCTCCAGATGGCTAACATGCTCCGTCTCGTACGTAGGTGAAAACTTCACATAAAGCAGGGTTTGCCATTGACCGATAAGATAATACTATAGCCCTTTTCTTAATGTCTTATGTTTTTTGACTTGTTAATATATTTATCTGTATCAATGTGCTGCAGACACCGTGGTTCTCTGTCAAATCCTTTTAAGCATAGGTTTAAACGGTTTGCAGGGAATTTAGTAAAGAGTACATGACACACGTGAAGACGACGAAGAATAAGGACGTGAAATGTACAGAGCGGTGGATGGTACATCCATTCATCTCATTTTAGGTATGCTACTTACCGATTCCTCTTTCCCTCGAAAAGGAGAAAACATTCTAATTTAATTTTTCATAGTCTCTGCAGATTCATATTCTGTAGGCACGCATTGTTTGCACTCATGATTTTCTTTTGTATTTTGTGTATGCAGAGCACAAGAGTCGGCAGGGATAAAATCCGTGTTGCCATTATGAGAGGAGGTGAAGATATGTATTTGTTTTTCAATTTATATATATTCAGATATGTTTTATCAAATAAATTTGTACAGTGAAAAGCCGCGTACTAGATAATGGCTATCAATGCGTGTGTTTATGTATCTTTTTAATCCTGCATTTAAATGACTTGCAGAACAAAGACGTGCAATGTATTGATTGGTGTATGGTACATCCATTCATCTCATTCTTTCTTTTAGGTATGATACTTCCAGATTCTTCTCTCCTCAGACACCTTTTAGCCTCGAAAAGGAGAAAACAATCTAATTCGATTTCTCCGAGTCTCTGCAGGTACATATTCTGCAAGCATGCTTGTATGCCCTCATGATTTTATTTTGTATTTTGTGGCTGTATGGAGAGCAGAAGAGTCGTTAGAGATAAATTTTGTGTTGCCCATTCTGAGTGGAGGTGAAGATATGCATTTGTTTTTCAATTTATACATATTTAGATATGTCTTTTTAATAAATTTGTACAGTGAATTTTCATCAAAACCCTTTTTATTCACGGTGAAGTTGTGCGATATCGCAAGAGCTTTACCTTTAGAGATGATGCTTTTGTTTTTTTTGGCAAAAAACGAAGAAAGCGGCCACAATTAAATGTGAAACCAGAAACCCTGAAAGGGAAAAGAAGGAAACGACAACATATCTTGGATTAAATCAGTTAAATTTTTCTGAGTTGTGACAAAACCTAACGCTTGCCCATAGAAAAGCGCACATAAAATCGGAAACTTTAGCAAGAAGAAAACCAGCAAAATCAGAAACAAAATACAACCCATATAAAAGTTTCCAATAAGAACAGGAACGAATACAACCTGCATAAAATTGGACAGCCCATTTGCAAGAAGAAAGTATAATCTTCAATTGCCAAAAGCTTGTTCAAAAGTACAGCCCATACCAAATAGCTGACAAGAGGGTAAAAGACTTCAAGAAATAACAGAATCCAGCGTCTGTGGTCTTAAGCGATGTCAAAAATTGCAAGTTATCAGCGCAGTGGTATATCTCTTTTATGAGATGTTGGAGTAACACTTAAACAGGAGAAAGGTTCAAGGGGAAATAGTCGATCTAGACAAGTGTAAAGCATGCAAATTAGGACATTGCACGAGTTCTTTTTAAAGAATTAAGCATGAAAATTCGGCCGCATTAAGTTAAGTTAGTGCTCAATTACGCCAAATTACTGTATAACTTCTATAACTCCATTGCTTTGTTTGTGGATTTTCCATTTCTTATAACTAAAAACCATAACATATTTTATAATTTTGTTGAAAAGTTAATTATTTATAATTTTCCATTTCTATTAACCTAGCTTCCATTTATAATACAATTTATTTATTTTATTGCCACAATTTATTCATTACCTCTAACTACAGAGTATGTACAATTGGCTTACACGGCATCGTTCAGCTATGCCGCTAGAATAAGATAAACTCTCATCGCTTTGCCAAAGCCCCGGTTTTCAATCTGGAGAAACCCTATAAACGTTATAAGTGCACATGAACCTCACATTTCATTTTTTTTTTGATGTTTCCAGAATTTATGAAGTAAACTTGAGATGCAATTTGTATATTTAGTTTAACTAATTTAGTCCTACTGACTGCGGCCAGGTAAAAACCGCCTCGAGTCCTCATTTCTTTCGCTGTCTCTGTGCATTTTTTCCGCCTCCGAGAATTCTTTGTGCCTGGAGGAAAGCGAATGAGCCCATCCAGGTGTCAGGGCATCCAGCAGGCCGTCTGATTGGACAATTCAACGATGGCCTTCGATCGTGGTGCATACAAATAGAGATCGCAGCCATCGGTTGCGGATTCTAATATGAAAATTGTATTGAATTGAACACAGTGTATTTCTTTTACTATTTACCTTCAATGCTATGATGACTAATGCTTTTTTAACTGTGCACTGTTGCCATCTGTTTCATTGTTAGCTTGCTTGCAAACTTCAACCGTCAGATAAATATTCAAAGAATGGTTCAGATCGATCCCCACACCGTTGCATGTTTGGTGCACACAAGACTATGCACTGAATTAATTCATTGCGACATTTAATTAAATTTTCTAAAACATTATTATGGATAGTTGGGTGTTGGTAATGTGAGCAATCTATTGTTGACTTGAATTTTGTGCTGTCACTACATTTGGAAATTGTGTGGTGTAATATCCAGATGTCAAGCAATATTCCACCATCTTGGTGTGACGGTTAAGTAATATTGCATGTACTTGGTGGCTTATCTGAATCATTAAAACTGTAAACATAAAATATTAATATTATATATTGTAGTGGCAATATGGTTTTAAATTTTATAAAAATTTATCTGAATCATGAAAATTGTAAACATCAAATATTAATATTATATATTCCCAATCCAGTGCTTTTGTGTTAAGCAATAAGCAATATTTATATATTTATGTTTTTATACATATAAGGGAATTACCAAATCCATTCTGTTATTTTAAACATTCTGAATATCTCTAAAATGCATAAAATACATGAAATAATGCAGAAAATTCACTTCATTCTAGCAATATTGCAGTCAAATTCACTTCATTGTAGCAATATAGCTGTCGAATTAGTAGCGAGCTTTGCGGATTGTGGCGAGTTTCTCAACCCCGGTAGGGACTACCGCTACGACAGTGGCTCCCTTGTATTTTTATAGTATTTTAGCCCGTTCAAATCGCACATTATTCAAAATAAACTTTTCATAATATATAAAAGGTAATGTGAAGGGACTTCAACTTTTATTACATGGTTTGGAGTTCTATCTTTATAACAATTTGTAAATCCATTATAATTACTTAAAACTTATTTATTATTTAATAATTTTATTTTTGTTAATAAATTAAAATAAATTCATATTCTTATTAAAGGGTTTTAAAAAATTTTAAATTTGAATTAAATAAAATTATAATAAATTAAATACATAAATTAAAGGATTAAAAAAACTATATTCATATTATTTTTATATTTAATTAAAAATTATATCAATAGATTCATCTTTATAGTACTTTAGTTAGTCTAAATTTCATATTATTCAATCTAGATTTTTCATAACATATACCAAAGTAATGTGAATAGGGTTACACATTTATTAGATGATTTTGGAGATTTTTAATTCCATTTAAATTAATCTAAATCTTAGTCAATGAATCAAAAACTTCATATATTTATTGTATTCAACATCAATTAGGAAAGTTATAAATTTCAAACTTACCTTAAAGGAAGGTTTATGATTATTATGTAACATATCTTGTACAATTAATGTATAACACTTTAACTACAACAAAAGTCATAAAACCCAAGGCTACCTTAAACTTCATATTTTTTATTGTATTCAACATCAATTAGGAAAGCTATAAATTTCAAACCTACCTTAAACTAGGATTTATGATTACCATGTAACATATCCTGTACAATTAATGTATCACAGTTTAATTACAACAAAAGTTATAAATCCCAAGGCTACTTTAAATTGGAGTTCATGATTACCGTGTAGCATACTTATATGTAGATGTTTCCTAGTTTTTTTAACTCTATAACAATTTAAACTAATGGAAATTCTTAGTCAGTGAATCACAAAACCTTCTTATTCAACATTAACTACAAAGAAAGTTATGAATTCCATGTTTATTTTAAATTGAGGTTTATGATTAAATGTAACATACCTTTAGGATTTTAAATTGGTTAATGTTATTTTAATTACCTTATTTTATTACACTTGTTAAGGTTATCTTATTATACTTGTTAATGTTGGTTATATTGTATTTTATTTTGGTTAAAAAGTTTTGACTTTCAATTAGTTTTGAACTTGAAGTTTATTAAAGATTTGAAAAAATTAAATATTAAACTAAATATTTTGAAAATTAAAATATAGTTTTTAATTTTTTTAAATGTAAATTGTATTTTAAATAGGTTGAATTGTGAGATATAAAAATTATATTAAAATTTACACAAAGTTCTTATTCACCAAGGATCATTATAATTTAGGTTTTATTACAATACTATGGACCAATACCATGGCTTATTATCTTAAAACCTAAAAAGGTTCTCATTCACCAAAGATCATTATAGTCTAGGTTTTATTACAATACCATGGGCCAATACCATGGCTTATTAAAACTACCCAAAAACCATAACTCATTTTAAAATAAAAATATTTTATAAATATTTAATTTTAACCATGGATGTTTACCCCCTTTTACCATAGATATTATTAATTTGTAAATCAACTTTGTTACAGTGCCTGGGCTATTACCATGGCTTATAAATACCACTTGCTAAAAAACCATGACTCATCTCAAAATCAAAATATTTTATTTTATAATATTTTTTACCCAATAATACACAATTTATAGATATGAACAATTAAATTTTTTTTTTTTTTAATTCATAATAAAATTTGATAATAAAATTTGATAAGTGGGAACTTAAATCCAAAATAAAATTTGAAAAAAAAAAATAAAAAAAAAAAATTAAACAACTTTATATATTACACTGGTTAATTTAATATTATAGACCACCCAAATTATATATATTAAATAGCCCAATATTATTATTACAAGCCAAAAAATACTTGGTTTAAACGAGATTGTTTAGAAAAACAACTTACGTATTCTATAGACGAATATATATATATATATATAGCATGTCGTCAAGGTGAAGAATATGAGTTGGGAATAAATCCGACATGACATAGGAATTGGTTTGTACACAACATAATTTTATTTCGAGGAAAGTGTTCACCCAAAAAAGAACACCCATACATTTATATTTACATTTATAGTGTGGAAGTGTGGGTTGATTGATTTGATTTGATTTTCCATATAATGATATACACAACTCAAAGCTTCTCGTCATTATTACAAGTGACGACGTGTATGGTCGGTCAGACCTTCATGGACACGACGACACATGTGGTCCTAATAATGGCACAAACCAGAAACGCACCTCGAAAATGATGCAGTTCCAAGTAAATAATGAAAGCATCATGAATATCTTTGCATCATAATATATATATATATATATATATAGCTCCTTATGAAAAGTTAGTTTAATGCAGGATGGTTTACGTCGTTTCACTATATACCTCCCGCTAAAGTTGGGTTGTTTCCATTTATAAAAATATAGCTACATTTATCCCATCTCTAAAAGATTTTTATTAAAATATATGTTAATGTGGGTATCAAATGGCAGTTCCTATTTCCACCTTTATAGCAAAGTTAATGCTATGTCTTTACACCCTCTGACAGTGGCAGACAACTTCCTTGACGTCATGGCGCCTTTACATGCTCGACCATGGATCATGGCATGCATCCCTCTCTGGCGATTACAGGTCACGCAGCTCCGGCGACTCTGCCGTCTGCCGTGCTCCTGCCCATCGACCCTGCCCGCCTCCACTTTGGCCTCCACTCTGGCGTATTGATGAGGCACATTTACCAACCTCTGCCTATGATCATCCATCCATCTGGCTGTTTGTATTGATGGTCATGAAACGCGGAAGCATGCGTAAGATAGGCCCATCCATTCCTGTGATATTGATAGCCATGAAATGGCCTCATACGAAACACAAGACCCGCCCCGCCCAAATTCGAAATTTGAAATGGCCTCATACGAAACACAAGGCCCGCCCCACCCAAATTTGAAATTTGAACTTGTGCCGATGTATTAATGGGGTCGGAAATATTGGTTGCCCTCTACTAGTGTTCTTCTGAAACTGAAACCTGCGTTTGTAGCTCTTGCCGAGAGGGCAACCCAAAAGGATAGAAGCGCTTCACACGGAATCCACATTCATATGTAAGTGGCATCTCTGCGTCACATCTATTGTTCGGAGGAACTTTTCAGGTAGCGATGGAAAAAATAGGCTCCGATAAATGGACCATTTGGATTGTCGTCCTGTTGTCGTTCGAGATGATTTTATTGGTCGATGTTACCACTCAACTAGGTAAAGAAGCAATTTTTCTGTATTTTTCCCTTCATTTATAAATAAATTAACCTCTTCATTCCTAAATAAATTAACATCTTCATTCCTGGCATTGTAGGTGGATTTTAGAACATCAATTGCAGAGGGAAAGCAAAACACAGAGGCGACAACAATATAACATGGGTCAATGATGCTAATTACATAGACGTCGGGCAAACAGTAGAGATAAGGAACGCAGCTGAACAAAGGTTCGGTTCTTACTTGAATAATCTCAGGCTTTTCCCAAAGCCTCTCGACAAGTCTAGTTATGAGGTTCATGTGGCCTGGTCTTATCCTGGAAATTACAGTGGATTCCAACAATTGCCAAGCTTTTCTTACTCTATTGAGACACTCAGTATGTTGCATATGCCAGGATTACGAAATAGCAGTCTCTCGGATTTCCCCTCTCTTGAGGATCAACGCGCACTATTTCAAAAAAAAAGAGTAATATATTGCGCTTGAATTGAATCTTGTTTTTTTTTTTTCATTTTTCACTGTTTCTTTGGATTAAAACACAGAGGTGAGGGTTAAAAGTTGGTAACTTAAGAAATGTTCCTCCATAGCATTCGGTCGAAAACGCTCTGCAAAAAATTCATTCGGTCATTATTTACATACACTCTTCCACAACATTCAGTAGAAAGCACTCTGGGAAAATTTTCAGGGATTCTTTACTTGACATATATTAGCGGAAATGATGAATTCATTGACGTCTGTTTGTCATAAGCTTTAAATCCGTCCAGAAAAGTTTAATTCAAATCGAATGCATCCATTGAAATGAAAAGGTTAATTCATTTATTTTTTTTCCCTTATTTGAATTTTGTTAATTTTTAAAATTTAAAATTTTAAATAAATAAAACTATTATATAAATGGATTTTGATTAGAAATTTTTAAAATTATTATATGTTAAAGAAATAAAATTATTGTATAAATATAGGTTGAGGATGAGGACTAATAAGAAATTATTGAGAAAAAAAAAATTAAACTTTATTTTTATGTTTGTAACATAAAATAAAAGTATTTCAAAATTATCATAAAAGTATTTCAAAATTATCATAATTTTAATAAAATTAAATTGTTAAAACACATTGTTTTTCATATTTGAATTTTTTAATTTTATAATGTTGATAACCTTTTTTATTTCATAAGATTTTTGGAATTAATAAATGCCAAATTTCATATAACTTTGGATTGTTTTTCTAGTTTTTTTTCCTTTGGGTTTTTTCATTTAATAATTTATGTTTTAATTTTTACGTCTTAATCCTTATATAAATGGATAAAAATTTGTTCTTCATCAGACTTAGATAATAGGATTATAAGGTTTTATATCAATTAATCTGGTTAATCTTTGATTAAAATAAATAAAATTATAAATTGAATTAACTAACTAATTGAAAATAGATATAATTTTTCTATTAACTTTTATTTGTATTCTAAATAGAAATTACTTCATTTCTAATATAATTAAATTAAATTATAAAACTAACTAATTAATTAGGCTATATAATTATTACTCATTTATTCTTAGTATTTAATATAATAATATTATTATATGTCTTTCTAGTCTTTGATGATTAAAAAAGTCTATTGGTTAATTTGGCTAAATGCAAGCAATTTACATTTAATCGTAAATAGAAATAAAACTAAATATCTAATTATTTAATTAACTAATTATATGTCCCTCTACATATCTCTTGGTCCTGTCTGGTTACCCAATCTAATGTAGTCGTTTCTCTCTATTTATATTGTAGCCATGATCTAATGTAGCTATTTCCTGGTCAAATGTAACCTACTCTCTCTATTTATACTACAACCATGATCTGGTTCTTCAACTTTTCCTGACATTAAACCACACTTGTTGGTGTTTTCCATGTTAAACTCTTCTCAAAAAACTTGATATGGATCACAAAGCCTAAATTCAATAATATTTGTATTATAATAAAATTATACAATATTAATATTTCTATTCACATGTACAAATTTTTCATCTTTAAAAATGAAGTAGTTTTTCTTTGTTAATGTTCACATTTGCACACCATCTCACATGAAGTGTTTTTTTCATCACTTCTCTCCGCATTTCATTTGCAACATTTCTCTTTTTTTTTATAGAAAATCTAAGAAGCTGCATGTACAATGTGATTATTGCCGAAAACCATCTTAATAATCATCATTGCTTTTAACTTGAAATTACTTATTATAAATAAAAACAAAATGGAAGAAATAATGATAAAAATCCTACACAACAACAATACACATAAACCATGACTCTTACTTGGTTAGTAGACATGATAAATGTCAAAACATTTACTCCATTAGACATCTCACATTGTCCAAAATAAAAAATCAACTAAATTATAACTTTATTTTAAATTATTATTATTATTAAAAGAATTAATATATGACTTCAATATATACAAATATTTTGAAAAACATATAACAATATTCTTAACCATGGAGATTCTTAACAATGCCATGGGTTATCAATACTACATGCTCAATATGACGTGTTAATATGACATTTTTTTATTTAATTAATTTGAGACAAATTAATTAAAATATCATAACTAACTCTTAGATAAGTCTTAACCTTTGATGTGTGATTACTATTATAAATATTTCAGCATATTCTGTGGAAGTTAAATCTCTATCATCCACCTAATAATCATTTCTGGGCATATTCCATGGAAATTAAATCTATACCATACACCTATTAATTATTGATAATTAAATTAAAATTATAAAAAAACTATTCTAAAATAAACAAGCTTATTAGCATAATTAATTAATAAAAAATATTTATAGTATAATCAAAATGTAGTTTCTCTAACATGTGAACATCTTATTTACAAATTTCATAAGTTTTTTGCAATATTAATGAAAATCTAATAATATTTTATTTTATTTTATATATATTTTTAATTTGGATAAGACTACATCATCATCATATTCAATATATTACTACAATAGAGTAGTGACTTCACATCAAGAAGTGATTATCACCATAATGGAATAGTGACTTTACATCAATTTTTTTTTTATCCAAAACTAAATAAACACATTCTTTTATTATACTACTAATTTAACAAAATATACATAATTCAATTTAAAAATTTAAATTATACAAGTTTTATATATATATTTCACATAAAATTTATTTATTATTATCAGTTTTCTGTGGGTTAAAAAGAGGAATACATCTCCCAAATCCATTCATCTTGGAACAAAGAGCTTGTTGTTTTTTTTTTCTTTTTTTTTTTTTCACTTCTGGTTCACTGATACCCGGGTCAATGGGTAGCCACTACATCCAGGGTTGTTCAACACTGAGTGGACGCACCTGAAGGCATCAACACCCCTCGGCCTATTTACTGACCTAACCCCAAGAGCTTTCGGGATTCGACCCTGTGACCTCCCATTGGTGAGGCACTTGATTTGACCGATTGAGCTAACTCTTGGGGCTCAAAGAGCTTGTTGTTGTTTTAACAACTCTATAATTTTTAAATAATTATTTAATTGGCGGAGTTTTCCTCACCTTATATTTAAGGGCTATATTAATTTTGGTAATTTCTTTGGAAGATGTCATTATCAAACTCTATTTGAACGAAATTATATTACGTTTGGTAATTTCTTTGGAAGATGTCATTATCAAACTCTATTTCAATGAAAAACATGATTACATCGTGATTAATGTTCACCATAGTATGGAAAGGCGAGAGCTATTTCCACCTCTATAGAAACATTAATGCTCTCTTAAGAGATTCTAAGGACAGTATTGGGACACGGGTTCTGACATCCCCTCCATTCTTCGGCTAACAGATTCTGATTCCATAGTAATGGAGATATGCATGATGCCATCATCCATGTCGTTGTTTGTATTGATGCACATTGAAATGAGCGACATGTGTATCATGGCATGTCATGTATCATATGCTATCTACCATCTAATATTAATTTGTTGTGGGGAAAAATGCCTATGCAGGACGATCCTATCCACCTAAGGTGTGACAGTGCCTTAGCAACAAACGAGTACAGCTATTCTGGTTTCTTCCTTTATGAAATGTGAAAGAAGAGAGATCAATAGACTTACCAGTGTCTTCCGTTTGTCCCTCGATCCGGTCTCTCTTCTCTTTGGGAGTTCACAACTACTTGCCTTCTTGCTTATCCAGCTTCGACTTCCTGCAAGATCACAAGAGAACAGCTACTTGCGACAAGAGAACAGCTACTTGCGACAAGAGAAAAACTCTACACAAAGACAGATATTCACATTCATAACTAGTTTAGGATTAGAAATAAACCAAATACACTAATACATTCATACATCAAAATACATCAGCATATAGGAGAAACCAAGATAGCTTTATTGATGAATAACAAGGTTCAGGAAGAGATACAACCCAGAGGGCTCCAATCCAGCATCTCCTTCCCAGCAAATGGAATTCCTATCTTCAGCCCCTTCAAAGCATTAAGCACCCAATGATTCCAGTCTCAAACCAACAACAATTCTTTGCAATAACAAAATTCCAGCCCCTAGATCTCATGGAGGAGAGATCCATATATAGATGTTTGGAGAGAGGATGAGTCAGCTTGAGATCTGACTAGTGTCCTCTCCCTCTGTCAGTTCTTGAGTCCACTTGGAGGTTCTTGCTTCCACATGGAGATTTGGAACCTCTTACTCATCACCAGTCGAATTCCCTGAGGCAAGTGTCATTTTGGAAGCTTCCTGGGTTTTGACACCTTGAGAAATGAGCCCGCCACTTGTCCACTCTCGTTCAGCGCAGGTAGCCAGTGTTCCAGTTGACATTCAACGCAGGTAGCCAGTGTTGGCTTTGACATTCAGCGCAAACAGCTAGTGTAGCCACTGAAATGATCCTGAATTGACTTGTTTTGAGCAGTTTTTTGGTGGAGAACTTCTGTGAATTGCTGTGGTTTGTTAGCCTTGTTCCTCTAGGGGTAGGAACAACATGTTTAGGGACTTGGATCCCTTAGATTATGGACATTTCATGCTCAATGCTGTAAGGCACAAAAATGTCTATAACAGTTGCCCCCTAAAGTATGAGGTTGTTTATCGGGCGAAATGCTTTATCAGGGGGATCCGAAGTTCATCCAATGCTGAGAGGAGACCTGTAATAAGATACAATACAATACATTATTTTTCATTCTTCTTTCATGATCTGACTGAGGCGGGCATTCCCATGCTCAGCTTTATAAATTCATTTTTCTGTACATAGAACAGACAATCGTCTGATGGTAGACTGATAATTTTGATGAAATTATCATCCTTTGAGTAGGATGATTATCTGCTGCAATGATGTACATGTCAATGTCTTTATCTTTCCTGAATATATATCGCAGTCCGGATGGATGAAACTAGATCCGGGGTCTTCAAACTCGTTCGATCTTCACTCTAAGTACAAGTCGATCCATGTGAGAATTGTTCTGAAGTCGAACATGGAAAGACATCGCTTGATTACCGGTCAATGATGTAAACCGTTAACAAGCGCGAGAGGAATCATCGATAATGATAATGACCCTCAAGGTACTGCAGTACAATTCACGTGGTGTGAATAAAGGACTTGGCGTCGAACACCACGCAAAATCTTTCGGTCGAAGGTCATTGATGTATACCTGTCGCCGGAAGTGAGAAACTTGCCATTGAGGCATGCAAGCTTCAAAGTACTGAAGGGGTTGTTCCTAGATCAACTTCTTGGATAATGAGCTGATGTCGACAAGAAGCGATCTGTCAAAGGAGGGCCTTAATGAATCCCACATCAATGACATGGAATGGAGCTAATGATTTTGATGTAGGTGAAAACGATCTGTGACATATGATTCAAGGTGGCGGTCATGAAAGGATGAAGGATAATGTACGGCAGTGGATGGGACACGGTTGACTTTTTCTGAACGACTTCTCTTGAACATATGGCGACACTAATGCGATGGATCGGTAGCATTACCCCAAATATGGATGGTATGGTGAGACCATGGATGTGACCGGTGAATGAAACAACCCAACCCGATTGTGGTACGGAGGAAAATTGTCATGTTCAAGAGCGACTTGCTACCATCAAAGTTTTCTTTAGTTTCTCCCAAATTTTCCCCAGTCATTGCTGACTAGTACCTCTTTACTTTTGTCAAGCTTGAGGAGGATAACATATGCTTGTTCTATAACCTGCCCTTCGGGCAAGCCTATCGCTATGTTTTAACGAGCTTAGCGATAGTGAAACTCGTTCTCGTCTAAAGACAAGTTTGTCGCTATTTAATGATTTTAACGAGTCTAACGACAAGGATAACTCGGTCCTTTTCATTTTTAGAGAGTCTGAAAAGGTACATAAAGTTAACTCCAAAAGTCCTTTTTTGTCATCTAATCCCTTAAGTCCGAAAAAGTATAAAACAATACAGAAGGGATGAGTTTTCGATAGTTTTAACGAGCCGAATAAAACAAGCGCTCGATCTTTTTGTGCAATAATCCCTCAGGTCCAAAAAGATTAAAATCTAGAGGAGGGATAGCTCTTCCGGTCTCTTTAACGAGCTGGAAGGCCAAATGTCGGCAATCTTTTCATATTTCACGAGTCAGTTGAAAAGAGCTTAAAGAAGACTCGTCTTTTGAGGAACGAGTGATAAACAGGGTTAGCAGCTGATTCCAGGTACAGGTTGGAATTTTCCAATCACGGCAGTGTCACAAGGATGGCTAGGTGAAATCACTCTTCGTAGCTATTCCTCAAAATGGGTAAACAATCATATGGAGGTGAACGATCGGCCAATGGAAAAGTGGAGGTGACGGTGCAAACACGACCAAGGCTTTAATGGCTGATGATATTACATTCACAGTGGTTATTTACCGGGATAGTTCATTTTTTAACGAGCTTAAACGCGGGTGGAAACATTTGCTCGATCTTGTGTTTATTTTTTAACGAGCATGAACTATGTGCTAAAACTGCTCGGATTTTGCGTTTATTTTTTAACGAGCATGAACTTTGTGCTAAAACTGCTCGATATTATATGGTCAAATTTTTGATTTTTTCCATCACTAGCTTTTCCCTTTTCAAAGATAGTACTGTATCTTCAATTGCTCTCATTTTACCATTTCATTTGAACTTGGTTTGTTGGAGCTTTGGAGGTGCCTCTTCCCCCTTGATTTTCACCAGCTGATTCCGGGAGATTCTGCGGACGATTTTCGGCACCATCTGGACCAGGTAGGAGCTAAACTCTAGCTCTTTCTTTTCATGGTTTCCTTTTTCCATTCTGTGCCTGTTTTCCTGTTCCCATGAGCCCCTGGGGTTTTGCTAGGGCGCTCTGCCATCAGCGCAGGCAGTCCATTCAAAACCTGCGTTGAATGTCAAGCTGCATGAAGGCAGTTTGACCTTCAACGCAGGTAGGACACTAGCCAGTTGCGTTGATCATAGAAAAGCAGTTCTATTGCACAGTTTTTGATGAAATTTTGCCAGTTTCTCATCAAATTCATGATCTTACTCTTTCTCTTGTTTGTTTTGCAGGGACTTTTGAGCAAAATGACCCTCACATGGCGAGAACGAGAACATGAAGGAGAGGACATGATTGTCCTCCATGACCCTGTCACGGTGAACGTGTTGCGGAACTGTGGCCTGCTGAAGTTCTTTCGCACTCTCTAGTATGAGAGCACAGATCTCTTTACTGCAGTATATGCTTGATGCTTGGGATCCTATTAGCCAAGTATTTCAGATCAGGAGCAAATCCATCCCTTTGACCGTGGTAGACATTTACTTCTTGACTGGTTTGTCGAGGCGGGGTGCCCCCATTTCTTTGTCTGGTTCGGCCCGAGGGAATGACTCCGTGAGAGATTATGTCCGCCAGTATTGCAGGGAGGGATCCCAGCCGAGCAGAGACGGCAAGGTTGTTATCCGTGAGATTACTGACAGGTCTCTCAGGTCCATTCTGTATACTATTGGTAGGATGGCCGGTAGCGCATCTCTACATGTTGCCAACAGATCTTATGTGCAGCACGCCTTGGAGTGTCTCCAACCGAAAGTATTCAACTGGTGTGATGCAGTACTTCTTCAGATGAAAAGTCAGTTGAACAAGGTAAAGGACGGGAAGCTGAAGAACTTTGGATTTGGTTCTATTCTGACTGCCTTTACCTTGGAGAAAATACCATTGATGCAGCCTCAGTATATTGCACTCGACTTGCCTTCTCCTACCGAGCCATGCATGCAGAGATGGGTTGATCACATGTCTAGGCATGCTGGTCAATCTCAGATTTCTTTCACTGATACCTTCTTCAGGTGGTTCGAGCGTCAGGAGATGGTCTATTCTGAGTATCCATATGTTGGTATGGATTTCCGAGGTGATCCGAACTTGGTACTGCCGGATGGCGAACAGTGGGGCGCTATTGGTAAAATTTTCGACCATATTACTATTTACTGTTCTTATTTATAATGTCCTTGTGCTTTATTCTATCAAGACTTTAATCAAACTCATGTGTGCATGCAGATGTTGGTCCTGTTCGTCCAGCAGTTCGCTCGAGAGCGCCAGTCGCTGCCCCAGCAGGGGAGACTGCTGGGAGAGTTATTCTCCGCGACCTTGACGTAGCCGAGACTCTTACAGCTGTGCAGGAGCAGGTTGAGAGTCTTACTCTCGGCATTCCCGATGTGAGGATTGATGAGTTACCTTTACAGTTGCAGCGGCATACTACTGGTGTGCTTAGACGATGGACTCATCTCTTGCGCATGATTGCACAGGCCGTGACGTGCTATCATGAGCATCACTAGACTAGGGTGCCCCCTAGCATTTTTGAGTTTTTGGGTCATATGACCGATTTTTGTCTTGGTTACAGAACATTATGTATGAACGATAAACAGCTTATATATATATATATATATATATATATATATATATATATATATATATATATATATATATATATATATATATATATATATATATATATATATATATATATTTTGATTTTCGTGGTTTATTCTGGTTGAGTTATATGATCCATATGTACAACATTGATGATGTGTCTTTTTATAAATGTCGCAAATGTCTATCTAACACATAGTTCGCTAATGAGTCGGTTAATGTGTTTAAGTTTCTGGAAATATGCTGGTATTGAATTAAATCAAACTGTCTTTCCAAAATCTTAACCCTTAGGAACATGCGATAAATAGCTGGATTGCGAACGGAATATATACCGTTGAGTTGTAGTATTACGAGTTGTGAGTCTAGCCTGACAATTAGTCGGCGTATACCATGGGTGATGGCATCAGAGAGTAGTTCTATCAACGCGCTATACTCAGCGATGTTATTCGTTGATTGCCCAATACACACACCTCTGAAACTTACTAACTCGCCGCTTGGATAAAAAATGGCCCAGGCTGCGGAGGACAGGTTCCGCGAACTACGACTCGCTCCGTCGGCATATCCAACACATGTCTCCAGAAGGTTTGACATCTGCAATAAATGTAAAAAGGTGGATCACTCGACCAAAACAAATACTTTAGCGAAAACAAAATACAACAAAAGCATACATGTTACTATTTAAGCATAGTAACGCTTGAGGTACAACCCGTTACGGGGTTGCGCCAGTGGAATTCCGTCATAATCCATTAACTCGTAGGCTCCTTTTTTTTTTTTCTAAGGAAAAAATCAAAACTTTTTATTAAGAGGCTATAAAAAGTTTTACATGCTGATGAGGTCTTAAGCCACTTAGCTGGCTCATTTGTTTGCTGATCTGCTCGACATTTAGGAGCTGTTTCTACTGTTTGATAAAACCTGTACAGTCTTCCTCCCTGCTGGAGGCATATATAAACTCACATTGAAACAAACAATCAAAAACTGGGGTCTCCTTCGACGAAGGAAAAACAACCCCTTACAAAAATAAAAATAAAATTAAGTGTCTATATCCCATGAAGAAACATAAAACAACATATATATAAATCTGTTTGTTGTAGCTTTGCACCTGAGAAAATATAAAGGGGCCGAGGTATGATATGTAGAGACTGTATAAACATATAAACAAACATATAAATCCGAGAAGACTGCTGTCAAAAATGATATATGAGCTGTGATCATAGTGGTTGAGCATAAGGGGGCTGATTTGTTATGAATGACTGCCCCTGTCTGATCTCTTCTACTGTCCAGCTGCCCATATCTTGTTGTAGACTAGCCTTAGAAAGTTGTTCTGCTTTCTCATTCTTATCCCTGTAAATGTGGCAGATAGAAAACTTACTAAAAGATGCCTTTAAAAAAGAAATTTCTTCAACAAGTGTCTTCAAAATCTGATTTTGACAAGATGCATTTCCATTGACCCATTTTATGACATTTAGAGAGTCCCCAAAAATCTGAATTGTGTTGATATTTCTGTGAAGAAGCCAGCATAAGAGATAGCGCAAAGCAGATAATTCAGCATAGTTATTTGTGCCTGTACCCAGCCCAACAGAAGCTTTTAAAGAGTGTTCCGGATTGATGTGTATACACAAGCCTGCTCCAGCCCTATTGTTTTGGGAAGCCCCATCAAAGAAACCACATGGTATGCCCTCCTGTATATTGATTGGCTTTTGATTTGTTTTAGGATTTTTGTCTTCAGGGGGCGGTATGGCAGAGTATATGGCAGCAATATTGATGGCAATGACGGAAGTAGGGGTGTCCTTGTCTTGAAACAGACTTTTGTTTCTAGCAAGCCAAACTCCCCAACAGAAAATAAGGGGCAGGTTTCTCATGTTCCCCTCCGGATAGTTTTGCCACCATTTCCTCCAGGCTGCATCCAGAGGATCATGACCCCACTGAGCTTTAACCTTGAGCAGAACAGTGACCTCCTCCCATATCTTTTTTGAGACTGCACAAGTTGTGAAAAGATGACTGATGGTTTCTTCTTCAGACTTACATAACGGGCATCGCCCAGGCCCAACTAGAAACCTGGCTTGTAAAATTTCCCATGTTGGGACCTTCCTTTTTAAAATGCACCAGAGAAAAAGCCTGGCCTTTACTGGACATTTGAATTTCCAAATGTTTTTTGCCCACCAATCTGGAGCTCCCCATCCCTTCTTTCCCATTAAGAAGGAGTATCCATCTTTTAGGGAATATTCCCCAGATTTACTTTGTGCCCACATCAAGCAATCAGGTTCATCTTTTATCCTGACATTTGAGCATTGTAATTCTTTGATGAACATCTCCCACTCGTTCTTCCATCTGAAATTTAATCCTAATTCTACATCATTCTTCCAAGCCTGTCCCCAGATAGTAGACTGGCCAACTCTCTCCACCTGATTTAATGATGTAATACCTTTACTGTCAAGGTGTCTAAGAAGCCCTGGTGATAAGGCAAAAGCTTCATTGCATCCTACCCAGGGATCTCTGCCAATCCTGATCTGTCTTCCATCTCCCACTTTCCAAGCTAATCCTTGCTCGATCACTGAAAAGGCTTCCACCGTGGCCTTCCAGATGGCTGAAATATTCTTTATCTTCTTATTTTGACTCCGGATCCAATCTTCCAAAGGGACTGGGTCGATGTACTTCCTTTTCACCACCCTTGTCCATAGATTTTCCATAGTTATTAGCCTCCATCCTGATTTAGCTGCTAATGAGAGGCTGAACTCAGGGAGTCTTTTAATTCCCCATCCTCCCCATTCTTTTGGTCTGGCCACTTTGTCCCAGGCTACCCAGGGTAACACCGAGGACTCCTTTGATCCTGCCCATAGAAATCTGCAACAAATTCTTCTGATTTTCTCCATCACTCCTTTGGGGATCCAAGTCAAAGCAGCCCAGTATACTGGGATGGCTAACAGGACTGATTTGATAAGGGTCAATCTGCCAGCTCTGGATAGCCATCTGAAACTCCAGTGTGAAATTCTGGCTTCTATCTTTGCAATGAGCCAATTCCAATCCTCTTTTTTATATGCTGCTGGCTTTAACCAAAAACCCAGGTATTTGAAGGGGGAGTCCAGGGGCTGTATGGGGAAAGGGAATAGATTAGCCATTCTATTCCTTTCTCTTCTTTCAAAATCTGCCACACATGCTTGGGATTTCCTAGAGTTTATCTGCATTCCAGTTGCTTTCAGAAATAGATCGAAAATGCATTTTAACTCCTTTAGTTCACTGAAAGATCCATTGGTGAAAATCAAAATATCATCAACAAAAAGAAGATGAGTGATGAAAAGATTGATTGCTACCTCAATACCCTTTACCTTCTCCTCTCTTCTGGCTTTGTGAATCAATCTACTTAGCCCTTCTGCCACGAGAAGAAACAGGAGAGGGGATAATGGACATCCTTGCCTGAGGCCTCTCTGGCTGTTAAAAAATGAGGAAGCTGCTCCATTGACCAGTACTGCAAAGCTGACATTTGTGATGCAACCCATGATCCAGCTAATAAAAGAATAGCTGAAACCCACATGAGTTAGCAACATCCGGAGGTAGAGCCAGCTTATCCGATCATATGCTTTGGAGAGGTCGATTTTGAGTACAGCTCCCTTCTTTTTCTTCAATCTGACACTATGAATAACCTCCTGGGCTACACCAATGGCTTCATGAATTTGTCTTCCATCCAGGAAACCAAATTGTTCCATTGATATATTTCTTGACAGGATTGGAGCAATTCTGAGAGCAATAACCTTTGCAATTATCTTGTAGATGCAATTACACAGTGATATTGGTCTGAAGTCTTCAAAACTTTCCGGATCATCCTTCTTTGGAATAAGAGCAATAAAGGTTGAATTGAAAGGTCTGTAGACTTCTCCTTTCTGTCTTGACTCTTCAACTACTTCAGTTATTTCGGATCCTATTTGATCATAAAAATGGAGAAACAGTTCTATAGTCCAGCCATCTGGGCCTGGACTTTTATCCTTGCCCATGAGCTTCATGGCTGCTTCAACCTCCTCCTTAGATACCGGAATTGTAAGTTCTTCTGCTTCATCTTCCTCAATGAATCTAGGAAAGCATTGCGCTGTTCGAATGACTTCTGCAATGGTAGCCTCTCCCGGATCTGCAAAAATATTCTGGAAATGTCTTTTTCCTAAACCAGAGAGCTCTGGAAAGGAACTGACTTCCCTCCCTTCTTCATCTTTAAGGCGCCAAATAGTATTTGCAGATTTCCTTCCTTTTGCAAAGTTATGGAAAAACCTAGTGTTCTCATCCCCAGATTTTAGCCAAATTGCCCTACTCTTGATCCTCCATTCTTCTTCCTTATCCAAGAGGATTTTATTTTGCTGCTTCTCCAAATGAAGGATTCTGTCCTTTGAGGCCTGCGAGGAGTATCCATCTGCCTCCATACTTTCCATCTGCTTCAGCTCCTCCCTAATTCTGTTCAGCTCCTCATTTTGTTTCAGTTTTCTATCCTTTGCCCAGGAGATTGTAGCTTTCTTCAATCTTTTGAGATTCTCCATGAACAAAAAACACTTATCCTCACCTGTATTGTGAACAGGGTGAATCCATGTTTCTTTAAACAGGTTGCAATAAGAGGGGTCTTGGAGCCAAGATGGATTGAACTTAAAAGGGGCAGGAGGTTTGGGAGGAGGAAAAGTAATGTCCAAAAAAACAGGGAAGTGATCCGAATTCCCTATTTCCTCAACCCACTGTCTGAGCATAGGTGCTTTGGAAGATAAAGACTCAGATACCAGAAAGCGATCTAGTCTTTTGGCAATCCGATCCTCTCCTATCCTTCGGTTCCTCCAAGTGGGCTTTAGTTTGATCGGGGAAGGATCTATGAGGTTACTTTCCGATATGAGATTAAAGAAGAAATCTGAGAGGGGATCTTCTCTAGCTGATGGACCCCATGCTTCTGCCCTGCCAATGGAGAAATTTAAATCACCCCCCATAATCAACAAGGGGGATTTCAGCACAGATTTTGTCATCAAATCTTCCCAAAAGGATTCCCTGCCCTGACATGGCCCATAGATATTTACTAAGGAGATGGGGAAGGTGAAATCTGGAGAAAAAACCTCCATGCCCATAACATGTTTCATCCCCCATTGGTTGATGACCTTTACTCGCCCTTCCTTGAAACCAATAGCAAGGCCCCCCGAGTGACCAAAGGAATCTATAGCAGTAAAGATCCAACCAGGCAAAAGGGTTTTAAGCATAGATTCAATCTCAGAAGCCTTCCCCAGGGTTTCTTGCAGAAAGATAACATCTAAATTTGAATTAAGAATCCACTCTTTCAAGGCCAGTTTTTTAGGTTTGCTGGCCAAACCTCTGCAATTCCAGGATGTCAGGATCATTTAATAACACCCTCAGGGGGATGCGCTGCTCTAAGAACCCCCGGGATAGAATATTGTTTACCATCTGCAACATCCAGTTTAGCTTTAAGTTTTGCCTTGGACATGTCCGATTTCCTACCTCTCTTGTTTTTGGAACAACTCTGAGAGGGGGGCTGTCCCAAACCACCTAAAGCCCCCGGAGTACCATGCTTCCCTCCCAAAGATCTCAGGTTGTAAGGGCAAAGGGAGCGAGATGCTGGATGTGAAAGGGGGGGCCATTGATCTTCACAGTTTATATCAAGGGACGGTAAAGCCGCAGCTATAGTGTCTACATTCGGGGAAATCGATACATGTTCCATATTTTCTACATTATTATTTTCTTGCATTTGACAATTTGGAGACGAAACATGCAATGGAACAGAAACATGCTCAGGAGAGTTAAGAGAAGAAATAGGGGTCCCTGAGCACATACCCTTTTCATCTTCGTCGCGAGGGGTTTGATTTGCAGTAGCTTCCTTGACGATCTCTTCCACAGCTTCCGCTTCTTTAGCAATTTCCTCCACAGCTACCGCCGGATGATTGTCATTTGCCTGAGCATCCTCTTGAATTTGTACAGCTTCAACCAAGGGATCCTTTAAAGTCTCCTCTATCTCCATTTCCTCTGTTCCTTGCGTCTCCGGATTTTCGTGCTCCTTGGGCATCTGATCAGTGGTTGGAACATTTTCTCTGTAAACTGTAGTCCTCCGAAAGCGTCTCCTTCTTCTAAGCTGAGGACAGTCTTTTGCCAAGTGCCCATACTCATGGCAGCGATGGCACCTGAACGGCAAGTATTCGTAGTCTAATATCTGCTCGAACACGTAGTCTTTGTATTGTAGATTGATTTTTTGTGCCAGACCTCTGCTCGGGTTGAGGAGAACCAGTATACGAGCCATCGCTCTGTTTTTCGTCTCCAGGAAGGTCATATCTGCTTCCAAATAAACCCCCAGCCTATTCCCAATTGATTTGAACACGGCTTCTGTCCAAAGGAAAGATGGTAAACCCGGAGCTCTCACCCACACAGGGAACTCATCCGTTCTCTCCTTGATTGCATCAAAAAGGGGGGTCCATTTCTTTAGCAAAACAGGAATGTTCCCAATGTGCCAATTTCGATGGAAAACCCAATCTGCCGATTCTTTGTCTAAAAAGCTGAGCTTAAACCATCCTTTCGCTAAACATTGGGCTTCAAACTGTAATGGTCTATCAGATGCGAAGCAATTCTCACCCCATACTTGAAGAAATTCAGAAGTGTATTTCTTACCTCTAGCTCTGCCGACCAGGGTACAATCTGCAACAGCTAGGGTTTCTTCGATAGAAACCTCCATCCCAAGGACCAAATTGCCTTCAATCTCCTGAGATCCAATGGGTCTTTGCGGTTTCCTTTTCGCACCTTTGTTTCTTAACTCTTCCACCGGTGATCTAATTCCCCTGCGACCATCAGTCCGTTCTGGGTTTGTCTGCGCTATGCCCACATGAGGTTCTGTCTCCGGCTGTGACGGAATCTGGCCCGAAAAACCAGCGTCGAGGTTCCCTGGGGGTAAAAGACCAATCGCCAATCCATCGGAGCCTTCCCGCTCCCCAACTGAAAGATCACCGAGACCACTTGCTGAAACTCCTTTTAGATAGGGGGATTCTCTTGGCAGAGATACCCTAGAAAGCGTGGGGAAACCCCCTGGGACCCTTGATTGACCAGAGCCTGCAGAAAGCCCTAGATGGGTTATATCTTCAAAACCCTTAGAAGGCGCAAACCGGGTTGTCGCTGCTTTGCCCTTTGGATCAGTGGACAACCCTTCCTCATTTGCCCCACTCGCCACAAATTCTCTTCCCACCTGCTTGGGGACGGCCGATAAACAGGTGTTGTAAACCTCACTGCCCGTATCCTTGTCTTGAAACAGAAACAATGGAATTTCCGCCTGAGATAATGACTCCAACCTTGACAGTTCGTAAGCCCCAAAATAGTGTTCCACGTTCTGAGCGGTGGTATCCTTCCCCCACATAGAGAGGATGTCTTCCAGTTCTGGGTCCAGGTCTACAAGTTCGGCGGGATTAACCATGGTTACGGGCCGTTCCAAGGTATAAACGACAGCCAACAGTCAATGGGGAGAACCTTACGCGGTTTCTTGTGGAAAAAACGGAAAAGGGCGGATAAAAACTGAAAGCAGCTGTAATAGGTAAATCATAAAAAACAAAAACAGGCACCAAGACAACAGTTCACCTCCACCTGCCAGTCGCCTGGGCAGAGATAGACCCCTGCGCCGGCATCTGTTCCTGGAACCTGACCTATTCTACCTAACCGTGGCCTGTGCGAGGTTCCGCCCTGTGCCCTGGTTTCGAAACCCTAACCAGCTCCATTATTCCGAATCAGAATGATGATTGTTCATTCCACTCGTAGGCTCCTTTTGCTAACACTCGTTTAACAATATAGGGGCCCATCCATAAAGAATTAAATTTACCTGCTCCCAATTTATCGGATTCTTGGTCATAAAGCAAGACCAAGTCACCTTCTGAGAAAACACGGGGTTTGACATTTTTGTCGAACTACGCCTTGAATCGTTTCTTATGGGCTTCGTTAGCCAAAGCGGCATCACGACGGGTTTCATCCAATTGGATTAATTCCAATAAACGAGCCTCTTCTTCCGAAGTTCCGGGGAGGAGATCAATTGCGAGTTTAAGAGACGAGATTTCACACTGGATTGGTAAGACTGCTTCCAGGCCATACACCAGTTGGAAAGGTGTGAACCCGGTTGCGTTCTTTACCGATGTTCGGTAAGCCCACAAGGCTGAGTACAGGATTAGGTGCCACCTTCTTTTGTGAACCCCGATCATCCTTTGCAACATACGCTTCAGGACCTTGTTGATTGCTTCAACTTGTCCGTTGGCTTGCGGATAATACAGGGTAGAGCTGTCGTGAGATAGCCCTAGCTTGGCAGTTAATTCAACCATCATGTGATTGCGAAAATGCGATCCATGATCTGTAACTATAGCCTGTGGTACGCCAAACCTGGCGACTACATGATTGAAAAGAAAAGGGCAGCTGTTTCACCAGTGTTATCTAATGTAGGCATTGCCTCGGCCCATTTGGTAAAATAGTCACTGGCGACTATAATATACCCCTGCCCCCCGGTCGAGGTGGGGTTACATTGCATGAAATCGATGCCCCATTTGGCGAAAGGCCCAACAACAACTATTGGCTGTAAAGGTGCGGGTGGTCTTCTGGTTTTGCTATCAAAAATTTAACAAGCATGGCAACTTCTGACTGCGGTTATGCAATCTTTGAACATGGTTGGCCAGAAGTATCCTGCTCGTAAGATTTTCTGTGCTGTAGCATATCCAGATTGATGCCCCCCACACACGCCTGAATGACACTCATTCAAGGCTTTTTCGGCCTCTTCATGGGTGAGGCACCTCCTCAGAACTGTATCGATACCACGACGGTAAAGCGTATCACCGACGATCATGTAGTCTTTCGCTTGGTATCGTATACGTTTTTGTTCTGAGTGAGAGGTGTCAGGCCTGAATTTTTGGGTTTGGAGATAAATTATTATATCTCCATACCACTCATTGCTTGCAGATATTAGAAACAAACTTTCGTCCACGATTGACTCTTCTGATGTTTCATCGTTGGACGACGATGGGAGATCGCACAATAATTCTACGAAAACTAAAGCTTTCTTTGATTTGGATTTTACAAATTCCAGATCAAACTCTTGAAGGATCGCTATCCATTTTGAATATTTGCCCCCTAGCAACTGTCGCGACAATATATAAGTCATGGGGTTGCAATCTGATAGAATGGTAGTTTTCCGAAAGAGGACATAATTTCGAAATCTTTGTATTGCTTGAACAACAGCGAGTGCTAGCTTTTCAACATAAGAATATTTTCTCTCTGTATCATTCAATTTTTTACTTAAATAATATATAGGATGTTCAATTCCATCGACTTCTTGAACTAAAACCATCGCAATGGTCGTATCCGCTGCAGCCAGATACAGGTTAAAATCTCTTTGATAGTCCGGGGCATACATTAATGATGCTTTTACTAGAGAATCTTTCAGAGCATCAAAGGAAGCTTGCGCCACCTGATCCCAGACAAAAGGTACATCCTTTTCAAAAGACGAGTATAACCTTTAGCAAGTTCTGCGTAATTTGGAATGAACCTCCTCAGAAAGCTTGCTTTCCCTTGGAGTTTCTGAATCTGAAGCAAATTTGAAGGTGGAGGCAAATGAATGATTGCCTGAACCTTGCAAGGGTCGAGCCGAATCCCATCCTTAGAGACTACAAAGCCAAGTAAATGACCAGAACCGACGCAAAACACACATTTGTGCGGATTGAGTCTTATCTTGTAGTTTCGGCAACGTAGAAATATCGCTCTTAAATGCTGCGAATGATCAGTCCACTTTCGCGAATGAGCCGGAAGGTCGTCGAGATAAGGTTGAACGATGTTCTTGATGTCATGGAAGGCATAATTCATTGCCCTCTGAAACATCGCCCCTGCGTTCTTTAAACCAAAGGGTAATTTTTGATAAGCGAATGTGCCCCAAGGACAGATGAATGCAGTCTTTGACTGGTCCTGTGGGCGGATATTTATTTGATTATACCCAGAAAATCCATCCATAAATGAAAAGATTTCACATCCGGCGCATTCATCAATTATCTGGTCGATGAAGGGTGTAGGGTAGTTGTCCTTCGGACAAGCTTGGTTTACATCCCTATAATCGACACACACTCTTATTGTTCCTTGTTTCTTCATAACAGGGAAAATATTCGATACCCAATCGGTTAGAGGAATCGGGTAGATGAAACCAGCATGGAGGAGCTTTTCAACTTCTGCTTTAATGGCAGCGGCTTTCTTGGGGTGCACCTACGGAAGCCATTGTCTTACTGGTTTGACATCAAGATACATTTTAATTTCATGTTCAACGATACTTGAGTCAATGCCTGGCATTTCATCATATGACCAAGCAAAGACATCCCTGAATTCGCGAAAAAGAGCGTTATATATTTCCAGTTCTGAAGGGGAACATCCTTTGCCGACATAAATATTCTCTACAACATTTGTTTTAGTCGAGATATTTATGGCTATAGTCTCTTCAATATTGGATAAGTTTCGCTCGGAATCCACTGTATTTACAGTATTTGATAGGAATTAAAAAACTGAAGGGTGGTAAAGGTCATGCTGAGTATCCTCTTCATATTCCAGAAGAAGGGAACGATGGTGGCAATCATTCCATGGTGCCCCCTCAATCAACATTGATTGTAGGATTCCTTCGTCAGTCCCATGCACTTTCGACCAAGGATCTAATGGGGTACCATATTCTCTAGACCTATCTACCCAAACGCTTGATGAGCGTTGATTTGGGTTCGCCTCCCATGCCCGAAACATTGATTTCTACAATATTTCTATAGGGCTTGGGGGCAAAACCATTGCATGATCCATGTCGATATCGTCTTCTGAGATCTTCGTGGAAGATATCATGTTGCAGGCTCTTACCAATGCTACTTCCCCTATATAGAATGGAGGTGGAAGTGCGAAAGTTCCCATTAATGTGGGGTCTTTCAGTAGGCCTACTCCAATGTCTTGAAGCGAATGGTTGCTTCCATGGATCATGGGAATGCTTCCTGTAACTTGTGAACCATTAGGGAGGAAGTCTTGTTGGTCAACGATCGTAATCCCCCCTTCAAACGGGAATGCGATCTTCCTAAAATAAGTCGACACTACAGCTGCCATGGCATATATCCATGGTCTTCCCAGTAGGATGTTGTAGTCCAGATTCCCATCGATGACTTCGACATCTATTTCTACTGTTTTTCCTCCTAGTTCAACTTTCAAGTTATTAAGGATACCACACGGGGTATAGGTCCTTCCGTCGAATGCTTTCAATGTTGTCGAAGATCGCGACAAGGTCGGAGACCCTAAAGTTTTCCAGCAACTCATCGACATAATACATGTAGATGCCCCCTCATCAATAATTGTTCGGTGAACAGTTTTGTTGAGGGCTTTCACTTGAATAAGGAAAGCTAGTTGAGCTGGTAACTGAGGATCGTATCCTTTGTGGTCGAAGGATACAAGATTGGAATCCTTAGGATCAACCCCACCAATAGCCGATAACAAAGCCTGCCTTTGGGATGGGCAATTTTGTAGTACTTCAAGAGTCGACATAGCGGATGGCGATTGGGCCAAATCTTCCACTATGTTATAATGCTGCGCCGCTCTGGCGCGAGGATTAAATGTCGACTTGTATACTACTCCCTTCGGCGGTTTTATTGTTAATTCAGGAATGATGGGTGGTACAACTTCTGTCGAAGTTGTTGTCGAACTACTTGGTTGATCTTTACCTTTGTCGTTCGACAGCTGCGGATTCCCGTAATCTTTGTTCCTTGTCGAAATCAAAGCATCATTCTGCTGTTTTGAAATCGACAACATAAGCACTTGCGACGGGGAAGCATTTCCACTATCAACCAGATTTTGACCTGGATTGGGAAACGGATCAGTTAACACAGCTGAGGTTTGCGAACTTTTGAAGAACCTTCTAAGCTCAGCTTTGTATGGACAATCGGCTGTCCAATGATCCTCGTCACATATCATGCATGGACTTTTTGGTTTCCCTTTCCTAGGAGGGTTTGAAGAAGTTTTTCCCGGAGATGACTCGCCTTGTTTCTTCTTCTTCCCTTTGTTTTGCTTCTTCTTGCTTCCTGGTTGATTGGTTTCTTTGCCTTTATCTGCTGATACGACATTTACTTCCGAAGCAAGAATTTCTTCTTTTGCATTTTGATCTGAATTCTTACGGGCTTTCTTAGACGAAGCCTTTGTTGATTTCGCGTTTGCCGTGCCAATCACGCCATCGCCGGCATGAGAGTCACTATTTGATTTAGGAGGAGGAGGAATTGAGAATTCCGGTCTAGGGGCATCAGGTATTTTGTCGTAGAGCGTGCCAGACTGAGTATAAACTAAGTCTAGATATTGTGCACGAGCAATAACTTGCTCCTCCGTTACGACTCCCCCTTTGGCCACATCTTCCATTATAGCAGGAAGTAACGACTTTATAAACCATTCAACTAACAGCTGATCGGGAACGTATGTTTTCACCATCCTACGACGACGACGCCACTCATGTATATGATCGGATATATGAGTGGCTGTTGTCTGCTTGAAGTTGGTTAAGATTTCTGTTCCCGTTTCATACCTTATCGGTAATTGAAAATGGGTTAAGAAAGTTGTGGCTAGGGAGCTGAAATTGTCGAACGAGGCTCTAGGTAATTCAATATACCATTTTGCCGCTGGACCCATTAACGTCCTCTGAAAAAGGCGAAGCCTTATCGAATCATCGTTCAGGGTGTTTGATGAACACCACAGATGAAAATTCATCACGTGATTCGATGGGTCTTCACCTGGATTTCCATTGAATTTAGGAATGTCAGATGGAAGTTTGTGAGGAATCGCTGGCCACCAAGGGGCGTAAGCAATCGGATCGTTGGTCAACCGGTGTAAATCGGGTAACTCTAAAGTTGCCACGAATGGTAACTGTTGATTCAGGTTAGGTGAAGCGTACCCAGGGTACGATGGAATCGCTTGAGCAGTGGGCCTTTGCATACCAGCATAATGTAATTGATGTTGGTATGATTGATACGGTTGGTGGACTTGACCACTGTAAAGTGGTTGGTTTTGACCGTTTTGAATATACGGTTGTCCACTGTTCGCAAAGATCTGCTGCTCAGAACCTTGGTACACTTGCTGGAATTGTGGTTGTTGGTATTGCACCAGCCACAGTTGTGAAGCCATGTTCTGTTGTGCTATACTAACTGTTGGACCAAGGTGTGGGGTAATTGTACCCGTTTGGACCTGTGTCGCCCCACCAGTTGGCGATTGTGGTTGTGTCCCAGGGTCAAGGGGCTGTTTCATTACAACCTGAGAAATCTGAGGTTGACATACAACAGGCAACGTTTGAACTTGCGACACTGCCATAATAGCCGGTGTGGTCGGGATGTTCAACATAGGTACACACTGTTGCATAGAATACACAACCCTTGGTTGTTGAGGTAGCATAGGTACCCAACCACTTGATGTAATTCCACTATAACCTGAATACTGTTGTGAACTCCCGTATGGATACCCTTCCGGAGGGGGAAATGAAAGGGCATACTGCCCCCCATACGGTAGCAACCCGGTACTCAAGGGGATTGTTTGTCCTTGTGGACTAGATTGCCCAAATTGACCTCCAAATGGATCAATCTGGCGAGTCTCAACATAAGAGTTGCCGGATATTATTCCGGATGAACAAACTGGAACAGACCACACTGTCGAAATAGTCCCTTGGTGGACTCCTTCTAGCGGTTGTGAGCTAGTCGGGACAGATGGTATGCCGGCAAACATTGTCGGAGTGACGGTAGGGGCTTCTGCTATCGCTGTGTCGTTCGACATAGTCCTAGATGTTGACGGTTGTTTAGACATTTTGAGTCTATCCAATAGATTGCCTAGCGATTCTACAGGAACTTCCACTTGTGGTAGACTAACTTCTGATGAAGGAAATAGAGTGACCCCGACTCCAAAATGGGTTGGAATACTTGCTTGCGGATCCTCTGCAATTTCCTCTATCGCAATCAAACCCGGTGGAAGAGGAAGACCGTCAGGTCTGTAAAATATTTCTGGTGCCGAAGAAGGGGTTGAATCGACAGCGACAGTTGTTTGAGGAGAAAGACTCTCTGAACCAGTTACAGATGGAACTGGTTCAGTAACACAAGTATTTTACCCCAGACTAGGATCAGTGTTACTGTCCCTCTGTGGCTGTTGAACTTCTTCTATAGAGGCAGGGTTTCCAGAAATGTTTGGAGTAACCGGAATCTCAGATGTCGTTGGAACACTTGTTCTAACTTTGATAGGAGATTTCAAACCGGTTAAACGAGTTCTCTTTGTCCGTACTGTTTTCGATTCCGGAGACAAAGACGGTTGACTCGTAAGCCTCCGCGAACGACGGGGTTTCAATTGACTTTCTTCCACGATTGCGGATTACTCGATCAACCAAAATATAAAAGGGGAAAGTGTGTTTCCGAATTAAATGAATTTTTTAGACGCTTTTAGACACAACTTGCTTTTTCACTTTTAAAGAGTCGAGAAAAAGCTAAAGATGACTCTAGTCTCCTTCGATGTTTTAACGAGCCCGAAGTGACAAATGCTCGGATGGAATTTTTCTGTTATAGAGTCTGAAAAAGGCCAAAAGGAACTGCTCTGGAGTTCTAGGCAGAGGGTGTGCCAAACTTTTCGCAAAACCGCAGAATACTTTTTAGGGTACGGGCGGTCGATCTTCCTGAATGTTGTGTTCAGTGCATTGCGATCAGTAGGGCGGCCGACACGGCTTCCTAAGGATAAAGGTTTTATGCCTATAGGGGTCTCCCAATATATACGCGACGGTACGTGGGAGCACAATCCGCACTGGCGCTATCGTCCCTCAGGAGGAATCACCCACCATCCACGAGATCGACAGTCACCAGGCTTAACGACGCCGGAACACATCTCTAGCCTAGACCTCTATGTTGTGCGTTATGTTGCAAAGCGTTGTTAAGTTCATTCAATTTATTTTAGGTTGATCTTTTTAAAGTTTGCCTTTCAAGGTTCACCACGAGATGTATGATACAAATTCCTAAATGCAGTCTAAAGATGATAAGCAAGCTTTATATCTTTTCAACTTTGAAAATCCTAGCTACTAAGGGAAAAGAAAGACACCATATTTTCTCAAAGAGCAATCAGCACACTCTAATGCGCTTTTCCTAAATCCAACATGCAAACTATCAAATGCAAATGCACAATGCAGGTGTTTGTTTTTCGCTTTCTTAGTATTGATGCCTACAAAGAAAGCTTTTTGTACAACTTTGAATTTGCTTTTAAATGATCAATACAAACAAGTTTACTTTTTTCGAAATCAGAGAGGGTAGAAGAGATTACACTACTTAACGAATTTCGAAATGAATACTTGTTTTGACACTTAAAGGAGACAAACTCAAACCAATAAGCAAATGTAAATGTATAATCAATCTGCAAACAGCCAATGAACTCTCTTCCAAGATCACAATCAACAGATCTGAATCAAGGGCTACAGGATGACTATTTCACTCATGCAAAGGAATACTTTAAATGACGCCACAAACACATAAAAACACTCACAGTATTTTGTACAAAAGGAGGCAGAATCTAAGCAGAGAAAAGGAGTTATCAGACTGGTACCTATGCTGGTTACAGGCCACAAAAATCAGAGATCAAAACAAGGCAAAACAGAGCAGAGAACCCTAGCTGCACAAGGACAAACTGGTTCAGCGCAACCTCAACACAGGGGTTTTGACATTCAGCGCAGGTAGCCTTCACGGGACCTGCGTTGAAATGCAGAATCCCTTCACTGGGTCTGCGCTGAAGGAGAAACTCTCGTTTCCCTCAGGTTCTGGGTCACAGATTGCTATTTAATTCACTGTTTTAGGCCAAATAAAAGCAACAAGCAAGGTGTAATCAAAGGGATGCTTTGAAGGGCTACTAAGATCTATCACAAGGATCATCAAATCATTTGTGAATCCATTGTTCAGATCATAGACCAGTCCAGAAATTGGATCAAAGCAGCAACTTTCTACTTTGCATCCGGGAAAGATGCAGTTCGATTGTTGCTGTCAAGTCTATGATGCAAACAATGATAGAAACACAAATAAAATGACTAAACAGATCTCCCCAGCGGAGTCGCCAATTTGTTGTGGGGAAAAATGCCTATGCAGGACAATCCTATCCACCTAAGGTGTGACAGTGCCTTAGCAACAAACGATTACAGCTATTCTGGTTTCTTCCTTTATGAAATGTGAAAGAAGAGAGATCAATAGACTTACCGGTGTCTTCCGTTTGTCCCTCGATCCGGTCTCTCTTCTCTTTGGGAGTTCACAGCTACTTGCCTTCTTGCTTATCCAGCTTCGACTTCCTGCAAGATCACAAGAGAACAGCTACTTGCGACAAGAGAACAGCTACTTGCGACAAGAGAAAAACTCTACACAAAGACAAATATTCACATTCATAACTAGTTTAGGATTAGAAATAAACCAAATACACTAATACATTCATACATCAAAATACATCAGCATATAGGAGAAACCAAGATAGCTTTATTGATGAATAACAAGGTTCAGGAAGAGATGCAACCCAGAGGGCTCCAATCCAGCATCTCCTTCCCAGCAAATGGAATTCCTATCTTCAGCCCCTTCAAAGCATTAAGCACCCAATGATTCCAGTCTCAAACCAACAACAATTCTTTGCAATAACAAAATTCCAGCCCCTAGATCTCATGGAGGAGAGATCCATATATAGATGTTTGGAGAGAGGATGAGTCAGCTTGAGATCTGACTAGTGTCCTCTCCCTCTGTCAGTTCTTGAGTCCACTTGGAGGTTCTTGCTTCCACATGGAGATTTGGAACCTCTTACTCATCACCAGTCGAATTCCCTGAGGCAAGTGTCATTTTGGAAGCTTCCTGGGTTTTGACACATTGAGAAATGAGCCTGCCACTTGTCCACTCTCGTTCAGCGCAGGTAGCCAGTGTTCCAGTTGACATTCAATGCAGGTAGCCAGTGTTGGCTTTGACATTCAGCGCAAACAGCTAGTGTAGCCACTGAAATGATCCTGAATTGACTTGTTTTGAGCAGTTTTTTGGTGGAGAACTTCTGTGAATTGCTGTGGTTTGTTAGCCTTGTTCCTCTAGGGGTAGGAACAACATGTTTAGGGACTTTGGATCCCTTAGATTATGGACATTTCATGCTCAATGTTGTAAGGCACAAAAATGTCTATAACATAATTGCCACCAAATTTTGAATTGTATAATGGCGCTCCAAATTGAAATTTTGAATCTCAAAACCTACGCTGCCATATTTTGTTGTAATTGAAAGAAGATTTGGTCGATTATAGTTTCTTTGCTCAGCATGAGCTTCCGAACGAGTTTGGTGCTAATCACGATTGCGGTGATTCTGGCTATCGTTGTCTCTGTTGGGGAGAAAACTCATTTTAGTGTTGCCATTGGGATATTGGGATTCTGGGTTTATGTATCACATGACAGGCTATTGCTCTGGAAGATGGGAAGGCCTAGTTTCTTTGCTCAGCATGAGCTTCCAGACGAGGTCGATGCTGATGGCGATTGCGGTGGTTCTGGTTATCGTTGCCTCTGTTGGTGAGAAACTCATTTTAGCGTTGCCATTGGGATATTGGGATTCTGGGTTTATGTATCACATGACAGGCTGTTGCTCTGGAAGATGGGAAGGCGTGCATGCCTCCCGACATCATCAACCTACCATAGTTGAATCCAATAACAAATCTCATGCCTTGTATTTGGCCTCTGTGAGTCTCAGGTTTATCAACAAGGGTGTGAAGAGGGGATTGGAATTCTAACATAATTACTCTTACCAGTTTGGCTCAGTGTATTTACTTTTGTAAATTCCTGAGTCAACATTTTCCACCCATATACTAGCCATAATTTCGATCGTCCCCTACCCTAGCTCTTATGGTGCTCACTGACCTCCTAGCTTGGTGGCTCCTTTTCATAATGTCCCTCGTTGGAATCCCCTCGGGGGTACTTGCTTTTGATCGCTTTAGCGAAGTCCAACATTTGGGCATTTTAATAATAATCTCGGGCTTCCTTTTTCTCTTAACTCTTATTTAAATACTTTACAAGAATTCTTTTATGAATCCTCCTCTTATCTCGTAACCTCGAGATATCAAGCTGTTATCACAAATCAATTTAAATTTCTTCTCGATATTTCATTTTTACCTCTTTCCATCTTGGAACCTCAACATATCCTATTTTTGCAATCTCGTAAGTTAATTTAAACTCTATCTGATATCTCTATCCTAATATCTTACATGGCACATTTCACGTGGTTTTACCATCCCGTCTATTTTAAATGATTTAATACGATTTCATAGGCTTTTGGTCAACTCATTCATTATTAGATAGTCTAACCTATCACTATGCATACATGGAGTTCTCTTTTATTATCTCTATACCATTACACTGACTTCTATGTTATCATGGTGTTAGAAAGCTTGGATGTATTCTTAATTATAATTTCAACACACTTCCAAGAATTTCTCGAGATGACTATGTAACTTTAGGGATATCCATTCTATTCGGCGTGACTGCATGGATCTCTATTGATATGCTTTCATAATCTGTGGCTTAATCATATTTTGGTCTTTATTCTACTATCATATGCCCATCCCATTTTGTTTTGTCTTGTAATATGCATCTTTGTTATCTTTTCAAGGCATTCTTGAGAAACCATTATAACAATACAGTCACCTAGTAAGCAAATACAAAATATGCACAGGTATTGGATTCTGGTCAATTTCAAATCCTTTTGTGGTTCACCTATTGTTAATATATCACTCCATACAAAAGATTCAAGTCCTCTCCATATGCACATAAGTGCTATGATGTAGGAGCATCCAACTCAGGCACCATGACCGGGTGTTGGTCTCTGTGAGGTCAAAGAGTTGAGTTTACTTTTAGTTGTCTTTATGTTAGTTAACAAAATAGTAAGTAGAACTTTTATTCTTGTCTTAATTTCTAAATTAGTTAAGGGTAGTTGATCAGTTAGGGTTATTTTTTTTTTCTGTTGTTAACAAGTCATGGATTAATGATTGTCCTTTTATTTTAAAAGGAAAAAGACAAGTGTATCTTAAGGGAAAATCTTGTCATAAGATAGAACAAATGACTAATAACCAAGTAACTGTAAAAGTTTGTAACTGAAAAACAACTATATAGTTTCATTAACTGGAACAAGGAACCTATAAATGTAACAGGACAAATCATGTAAGGGGTTCAGTTCAGTACCTTTCGCACTCAAATAATAGCAAGAATAGAGAAATTAAGTTCTGTCCATCTGTATGTCTACTGTACTTTATTATGTTTTCCAATTGATGACTATCTGAGCATACAACTAACTCTACACAGATTCTTGAAAATAAATTCCTTTTGTTTCCTGAGAGAAAGAACCGGTTCTCATAGCGAGATCGAAGAGCAGATACAATATGAGGGTTTGTAATTCGTTTGAAACAAACAACGAAAATAAACCAAGAGTGATACAACGAGAATTCGGTACAGGCCAAATACCCACAGGCCGGACGAAAGTTTCCACCATACAATTAAATTGACAGCCATATAACATTGCCAACATAACTATAGGGTTCATGCACATTTATACATCATATCTCAAGCAAACTGAAGAAGCATAACAGCAGTTCCGGCTACGAATTCAGAGCAAAAAAATAGCGAACGTTATTCAGGTATACCAAACTAAGTCTTATCATATCTCCCTAAAGAATTTTCCTTTCAAAAAAATTGCAAAGTCCAGCGTATAATAATTACATAACAGTGATGTAAGAATTAAGTTGTGAACGCTCAAACCATGAACGATAAACCCTAGGTGAGGGTTTCAACCACATATTCATACACAGCATAGACACGTACACCCTTGAACGACAAACCCTAGGTGAGGGTTTTGACAGAAAATTGCAACTATAAACAGAAAATTGCAGTCAAGACATAGTGGAAGCCCAGAATTCCAAGTGGTAGAGCAAAGCTCATAGTGTGAGTCATTCAAAAAGCAACGTGGGTGACAAACACATACAACCCGAAGGCATAAGTTAAAGACCAGAATGAACACTACAATAAATTTGAAGAGTCAGAGCCTACCGGACAAGACCGAGACGTATATGGCCAAACCCTCCAACTGCAAACCCTTAACACCTGCACAATCATGATACACAGGTGTCAGAGCATAAATTGTAACAGAAGTGAAATACAGAGCTGGAAAGGGAAACAAAACAATGAAAGTTGCATTCGTCTTACCTGAGAGTTTGCAGTGAGACCCAAGATCGGCATTCAACCAATAGCGCCGACTGACTGTGGAGACGAAGGAGCAGACCAGGTCAGAGACTGTGGAAAAAGACCCATAAATTGAAATAGAGAAAGAGCAATTACCTGTGTATTAAGCCGAGAATGAAAGAAAGCCATCGAGCTAAACCTGGAAATAAGCAAACATTGAGTTGCCAACCAGAATGAGCAATACCAGTGCATGAGTTGAAATACGGCGGCCTGTTGAACCCACGGTACAAGGAAAATGAAAACACAATAGAGGTCACTTACCCAGGTAGCTACAGGACGAACCACAACTGTCAACGAACCAAGGATTAAAGGCAAACACACTCATAGCAAAGAATAACCAGAGGCACGCCCAAGACTCGCAACATTGCTTCCCACCTGAATCAGTATTTTATCTCCAAAGAACACTGAAGAAGCGTATCAAAGTGCGATGAAAGCTGAAGAGAAAATTACTAGAAGGCAGAATGCTCGGAGAGGACGAGGAGCCGGCCGGGGAAGAGGCCAGTCATATGGCAGAGGGCGGACTGCTAGTAATAATGAGGAAGGTAGCAGTTCCAAAGCTTCTGGATCAGCGGACAGAGGTGATAATGCGAGAGGCGGTAGGTCATCCCAGCGAGGCAGGGGAAATGGCCGAGGAAGAGGGGCTGGTTACAAATGTTACAGGTGTCATAAATGGGGACATAGATCATTTGAATGTCTAGAGGCAGAACAAGATAGACAGCGGGGTGCATATGTTGCACAACTAGAAGAAGCAGCAACACCTCCCCAAGAAGCAGAAAATGCTCCAGAGACAGGGGAAGCCCTGGTGCTGCACAAGGTATTGTTAAAACTAATCAAGGAGGTCACCGAACAGACACAACGGAAGGCTTTGTTTAGAACAGTTTGTAAGTCACGAGGTAAGTGTTGTAAGTTAATTATTGACAGCGGTAGTACTAATAACTTAGTGTTTATAGAGATGGTAGAAAAGTTGGAGTTGAAGTGCTTGAAACATCCCAACCCTTACAGAGTCTCATGGCTGCAAAAAGGCCATCAGTTGCTGGTGGATGAACAGTGCGAGGTGGAGTTTCAAATAGGAAGATATAAGGATAAAGTCATTTGTGACATCATGCCAATGGATGTATGTCACATACTGCTAGGCAGGCCTTGGCAGTACAACAGGAAAGTGGTACACGATGGATTGACGAACTGTTATAAGTTTGTTAAGGATGGAATCAAGCATACGCTTGTGCCCATAAAAGAAGAAGGGACAACAGGGACAAGTGAACCAAAAGCATTGTTGGTTAGTGGAAAACATTTTCTGAAACAAGTTGAGGACAGTGAGATGGGTTACGCAGTTGTAAAGAAAACAAGGACAGTGTTGTTGCATATGGAGGTATCAGATTTACCTATATAAATCCAGCAGATGTTGTAGGAGTCTACAGATATAGTGGTGGATGACTTGCCAAAAAAATTACCCCCCAAAAGAAGCATAAGTCATCATATCAACTTCATACCCGGAGCTAGTTTTCCAAACAAAGCAGCATACTGAATGAGTCCTAAGGACAATGAAGAGATTAGAAAGCAGGTGCAAGAATTGTTAGACAAGGGATTGATAAGGGAAAGTTTAAGCCCTTATGCAGTCCCAACAGTTCTCACCCCCAAGAAGGGAGGATAGTGGCAGATGTGCACAGACTCAAGGGCCATCAACAAAATCACCATCTGGTACAGGTTTTCGTTACCACGGATGGATGACATGATGGATTGTTTAAGCGGAGCAGCATATTTCTCTAAGATAGACTTGAAGAGCAGGTACCATCAGATTCGGATACGAGAGGGGGACGAATGGTAGACAACCTTTAAGACGAATGAGGGGTTGTACGAATGGTTGGTCATGCCATTCGGACTGAGCAACGCGCCCAGTACATTTATGAGGTTGATGAATGAGATGCTGAAGGAGTACATCAGGAAATTTGTGATCGTATACCTGGATGACATACTAGTTTTCATCAGGACAAGGGAAGAACACCTTCAACATGTACGGAAGGTGCTGGAAAAATTACAGCAGAATAAACTGCTGATAAACTTGAAGAAATATACCTTTCTGCAGAAGGAATTGATTTATTTGGGCTTTGTAATAGCAGAAAATGAACTGAAGATGGATCCGGAGAAGGTGGCGGCGATAGTGAATTGGCCATCTCCAACAAATTTATTCGAGGTACGTAGCTTTCATAGACTAGCGAGTTTTTACCGGAAATTCATAAGGAATTTTAGTGAAATTTGTGCACCTATGTTGGACACCATTAAAAAGGCCAGTTAGCCTTTTCGATGGACAGATGCAGCGGAGAGAAGTTTCCAGTTGTTAAAGAGAAAGATCAATGAGAGGCCGATCCTGAGATTTCCAGATTTCAAGAAGCTTTTTCAGGTTCACTGTGATGCTAGCGGTACGGCTATTGGAGCTGTACTCAGCTGGGAAGATAAGCCTGTAGCATTTTTCAGCAAGAAGCTGAATGAAAGTCGACAGAAATATTCATCGTATGATAAGGAGTTCTATGCTGTTATACAGGCATTAAAACACTGGAGGCATTATTTGTTGGGAAACGAATTTGTGTTGTTCTCAGATAATTCTACACTACAACATGTAATGCAACAGCACAAGTTGAACCACAAACACACCAAATGGGTGGAGTATTTGTAGAGTTTCAATTTCGTATTGAAGCATATTAGTGAGCAGGCCAACAAGGTGGTGGATGCACTAAGTAGGAGAGCTCTACTTCTGCAGGAAAGCACTGTGCAAGTGCTGGGTTTTGAGCACTTAAAAGACTTATACCATACTGATACAGATTTTAAGGAGGCCTACGAGGCATGTCAGAATCCCTTGGTGAGAGATAACAGTCCATGGTTGGACTACAACCTACAGGAGAAACTGTTGTTTAAGGGAGGACAACTATGCATACCTGACTGCTTGATGAGAGAGAATATTATTCGGGAGAAGCATAGTGGAGGTCTGGCCGGACATTTCGTCATGGACAAGACACTCGAGTAGCTTAGTCATTTCTACTTTTGGCCAAAGATGCAGAGGGATGTGCAGCGATTTGTGGCCAGATGTAAAGTGTGCCAGTTGGCAAATGGTCACAGTCAAAACATGGGACTGTACACACCGTTATCTGTTCCAGGCAGACCGTGGGATTCAGTCAGCTTGGACTTCATCTTAGGTCTACCTAAGACATAGAGAGGTTATGACTCGATGATGGTGGTAGTGGACAGATTCTCGAAAATGGCGCATTTCATCCCTTGCAGGAAAACCAGTGATGCCACTCACGTGGCCGACTTGTTTTTCACAGAGATTGTCAGGTTACATGGGTTGCCTAGGTCTATTCTGTCGGACAGGGATGTGAAGTTTACAGGACACTTTTGGCAGACCCTGTGGAAGAAAATGGATACAAAGTTGAGTTACAGTTCTGCTTTCCACACCCTTCAGCCCTTGACTTCTGCGAAATGCGATTAGCAATATAATCATGACCGTCGATTTGGTTCTCAATCCGACGGTTGTTGCATCATCGCACGAGAACTTGCGCGACGTTACCACCCTTCGAACTGATAGCATTCTATGTTGCGGTTTATAATTTTTTGGGTCCGGCTTTCTGGATTGACTTCTGCGCTTATTCCAACCCAATATCCATTGGATGACAAAGGCCTTAGATCCTACGGTCTATGGACTTCAACTCGCGCACAGGTTAATGGTAGTCCTAACCCCGTAGTTGACTGTGATTCCAAAATTTGACTATGAGATCAACATCTGTGATGGAGTGCGGGACTTCAGCTGGGATTAAGAAACTAGTACACTCATATCTTCCGTATATGCACAATTTCTGTATATGCACAATTTCTATATATGGAATTTGCGCATATACGATGTAGATAGATAAACGATGTGCATATACAGAAGATATGCACATATAAGAAAGTCAGGGATGAGGATGGCTAAAGAAAATGCTCATAGGGGTTAGTAAGGAACAAATTAATTAGGAGCTAAGGGTTTCTGGTTTAAAATGAACCCAAAATTGGACAAAAAACCCCTAGTCTGGAATGAGCAGGGTCAGGGTGGAAGAGGGAGACAAATGACAAAAGGAAATGATTAGCAGGGGAGGGGAAGAGTCACCTACCTGACATGGTTACGCACCTCCTCCAAGTCATCGAGCGTCTTTGTCTTTCGTGTGACCAAGCTGAATTGCCCAAATGACTAGCGAGGCCAAATATTTATAAGTTTGGTTTCATATGTGGGGGTTGCAGGGGTCGCACAAGTATGATTTCATGTGTTTGCAACCCTTAAGACCTCGCAACCTCAAGGGTTCACAAAGTCGTGTGGTTTCATAGGTCGCCCTTGTTTGGTCTCCAAACCTTTTCAACCTTGTGACCTTGCGACCACAAGGGTCGTGAACTCAGATCGGTCACACAATGCATGGAAGATATGCACATATAGGAAAGTTAGGGATATACGGAAGATATGCGCATATTTTCCGTATATGTGCAATTTCCGTATATGCGCATATCTTCTGTATATGCACATTTTCCGTACATGCGCAATTTTTGTATATGGAATTTGTACATATCTTCGTTCATGTATCTACATCGTATATGTGCAAATTCCATATACAGAACTTGCACATATACGGAAGATATGTGCATATCTTCCGTATATGCACAATTTCCATATATGCGCAAGTTCTGTATATGGAATTTGCGGATATATGATGCAGATACATAAACGATGTGCATATACGAAAGATATGCACATATAGGAGAGTTAGAGATATACGGAAGATATGCGCATATCTTCCGTATATGCGCAATTTTCGTATATGCACATATCTTCCGTATATGCACAATTTCCGTATATGCGAAATTTCTGTATATGGAATTTGCGCATATACGATGTAGATACATGAATGAAGATATGTACAAATTCCATATACAAAAATTGCACATATACGGAAATTGTGCATATAGGGAAGATATACGCATATACGGAAATTGCACATATACGGAAGATATGCGCATATCTTCCGTATATCCCTAACTTTCCTATATGTTCATATCTTCCGTATATGCACGTCGTTTATGAATCTGCATCGTATATGCGAAAATTCCATATACGGAAATTGCGCATATACGGAAATTGTGCATATACGGAAGATACAGGCGTACCTTCCGTAAATGCACAATTTCCATATATGCACAATTTCCGTATATGGAATTTGTGCATATACGATGCAGATTCATAAACGACGTGCATATACGGAAGATATACACATATAGGAAAGTTAGGGATATACGGAAGATATGCGCATATCTTCCGTATATGCACAATTTCCGTATATGAGAAATTTCTGTATATGGAATTTGCGCATATACGATGTAGATACTTGAACGAAGATATGTACAAATTCCATATACAGAAATTGCGCATATACGGAAATTGTGCATACACGGAAGATGTACGCATATACGGAAATTGCGCATATGCGCATAAAGATATGCGCATATCTTCTGTATATCCCTAACTTTCCTATATGTGCATATCTTCCATATATGCACGTCGTTTATGTATCTCCATCGTATATGCGCAAATTCCATACACAGAAATTGCGCATATAGGGAAATTGTGCATATACGAAAGATATGCGCATATCTTCCGTATATGCACAATTTCCGTATATGGGAAATTTCTGTATATGGAATTTGCACATATACGATGTAGATACATGAACGAAAATATGTACAAATTCCATATACAAAAATTGCGCATATACGGAAATTGTGCATACACGGAACATGTGCGCATATACGGAAATTGCGCATATGCGCATATCTTTCGTATATCCCTAACTTTCCTATATGTGCATATCTTCCGTATATGCACGTTGTTTATGTATCTGCATCGTATATGTGCAAATTCCATATACAGAAATTGTCCTTATACAGAAATTGTACATATACGGAAGATATGCGCATATCTTCCGTATATGCACAATTTCCGTATATCCGCAATTTCTGTATATGGAATTTGCGCATATACGATGCAGATACATAAACGATGTGCATATACGGAAGATATGCACATATAGGAAAGTTAGAGATATACGGAAGATATGCACATATTTTCTGTATATGTGTAATTTCCATATATGGACATATCTTCCGTATATGCACATTTTCTGTACATGCGCAATTTCTGTATATGGAATTTGCGCATATACGATGGAGATACATAAACGACGTGCATATACGGAAGATATGCACATATAGGAAAGTTAGGGATATACGGAAGATATGCGCATATCTTCCGTATATGCGCACATCTTCCGTATATGCACAATTTCCATATATGCGAAATTTTAGTGTATGGAATTTGTACATATCTTCGTTCATGTATTTACATCGTATATGCGCAAATTCCATATACAGAAATTTCCCATATACGGAAATTGTGAATATACAGAAGATACAGGCAAAGCTTCTGTATATGCACAATTTCCGTATATATTTCGCTAGTATATATATCGCTAGTCTATGAAAGCTACGTATATATATCGCTAGTCTATGAAAGCTATGTACCTCGAATAAATTTTTTGGAGATGGCCAATTCACTATCGCCGCCACCTTCTCCGGATCCATCTTCAGTTCATTTTCTGCTATTACAAAGCCCAAATAAATCAATTCCTTCTGCGGAAAGGTATATTTCTTCAAGTTTATCAGCAGTTTATTCTGCTGTAATTTTTCCAGCACCTTCCGTACATGTTGAAGGTGTTCTTCCCTTGTCCTGATGAAAACTAGTATGTCATCTAGGTATATGATCACAAATTTCCTGATGTACTCCTTCAGCTTCTCATTCATCAACCTCATAAATGTACTGGGCATGTTGCTCAGTCCGAATAGCATGACCAACCATTCGTACAACCCCTCATTCGTCTTAAAGGCTGTCTACCATTCGTCCCCCTCTTGTATCCGAATCTGATGGTACCCGCTCTTCAAGTATATCTTAGAGAAATATGCTGCTCTGCTTAAACAATCCATCATGTCATCCATCTGTGGTAACGAAAACCTGTACTAGATGGTGATTTTGTTGATGGCCCTTGAGTCTGTGCACATCTGCCACTATCCTCCCTTCTTGGGGGTGAGAACTGTCGGGACTGCATAAGGGCTTAAACTTTCCCTTATCAATCCCTTGTCTAACAATTCTTGCACCTGCTTTCTAATCTCTTCATTGTCCTTGGGACTCATTCGGTATGCCGCTTTGTTCGGAAAACTAGCTCCGGGTATGAAGTTGATATGATGACTTATGCTTCTTTTGGGGGGTAATTTGTTTGGCAAGTCATCCACCACTATATCTGTAAACTCCTACAACATCTGTTGGATTTATATAGGTAAATCTGATACCTCCAGATGCAACAACACTGTCCTTGTTTTCTTTAAAACTGCGTAACCCATCTCACTGTCCTCAACTTGTTTCAGAAAATGTTTTCCACTAACCAACAATGCTTTTGGTTCACTTGTCCCTGTTGTCCCTTCTTCTTTGATGGGCACAAGCGTATGCTTGATTCCATCCTTAACAAACTTATAACAGTTCGTCAATCCATCGTGTACCACTTTCCTGTTGTACTGCCAAGGCCTGCCTATCAGTATGTGACATACATCCATTGGCATGATGTCACAAATGACTTTATCCTTATATCTGCCTATTTGAAACTCCACCTCACACTGTTCATCCACTAGCAACTGATGGCCTTTTTGCAGCCATGAGACTCTGTAAGGGTTGGGATGTTTCAAGCACTTCAACTCCAACTTTTCTACCATCTCTATAAACACTAAGTTATCAGTACTACCGATGTCAATAATTAACTTAAAAAACTTACCTCGTGACTTACAAACTGTTCTAAACAAAGCCTTCCGTTGTGTCTGTTCGGTGACCTCCTTGATTGGTTTTAACAATACCTTGTGCAGCACCAGGGCTTCCCCTGTCTCTGGAGCATTTTCTGCTTCTTGGGGAGGTGCTGCTGCTTCTTCTGGTTGTGCAACATATGCACCCCGCTGTCTAGCTTGTTCTGCCTCTAGACATTCAAATGATCTATGTCCCCATTTATGACACCTGTAACATTTGTAACCAGCCCCTCTTCCTCGGCCATTTCCCCTGCCTTGCTGGGATGACCTACTGCCTCTCGCATTATCACCTCTGTCCACTGATCCAGAAGCTTTGGAACTGCTACCTTCCTCATTATTACTAGAAGTCCGCCCTCTGCCATATGACTGGCCTCTTCCCTGGTCAGCTCCTCGTCCTCTCCGAGCATTCTGCCTTCTAGTAATTTTCTCTTCAGCTTTCATCGCACTTTGATACGCTTCTTCAGTGTTCTTTGGAGATAAAATACTGATTTTGGTGGGAAGCAATGCTGCGAGTCTTGGGCATGCCTCTGGTTGTTCTTTGCTATGAGTGTGTTTGCCTTTAATCCTTGGTTCGTTGACAATTGTGGTTCGTCCTGTAGCTACCTGGGTAAGTGACCTCTGTTGTGTTTTCATTTTCCTTGTACCGTGGGTTCAACAGGCCGCCGTATTTCAACTCATGCACTGGTATTGCTCATTCTGGTTGGCAACTCAATGTTTGCTTATTTCCAGGTTTAGCTCGATGGCTTTCTTTCATTCTCGGCTTAATACACAGGTAATTGCTCTTTCTCTATTTCAATTTATTGGTCTTTTTCCACAGTCTCTGACCTGGTCTGCTCGTTCGTCTCCACAGTCAGTCGGCGCTATTGGTTGAATGTCGATCTTGGGTCTCACTACAAACTCTCAGGTAAGACGAATACAACTTTCATTTTTTTGTTTCCCTTTCCAGCTCTGTATTTCACTTCTGTTACAATTTATACTCTGACACCTGTGTATCATGATTGTGCAGGTGTTAAGGGTTTGCAGTTGGAGGGTTTGGCCATATACGTCTCGGTCTTGTCCGGTAGGCTCTGACTCTTCGAATTTCTTGTAGTGTTCGTTCTGGTCTTTAACTTATGCCTTCGGGTTGTATGCGTTTGTCACCCACGTTGCTTTTTGAATGACTCACACTGTGAGCTTTGCTCTACTACTTGGAATTCTGGGCTTCCACTATGTCTTGACTGCAATTTTCTGTTTATAGTTGCAATTTTCTGTCGAAACCCTCACCTAGGGTTTGTCGTTCAAGGGTGTACGTGTCTATGTTGTGTATGAATATGTGGTTGAAACCCTCACCTAGGGTTTATCGTTCATGGTTTGAGCGTTCACAACTTAATTCTTACATCACTGTTATGTAATTATTATACGCTGGACTTTGCAATTTTTTTGAAAGGAAAATTCTTTAGGGAGATATGATAAGACTTAGTTTGGTATACCTGAATAACGTTCACTATTTTTTTGCTCTAAATTCGTAGCCGAAACTGTTGTTATGCTTCTTCAGTTTGCTTGAGATATGATGTATAAATGTGCATGAACCCTATAGTTATGTTGGCAATGTTATATGGCTGTCAATTTAATTGTATGGTGGAAACTTTCGTCCGGCCTGTGGGTATTTGGCCTGTACCGAATTCTCGTTGTATCACTCTTGGTTTATTTTCATTGTTTGTTTCAAACGAATTACAAACCCTCATATTGTATCTTCTCTTCGATCTCGCTATGAGAACCGATTCTTTCTCTCAGGAAACAAAAGGAATTTATTTTCAAGAATCTGTGTAGAGTTAGTTGTATGCTCAGATAGTCATCAATTGGAAAACATAATAAAGTACAGTAGACATACAGATGGACAGAACTTAATTTCTCTATTCTTGCTATTATTTGAGTGCAAAAGGTACTGAACTGAACCCCTTACATGATTTGTCCTGTTACATTTATAGGTTCCTTGTTCCAGTTAATGAAACTATATAGTTGTTTTTCAGTTACAAACTTTTACAGTTACTTGGTTATTAGTCATTCGTTCTATCTTATGACAAGATTTTCCCTTAAGATACACTTGTCTTTTTCCTTTTAAAATAAAAGGACAATCATTAATCCATGACTTGTTAACAACAGAAAAACAAATAACCCTAACTGATCAACTACCCTTAACTAATTTAGAAATTAAGACAAGAATAAAAGTTCTACTTACTATTCTGTTAACTAACATAAAGACAACTAAAAGTAAACTCAACTCTTTGACCTCACAGAGACCGACACCCGGTCATGGTGCCTGAGTTGGATGCTCCTGCATCATAGCACTTATGTGCATATGGAGAGGACTTGAATCTTTTGTATGGAGTGATATATTAACAATAGGTGAACCACAAAAGGATTTGAAATTGACCAGAATCCATTACCTTTGCATATTTTGTATTTGCTTACCAGGTGACTGTATTGTTATAATGGTTTCTCAAGAATGCCTTGAAAAGATAACAAAGATGCATATTACAAGACAAAACAAAATGGGACGGGCATATGATAGTAGAATAAAGACCAAAATATGATTAAGCCACAGATTATGAAAGCATATCAATAGAGATCCATGCGGACACGCCGAATAGAATGGATATCCCTAAAGTCACATAGTCATCTCGAGGAATAAATTCTTGGAAGTGTGTTGAAATTATAATTAAGAATACATCCAAGCTTTCTAACACCATGATAACATAGAAGTCAGTGTAATGGTATAGAGATAATAAAAGAGAACTCCATGTATGCATAGTGATAGGTTAGACTATCTAGTAATGAATGAGTTGACCAAAAGCCTATGAGATCGTATTAAATCATTTAAAATAGACGGGATGGTAAAACCACGTGAAATGTGCCATGTAAGATATCAGGATAGAGATATCGGATAGAGTTTAAATTAACTTACGAGATTGCAAAAATAGGATATGTTGAGGTTCCGAGATGGAAAGAGGTAAAAATGAAATATCGAGAAGAAATTTAAATTGATTTGTGATAACAGCTTGATATCTCGAGGTTACGAGATAAGAGGAGGATTCATAAAAGAATTCTTGTAAAGTATTTAAATAAGAGTTAAGAGAAAAAGGAAGCCCGAGATTATTATTAAAATGCCCAAATGTTGGACTTCACTAAAGCGATCAAAAGCAAGTACCCCCGAGGGGATTCCAACGAGGGACATTATGAAAAGAAGCCACCAGGCTAGGAGGTCAGTGAGCACCATAAGAGCTAGGGTAGGGGACGATCGAAATTATGGCTAGTATATGGGTGGAAAATGTTGACTCAGGAATTTACAGAAGTAAATACACTGAGCCAAACTGGTAAGAGTAATTATGTTAGAATTCCAATCCCCTCTTCACACCCTTGTTGATAAACCTGAGACTCACAGAGGCCAAATACAAGGCATGAGATTTGTTATTGGATTCAGCTATGGTAGGTTGATGATGTCGGGAGGCATGCACGCCTTCCCATCTTCCAGAGCAACAGCCTGTCATGTGATACATAAACCCAGAATCCCAATATCCCAATGGCAATGCTAAAATGAGTTTCTCACCAACAGAGGCAACGATAACCAGAACCACCGCAATCGCCATCAGCATCGACCTCGTCCGGAAGCTCATGCTGAGCAAAGAAACTAGGCCTTCCCATCTTCCAGAGCAACAACCTGTCATGTGATACATAAACCCAGAATCCCAATATCCCAATGGCAATGCTAAAATGAGTTTTCTCCCTAGCAGAGACAACGATAGCCAGAATCACCGCAATCGCGATTAGCACCAAACTCGTCCGGAAGCTCATGCTGAGCAAAGAAACTATAACCGACCAAAGCTTCTTTCAATTACAACAAAATATGGCAGCGCGGGTTTTGAGATTCAAAATTTCAATTTGGAGCGCCATTATACAATTCAAAATTTGGTGGCAATTAATATCAGATGGTAGATAGCATATGATACATGACATGCCATGATACACATGTCGCTCATTTCAATGCGCATCAATACAAACAACAACATGGATGATGGCATCATGCATATCTCCATTACTATGGAATCAGAATCTGTTAGCCAAAGAATGGAGGGGATGTCAGAACCCGTGTCCCAATACTGTCCTTAGAATCTCTTAAGAGAGCATTAATGTTTCTATAGAGGTGGAAATAGCTCTCGCATTTCCATACTATGGTGAACATTTATCACGATGTAATCATGTTTTTCATTGAAATAGAGTTTGATAATGACATCTTCCAAAGAAATTACCAAACGTAATATAATTTCGTTCAAATAGAGTTTGATAATGACATCTTCCAAATAAATTAGCAAAATTAATATAGCCCTTAAATATAAGGTGAGGAAAACTCCGCCAATTAAATAATTATTTAAAAATTATAGAGTTGTTAAAAGAGCAACAAACTCTTTGTTCCAAGATGAATGGATTTGGGAGATGTATTCCTCTTTTTAACCCACAGAAAATTGATAATAATAAATAAATTTTATGTGAAATATATATATATTAACTTGTATAATTTAAATTTTTAAATTGAATTATGTATATTTTGTTAAATTAGTAGTATAATAAAAGAATGTGTTTATTTAGTTTTGGATTAAAAAAAAATTGATGTAAAGTCACTATTCCATTATGGTGATAATCACTTCTTGATGTGAAGTCTCTATTGTAGTAATCACTTCTTTATGTGATATATATATATATATATATATATATTAACTTATATAATTTAAATTTTTAAATTGAATTATGTATATTTTGTTAAATTAATAATATAATAAAAGAATGTGTTTATTTAGTTTTGGATAAATATTTTTTTGATGTAAAGTCACTATTCCATTATGGTGATAATCACTTCTTGATGTGAAGTCACTACTCTATTATAGTAATATATTGAATATGATGATGATGTAGTCTTATCCAAATTAAAAATATATATAAAATAAAATAATATATTATTAGATTTTCATTAATATTACAAAAAACTTATGAAATTTGTAAATAAGATGTTTACATGTTAGAGAAACTACATTTTGATTATACTATAAATATTTTTTATTAATTAATTATGCTAATAAGCTTGTTTATTTTAGAATAGTTTTTTTATAATTTTAATTTAATTATCAATAATTAATAGGTGTATGGTATAGATTTAATTTCCATGGAATATGCCCAAAAATGATTATTAGGTGGATGATAGAGATTTAACTTCCACAGAATATGCTGAAATATTTATAATAGTAATCACACATCAAAGGTTAAGATTTATCTAAGAGTTAGTTATGATATTTTAATTAATTTGTCTCAAATTAATTAATTAAAAAAATGTCATATTAACACGTCATATTGAGCATGTAGTATTGATAACCCATGGCATTGTTAAGAATCTCCATGGTTAAGAATATTGTTATATGTTTTTCAAAATATTTGTATATATTGAAGTCATATATTAATTCTTTTAATAATAATAATAATTTAAAATAAAGTTATAATTTAGTTGATTTTTTATTTTGGACAATGTGAGATGTCTAATGGAGTAAATGTTTTGACATTTATCATGTCTACTAACCAAGTAAGAGTCATGGTTTATGTGTATTGTTGTTGTGTAGGATTTTTATCATTATTTCTTCCATTTTGTTTTTATTTATAATAAGTAATTTCAAGTTAAAAGCAATGATGATTATTAAGATGGTTTTCGGCAATAATCACATCGTACATGCAGATTCTTAGATTTTCTAAAAAAAAAGAGAAATGTTGCAAATGAAATGCGGAGAGAAGTGATGAAAAAACACTTCATGTGAGATGGTGTGCAAATGTGAACATTAACAAAGAAAAACTACATTTTTAAAGATGAAAAATTTGTACATGTGAATAGAAATATTAATATTGTATAATTTTATTATAATACAAATATTATTGAATTTAGGCTTCTGTGATCCATATCAAGTTTTTTGAGAAGAGTTTAACATGGAAAACACCAACAAGTGTGGTTTAACGTCAGGAAAAGTTGAAGAACCAGATCATGGCTGTAGTATAAATAGAGAGAGTAGGTTACATTTGACCAGGAAATAGCTACATTAGATCATGGCTACAATATAAATAGAGAGAAACGACTACATTAGATTGGGTAACCAGACAGGACCAAGAGATATGGAGAGGGACATATAATTAGTTAATTAAATAATTAGATAGTTAGTTTTATTTCTATTTACGATTAAATGTAAATTGCTTGCATTTAGCCAAATTAACCAATAGACTTTTTTAATCATCAAAGACTAGAAAGACATATAATAATATTATTATATTAAATACTAAGAATAAATGAGTAATAATTATATAGCCTAATTAATTAGTTAGTTTTATAATTTAATTTAATTATATTAGAAACGAAGTAATTTCTATTTAGAATACAAATAAAAGTTAATAGAAAAATTATATCTATTTTCAATTAGTTAGTTAATTCAATTTATAATTTTATTTATTTTAATCAAAGATTAACCAGATTAATTGATATAAAACCTTATAATCCTATTATCTAAGTCTCATGAAGAACAGATTTTTATCCATTTATATAAGGATTAAGACGTAAAAATTAAAACATAAATTATTAAATGAAAAAACCCAAAGGAAAAAAAACTAGAAAAACAATCCAAAGTTATATGAAATTTGGCATTTATTAATTCCAAAAATCTTATGAAATAAAAAAGGTTATCAACATTATAAAATTAAAAAATTCAAATATGAAAAACAATGTGTTTTAACAATTTAATTTTATTAAAATTATGATAATTTTGAAATACTTTTATGATCATTTTGAAATACTTTTATTTTATGTTACAAACATAAAAATAAAGTTTAATTTTTTTTTTCTCAATAATTTCTTATTAGTCCTCATCCTCAACCTATATTTATACAATAATTTTATTTCTTTAACATATAATAATTTTAAAAATTTCTAATCAAAATCCATTTATATAATAGTTTTATTTATTTAAAATTTAAAATTTTAAAAATTAACAAAATTCAAATAAGGAAAAAAAATAAATGAATTAACCTTTTCATTTCAATGGATGCATTCGATTTGAATTAAACTTTTATGGACGGATTTAAAGCTTATGACAAACAGACGTCAATGAATTCATCATTTCCCCTAATATATGTCAAGTAAAGAATCCCTGAAAATTTTCCAGAGTGCTTTCTACTGAATGTTGTGAAAGAGTGTATGTAAATAATGACCGAATGAATTTTTTGCAGAGCGTTTTCGACCGAATGCTGTGGAGGAACATTTCTTAAGTTACCAACTTTTAACCCTCACCTCTGTGTTTTAATCCAAAGAAACAGTGAAAAATGAAAAAAAAACCAAGATTCAATTCAAGCGCAATATATTACTCCTTTTTTTTTGAAATAGTGCGTGTTGATCCTCAAGAGAGGGGAAATCCGAGAGACTGCTATTTCCTGATCCTGGCCTATGCAACATACCGAGTGTCTCAATAGAGTAAGAAAAGCTTGGCAATTGTTGGAATCCACTGTAATTTCCAGGATAAGACCAGGCCACAGGAACCTCATAACAAGACTTGTCGAGAGGCTTTGGGAAAAGCCTGAGATTATTCAAGTAAGAACCGAACCTTTGTTCAGCTGCGTTCCCTATCTCTACTGTCTGCCCGACGTCTATGTAATTAGCATCATTGACCCATGTTATATTGTTGTCGCCTCTGTGTTTTGCTTTCCCTCTGCAATTGATGTTCTAAAATCCACCTACAATGCCAGGAATGAAGAGGTTAATTTATTTAGGAATGAAGAGGTTAATTTATTTATAAATGAAGGGAAAAATACAAAAAAATTGCTTCTTTACCTAGTTGAGTGGTAACATCGACCAATAAAATCATCCCGAACAACAACAGGACGACAATCCAAATGGTCCATTTACCAGAGCCTATTTTGTCCATCGCTGCCTGAAAAGTTCCTCCGAACAATAGATGTGAAGCAGAGATGCCACTTACATATGAATGTGGATTCCGTGTGAAGCGCTTCTATCCTTTTGGGTCGCCCTCTCGGCGAGAGCTACAAACACAGGTTTCAGTTTCAGAAGAACACTAGTAGAGGGCAACCAATATTTCCGACCCCATTAATACATCGGCACAAGTTCAAATTTCGAATTTGGGCGGGGCGGGCCTTGTGTTTCGTATGAGGCCATTTCAAATTTCGAATTTGGGTGGGGCGGGTCTTGTGTTTCGTATGAGGCCATTTCATGGCTATCAATATCACAGGAATGGATGGGCCTATCTTACGCATGCTTCCGCGTTTCATGACCATCAATACAAACAGCCAGATGGATGGATGATCATAGGCAGAGGTTGGTAAATGTGCCTCATCAATACGCCAGAGTGGAGGCCAAAGTGGAGGCGGGTAGGGTCGATGGGCAAGAGCACAGCAGACGACAGAGTCGCCGGAGTTGCGTGACCTATAATTGTCGGAGAGGGATGCATGCCATGATCCATGGTCGAGCATGTAAGGGTGCCATGACGTCAAGGAGGCTGTCTGCCGCTGTCAGAGGGTGTAAGGACATAGCATTAACTTTGCTATGGAGGTGGAAATAGGAACTGCCGTATCAAACATTCATCCAATCTGTAAAAGATTCTTTCATTAAAATATTTGTGGGTATCAAACATTCTCATTGAAGGAGAAAGTGGTGTGTAAATTGTATCCAAACATTTTAAAAGCAAACATCTAAAAGATGTGGCCTACAAATATAAATATATTCCCGTCGAGGGAGAAGGTGGAGGTGATCGAAGGATACAAGTGGATTTTAAATAAGATGTAGCAATAATCAAATTTAAGGGAAAACTTGATTTTATTAACTAAAATTTATGTGAAAGTGATGTTTGGAGTAGAAAATATTATTTTGTTTGTTTTAATGCATGGGGTTTGTTGATAAGGAAATGTTTGAAATGTTTAAGAATTTTGGACGCCAAATCCTTAATGTGCAAGAGGAATCACACCTTAAATCAATTATTATGGTTTTATAAATATGCTTTATCATTCTTTACTTCCATTCAATATCACCTTGAAGGTCACTTTATTAGGATATTCTCTCAATTGAGTGAGGAATTTACACACACCATGGCATTGGATTAATATAAATATTTTGTGATTTTTGAAATATGAGAAATAAAGGTTTATTCACCAATGTACATAAACAACAATAACGTTATCTAGTAAAATGGTGTTTTAATTTCTGACCAACCACTTTTATAAATCTAGGTGTAAATATGAAAGATGGAAGTACAAGCATGCCACATGCACGAGTTGATGGATAGGAGAGGGGTGGAATTTATTGGAAGTTGATGGATAGAAGAGAGGGTGAAATTTATTGGAAAAAATGGGTATGAGCATTAAGTAGTTTAGGATTTATGGTTTTCTTCATATAGTCGAGGATGACTTAGAAAATTTTTAATAATATATTAGTTTCACTATAAGGAGGATACTTTCTAATAGAGGTTATAATGAAGGTTTTTAGTATTATAAAATTGGTAAAAATTGTCAAAAAAATCTCTGATAAAATATCGTTTGTGGTAGCAAATGTTTTAGCAGAGCTGATAACGGAACTTCATTACAACTAAAACATTTGGATGACCGTAAGTTTTAGCAGATGTTTTCTTAGCGGTGTGCTTATTGGAAAAATCGCACTAGTGTGCTACTAATATAAAAGCACAAGTGTTGCAAATTTAAATAAAAGCACCGAGACTAGAAATAAATGTTTGGAGCACCGGTGTTTTAAAAATAAAAATGTATTGCGTTGTACAATCTATGATACCATGCACCGGGGCGTTGAATGCAAATAACATTGGTGCCTGAAAAGTATACTACCCTAGTGCTTATGTCTTCCAAAAATGCCTCAGGTAGTACTTTTCAGGAAGGGCACCGGGGCAAGCAAATTTTTTTTGCAACCCCAGTGATTTTATCTTCTCCAACGCACCGGGTATTTATGCGTAACACTGCACTGATGTTGATGAGTTGTATTAACAACACTGGTGCTTCAAAAGTATAACATCCTCGTGTTGTACTTTTCATAAAAATCATCGGGGAAGGCAAAAAAACTTGTAGTACTAGTGCTTTTACGTAATCTAACGCATTGGTGCATTAGATGTAACAATGCACCAATGCGTTAAATGCATATCACACGAGTGCATGAAAGGTAAATCTTCATGGTGCATATTTATTTTATAAATGTACCAAGATACGATTTTTTATTATTGTAAATATCATTTTTGAAAAACTTGTATTCAGAGTGGTGATCATTCATATACAATGTCCTAGTATCCATTTTCTCTTTTTTAGAAACATCGACCTGTGACAATGCAATTATTGTGATTTTTTAAATCCATTATTCATTAAAAAATCAACATATATCTTATAACAGTATTCATATAAATTAAATTTTGATTATTGCATTTGTATATGATGTTTGGATTAATTTGTTATATCATCAAATTTTGCATCTCTCCATTATAATATATAATCAATTGTTTGACATTTCACAATGATATTGGACAATGTAATATAATAAATTAAAATGTATTTTATTATATATAAGAGACTCTTTGTCATACAAAATGGGATAGTTATTGGTAACCCCTTGTCTTTCAATTGGGACACTATGTCCATTACATTAAACAAAATGTTTGATTTTCATAGACAATTATTTCAAAAAATACAACAACTTGCATTGATATCCAAATAGATCATCATTATTCATTAGAATTGTTGTTAGTGCTCGAGCTACTTCCATGACTTAGGTTATTTGGACAAATGTTTTGTTGATTGCATTGATTGTTTTCATCTTCTTCAAGTTCCATCTACAAACATAAAAATAAAGTGTAATGAGTGTATCTACATTGGTGAAAATAATGAAAATTGAAATAAATAATATGCATCAATGTAAATCAAAAAGCAATGTACCATAGCAAGAAATGATTCATGAATTATACACATTCTTTCAAAACCAAATATCATGTCTTCTTTCAACAACTCTTCTATGGGTGTAGTTCCATACTTTGTTTCCTGAAAGCTTTATACCCCATAATAAATCATAAATTTAATATAAATGATTTTTTTCTTCTATTTATTATAAACTCAGAGAAGTAAAAAAACATAGATACTTACAAATTCCACACTTAATTTTTGATATGTCAACATATACTCACAACCCATACTTAACCCAATGTCAATCAATTCTTTTGATGGCTCTTCTTTGTTTGTTATCACCTATTTGAAGACATTCAAGGATGGTTGTTGTAAAACAAATTACAAAAACGAAATGTTAAGTTGTTATAAGGAAATATTAACAATTACTCACAAGCTTTGATATCAATCATTTTCTTCCTTGTCATCTTATTTTATGTGTTGAATGAGTTCCAATTTATTTTCTTTTCTACAAGAAAATACTTAAAAATTAATATTTAATGTTAAATTATTTCTTTATATGTACCTAATAGAAAAAATCAATGATTACATGCATTTGAAGTACGTTGTTGCGATGGCTCCTCCTGTGATGAAATTATATCCATTTATTTGGCCATCTCCTTGTACCATTTTTTGGACATTTCTATTGGCATGTTTCGGATATCAGCTTGTTGATCCTTTGGGATTTTAATAATCTTCCTGAAAAAAGTAATAAACTATTTTTATATTGTTATATGAAAATTAAATATAACAAAATTGATATTAATAAAAGAATGATTTGAAATAATATATACATATAATTCTAGAAAATCATTTTAATTATGAATATTACTTTTTGAATGATTCTTTTGTGTTGTTGTATGTTTTTCCTATTGCAAATCTGACAGATCGCATTGACCATTGCTCTGGAAACGCTTATTGAAGTTTAAATATAACTTGGTTCTTGGAATCATTTGATTGATTTATGTATTGTAAGTGGAAAGTGCGTCTTTACGTTTGTTCCACTATACCCCTCATAGTTTTGTAAAAAAATTTCCCCCTTTCATTAACCTTTGGCACCACTCTAGATGAGCTAAGGACCAATTCATCATCATTTACATGTTCTATAATTAATTTATAGATTGTTTGAAACATGTTATCTAATATTATTAAATATATTATTCATGAAAATTCAAAAAAAAAACTCATTTTGAATATGTTTTTTTTGTTCACCTGATTCATCCTTCTGCAATTTTTTTATCAGGATTTTATGCTTCTATGCACTTAGATAAAAAAGAATCTTATCGAGCTTCCTCATTTTGTGGCTCTGCATGACACACACTAACTAATACATATTAGTTAAACTTACATATAGTTCAAACATATTAATTTTGTAAAGAATTTACAAAGAACTTGTCTTTTCTGTTTTTTTGGATGTGCTATCATTGTGTCGATCAATATTTTTGTTACTTAACAACTTCTCAGACATTTTTTATCAATATACAACTTGTACCATTCAATACAGAATCCATTAAATATATTTTATAAATAAATCACATAATTTTCATCCAAAAAGAGGTTTGATAACTGGTGCATTTATGTGCATAAACGCACCAGTGCATTTAATTTAGTAAACGCACTGGGGCATTTAATTGTTGAGCACTGACAGTAAAAACTATTTTTTTTAAATAACTTTAATTATGATGATGTGATGTGTAACGATAAAAGCACCGCCATCACAATCAAAAAACGATAACATAAAAAATTAAACACAATTTTTTTGGACTTAATGATGTTATTTGGCAGAGGTGCACTAATGCTTTATATTACACAAGGCTCGTCGATAAACAGAAGCCATTTTTTAACAAATGAATAGGGCCGAAAGGGTATGGATCCAATTCAGTAAATGGTCCCCTCGTTTTACATGGCAAACGCCTTATATATAGTAACACAAACCCATTAAATCTAAAATGCCTAAAATGAAAAGCCCTAATTGTGAAATGGTAGAGGGAGTTAAACCCTAAGGTGAAATTTTGTAGTCACATAAGCAAGAAGAAGCAAGGGTTTAAGGTAAGTATTGAATTTTTATTTTTATTTTTTATTTTTATTTATTTATTTATTTATTTATTTTTTCTGAATTTTAATTAAATTTAAAGAGGAACAGAGATTGTAAAAAAAATTATTAATAAAATCAATAGTAAATTTTTTACTAAGTAGGATTTTTATTTTTTTCTAAATTTTAATTAAATCTAACAAAAATTGTAAAAACTTTTAGTAAAATCAACAATAAAATTTAAAAAAATTACCATGTAAGGTTTTGAGTGAATCACCATACCTTTCAAATCCAAGTCTTCTAAATAAATTTCTTGTTCCAAAATATTTTGTTGCTCCACGATGCTCTCAGTATATCTCTCTTACAAATATCTCCCTTGAAATTTTGGGAAAATTAATAAAACAGTGAATAGATTCTTGCTATTTATAAGGCTTTATGAAATTATATTTCGAAAAACAAATTACTGCTCATTTTTCAATTTCAAAAAAAAAAATTTGCACCCTTTTTTTTTCATTTTTCAAAACATCGGTGCATTTCATAGTCAAAAAAGCACTGGTGTGTTTAAGAGTAACACACACCGATTAAGATAACTTGTCGGTGCGCTAAATTTTTTAACGCATCGACTTGATAGAACTCCTTTTTTATTTTTGAAATCCAGGAAACTGATGCAGTTATTATTTTAACGCATCGGTGTGGTTATTATTTTAATGCATTGGTGTCGTTATTATTTAAACACATCCATGCGGTTTGGTTTACAAGAGCACCAATATACTTTAAAAGTTATTTGAATTTTTTTTTCACATAAAATGACATATTCATCTCAAATTATCCTTTAGGATGCATCCACATGAGCTATAGTAGCTCATAATATACATTTTCCACTTAAAGTCGTCTTTTTCTTGAAAAACGATTTAAAACTATATTGAAATTGCGTAGTCTAATGAGGCAGAGGAGTTTCCCAGAAAGTTATGAAAATTCCGGTCATATTTAGAGAAAATCCAGCAAGGATTTTTATAAATCCAAGTTATAGTTGTTAAACTTCAACATTTTAGGTGTCCTAGATGTTTTTGATGGTGTTAAATCCATTTCCACCATTAAAAACACGATTCAAACACTGCCTCTACAAGAATTTTTGAAATTTTTTTACCTGGATTCCGGCCACTTTTGTTGTCCAGGCAATTCCTCCGACTCGTTAGACGACTCCTATTGAAATTCAGATTGTGGTTATATGGGTCTCGAAATTAATTTTAGGTATGTACACAAAAATTTATGGAGAAAATCGCATAATATGAAATGGCCAATTCTTCAAATTCTAGATCATTCCATATTGCTCAAAGTCCTTCGCAGAGTTCTTTATTTCCATCTCCAGTAAGTTCAAATTTTATTTATATTTCAATTATCTAAATGATTTTTTTTATCTATGTCAATTTGTATAAAAATGTATCCAAATTTGCAGGATCTTGATTTAAAATCAAGTTTAGATGCAAAAAATATTCCACCAATTCAAAAATGTCAGAAGCTCTTATGAGGAGCATCATACATCAAGTAGTTGGTAAATGAAAATGGACAGTCACTTTTCCTTTCCAATTGTAACATGTCATCTTCCAGCTGCAATCCTGGGTCAGCGGTGGTAATAATTGTTTGGTACAATGTAATTTCAACAACCAATTGCATTATGCTTACTAATATCATTGATGTACTATTGTTCAATATTTTTTGAAATTATGATTCTGGTGATGATGAGTGACCCACCTACCATCTTCCGGTGCACCCCACTACAATATCAAATCGAGAGAAGTTTGCATTAAGAGAAAAATTGGGAGAGGAAGCATACCAAGAATGGTTGAATCAACCGCCTATTCAATTCCCACTATGTCAAGATTCACTATTTAGGAATGACTATAGAATAGTAGTTCTTCATCACAAGTTGGCAGTGGAGACAATCAAATAGAGGTTGGTATGGATGATTACTTGGGGGATATGACTTCCATGGAGAAACTTTTGTTATATGCATTCAAGAACAATGAGCTAGGGGATGATGCTCATATCACTGATACCTTTCTCGAAAGCCCGAAATCTGCTTCCACCACCCTTCTCTTTGGACCTGGCGGCTAGTCAAATTCTACCTGACTGGGGATAACAATGTTACTGTACAACGTGAAATCAATGTTTGGCATGTCAAATGTGTGTTTCACGGAAATATTGAGGTACTTGACCATGATCAAGTCCCTTGTATTTTGAGAAATCTTGTCACATAATCAACATTAAAAATGGTTGATTTTATGAATGTTAAATATTGACATCGTACATTTATATTTACCACCAACTGCAGGTTATTCAAAGATAAGGTTCTTCTGAATGATAATGTCTTGCTCGGTAGCTACAAAGAGACAAAGTAGTTGTTGAAAATGTTGGGTGTTGAGTACATATCATATCATGCATGTTTGAATTATTGTATTCTATATAGAGGAGAATATGTAGACAAAGAGATATGTCTAAAATATGGGCATGAAAAGTACCTTAAATAAATAAACAAGGGTAAATCACATGGTCCTCCTCATAAGATATTGAGGCACATGCCTATAATCCCAAGGATTCAAAGGCTCTTTCATTGCAAAGAATTAGCTATGTTGCAGGGATGGCATGCCTCACACAGAAGTGAGTCAGGAGTTATGTGAATCCCAATAGATTCAATAGCCATGAAGCATATAGAGGATACATGGCCCAAAAAATTCAAGGATGAAGTACGAAGTCTACGACTCAGCATAGCCATGGATGGCATCAACCCATATTCCCTCCAAAACACCAACTATTATGTTTGTCATGTAGTAGTGATCAATAACAATACCCCCCCATGGTTTTCCGTGAAGAATGAACATCTTATGTTGGCTCTCATAGTCCCTGATAGAAGACAAGTGAAGAATGTGGATGTCTACTTAAAACCATTGGTAGATGAACCAAAGTATTTATGGAAAGGGATACATGTATACAATGTATCAAGATCCATCGCAACAAAGAGGATTTTTACGTTGTATGGCATATGTGCTTACACCACACATGATTATCCAGGCTTAGGAGTTTGCTTTGGTAAATTACATGTTTATTTATTTGTTTATATATGTAACAATATTGTTTCACATATTAATTTAATTTGTTGCAATTGTTCTGATCTTCATGATTGCTAACGTTCCCTATATACAATAATTTTGCAGGTCTTGTAACAAAAGGGTATCATGGATGTAAATTTTGTGGACCTTATTTAAAGGCTAGGTGGTCCAACCACCTACAAAAGCCAGTGTATGACTACTCCAATGTATTCCTCCCAGAATAACACCCTTACAGAAGAGAAACATTTGCTTTCAATGGTAAACCAGAGAGAACCCAAAGGCCTGCAATAATGACACTAACTAAATGGCTTAGAGCATATGAGAGAGAGAAGGAGAAGGAGATTAAAGAAATGTTTGATTCAAATAGGGAGCCTATGTTCGATGATCCAAAATTCTTTGACACTTGTGTTGAGAAATTTCCCACTGGGTTGAAAAGGAAATTTTTCTTTTATGAGCTCACATATTAGGAGCATCTTAATATTTCCCACTTACTAGATCCCATGCATATATTTAAAAATGTTTCATATTCTTTATGGAGGAACATATCATCAAAACAAAATCACACACTAAATGTTAGGATAGATCTTGTTTCTTCAAAAACTAAAAGGAAACATTGGCTAAGACAAGAAATTAGAGGAGAGGTTGCCCCTTCTTGGTCTTTCAAAAAAGGTGATGTCCCATGGATTTTAAAGAAAGAAAATCTTTCTTTGGTAAAGGAAGTTATAATAGGTGTGAGGGTGCCTTCTTTATATGGGTCTTCACTGGGGCACTACTTCACTATGGAAGACCATCTGTCGAGGTTGAAATTGAATGACCATTTGAACCTTCTAAAATTATGTACATGTCAAAAACATGATTTTATTATTTTTTATTATTTTTATGCCATGGGATAAAATATAATTAATGTTTGTATGTGTTTAATTTGCAATGTCATTATCCTTTACTCGTGTGTGGGTGTGTGAACCATGACTTCTCCCAAGAACTATGGCGTGCCATATCTAAATTATCTAAATTTGTACGTTGGATCACATTAAAGGAGATTCATATGCCTAGCATTCCATGGTGGTGTCAAGAGATAGCAGAGAATGTTTGTATGTTTGAGAAGGAACTACCGATGAGTTTCATGGAATTGCAGGTTCATCTGCTAATTCACCAAGTAGATGAGGTTGACTTATTTGGGGTGGTTTCTTTTTGTTTGATGTTCTTCTTAGAGAGGTACATGAAGAAATCGAAAGGTTTTTTTTACAAAGGGAAAAAACCGAGGGGTCTATGGAAAAGGGATACATATCGCATGAGTATTTCTAGTATGCCAGTGAATACATCATGCATATCGAAAACACACCAAGTGCGGTGATTTGGGATGATGAAAGGGATGAAGAAAAAAGAGAAGGGGAGCTTCTCGAAATGAATGGAAAAAAGCACGTGATAAAGAGTGAGTGGTTTGTTATTTATCAAAATTCTACAGTGTAACTATTCATATTGAATTCATAATGTATTTTGATCTCATATGTACTATATATGTAAGATTTATTTCATCGGTGAATTCAAAAACTCAAGCCATCAACAAATTCATTCTTTAGAATTCAGAAGCGACACAACCGTGGGTCACAATGTACGAACAGAAGAGGAGGAAATGGGACAGTGACAGGAAAGAATTCAAATGGTTGAATGGTAGAAGTGTGACTTTTCTAAATCATTTAAAAGAAAATATGCCAATGATATGACCCAACAGTTGGGTTATTGACCAAGTCAAAGAGAAATATTATGCATTTGGTCATTACTTGCATGTTGAATAGGATGTGTTAAACATAGGGATTGGGTGCAACGACTTGGTAATAATCTCTTTCTATATATTTTTAACTTCATAATGCACCTTTGAATTGTAAATTTTATATTTTATATTTAATTATGTTCGGGTTATTAGACACATAACACTATGAATCTTTCACTTTTTTATACGTGCATTTGTTCCCATCTATGTGGGCATATGGACATCATTTTCACACGGAGGATGCCTATGATGGATGCATGCCAAAAGACTATGGAGTGGAAGTCGACTTCGACCAATCTAGTCGTGTTAGTCACCATGATCAAAACCTAATACAGGGCACATTAGGTTACATCAGAAAGATACAGGGGATCATTTAAGTGAACTTTTCTTCATTCTAATGTGTTATTTTTAGGTGCCATTGGTGGGAAACCTTTGATCGGAATAATGTAAAGAAAGAGCATGATAGTTGGTTGATATCTATAAACTCTAGAAATATATGGCATGAATGTAGGGAGACTTATGTTTTCCCCAAACACTGCAGCCAAGTATTTTTTACCCAGATGTGTTGGATAGGGATTGGTGGTTCATATTAAGATACGATCCTAGACCAAAACAATTTTTTGAGAAAAACAATGTTATCATGCCAAGCGAGGAAAGTAATCAAGGTGATGACAAAGAAGAGTGATATGTACTTGTGTTATTTCATCATTTATACTATTGGTGTATTTTCTTGTTTTCTTTATTTCGCTAATTATATTAATTTTTATTCATCTTCATAGCATTTTATATAATTGGTAAGACTCACAAACGTTTTTACATGTTTGTTTTCCAGTGGGAACATTTTTACACTTAACCATAAGTATTTGCAATTGTGTAATTTATAATTTAAAAAATTAAATTTTAACATATTTGTTTAATTCTATGTTTGCGATAAGTTTAATTTGCATTTTGTGAAAATTTGGTTTTCAACTTTAGTTATTTTTTAGTTTACATACTTTTATCATTGCTTTTACAAAAATTTAAATTATGCCATCAATGTTGATTAAAACCAAAATTAATGAAGTAATTTAAATTTTTGATAGTGATCAACTTACGAAATAATGACAAAAACGACAAATATAGAAAGATTTGCATCCACACAATTTTAGGGAAAATAGAATGCACATAATCTAAAATACACATTCAAAATCACTAACATCATCTAATTATATACACCTCTAGAACATATAAACGTCATTAACTAGCACACAAATCTAATAATTTAACAGGGCATCATCATCGTGATCACATCTAACAATACCTCATGCTAATTATATTGTTTTATTCGTCTTGTTGGAATTTTGTATAATTGGTAAGATATTAAATTTAAGTTAGAAAGTGTTGCTATAAATATTAAATTTAAATTGCTTGAAACTTTCATAACTTTAGTTGTAAATTTAATTTTATTAAAATAGAATTTTTTAAGTTATATTTTTTTCCCACCAAAAAAATCATAATTTTCTATTATAATGGAAAATTACATGTTGTAGATGCCATTGGCATATGCAGAACAAAAGACCAAATTCATCTATAAGCAGAAATTCTGTAGTAGTTTGTACAATAAAAACCCAGAAGAGGGTGCACCATCATGTATCTGTATGCATATACAAATAAGTTACAAAATTTCAAAAATAAACCAAAATTTCACAATCTGTGAGTCGTTGTTCAATTGTCTCAAAAAAATTATGATAAGTTAGGGCCTATCAGCCCTTTATAGATCTTGTTCAATATATGGCTTGTGGTAGAACTGGTAGGCCTACTCCTGTCTTTCCTCCCATATCAGCCATTCCCCTCTGGGATGGTGCGCTGCCTCTTTAGAAAGTTGATCCACAAATTTGTTGAGTTCCCTGTAAATATGAGAACATGAAATCTGATCAAATTGTGTTTTAAAAATAATGTATCATCCAATATGTTCCTGTGTGTGTGAAAATGGCATGAAGTAATGCAATTGAACTAATTTATGACTATATTAGAGTCCCCAAAGACTTGTAATTGTCGGCAATTTTGGTTTAATACAAAGTATAAAAGATGTTGAAGCGAAAGGAGCTCAGTGAAATTGTTCGTGAAAGCACCTAAACCCATATAGATATGGAAGATATGTGTCTCGAATAGGTATAGTAGAATTCCCCCTCCACACCCCTAGTCTTGTGCAAAGACGTAAAAGTAGGCCCAGGGGTGAGCTTAATCAATGACCTCCAGGATGATTGTTCGGATCATGGCAGACTGTTCATCATCCGAAATTTCATTGTAATTGTTGCATATTTTCAGGACAATAAGAGGCCATCTAATGTGTTTGCTGTTAAATATGATGTTATTTCTGCAGAGCCATATATTCCAGCACATGATTAATGGGAGATTACGGGATTTCATGGTGGGTGCATCGTTCCACCAGCTATTCCAGGCATCCTTTATACTATCCCCATCCATCGTTGATTTATATTTAGCATGGGAAACACCTGTTCCTAGAGCTGCTGATTGATGGTGCAAGATAGGAATAAGTGATTGTTCGATTCCTCCTCTCGTCGACATAGTACACACCAGGATGGACCCTGGAAGGATCGTTTCCTAAGATTAGTACCGGATGGAGTCTTGTCCATGATGATGTTCCACATGAGAAGATGAGTGTGTGGCGAGCCTTTTAGTTTCCATAACATACTCCACCAGCTTTCCAGTGTGATGGGCTTATGAGCTGCATGGATGATAGGATATCCGTCTTTTGGTGTATATGATCCCCTCACAGCTGGTGCCCATATCAGTTCATCCTCATCGTCCCTGAGCCTCACATGAGATTCTTTTAAGGCATTTGTGTATTGCCTCCACTCCATACTCCACTGCTCGGGTATGCCAAGATCTTCAGCAGAAATCCAAGCTTGTTGATAGATGGAAGTATTCAATCGGTCCCTTATCTGGGCAATGGAAGCCACACCTTTGTGGTTTAGGAAAGCTATCAGTTCTGAAGGAAGGTTGTATAGGTTTTCACATCTGATCCATGGGTCAACCCCTATGTGGACAGTTGAACCATTTCCAATTCGCCAAATGAGTCCGCTCCTAATAATGGGAAGAGTATGAATGACAGCTTTCCAGATCACTGATATTCCTTGTTTTTTCCAAGCAGGTAGCCGAACCCATTCCATAATATTGTGAGGCTAGATATATTTATAGGTAACCACTTCTATCCATAGGCTTTTGTGCTTCAGGAGAAGCCAACCTAATTTGGCCGCAAGTGCCTGAGCAAAGGCAGAGAGATTCTTGAGGCCCCATCCCCCCCATTTTTTTGGGACTGCAATTCTGCTCCATTTAACCCATGCAAAAGGTTTCCCTTCCTTGTGCCCCTTCCATAAGAAATTGTAGCATATCCTTTGTATCCAGGATAAGATACCTTGAGGAATCTAGGCTAGAGACATCCAATAGACCAGGGTGGCTTCTAGAACAGATTTTATGAGCACCAAACGACATGCTCTAGATAGTAGCTGATGGCTCCAATTGTTCAATCTTCTTTCAACCTTGGCGACTAACCAGGTCCAATCAGCTATTTTGTATCCATGAGATTTTATCCTGAATCCCAGGTATTTCAATCCATCCACCAACTGTAATCTCTGGAAGGGAAATTTTTGGTGTGCTTGACAGGATTCCTAAGGGGAGCAAGCAAAAAGGGTGATGGTGGATTTGGGTCTGTTTATTTCCATCCCCGTTGCAGTGCAAAATAAACGCAACACCTCAGAGAGAGTGTTATTGTCTTGTATGCCTCCATTGAGGAAGATCAGTATATCATCCACGAACAACAAGTGCATGAGAGTGCACTGATCCGTGATCTTGAGTCCCATAAGCCTCCTAGATCTTCTTTCCGATGAGATCAGCCTGCTTAACCCTTCCATAACAATCAAGAAAAGCAGTGGGGATAATGGGCATCCCTGTCAGAGGCCTCGTTCCGTATGAAAAAAATAGGAGGTTGATCCATTGATGAGAGTACCGAAAGAGACAGATGTAATGTAACACATGATCCATCTAATGAAAGGAATAGGGAAGCCCAGGTGAGTAAGAATCATCCTAATGAAAATCCAACTGACTCGATCAAAGGCCTTAGAGAGATATTTTTTCAGTATGGATCCTTTCGGATTCTTCTACTTGATGGAATGAAGGGCTTCCTAGGTTGTGCCTATGGCTTCATGGATCTGATGATTATGGAGAAAGGACAATTGTTCAGAGGATATATTGTCAGATAGGATTAGCTTGATATGGTTGGCGATAATCTTGTAGAGGCAGTTGCAGAGAGAGATGGGTCAGTAGTCGCTAAAATATTGAGGGGAGTCCGTCTTGGGAATCAGGGAAATGAAGGTGGTATTTATGGCTTCATACATTCTCCCTGATGTTCAGAATTCCTCAATCACCTTGAGTAAGTCTGGGCCAATAATGTCAAAAAAGGTTAGATAGAATTCCACTGACCATCCATCCGGCCCCAGACTTTTATCCTTCTTGAACCACTTCAGTGTGCTCTCCAGTTCCCCCATGGTAACTGGTTTGATAAGGTCCTCCTCAGAGTCTGGCTCCATAAATCTAGGGAAATGCCCCGCAATGCGAATAATATCTGCAAGTGTTGCACCTGGTGGGGTTTTGAATAGCTGCTTGAAGTGTGTATTTCCCATTTGTGCCAGCTGATTATAGGTATTGGCAATCTGCCCCTGTTCTATGGGCATCTGCCATATAGTATTGCAGGCCCTCCTTCCATTGGAAAATTTATGAAAGAACTTGGTGTTTCCATCCCCATCTTGTAGCCATATCGCTCTGCTCTTGAGCCTCCATGTCTCTTCCCATCCAGCAGAATCTTGGATCTCTAGGCTTCCAAGCCTGTTAAATGAAGTTTAGCTTCTACTGAGGTGTACCCTCTACCTTGGTCATCCATTAGTGAATCCAACTATCTTTCAATATCACAGAGAGTCTGCTCCTCCCTGACCTTTTTCCCCTTTGCCCAGGTTATAGATAGTCTTTTAAGATTTACCAGATTATGGCAAAAACCCTCAGCCACACAGAGATCATTTGTTAAGGGATGAACTCTCCAATTCTCTGATACTAACCTGAGATAATCAGGGTCCTTTAACCGGGTCGAGTTGAATTTAAAGGATGACCTGGGCTTTCTTGTAGTACCAGCCAATTCCAAATAGATGGGGGTATGGTCCAAGATCCCGCCGGAACCCACCCACTACCTGTAATTTGTGAGGGTTGCTAACAGGTCTTCATGTATGAGAAATTGATCCAATCTCCTACCAAGTGTCGCTTCTCCTGTCCTTCTGTTGTGCCAAGTAGGCATATTTTTGTTCATGGGGATATCAATTAGGCGGTGTTGCTCCAATATCATTTCCAGCTGGTCCGAGAGTGGATCCAACTGTGAATGTTGTCCTCAGGATTCTTCATGACCAATGGTGAAATTAAGATCTCTGTCTAATATAGTAGATTTGTCTATCAGGGGGTTCCCTAATAACTTGTACCAGAAGTCTAGTCTGCTATGATTGGGGGCATATATATTAATAATGTGGAGATTCCTGCCCAGTTCTACTAAGAATGTGTCCATACCCAGGAACCCATGTCCACCCCAAGTAGAGATAATCTTAATGGTCCAGGGATTTACCCCAAGAGAAATACCCTTCGAACTCCCTACGACATCCAATGGCTAAAAGCTCCATCCAGGAAGCATATCTTGTAGAGTCCTAGCTATCTGCTCAGCGATACCTAGGGTCCTTTGTAAACAAATGATATCACAGGGCTCACAGTCCAAAAGCTGCTTAAGAGCTAATTTTTTGCAAGGGCTAGCTAAACCCCTACAGTTAAAATATACCCACTTCATGGGGAACACTTCCATGGGTGTCCTGTGCTCTAAGTACCCTTTTAATAGTGTTTTGTCTGCCCTGGGGCACATCATTCCCAGAAAACTTGATTGCTTTAGATATCTTGGAGGGCCTCCCCTGGGAGGGTTTGGGCTCCATAATAAAGGAATAGATTCCCAATCCAAATGATTCAGGAGGTACTGGGATGCAGGGTTGGAGGTTGTATGAATGTGATCCTGATGTAGAGGGGGAAACAAGGGGGTTGCAAATACCGGGAGTGTGTACAACTAGGGGTGTAGTGGAGAAGATGGTCAGAGGAGGGTCGAGTGAGCAATTGATGGGAGTGGTGACCATGCAAGGAATAGATGCAGTAGAAGCTAGAGAAAAAATGAAATTACTAAAATTCAAAGCAGAGGAACAGATGGGAGGATACTCGTAGTTGGAGTAGTTGCCGCAGTAGACCGGGATCTAGTCATGGGCGGGGAGATAGGCGGAACCTGGGCAGAGCACGATGGTTGAACAATGTCCCCAGCCACTGCCATTGGACTATCCAGACCTGAGGGCTGCTCATCCACTATCGGGTCTTCAGACTGCAGATGCTTCTTGCCCTTGGAAGCGGGAGGAGATGATGGCGAGACAAGCGGGCAATCTTTGAATAGATTCCCAACCTTGTGGCATCTTCTGCACCTAAATGGAATGCCTTCATAATCAAGGATTTGTCTGCATGAGTAATGCCTCCAGTGGAGGGCTATCTTCTCCTCCAAACCTTCCCTTGTATCTAAGTGAACCAGAATAAGAGCCATGGTCATATTGGTTGTTCATTCATAGGTCTTCTCATGCTCCAAATATGTTCCTGTTATCACCCCAAGAAACTCTCCTAGGTTGTATCTCAGAGATGCTCGGGAGCATTACAAACTCAACAAAATGTTGGAAATGGATGAATGGAAGGAATGATGCATATTCAAGCCAGATAACCACTTATACTATTCTTAACTCCAGACATGGGTGAACACCCCCAGACTACAAGGCTTTAGACCTCCAATTAGTCACAGTTTGAGGATTAAGTGAACATGGAGAATACTGACCACACCAGCAGATGCACAAGACCATGTGATGGCCGGCTGCAACCAGTAAAGAGGTCTACAAATCTATTTCCTAATGCACAAACAGGATGACAGCTCTCTGGCACTAAGTAAATAGAAACCTGCATAACAAGTTAAATAATACATACTAGACTTCAACACAGAGGTGGGATGACAGCCCCTCTAATGCTAAACATCAAGAGCACATGAAAAATGCATAACAGGCACAGCCTAGAACAGAGTAGAAATGGAAAGTGAGCAATTAACAGCAAAAGAAGCTTGTATTAGCTGAAAATGAAGACTATACGCTGCAAGTATCACAGTAGTTACAGTCTCCAGAAGTTGAACCTTACATCAAAACTACAACCATCAACCCATCTCCCAGATTACATCTGTTTTCTGGGTATATATAGAGTTTTATTACAAAGATATGCTGTTGTGCTATGTGTGGAGGGGTCATAATGGACCACCAACCACCTTAACTCTCTGATGGAGTCTCTGCTACAATCTGCGTGCTTTAATGAAAAAAATTGACCTTTTCTGCTGTTCGACGGTCCTTCTCTGAGCAGGTGGAGTGTTGCATGAGTGAAGCTCCATAACTGATAAATGCGTTTATCTGCTCGAGGCTAGTCCTTTCCTTCTCGGCCATGCTGTTTGTTGAATGTGGTGGTTGAAGATTAACTACACAGAGTGCTGGTAGATGGCCACCTTCGTCCTTCGGGAGCACAGAATGGTTATGGACGTGGACAGTCGGGAAGGATGGAGAAGGGAAATCAGCCGTTGGATCGTAGAGATGGACGACAGAGATCTCTTGGCACGGAGTATAGGGCGGAACGGAGGCAAAATGATTGTGAGCCGTCAGATCTGGCAGATGGACGGCGGAGATCGGCTTACAGGAGGTATCAGGAGAAAACATGAACGGACAAATGAGGGCCGTCAGATCGCGGTCAGGCAGATCCGATGGCTACAAGGCAGAAGATTAGCGCGGAAGATAAACAGTGGGGATGGGCGGACTGGCGGTAAGCGGTATTCCTCACACCGCTTTCAGAGGATGGCGGTAATTGTACGTGGGCTTGCAATACGATTCATTGCGCAACGCGTGGCAGAGGAAAACCGCTTTCCCCGCATGTTAACGCGCAGACAGTTCACGGGGTCAAGAGTAGTGTATACTGTTCGATCACGAGGTGGAGGATCGAACGGCGGAGGAGCGATCGCAATATCACGTCGGCGGAAGATAGGGGGGCGTAGCCTTATAGTGATTTGTCGATAGTGATGAGACAGCGGACCCGATAAAGGAATTAGCCACAGTTTAAAATCATATCGCGTCCAAAGGGGAAATCTGTGATTGTTAAAGACATGGCTTATGAAAGACCCACTAAAATCTCCGATTGCAACATGAAAGCACCAAGCTATATGGTTGGGTCCTATGGAAGGTTTTGCGCTTCGCGATTAAGGACTGGGGGCTAAATAGAGGATTTGATGGATTTCGGGGAATGGAGAGGTTTAGGAAGGAAAACAGAGATAGCGGGGTTTTGGAAGTATAAGGAAAATGAAGGAGAAGGAAGGAAAACACTGCTGCAATCTGCCTTCTGAGCATAAACACACAACCAAGCTAGTATTTGGTCCTCGAAATGCTGAAGTATGTAGCAGAGCTAACAGTTCCCAAAGCATTACCAATGCATTTGAAAACATCCTCAGACCAAAATTGCATAGGAAGTCCTAGTAAGTGAACCCATATCGGCCCAACGCCTATCTATACCCTTTCATGGTCAAATAAGGGATTCCATATTTTTAGCAAAACAGGTGCATATTCGATGTGCCAAAACCTCGAGAGGATCCAATCAGTATACTCCTCCCTGTGGAACCTGAGAGAAAACCACCCCTGTGTGAGGACTCAGATGGAGGGAAATTCTTTGAGAAGTGAACCCCAAATCTCCATGGTCCATAGTCGCAGTCACTCCACTGAGTAGTTCCATCCTCGAACGCGACCCACCAGGACCCTGTTGGTTGTGTCCACCACTTTGCCCATCGTAAGGTCTTCCCCCAGAGAGAGGTTAATGTCCTTGTCAGTAACCTTTAAGCACCTCCCTTTCATGACCTTGTCTGACCTGCGAGCCATCGGGTAGTCCTGGAAGGGACCCCTGGTACCCTGGTTAACCACCTGCGGAGTAGGGGGGTAGGCTTAGGGTTTGGGACAGGCGTGCTGAAACAGCCTGATGGAATAGGGAAACTGTGGCGGGGGAAGTTAGGGTTTGGAATAGCACATCTGTCTGCTAAGGAGAAATGGGGGGTTGATGACCCAGACTGTGAGATACCTAAGGAGATGGGGGTACCGGAAGCAGCAGCAGAATGATGAAGGTCAGGCAACAAAGAGTCAAATGAGGGGGATGGGTGAAGGCAACTCCCAATGAGGTTGAGGGTTGTCGGGGAGAGCGGAGGAGAGTCCAAACCGGATGCGGCGTCTTGCGCAACAGTGGGTGGCAGGTGGGACACAGATGGCCCAAGGCAGTTAACGGCAGGGTTCTGAGTAGACAGCAGGCAGAAAGACGAGCCAAAGGAGCCAAAACCCGACACGATGCGAGGGCGTGACCAAATCTCCTCGTAGGGATTTGGGTCCATAATGTAATCGAAAATGTCTTATTCCATGTCAGCCGTCGAGACGGAGGTCAGATGTGGTAATGGTCACACGCAAAAGACGGGGTCAGTCCACAAACCGTAACGCCAAGGAGCCCGTAGGTTGGAGACTAGCAGGTGCGATGGCAGGGGTACCCGTGAAAGTTAACCTAGTCACCGAGGAGCAGCAACGTGAAGTCTCAGGGCCTCCATCATCACCATTCCCTCAGAGCTCAAATCCTGACTCATTTTTTAACTTGGTTGGTTCTTTAAAAGCCCCACATGATGTCTGATACCTCACAGCAGAAAGATCTTATCCTTTCTGACCCCTTTAAGTTATATTAAATCTAAATTAAACATAAAAAAATTATCACTTAAGTTCTTTTAATTTAACAATAGATTGAATTTTATAAATAAACTTAAATTTTTATTTTTATATTTTTAAAATAAATATTATTGATAATAGTTTATTGATTGCATGCTCTTATTTATTAATTTAAACATTAGAAACATATATAATATATATATATATATATATATATATATATATATATATATATATATAAATACATATTAATTTTAAAATTATATTTTAAATAATAATTATAATTAATAAATATATTTTTAATAATGCTTCATTCATAATTATTATTAATAAAATAAACTTTAATTTATTAAATATATAAAATTAAATTAATTGCAATGTTATTTTTATAATCCAATATTTTATGAACATATTTTTTTTAATTATAGTTGATTTTATAGACCAATTAGTTATATATTTTAATTTTATTTAATGATTATATGTTGCATTATATGTTTTGAAAATTAATTGCAATGATTAGTTAGATATTGTCAAACTCTTGTATTATAAGTCACAACTTTATTTCTACGCTTGACTATGACTAGGAAGGTAGTTTTGTTTAGAGGTGTGTACAATTTAATTGTATGTACAGATGATTTTGCTTCATAGTGACTATTTTTTAGACATGTTTTATAAACACTTTTTTTTATTTATTTCTATGTTTTCTATAGGTAGGGACTATGTTGCTCACAACCCTTGTTTGAATAAGAATTTAGTTAGAATGAATATGTATGAACTATCTATGCAATAGAAAAATATTTATGGTAATTTTACAATTATAGTTTCAACCATATTAAACTTTGTAATTTATAAAAATATATTTGCATTTTTTTTAAGTAAGTCGTTTTGCATGTAATTTCATATATAAAATTTTGATATAAGTTCACCAATACATAATATATAATAAATATCATTTAAAAAAAATCAACATCATCGTGATAACTATCTAACAAACATAAATATCATCTAAAATAAACATTCAAATTCACTAACATCATCTAATTATATACACCTCTATCACATATAAGCATTATTAGCTAGCACACAAATCTAATAATCTAATAGGGCATCATCATCGTGATCACATTTAACAAAACACAAGCATTGTCTAACATCATCACCACACACATCCTCAAATATACATCTCATGTCAAATAACTACTATAACATACACATCTATCTGCAAGCACATTAAATGAACATATCTAACATGACCTAACAATATACACATCAACACCAACATATAAATTAAGTGCATCAACATGAACAGAAAAAATGCACCATATATATACACACACACACACACACACAAACAAGTCAAATAATTGCATCAAGTCAAATAAGTGCTATACAATATCTTATACAACAATACTAATGGCAACCTGGTGTTTGGTCAATTTAGTGTGATCTAAATTGCTATTTATAATGTCAACCCGGGGTTCGTAAACTAATGAAGCGAAGTGTACTATATGTACTAGATAACCATTTCCTTAGTCTTTTGTCGTTTTTAGTTTTTTTAAGTTTGTTTTTGAATTTATCTTTCCCTACTGTGAGATGATGAAAAGGTGATAAAGCAAGTGAAATGTGGATGATTATGGTGATCTCTAAGTGGTTTTCAAAACTTAAAAGAAAGAAAGCTTTAAAATAACTGAAATGAAATCAATTCTTCAAAAGAAATAAAGACATCAAACAATGAACTATGACATCGGCCCAGTATCTTTGTTGCTGATTGAAAATGAAAGTGAAATCTACACTAAACTCAATTAAAAGTAAGAACAACTAATCCACACTAGTTCAACTCTTCAACTCAATCTTCCTTGTGAGAAGATATCATGAAATGTTAAGCAATGTGAAATCTCAAAGTTAAACTAAACTAATCACACTACTTTAACTTTCTTGACCTTTTGCCTTTCAGCTTAATTTACCCTGTGAGAAACAGTCATGAACAAGTCAAGCAATGTGAGATCTAAAGCAACCTAAATCAAGCTATAATGAGTGATATTCTGGTTCCTAATAAAGTTATTTGATTATAGAAAGGAACCGTTAATAGATAAATAACATGATATCTAAGAGCAGAAAATAAATGTACAACTTAAGGAAATGACAGTACTGGAAATCAAAACTTCAGAAAACAAGAGTCAGCGACAAAGACAAGATGATCTCGTATGCCAATAGTTATGGAAAGAAAAGGTAAAAATTGCCCTGGGCTGCCTAAGAACACCTGCAAAAACACTGATCAGTTGTAACCATAAAAGAGCAGCAACGAAAATGTAAATCAACAGAAATCAAAAGCTTTGTTATGTACAGCTAATATACATGTTGGAATAAAACGCAACATTTAAATGACAACTGTACAGCTAATATACATGAACATGAAAAAGTAATGCAAGAGTTAAAAGACAATTGTACAGGGCTTCAGTAAGCAGGGGCCCTCTACCACTTCAACCGATTCAACAAACAGCTACAAGCTTAAATTTAAACTAGTCTTCTCATATATTAAACAGCAACGTAAAAGTGCAGTGGGGAAATACAACAACTTCGGATTACATTACCAAAAAGATTAACTTGTACAACGTTCATGGACGCATTATTTATAAGGAAAGAAAGCTAAAACAGATTAACTAAATCTACGCTATTAACCACGCTGCCAGAGACACGTAAATCCTCTTCAGCCCGGATCTAGGTAACTGTCATCATGTTTATTAAATCTGAGAGGTATGGCTGTTGGATTCACGCTATCAGGATGTCTTCGTGGCTAAGGATTTTGCCACGTAGCTTCACGTGCTCAAAAACAGAGCTACGCAGAGCCGTGCCACCACTGAACACTTCCGTTGACCATCCTTTGCCCCTTGTTTGACCGCAGGCTTTTATGGCCGTGCCGGATGATCTGGAGGGACACGATCCATGTCCTTGACTCCTGTAACTTGCCCATGTGGCTCATTTCTTGAGAGGACACTTGTAGCATGGTGTTTGACAAAATAGCTGCGGAATCCTGTGCTGGCTGCAGAAACCTGGGTCAGCTACGGAAACCTGTATCGGCTGCGGAAACTGAGAAGCTTCCGCAACTGTCTGAGCAAAATTCTAAACCAAACAACAGTCATCAGCGTAGTTAGAAAACCATGTCAAAAGCTCGTTTTTAAACTAAAATACAATGATTTAATCAACTTGGTGGATAAAATGAGTGGAAAAGAAGGCTGAGAGGGTGTATGGGAAGGTGCAGGTTCGAGGCTCAACATACCCCCACTGTGAAGGTGTTGCATGTCCTCATGCAACTAAAACTTAGTTATTTTCCCTCAATCCATTTGCTCTGAGGCTTCTGCAAGAACATCTAGCCCTCTTCTCTTTCTCTTTGATGCTAAAATGGTCCTTGGTTTCCTGACTAGACATTTGAACTTAAGATTAATCAATGCCCTGCTCAACTTTTTACACTTCTTCTTCAGCTTCCTGTTCTTCTTCTGCCACAGTCCTAAATGGAGCATAGTGTTGTCATGGACAATCTTGTCTACCTTACTCTGCTCTTTGAGTGCTTCGTTTTCCTGTTTGATGTGCCTATTTAGGACTTCCAATTCAAACACTTCCTGTTTTAAAGACTGTACTTGTGCATCAAGTGGCAAGGTGGTGCTTGGTCCTGCAGCTGATTGTTCCAAGGACTCTAGGTAGTTATATGCTTCTTGCTGGGTGGAATCTACCTCAGGTGTTTTTCTCGAACTGAACTCAAATTCTGGTGAAGGAGGACTGCTTTCTCTTTCCGGCTGAAAAGGGCTTTCCTCACGTGGAGGACTTGGCTCAATACTTGGCTGAGTTGGGGATTTCTCAAGTGTCTCTTTATCTAAATCAATAAAATGAGATTGTTTTTCTTTGGTTTTATTCCCCTTCCCTTTTAGCCTAGTGCTCCTTCTTAGGTAGGAACTAGTACTTTTCTCTTGTGCATCCTGTTTTCCTCTTTGCTTTTTCTTGGTTATGGCAGCAGCTTGAAGATCTATTAACCTTTCTGACAGAGGTTGATAATCTTCTTCTACAGATTGTTCAGGTGATGGATAGGTTTCTTGAATGGTTATCTTGCCTTTGTCCTTCTTCTGTTTCTTGTTTTTAGTTCCCTCCTCTTCTTCTTTCTGAACAGTTTCCTGAATGTCTACTGTAGGAGAGTCTTGGGTTGTAATATTCTTTTCTTTTCTCCTACTTCTCTTTGGAATTTTTGGGGAACTGCTTGCAGAGGCTTCAGTCAGTTCTTGGAAGTGATTTCTTGTCAAAAACTTTTCCCAAGTATCCTTAGTGTTTTTCAACTGATCTTCAATAAGGATTTTTATGAACCTGTGATGGTAAAGATGGGATTCAATACTACCTACGTGTTTTTGAACAGTAGAGCTCATTTTCTTCAAGCTTGATAACAGAAAATAAGGCAAGTTAAGGGTACAACCCTCCATGAAATTCATCATTATCCTGGCATGATACATATACATGGTACCAAAACGACCCTCGCATGTGATAAATTTCTGGACAAGTAATAACAGCGTGGACCATTCTTCTTTTATTGCATGCACAGGGATTCCTTTGGTAAATACAGAGGTATCCATACCTGGGTTTTTGAGCATGATTTTCCATCCTTGATCGTCCACACTTCTGTTTTTGAACCACCTTTCGCCTTCTTGTGGGAGACTTGTTGCAGCTGCTATTGTGGCCTCGGTCACTGTAAATTTCAAGTCTCCAACCTCCACTGTTTGTCCATTAAAGGACCTGGCAAAAGCTTTAGTCACTTCTTTATTATAGCCCGTGAACTTTTGAATGAATCTCAACCACCTTTCTTTCTTTAACGACTCCTTCGTTTGAGGATAACCCTCCAGGTACTTTGGTCCCTCCGGTTCAACTCTTAGTAGCTTTCCCATTCTCGGCTTTAAATTCCGACTGAGAATTCTACTGCGTATGAAGGTTCAGGAAAAAAATGGGCTGATTACGGGATTCTTAAGGTAACTGGAGTAGCCGTAATCGGAGTTCAGGATGTATGTGGTGACTGGAGCCAGGGTTTGGAGCAAACTGTAGTGGATGCAGCGGAAATGGAGAGCAGAGAATGGTATGAGTACCGAGGTAAGCAACAGTAATGAGTGCAACACCGAACGCATGCGGAAGTGAAGTGATAAATGGGCAGAATAACGGTTGAGTCCTTTTGAATCGGATGACTTGCGCACACGTCTCAGCAGACGGTTGTGGAAATTATGGTGAAGGAGAGTCGTGGTACAGTAGGTCACATCTCAAAGTACGGCCAATAAATGGAAGAGCAGTCCATAAATTTAGAATGATCATGGAACTGTTAGAAATGAATAGGGTGTGTGGAATGACGTTGGTGGAAGAGGAGTGGTATGGGGCTTGTCGTATCAAATCATTGCATTTAGTGGAACTTGCCATGGTTTAAATAACTATGCATAATAATGACATTGAATTGTTATTTGGTAGAGATTTTTGATCATACCTTTGGAAGTTTATCATTTCTTTGATTAAAGCTTCTGACCCATGGTTGTTCTTTGATCTTGAAGATGCCCCATGTCTTTGCTGCACTTGGTGATGATGACACTAACCTTTGACTGTGATTTTTTTTTTGAAAACAGAGTGATGCCGGCTGTGGAGACAGAGTGATGCTGGCTGCGGAAATCGTTTCTGGCTGCGGAAACTGGTTCTAGCTGTGGAAACGGTTTCCAGCTGCGGAAACTAAGACAACACCCCTTTAACTGCACAAAGATAGTTAGAGAAGAACCAACTGAATAAAATAGTCCTGAGAGGGACTTTTATTGATGGAATGAGATGAAATGAGTGGAATGAGATGGAAATGGAGTGGAGTGAGGTGGAATGGAGATGAAAATGAGATGGAGGTGAAGTGAAATGACAAGTGAAAATGAGATGGAGGTGGAAAGAAAGAGAGATTTTTTTTTGGAAAATATAGAGTGTCAGGTGCCCCTGATTTAGTGTGATCTAAATTGCTATTTATAATGTCAACCCGGGGTTCATAAACTGACGAAGCGATGTGTACTATATGTACTAGATAACCATTTCCTTAGTCTTTTGTCGTTTTTAGTTTTTTTTAAGTTTGTTTTTGAATTTATCTTTCCCTACTGTGAGATGATGAAAAGGTGATAAAGCAAGTGAAATGTGGATGATTATGGTGATCTCTAAGTGGTTTTCAAAACTTAAAAGAAAGAAAGCTTTAAAATAACTGAAATGAAATCAATTCATCAAAAGAAATAAAGACATCAAACAATGAACTATGACATCGGCCTAGTATCTTTGTTGCTGATTGAAAATGAAAGTGAAATCTACACTAAACTCAATTAAAAATAAGAACAACTAATCCACACTAGTTCAACTCTTCAACTCAATCTTCCTTGTGAGAAGATATCATGAAATGTTAAGCAATGTGAAATCTCAAAGAAGTTAAACTAAACTAATCACACTACTTTAACTTTCTTGACCTTTTGCCTTTCAGCTTAATTTACCCTGTGAGAAACAGTCATGAACAAGTCAAGCAATGTGAGATCTAAAGAAACCTAAATCAAGCTATAATGAGTGATATTCTGGTTCCTAATAAAGTTATTTGATTATAGAAAGGAACCGTTAACAGATAAATAGCATGACATCTAAGAGCAAAAAATAAATGTACAACTTAAGGAAATGACAGTACTGGAAATCAAAACTTCAGAAAACAAGAGTCAGCGACAAAGACAAGATGATCTCGTATGCCAATAGTTATGGAAAGAAAAGGTGAAAAATTGCCCCGGCTGCCTAAGAACACCTGCAAAAACACTGATCAGTTGTAACCATAAAAGAGCAGCAACGAAAATGTAAATCAACAGAAATCAAAAGCTTTGTTATGTACAGCTAATATACATGTTGAAATAAAACGCAGCATTTAAATGACAACTGTACAACTAATATACATGAACATGAAAAAGTAATGCAAGAGTTAAAAGACAACTGTACAGGGCTTCAGTAAGCAGGGGCCCTCTGCCACTTCAACCGATTCAACGAACAACTACAAGCTTATATTTTAAACCAGTCTTCTCATATATTAAACAGCAACGTAAAAGTGCAGTGGGGAAATACAACAGCTTCGGATTACATTACCAAAAAGATTAACTTGTACATCGTTCATGGACGCATTATTTATAAGGAAAGAAAGCTAAAATAGATTAACTAAATTTACGCTATTAACCACGCTGCCAGAGACACGTAAATCCTCTTCAGCCCGGATCTAGGTAACTGTCATCATGTTTATTAAATCTGAGCAGTATGGCTGTTGGATTCATGCTATCAGGATGTCTTCGTGGCTAAGGATTTTGCCACGTAGCTTCACGTGCTAAAAAATAGAGCTACGCATAGCCGTGCCACCGCTGAACACTTCTGTTGACTATCCTTTGCCCCTTGTTTGACCGCGGGCTTTTATGGCCGTGCCGGATGATCTGGAGGGACACGATCCATGTCCTTGACTCCTGTAACTTGCCCATGTGGCTCATTTCTTGAGAGGACACCTGTAGCATGGTGTTTGACAAAACAGCTGCAGAATCCTGTGCTGGCTGCAGAAACCTGGGTCAGCTACGGAAACCTGTATCGGCTACGGAAACTGAGAAGCTTCCGCAACTGTCTGAGCAAAATTCTAAACCAAACAACAATCATCAGCGTAGTTATAAAACCATGTCAAAAGCTCGTTTTTAAACTAAAATACAATGATTTAATCAACTTGGTGGATAAAATGAGTGGAAAAGAAGGCTGAGAGGGTGTATGGGAAGGTGCAGGTTCGAGGCTCAACACCTGGTATGTAGTAGAAGATGATAGAAGGTCAATTGCCTCAAGAGTCGAAGAAGGAGGTGGAGAGGGAAGTGGTTGGTCTTATCTCTGAGGAGAAACATGAGGTAGAAGGTCATAAGGTGAATGAGGAGGAGGTGGAGTACTACCAAAAAGATCACCACGGTGATCGTCATTCGATGTGGTAGTAATTCTGGGTGAAGACTTTGTATTTGTTACATTTTCATCCCGAGGAGGTGGAGTACTACCAAAAGAATCACCACGATGATCATCATGATCCGATGGGGTAGTACTGGGTGAAGATTGTGTATATGTTGCATGGCCATCCCTCCTCAATGACAATATAAACTCGGTAGCTCCGACAATATGACATGTAAGACTTATCATATCATGTGGAAAGTCTTTCTAGAGCTCCATGAGCCTAGGATATGCCCTAATGTCTCGAACAGTCGCAGGGAAGACTCCCATCTCAACCAAAAGTCTAGAGAGTTGGTCGCCAAACTCCATCCTAAATCCAATATCAGGCTTATGATATGGTTGCATGCCCATGGGTATCTGTGTCCGATTAGGACATCCCTCACCCTTTACAGCCTCAGCCATCTCTGCATTTGCATCTGGTGGGGGAGGAGACATGCCCCCAACAAATGTACCAATGTCTAAAAAATATAGTACACAATAATAATTAGCTAATTTCATACTTGCTTGGATTCTAAAAGGTATCCTTTGCAGAATACAACAATTGTGTTGTAGATTCATATGGAAGGGAAAACAAGAAGGGAATATATTTTCTTGGGCTAGATGGGATAATCTTCCTCTCCCTAAAAAAAGGGGTGGATGGGGCATGAAAAATCTAGATGTATTTACAATTCCCCTTGGATCCAAATTGGCTTGGAATGTCCTTACCTCCAGGAATCTTCGAGTAGAGGTGGTCTCCCAGAAGTATGTCTCCCCACTCCATCCCCTTGATTGGATTTGACAAACTTCTTGGGACAGAACAAACATTTCAACGGTTTGGAGGGTGGTCCTTAACTCGCTTGTATATATCAGGGATGGACTGACATGGAAGATTGGCAATGGAAATCTGGTGCGAATTGGGTTGGACCCATGGACTAGATGCGAGAACGCTTATCAACTACCCCAGGATCTGCTACACTATCTCTCAAATGCAGGATTTACTAGACTTTCCCATATTGCTGATCAGGGAAACACTACTATTTTCAAACAAGCTTGGAAATCTTCTGGCATATTGGGCATCCATCCCATCTAGCAATCGTATACAAATTTTCTTTTGGAATCCCATGCCCGGATTACTGGGGGAGGGATGAGCTTATATGGGATCACTCACTTAATGGAAATTACTTCCCAAAGTATGGTTATCATATCTTTTCGGATTACAAAACTCCTATCCCTATTTGGTGGTGGAATGTTCTATGGAAATTGAAGGCGCCACCCAGAGCCAAATTATTCATGTGGTGCATTCTCCGGAATAAGGTTCCTACTGGGGATAATCTCCAAAAGCGATCCTATCATGGTCCATCTTGGTGTTCACTTTGCAAACATGACCTAGAAACTGTTGATCATCTATTTCTTACATGCCTTATAACCACTGCTATCTGGAAAGAAGTACTTACACTTCTTCATCTTCAATCTAGATGGCAAGGGGAGGACATCTTGGAGGCCTGGAAACTATGGTGGACGACTGCACAAACACACAGGATCCAGAATCTACCTATTCTGATCTGCTGGTGTATTTGGCTTCAAAGGAATAAAATCATTTTCACTGGCACCATTCCTCGATGGACGCATGTCACTACACACCTTATCTCTATATATCATTGCATCCCAGAGGAAGACCGAGTCCCCACAACACACATCATCACTGCTGAGATTATTGACAACTCCATGGGCATATTTTGATGGCTCAGCTCAACATCATGGTTGTGGCAGGGGCATCCTTTTACACATCACTAGTAATCACTACTATAAGATACAGATGGGTCTGGGGGATGGGACAAACAATTTTGCTAAACTTATTTCTCTTCGTCATTTATTATTTTTTGCACTTGAGAAAGGATGTCATCGCTTACAGATCTTTGGTGACTCAAAACTAATCATAAACTGGTTTAATCATCAAACTACATGTCACATTCACACACTCTGACATATTTTGGATGAAACTATGATGTTGAAAACACATTTTGACTATATCTCTTGTCATCATATATACAGGGAACGCAATCAAATTTCTGATCAACTATCCAAAGAAGCCTCACACCAGCCACGGGGGATCTAGTTGATTCAGGAACAGTCTGATCAGGAATTCTACAGCTACTACCATTGACCATATGAGGACCAGCAGTAGAATGGGGCCAACATGCCCTGATTATATTGTCATATCTGGGATTTTTGATGTATTTAATTTTTGCTATTGTACATTTCATGTTTATATTTACAAGAACATATCATATGTAATTATTTTAACAACCTCCCATGCTTGGGATAGATATTATATTTTTGGATAGAACATCAAAGTCAGTGGCTTTGACCACTCTTACAGCATATGCTTCTAGCATCTACAACATGTAATTTTCAACAAATCAATGAAAATTACGATTTTTCCTTAGGGGAAAAAAAATTAGACAATTTCATTAAACAATTTAAAAAAAAAAAGTTAAAGAACGCACTAAAATAAATTTTATTCTAATTAATTAAGACAATAAAATGGAACTAGATTAATTTAAACACTAATATTACCTCTATCATCTGTTGGTTCATCTTGTGTGAAGAGGATGTTGGGACACTATCACCAATCCATCCAGCATAAGCACATGGAACCAATACAAACATGTGGTCGGCCTCACTGACCAGTAGCCCCAGTGTGTCAACGGAAATCCTGGTCGAATACTCTGGCTGGCCCCTCTTGGGCATCATCTCGCCCCACATGTGCATCTGCACCTCAGTCATCATCCTAGGAGGGGGACAATCAAAATTATGCCTCATCTTCAGAAACCTCTCAAAAAATAAACAAAACAATTCTAAAGAAAAGGGGAAGTTCACCCTCCCATGTATCATAGAACAACATTTATCTAAAGCTATACAAAACTGCCGCAAAAAAAAGGGCAAACCATTTGATACATTGTGGCCTCTGCAACAAAGAATCAACATAAAACAAAAGCAAGAAACTAATGTGTTTCCCATCACTATTAGAGTGTGAAATGGTACACACTAATAGTGAGAGGCACCTAACCTCTTTTTTGGCAAAAGAAGCAATCCGTAGCTATCCAACAAACACCTAAAAATTCGTTGGAGAAACTACATGATCCCCAACGTATCTTTGAGAGTAGATAAGCTGACTCTTTGTTGCACCACCATGGGGTACATTAAGGAACTTGAGAAAATCCTCCCCTCTCCTGGATAGGCCAGTGATAAAATAAATTTCCTCCCCAGTGGGCTCATACCACATGTTAGGATGGACATGAAAAGCTTGTCAGAGGACATCCCACCAATGGATCAGTTGTGTCAACAACCCACAGTGCCCTTTGAGGTATGTAGCCTCCTCATAGTACTTAAGGAGGCCTAAATTCCTCAAGAATCCTTGGGTCATTGCGTTAATAGGGTGAGGGTACAAATCCCTCTCTTTCTCTCATGCCTTTCACTCTCATACCATATTATATTGGTTGACTCTTTTCTCTTGTTGTTATTGGTCCTCTCTCCTTTGACTTCTCTGCATGATTGACATATAAAATACATCAACCTCATATATAAAACATAAAAAAGAATTATTAAATAGGAATGCACCGCACACGATGCGCAAAAAAAAGGAATGCGTCGAAAACGATGCATACATCGACTTGATGCACCTCTTTTAGTACACATACATATATCACATTACTTATTTTTATTTTGGTAAAGTGTAATGCGTCGACATAACATTTTTCATTGGTGCGTTAATTTACGTTGACGCATCTTACCAGAACATTTTGGTTACCAAACTCACTGAACTATAATCTTTTAATATTATGCAGTGCGTTTGGTAAAAATAAACGCACCATGAAGTTACTTTTACCAGACCTACCACCATAAAAATTATAATTTTTAAAGTGGTGTGTCATGGAACTTCACGGCCTGGTGCATTTCCATTTACCAAACACACCGAATAATATTAAACACTGCAGTGTGTTAATTTTACGAACTGATTTGCGGTGTAACTTATAAATTTACATGGTGCACCAAGAACAGTAAGAGTCAAAGCTCTCGAACACACCACGCAGAAAAAATAATAAAATAAAATAAAATAAATAAATTCAAAAAAATGCATTTTTTAACCTAATTTTCAATTCTACTCCGCTAAAATTTAAGTTAGCGAGAAACATAGACATTACCTGGACATTTTCTCAGCGGAGAGGCATGGTTTCCACGTAAATGGAAAAAAAAATGACCACCATTTGACAAAATTTGAAAGGAACGTAGTGATAAATGGATGGAAGGATGGCAATCAAGGGAAGGATCGATGGCAGGGTGCTTCACAGAGGAAAAAGTAGCACCGGTGCATGAGAGATCTATAGTATTGCAAATGGTAAAAATGAATTTTATGGTCGGCGAGGTTTTTTTTATTTAACCTTGTTCTGATGGGCTCAAACCCGATGCATCAGTTTAGATTATTTACGAAGAACACCATATTTTTTAAAATAAAAACCCTACCACAGTGCGCCATGTTATGTGTGCACCGAGGAGTTTCAAAATGGTAGTAGCATTGGTGCTTCGTGGGAGTATAGCACCGAAATGGTGAAAATGAATTTTACGATCAACATTTTTTAAATTAAACCTTTGTTTGGTGCTATCGAGTAGTATATGCACTAGTGATTCGGTTTCACCTAGCGCACCGTTATTTTTAAATTAAAAATCTTGCAATGGTGCACCATGTTGTATACGCATCGAGGTGTTCAAAAAAGGTCATAACACTGAGGCTTCATGGGAGTATAGCACCGGAATGGTGAAAATGAATTTTATGACTGACATTTTTTTAAATTTAACACTAGTCTGGTGCTATCAAGTAGTATACACATTGGTGCTCCATAGTTATTTATTGCACCATTATTTTTTATTTTCAAAAAAATAACACTCGAATGATGCACCATTATCTATTTAGCACTGGGAAGTACAATTCTATTAATGGCACTAGTGTTTATTACATGAGTAGTGCACCAATGTTTTTTAAACTAAAAATATTTTATTGTGCACCATGTGTTTATGCTTCGGGGCTTTCGTAAAAAGAGAAAGCATTGGTGATTTATGTGAGTAGAGCACCGAAATATTGGAAATGAATTTTATGACCAGCATTTTTTTTAAATTTAAAGCTTATTTGGAGGTGTTGAATAGTATGTGCAATGGTGCGACCTATATACATAGCGCACCATTGTTTTTATTTTTATAGAAATAACCCTACAACAGTGTACCGTTTTCTATTAAGCACCAAGTCTTTCAGTTCAATTAACGGCATTGATGCATATAATATAAGAAGCACACCGCCATTTTTAAAGCAAAAAACCACACAACAGTGCACCACATAGTTTATGCATTGTGGCATTTATATACGGGTTTAGCACTGGGGCATCGTGACAGTGTAACACTAGATTGGAAAAAATGAATTTTACAATTGATTTTTTTTTTTAAATTAACCATTTGCTGGTGCTACCGAGTAGTATATGCACCGGTGCACATTATGTACTAAGTGCACTATTTTTTTTTGTTATTATAAAATAACTCTGTCATGGTGCACCATATGTTATCAAGCACCAGCACGTATAATTAGGTAACACACTAATGTGTTCGTATATTATAGACGCATCGTTAAAAAATATCTGCGAAAACATCAACCTACCCAACTCCACTAGTGACCTCTGCTACAAACAGATTTTTGGACTATTTTTATACGGGCTTCCGCAAAAACCTTCGCTAGAGCGTCTTTTCCTTGTAGTGTTTTGGATTAGTGGTATGCGTATTTGAATTAATATTTTAGGGCATGCATAAGGAAGGAAACATGACCAAACATGTAGAGTATTTCGAGTTGTTGGTATTATGACACAGGTTTGGCGCTACGACACACGTGTTGTCCTTGATGGCAACTCACTCAAATGACAGATCACAGTTCAGGCTCTCAGAATGAAGGAAAAAGATATATACGCAGGTTCCTCTTAACCAAGGTGCGTATACACGTGGGTTAAACGATCAAAAGGCGCATATGTATACATATGCACACACTTTCATGCAAAGAAAAGTGTGTACGTGTGGGAAAACTTATTTTTGGTCCATGGTATTTAGTCCTTGGTATTTGGACCTATGGTTTTGGACCATGGTATCTCGTCTGAAGTGTTGAACCCAGGTATTTGGTCCAAGGTATTGATTCTTTATGGTTTTTGACCATGGTATTGTGTAAGGCCTAAGACTATAAAAGGGGAAGGAGATCATTAGGCAAAGGCATTGACTCAAGCATTGAATATCTCATGAAGAACTAGATCTGGAATACTGGTCATTGGGTTATGGTGCATAGCTGGATCTGAATCAAGGAGGAACTTGAGCGTAAGAAGAAGGATAAGTACTATTGATGGATCAAGATCTTAAGGCTTGAATAGTAGTATCTTTGTGTGATTTTGATCTGTTATTTTGGCACATGACTTGATCTATAAATCTGATAATCTGGGTATAACTGATGTCTGAATAAGTGAAAAGGATAAATTATCTTTTATAGATCTGTACGCAGGTTCAGCGAAGAAAAGGTGCATATACACGCTGGTTCTGTAATGCAGAATAGTGTATACGCTGGTTGGCCTTAATTCAGAAGCGTATGCACACAGGTTGTACACATTGAAGTAGCGTACGTCTCTTGAAATATGTTTTAGCTACTTCTGTTTATTGCTGCAGTGTTCTGGGTTCAAAATTGGTGTCTGGTTACTGTTACTGTTTTCTAGGTACAACATTCAGAGAAGTGACTATTTGAATCAGTTTTGTTTGGTGCAAAGGAGATTGGTTGATGCAGATATACTTGATTGATGTTATTCATGGATCCAGTTTGAAAATTTATGAAACGTGGTCCCTGAAAGAAAAGAGAAGGTTGTAGCCTTCTGTAGGTCAGCACCTACGTACTAGTACCTCGGCTAGTACAAGAGCAAAGGGGGTTGTAGCTCCCTTCCAGGAGAAGCTGGAGAACGAGAGAAGGTTGTAGCCTTCTGCAAGTAGTAGCCTACGTACTGGTATAAGATTACACCAGTACATAATCATTGTCAAAAGAAGTTTCTAATTAAAATGAAGATAGAGACGAATTGCAGCAAGTGGTTTTCACCCACATTGGGTTTCCACCTTATATCTTTGTGTCCATGTGTGTGATGATCTGTTCTGTTTTACTACTCCTGT